>JALAZF010000064.1:10000000-11335000 GCA_022829125.1 Lathyrus tuberosus
TCAGGACGTTATGGAAAGTATTATTTCAGACAAAGACATACATTGCATATCATAAAAGAGGCGTTAGCCCAAATAATGCATCATACATAAGAGCACGCATGCATGCACTCATATACACAAACATGAATACATGCATAGGGTTCATAATCACCATTAAGGATTTAATTCTCGACTATATCGCGAAAACAACACTTCAGTAAAGGATTTTTCCGGATTATCATTTATCAGTGAGTAGGTCTTCACCTTTCCCTTAAGCAACTTATCTCACCCACGGAGGGTATGCCATCAGACATATTAGGGTTATTATTAGAAGTTGTACTAAAAGATTGTCTCAAGAAGGTTTATTAAAAATAAAAGGGGTTATACCGGATTTTATCTAGCGTACCGGGGATTCACGAAAGGGGATTTAACAAATGGATTCTATTTAGGGGTTTTCATCGGAGCATTATCTGCTAAGGGTTCATCAAGGATTGTCAGGAAATTTTAAGGGATCTCATCGAAAGGGTTTATCAAGGGATTCTATCCGAGGTTTCATCAAGGGATTTTATCGATAGGTTTTTATTAAAAGGAATTTTATCAAATGGAGTTTATCAATGGGGTTCAATCAAAAGGGATTTCATTAAGGATTTCATCCGGATTTTTATTCGAGGGGTTTTACCAATGGATTTAACAAAAGGGGTTTTACCAAGGGATTTACCAAAGGGATTTCACCAAGGGATTTTATCAAGGTATTTTTATTCAAGTATTATTATTAAGGGGTTCCATCAGAGATTTATCAAGTGGTTCCACCGGGTTTACAACCTTGTCCAGGTTTATTAGGGGTTCCACCGAGAAGCGTTACAGGGGTTCTATAAGGGTTTATTACTACGGAATTGGAAGATTGTCATCATCTTACTTAACTTCTGTACTTAGGGATATTACATAAGGGATAATAGGATATTAACGAAGTGTCAATGACGAAGTAAGGTCAACGCTGCATTTGTCGTGGTTCTGCGGTCAAAATCAGGGATCCTCTTATATTTAATCGTCTCCTCATCAAAAAGAGACAAGCTTGCCGACATCATCATCTTGATTCGAAACCGATTAAATAGGGGCAGCTGTCGTACCCCAAATTTTGACTCGGTTCATATGCTTTCTAGTGCCACTTTATTTTGAATAAGTAAAATGGTACAATTGGTAGAAAGAGGGGTATAAGGGCTATAAGTGTGAGAGGTTGTGAGTTCGAATCTCACCTTCCTCACTTTTAATGTTTTATTTGTTTTTCATTTATTACAAACTTTTTTCTTTTTTATTTTTTAATAAAAAACACAAAAATATCATTTTTTTATATTTAATTTTTAATTTTCGTATTTGTATTTAATGCAATTTTTAAAATATGATTTTTTCATTAAAATCAATATTTTATGGGAAAAATCTCAAAAAATAACAAAATTAAATAAAAATCAAATATTTTTTTTTAATTGGATTAAATGGGATTCATATCAATTATTAATTAAATCAAATCTTTTTCCATTTGTTTATTATTAGAATATTTCTTTTTAATTTTAAAATATTTTTTATTTAAATTCACCAAACCATGAATCCATCCAGATTCATTGGCTTGGGCTTTAAGAAATAAAATAAATTCGGTCAAATTAAATCTTTCCTATTTGATTCAATCACATTTAATTTTTTTGACCTAAATTTTTCCTATAAATAGAGTCCTTGTCTCTCCTATTTTGATCACCCACAAATTCACAATAATCAGTATAAAAAAAGTTGTTATTCTTCACATTGAAGAACAACAACACTAAAAGGGGAAGAGGGGTCGGAATCTTGCGCTAAGGGAAAAGGAGAAAAATAGGGAGAGGAAAAGGAGAACGCAAGAGACGAAAAGAAAAGAAAGGAGGGCAAAAGGGAGAAGGTCGAATCAAAAGGGTAAGGAGTGGAATTGGTGGCGTGAATAAAACGAAAAAGCTCGAAGGGGATAATTTTGTTCACCAGAGAAAATCTCTTCTCTATGGGTTGGTGTTTTATTCGTATTTATCTTTAATTGTTTCATATTCAACTTTAATTGTTTGCCCTAAATTGTTGTATTGATACTGGAGTTTATTTGTTTGCTGTGGTAGTAGTCTTATTCTCTAGATCAATTCAAAAATTGGAAATTATACCAAAAAATTATAAATTGAGATAGTGCTTTGGCATTTTTTTTAACGTAACAAATTTCTAAAACAAAAAGCACGTATCTTAGTCAAATTAGATACAAAATTCTAACTAGCACTCCTGCACTTTATCCACCGTGGACTTTCTCTTTAGACTTGGGTTTTTAGATGATAGGCTTTCCGCCCAGATTACTAGTGACACCCCACCCTCGTAAGCCCAGTTGCTAATCTGTTTGGTTTTGCACCCCCTTGTTATTTAAGTTATTAATTAAGTTAATTACTTAATTTAATTAATATTAGGATTTAAATTTTAATTTTGGATTTATAAGAAAGAGGGTTTTGGGTTTTTGAATGATTAAATTAATGACTTAATTTAATCATTTAATTAGGTTATATTTTATTTAGGATTTTTAAGGAATAGGGTTTTGGTTAATTAAATAAATGACTGAATTTAATTATTTAATTAGGATAAATTTTTTAGGAGTTTAGGATTTTTAACTAATTAAATTAATACCTTAATTTAATTATATAATTGAGTTAATTTTTAATTTAGGATTTTTCTCGATACTTAAATTAAGGACTTAATTTAATTATCTAATTAGGGTAAATATTTAGATGTTTTTAATTTTTGATAAATAGTTTTACCAAAAATAATTTATTTGGGGAAATGGGGGTTTAATTTTATTAGGGTTTTAGGGATGATTTTTGGGTTAGGTTTTAAGGGTATATTTCAAAATGCTGGATTTATACTTTAAAAAAATAGGATTTAAAATTCTTTTATTTTGTGATTAGGTCAAAAATCTTTAAAATGGGAATATTCTGGGGATTTATTTTGCTATGTTGCTTAGTAAATAGCATTGTGGGTTTTATTAAATTACTTGGGGATTTGGGGATTTTATTATTTTTTAAAATAAGGGACATAAAAGGATTTTTCTAGGGATTTAAACAAGGGATAATGCTCTTGGTCCGAGAGCCTAAATAAGGGATGGGATAAGGGATAAAACTCTTAGGTTCCAAGAGTTAAAATATAGGCCAAAGGGATTTAGGGATAAAACTCTCCATCCGAGAGTATAAACAATGGATAAGGGATAAAACTCTCCATCCGAGACTATAAATAATGGATAAGGGATAAAACTCTCCATCCGAGAGTATAAATAATGGATAAGGGATAGAACTCTCCATCCGAGAGTATAAATAATGGATAAGGGATAGAACTCTCCATCCGAGAGTATAAATAATGGATAAGGGATAGAACTCCTTATCTAGGAGTATAAACAACAAATTAAGGGATAGAACCTGTTAGTTCTGCAACTATGCAGTATTTGTGTTGGCTAAATTTTGTTAAAACCTATATGATAGCTTTATGTTACTAAAATTGTTCTAACATGCTGTTCTGCACTAACTAGTTATGTTCAGTATCTCTCATATTAGATTAGTTGCAGGTTGTGGAGATGTCAAGTGTGATGTCTTGACATGGTATGCTGCACTAAGCTGATTTGAGTGCATGGTTGTTTTAAGGTGTTGCTGGTTTGCTGTCATGTGATGGTTAATCAAGATGTTCTAACTTACTGCATTCAACATGTCGAATAAAGATGTCCCATCCTGGATCATAGGACATCGCGCCTGTGCTGAGCTGACAGTTAAATTCTATTATGATTTAACAGATGCAGAATATTCTGGGAATATTATGTTACTCTTTGTGGAGCTGTTTTGTTTGGTCTGGAAGATTCAAGTCAGAATCAAGAAGAATAATGACTCTCTAAATTATGGAGATAATTTAGGAAAGATTTGATTGAAGACCTATTTTGGTGCAGAAGTTATTGCAGATTTTTAACACCAGTTTTATTGTGATTTGAAGCCCAAATCCAGTTGGGATGTAGGTTATAAATAGGAGTGTTTGTAACCTGATTTAACAACGATTCCAAGATGTAAAATTATTAGGGTTTCGTTATTGTGAACCACTCTCTAGGAGAGTTGGTATGTGTGAACCACCCGGTTTGTGGGTTGGTCATTGTGTGTATCTCGAAGCCTGTAGGTAAGAGATGTATTGTTCTTGGAGGAAGCTTTTAAGCAACTTCAAGATGGTGTTCTTAGTCAAGAGTCTTGGCTGAGTATTAGCATATGAGAGTATCTTCTATGTTTATGTGTTTGAAGAATTGTTGGAAATCAAGTTGTTGATGCAGTGGCTGAGATGTTGACTGCTAGACATCATTGCGATGATTGGAAGTGAGATGGAGTCTCTTACCTAGGGAGGACTTAGGTAGAAGGGTCATTGGGTAGGTATTAAGTGAGAAGTTGTAAATGGGGGAGTTTAGCTTCGAATTGATACTGCTAATATTGGACTTCCTTCCTGGCTTGGTATGCCCCCAGATGTAGGTTGTTAGACCGAACTGGGTGAACAAATCCTGTGTGTTGTTTATGCTTTTCAGTACTGTTTTTATATGTCCATACCTTGCCGTGTTCATGTCAGACTAGATGTCGAATGATATGTTATAGGACATCTGAATTCTGCACATGTACCAGAATTTCAATTGGTATCAGGGCAGGCATCCTGTTCTGTTTCTGGGTGAGATCCGAGGGGGATACTTTCTGGTTTATGGTAAAGGAAGAAGGATGTTTTACTGAAAAGCTGTTTGAACAGTCCCTAGAAGTGGAGGATAGACTATTCGTGACAGCTGGTACTTATAGGCAAAAAATGATGTATGGTGGATGTGTGTTTGCTGTGTAGCTGTGATGTCAGACAAGATGTCTTGACACCGTGTTTCATGTTCTTTTGGAGGATCTTGCTGTGGGGGAGTTTAATTCTCTCCAAGGAATTGCTTTGTTATTTCTGCTGTGTACGCCTCTGATTTGTTCTAGTGTTGTGTTCTGTTTGATTGCTGCTATGTTTGATTGTGGTTCCCCATTATTTCATGCAAAGGCTGTTTCAGCCAATATTAGCCAAAGTGGAAGAATGGTTTTTTTTGTTGCAGAGCTTCAGTTCATGATGTCAAGTCTGATGTCCTAACATGTGACTACAGAACTGGAGAACATTCAGTTCAGAATGTTGTGTTTGGTTTGTTACCTTTTGGTTGCAATTCCTTGGGTTTTCCTGATAAGAGATTCATGGCGAAAATCATGGTGGAGATTTTATTTGATTTGGTTCAAACCTAGAATTTTGTTTGCACCTGGATAGTGGTGGTTTTGTGTAATATGTTGTACCTGAAGACTGTTGAGGAGGTTGTGATTATTGTGTATTCTGCTGCTTGGTATCTGATGGAACCCTAGGGGTCCTTGTGTTGCTAGTAAAGGAAGGGCAGTAGGGTTGGTCTCCTCAGAAGAGTTGATGTGTAATGATGTAGTGTATGCAAGACTGTTTCAATCAACTGTGTAAAGTTGCCAATGATACTTGAGTTTTATTTCTCAAGTCCACTCTTAAAGGCACTATAGTGTGTGGTTGATCTACTCTTCAAGAAATCTATTGAAGAAAGGATAGAGCCATTTATTTTGGTCTCTAGAAGAGTCTTTCTAATACTTGACCTAATTAGGAAAGTGACTATGAGTCTTGTTGTTGTTTAGTTTTCCTGGAGCTTGGATTAGTTTTGAAGACCTTTAAGATGATCAAGGGAAGTCTTCATCTAGCTTAGGTTCAGCTATGTGATGTCCCCTACATGATGGAACACTTGGAAGAGTAAAAGATGCAGACGTGTTGATGGTGTGTATCATGCAAGTATTGATGGTCTGATCAGAAAGGATGATCAGCTACTGGTGAACTCTTGTATCCCCTGCAAAGAGTTGGACATGGATTACTATGGATGTTACCTCCAAAACCATAGTAAGTGTCAAATCCATGTGTTTGAGATTGTTGTCAGAACTGATGTTGGAACAGCATCTCAAAGGTGTTGAGTTTTCAGCCAAGGAAGTTAGTTGTGCTCATGGTGGAGTATCAGGTCAAGCCACTTACCTAATCTGAAGTAATCAGTGGTGTGGATTAATAAAAGAGGGATCAGCTAGTGCCACAAGTGTGCAGGAAAAGAATGTCAAACCAAATGTCGTACCTTGTGTAAGAAGGTTACCTTATCACATATGATAAATACCTTGACAGGAGTTGAGTATTTGTCTGCTGTTGATAAGGATGTGCATCTAACCAATAATGAATACTCTGACGGGAGCTGAGTGTTTATCTAAGATGTTGTGCATTCAACTAATGACAAAATACATTGACGGGAGATTATGTATATGTTTGATGTAAAAGTGCAGGACTGCTGAAGTGTTGAGAATTTACTTTTCTCTATGTGGTTGTTTATTTCTCTTCGTGGTGTGTTGGTGTGTGACGACCTGAATTAGCTGCTGAAGGTGTGATCCTTGGAGATCATCCTGGGTTCAAGGAACTCTGTGTTGATTTCCTACATAATATTGAAACAATCATGGTGGTTAAAAGAAGCTTGGGATTATAAAGATGAGATTGTGTGTTCTATAGTGTATTTAGAAGTGGCATTTTTTTTGTATGGCTATGGGGTAGTCTTGGACTACTTATTTTCTGAAGATTCAGATATGGCAGATTTGAAGTCTTTGGAGTTTCTAAGTAGGATGGAGGTTGTCTACTCAAAATTGATTGTTGAATCAAGTCTATGAGAGCATGGAAATCTGTTTCTACAAAGGGAGGAGGTTCTTCTGAGTGGCAGAAGGAAGAGCTGAATTCAATAGTTGGATGTCATAATGTTCTGATATCTAGCTTAACATCAGAAGTCTCAGCTGGTGATGTGGCACATGAGCTTATGATAGGGTGATCTACAGGAATGATCAATAGGATGTTTCAAAAAGATCGTTCTCATGACAGTTTACGGGAGCTGCAGGAAGGAGAAGATGTTACATGACCATGGCTTAGGGAGTCTAAGTGTGTTTGCTATTGAACAATTAGAACATGTGACTTGAAGATTAAGTTTCCTTGGTGGATCAGGATATCTTTGTGAGAATTCTGACAAACGTGAAAAAGGTCAAAATGTGGCATTTGGTTGTTTTCATATGAGGATTCATGAATGAGGTGATCAAACTGTGGCATTTGGTTGATCTCAGAAGTGGATTCGAAGAATCAAGATAATCAGAGTGTGGCAGCTGGTTATTATTGAGGATTGTCTTGAAACAAGTTACTCTTGGGCAGAAGGGTGATGAGTTGAAGACTCAAGGAGATTATTCTTCTTGAAGGTGGATGAGAGTTTATTTCTCTAGTTCTTTGGATTACTATGCTATAGTAAGTCCAGTTGGTGGAGCATATCAAGAATCATGGTGATGATGTCTTGGTGTGTGGCAGATGTTCTAACTTGTGTTGGGACATTATCTGGTTGGATATCCTTGGTGAAGGATGATTATGCTCTGGTTCAGAAGCTTGGTGTCTACTTTATGCCTAAGGACCGTCTACATAGTTATACGGGAGAATGATGAAGTAGAAGGTCTGCCTTGGATGGAGAATGTAGAGAAGACTGAAGCAGATCAGGTATTGATTGCTTGAAAGTCTGAAGGTGAAGATACTCATCAACTGATCAGGAGTATTCCAAATTATCATACGGGAGAATGATAGGGAATGTTTGCCTTTGGAGAGTTGGGTGAGAGAATACTGTTCTTGTGTTCTTGTGATCTTCTGTGATGTGATGTGTTTTTATTCTGGTTGTTTCTGGTCCCTTGGCTTAAGAGGAAGCTTGGAGATTCTGTTTTTATTTGGAATGTGGTGTTTTTCTTAGTGCAGATGGATTCTGTTCATGATGTCAAGACTGATGTCTTAACATCTGCTGACAGAACATTCTGTTCAGAATGTTATGGTCTTTGTCTCCAGAGACCACAAGCTTCTATCTGATTTATGTACTGTTGTGATACATGGTTTGCTTGAGGGTCAAGCAGTAGGTGAATGTGTTCAGCAGGTGTGTTGAACAGAGGGTGCGCTCTTGAAGACATGAAGATGCGTCTTGTGTTTTCCATTCATTTTGGGTGTTCTTCTTGCAATGGAGCATTGGTTATCCATGTCAGGGAGAGTACTGTATACTGTCAGATTGTACAAGCTTCTGAGTTGGATGTGTTCTGCTACTGACTTGCTTGCTGTTGGTTGATTGTCCTTAGATGCATAATTGCTTGATTTGGTATATTATGACTAAAAAGGGGGAGAAGTAAGAAGTAGTAGTGTTCCTTGGTTGTTTCCTTGAGGGGGAACTGGTTGTGTTATTCCAAGGTTGTATGGATATTGCTCTGGTGTGCTATTACTTTGTCAAATATGGCTAAAAAGGGGGAGAGAGTGTGATTGCATGATGTGCTAATATCTGATGTCCCATATGATGTTCTAACATTTATTTGTGATTGCTAGTGTGAGTGGTGAGCTAGTTGGTAAATGTTGTTGTGAAGTTGCTGCTGTGTGAGGTTGTGTATGTGTGCAGATGAAGATTGAGTGCTGATCTGCTTGTGTAGGTGTTGCAGTGCTGATAATTATTTTATCTGCTACTGATGTGTGTGACTATCTTCTGCTGCTAATATATTAGATATGATATGATGGTTTTAGCCAAAATTTGCCAAAGGGACAGTTTGTTAGTTCTGCAGCTATGCAGTATTTGTGTTGGATAAATTTTGTTAAAACCTATATGATAGCTTTATGTCACTAAAGTTGTTCTAACATGCTGTTCTGCACTAACTAGTTATGTTCAGTATCTGTCATATTAGATTAGTTGCAGGTTGTGGAGATGTCAAGTGTGATGTATTGACATGTTATGCTGCACTAAGCTGATTTGAGTGCATGGTTGTTTTAAGGTGTTGCTGGTTTGCTGTCATGTGATGGTTAATCAAGATGTTCTAACTTACTGCATTCAACATGTCGAATAAAGATGTCCCATCCTGGATCATAGGACATCGCACCTGTGCTGAGCTGACAGTTAAATTCTGTTATGATTTAACAGATGCATAATATTCTGGGAATATTATGTTACTCTTTATGGAGCAGTTTTGTTTGGTCTGGAAGATTCAAGTCAGAATCAAGAAGAATAATGACTCTCTAAATTATGGAGATAATTTAGGAAAGATTTGATTGAAGACCTATTTTGGTGCAGAAGTTATTGCAGATTTTTAACACCAATTTTATTGTGATTTGAAGCCCAAATCCAGTTGGGATGTAGGTTATAAATAGGAGTGTTTGTAACCTGATTTAACAACGATTCCAAGATGTAAAATTATTAGGGTTTCATTATTGTGAACCACTCTCTAGGAGAGTTGGTATGTGTGAACCACCCGGTTTGTGGGTTGGTCATTGTGTGTATCTCGAAGCCTGTAGGTAAGAGATGTATTGTTCTTGGAGGAAGCTTTTAAGCAACTTCAAGATGGTGTTCTTAGTCAAGAGTCTTGGATGAGTATTAGCATATGAGAGTATCTTCTATGTTTATGTGTTTGAAGAATTGTTGGAAATCAAGATGTTGATGCAGTGGCTGAGATGTTGACTGCTAGACATCATTGCGATGATTGGAAGTGAGATGAAGTCTCTTACTTAGGGAGGACCTAGGTAGAAGGGTCATTGGGTAGGTATTAAGTGAGAAGTTGTAAACGGGGGAGTTTAACTTTGAATTGATACTGCTAATAGTGGACTTCCTTCCTGGCTTGGTATGCCCCCAGATGTAGGTGGTTAGACCGAACTAGGTGAACAAATCCTGTGTGTTGTTTATGCTTTTCAGTACTATTTTTATATGTCCATACCTTGCCGTGTTCATGTCAGACCAGATGTCGAATGATATGTTATAGGACATCTGAATTCTGCACATGTACCAGAATTTCAGAACTCTCCATCCGAGAGTATAAATAATGGTAAGGAATAGAACTCCTTATCTAGGAGTATAAACAACAGATTAAGGGATAAAACTCCTTATCTAGGAGTATAAACAATAGATTAAGGGATAAAACTCTTTATCCAAGAGTATAAATAATGGATTGGGTTTAGGATTAGGAATGGGTTTAGGATTAGGAATGGGAATAGAATTAGGGGGTAGGAATAGGGGAGGTGAACTACGGTTACTCTGATCCTTCAAAATTGAAGGTACGTAGGCATAGGGTTGTAAACCCTAGCGAGTATAATAATAAAAAACTTAGGATTCTTTTGTAAATAAGTAAAAAGTCAGACGACAAACAAACATACCCTAAAATCTAAGGAGGATCCCATTGAGTACAATGGAAGTGAGGGGTGCCTAACACCTTCCCCTCACTTAATCGACTCCCGAACCTTAGGAATCTCTACCCTTGGGATTAAGGATTTTTAGGTTTATCATTATTTCCCTTAAAAAAATATGATGGCGACTCGATATTTTAGCCGGCCGCGACAGTTCAGACGCAACATTTCCCGACGAGGAAAGAACGGACAACTCGATTGAGAGAACTGTTATCACTAGGGGATATGACCGACTAGAGTGATAGTGATGCAATATGAATAGGAATGTAAATAAATAATGCATGATGCATGTATGTATATGCTAACAAAACTGACGCAACATACAAACTAACAGATGAACACGATTGGATACTCGGCCACAGTGGGGCATGTAGAAATATCGCTGGTTCAAGATAGAAATTCTGCCTTGCTTAGGAGAAACGGTCCCCGTTGGGAGCGACGCTGGTCGGGCTTAGGAGATGAGAACTCGGCCGAAGATGTCAGATGGAGCATTCACATTTGACATAGCTGGTCCTTTATTCAGGCATACTGGTTTAGAAGGAGTACTTCGATTCTGCACTTTGAGGCTCGAACACCTTTGGAGAAGCGGTCGATGTTCTTTCGATGTTCAACCGTCAAAAGAAATTGCCATCTTTATTTTAAAAGCAGAAAAATTTTAACAAGTAAATTCATTTTTGTTTCGTTCCAAGAATCGTTGATCATGTTAAAATGTCGTTTTGTAAAGCTAAAACAAATAAGAATTACAAACAAAAGCACAAGGGCTCAATTTTTATTGATAGGATGGAGATCAGCTAAACGCGTGATTCCAAAGAGTATGTACAAAGTTAGAAAATGGTAATTTACAGGGAAAATGGGCTACATTGAAACATAACGACCGTTATCCTTCTACTAACTTTGAACTCGGGGCATCCTGAGCTTCTGTCGAAGATGACCTTGACTGGAGTTTCTGATGGATGGCATGACTGCTGAGGAGCGGAACTGATCAGACGTAGTTACTTGCCATTATCCCTAACTTTTTCCTGGATTGTACTTTGAGATTTCCAATCCACCGGGATGATTTTTTATCATGTCTCTAATTTTTGCCTGGACTTCCCTTTCGGGTTTTCAATCCACCGAGACTTTTTTTTTTAGTTTAGGAGAAGTATTTCTTGACTACATCAACATTTGTGGGGTAGGCAAACTCTTCTCCATCCATGGTTGCGAGTCTCAAGGCGCCGCCTGAGAATTCTTTCTTGACCACATAGGGGCCGTCATAATTCGGAGTCCATTTCCCCTAGAATCAGTGAAAAATGATTGTATTTTCTTAAGCACAAGGTTTCCTTTTCTGAAGATGCGAGGTCGGACCTTTTTGTCGAACGCCTTCTTCATTCTTTGCTGATACAACTGACCATGGCATAATGTCATTATTCCCTTTTCTTCGATCATATTGAGTTCGTCATGCCGGCTTTGACACCATTCAGCCTCTATAAGCTTAGCTTCCATCAATACCCGGATTGATGGGATCTCTACTTTGATGGGGAGCACTGCCTCCATGCCATATACTAGAGAGAAAGAGGTTGCCCCTGTTGAAGTGCGGACAAATGTGCGATAACCGTGAAGAGCAAAGGGTAGCATCTTGTGCCAATCTTTGTAGGTTATGACCATCTTTTGAACAATCCTTTTGATGTTCTTGTTAGCTGCCTCTACCGCTCTGTTCATCTTGGGTCGATAGGGAGATGAGTTATGGTGTTCGATCTTGAACTCTGTACACAAATCTTTCATCATCTTATTGTTCAAGTTAGATCCATTATCAGTAATGATCTGGCTAGGAACACCATAACGGCAGATGATATTGTTTTTGATAAAGCGGACCACGACCTGTCGGGTTACATTGGCGTATGACGCTACTTCGACCCACTTGGTGAAGTAGTCAATGGCTACCAGGATGAACCGATGTCTGTTCGAAGCCTTGGGCTCAATCATGCCAATCATGTCGATTCTCCATATGGAAAAAGGCCATGGGGAAGAAAGAACTTTGAGATGCGTAGGCGGTACATGGATTTTGTCTGAGTATATCTGACACTTGTGACACTTCCTCATGTACTTGTAGCAGTCGGATTCCATGGTCAACCAGTAGTACCCTGCTCTCAGAATTTTTCTCGCCATTGTGTGTCCGTCGGCATGAGTGCCAAAGGATTCTTCGTGAATTTCTTTCATCAGCATGTCTGCATCTAGTCTGTCTACACATCTGAGCAAAACCATGTCAAAATTCTGCTTATAGAGTGTATCACCGCTCAGGAAGAAGCTGCCTGCCAATCTTCTGAGGGTCTTTCTGTCTTTTCTGGATGCCCCAGATGGGTACTCCTGTTTCTGAAGGAAGTATTTGATATTGTGATACCAAGGTTTGTCGTCTATGACTGCTTCAATCGTGAAGATGTAAGCGGGTCGTTCTAGGCGCATTATGTCAATCTTAGGTAAGTCAGTCCATGTACCTACATTAATCATGGAAGAGAGGGTGGCTAATGCATCAGCCATGTGATTTTCTTCCCGAGGGATATGATGAAACTCGACTCTGTTGAAGAAGGGTAACAACCTTCTCACGTAATCTTTATAAAGAACCAGTCCTGATTGGTATGTGTTCCAATCTCCTTTGATCTGATTGATAACCATAGCTGAGTCTCCGTATACATCCAAGTTTTTGATCCTCAAATCAATCGCTTCCTCGAGACCCATGATACAAGCTTCGTATTCGGCCTCGTTGTTTGTGCACTTGAATGTAAGTCTGGCAGTGAAAGGAATGTGGGTACCCTGAGGTGTTATGATGATTCCCCCAATCCCGTTTCTGTAATGATTAACTGCTTCGTCAAAAATAAGTCCCCATTGGGAATCTGGTTCTGGCCCTTCACTGGGTAGCGGTTCATCGTAGTCTTTCATTTTTAGATACATGACATCTTCGTCCGGGAAGTCAAACCCGACTGATTCTTGATCGTCAATCGAATGATGAGCCAAATGATCGGCTAAAACACTTCCTTTAACGACTTTTTAAGCGTGGTACTCTATGTCATATTATGATAACAACATCTGCCAACGAGCAATCCTTCCCGTGAGAGCAGGCTTTTCAATGACGTACTTGATCGGATCCATTTCGGAGACCAACCAAGTAGTGTGACGAATCATGTACCGGCGAAGGCGTTTGGCTGCCCAAGCCAAAGCGCAACAAGTTTTCTCAAACATAGTGTACCGAGTCTCGCAGTCGGTGAATTTCTTGCTCAGATAGTAGATGGCAGACTCTTTCCTTTTGGTTTCGGCTTATTGGCCAAGTACACAGCCCATGAAGTCGTCCAAGACTGTTAAATAGATGATCAGTGGTCTTCCTTCCACTGGAGGTGATAGAATCGGCGGATTCGACAGGTATTCTTTAATACTGTCGAAAGCGGTTTGACAACCTTCTGTCCAAATGCAGTCTGATTCTTTTTGAGTAATTTGAAAATCGGCGCACACGTCGCGGTCATGAGGAATATGAATCTAGAGATGTAGTTCAAACGTCCCAGGAATCCTCTGACTTGTTTTTCAGTTTTCAGAGAAGGCATTTCTTGAATGGCCTTGACCTTGTCAGGATCAACCTCAATTCCTTTATGGCTGACGATGAACCCTAAGAGTTTCCCTGAACGGACACCGAACGTGCACTTATTAGGATTTAAGAGGAGTTTGAATTTTCTCAAACGCTCAAATAGTTTAAGCAGGTGGGTCACATGCTCCTCCTATGTTCTAGATTTGGCAATCATATCATCGACATATACCTCGATTTCCTTGTGTATCATGTCATGAAACAGAGTACCCATGGCCCTTTGATAGGTTTCCCCGGCGTTCTTCAAACCGAACGGCATTACCTTGTAACAAAAGATACCCCATGGGGTAATAAATGAAGTTTTCTCCATGTCTTTCGGCACCATTCTGATTTGATTATAGCCTGAGAATCCATCCATGAAGGAGAAGACTTTGAACTTTGCTGTACTGTCTACCAGTATGCCAATACGCGGTAAAGGAAAGTCGTCCTTTGGACTAGCCTTGTTCAGATCCCTGTAATCTACGCACATTCTGACCTTTCCGTCCTTCTTGGGAACGGGTACGATGTTGGCTAACCATTGAGGATATTCTGATGTGGCGAGGAAACCCACGTCAATCTGTTTTTGTACCTCCTCTTTGATTTTGATGGTCATGTCAGGACGAGTTCGTCTCAACCTTTGCTTTACTGGCGGACATTCTGACCTTAACGGTAGATGATGTTCCACGATGCTGGTATCCAACCCTGGCATATCCTGATAGGACCAAGCGAATACATCGGGAAACTCTTTGAGAAGCTTTATCAAACCCTCTCTGGCAGTTGGACTGAGCAGTGCCCCAATCCTAATTTCTTTTCTCTCCTCCTCCAAAACTAATTTTACCATTTCCAACGGCTCTTTATGAGGTTCAATGGACCTTTCCACCTGTCTGAGTAATCGGGAGATCTCTTCTGGAATTTCGTCGTCAACTTTTTCTTCGGCCCCAAATACTGGGAATTCAAAGTTAGGAGAAGGCATCGGATTGTATATTTCAACGGGGTTTAAAACAAGCAATCTGCATGACGGTATGATTTGTGTTTAGAAGAGATAGAGAGAATGCAAGAGTGTGTGTAGTGTATTTTGGAAAACTACTTGTTTGTTTTATTGATTTGTTTTTTAGGATTACCATTTTCTAAGAAAAGCAAAAAGAGAAAACAGTAACATAATGCGGAAATTATAGAACGGCGTTATTTTTATTAATGAACAAGTCGATTCTTGAAACTACAGCCCTATAAAACAAAACTATGTCGCTTTGGGCGAAGCGAAGAGGGAAATTTACAGAAAGTGAGCCCTATCAAAACATTTGTTTCACCTGGGCAGGGTGAAAGGTTAAAGTAAAGATGGCAATTACTTTGACTTATGAACGATCTTCAGACCGTCAACAGCAACCCATTGGCGGCGAACTCCTCGGTGAATCACAAAGTCTGGTACCTTCCTTGATTTGTCTTCAGAAATGACGCTGATTTCTGGCGGAGCAGGATCATTGGAATCTGTCTCCCAGGCAGAGTTGTCGTAGGAGGATTCCCCAGTCGTATTTTGCGTAGTATTTGTACTCTCAAGCATATATCCCCATCCAGTTGGCTAGATGTCTTCGAGCCTGATACGAGAGCTTTCGGGAGCAGTGTACTTGACCATTTAGTCGTATTTTCCATTTCGTTGTCCCAGGGTGTCCCACACTTCTTTGGAACTGGAGGAGTCATCTCTCTCGATGACGTTGACCTCGGGAAAAGCATAGTTGATGAATTCTAGTCCTGCAAACGTTGTGAATTCATCGTCGTGCTGGATGTTTTTAAGATAACCTGGGTGTTGATCCCATGACATGGTGGGAACACAGGTATTCTTTTCAATGATGCTCATCTGATTTTCATTGTTCGGCTGATTTTCTTGCCCCAAGTCTCCCGGATACGGCTGCCACATTGGCAGGCCATCCATCGGGCCATAATAGTTATGGTCAAAGTTGCCCTTCATCAGAGTGTCCTCCTCTAATGAGTTTGGTGGAGCACGACATCCTTCAGGATCACAATCTCCATATATCATTTTGACATCTGATCTGGGTATAAACCTCAGACTCTGTGTAGGAAAGCAAAAGGGAGTCTGCGTTTCGTCCTGAGACATATAACCGTCCTTGTTAAGATAGGATTCCCATTCTTCGTCCACATTAGATGAATCATCTTTATTGATGGTATGCACTTCTTGAGGCACTGGGTGAAGGAAACCTCCACTGTGGAAGAAATTTTGTATGGGATGAAGACTTTCACCGTTAGCAGCTGTCTGGGTCTAGGTTACAGAAAAACCAAGACCCTTCTTTGTTTTATTGTCAGTAGAAATGACAAGCTGTCCCCATCCTTTTGTATTGGTATTCTCGACCGCTTTGATAGCATCCTTGTACGAGGAAATCGAGGTTCCTTTCTCTGATTGGTTCTCATTTCTCACCGTAAGCGCTTGGAACTGAGTTCCAACAACCTCCTTGGGTTCCACACAAGTAGATAATGATAATTTGCTTACGAGCAAGGCGTGTTCTCAACAGACTGTGACGAGTTGGTCGTTCTGGACGAACTTTAGCTTTTGGTGGAGGGTTGAAGTGACCGCCCCAGCCTGATGTATCCAAGGTCTTCCTAGTAAACAACTGTATGTTTCCTGGATGTCCATGACCTGGAAAGTCACTTGGAAAGTATGTGGACCGATAGTTATGGGAAGGTCGACTTCGCCGATAACCATTTTTTTGGATTCGTCAAATGCTTTGACGATGACCTCGCTGGTTCTCATCGGAGGTCCTTTGAAGGATAATTGAATCAAAGTGGACTTTGGCATAACATTCAGGGCTGACCCTGTGTCTACCAATACGCTGGCTAAAGCATCGTCCTGGCAGTTGACTGTAATGTTGAGCGCCATGTTATGACGACGACCTTCTTCAGGTAATTCCTCGTCACTAAATCCCAAGTTATTGCAGGAGTTGATGTTAGAGACAATGCTATTGAACTGTCTGATTGTTACATCCTGTTTTACAAAGGCTTGCTCCAAGACTCTCTATAGAGCCTCCCTGTGTGCTTCTGAACTAAGTAACAGTGATAATACCGAGATCTTTGAAGGAGTTTGTAACAGTTGATCAACAATGTTGTATTCACTCCTTTGGATGAGCTTCAGCATCTCATCCTTATTTTTCGAGAGGTCAGGATTATTGGATTGACCGACAGGTGGATCGAGAACTTCTATCTGAGGTTCTTTTTCTTTGGTGGGTTCTCCAACTCCTCGGTTGAAGATTCGACCACTCCGTGTTACTCGACTGATGTCTGCAATATTCACGATGGAGGGTAACAGAATTTCCTTTCCGTTCTCAATTGTTGTTGCACCGTACTTGTAAGGGATAACCTTAGTTGATTCATACGGTAGTGGTCCCCGTAGATAGATGACTATGGGAGCCTTCTGATTTTTCCGACCATCATAAGTAATTTTGATCTGTTCCCGATTGGGAACTCTCGATTCGTCAAGTAGAGGGATGATGGTACAAACATCCTTGTTCCTCTCATGATCGGAGATTATGACAACGTCCTTGATTTGATCAGCGATGTAACTAACTGATCCAGAACTTGACCATGGTTGAATCTCTTTGCGGTCCAACTGACTTTGAAGGGATGCTCGCACGAAGTAGCATCCTTGATTATCCACTGAGCAAACTCCACACCGCTCATAGTTGTGTAGTGGCTCCTGGCCACGTCCGCTTTGAATACAGTGTAACCTGACAAGGTCCGTTTCCATCGACCGAACGTCTTGACTTTGATATCTAGTAGGATTCCTGTTGGTGATACTAATTTGTTGGGTGTCTTCGTCCATATAGATTGGAAGCCACCAGTGGTTCAACAAGTGCTGAAGTGTTTCCTGGACAAGGGCACAACCTTGATCGTTTTCGCAACCCCCTTTACAGCTCTGATAATCATGTGAAGTGAGAAAACCGAGTTAGACTTGCATAGCGTGTAACTCCACCAGACTGATATTCATCAAGCGAATATCGAAGATTTGAACCATATTGATCTGATAATGATTCCTATCATGGTAGTCTTGAATCCATCCAAGATCTATCTGACGCTGGAGGGCCTCTTATACAAAAGAGCATCCCTGTTTGTTTACCGAGCAAGTCAGGCAGGAATTATAATCGTGACGCGGCAGATTATGATACTGGCTTTGCCTTGAGTGCATTGCCACCAAGTTGACATTCATCGCACAAATATCATGGTTTTGAATGATGTTGGAATTCATATAAACCATGTTAACTCCACGAACTCGGTGCTCTTGGATCCATTGATCCATCTGTTCCTGTAGAGCTGATTGCACCACAGAACATCCTTGGTTGCTTTTAGAGCAGATATCATACTGGTGATAATTATGAGGTGGCACATGGCCATATCCACTATGTCTACAATGAATCTTGACCAGGTTGGCCCTCAATAAGAGTACATCGTGAATTTGATAGACGTTGTTAGACTCCCCCTCTATTAGATTGACTGCAGTTTTCTCATGTTGAGGCAGTGGGTTCGTGAGAACATTCGGATTCGTATCTTTGAAAGATAAAACTCCACTCCTAACAAGCTTTTGTACGTTGGATTTAAAACTGAGACAGTTTTCTATGTTATGCCCTGGTCCTCCTTGATGGTAAGGGCAATTCTGATCCACCTTAAACCAAAAAGGCAGATTTTCCGGTACTGTAAGAGGAGACTTAGTCTAGACATGCCCCTTAGCCAGTAGTAGCGGAAATAGTCCTGCATACAATACGGGTATAAGATCAAATCCTGGTGGTCGCGTTGTACGGTTGTTATTGTATGGAGGACGAGCCTGCTGAAGAGGTTGTTGTGTCATTTGTTGATTAGGTTGGCTCTGTGCAACCTGAGGTTGATACGTAGAAACAGGCACAGGGTTGATAGTAGGAGTCACAACTGCTACTGGTTGATAACGTCGCCTTTGCTTTCCGAGAGAGATATTCCCAATATCTTGCTCTTTTTTCTTAGGAAGAGCACTACCGTGTCATTTTGTACTACTTGATGATCCAGTGTCTTTAACTAAACGTCCTTCTCGGACGGCATCCTCAAGACGAACTCCCATACCGACCATTTCAGTGAAGTCACTGGGTGCACTGGCAACCATTCTGTCGTAGTAAAATGAGCTCAAGGTCTTTAAGAAGATCTTTGTCATATATTTTTCCTCAAGAGGTGGACAAATTTGAGCGGAAATTTCACGCCATCTCTGAACGTATTCCTTAAAGGTTTCCTTGTCCTTTTGCGACATTGATCTGAGTTGATCTCTGTCTGGTGCCATGTTCAGATTGTATTTATATTGTTGGACGAAGGCAGTGCCAAGATCTCTGAAAGTGCTGATTTAAGCGCGATTTAGACCCATGTACCATTTTAACCCGGCACCGGTTAAACTATCCTGAAAGTAGTGAATCAGTAGGTCCTGATACTCTGTCTGAGCTGACATTCGCCGAGTGTACATCACCATGTGGCTCTGAGGGCAAGAGTTACCCTTGTACTTTTCAAAATCGGCCACTTGGAACTTGTGTGGAACTTTCACATTGGGGACCAAGCAGAGATCTGCGGCGTCCTTTCCAAATAAATCCTGACCGCGAATAGCTTGTAATTCTTTCTGCATTTCCAAGAACTGCTCCTGGAATTCATTCATTCTTTTGAACATGCTTTCATTTCCACCAGAAGGTATCTATGGAACCTGTCCTTCCGGGACAGTGTGCACCACAGGGGGCGGTACCATTACTACGGCAGTGAATCTTGGCGCTTCCCGAAGTTTGTAACCTTCAGGAGTCATTGGTATGCCCCTGGCATCTTCTCTTTCCCGAAGTTTGTAACCTTCAGGCCCATCGGCTCCTGTTGAAGTTTCCGGATCTCCAATGATCGGCAAAATATATCCTTCTGGGATATAGTTAACAGGCATGCCCCAGGGACGATCTTTCGGCATTTGATACCTATGACCATACTTCTCCACTATGGGCGTTGAGGCGATCTCTGAGATCACAATTCTTTGTAGCTGAGCTTCTGCCATGGCTTGCATGTCGTTATGAAGCTTTCTCATATCCTCTCTCAGAGCGTCGATCTCTTCTTTCAACTCTCTGTTCTCTTCCTCGAGATCATCCATCTTTTTCAAACGATTGGCCCTAGTATTGTACGAATGAGACAGTTTGACTCTAGAACCGAGACACAAACGTGAGATTCGTAGGTAAGAAGAATACGTGACGTGAGAATAATGAATGCAATGATTATATTAATTTTTTTTGGTTTAATCAAAATAAACTTCGACAATTAGATTGCAAATATCAAATAGTAGGGAGACCCCGTTTTATTGAATTCAAAGATTGCGGAAATGAAAATACAGTAAATTACAAGGTGCGGAAACAGAAACCTAAGCTAATGGGTCCCGAGTCCTCTCTGAGGAGAATTCGGGTGCTGATTCTAGTACTTTCCTTTTCTTTGACCGGGGCTCTTCAGCCGTTGTCGGGTTGTCATTCCTTTGCCAAGTGAAAGGAGCGAGCAAATTCCTTTGGTCATCCTGATTTTCTACAGCATGCTGCTCCAAAATTTCGATCAGAGCATCCTTATTTTTCAGTAGTTGTTGTATTTTGGTACACTCCACATTGAGAATGTGGTACTTGTTCTTCCAAGACCTCCTCTCCTATTGAACTTTGCTCAGAGTAACATGAAGTTTTTCCGTTTTAATCATGAAGTACATGACAGATCCCCTCGGTGGAAGAAATCCGTGATGAGGATAAGGCATCTTTAGCTTGAGAGCTCTAGTTTGTACCCAGTGGAGATAAGCCTCCACCGAGGCACAGTCCGATTTTCCTAGAGACTCCCGTCCTTTCTTATGAACATGTTTCCAAGCGTGCACTATTTCCTTCTTTAGTGTTCTGTCATTTTCTCCTTCCTTGAAGAAAAGACCTTCTAGATGAGCATTACGCGGGACATGCCTCATCGGGCATCCAAATTGACGATGCAGTAAAACTGGATGGTAATTGATTCCCCCTTTAGTTCCTATGAGGGGTATGTTGGGGAAGTTTCCACAACGATCAATGATCCTGATCCCGTCATAAATCCTATTGCACTAATCTATGTCAGAATTGGTGAGAGACATGATTTTCTGTGACCAACGTTAGGCACTCTTATGATCCCAAAAAGCAGCAGACTTAGGCAAGTGGGAAATAAACCATTTATATAGCAAGGGTACACAGCACGTAATCCTTCCTCCACTGTACAAATCCCCTAAGTGTACAAAATGATACGCATCTGCGAGCAAGGTTAGTACATGGTTTCCAATGAGAAAAACCTTAATGGCATTGATATCTACAAAGTTATCGATGTAACAAAAATAACCCATAGGTGAGCAAAACAAAGATGCTCTCGAAAGTGGCCACGTTCCCTATACTGGCAAAGTACATGGCTTTCTTTGTCAAGAACTGGGCCGACAAACCTCGTATGCCACCCTTAGTGGTCAGGTGAGTCCTGACTTCCGATTCGTCCAAATAAATGGCTCTTGCAATGATTTGATCCTTTGGAATTTCTTCCAGTCCAGAAAAAGGAGCTTGATCAGTAATGTGTAAATCAGTCAAATGAGAATACTCCTCCAGTGTTGGTCCGAGCTAGTAATCCGGGAACGTGAAACAGTGATAGACCGGATCGTAAAACAGAATAAGTGCATCCATGATTCTTTCAATTACTTGGACCCTTAACAGAGGTAGCAGACCTCCGTACTTGGCTCTGAAAGCGTCAGGGTTAGTGATCATCCTTGCTAATCCTCTCAAATCCCCTAGTTTTGGAATCTTAAAGGTATACTTATGAGTTCCCCTTCTACCGAAATCCATGAGCGCAATCTTTTTCTCTGACATTTGCAATCATTGTCTTAGTTTAATTTGAAAAAGAGAGACTAGAAGAGAAGTTTTTCTTTGCTTTAATGTTTCCTTTTAAATGAATGCATGAATGCAGCACACAAAAACATAGAAAAAACATGGGGTCAAAGGGTTGTTGTCATGGAGTCATGGCTCAACCCATCCCAAAGGTTTATACTAGTGATTTTTGTACCTGTCTCTCAAAATCATCAGTTTTTGTCGAGAAAACACCAGCGGGCCGGGAACCGTGCTAGGTGATTTTTTTCAAAGAACCATCAGAAGAGGGTAGTATCGTGTGACAACCATTTCCAATAGTTTCTGCATTACTAAAAGAGGTTTTTCCTAGGTGTATACTCAATCTTTCCACATGCGGCATCACACGCATTCCCATTAGCAGAAAAATAAACACAGATATCAATTAGGAAAAATAGTATATATATTGTTCCTAAAGTCCTAGACTTTTTAAGAGCTATGAATCCTATATTCCTGACAGAAAATGGTCCCCGACGGAGTCTCCATCCTGTGGTACCTTCCCAACTTAAAGGTTTTTGACCTAAGATCCTAGTGAGGTCAACAAAAATCCTATCCCCAGTGAAGTCATCGATCTTCGGTTTCTACCTGAGAGATAAAAAATTTAACCCCACGGTGGGCGCCATTTTTCTGTGGTGGCCACCGCCATGAAAATGACTTGTCCAAGGTTTTTCACCCTAAATTGTAAGAAAGAAAGATTGGGCCCCACGGTGGGCACCATTTTTCTGTAGCGAGCGATTTTGGACATGGTTCTTAAGCACGATCGCTCTTTGGGGGGAACTACAGGTCGATTCATTTTTTATCCTATTGAAGCTGGCGAAAGAAGGGAAATAGATGTCTCCAACTAACCCTGCTTTGCAAACTGAGGTCAAACAGTCAAAACTGTTGGTTTACAGACGCGATCAATGTGGGGGGGCCTCTCTTAGGTTATTTTGGTTGAATTTAGACTTTTGGTGGGGAATACGGATTCAGATGTTTTGACTGATATGTGAGGATTTGGGATCTGAGGTTTTTGATGTGGTGTGCTCGCTAAGATTTTTCTTTCAATCTTATGCCTACGTATTCCCGTTTACCGAAACAGAGAAATCAAAGCGATCGTAGTTCCTCCTATTCTATGGGAGGAAGTGGTGTTTTGGTGTCTTGTTTAAAGCCCAAGACATGAAGCTAAAGGTGGTTTGTATCTTGTTCAAAGCCCAAGATGTGAAGCTGAAGGGTCTATTTGTATCTTGTTCGAAGCCCAAGATGTGAAGCTAAAAGGTTTTGACTTTAGAGAGAATTTGTCATCTCTAAAGAGGGGATGTTTGGGTCTGTTCGTCACAACTGCTGGGTGACTGATTATAAAGGAGAATTACTTTAACTGGGATATGTGAATCCAGCAATGCCATAATTTCCTTTATAGGGGATTTTCAACCTGAAGGAGAAGACTTTAACTCAGTGTAGAGTAATGCCATCTTTCCTTAGAATTTTCTCATGCTAAAAGAGGGACAGTGGCGTGGATGTAAATAATCCAGAGGCTTGTCGCTTACAGCAATTAGATGGAAGAAAAGGAGTTGTTGATGTTTGTATACTGTGAGCAAGGCACAGATTTTGATGCTAAAAGGTTGATTGACTCAACCAGGGTTTTCTTTATACAAAGCCTAAGAGGAGGTTGTTGACCCAACAAGAGGGAGTTTTTATGTGCCTCGTACGAAGCCCGAGAGAGAGGCTAAAATGGTTGACTCGACATGAGAGTTTTTTATACTCAACAAGAGAGTGATTTGTATCTCGTACGAAGCCTGAGATGGAGGCTAAAAGGTTTTGACTCAACAAGAGAGTCTTTTATACTCAACAAGAGAGTGTTTTGTATCTCGTACGAAGCCCGAGATGGAAGCTAAAAGGTTTTGACACTACAAGAGAGTCTTTTATACTCAACAAGAGAGTGTTTTTGTATCTCGTACAAAGCCCGAGATGGAGGCTAAAAGGTTTTGACTCAACAAGAGAGTCTTTTATACTCAACAAGAGAGTGTTTTTGTTTCTCGTACGAAGCCCGAGATGGAGGCTAAAAGGTGATTGACTCAACAAGAGAGTCTTTTATACTCAACAAGAGAGTGTTTTGTATCTCGTACGAAGCCCGAGATGGAGGCTAAAAGGATTGCTGTTTCAGTTAAGTGACAGGTCCTGTATGTTGGTTAAAAGAGAAAATCAGTTCTTATAAAAGAGACTGGTTAAAGGCTATGCATTGGGATTTGATCAGAGGATTAGGGTTATTTCCTATTCTTTAAGGAAATGGGAAATCCAAAGGGTATTGAGACTGCCCAAGTCTACGGGTTTTATCTTTTGTACTATGCTTAAGAAACAGTAGTAGTACATTCACAGTAGAAAGATCTAGACTCTTTGAAAGACTGTTCTATTAAGATGACTAATTTCTGTTCCTATACCTCTAGGAGGTCGTCGGGACAATTTGTACGAAGCCCAAGAGGAGGCTGGAAACTTTTAAGAAGCAGAGGGATAATTTGTACGAAGCCCAAGAGGAGGCACTCTTCCCGAAGGAAGAATCCTTATACGAAGCCTAAGAGGAGGCTGTGAATACTTCTAAGAAGCTGACGGGTCCTTGTACAACGCCCAAGAGGAGGCGGGGATGCTTTTAGGAAGCCTGTGGGTCCCCAAATCCCGAGAAATTCAAGACAAGCCATTCACCTAGAATAGATCAAGCCAGGAAAGTTCGAGAATTTGGAAGAAACTCAAGAGATGCCATTCACGGAGAAAATATCATCTCTGGGGAGTAGATTTTCTTTGACAATTTCTAAGAGTGACAGTCTGAGAAAGGGTTCACCGAGAATGATGCCTTTCACGTTTCCATATTGTTTAACCCCAAGAGGAGGGAAGACTGTATCTGGTAATCCTATGGGGGATCTAGTTTAGACTGTATTTAAGAGTGATCAACAGGGTTTAGTGCTAGACGTAGTTGCCGAGGAAACTCTAAATATCTATACTAGTATTACACAGTTGATATGAGTTTACGAAAGAAGACTTACAGTGAAACACCCCACAATACAGTTATATGTATATGAAAGCGGGTAAAGAAAGCATATAAACACTTACTCGGTTGTAGAGCTTCCATGCTGTTTGGGTTAGTTGTTCAACAAAGAAAGATTAAAAACAACAGTATATTTCAAAATCCAAGGAGAAAGTATTTTGAAAAGGATGTTGGGGCTTATAACTCAAGTAGAGGCCCAGGGTTTTTATCAGTGATCGCACTGTCGCTTCGTACAGAGGGACTTATATAAGTAACTGAGGCCCAAGAAAGGTTTTCTGTACAAGGGGATGGGTCTTACACTCTCTCAAGAGGTCCAAGTGTTTAAAAAAAAGGGAATGGAGCTTATAACACGAGGGTAGGCCCAGATGATTTGTTTTTGAATTGGCGATCGCGCAGAGGTTTTCTTTTAACGCAGAGGGACTTATACAATGTCTGGGGCCAAAAATTGTTTTGGTTAAAAGGGGATTGGGTCTTACACTCTATTAGAGGCCCAAAGTTGTGTTTGTACAAGTGATGGGGCTTACAACTCGAGGAGAGGCCCAAGGTCATTTGTTTAAAAATGGCGATGATCGCCGAGATTTTTGAAAATGCGGTGGGTCTTATACAATAAGTGAGGCCCAAAAGTTTTGTTTTCAAAAGATTGGGTCTTACACTCTAATAGAGGCCCAAAGTTGTTTTGAAAGGGTCTTATAGCTCAAGGAGAGACCCAGGGTTTGTTTTAAACGGGCGATGATTGCGTCAAACTTTTTTGAAATACAACGGTACTTATACAATAAGTGATGCCCAAAATAGGTTTGTATTTACAAAGGATTGGGTCTTACACTCTATTAGAGGCCTATGAGTGTTTGAAAAAGTTTGATGAGGATTGAATTAATCAAAACCCTAATTTGTTCCCAAAATGTATTTTAATTGAATAAAAAATTCAATTAAAATAATCAAAATTGTTTAATATGTGGAAAACAAATTGTGATCTTGGATTAATGTTTCAAAAATCATGTTTTGGCCTACAAAATGATTAGAAATTATAAAAATTTACAAAATCAAGAAGGAAAAAATATTTTAAATATCAAAAACAATTAAAATATTAATTCTTGGCAAAATATCAATTATATGAAATAAATAATATTTTTGGGATTTTTTGGTAAAATAAAATATTTTAACATTTTTGTGAATTATTAAAAAAAGAATCAACTCAATATCATTAAAACTCAGAGAGAAATTAATTTTTGAATCAATTAAATAAAATCACAAAATTCAAATATTTGAATTTTCAAAAAAGGGCGCCAAGAACACCCAGGAACACGCGCGTGTTCTTGGTTTTGCCCAGATTTGCATTTTCTCTCCAATCTCACTGAATACTTGATGGGATCATGCAAACCACATATCAATCTGCTCGTTTCAACCTCACGATCATGTCTATGGTCTTTAATTTCATTTATTTTTAACATGGAATAAGAAATCAAGACAAAACCTCAAGAACCCTAAAATTTACATGAAGGCTGAGAATTTTGATACACGATTCAAACAAAGCAATTAATTGAGGGGAAACATTCTATGCATGATTATGAACATTTGGCAAAAGTATTGTGCGAGGAAATATGCATAGATAAAGAGATGACCAAGTTTAGGCTTACTTGAAGGTCGTGACAGCAAGAGGAATGTGATTTTTGAGTTGGAGGTGTTACAGATGAGTTGTGATGATTTGAACAGCTTCCCTACACCCTATGGAGTGTATTTGAATGCTTGGACTTGATTGGAAATGGCTGGATCACTTCATGGTATCTCAGCTGCAACTTGGTTAAAACCTTGAGCAATTGGCTGGTGATTCTGAGAAATCAGTGTTCCAGATGTTATTTAAGTGTTTGGATCACTCCTATATGATGTTTATGAGGTGTGTGTGTGATTGGTTTGGTTGGAATTGCTCTCAAACTCAAAACCTGATAGTGACTTGCTTTGGAAGGCAAATTTGGAGTGAAGAAATAGATTTTGAGGAAAGCATCTATTTGATGGCTTTGGTGTACTCAAACTGAGCACAAATGAGCTCTATTTATAGTAGAGCAAGTTTGTTTTGGGATCAATAGTGAATGGCAACTGCAGCAGAGGTTTGGCCAATGTTGGCAAATGAGAATCCAAGTCTCCTCTAGCCATTGACTAGAGGTTAGGGCACAGAGCTGTGGTTCCCTAGTTGTTGGATCATTCTTGACTGAATTCAATTGAAGGAAGCTCAGTCCATGCCACCTTGGTGCATCCATTAAATGCTCCAATCCAAAATTGGAGTCTTGTCCGTCTTTTAGGGATTTCTAGGTTTGTCATGCTACTTCTTGTTCCAAAGACTTTGGAGGCTTGGCTCAGTGTTTGTCCCCTTTGGATTTAATCCTCAGATATGTTCAAGATGATGACAAGGCTTGGAATTATCTGATTTTGCCAAATCGAGCAAAAGTGCAAAATTCTGCCTAGCCTTGGCAGTTTTCAGCAAGGCATATTGCCATTGTCATATCTCATGGCCCAAGTGGAATTTGGTGATGTTCTTGGTCATTTTGGAAAGCCCTCATATGATACAACAACTATTTGATCATATTTGGTCTTGATACCTTTTGGATCCAAGTGAAAAATCCCCCTACATTTGGAAAAAAGTGAAGGCAGATTCTGACTTAGTGAAAATTTTACTAAGTGTTGGAAAAAGTGACATTTTCACTTTTTGTGATTTTGATCATTCCATAACTCAAAATCCATGAGGAATTTGGAGGGAGGTCAGTTTTAAGCTTTTGTAGAGGGTAATGAGATCTACAAATCAAGCTTTGGATGGGGAAAAATGGCTTTGTGGTTTAGGAGTTATGATCCTCCAAAGTTGGTACCCTTGCCACTTTGTTTATAACTTAGAAAATTTTCTAAGTTTTTATGGTTACCCCTTTTACAAGTTATCCCACTTTTCTTGATTTTTCTTGATGAATGATGATTCAAATCATACATTAACATCATTTTAGGGTTAAAAAACCATTTTTGCGAAAAATCTCAAAAAGTCAAAGTTGACTTTTGTGCACAGTTGACTTTTTGTCAGATGAATTCCAAACTGTGCGATCCTCTATGAAATCAAGTCCTTGACCTAAATCAAACTTGATGGATTTATTTCATAGGTGTTATATGGTATATTAATTCATGTCCTAGGGTTTGGGAGCATGTCCTGGTCAAAAGTCAAAGTTACAGTTGACTTTTCTCGCGAAACCCTAATTGTGGCTCTGATGAAATTGAGACTTATTGCTCAAGCTTCCTGGACCAATCCATTGTTACAAATGGATCAATTTGATATGTTGGAGATCCTCAAATCATGTCTTGAGGTCTTGGCTCATGATTTGTCCCAAAAGTCAAATTAGGGGTGAATTAGGTCAAGAAACCCTAATTCCTGATTTTTGATGTATGCATCCCCTGAGGCTTAATTGACTTGATTATTGGGTTTATGATGTCCCTTGGAGCACCATAGGTTATGCCTTGAAGCATTGGCTCATGCCCAGAGGAAAATTTCCATCTCGAGGCCCTGGTCGACCAAAACCCTAATTTGGTGACACTGGCGATCTCGAGGCTTGATCCAATTAAAAGGGAGCAGCCTTGTGCTTAATCCTTAAAGTGGGAGTCCTCTTGATCCCTTGGGGATATTTGAGAGGCTTAGACAAGTTGAAGATCATGTCATTCCTTGATTGATCCTTTGTCTAAGAACTCTGAGAGGGTTTGAAACCCTAGTTTGATTGTAGTGAATGCTCACCCATCTTTGGGGAGACTAATGAGGTACAAAGGTACATCCATATTATGCTGATGATTTGCACGATGATGGGAAATCTTAGTGGTCAAAATTTGGGGTATGCCAGTTCTTGAGCGAGATCGCCAAGCTCCCCTGTTCTCTTGTTTGATATTTGTTTTTGTTTATGTTTACTAACCATTAATTAAAATCCAAAAAAAATATTTTGTTTTCTTTCACTAACATTTTCAGGGGAAGAACAGGTTAAAAATACCAAAACAACAGCCCCGCAGCTCGAATGAATTTCATCTGTACAAAGTCAAAGTTGATCTGCAAACAATTCAAAATCATTTGATCAAGAGTTTCCAAGATTTAATTGATTATTATTCAAGAGACTCTAAGGTTCATGTGTTTATTTCCATGCCTTCTTTGACAAGTCAAAAGAATCGAGCCAGAACCAGCACAATATAGCAAGAATGGCATTTTTGAAGATTTTCAACTGTGCAATCGATTACACTAATGGTCCAATCGATTGCACCCTACAGTTTTTGCCTAGATTTTAAAATTTTCAACAGTACAAACTATTCGTGCTATAGTGCAGTCGATTGCACAAAGACAGAATTGGCTAAAATCATCATTTTTCAAGTTTTGAAGCATTTGGCACCAATCTTGACCAATGATCACATGTGGAATATTCTAGATCACCTCATTTTAATTCCCCTACATCATTTTGATCATTCCCCACCATGTACCATCAGTGATCACCACTCTTTTGTGATTTCCCTCCAAATTTGAATTCCAATCCTAATTTTGATCTTCCAATCCAAATTCCAAACCACCAAATTTCCAAGCCTAAATTCTATAAATAGAGCCCACATTTCCTTCATTCTTCAAGCTTTTGAGGGCCAAATTCACTTTGCTAAAATTTCTCTTGAAGCTTTTGATAGCCAACAAACCTCTTGCAAATTCTCTCCCCAACCACAAAATTCACTCAAAGCTCACTTTTCTTCTCTTGAAAGTTAACAAGAATTCACATTGAATCTTGTTCAACTTTGAGCTAAACCTTCATCCAAACTTGTTTTCTTCATCAATTCTCACAAATCAGACTTTGGAGTTTGGACCTTGAAGCAATTTGAAAGAATTTTCAGATTTGAAGTGATAATTCATCCTTCACCATTATTGAAGCTTCAATTTCATCTTCCATAATGTAGATCTTTGGAGATCCTTGTTACTTGATCTTTTGGATCTTGTAATTGTGTTTAATTACTAGTATTGGTTGTTATTTGCTTTGCATTTTCATGCACTTTTGATTCCATGATCATGAGGTATTTGAAGAAAGTTTTAGATCATGACCATGCTGAATTTTGCTGAATTTTTGCTGCCACAGCAGGGTGCAATCGATTTGCATTTTCGTGCAATAGAGTGGATAATGCTGTTTTTTGCCTTATTTTTGCAATCTGTCAGTGTGCAATCGATTCGCACACTGGTGCAATCGATTCGCACTGAACAGAATGGTGTTTTTCACCTATTTTTGGGACTTTTTTGGTTTTTCTTCCTCCTTCTTCCCCTTTCTCCTTGTTTTAGCCTTGAAATGCATTGTTGAGATTAATTTCTCTTCAATTTCAATGGACTTTGGATATGGTTAAAGTAATTAAACATTCATTAGTTCAAATCTATCTTTTAATGAGTTGTTGAATTCATTTGAGGTGCTTTGAATTAGTGATATGTTTTCACACTTAAACTCATCAATTAAAAGTGATTGAACTTGAAGATGAAAGGATCTTGAAAGTGTAATTTAATTTGGATTTCTCTTCATCTATTTCCTTCCTTTTTATTTTGATCGATGAAAGTCTTATGGATCTTAGAATTTCTTTGTTGAATTCTTGATCAAGACTAGATCGTTACCTATTTTCTTTTCGTGCGGTATTGCTTTCGGATAATGATCTACATATCGTTCATCTAGCATGCATTAACACAAAGATCTATTGACCGACCTCATTGTAGGGTAATTACTTCATAAATTACTCGGAGATTGCTTAACATAGTGCAATATTTGTCCCTCTTTATCCAATTCGGAATTTGAAGTTTCGTGGTCCAGACCTTGATTGGTCGCGTCAACCCAATGGTGATTGATCATTTGTATTAGGTTCAAAATCTTTGAAACTTGTTGTTGTAGAGGCTTTGATTCTATCAATCTTCTAACAAGTCTTCATTAACCTTGACCTAAGTACATTGTTTAATCACTATAGTTCAAGACGCGAAACAGAATAATCGGTGAAGGCTTATGGCATTAGAGCCTCGTGCTACTAATCACTAACTTCTAACTTCTTTATGTTTCCTTCTCACTCCTTATCTCTCTTTTACTTTTATGCAATTTTTCCTTTATCCGTTGGACACATGTTTATGCTTCCGCATATTTTTCCTTTGTCCGTTGGACACATGTTTATGCTTCCGCAGTTTTTCCTTTGTCCGTTGGACACATGTTTATGTTTATGCCTTTTCCTTTTGTCCATTTTGGACTCAAAAACATTAATAAAGGATTAAACCACTAAAAGACTTGTGCTCTTAATTGTTGGACTATGGCCACTATCCTTTGCATTGGAGGACCTATACTCTTGATTACAGACTTTGGACTTAGAATTAGGATCCTAACCTATGCTTGGGAGTTTGCGATGGAAAACCTTGGATTTTGGATACTTTGAGTCCTCTTTTGAAGACTTATTTTGAATCAAGACCAAATCAAAAAGGGAAAAATGCTTATGCTATGGAGCTTTTCCATGTGGTTAGATCTTTCTTATCCTTAACTTTTATTTTATGCACTAGGATAGTCTCTTCTTCTCCACCCCTTATTCAATTTTCCAAATCTCCACTCTTTTTCAAAACCTTCTTGTTTTCAACCTAAAACCGCTTTCATAATAAAACCTTGACTTTGGTCAAGTGATTTTTAAACCTCATTTTCTTTAATAAATGTCAATCAATGTTAATCATATTTTGACCATTTCATAAAAAACATAAAAAAACACCCAAACTCATCAAACTTTTTTATTGCTTTGTGCACCTTTTCCTTTAAAACTTTTTCATAAGTTTAGACATGATTCATTTCTTTAAGCGGAATTATTCGCTTGGAAATGACGACTTGTCTTTACACTTAAAATCAACCAAAACAAATAAATTTTTGTTCTTTGTACCACGAACTACGAGGTTTTGATCCTACATTGCACATCGTGGGTACGTAGGCATGAGGCGATAAGTCTCTCCAAACACAAAAATCTTAAAAAATACTTCTCTTCTCATCTCTCCCAATGTCTTTTTAAGAAAACCATTTTTAGACCAAAAGCGGTAGATATTTCAAAGGGTTCCAAGAGTACTATAGACGTTTTGGGTGCTAACACCTTCCCATTGCGTAACCAACCCCCTTACCCGTTTCTCTCTGTCTTTTTTAGCTTTTGATTTTTTAGACTTCTTAGGAGTTATTCGCTCTTTTTTCCTTTTCCTTTGTGGAATAAATAAAAGCGCGGTGGCGACTCTGTTTTCCTTGAGTTAAGTTAATCAATAGCTTACACTCACAAATTTTACCGCTACAGAAAAGTGGCGACTCTGCTGGGGATCTGTCCTCCCTTGAGGGGTTTAGCCTACTTTGATTTATTTACTGCTTTTTGTTTGATTTGCTTGTTACTTGTTTGTTCTGTTTGGGAGTTCCTCTGTGTGTGAGATAGGTCCTATACCCGGACCAGAGTGTACTTTGAGATAGGAGGATAGTATAGTCAAGGGAGCTTTGAGGGAGTGGAATCCCGAAAAAGCAGAACTTGAGAATCTATCCACTTGGTGGTTGCTTCTTTGGAATTACTGATGTCGATCGAGCGATCGTTGAAGGAATTACTTTTTCCATAGAAGCCTATAACACTGAGGACCGTAGTAACCCTTAACCTATCTTAGCCTTTTTAGGATCGTGGCGCGGAAGCTATGAGGATGCAAATCCGACTTAGTTGTTACGCGATGCCACACTCAAGTTAGATTCTCTTGAGGATAACTACTAACCTCCGAGTAAATCGGTGCGCTGGTGTGTCTGATAGTGGATTGTGGACCCTGAGCACTCTGTGTTAGAACCTCTGGTTTTCTGCAGGTACAATGAAGAAAAAACCTTAGTACACACCTTTGTGGGATTGGTTCTTACCCTTGGCTTCATGCTCGTGACTTGAACCTTGACCCGTGTGCTTTGTGTTATCTTGTTTGTGGTTGTTTCATCCATGCATCCATACATTCATCATCTCAGCTGTTTTCAAGGAAAACAACTCAGGCTATTGCAAATATGGACAAAGCAAATGTCCCTTTGGCAAAAGTTTTAAATAAAAGTTGGGATACTCATATACTTGATGCTTCCCATGTTTGTAATAATTGGGTTGATTTCCTGAAAACATAAAATAAAATAAAAGATTTGCATTCATCATTTGCATACATGCAGTTCCCTAAACACAGACTCATTTGTCCTTCTGTCCTTGTACCCGTCAGCTGATTTTCTGGCATTCGTATCAAGTTTGAGATAGTTACTGAAGGAACATGTAGAGAACAAAAGATGATGATCTCATGACAGGCTTTACAGTTATGACCAATCCGATGTATGATTCTCCTCTAGATGACGATGTTCCATAAGTGGATGTTCCTACTCGATCCCGAACTTTGCAAAATGATCTGGTTGGTGAAGTTGTTGAAAAAGATTCCCAATTTTTGAGGTATATGCCAAATCCTCAGAATGTCCACCCTGTTCAAGAGATGATTGACGATGAAGTGTTGACCTTCAAGGAAGGAAGCACATTTGTGAATGGAACGCCTTTATGCTGATATTAGTAAAGTGACCTGCAGTGGTTTTATGTTTGCTTTTGTGTCTCCAAAGAAAGTTGATAATGTTCTTTCAAGCTCAAGCTGACACAGTTTCCTCAGATCTTTAGTTCATTTACTGCATTTTCATTTGTAATCTTTTATGATTGTTATTGCTTTGTTTGCATGTAGAACTTGTTTGTTTTGAATATTAATCTTAATGCAATGAGTATGTTTATCTTGAAGTGATCCATTCGCATTCGCTCGTGTTTTGTTTTCTGCATTTGCAATACCAACTTCTTGTTTAAACTCTTGGAGGGAGGATGATGAAGTAAAAATGCAAAATTTCTAGTTGTATGCTTTTGAATAAGACCTTGCTGATGATGTAAGGCATTGTTTCAAATTCCCAAACACCAGAGATATAAGGAAGATAATCTCGTGCTAACCCCTTTGAGTCTTGAAGTAGGAGTTTCTTTTCCAAATGAAAAAACCCTCACATTTAACCTTGGGGCAGGGTAGTCTTCAATTAATTTGACCAAGTGTCCAAATTTCAAAAGGAGTGTGCACCAAAGGAAACCACATTGGTTATTCCTCATCAATGAAGGAAAGAGGCAGTCACAACCCTTCCTAATAAGCCAATGTCACATGATTTGTTCAAAAAAAAAAGAAGAAAGAAGAAAATCAAAAAAAAAAAAAAGAAGCCCACTAAGTCGGAAGCTTGAAAACAAGTGACTTAGGCAAAAATTGGGGCATCCCGTTGGACATCAAAAATTCAAAAAAAATCAGTCCAGGAAAAAGTTAGGGAAAAAAAATAAAAGAATGAAGATGTGAAAAGCGATGATAAAATAAAAAATCCTCATTAAAGGAACAAATCTACGACTCATCAATCGAAGGACAAAAATGGTGACTGTTATCCCCGAATAACCTCATTGGTTCTTATACCATCAGTTTAATCCTTTAGGAGATGATGAACATTTGTGTTAAATTAGCTGAATATAGGATTGAAGAACATCACGGAGAATGGGTGGGTACAAATAAATTTTGAGCCTAAAAATCCTTTTTTCTGAAAAAAACCGTGAACCAGGCCAAGTTATAACCCTCAAAGACCTAATTGAAGTAGGATTTATTTTGAAAGCGTACTTCAAACGAGATAGCGTTCCTGACTCCCATGAGTTGTGCTAAAAGATCTTTGTTGGTATTGCATGTGCATTCAAAAATCAATGTCGTATCTAAACTAGTGATTCATTCACAAGGTTTTGCGACATCTTTTCAGTAAAAACTTCAAGATTAACATGTCTGTTGCATTAGAATTATCATTCTCAGAATTAACATTTTCTGCTTGCATACATTTGTTTGACATCATGGAAGTTTACATTTGAGCATCAGTGATGAGCTTAATTTTTTGAGGCCTGAAACTCTGATGAGTAATTGGCAAATAATTTCAAGGATGATCCTATCCAGGGGCATGTTGACTGAAGGCTTTGTTTAGTATGAGCAAACTTGTTTTCCCAGTTGATGCTTTCACATGGGGCAAAGCTGGAAGACTCTATTGATTGAAGAGTGTGCCAAGTTCAGTAAATTTGGGGCGGTTACGTCGAGATTTGATGAATCTCTCCAAGAGTTTGAAAACACTGGGGCAGACTATCTCAAGTCCTTGTGGTACAAAGTTTCCTCTCGGTGTAAAATCCTTTGTAGAACATGCGGTCTGGGGCAAAAAGTTAAATTGTGAACTCAGCGCTCTCCTATGCAGAGTTTGTTCTAGTGGATGTAGCCAAGTTTCCCCTCCGGTTATTGATCAAATGATGGATTTCCTCAAGATTGTTATGAGGTGTTGGACTTTTGAAATCCAATATTCCCCGATGGAGTGCCAGTTTGGGTATTTCCCAGTCAAGTACTATTCGGATATTCTCCAGCTGAGTATGATTCTATTCTCCAGTCAGGTTATGATCAAGCATTTGTGAAGCTTTGGGGTGATGTTTCCCCTTGATGTTGAATCCTCGCACAAAGTTTTACCTCTCGTTGTGATTTCTTTGATCACTCCCTAAGCAAAGAGTAATGTTGACTTCTTATTCCCCCAATTGGTTGATATCCCCATTAGGGTAGGCTTTGTGTGTACTCCTTGACAAAATCTCTTTTGGTATCTCTATCTTGTTGAGATTAGCCGAGTATTCAACTGAGATGTGGTGTTCTTCCACCGTCTGCTTATCCTTATGTCTGTTTTGTCAACATATTCATACTCATACGCATTGCATACGTATTCTTTTGTTGTGCATAGCATTGTTGTTGTTGCATTGTGCATTTTGCATATATTTTAGTGCTTCTCCGCTCTCTGATGTGGTTTCCTTCGCAGAGTGTGTGTGTGTCCTCTCTCCATTAGAGTGTTGACCCTAAGCAAAAGGCGTTTATCCTTTCTAATTCCTCACTGATTTTATTCCTCGTGGAAATTTTTGCTTCAAGTTTCCTTTCCAGTTCATTATCTGGATGGGACCAATCCCCAGTTGAGTTATTTCCTCCTTGGGATGAGTCTTGTTTGACCATTTCTCTCCAGTTTCTTCCTGGATTGAACTTTGGTCTCTGGCGGTGACTATTTTGAAACTCTCTAGGCTGTGTAACCTAGATGATTGGCAGTGCATTTATTTTGCACCTTTGATTATTTTGTATTCCTCAGTAGATTATCTTTTTATGGTTACCATTAGAAGATGAAGATTTTGTTTCCTCTAACAATGCTGTTGCAACACTCTTTTGGAATCCTTTGCATGACAACAAACAACATCCTCTTTATTTGAGAAACTTGTGTGTCTCCAGTTATTAGACGTTATCTTTTCCATCAAATGGTATCTCTCAGGTTGTGCCTGTCAAAGAAGTTTGTTGTGAATTCCCAACAGATGGTTGTCTCTTTATTTGAGAAGTCTGTTGCGTGATCTAACTTGCCCATTCTCGCTCCCGGGATTTTCATCCAGGTACAAATGTGAAAGTGGCGCGGAAGAAAGAAAGAGAGTTGCCAGTCAGGCATTTTTATCCCAAAGAAAGGGAAAGGTAATGCTGCACAAACCCGGGAGAAAGGAAAGAACAAGGTCTCGCAAACCAAAGAGAAAGGGTATGGGAGTCGGTTACGTGAAGGGAAGGTTATCGCACCCCTTCACGTCCGTCGTACTCGACGGGATCCACGCTTGAAGTACTGCTCAAAGGGTGATAAACGAAAAGGAACTGAGAGAGAACGAGAAACAAATGTAGGGAAAATAAAAGAAGTGCTCGAATGGGCCCTACCCCACTGCCTACGTATCTCATCGGGAACATGAGAATCAGAGCGACTTAGTTCCTCTGACTAAGGGAAAACTGTTTGTGTTTTTTAGGGAACGGATAATGTTCTAGCTCAGGTGTTGCAGGCTCGCTGAATTGAGTGCGTTACCGTATTGCAAGAGAACGAGGAGAAGCACGTTCGTACGTTGAGAGTGAATGAGATGAGAAGATAATTCCAGAAGGAAAGACGTTATTGTTTGTTTTAAGTGTTTTAGAAGTTTTTTATTTGAAGTGTTTTGCATAGGTAAGTGTACCTAAGTCTTTTTCAATGGAATGTGCATCTCATGCATCATTCCAAAATGAAATGATGATGAAGTACACTAAGTATGAGGAAGATCCTCAAACTTACTTCCAAGGTTAAAGGCTTAAGCACACTAGCCTATTCTCTTTATTAAATGTTTTTGTTGTTTTTAAATGAAGAAGTTTTTTGAGTTTGTTTGTGAAATCACTTCATGTTAAAGACTTGTACATCATGCTGGAAAACCTACAACACATTCCAAGATGGAATGTATGCAAGTCCCCCCCATGGAATAAGGCTCATGACACATGAAGATGTTTCAACCTTTATTAGGTGTTTTGAAGTTGTTTTTGAGATGAGAAAAGAGAGACTCAAAAGAAACAAAGGTAAAGACTAAAGGGGACTAAGACTCACCCTAATGTTATCATTCTTGGGTGTTCCTAATGGTTTAGAAGCCTAAGTCTAAAAGAAGAGAGAAGAAGAGAGCAAGAGGTAACATAACTCACTTCTTAGATAGAAGATGAGTTATAAACCAAGAGGGAGAAGAAAGAAATTGAACAAAGAAAGCATTGAAATGCTTTGCACAAACACAAAAGAGAAAGCATTAAAGAGATGAGGGAAGAAAGTATGTGTGGAACCATATCCACACACTCAACTTACCATTAGCCCATACACAAAATGGTTAGTACTAAAACAATTCAAATATTGAAGTACAAGTGAAGGATGTAAGCAAATAAATCCTAGTGTTCTAAAGAAAACTCTAGGAAGCTCCTAAAGTGTTAAACATAAAAAGAATAGATCACTAAAGGTTGGTACTGACCTAGGGCAGTAGCAAAGCCTACTCACAACCACCAATGGTTACAAAGGCTTATAAAGTCAATCTATGCCTAAACAATCTACCAAACATCAAAGGAATGCAATGATATGCACTAAAGATGCACCATGAACATTTAAGAGATGTAAACATGCAAAGATGCAATGTGAAATACCACAACCAGTAGGAAACCACTTCATAAATGTCAATAATTATCTATGAATTATCATCCATAATATGAGAATAAAACTCAAGAAGAAGAAGTGGGAAGAAGTAGAACAATGTCACATAAGAATTCACAATGTTGTTTACTTACAAAACAAGTCACAAAGGAGAGGAAAATGCAATTATGAATGCAAATGAACATGGATCAGTAGTATACATGTTATAAGATGACATGATAATGCACAAATGAACAAGTTTGGTTCATACACAAGTCACATTAGAGATTAAGAAGAAGAGAACACAAGTTGAAGTTCATACAAAATGAAACATGCTTCAAATGTTCATGTAATTGTAATGCATATGATATGACATTTATGAGTCAATAAAAATAGATAAAATGGTTCACATACAGTAAAGGGACATATAAAAATGAATGTGAATGGCATACCAATATGAGATACACACAAACTATGTTGAAGAAGAACAAGTGATAGATGCACAATTAAGTATGAATGCAAGATGAACATCAATTGCAAAACATGTCAAAATGAAATATGGAGGACCTATAATTTGACATACATGACCTATAATATTCAAGTAAACATGTTTCAAAAGAAGACATCAATCACCTTAAGAGACCGTAGGCAATATGACACACAACCATAGCATATGCATACAATGAAGCACATAAATGCACATGTAATCAATCAATTCATAAAGCAAAGTAAAAGATGAGAGAAAATTACACAAATCAAACTATATGATATCCAACCAGCGTGAAATCAATACCCAAAAGATCATGCCAAAATTCCATGGAAACCACACTTAAAAGTCACTCACAAGTCCAACAAGGTCACACAATGCTAGTGCTCAAAGATGCTTATGGATGCACATGATAAAATGATCTTAAAATGCCATGAAAAATAAAAAAGGATCCCTAAAGTGTCACACAAGTGTGGTCCAATTATTAGGAGAAAAATCAATTAGGAACTAAGTCCAATAAAATGGGGAAGAGGCATGTATTGTAATGAAGACCAATTAAAAAGGAATTAAAAGGAAAATAAGAAAATATGAACAAAATCAATTAAAATCAGAATAAAAAAATATGAAAAATTATTTAAATGTGTTTTGATGATATATGAATCTATTTGGAATTTTTGGAATGCATTTAGTATTTTTAATAAAATAAAATCAAAACAATATAAAAAGGAAGTTAAAAATAGAATTAAAATATGCAGGGGGTGCCACGTAAGTAAAATGATAATTCAAATATAATTGGGCTCCATGTGTGGGAGTGTGAAAAGCAATCAGAGTCCAGTCCACTATGCACGTGTGTGTATGGGAATTAATGTGGAACTTAGTCAAAAGTTTGACTCAATCTGAGCCTTAGGATCAATCAGTCAACAACAATCTAGAAAAGTATAACAATCACATGGATCACAAGGCATGCACATGGTAATAATCATACACGCACACACATGCAACCAGTCAAAGTCAAATAATTCAGAGAGAGAGAGTCACGTGAGGAGCATCATCCTCATTTATCCGCTGGCAAGTTTCTAGCCCTAGGATTGAAACGATCTGACGGCTGTGTTATAATCTGGTTCTAAAACCCTAGCTGAACCTCACCGGCCGGAGAAGGACCTCCGGTCATCTTCTCCGGTTATCTCCGACCACTCCAACTAATCAAATGTTCCAGAAATCTATGGAATGCACATCACATGAAACAGGAAGTCACATAGAATCCAAATCTAACCTCAAAAACACCATACAATGCACACACAGCAAGAATCAATCACAAACATTTTGGCCTAAAATTTGGATCTACGCACTTAAAGTGCCTATCACTAGCCAGATCATTCACATTGCTTCTATTAACCTATAATCAACATAAAACAAGCTAAAAAATAGTGAAATTGCGCAAAAAAAAAATTGAAGAAGTTCAAACCTGGATTGACACTTCTTGATGATTGTTGAGAAAACCAGAGGTGTAGGCTTGTTCTTGAGCTTCCAAGGAGAAAAATAAATGCTGCGAGGCTTTGAATCTTGATGAAAACAGAATGAAATTCGAATTGCAATAAAGCTACACTTGAGGAGATTGATCCTGATTCTTCCTTATTCTTGATTAGAGAGTTACAATGATGAACAATGGATGAAAATGATAATGAAATCGTGCAGAGAGAGAATTCAGAGAGAGTTTTCAGAGAGTGAGGTTTGTGAAATGTGAGAAATGAGAGTCTTCTCCAAAATCAGTTAGAGTTTTATTCTTATATCTTGAGTTAAGGGTTAACCATCTCAGTTGATGGTTAGAACCATGGTTAGTTGAGGTGGCTGAAGCAATGAGAGGGTGAGTGAAGCAAATTTCAAATGAAGGAGGGAAAGGCTCGTGTATTGTGTTGTTGTTTATGATGGATGATGGAAACAAATGATGATGGTGATGTTATGATGTTGTGCAGCAGCATGGGAAACTTAGTGAACAAGTCTCTTACCTCTTTCATGTATGGTAAAGGTATGTGTGCATGTATGTGTAAGGTAGTGTGTGTTCAAATTAAGTAATGGATAAAGGGCTTATGTTTTATGCATGGCAAATGTGATCCAAGGCACACAAAAAACCAACAACACTTATATGCTGGGCAGCCAAAATGTAATGAAATTGATGATGTTTGCAGATGGAATTCTCTCATGTCAATGGATGAAATGGTGAGCTTTTATGTGAAAATGAAAGAGGGAATGTCATAAAACAAGTTTGAGGTTTGGATCTAAGTGAATGGAAGCTTGGAACATGCTTGAAAATGACTTTGAAAATAAGAAATAGTGACTGACTCCATGGGCGCATCAACTTGCATGGTATGCATGACTATGGGCTAGTGAATTTCAGTGTGAGATCACCATGTTTGAGCTCTCATATCTCTCAATCCCTTGATCATATGAAAAAATGATAAACATGAACATTGTAGAGGACATGGAGATGAACAGGATTTGTGTTCAACATTTTTCCATTTGAAGCCTTCTTCATTGAGAAAATTAGCTTGACATTTGGCACACCACCTGTTTGATGAAATTATGGCCTGGAGGCCTGAACTTGCCTTGCCATGACTTGGAATTTGCCTTGATTTTGCTCCACTTTGATTGATCATAACTCTCTCAATTTTGATCCAATGGAAGAGTTCTTTATATGGATTTGAAGCTTAAGATGTGATCTTTGATTGGCTCAACTTAGGCTTGAAGTTTGAAGCTTTTATCTTGAAGAAATAATGCCTTGAAGTAGAGTGCAAAATGGCCTAAACTTTCCATTTTTAGAAACCCTAAGTTTCTAAATTTGGCAACTTTGTACAATTCTTGATTTTTCATGAATCTCTTGACATTTCTTGATCAAATCTTGTCTTATGAACATATGTGACTTGAATTTCATGAATTTGACCTTAAAAAGTCAGGAGTTGACTTTTTCCTTTGCATAGTTGACTTTTTCCCCAATTTCTTGATTCTCAAGCAACTGATCAATTGAACCTCTTCTGAAATGAGCCAATGGGCAATCCTCCATCCTTAGATAATTGACATCATGTAGAAAACATTGAGATCAAGTTTGAACCAAAATTTCATCAGGAGACTGCTTGAACCCAAAACCCTAATTTTGACTGCTTTTGTTAGGAGATGATGAACTGCCCAATCTCCTTGATGAATTCACATCTTCCAATGACTTGTGGGATCAAGATGAGATGATATATGATGTAAGAGACGTTTGAGGCTTGTTTGAATACCCTTGGCTCTAACTCTCTTGCTTTGGATGATCAATACTTTGAGAATCAATTGATCACATGCCCTATGATGAACCAATGCTGAATGTTTTATTTTTCTATGAATTGAATGCAATGTAATGCAATGAAAGTATATGCCAAATGATATAAGAGATGAGAGGGCAAATTTTGGGGTATTACAGTTGCCCCTATTCAATCACTGTAGACCTGAATGGATGATAGCGATTGCTTTCAGACTTTCAAGGTATGGAGGGATTGAATACCGGAAATAACCAGAAAATTTGCACTCTGTGGAGAAAAAGAAAAGGGATATAAATCCAACCAAATGAATCTGCTTGGATAAACCTCTGATGATAACCATAAAATTGGAGAGCTGTCTTTTGAATAACTCCAGACAACTACTGGCTTGCCATACTGCGGATGGACTTGGAAAACATCTTTTAAACGACTCCAGACGACTACTGGCTTGCCACGCTGCGGGTGGACTTTAATAACGTCTTTTGTATAACGCTAGACGACTACTAGCTTGCCACGCTGCGGGTGGACTTTAATAACGTCTTTTGTACGACGCCAGACGACTACTGGCTTGCCACCTGCGGGTGGACTTTAACAACGTCTTTTGTATGACGCCAGACAACTTCTGGCTTGCCACGCTGCGGGTGGACTTTAAGAATGTCTTTTGAAAGACGCCAGACGACTACTGGCTTGCCACACTGCGGGTGGACTTTAAGAATGTCTTTTTAACGACTCCAGATGACTACTGGCTTGCCACGCTGCGGGTGGACTTTAAGAATGTCTTTTAAATGGAGTCAGACGACTACTGACTTGCCACGCTGCGGGTGGACTTTCGCCAATCTGCGGTTGGTCTTGAAACTGTCTTTTAAATGGAGTCAGACAACTACTAACTTGCCACACCGCAGGTGGACTTTCGCTAATCTACGGTTGGACTTTACCCTGCTTTGCCACCCTAAGACAGACTTTTGCCAATCTGCGGTTGGACTTTGCTGATTTGCCACCCTAAGATGGACTTTTTCCAATCTGCGGTTGGACTTTGCTTTGTCATTCGAATAAAACCGGAAAAATGCCGACGGGCCACGCTGCGGGTGGACTTTTGAAAGATGCCTTTTGGATGACGCTCTGCATACATATCAGACATCCCTACTGACTCTGCTGAGGAACAATGATCAATGGTTTGACCTCAGAAGCTCCTGAAAGGATAATATCTCTACTGGAGAATGAATGAACAATCCGTCTGCTTCAAATTGTCACGCTTGCCAAAAATAAATTGGACTTTGAGGTATGGGGAAGTGATGACTCTGCCAGGAATTATTTCATCTGCCTGGGGACGAATTCTGATCATAGCAAATCCGCTGGAGAAATGACAACTTTTCGACTTGGTTGGGGAAAGAAATTACTAAAACTCTGCTGAGGAAAAGATTCTGTTGATCTGCTAAACCTCTGCGGGGAGAAAAACAACTCAGCTGGGGAGCATTACTGACAAGATTCAATGCTGAACTCTGTGGGAATATAACTATCAGAGATACGATCCTGCTGGGGACCGGGATTACTCCGTCGGGGATACGCAAATCCTGGTCAGAAGACATTCTGTTGCAACATGCTAGGAAAGAGTCCCTAGAGATCTGCTGGGAAAACACAAAGAGAATTCACTGTGATCTGTTGAGGAGCAAAGCCGTCGAGCTTAAAATAAGAGCCACAATGTCCCACGCTATGCGCACCTTCTGCTTGACGACTCCACTGGGGATAATGAGTTGACAACAAACTCTGCTGGGGAGAACCGCTTCAAAGCGTCTTGTGCTGCGGATGCCCCTTGAGAGGATTTTACAGAAGACCAAGCATCTCGAAACTCTTAGACAAATGCCGAGACTTGAGCTAAAAATAACAATAATGGAGAGGTCACTCTACTAGAGATAATAGATCTGGAACACATCTTGTCGGAGGGATTTCCAGATGCCCCATGCTTGGGAAGGTCACAAACTCGTTTTTACCCCAGATTACAAGGCTGATCTAAAGAAATCGTCCCAAGAGGATTTTACAGAAGATTTGGCATCTTGAAACTCCTGGACACTCACTGAGTCTTGAACATTAACTGCGAAGTCTGCGAAGCAACTCTACTGAGGAATTTACAACCATTATCGACACAGAAAAGCTTGTAACTGTTGGACATTCTGAATGAGAGAATCGACTTAATAGGATACAACGGTACCCTTATTAGCTTTGCCTCGTTGATCTCGTCTTGCTGTAATCGGCCGCCGATCAAACGGTGGACTCAGTCAGTAAAAGTTATGACAAAAGGGTGCCATGAAAAACCCTTTCCTGAATATGGTTGCCCCAACATCTTGAACTTAGGGATAAGTGATTACTTGTCTGGAAGAAATGGCCCATGTTCTTTGAAATCCCTTGTACTTGTTACCTGCAAGCAAAAGAATACGCACACATGCCCCAGGATATTGCGTGGTTTGAATCCACCATCCATGATTACTCAACATTCAAAGTGATTTTAAATGTTTTTCTGCGCATGTTATTGTAAGGCCACAATGTTTTCAAATGCAATGTTTTATCAAAAATTCGGACGTTTTGCAAACAAAGCAGTAAAAACAAAATAAGAAGCTTTTGACTGATATTCAATTTATTGAAAAATGCCTGAAATCGGCAAATACAATCGGAAGTAAACCCTGGAAAGAGGAGATTGCTGTAAATTGAGAAAAGAAACTATCTTAATGGCAATGTGAAAGCGGCATTCTACTGAGTTTCGATTCTGCTATAGCCAGTATGTCTTCAAAACTCCCCGACGTTGCCTTCTGAGGAGTGATTTGAAATGTCAGTTGCTGAAACGGTGATGGAGTACAAATAACTCAGACCACAATCATTCGCTTAATTCCCTATTTTGCATGGACCGCCCTTTCGGGTTTTCAATCCACCGGGATACCCCTTTTTCCCTAAGTTACCCTTTCGGGTTTTCAACTTACCGGGTGTACAATTTTTTTCATTTATATCCCTAATTTTTGGCCGAACCTTTTTATTCTGTTTTTATGGTTCGCTGGGATGCCCTTTTTGGCCTGGACTCTCTCTTTTTTTTGTCCAGCGGGTCTATTTATGCGAAGTATTTTTTGACTGTGTCTGAGTTAACAGGGGATGAAAAGTCTTCGCCATCCATGGTTGTAAGCAATAAGGCTCCGCCCGAGAAGACCTTTTTAATCACGAATGGACCTTCATAGTTGGGAGTCCATTTGCCCCTGTGATCTGTACTAGGAGGAAGGATCCTTTTGAGTACTACATCTCCGACTTTGTAAACTCGAGGACGCACCTTCTGATCAAATGCCCGCTTCATCCTTCGTTGGTATAACTACCCATGACATACAGCTGCCAGTCGTTTCTCTTCAATAAGGCTCAACTGATTAAACCTGGCGCGAACCCATTCAGCTTCGTCTAATTTGACATCCATCATGACTCTGAGAGATGGAATCTCAACTTCAACCAGTAGGACTGCCTCCATACCGTACACAAGTGAGAATGGTGTTGCCCCAGTAGACGTGCGTACTGACGTTCGGTACCCATGCAAGGCGAACGATAGCATCTCATGCCAATCTTTATATGTGACAACCATTTTCTGCACAATCTTCTTAATATTCTTATTGGCCACCTCAATAGTGCCATTCATCTTTGGGCGATACGGAGAAGAATTGTGATGTTCAATTTTGAAGTCCCGACACAGCTCAGCCATCATTTTGTTGTTCAAATTAGAACCATTATTAGTAATTATTCTCTCGGGCACTCCATATCGACAAATGATATCCCGTTTTAGGAAACGAGCTACCACCTGCTTAGCGACGTTGGCATAAGATGCTGTTTCAACCCACTTCGTGAAATAATCAATGGCGACCAAGATGAAACGATGTCTGTTTGAAGCAGGTAGGCTCAATTTTTCCGATCATATCAGTGCCCCACATTGCAAAGGGCCAAGGAGAGGACATGACGCTCAACGGATTCGGAGGCACATGCACTTTGTCTGCATAAATCTGGTACTTGTGACATTTGCGGGCGTACTTGCAATAATCTGTCTCCATTGTCAACCAATAATACCCCGACCTCAATAATTTCTTTGCCATTGCATGTCCTCTAGCATGGGTACCGAAAGAACCTTCATGCACTTCTTGCATTAACAAGTCTGCTTCGTGTCTATCCACACATCTAAGCAGAACCATGTCAAAATTCCGTTTGTACAACACGTCATCTTGGTTCAGGAAAAAGCTACCAGACAATCTCCTCAAAGTTTTCTTATCTTTGGTAGATGCCCCAGGCGGGTACTCCTGACTTTTCAAGAAACACTTGATGTCATGAAACCACGGCTTGTCATCGGATGTTGCATCAACAGCAAACACAAATGCATGTCTGTCAAGATGAGACACGTCAATCTTGGGTACATGGTTCCACCTTTGCACTTTGATCATAGAATACAATATGGCCAAGGCATCAGCAAACTTATTCTCATATCGAGGAATATGATACAGCTTTACTGTTGTGAAAAACGTCAACAGTCTTCTCGTATAATCTCTATACGGAATTAGATGTGTCTGGTGCGTGTACCAGTTCCCATTCACTTGATTGATTACCAAAGCTGAATCACCGAAGACATCGAGGGTCTTAATTCGCAAATTAATCGCCTCCTCAATCCCCATTATACAAGCTTCATATTCTTCTTTATTGTTGGTGCATCCAAAAGTTATTCGGGCAGTGAAGGGCATATGAACACCCTCCGGCGTGATAAGAACTGCTCCAACTCCGCATCCATTCATGTTGACGGCCCCATCAAACATCAAACTCCATTTGGATTCAGGGTCTGGCCCCTCCTCCGGGAGTGGTTCCTCGCAGTCTTTAACTTTGAGAAACATGATGTCCTCATCAAGGAAATCAAATTTCATGGGTTGGTAATCATCAATCGGCTGTTGCGCAAGATAGTCTGACAAGATACTTCCTTTGATGACTTTCTGAGAAGTATACTGGATATCATATTCTGTCAAAACCATTTGCCACCGTGTAACTCTGCCAGTCAGTGCTGGTTTCTCGAAAATGTACTTGACTGGATCCATTTTGGAAATCAACAAAGTTGTGTGCGTGAGCATATACTGCCTCAGTCGCTTAGCAGCCTATGCCAGTACACAACATGTCTTCTCAAGCATTGAGTATCGGGACTCGCAGTCAGTGAATTTTTTGGTCAGGTAGTAGATAGCATGCTCTTTCCTACCTGTCTCGTCATGTTGACTGAGAACACAACCCATAGACTCTTCAAGCACTGTCAAGTACATTATCAAAGGTCTCCTTGGAATCGGAGGCATTAGAATTTGAGGTTCCTGCAAATATCTTTTTATTTTATCGAATGCCACTTGGCAATCGTCATTCCACCTGACCATTTGATCTTTTCTTAGAAATTTGAATATTGGTTCACACGTGGCTGTTAGGTGAGATATGAACCTTGCAATGTAGTTCAATCTACCCAGAAAACCACGAACCTCTTTTTCTATTTTCGATTCAGGCATGTCTTGTATTGCTTTCACTTTGGCAGGATCGACCTTAATCCCTTTTTCACTTACGATGAAATCCATCAGCTTTCCAGAACACACCCCGAAAGTGCACTTGTTCGAATTTAACCTCAAACAGAACTTTCTCAACCTTTCAAACAACATCTTCAAGTTAATCAGGTGTTCTTATTCTGTTCGCAACTTGACAATCATATCATCCACATAGCATTCAATCTCTTTGTGAATCAAATCGTGAAATAGTTGATACGTTGCCCCTGTGTTTTTCAAACCAAAAGGCATCACTTTATAACAGAATGTACCCCATGGGGTAATGAACGTGGTCTTCTCCATATCCTCAGGTGCCATCTTGATCTGATTGTACCCAGAGAAACCGTCCATGAATGAGAACACTGAAAACTGAGCTGTATTATCAACCAGCACGTCGATATGAGGTAAAGGGAAGTCATCTTTCGGACTTGCTCTGTTTAGATCCCAGTAATCAACACACATTCTGACCTTACCATCTTTCTTCGGCACAGGAACAATGTTTGCAACCCATGGTGGGTAATTGGTGACGGCCAGAAATCCCGCATCTAACTATTTTAGTACCTCCTCTTTGATTTTGAGAGCCATTTCTGGTTTAGTTCTCCGAAGTTTCTGTTTGACAGGAAGACATCCCTCTTTCAATGGTAACCTGTGCACAACAATGTCTGTATCTAACCCCGACATATCTTGATATGACCAAGCAAAGATGTCGACATATTCCCGCAGCATACTGATCAGCTCTTTCTTTACCTCAGCCTGCAGACTGGCTCCAATATTAATTTCTTTCCTTGCGTCCTCAGAACCAATGTTGATAACCTCAATTGTCTCTTGGTGAGGTTGAATGACCCTCTCCTCCTGCTTCAACAACCTAGCCAATTCTTCGGGAAGTTCACAGTCTTCTTCATCCCCTTCTTCGGCTTGATAAATCGGTTTGTCAAAGTCATACAGGGCCATAGCAGAACCGTTATCAGTAGAATCCGGAGGATCAAGTCTGCACGAGGGGGTTCATGCTTTATTTTAGAATTTATTTTTGAAAAACCAAAAGAAAACAAGACATTGCCATTTTTAATGTTTTTTGTGCAAAAATAAAAGATGAAAGACAGGGAATGAAATTTGAATGCAAAACGTCCTTTATTAATGATTAAAATTGCAAATGAAAATTTGTGGCCCTACAAATGAATCTGTACGCCTTAGGCAGAGCGTAAGATTTTAACATGTATGATGATTAGAGAAAAAACAAAGAAAATTACTCTGTTTGAAAAGTAACTTGAATGATTTCCTCAGCGAACCAGTTTTGCAATTGTTGTCCCGAGACACGTGGGTGTACCCAATTGTCCAAGTCACAATCATTATCGATGCCATCCTCTGCAGTCGCACAAGATTGGTCTGGGTAAATGATTCTGCCACTGCTGAAAGTGATGGGTCCGTTGTACTTTGCAGCCGAATCCAGAGATGGTTGGTAGCCATTACCAAACTTATCCTCTTTTACTGATGTCTCCATCAGCTTGCCCTAACCCGGAGCATTACCTGCTCTAACAAACTCGACGGCCTGCTTATAAGACAAAATTGACGTGCTGGCTCTAGCTGATGTAAGAGAAGATTCAGGCACTTTATCAATATTCACCGCCTCGAACGATTGGCAAAGCGTTTCATGGATTTCCCCATCCATTTCAACATACTTGAATGTGGACAAGTGACTAACAAAAATGTCCTCTTCACCACACACAATTACTACTTGTCCTTCAAACACGTATTTCAGCTTATGATGTAATGTGGATGTAACAGTCCCGGCCGCATGAATCCATGGGCGACCTAATAAACAGCTATAAGCAGGCTGTATATCCATCACGTGGAATGTAGACCTGAACACTTGAGGTCCAATTTTCACAGGTAATTCCACTTCACTGAATACAGATTATTTCGACCCATCAAACGCTCTGACAACTAAATCACTCGGCCTCAAAATCAATCCATCAACCTCCAGCTTCATCAGCGCCTTTTTAGGCAAGACATTAAGCGAAGAACCAGTGTCTACCAGCACGTGGGACAACACCGCGCCCTTACACTCCATTGTAATATGCAGAGCTTTGTTGTAGTTTCTACCTTCAGAAGTCAAATCTCAGCTCGTGAAACCTAACCCATGGCTGATATTGACATTAGAAATCACACTCTCGAGTTGATTGATAGTAATTTCTTGTGGAACATAGGCCATCTTTAGCACCTTCAGCAAAGCATCTCGGTGTGCATCAGAGCACATCAATAATGACAAAATTGAGATCTTTGAGGGCGTCTAGTTCAATTGATCAATGATTTTGTAATCACTTTTCTTTATTATTCTCATAAACTCCTCTACCTCGCTGTCGAAGGTAATTTTTGGATCTGCTTCAGGCACGGGCACACTCTCAGCCACTTGTTTTCCTTTAGCTCTCGCCGCAGCCTCGACTTCTTTGTCACTTCAAAGAGTTTGTGGAGCAAACAACCTTCCACTCCTAGTAAAGCCGCCTAAACCACCCACATTATCAACATTTGAACCAGCAGATGTTCCAACTTCCTGCTTCTTCCCCTCATAGTACACATCCGCCCCATTAGTGCCATGGGACTGCTTTCTCAGAGGTAAACGGAAACGGCCCTGGCACCGTGATGGTAATAGGACTGGGTCTTTCCGTCACCATAATCTCTACAAGAGCTGCCCTAGCAGGTACCTGAATTTCAGCAGGGGTAAAATAAATTGTCACAGTTGACACCTCATCATTATCTTTCACAACACGGTCAAACTATAGACGGCCTTCACTAATCAAATTATGCAAACCAATCCTTAGTCTGTCACAGCCATTATCTTGACCCACACATTCCAAACAATCTCGGTCACAACCCAGGAACACCTGTCCCTTCAACAGACGATCTTTTACTACCAATAATGAAGTCTTCACCCGATTGATATCTGTCACCAAGTTTAACCTCTTTCCATCCTCAATGGCTGGCACATTTGCCCCGTCATGGTCCGGCATAGGGTTCTGGATAACATTAGGAGGTGGAGAAAAGTTGATTGCTTTAGCATCTATCAGATCCTGCACCTTATTTTGAAATGCCTAACATTTTTCAGTGGTGTGCCCCGGAGCACCTGAATGGAAATCGCAGCGGGCATTAACATCATAGTTGGGTGGCAAGTTACCAGCAACAGGAGGTCTCATGGTACGAATTTTGACCAATTTCAATTGGAGTAACTGGGGTAACAATGCTGAGTAAGTCATAGGAAGAGGGTCAATTTTGTGTCCCTCTGCCTAGACCTTTGCTGGAACGGTGGTCGCTGCTGTTGAACAGGTGGTGTTGGAATTGTCACTGCACCCACTTGGTGATAAGCCTGAGAACAGCCCTTTCCCCGTCCTCTGTACATAGTACTTGTCTCTCCTTCTCTCCTTCTCTGCCCATTAGCAAAAGGTTTCTTTGTTCCAGCACCACTTACATCCTGAATCTTCCCCAATTTCAACAAATTCTCAATCCTTTCACCAGCAATTACGATATCAGAAAATCCTGTAGACGGACAAGCAGCCAATCTATCAAGAAATGTCCCTTGCAGGGTACCCATAAACATATTCACCATTTCTCTCTCAAGCAAAGGAGGTTGAACCTGGGCGTCCATTTCTCTCCATCTCTGAGCATACTCTTTGAAGCTTTCCTTATTGCTCTGCGACAACCCTTGCAGCTGAGTGCGGTTGGGAGTCATATCAATATTATACTGATATTGTTTCAGAAATGCTTCTGCCAAATCTTTCCAGCTTCTTACAGCAACCCCGTTCAACTTCATGTACCAAGTCAATGAAGCTCCAGCCAAACTATCTTGGAAGTAGTGCATCCACAACTTCTCATCATCAGTGTGGGCTGAGATTCTTCCAAAGTAAGCCTGAATATGTGTCTGGGGACACGTATTGCCATTATATTTGTCAAAAGTGGGTGGCTTGAACTTTGGAGGAATTCTAACCCTCGGTACCAGACCCAGATTAGTAACATCAATGCCTAGAGAGTTCTTGCATTCCATAGCCCTGATTTTCTCAGCCATCTCCTTATACCTTCTGTCATTGGGATTACCCATATCAGCATCCAGCAAAGTGAATTGATCTTCCTTAACATCTTCCAGAGGAGGATTAACATTTATGGCAGCCCCAGTAGCCAGATTACCATTAGGAGTCGGAGTACCAATAGGAGGAGGAGTGTCCTTTGGCTGTGAATTGTCAACGTGATTACCTTCCGGCGTGACTTCTGGACGCTCGACCATAAGTCTTAACCTCTCTTGGTTCTGTGCCATGCCAGTCATGAGATCCATGAACTGGTCTATGCGGGCCTTCATCTCAGCCAAATCATTCTGAATTTGATCAACCATTCTGTTTCGATTGCCTCGTGTGGAGTAGCGATGTACGTGATCGGTAGCAATACTTCCTGAAATAGAATATCTATGAGAACCAGATAGGGTACCTGAAAAGCAAACAAAATGTAAGAATGAAATGTATGCAATGCAAAGCTATTTTTTTTATTCCCGGGCCTTTTCGTGCCCTCATTCCGGTATTTCAGAAGTCCGCAGCATTCAAATAACACACGAGATACAATAATTGATAAAAGCATTCATTCAGACAAGTGCACAGATATGTGTAGAACCCTGTGGAGTGGCGTCGTGACCAAGTGTTAGTGAATAGTGATGTAATATTAGGGAAGCCATTGGAGAAAAAACTGAGCATATTATAACTGGAAGAAAGCCCAAAGGAACTGAGTCTGGACAAATATTTGAAAACATACAACCCAAATTCAGAAATCAAAGCAGGGATTCCTACAATAATTTTGTAGGTAATCGGATAGCACCAACATAATGAAAGTTAAAACGGGCGAAACACCACATCCTGCAACCCTAGAATGAGCCTTTTGACCTCCTCAAATAGCACAGCATTCTCGGGATCTTCCGGCGCCTCAATCAGGCCTCTAATTAAGCGTTCTCTTAAACTGAAGGATTGGTAAAAAGTGTTGATATTCTGACACAATTCTTTCCCATTAGTACTACCATAGCCTGGCTTTATCTTGGACTTCTTCACTTCCGACCGGATCTTTAGATCATCTATTTCTGCCTGAGCTTCCTGTAATAGCTTCTGACTTTCTTTCAAACTATCCCGATACTTTCTTCGCTGAGCATGTGCAACTTTCAATTCTTCATCTGAGGTCTTGGCCTTATCTTCCAATTCTTCAACCTTAGCCTTAAACTCTTCCTCCACCTTGGCTTAGCGCTTCTGTTCATCGGCCCATTTTTGTTGCCACAAGGTAATAGCCTCATTAGCTTCCTTCAAAGACTTCTTGAGATTCTGGCGCTCTCTGGAGTTATTCTTATCAATTAAGCCCCATCTTTGGAAATAAATCAGCCTCCCTTCGAGTTCTTCTTTCAAGCTTTTAGCCATCTTCTCAGCAATGTGGACTTTCTCCTCCAACCCCCTGTTAACAGATGCAGCTTCATGATACAAGCTGGTGACGTCCGCATTCTCAACCCTGAGTTCATGAACTAAAACTTCCAGCTTTTGGAATTCTTTAATTGGCACTGAGGTTCTTGGCTCTAGTACCTTGGGATATAACGGAGGCTCGACAGAGAATGGCAACAATGTAATGGCTACCGGCGCTTCAGCCACTCAGTATAAGAAGGATAAGTCGTAGGATCAGGTCTCCCAAACTCCATCTTACTTTTCTTAACCCGAGTGTTCCAGGCTTCAGCAATAGAAAATGACACCTGTTCGTCATCTTTGGCGAGATAAAACAAGGATTCCGCCACATCTTTTTCCAACGGAGGTTCTTTTAATGCATATCCAAACTGCTTCAGCGCGAGAATAGGATTGTAATTGATTCCTCCCCTCCTTCCTACCAAAGGCACGTTGGGGAACGCTCCACAACTAATAAGAATAGGTATACCCCACCATGTCTTTCCGATGCCACCAGACTATATCTTCAGCCGTTAAACCCATCAGCCTTTTGGAACACTTAACAGTTCCTCGGAGATCAACAAAAGCTCCTGTCTTTAGTAAATGTCTATAAAACCAAGCATGGAATAAGGGAGCACAGCATACTACCAATCTTCCCCATTTTTTCTCATTCTTGTAATGCACAGAATGGTATACATCACCCAACAAAGTTGGGATTGGATTCTTCTTGACAAAGATACTGATTGCATCCATATCAATAAATCCAGCTATATTCGGAAACAGACAAATTTCGTACACACAAAGATCTAAGATCGCATTAGAGGTAAACAAATCTTCATTAGAAAAACTCTTCTTTTCTTCTTCAACTAGAAAGTCTAAATGAAACCCTTTACAGCCATCCTTTTCCTTAACATTATCCTTAACCACAGATACTCTCAAATGAATAGCCTCTACAATGGCATTGTCAGGAATAACATTCTTTGAACTGTAGTGAGGAGGAGTATCTTTGACAGAAATCTTCAGAATATCAGAGAACTCTTCCAAGGTAGGTATCAACAAATAATCATTAAATGTGAAGCAACGGAGCTGAGGATCATAGAACTGCAAGAGAGTGTGCAGAGTATCATGCTGATCTGGAGTAAGAAGACTTACATAACTCAAGATGTTCCCAAACCTCTTTCTGAATTTATCCAGTTGGTTACTGTCCATTAAATCTGCCAATTCTCTGATCTGTCCCACTTTAGGCTTCGGAAACTAGTAATGCACATTATTCTTTCTTGGAGGACCTTCCATCTGACGTAGAGAAAATACCCACCGGAATCGGAAACAATACTGAGACATGGGAAAGAAAAACATAAATGTTAATGATGTATGCAATGAGATGTAGCTAGGCATGTGATCAGAGCCAGAATCTGCAGTGTCGATGCAATAACTGTGAGGGAGCCAAGTGTCTGTGTAGCACCATATCAAGAATATCAGACCCAAGCACTAGTAAAGAACCAGATCCAGAATACCATAACAAAATACCCAACTCACTGATCATAGGAAAAACACACAAAAGGGTAAGTAGGAGGTCAAGGTTACCTGCAAACCTGTAAACATCCCCCCACTCTCACAGGTGTGTTCTAAAAGGTAGGATCCTCATATTCGGATCCCGAAATGAGAAGCAATAGCACATTCAGCCCGTAGGATACAATGCTATCACCAAACAAAGAGATCGTCATCTGATTCACCACAAAATAAAGGCCATCCTATGCAAGTTCCAGAGTGGGCCCTCGGGTGCGAATGGGTTTGACACAGAATGTGGTCTGCCACTGTCACCACTACAGAGGGATGTTTCCACTTAGGTCCTCAATAATCGGTCACCAGATGCACATAACCCTCAAAGTCATACCCCGAATGAGGAAGACCCTCAAATCAAGATAATCCTAAGAAAGTCGTACTCTGGCTGTGGAACTCACAACTACTCTCGTGGCAAACTACCATGAGAGCCCTGCGACTGTCCACTCTAAGTCCTAAAGTACACTCGAGCCTGGGTAATGGGCTCATCTCACAGTAACAATCCCATCCCGCCAAAGGAAACCAGACAGTCCAGAATATATGATGCATGATATAAATAAAATGCAATAAAGGCGGTAAAGTAAAGCGATAAAGCTGTAAATAAAAGCAGTAAAGCTAAACTAAAGCAAGCACAAATCTAACACCCAATAAGCGAGAACAAACAAGCGCTAGGAGAGACTCGCATCGGGGAGGGACCAACAAGAGGTCAACCATCCCCAGCAGAGTCGCCAGCTGTCGCTCCTGGGATTTTCATCCAGGTACAAATGCGAAAGTGGCGCGGAAGAAAGAAAGAGAGTCGTCAGCCAGGCATTTTTATCCCAAAAAAAGGGAAAGGTAATGCTGCACAAACCCGGGAGAAAGGAAAGAACAAGGTCTCGTGAACCAAAGAGAAAGGGTAAGGGAGTCGGTTACGTGAAGGGAAGGTTATCGCACCCCTTCACGTCCGTCGTACTCGACGGGATCCATGCTTGAAGTACTGTTCAAAGGGTGATAAACGAAAAGGAACTGAGAGAGAACGAGAAACAAATGTAGGGAAAATAAAAAAAGTGCTCGAATGGGCCCTACCCCACTGCCTACGTATCTCATCGGGAACATGAGAATCAGAGCGACGTAGTTCCTCTGACTAAGGGAAAACTGTTTGTGTTTTCTAGGGAATGGCTAATGTTCTAGCTCAGGTGTTGCAGGCTCGCTGAATCGAGTGTGTTACTGTATTGCAAGAGAACTAGGAGAAGCACGTTCGTACATTGAGAGTGAATGAGATGAGAAGAGAATTCCTGAAGGAAAGACATTATTGTTTGTTTTAAGTGTTTTAGAAGTTTTTATTTGAAGTGTTTTGCATAGGTAAGTGTACCTAAGTCTTTTTCAATGGAATGTGCATCTCATGCATCATTCCAAAATGAAATGATGATGAAGTACACTAAGTATGAGGAAGATCCTCAAACTTACTTCCAAGGTTAAAGGCTTAAGCACACTAGCCTATTCTCTTTATTAAATGTTTTTGTTGTTTTTAAATGAAGAAGTGTTTTGAGTTTGTTTGTGAAATCACTTCATGTTAAAGACTTGTACATCATGCTAGAAAACCTACAACACATTCCAAGATGGAATGTATGCAAGCCCCCCCATGGAATAAGGCTCATGACACATGAAGATGTTTCAACCTTTATTAGGTGTTTTGAAGTTGTTTTTGAGATGAGAAAAGAGAGACTCAAAAGAAACAAAGGTAAAGACTAAAGGGGACTAAGACTCACCCTAATGTTATCATGCTTGGATGTTCCTAATGGTTTAGTGTGGTTTAGAAGCCTAAGTCTAAAAGAAGAGAGAAGAAGAGAGCAAGAGGTAACATAACTCACTTCTTAGATAGAAGATGAGTTATAAACCAAGAGGGAGAAGAAAGAAATTGAACAAAGAAAGCATTGAAATGCTTTGCACAAACACAAAAGAGAAAGCATTACAGAGATGAGGGAAGAAAGTATGTGTGGAAGCATATCCACACACTCAACTTACCATTAGCCCCTACACAAAATGGTTAGTACTAAAACAATTCAAATATTGAAGTACAAGTGAAGAATGTAAGCAAATAAATCCTAGTGTTCTAAAGAAAACTCTAGGAAGCTCCAAAAGTGCTAAACATAAAAAGAATAGATCACTAAACGTTGGTACTGACCTAGGGCAGTAGCAAGGCCTATCACAACCACCAATGGTTACAAAGGCTTATAAAGTCAATTTATGCCTAAACAATCTACCAAACATCAAAGGAATGCAATGATATGCACTAAAGATGCGCCATGAACATTTAAGAGATGTAAACATGCAATGATGCAATGTGAAATACCACAACTAGTATAAAACCACTTCATAAATGTCATTAAGTATCCATGAATTATCATCCATAATATGAGAATAAAACTCAAGAAGAAGAAGTGGGAAGAAGTAGAACAATGTCACATAAGAATTCACAATGTTGTTTACTTACAAAACAAGTCACAAAGGAGAGGGAAATGCAATTATGAATGCAAATGAACATGGATCAGTAGTATACATGTTATAAGATGACATGAGAATGCACAAATGAACAAGTTTCGTTCATACACAAGTCGCATTAGAGATTAAGAAGAAGAGAACACAAGTTGAAGTTCATACAAAATGAAACATGCTTCAAATGTTCATGTAATTGTAATGCATATGATATGACATTTATGAGTCAATAAAAATATATGAAATGGTTCATATACAGTAAAGGGACATATAAAAATGAATGTGAATGGCATACCAATATGAGATACACACAAACTATGTTGAAGAAGAACAAGTGATAGATGCACAATTAAGTATGAATGCAAGATGAACATCAATTGCAAAACATGTCAAAATGAAATATGGAGGACCTATAATTTGACATACATGACCTATAATATTCAAGTAAACATGTGTCAAAAGAAGACATCAATCACCTTAAGAGACCATAGGCAATATGACACACAGCCATAGCATATGCATACAATGAAGCACATAAATGCACATGTAATCAATCAATTCATAAAGCAAAGTAAAAGATGAGAGAAAATTACACAAATCAAACTATGTGATGTCCAACCAGCGTGAAATCAATACCCAAAATATCATGCCAAAATTCCATGGAAACCACACTTAAAAGTCACTCACAAGTCTAACAAGGTCACACAATGCTAGTGCTCAAAGATGCTTATGGATGCACATGATAAAATGATCTTAAAATGCCATGAAAAATCAACAAGGATCCCTAAAGTGTCACACAAGTGTGGTCCAATTATTATTAGAAAAATCAATTAGGAACTAAGTCCAATAAAATGGGGAAGAGGCATGTATTGTAATGAAGACCAATTAAAAAGGAATTAAAAGGAAAATAAGAAAATAAGAACAAAATCAATTAAAATCAGAATAAAAAAAATATGAAAAATTATTTAAATGTGTTTTGATGATATAGGAATCTATTTGGAATTTTTGGAATGCATTTAGTATTTTTAATAAAATAAAATCAAAACAATATAAAAAGGAAATTAAAAATAGAATGAAAATATGCAGGGGGTACCACGTAAGTAAAATGATAATTCAAAAATAATTGGGCTCCATGTGTGGGAGTGTGAAAAGCAATTAGAGTCCAGTCCACTACGCGCGTGTGTGTATGGGAATTAATGTGGAACTTAGTCAAAAGTTTGACTCAATCTGAGCCTTAGGATCAATCAGTCAACAACAATCAAGAAAAGTATAACAATCACATGGATCACAAGGCATGCACATGGTAATAATCATACACGCACACACATGCAACCAGTCAAAGTCAAATAATTCAAAGAGAGAGAGAGTCACGTGAGGAGCATCATCCTCATTTATGCCCTGGCAAGTTTCTAGCCCTAGGATTGAAACGATCTGACGGTTGTGTTATAATCTAGTTCTAAAACCCTAGCTGAACCTCACCGGCCGGAGAAGGACCTCCGGTCATCTTCTCCGGCTATCTCTGGCCACTCCAACTAATCAAATGTTCCATAAATCTATGGAATGCACATCACATGAAAGAGGAAGTCACGTAGAATCCAAATCTAACCTCAAAAACACCATACAATGCACACACAGCAAGAATCAATCACAAACATTTTGCCTTAAAATTTGGATCTATGCACTTAAAGTGCCTATCACTAGCCAGATCATTCACATTGCTTCTATTAACCTATAATCAACATAAAACAAGCTAAAAAAACAGTGAAATTGCGCAAAAAAAATTGAAGAAGTTCAAACCTGGATTGACACTTCTTGATGATTATTGAGAAAACCAGAGGTGTAGGCTTGTTCTTGAGCTTCCAAGGAGAAAAATAAATGCTGTGAGGCTTTGAATCTTGATGAAAACAGAATGAAATTTGAATTACAATAAAGCTACACTTGAGGAGATTGATCCTGATTCTTCCTTGTTCTTGATCAGAGAGTTACAATGATGAACAATGGATGAAGATGATAATGAAATCGTGTAGAGAGAGAGAATTCAGGGAGAGTTTTCAGAGAGTGAGGTTTGTGAAATGTGAGAAATGAGAGTCTTCTCCAAAATCAGTTGGAGTTTGATTCTTATATCTTGAGTTAAGGGTTAACCATCTCAGTTGATGGTTAGAACCATGGTTAGTTGAGGTGGCTGAAGCAATGAGAGGGTGAGTTAAGCAAATTTCAAATGAAGGAGGGAAAGGCTCGTGTATTGTGTTGTTGTTTATGATGGATGATGGAAACAAATGATGATGGTGATGTTATGATGTTGTGCAGCAGCATGGGAAACTTAGTGAACAAGTCTCTTACCTCTTTCATGTATGGTAAAGGTATGTGTGCATGTATGTGTAAGGTAGTGTGTGTTCAAATGAAGTAATGGATGAAGGGCTTATGTTTTATGTGTGGCAAATGTGATCCAAGGCACACAAAAAACCAATAACACTTATATGCTGGGTAGCCAAAATGCAATGAAATTGATGATGTTTGCAGATGGAATTCTCTCATGTCAATGGATGAAATGGTGAGCTTTTATGTGCAAATGAAAGAGGGAATGTAATAAAACAAGTTTGAGGTTTGGATCTAAGTGAATGGAAGCTTAGAACATGCTTGAAAATGACTTTGAAAACAAGAAATAGTGACTGACTCCATGGGCGCATCAACTTGCATGGTATGCATGACTATGGGCTAGTGAATTTCAGTGTGAGATCACCATGTTTGAGCTCTCATATCTCTCAATCCCTTGATCATATGAAAAAATGATAAACATGAACATTGTAGAGGACATGGAGATGAACAGGATTGGTGTTCAACATTTTTCCATTTGAAGCCTTCTTCATTGAGAAAATTGGCTTGACATTTGGCACACCACCTGTTTGATGAAATTATGGCCTGGAGACCTGAACTTGCCTTGCCATGACTTGGAATTTGCCTTGATTTTGCTCCACTTTGATTGATCATAACTCTCTCAATTTTGATCCAATGGAAGAGTTCTTTATATGGATTTGAAGCTTAAGATGTGATCTTTGATTGGCTCAACTTAGGCCTGAAGTTTGAAGCTTTTATCTTGAAGAAAGAATGCCTTGAAGTAGAGTGCAAAATGGCCTAAACTTTCCATTTTTAGAAACCCTAAGTTTCTAAATTTGGCAACTTTGTACAATTCTTGATTTTTCATGAATCTCTTGACATTTCTTGATCAAATCTTGTCCAATGAACATATGTGACTTGAATTTCATGAATTTGACCTTAAAAAGTCAGGAGTTGACTTTTTCCTTTGCACAGTTGACTTTTTCCCCAATTTCTTGATTCTCAAGCAACTGATCAATTGAACCTCTTCTGAAATGAGCCAATGGGCAATCCTCCATCCTTAGATACTTGACATCATGTAGAAAACATTGAGATCAAGTTTGAACCAAAATTTCATCAGGAGACTGCTTGAACCCAAAACCCTAATTTTGACTGCTTTTGTTAGGAGATGATGAACTGCCCAATCTCCTTGATGAATTCCCATCTTCCAATGACTTGTGGGATCAAGATGAGATGATATATGATGTAAGAGACCTTTGAGGCTTGTTTGAAGACCCTTGGCTCTAACTCTCTTGCTTTGGATGATCAATACTTTGAGAATCAACTGATCACATGCCCTATGATGAACCAATGCTGAATGTTTTATTTTTCTATGACTTGAATGCAATGTAATGCAATGAAAGTATATGCCAAATGATATGAAAGATGAGAGGGAAAATTTTGGGGTCTTACACCCATATCTCCTATGAAGATCCCTGATAGAGTTATTGATTCCTAGTTCCTGGCAAATCTCTACAGAAGATTTCCAGTTGACCTCGGCAGAAGGTCTTTTCTTTCCAAGAATCTCGGCAGTAGATTTCTTGGATATTTTCAAAAGATTTCCAGCAAACCTCGGCAGAAGGTGGCTTTATTTCAGATCTCTTTGGTTGATCTCGGCAATAGATTCTCCAGTGAGTTTTAAAATAGAATTTGCAACAAGCCTCGGCAGAAGGTATTTTCTTTCCAAGAATCTCGGCAGTAGATTTCTCGGATAATTTCAAAAAAAATTATTACAGCAACCTTGACAGAAGGTATTTTCTTTTTAGGATCTCGGCAGTAGAATCCTTAAAAGATTTTTCAGTAAGGCCTCAGCTGCAGGCATGTTTTTGATTATTCCTCGGCAGTAGGAATTACATATAAAACCTCGGCAGAAGGTGTTTCATTTGAAGGTTCTCTGGTTGATCTTGGCAATAGATTCCCCAGTAAATTTTTTATGGTTGACATATTTCTCAAAAAAAAATCTTGGTAGAAAGTGTAACACCCCTGATCTATACCCCGAGCAATTAAAGCGATAACCAAATAATCAGAGTGTAATTAAAACATTCATGGCATAGACGGGAGCGTCACATTAAAATAGTGAAATATAATAACCTGCTCATATAGATATGCAACAATCAGGTAGCAACATAAACAGGGGAACTCAGTTCCTAACATCCTGTGTATTAGGAAGATCCTAAAAAAAGTCCCACATTGGTTGGAGATAGAGCAATGAAATAGTCCCACATTGGATAGGAATGTGGTGACTTGAGGATTTATAAGTGAGAGAACCCACTCACCTATAACCTTAAGGTTTTAGGTGGACAAGTGGTGTGTCTCTCACAAAGATGCTTAGTCCTACACTATGTTTCAATGTTCCCTAGTAAACTCCCCAACAAATGGTATCATGAGCCTTTGGTTCGAGAAAGGGACCGAGGTGTATCGAAAAGCCCAGGAAGTGGTGTCCCTTTGAAATTGAAATGGCCAAGAAAGAGGTGTAATTCAGGTACAGAATAAAAGCGGAAAATCTGCAACTGAAATCTCATATATATAACATAAAAGGTTGCCTGTCATATACAGAGTCATACATGTACAATCCAAAAAAAAGATATATATACATATACACATAGTCACATAACGATCTCCCCGACTACCCGGTGCTACATATCATAGCCGACCGACAAAAGAATGAAGACATAATCTTCACAAAAAGACCTTCAGCATCTAATATGAAATTCCTCATAGAGCATTCAAAACAGCAGAAGGGTGAGAAAAACAATTATAATATAATTGCATACAATTATGTAATAACACAAAATACACATGTAAAACATTCTCACTACAGCTTACACCATAATTCAAATACAAAACAACACAATTCATATCTCATACATCCATCACAAAGGCATATCAATCATGATCAATGCATTTATCACCAACATATATATATATATATATATATATATATATATATATATATATATCAACTCATCAATTCCATTCACAATTCCACACATAATCAATCCATTCATGATTTATGCAAATGCACAGAGACCGACACAACGACTTTATGCAATGCAATGCGGTACCATTCCATCCATCATTCTCATCATTAATTCACTCAGGAATTATTGGAATCATCGCTTGTTACTTAGTGTAACTCCCCGTAGGGCAAACGATGTTCCCCGTCGCTTTAGGTCCTCTCGATATAAGGCTCACGACGTTTATGGATCGCTTTAGGTCCTCTTTGTATAAGGCTCACGATCGTCTATAACGTCACTTTAGGTCCTCTTTGTATAAGGCTCATGACCGTTACAGCAGATTCCCTCTGGAATCGTTTCATCGCTCACACCCACTAGGGCACACGACATCACAAGAATGCATATCATGATGCTTGGCATACAATGACTCATGACAATCAAATGCATACATATATACAACCATGTGAACCATTCCAACATCCATAATCAGGCATATACAATCAAACACAACACAATGCATTTACTTGCCCATACGCATAATTCCCAGCTCGCTCGCCCATCCATATGCGTATTGCCCAAAGTGCTACGCGTATGAGCAGAGACTGATTTCTCCCCAAAAAATCCATTAAAAACCTGGTACGCGTATTGCCTCCCTCGTTACGCGTAATTCCTTTCCCCTTACGCGTACCATTACGCATATCAACAGAGGGCCGTGCAAAATGGGTTCCATACGCGTAATGCCCTCATTCCCCCCTTGCCATACGCATATTGACCTAACCAATACGCGTATTGCCTTGCCTATTACGCGTATGGGCAGCGAAACCCAGAATTTTTCCTGCATAATTTCTGCTGCGAAATTCATCCAATTTCTCTCCCAAATCTCATTTAAGCATCAACATACTACCAATTAAATGCACAACAATCTATATCTAACATGTTTCAACAATTAGGGACCTTAAATCATGATTTCCGACACATAATTGTATCCAATTCTCACAATCTCAACATATTAATGGTTTTAGTTCTATATTCAATTTCACCCAAACATCAAACAAATACATACATACATAATCATACACAAGCATAGAATAACCGAGTTTCGCACCCTTACCCGATTAATCGTGTTTTGAAATGTCGGTTGAATCGATTCTTAAACTTCAAGTTTTTTCCTCCTTTTCTTCTTTTCCCTTCCTATTTCTCTTCACTTCTCTATTTTTCTCTCTTTCTAACCTCTAAGTTCTATTTTAAGAAAAACAAGTAAAATGACCAAAATACCCCTACACTCAAATATCTCGCAAACGCTCCCAAAACGCGATAAAACATAACAACAATGAAAAATAATATATTCCCAAATAAAATTTAAGAATAAAATAATATAAAAACAAAAATAATTAAATCGACTCGATTAAATAAATCTAACAAAAATTGGGGCGTTACAGAAAGTATTCCTAAATGAAGTCCTATGTCTCGACAGTAGACTCCTGCAGTTGATATCTTTTGAAATCCCCGCAGTGAACCTCGTCAGTAGGTTCTCCAAGTGGAATTTGTTAAAAGATCTCATTAAAATCTCTCCATTTGAGTTTATTACCCTCGTTGTAGTTAATATATCTCGTGTTTTCTTTGGTTCGCCTACCATATGCCTAGTAGTAGGTGATCTCTACTCCAATGGATGGTAAGTCTCTTCGATTAGATGGGACAGTTTGTTGTTGAGATTTTTTGTTACTCCAATGAATGGTAAGTCTCTTTGGTCAGACGGGACAATTCGTTGTTGAGATTGTATTACTCTGATGAATGGTAAGTCTCTTCGGTTAGACGGGACAGTTCGTTGTTGAGATTTTGTTACTCCGATAAAAGGTAAGTCTCTTCGGTTAGACGGGACAGTTCGTTGTTGAGGTTTTCTACTTCGATGGATGGTTAGTCTCTTCGGTATTCTAGAGATAGTTCATTGTTGAGGTATTGATTTCCCCAGTGGAGCTTTGTTATGCTAAGTCTTCCCTATTGAGTTATATCCTTGTTGTGTTGTGGTTTATTTCCATATACAATTATCCCCAGTTGAGATATTTCTTCATCGGGATGAGTCTTGTTTGACCATTTCTCTCTGGTTTATTCCTGGATTGAATTTTGGTCCCTTGCTTTAGTAATGGAAGTTTATCGCCTTTGTCGTCCTACCCTGTATTGGTAGTAGGTGATATTTCTCGGATCCTTTGAGATTATTACCTTTGTCATCCTACCCTTTGTTGGTAGTAGGTAATCTTTCTCATACCTTTGGTTGATTACCTTGTTGTAATTTTCACTTATTTGATAGTTGGTAATCCTTCTTTTGGCTTATCACCTTCGTCGTCCTACCCGTTTTGTTGGTAGTAGGTGATATAGCTAGCTTATTACCTTTGTCATACTGCCCTTTTATTTGGTAGTAGCTAATATAGCCGGGTTTGATTACCTCGTTACAGCTATCACTTGTTTGATAGTTGGTAATCTCACCTTTCTTTGCGGGTTCATTACCTTTGTCGTCCTACCCTTTGTTGGTAGTAGGTAATATTTCTCGTACCCTTTTTTGGTTAATTACCTCGTCGTAACTATCACTTGGTTGATAGTTGGTAATCCCTCTTTTTGAGTTTATTACCTTTGTCGTCCTGCCCTCTGTTGGTAGTAGGTAATCTTTCTCTTACCTTTGGTTTATTACCTTGTTGTAACTGTCACTTGGTTAATGGTTGGTAATCCTTCTTTTGGCTTATCACCTTCGTCGTCCTACCCGTTTTGTTGGTAGTAGGTGATATAGCTGGCTTATTACCTTTGTCATCCTGCCCTTTGTTGGTAGTAGGTAATATTTCTCACATCCTTTGATTGGTTGCCTTGTTGTAGCTGCCACTTTGTTGGTAGTTGGCAATCTCTCCTTTTGATCATGCTATTATTAGATGTCTGGTATTAGACAATCTTTTCCCCAGCAGAGATTTTTCTCTTCATGTTGGGACGATGTTATTCCTTTTTCTGGTGTTGGTAATTTTCCCTCAGTGGAACCTTACTCCTTTCTCTTCCCCCGTGGAGATTTGTTTCCTCCCCTTGGGGATGTGTTTGCCCTCTTTCGTGTTCCCCTGTGGAGTCTTTTCTCTTTGCTCCCCGGCTTTTTGTTTGCTTCCTGTGGCGTTTTCTCCCCACATTGGTCTTGTGTCTGCATATCATTTGCATTATTATATCATTTTGTGGTCTCTTAGGGCCAAAAATTGGGTTGTTGTTATATTTAAGTCTCTTTTATCTCGTTGAGACAAAGATGCCCATCTTCATATCTCCGGATAGAAGAAACTTAAATAGGGGCAGCTGTAATACCCTAATTTTTACCCCTGAGATCACACATGTCTTTTGCATTTCATTCCACAAACAAGATCACAAGCTTTGGTTCTTTTGCCCTCCTCTGTAGGTTTGTTCTTGAGTGAGATCGCCAAGCTCCCTTGTTCTCTTATTTGATATTTGTTTTTGTTTATGTTTACTAACCATTAATTAAAATCCAAAAAAATATTTTGTTTTCTTTCGCTAACATTTTCAGGGGAAGAACAGGTTAAAAATACCAAAATTACAGCCCCGCAGCTCGAATGAATTTCATTTGTACAAAGTCAAAGTTGATCTGCAAATAATTTAAAATCATTTGATCAAGAGTTTCCAAGATTTAATTGATTATTATTCAAGAGACTCTAAGGTTCATGTGTTTATTTCCATGCCTTCTTTGACAAGTCAAAAGAATCGAGCCAAAACCAGCACAATATAGCAAGAATGGCATTTTTGAAGATTTTCAACTGTGCAATCGATTGCACTAATGGTCCAATCGATTGCACCCTGCAGTTTTTGCCTAGATTTTGACATTTTCAGCAGTACAATCTATTCGCGCTATAGTGCAGTCGATTGCACGAGGACAGAATTGGCTAAAATCATCATTTTTCATGTTTTGAAGCATTTGGCACCAATCTTGACCATTGATCACATGTGGAATATTCTAGATCACCTCATTTTAATTCCCCTACATCATTTTGATCATTCCCCACCATGTACCATCACTAATCACCACTCTTTTGTGATTTCCCTCCAAATTTGAATTCCAATCCTAATTTTGATCTTCCAATCCTAATTCCAAACCACCAAATTTCCAAGCCTAAATTCTATAAATAGAGGCCTCATTTCCTTCATTCTTCAAGCTTTTGAGAGCCAAATTCACCTTGCTAAAATTTCTCTTGAAGCTTTTGATAGCCAACAAACCTCTTGCAAATTCTCTCCCCAACCACAACATTCACTCAAATCTCACTTTTCTTCTCTTGAAAGTTAACAAGAATTCACATTGAATCTTGTTCAACTTTGAGCTAAACCTTCATCCAAACTTGTTTTCTTCATCAATTCTCACATATCAGACTTTGGAGTTTGGACCTTGAAGCAATTTGAAAGAATTTTTAGATTTGAAGTGGTAATTCATCCTTCACCATTGTTGAAGCTTCAATTTCATCTTCCATAATGTAGATCTTTAGAGATCCTTGTTACTTGATCTTTTGGATCTTGTAATTGTGTTTAATTACTGGTATTGGTTTCTATTTGCTTTGCATTTTCGTGCACTTTTGATTCCATGATCATGAGGTATTTGAAGAAAGTTTTAGATCATGACCATGTTGAATTTTGCTGAATTTTTGCTACCACAGCAGGGTGCAATCGATTTGCATTTTCGTACAATAGATTGGACAATGTTGTTTTTTGCCTTATTTTTGCAATCTGTCAGTGTGCAATCGATTCGCACACTGGTGCAATCGATTCCCACTGAACAGAATGGTGTTTTTCACCTATTTTTGGGACTGTTTTGGTTTTTCTTCCTCCTTCTTCCCCTTTCTTCTTGTTTTAGCCTTGAAATGCATTGTTGAGATTAATTTCTCTTCAATTTCAATGGACTTTGGATATGGTTAAATTAATTAAACATTCATTAGTTCAAATCTATCTTTTAATGAATTGTTGAATTCATTTGAGGTGCTTTGAATTAGTGATATGTTTTCACACTTAAACTCATCAATTAAAAGTGATTGAACTTGAAGATGAAAGGATCTTGAAAGTGTAATTCAATTTGGCTTTCTCTTCATCCATTTCCTTCCTTTTTATTTTGATCGATGAAAGTCTTATGGATCTTAGAATTTCTTTGTTGAATTCTTGATCAAGACTAGATCGTTACCTATTTTCTTTTCGTACGGTATTGCTTTCGGATGACGATCTACATATCGTTCATCTAGCATGCATTAGCACAAAGATCTATTGACCGGCCTCATTGTAGGGTAATTACTTCGTAAGTTACTCGGAGATTGCTTAACATAGTGCAACATTTGTCCCTCTTTATCCAATTCGGAAATTGAACTTTCGTGGTCCAGACCTTGATTGGTCGCGACAACCCAATGGTGATTGATCTTTTGTATTAGGTTCAAAATCTTTGAAGCTTGTTGTTATAGAGGCTTTGATTCTATCAATCTTCTAACAAGTCTTCATTAACCTTGACCTAAGTACATTGTTTAATCACTATAGTTCAAGACACGAAACGGAATAATCGGTGAAGGCTTATGGCACTAGAGCCTCATGCTACTAATCACTAACTTCTAACTTCTTTATGTTTCCTTCTCGCTCCTTATCTCTCTTTTACTTTTATGCAATTTTTCCTTTGTCTGTTGGACACATGTTTATGCTTCCACATATTTTTCCTTTGTCCGTTGGACGCATGTTTATGCTTCCACAGTTTTTCATTTGTCCGTTGGACACATGTTTATGTTTATGCCTTTTCCTTTTGTCCATTTTGGACCCAAAAACATTAATAAAGGATTAAACCACTAAAAGACTTGTGCTCTTAATTGTTGGACTATGGCCACTATCCTTTCCATTAGAGGACCTATACTCTTGATTACGGACTTTGGACTTAGAATTAGGATCCTAACCTATGCTTGGGAGTTTGTGATGGAAAACCTTGGATTTTGGATACTTGGAGTCCTCTTTTGAAGACTTATTTTGAATCAAGACCAAATTAAAAAGGGAGAAATGCTTATGCTATGGAGCTTGTCCATGTGGTTAGATCTTTCTTATCCTTAGCTTTTATTTTATGCACTAGGATAGTCTCTTCTTCTCCACCCTTTCTTCAATTTTCAAAATCTCCTCTCTTTTTCAAAACCTTCTTGTTTTCAACCTAAAACCGCTTTCATAATAAAACCTTGACTTTGGTCAAGTGATTTTTAAACTTCATTTTCTTTAATAAATGTCAATCAATGTTAATCATATTTTGACCATTTCATAAAAAACATAAAAAACACCCAAACTCATCAAACTTTTTTTGTGCTTTGTGCACCTTTTCCTTTAAAACTTTTTCATAAGTTTAGACATGATTCATTTCTTTAAGCGGAATTATTCGTTTGGAAATGACGACTTGTATTTACACTTAAAATCAACCAAAACAAACAAATTTTTGTTCTTTGTACCACGAACTACGAGGTTTTGATCCTACATTACACATCGTGGGTACGTAGGCATGAGGCGATAAGTCTCTCCAAATACAAAAATCTTAAAAAATAATTCTCTTCTCATCTCTCCCAATCTCTTTTCAAGCAAACCATTTTCACACCAAAAAGCGGTTGATATTTCAAAGGGTTCCTATAGAGTACTATAGACGTTTTGGGTGCTAACACCTTCCCATTGCGTAACCAACCCCTTACCCGTTTCTCTTTATCATTTTTAGCGTTTTCTTTTTTAGACTTCTTAGGATTTATTCGCTCTTTTTTCCTTTTCCTTTGTGGAATAAATAAAAGCGCGGTGGCGAATCTGTTTTCCTTTAGTTAAGTTAATCAATAGCTTACACTCACAAATTTTACCGCTACAATAGGCATGCCCCAGGGACGATCTTTCGGCATTTTGTACCTAGGATCATACTTTTCCACTATGGGCGTTGATGTGATCTCTGAGATCACAGTCCTTCGTTGTTACATCTGAGCTTCTGCTAAAGCTTGCATGTCGTTATGAAGCTTTCTCATATCCTCTTTCAGAGTGTCGATCTCTTTCCTCAACTCTCTATTCTCTTCCTCGAGATCATCCATCTTTTTCTGAAGATTGGCCTGAGTATTGCACGAATGAGATAGTTTGACTCTAGAACCGAGACACAAACGTGAGATTCGTAGGTAAGAAGAATGCGTTATGCGAGAATGATGAATGATATGCAATGATTATATTAATTGTATTTTTTTTGTTTAATCAAAGTAAACTTCGACAATTAGATTGCAAATATCAAACAGTGGGGCAACCCCATTTTATTGAATTCAAAGATTGCGAAAATGGAAATACAGTAATTTACATAGTGTTGCAAAAGGAAATCTAAACTTATGGGTCCTGGATCCTCTCTGAAGCGAGCTCAGGTGCGGGTTCTGGTACTTTCCTTTTCTTTGACCGGGGCTCTTGGGCCGTTGCCGGGTTGTCATTCCTTTGCCAAGTGAAAAGAGTGAGCAAATTCCTTTGGTCATCCTGATTTTCTACAGCATGTTGCTCTAAAATCTCAATCAGAGCATCTTTTTCTTTTAACAGTTGATGTATTTTCTTGCACTCCACATTGAGAATACGGTACATGTTCCTCCAAGACCTCTTCTCCTGCTGAACTTTGTTGAGAGTAACCTGAAGTTTTTCCCTCTCAGACATAAAATAAAGGACATAGTCCCTTAATGGAAGAACTTCCTGACGAGGGTAAGGCATCCTCAGCTTGAGAGCTCTAGTTTGTACCCAGTGGAGATAAGGCTCCACCGAGACACAGTCTGGTTTTCCTAGAGACTCTCTTCCTTTCCTGTGAACATGTTTCCAGGCATGCACTATTTCCATCTTTAGTGCTTTGTCATTTTCTCCTTCCTTGAAGAAAAGACCTTCCAGATGAGCATTATGCGGGACATGCCTCATCGGGTATCCAAATTGACAACGAACTAAAACTGGATGATAGTTGATTCCTCCCTTAGTTCCTATAAAGGGTACATTTGGGAAATTTCCACAACGGTTAATGATTCTGATCCCGTCATAGATTCGATTGTACCAATCGATGTCAGAGTTGGTAAGGGACATGATTCTCTGCGACCAACGTAAAGTATTCTTTTGATCCCAAAATGTAGCAGACTTGGGTAAGTGGGAAGTGAACCATTTGTATAGCAGGGGTACACAACATGTGATCATTCTTCTGCTGTATAAATTCCTTGAGTGTACAGAATAATACGCATCTGCGAGTAAGATTGTACAGGGTTTCCAATAAGAAAAATCTTAATGGCGTTGATATCGACGAAGTTATCAATGTTGGGGAACAAAAATAACTCGTAGGTAAGCAAAACAAAGATGCTCTCAAAAGCAGCCACGTTCCCTATACTAGGAAAGTATAGAGCTTTCTTTGTCAAAAACTGGGCTGGCAAACCCTGGATTCCACCCTTAGTGGTCATGTGAGTCCTGACTTCTGACTCGTCCAAGTAAATTGCCCTTGCAATAGTTTGATCCTTTGGAATTTCTTCCAGTCCAGAAAAGGGAGCTTGGTCAGTAATATGCAAATCAGTCAGGTGAGAGTACTCCTCCAGTGTTGGTGCTAGTTGATAATCTGGGAATGTGAAACAGTGATAGACCGAATCATAGAACTGGATTAGTATGGACAAGATTCCTTCAATAACATGGACCCTTAACAGAGACAACAATCCTCCATATGTGGCTCTAAAAGCCTCGGGGTTGGTTATCATCCTTGCCAAACCTCTTAAATCCTCTAATTTGGGAAACTTGAAGGTGTACTTGTGAGTTTTCCTTCTACCAAAATCCATTAGCCCAATCTCTTTATCTGACATTTGCAATCATTGTTTTAGTTTAATTTAAAAAAGAGAGACTAGAAGAGAAGATTTTTCTTTGTTTTAATGTTTTTTAGATGAATGCATGAATGCAACACACAAAAACATAGAAAAAACATGGGGTCATAGGGTCGGTGTCATGAAGTCAAGGCTCTACCCATCCCCAAAGGTTTATACTGGTGATTTTTGTACCTGTCCGCAAAATCATTGACCCCTCTAGGGATAACAACAGCAAGTGGATCGCCAGCAAGGTGATGTATCTTAGAGTGATCTCAAATGAGGGTAGTATTGCGTGACAACTATTCCCGATAGCTTCCGCACTACAAAATGGTTTCAGTCTACTAAAAACCTCAGCTTCTCAGATAACCCAATCGACCACACTACTTTCAACAACCGAAGTCGTATAGGTAATGCATCTGCAAAGGGAGTCTTCACTGAGTTTGATGGTCGACCGGGGACTCTTAATTGGGATTCACTCCCCGTAAGATTACCTGTATAATACCATCCCCTATCTTAGGTGTATACTCAATCTTTCCACATGCGGCATCACACGCATTCCCATTAGCAGAAAAATAAACACAGATATCAATTAGGAAAAGCAATATATATATTTGTCTTAATCATCCTAGACCTCTAGTCTTATGATCCTATACAGATAATGACTCCCCAGAAGAGTTGCTATTTCTGTGACATTTTGTTGAATTTAATTCTCTCACCCTAAAAGAGGCTAGAAAGAATGCCTCCCACTATGGTTGCCACTTTTCTGTAGCACGATTTTTGTGGTTTCGAATCACTATCGCTTTGGTACTACAGTTCGATTCATTTTATATCCTGTTGAGCTAATTAAGGAAGGGAAATAGATGTCTCCAATTAACCCTGCTTGCAAACTGAGATTAAACAGTCAAAACTGTTGGTTTACAGATGCTATCAAGAGGGGGTTCTTCTTTAGGATTATTCGCTTAAAAACAGTGTCTAGGCTATTGGTAAGATGTTAGGTCTGATGCTTTTTGATTGATGTATGAAGGTACGGGATTTTGGGTTTTTGATTAGTATGCTCGCTAAGATTTTGCAATCTTATGCCTACTTATTCCCGAAGCAGGGAAATCAGAGCGATCATAGTTCCTCATATTCTATGGGAGGAAAGAGGTGTTTTGGTGTCTTGTTAAAAGCCCAAGATTGAAGCTGAAGGTGATTTGTATCTTGTTCAAAGCCCAAAATTGAAGCTGAATGTGATTTGTATCTTGTTCAAAGCCCAAGATATGAAGCTAAAGGGGTATTTGTATCTTGGTCAAAGCCCAAGATATGAAGCTAAAGGGGTCCTGACTGAGAGGGAATTTGTCATCTCTAAGGAGGAATTGTTGATTTTTGTGTGCCCTGATCAAAGCACAAGTTTGATGCTAAGAGGTTGATTGACTCAACCGGGGGTTTCTTTATACAAAGCCTAAGAGGAGGCGGGAAGTTTGACTTTTCAGGGGAAAATGTTCTTTCTGTCTTGTACAAAGCCCAAGATTGAGGCTAAAAGGGATTTTGACTCTGTTGGGGAGAATGTCTCTTGTATAAATCCCAAGATGGAGGCTGAAATGGTTTGACTCAACAAGAGAGTACTTGTATCTGTCCTGTATAAAGCCTAAGACGGAGGCTAAGAAAGGTTGACTCAACAAGAGAGTCTTGAACAGGTGATTGACTCAACAACAGAGTCTGAAGGTTGTTTGACTCAACAAGAGAGTCCTTTATACTCAACAAGAGAGTGATTTGTTGTCTCGTATGAAGCCCTAGATTGAGGCTGAAAGGAGATTGACTCAACAAGAGAGTCTTTTATACTCAACAAGAGAGTGTTTTATATGTCTTGTACAAAGCAAAAGACGGAGGCTAAAAGTGGTTGACTCAACAAGAGAGTCTTTTATACTCAACAAGAGAGTATTTTTCTATCTCGTACGAAGCCCGAGATGGAGGCTAAAAGGAGGTTGACTCAACAAGAGAGTCTTTTATACTCAATAAGAGAGTGTTTTATATGTCTTGGACAAAGCCCAAGACGGAGGCCAAAAGTGCTTGACTCAACAAGAGAGTCTTTTATACTCAACAAGAGAGTATTTTTCTATCTCGTACGAAGCCCAAGATGGAGACTAAAAGGTGACTCAACAAGAAAATCTTTTATACTCAACAAGAGAGTGTTTTTCTAACTCGTACGAAGCCCGAGATGGAGGCTAAAAGTTGACTCAACAAGAGAGTCTGAAAAGGTTAGTTCCGCTGGGGAGAATCATTTGTACAAAGCCCAAGAGAAGGCTACCTTACCGCTGTGGATTCTGGAGATTCTGAAGCGGGTCCAAGTGTGGGGAACTCTCATGAGAGAGACTGGGGTTTCTTCCTATGTTTGAAAGGAACTTGAGAATGTATTTGAGACTCAAGAGGCTTAGACTGTCCAAGTCTAGAGTTTTATCTTTTGTACAATGCCCAAGAGGAGGCACGACCATTAAGGGATGAGTATCAACCCTACAACGGCCGAAGTTTTGACGCTGGAAAGACTGCTCTAGCAAAGGATGACTAAGTTCTATCTTATACCTTTAAGAGGTTGTCAGGGTCCTTGTATTAAGCCCAAGAGAAGGCATGAGAACTTCTAAGAAGTCGATGGGTCCTTGTACAACGCCCAAGAGGAGGCAGGGATGCTTTTAGAAAACCTGTGGGTCTCCAAACCAAGAGAAATTCAAGAAATGCAATTCACAGAGAAGAGATCATTCCAGGAAAGTTTGAGAATTTGGAAGAAACTCAAGAGATGCCATTCACGGAGAAAAGATCATCTCTGGGGAGTTAGAGTTTCTTTGACAATTTCTAGGGGTGACAGTCTGAGAAAAGGTTCACCGAGAATACTGTCTTTCTCTTTGTTCCATATTGTTTAACCCCAAGAGGAGGGAAGACTGTATCTGGAATCCTATGGGGGATCTAGTTTTGTTTGTATTTAAGAGTGACCAACATGGCTTTACCTAGTGCTAGACGTAGTTGTTGGGGAAAACTCTAAATAACTATACTAGTATTACACAGTGGATATATGACAAGTATATAAAAGGATGTGAAAGAAGACTTACAGTAAAACAACCCCACAATACAGCTATATATATGAAAACGGCAAATGAAAGCAGATAAACAGTTGCCCGTTGTAGAGCTTCCATGTTATTTTGTTAGTTGTTCAACAAAGAAATTAAATAAATTTTTGATAACAACATATATTTGAATTCAAAATCAAAGGAGAAAGTGCTTTGAAAAGATTGTTGGGGCTTACAGCTCGAGGAGAGGCCCAAGTTTTAGCGATGATTGCACCGTTGTTTTTAAAAACTGTACAGAGGGACTTATCCAATACGTGAGACCCAAAAAGTTTTTAGGTACAAGGGGATGGTTCTTACACTCTATTAGAGGCCCATAGATTTTGAAAAGAAAAGAAATTGGACTTACAACACGAGGGGAGGCCCAGATGATTTGTTTTTGAACTGGCGATTGCACCGAGGTTTTTATTTTAACGCAGAGGGACTTATACAATGTATGAGGCCCCAAAATGGTTTTGATTAAAAGGGGATTGGGTCTTACACTCTATTAGAGGCCCAAAAGGTCTGAAAATGAATAAAGATGGGTCTTATAGCTCAAGGAAGAGCCCAAAGATTTTTGTTAAAAAGGCGGCGATCGTGCCGAACCTTTTGACGGTATCGGGACTTATACAATACACTGAGGCCCAACAAGTTTTTATTTTTTAAAGGGGTTGGGTCTTACCCAAAGAGTTTGAAAAAGTTTGATGAGGGTTGAATTAATCAAAACCCTAATTTGTTTTCAAAATATATTTTAATTGAATAAAAATTCAATGAAAATGATCAAAATTGTTAAACATGTGTGAAAACAAATTGTGATCTTGGATCAATGTTTCAAAAATCATGTTTCTATCCACAAAATGAATGGAAATCAATTAAGTTTGGAAAATCAAGGGAGAAAAAACATTTTAAATGTTGAAAAACAACTAAAATATTAATTCTTTGTAAAAATATCAAGTATATGAAATAATTAATATTTTTGGGATTTTTTGGTAAAATAAAATATTTTATCATTTTTGTGAATTATTAAAAAAAGAATCAACTCAAAATCATTAAAATTCAGAGAGAAATTAATTTTTGAATCAATTAAGTAAAATCACGAAATCCAAATATTTGAATTTTCAAAAAATGGAGCCAAGAACATGCCAAGAACACGTGCCACCCTTTGTTTCTGCATATTTGCATTTTCTATCCAATCTCACTGAATACTTGATGATATCATGCAATCTACATATCAATCTGCTCGTTTTCACCTCACGATCATGTCAATGGTCCTTAATTTCATTTATTTTAAGCATGGAATAAGAAATCAAAGAGAAACCTCAAGAACCCTAAAATTTGCATGAAGGCTCAGAAATTCCAAACACGATTCAAACAAAGCAATTGATTGAGGGTTATGAACATATGGCCAAATTTTTGTGCAGCAAAATATGCATGGATCATAGAGTTAGAAGAGCCCAGGCCTACCTATTGCAGCTGGTGATTGTGTTTTGTGTTAGAGGTTTTGCAAGCTGGTTCCAATGATTTACACAACTTCCTTAGGTGCCAAGTGATGTGTCTGAATGCTTGGAGTGGTTTGAAATAAGCTGAAACTTGAGATGGTACCTCAACTGCACCTCTGTCAAGAACTTGAGTAGTTGGCAAGTGATTTTGGTGTTACAGATGTTATGTGAGTGTTTGGATCACTTCTATATGATTTTTATGAGGTGTGTGTGTGATTGGTTTGGTTGGAATTGCTCTCAAACTCAAAACCCGATAGTGACTTGCTTTGAAAGGCAATTTTGGAGTGAAGGAAGAGATTTTGAGGAAAGCATCTGTTTGATGGCTTTGGTATACTTAAACTGAGCACAAATGAGCTCTATTTATAGTAGAGCAAGTTTGTTTTGCAAGCAATAGTGAATGGCAACTGCTGCAGAAGTTTGGCAAATGTTGATCAATAGGAATCCAAGTCTCCTCTAGCCATTGACTAGAGGTTAGAGCACAGGCCTGTGGTTCCCTAGTTCTTGGATAAGTCTTGACTGAATTCAGTTGGAAAGGGCTCAGTCCATGCCACCTTGGTGCATCCATTAAATGCTCCAAACCAAAATTGGAGTCTTGTCCCTCTTTTAGGCATTTCTAGGTTTGGCATGCTACTTTTGGTTCCAAGGACTTGGGAGGCTGATGGATCAGTGTTTGTCCCTCATTGGTCTCCCCCTGAGGTGTTTAGATGGATAAACTGGTTTGTCATTTGCACAAATTGCCAAAATCAAGCAAAATGCACAAATTTGCCTTGTTATGACAGTTGCAGCAAGGCATGTTGCCACTGTCATAACTCTTAGCTCAGGTTGAGTTTGATGGGGTTCTTGGCCATTTTGGAAAGCTCTCATATGATACAATATATGTGTGATCATAGTTTGTTTTGATACTTTTTGGATCCAAGTGAAAAATGCCCCTACATTTTAGAAAAAGTGAAACAGATTCTGACTTAGTGAAAATTTCACTAAGCGTTGGAAAAAGTGACATTTCATGTTTTAAGCCATTTTGATCCAACTATAACTCAAAATCCATGATGAATTGGAATGAGGTGTAGTTGACACTTTTAAAGTATGCCATGAGAGCTACAAATCCATCTTTGGATCAGCCAAAATGGTTGCTTGGATCACAAGTTATGATCCTTGGAAGTTGGTACCCTAGCCACTTTGTTTCATAACTTAGAAAAATTCTAAGTTTTTATGGTTACCCCTTTTACAAGTTATCCCATTTTCTTTGATTTTTATTGATGAATGATGATTCAAATCACACATTAACATCATTTTAGGGTCAAGGAACCATAATTGTGAAAAATCTCAAAAAGTCAAAGTTGACTTTTGTGCACAGTTGACTTTTTGCCAGATGAATTCCAAACTGTGCGATCCTCTATGAAATCAAGTCCTTGACCTAAATCAAACTTGATGGACATGTTCCATGGGTGTTATATGTAACGCCCCGATTTGTTTAATTGTATTTATTTATTTCATTTATGTGAATTTTGTGAAATATGTGAATTTATTGTATTTTACCTGCTAATTGAGTTAATTGGTTAATTTCCCTGATAGGTAAAATATTTGCAATAAATTATAATTTCTTTTCAACTTTTATTTCCTGAAATATATTTCATCGTTGTTTATGTTTTATCGCATTTTGAGAGCGTTTGGGAGATATTTGAGCGAAAGGGCAAAATGGTCATTTTGAGGGGTTAGATATTTTAGAAAAATTATATATTTTTATAAATAGAGATTTGAGAGAAAGAGAGAGAAAAGAAAGAGAAAGGAAAGAAAGGAAGAAGGAAGGAAAAGAGAGGAGAAGAGGAAATCTTCAATACTCCGTTTCAAGCGCGATTAAACGGGTAAGGGTGAGAAGTTTCGATTATATTGCGATTGTATATGTATATGTGTGTGATTGTGTGAATGTTTTCTTGTTTTTATAATGTTTTTACATTTGATAAATTGATGAACAATTGATATAAATCGATGTTTTCACGGTTGAAATGTGATATATATGCATGGGAATACTTGTTGATTATGTTGGAACATGTTTTGGTTGTTATGGTATGAATTGGAAGGGTTTGGGTGGAAGAAATGATGGATTTTGGCCCCAAATGACCTATATTGACGTTGTTGCGAATTCTGGGTTTCGTGGGTTCGCCTAGCGAACCACAGCGAAGGACCGGGCGAATGTTCGCCTAGCGAACTTTATACTGATTTTTTTCTGCCATGGTTCGCTGGGGTTCGCCTAGCGAATACTGGAGCGAACGTGACAGATTTTTCTATTTTGTTTTCTTCATAACTTTCAAACCGTAAGTCCGTTTTGGCCGCCGTTCGAAGCGTTGGAAAGCTAATGAGATGTTCTTTCTTATAAAAATGTTTTGGAGGACAGTAGATGATTTATTTAAGTCGTGGATGTGTAAAAGTGTTGGGTTGTCGGGTTTTTATCGAGTTAAATGCGTGTGGTCGGTGTTTTACAGTGTGTTGTGTTATTGTTATATGAGGTGGAGCTTTTATGTGGTTTATATGACGTTGAAGCATGTGATACGTTATTGTAATTGTTGTGGCCTTATGGAAAAATACTTTGTTGACTTGAATACAAATGTATGGTATTAATGTATGTTGTTGTGGGTAGCCTTTGTGGCATGAATCCTAGTGTTGTGAATATCATTGTATGATTGTAGGATTGTTGTGGTTGATGGTGAGTAATTCTTGATGTGAATTGATATGAATTGATATGTGTGTGTATGCTAAAATGCTAATTGTTGTGGTTTGTGGATTATGATGAAATGCATTGTTTATGTGAAATTCAATGTGTGTTATTTGGTGGCCTTATGGCAAGTAAAGGCATTGTTTGAATTGATTTCCAATGCATGAATAATGACGATGAGATAATTCATATTGTTGATTTGTGAATATGCATTTGATTGTCATGAGTCATTGGTATGCCATACATCATGATATACATCTTGTGATGTCGTGTGCCCTTGTGGGGTGTGAGCGACGAAACGATTCTAGAGGGAATCTGCTGTAACGGTCGTGTGCCTTATACAAAGAGGACCTAAAGCGACGTTATAGACGATCGTGTGCCTTATACAAAGAGGACCTAAAGCGATCGGATCGTGTGCCTTATACAAAGAGGACCTAAAGCGATCCATAAACGTCGTGTGCCTTATACAAAGAGGACCTAAAGCGACGGGGAACATCGTTTGCCCGACGGGGAGTTACACTAAGTAATAAGAGATGATTCCAATAATTCCTGAGTGAATTAATGATGATGAGAATGATGGATGGATTGGTACCATATTGTATAGAGTCGTTGTGTCGGTCTCTGTGCATTTGCATAAATCATGAATGGATTGATTATGTGTGGAAAATTGTGAATGGGATTGATGAGTTGGTATACATTGGTGATAAATGTATTGAGCATGATTGATATGCATTTGTGATAAATGCATTGGTTATGGATGATATGTTTTATGTATAGACATATGCTATGTTTTGTGGGGATGTTGTACATTACAATGATTGTATTAATTATCTATGATATGTTATGTATGAATATATGTGATGTGGTGGTGTGTTTCCATATGTCATAACTTTGGTATGCCTTATGTGTGAATATGTGATTATATTGGTATAATTGATATATGCTACGTGGTTGGATTATTAGAAATATCTTATGTATCTGTGGCATGCTATCTGTATTAGTATGTGATGCTTGTGGTGAGAATAATTATGCATGTGAATTTATATGTGTTTGCATATTATTATGCAATCTTGATTTAGTTGTTATTTCTCACCCTTCTACTGTGGTTTGTTGCTCTATGAGGCAATTGCAGATTAGTATCTTGGAGGCTTTTGTGAAGATTAGTTCTCCGTCCTTTTGTCGGTCTGTCTGCTCTGATACGTAACACGGGAGTCGGGGAACGCTTTTGTTATATATGTATACATTTGTTGGATCTATTTTGTATTACCTTTTTATGAATATTTTGATGTTATAAAATAATTTATTTTGTAAAACAAGTCAGTTATGGATCTTTCCGCTTTATTCCATAATTGAACTTTCCTTTTGTTGGAAAAAGTTTCCCTTTTTTTGTTTATTCCATTTTGTGTTATATATCAAATTTATGAGCAGGGATTGTGTTTTCTTTCTTTAAATATGGCATCCTAGTTTCTGTCTAAGAATAAATTTTTATTTACTCTGATTTATTTATGTATTATTTATCCGCAATGGGAATTGGGGTGTTACATTAGTGGTATCAGAGCAGGTCGGTCCGTCCGGCCAAGTTGTTGAGTCAGTTGGCGTGACAGTTGAATACTGTCGATGTTGTTTGTTCCTTAGTACGTGATATGTGTGTGAAACACTATCAGTACTTTCTGGTTTTCTAATCCTTTGTCTGCAGGATTTAGAATGAGATAAGTGGGGGAGAAGCTGGTGCTTCTCCAAGTTGCGTCAGTTGTGGAGCGTTGGTTGCAAGATTGTAAGTGTTATTTGGACAGTGTTGTTCTCGGTTCCGGAGGGAATGCGGAGGTAAGGTTTATGTCGACTAAGGATTTGTGCCTTAGGTAGTTTTATGCACAAGATGCAAGAAATGCTATTATAGTTTGGTAAAGACGGTTTATGCCCCATCATGATTGTCGGTTGTCTATTGACAAATTGAGGAACTGATCACCCTTAATCTTTTGTTGATAGTAGATGGAATTATGTTGGATGGAATAGATGTGTCTTTCCGGCTTTGATAGTGTGTGCAATGAATTGTTGGTCTAGTTGGGAAGTCATTGAGAGAGAACGATTGGGTATTGTTAAAGGTTATTCTCAGAGAGTAGAGTGTGAACTCAAATTTGACAAAGGTGAAGATTTGAGGTTTGGATATGCTAAGTGAGTAGAAAAACTCTTAGGCGATGAGACCAAGATGTTTGTTATATTTGTGATAATAGTGTTCTAGAATTGACAGGAAAGCCACAGTGAAGGGCTGCCAGTTGTGCGTGATTTCCAGATGTGTTTCCGGATGGAATATTGGATGTTGGTGTTAGAATTACCCAGTGAATAATTTTGCAAAAACTTTAAGAATTTATATCTTTTGGAATTTGGTTGGGCATTACAATGTACAGTGATGTTGTTCGGTGATAGTAATGCGTCTAGAATGTTTGTGGAGTATATTAATCGTATCCTCCATATTTGATTGGATAAGTTTGGAGTGGTGTTCATTAGGGATATTCTGATCTATTATAAACTCAGAAGGAGAGTATGTAGGGTGTTTGAGAATCAAGTTGCAAGTGTTGAAGAGGAAGGAATTTTTATGTTAAATTATCGAAGTGAGAATTTTGATTGAAAGAGGTTAGTTTTCTTGGTTATGTTATTTTCGATGATGGTATTGTTGTGTATCCATCCAAAATAGATGCAGTTCTACATTGAGAGACTCCAAAGTCGGTTAAGGAGATTAGAAACTTTTGGGCTTAGTTGGTTGTTACAGCAGGTTATGGAAGACTTTGCTAAATTAGTACTTCTGTTATCTCAGTTGACTTGCAAAGGGTGAGTCGTTTGTTTTGGATGTTCGTTGTGAGTAAGTTTTAGTGAGCTGAAGAGAAGATTGACTACGGCTCTAATTTTGATTCTGCCTGATCCTAATAAACTATTTATGGAATATTGGGATGCGTCCTTGATGAATGTAGTTAATGTGTTAATGCGAGAGGGTAAAGTCATTTCTTATGCTTTACGACAATTGAGGGTTTTAGGTTCAAGGTGGTTGGTAATCACAAGGGTTTAGAGCACTTGTATGGTCAGAAGAATAAAGTAGGAGACAACGAGGATGGTTGGAATTCCTGATTAGTTATGACCTTAGCTCGAATTATCCTATTGGTAAAGTTAATTTCGTGCCTGATGAGTTAAGTCAAAAATATTTGCATACGTCTGCTTTGATGGTTAAAGAGTGGGAACTTTTGGAAGAATTTAGAGATTTGAGTTGGTGTGTGAATTGACATCTGATAGTGTGAGGTTGGGTATATTAAAAGTGAACAGTGATTTTTGGAGAATATGAGAAAGAGTTAGACTTTGGATGTGGGATTGATAGTTTTGATGGTTACGAGTAATCAGAGTGCGCAACGGAAGTGTGATACGGCACAATTCGTATATGCGTGTGTGACTGGTAAGAGTTCATAGGTTGAACATTGAAAACATGTAGGAATGATGAGACCGTCGAACGTTTCAGAATGGAAGTGTTAGGTGAAAGGTTTAAATATTATTCATGGGCTACTATGTAGATGGATGTTTTGGTTATATGTTCGATTGGTGAATCGTAGTATTGTTGTAATATTGTTGTGTGACAAGGATGTTGGTATTGTGGTTATGTAGAGGTTGTTGAAATGATGTTGGGTCCTAGAACTTTATGTTCTTGTTTGTGTTGTTTCCTCGTTCCCATCGTGATGGTTCGAGTGCGAGTAGCTAATTCCTTGTGGGGAATTAGGGGAGTGTTACCTATGGTGAAGGTAACGATCTTGTTGTGTTTCGGTTCAAGAGTGAACCTGTGTGTTCGTAACTTGGGTATTCTTTGAGTGGTGAATTGTTCGTCAAGTGCATTGTATGGGCATTGCATCTTGTCGTTGTCATTATTACCGTTGTCATGTCATTGTAGTAGTTGCTGTTAGCAAGGTGGTTTGTTAGTTGTGTTATTCTTGGTGTTGCCTTTAATGGCATGGGAGTGGGTTAGTCGGATACGAGAGTCGTATCCGGAATTGTTTGCACCAAGTGTATTTTCGAGGAAGAAAATGTCTAAGTGGGGGAGAGTTGTAACGCCCTGATTTGTTTAATTGTATTTATTTATTTCATTTATGTGAATTTTGTGAAATGTGTGAATTTATTGTATTTTACCTGCTAATTGAGTTAATTGGTTAATTTCCCTGATAGGTAAAATATTTGCAATAAATTATAATTTCTTTTCAACTTTTATTTCCCGAAATATATTTCATCGTTGTTTACGTTTTATCGCATTTTGAGAGCGTTTGGGAGATATTTGAGCGAAAGGGCAAAATGGTCATTTTGAGGGGTTAGATATTTTAGAAAAATTTGATATTTTTATAAATAGAGATTTGAGAGAAAAAGAGAGAAAAGAAAGAAAAAGGAAAGAAAGGAAGAAGGAAGGAAAAGAGCGGAGAAGAGGAAATCTTCAATACTCCGTTTCAAGCGCGATTAATTGGGTAAGGGTGAGAAGTTTCGATTATATTACGATTGTATATGTATATGTGTGTGTGATTGTGTGAATGTTTTCTTGTTTTTATAATGTTTTTACATTTGATAAATTGATGAACAATTGATAGAAATCGATGTTTTCACGGTTGAAATGCGATATAAATGCATGGGAATACTTGTTGATTATGTTGGAACATGTTTTGGTTGTTATGGTATGAATTGGAAGGGTTTGGGTGGAAGAAATGATGGATTTTGGCCCCAAATTACCTATATTGATGCTGCTGGGAATTTTGGGTTTCGCGGGTTCGCCTAGCGAACCACAGCGATGGACCGGGTGAATGTTCGCCTAGAAGTTTGCCTCGCGAACTTTATACTGGTTTTTTTCTGCCATGGTTCGCTGGGGTTTGCCTAGAGAATACTGGAGCGAACGTGACATATTTTTCTATTTTGTTTTCTTTATAACTTTCAAACCGTAAGTCCGTTTTGACCTCCGTTCGAAGCGTTGGAAAGCTAATGAGATGTTATTTCTTATAAAAATGGTTTGGAGGACCGTAGATGATTTATTTAAATCGTGGTTGTGTAAAAGTGTTGGGTTATTGGGTTTCTATCGCGTTAAATGCGTGAGGTCGGTGTTTTACATTGTGTTGTGCTATTGTTATATGACGTGGAGCTTTTACGTGGTTTTACATTGTGATGTTGAAGCATGTATGGTATTAATGTATGTTGTTGTGGGTAGCCTTTGTGGCGTGAATCCTAGTGTCGTGAATATCATTGTATGATTGTAGGATTGTTGTGGTTGATGGTGAGTAATTCTTGATGTGAATTGATATGAGTGTATATGCTAAAATGCTAATTGTTATGGTTTGTGGATTATGATGAAATGCATTATTTATGTGAAATTCAATGTGTGTTATTTGGTGTCCTTATGGCAAGTAAAGGCATTGTTTGAATTGATTTCCAATGCATGAATAATGACGATGAGATAATTCATATTGTTGATTTGTGAATATGCATTTGATTGTCATGAGTCATTGGTATGCCATACATCATGATATGCATCTTGTGATGTCGTGTGCCCTTGTGGGGTGTGAGCGACGAAACGATTCCAGAGGGAATCTGCTGTAACGGTCGTGTGCCTTATACAAAGAGGACCTAAAGCGACGTTATAGATGATCGTGTGCCTTATACAAAGAGGACCTAAAGCGATCGGATCGTGTGCCTTATACAAAGAGGACCTAAAGCGATCCATAAACATCGTGTGCCTTATACAAAGAGGACCTAAAGCGACGGGGAACATCATTTTCCCGACGGGGAGTTACACTAAGTAACAAGCGATGATTCCAATAATTCCTGAGTGAATTAATGATGATAAGAATGATGGATGGATTGGTACCGCATTGCATAGAGTCGTTGTGTCGGTCTCTGTGCATTTGCATAAATCATGGATGGATTGATTATGTGTGGGAAATTGTGAATGGGATTGATGAGTTGGTATACATTGGTGATAAATGTATTGAGCATGATTGATATGCATTTGTGATAAATGCATTGGTTATGGATGATATGTTTTATGTATAGACATATGCTATGTTTTGTGGGGATGTTGTACATTACAATGATTGTATTAATTATATATGATATGCTATGTATGAATATATGTGATGTGGTGGTGTGTTTCCATATGTCATAACTTTGGTATGCCTTATGTGTGAATATGTGATTATGTTGGTATAATTGATATATGCTATGTGGTTGGATTATTAGAAATATCTTATGTATTTGTGGCATGCTATCTGTATTAGTATGTGATGCTTGTGGTGAGAATGATTATGCATGTGAATTTATATGTGTTTGCATATTATTATGCAATCTTGATTTAGTTGTTATTTCTCACCCTTCTGCTGTGGTTTGTTGCTCTATGAGGCAATTACAGATTAGTATCTTGGAGGCTTTTGTGAAGATTAGTTCTCCATCCTTTTGCCGGTCTGTCTGCTCTGATACGTAACACGGGAGTCGGGGAACGCTTTTGTTATATATGTATACATTTGTTGGATCTATTTTATATTACCTTTGTATGAATATTTTGATGTTATAAAATAATTTATTTTGTAAAACCAGTCAGTTATGGATCTTTCCGCTTTATTCCATAATTGAAATTTCCTTTTGTTGGAAAAAGTTTCCCTTTTTTTGTTTATTCCATTTTGTGTTATGTATCAAATTTATGAGCAGAGATTGTGTTTCCTTTCTTTAAATGTGGCATCCTTGTTTCTGTCTAATATTAAATTTTTATTTACTCTGATTTATTTATGTATTATTTATCCGTGATGGGAATTGGGGTGTTACATTATAGGGTGTATTGAATCATGTCCCAAGGTTTGGGAACATGCCTGGGTCAAAAGTCAAAGGTACAACTGACTTTTTCCTCAAAACCCTAATTGTGGTCCTGATGAAATTGAACTTTATTGATCAAGCTTCTTGGACCAATCCATTGTTGCAAATGGATCAATGTGATGTATGGGAGACTCCCAAATCATGTCTTGAGGTTTTAGCTCATCTTTGTCCCAAAAGTCAATTTAGGGGTGAATTAGGTGAAGAAACCCTAATTCCTGATTTTTGATGAATGCATCCCCTAAGGCTAAATTGACTTGATGATTGGGTTCATGATGTTCCTTGGAGTATCTTGGGTTATCCTTTGAAGCATTGGCTCATGCCCAGAGGAAAATTTTCATCTGGAGGCCTTGGTCGACCAAAACCCTAATTTGGTGACACTGGCGATCTTGAGGCTTGATCCACTTGGAATGTTGCAACTTTGTGCTTGATTCTTGAGGTGGAAGTCCTCTTGATCCATTGTGGATATTTGAGAGGTTTAGACAAGTTGAAGATCATGTCATTCCTTGATTGATCCTTTGCCTAAAAGCTCTGAGAGGGCTTGAAACCCTAAGTTTGATTGTAGTGGATGCTCACCCATCTTTGGGGAGACTAATGAGGTATAATGGTTTATCCATATTGTGATGATGATTTGCATAATGATGGGGAATCTTAGTGGTCAAAATTTGGGGTATGACACTCGTAATTCCTACTAATAAAAATATAAAGAAAGGTATTGGTTTCTCCTCAACCTGTATCCAGACTACTAAAGATGAAAGTTTTCGTCCCATTCAGGACTTCTTCCATAATGGAGGCTTCCTCCACCCAGTGTCTCAAGAAGTGGACACCTTCAATAAAAGTGACTCCTCCGATACAAAAGAAGAGTGGAAATCTTATCTCAACGACAATGGTTATATGTCTCAGGAAGAAACGCACATGCCATTCTGTTTTCCCAAGCAAGGCCCGAGATATATACCAAGAGCAGACGTTCGAATGATCTAAGGAGATTGTGATCCTGAGGGATGTCGTGCTCCACATAACTCATTAGAAGATGATCTGATGAAGAACAACTTTGATCAAGATTATTATGATCCCCTGGATGACTTGCCTATCTGGAAGTCGTATACAGAAAATTTGGGGCAAAAGAGTCAGCCTAACGATGCTTACCAGTTGAGTAATATTGAAAGAAATACCCACGTCCCCACTGAGTCATAGGATCATTACTCGGGACATTCAAAAGATATCTAGAACAACGATGAATCTGCAAAGGTTACAGGATAAGAGTTCATTAACTGCACTTTCCCTAAGGTAAACATCATTGAGAAAGATGACTCCTCTATCCCCACAGAAGTATGGGACACCTTAGGACAGCCAGGTGGCAAGTACGACTTCCTGGTCAAGTACACCGCTCCTGAAAGCTCTCACATCAGATACGAGGACATCCAGCCAACTGGATGGGGAGATCCTCTAGAGAGTGAAAACACTAAGGAAGCTACAATAGAAGAGTTTGTTTACGACAACTCTGCATGGGAGGAAGACTCCAATGATCCTGCTCCACCAGAAATCAGCGTCATTTCTGAGGACAAACCAAGAAAGAAGGTACCAGACTTTGTGATTCACCGAGGAGTTCGTCGCCAATGGGTTGTTATCGATGTCCCAAAAGTCGTCCATAAGTCTAAGTAATTGCCATCTTTGTTTTAGCCTTTCACCCTGCCCAGGTGAAACGGATGTTTTTATAGGGATCACCTTTCTGTAAATGTTCCTCTTCATTTTGCCCAAAGCAACAGAGTTTTGTTTTATAGGGATGTATTTCAAGAATCGACAAAATCATAAATAAATAACTTCGTTTTGTCATTCCCGCATTTATTGTTGTTTTCACTTTTTTTTTCAGAAAATGGTAATCCTAAAACAACCCAAAATAATAACAAGCATTTTTCAGAAAATACACTGCACACACTCTTGCATTCTCTCTATCTCTTCTAAAAAATGAACCATCACGTCATGCAGATTGCTTGTTTTAAACCCCGTTGAGACATACGATCTAATGCCTTGTCCCACCTTTGAATTCCCGGTATTTGAGGCTGAAGAAGAAGAGGACGCAGAAATTCCAGAAGAGATCTCTCGATTACTCAGACAAGAGGAAAGGTCCATTGAACCTCACAAAGAGCCGTTGGAAACGGTCAATTTGGGATCAGAGAAAGAAAAGAAAGAAGTTATGATTGGGGCACTACTCAGTCTGACTGTCAAAGAAAGCTTGATAAAACTTCTCAAAGAGTTTCCAGATGTGTTTGCTTGGTCCTATCAGGACATGCCAGAGTTGGATACCAGCATCGTGGAACATTATCTACTGTTGAAGATAGAATGTCCACCGGTAAAACAAAGGTTGAGAAGAACTCACCCAGATATGGCTATCAAGATCAAGGAGGAGGTGTAGAAACAGATCGACGCATGTTTGCTCGCCACCTCAGAATATCCTAAATGGCTAGCTAACATAGTGCCAGTTTCGAAAAAGGATGGAAAAGTCAAAATGTGTGTAGACTACAGGGATTTGAACAAAGCAAGTCCAAAGGATGACTTCCCCTTACCGCACATAGACATGCTGGTAGACAGTACAACAAAGTTCAAAGTCTTATCCTTCATGGATGGATTCTCAGGCTATAATAAAATCAAAATGGCGCCAGAAGATATGGAGAAAACTTCATTCATCACCCCATGGGGCACCTTTTGTTACAAGGTAATGCCGTTCAGTTTGAAGAACGCTAGGGCAACCTATCAAAGGGCTATGACAGCTCTGTTTCACGACATGATGCATAAAGAAATCGAAGTGTATATGTCGATAACATGATTGCCAAATCTAAAACAGAAGAAGAGCATGTGACACACCTGTCAAAACTATTCGAGCATCTGAGAGAGTACAAACTCCGCTTGAATCCCAATAAATGCATATTCGGTGTTCACTCGGGAAAAATTTTAGGGTTCATCGTCAGCCAGAAAGGAATTGAGGTTGATCCTGACAAGGTCAAGGCCATTCAAGAAATGTCTTCGCCAAAGACTGAGAAACAAGTCCGAGGATTTTTGGGACGTTTAAATTACATCTCCAGATTCATATCCCTTATGACCGCAACATGCGCGCCAATCTTTAAATTACTTAAAAAGAATCAAAGTTGTGTATGGACAGAAGATTACCAAAAAGCTTTCGACAGCATCAAAGAATATCTGTCGAATCCTCCGATTCTATCACCTCCAGTGGAAGACTGATCATATACCTAACAGTCTTGGAAGACTCCATGGGTTGTGTACTTGGCCAACAAGACCAAACAAAAAGAAAAGAGTCTGCCATTTATTACTTAAGCAAGAAATTCACTGACTGTGAAACTTGGTACACTATGCTTGAGAAAACTTGTTGTGCTCTGGCTTGGGCAACCAAACATCTTTGCCAGTATATGATCTGTCACACTACTTGGTTAATCTCCAAAATGGATCTGATCAAGTACGTTTTTGAAAATCCTGCTCTAACATGAAGGATTGCCCGTTGGCAGCTGTTGTTATCAGAATACGACATCGAGTACCATGCTCAGAAAGCCGTCAAAGGGAGTATTTTAGCCGATCATTTGGATCATCAACCGATTGACGATCAGGAATTAGTCGGGTTTAACTTCCCAGACGAAGATGTCATGAACTTAAAAATGAAAGATTGCGATGAACTGCTACCCAGTGAAGGGCCAAAACCAGATTCCCAATGGGGATTAATTTTTTACGGAGCTATCAATAATTACGGAAATGGAATTGGGGCAATCATCTTAACACCTCAGGGTACCCTCATTCCTTTCACTGCTAGATTAAAGTTCAAATGCACAAATAACGAGGCCAAATACGAAGCTTATATCATGGGTCTCGAAGAAGCTATTGACTTGAGGATTAAGAACTTGGATGTGTATGGAGACTCAGCCCTGGTTATCAATCAAATCAAAGGAGATTGGAACACATACCAATCAGGACTGATTCCCTACAAAGATTACGCGAGGAGGTTGTTACCATTCTTCAACAGAATCGAGTTTCATCATATCTCTCGTGAAGAAAATCACATGGCTGATGCACTAGCCACTCTCTCTTCCATGATTGGTGTAGGTCAATGGAACGACGTACCTAAGATTGACATAATGTGCCTAGAACGGCCCGCTTATATCTTCACGATCGAAGCAATCATAAACGACAGACCTTGGTATCACGATATCAAATGCTTCCTTTAGAAACAAGAGTACCCATCTGGGGCATCAAGAAAAGACAGGAAAACCCTCAGGAGACTGGCGGGCAGCTTCTTCTTGAGCGGTGATACACTCTATAAGAGAAATTTCGACATGGTCTTCCTCCGATGCGTAGACGGACCAGAGGCAAACATGCTGATGAAAGAAATTCACGAAGGATCCTTTGGCACTCATGCCAACGGACACACAATGGCAAGAAAAATTCTGAGAGCAGGATACTATTGGTTGACCATGGAATCTGATTGCTACAAGTACATGAGGAAGTGTCACAAATGTCAAATATACGCTGACAAGATCCATGTACCGCCAACACATCTCAAAGTTCTTTCTTCTCCATGGCCTTTTTCTATATGGGGAATCTACATGATTGGCATGATTGAACCCAAGGCTTCAAACAGACATCGGTTCATTCTGGTAGCCATTGACTACTTCACCAAGTGGGTCGAAGCAGCATCATACACCAATGTAACCTGACAAGTCGTGGTCTGATTTATCAAGAACAACCTCATCTACCGTTATGGTGTTCCAAACCAGATCATTACTGATAATGGATCTAACTTGAACAACAAGATGATGAAAGAGTTGTGCGTTGAGTTCAAGATCGAACACCATAACTCATCTCCCTACCAACCTAAGACGAACGGTGCGGTAGAAGCGGCTAACAAAAACATCAAGAAGATTGTTCAAAAGATGGTTGTGACCTACAAAGACTGGCACAAAATGCTGCCTTTTGCTCTTCACGATTATCGCACATTCGTCCGCACTTCAACAGGGGAAACCCCTTTATCTCTAGTATATGGCATAGAAGCAGTGCTCCCATAGAAGTAGAGATCCCGTCAATCCGGGTATTGATGGAAGTTAAGCTAACAGAGGCTAAATGATGTCAAAGTCGACACGATGAACTAAATCTGATCGAAGAAAAGCGAATAACGGGTATATGCCATGGTCAGTTATATCAACAGAGAATGAAAAGAGCGTTTGAAAAAAAGGTCCCCGTGTCTTCAGGAAAGGAGACCTCGTGCTCAAGAAGATACAATCATTTCTCACTGATTCCCGGGGCAAATGGACTCCGAATTACGATGGCCCCTATGTGGTCAAGAAAACCTTCCCAAGCGGCGCCTTAAGACTCGCAACCATGGATGGAGAGGAATTTGCCTACCCCACGAATGTTGACGTAGTCAAGAAATACTTTGCCTAAATGAAATAAAAAAAACGTCTCAGTGGATTGAAAACCTGAAAAGGCGGTCCAGGAAAAAATTAGAGACACAAGTAAAAGTCATCCCGATGGATTGGAAACCTCAAAAGACAATCCAGTCAAAAGTTAGGGATTCATGGCAAGTAACTATGTTCGACAAGGTTAAATCCCCAGCGGTAACACTGTTCGTTGAAAAACTTCCAATCAAGGTCATCTTCGACAGAAGCTCAGGATGTCCAGAATTCAAAGTTGGTAGAAGGATAACGGTCGTTATGTTTCAATGTAGCACCTTTCCCTTAAATTACCATTTTCTAAACTTTGTAAATACTCTATGGAATCACGCGTATGGCTTATTTCCATCCTATCAATAAAATTTGAGCCCTAGTGGTTCTGTTTGCAATTCTCATTTGTTTAGCTTTACAGAATAACATTTTTAACATGATCAACGATTCTTGAAATAAAACAAAAAATGAATTTACTTGTCAAAATTTTTCCACTTTTAAAATAAAGATGGCATTTCTTTTTAAACTGTTGAACATTGAAAAGAACATCGATCGCTTCTCCGAAGGTGATTGAACCTCAGAGTGCAGAATCAAAGTACTCCTTCTAAACCAGTACGCTTGAATGAAGGATCAACTGTGTCAGATGCAAATGTCTCATCTGATATCCCCAGCAGAGTTCTTACCTCTTAAGACCGATTGAACAGTTCTTTCACCCCCACAGGGACTACTTCTCCAAAGCAAGACAAGATTTGCTATCTTGAACCAATGGTACTTCTTTTTCCCCCGCAGTGGCCGAGTATCTAGTCTTTTTCATTCACTAGTCTGTATGTCACGTCAATTTTGTCAGTATAAACATACATACATCATGCATAATTGATTCACAGTCATAATCATATCGCATTAATATCACTCTGGTCATACTCATTTCCCGAAGTGATAAAACCCTATTGTCAATCAAGTTGTCAGTTGTCCTTTCCAAGTAGGATAAGACAAAATCCCGGTCTAAGTCCTTTCCTCGTTAGGAAAAGTGCCACCTAAACAATCTCTCCCCCCTAGTTTATTTCTGGATTGAAGACGGTCCTCGACCACTTTGATAACTTGAACCTCTGAAAGACAAGAAGACATTCAACAGACACCTCTGGAATATCGCTCTTCACCATTGAAGATGATATTTTCGCTTTCCCAGATTAAGGAAAATCCCCAAAGAAAGCCTCTCAACCGAAGACTCTTATCAATACATCGGTTTTTCTCCTAAGAAGTTCAATGTTAATGAAGTCATCAACACCTCAAAATTGGATTACATTACATGGCGTTTCTCCGAAAAGATCTCGAAGAAAAGTATAATGTATTATCCCCAAGCAACAAGCAGTCTCTCAAGAGACTTGTTTTCCCCAGTAGAGTCAATAAATGGCGCCTCCAACAGAGAAGTTTGCACACCTCTACAACTCAGACAAATGGGTACCCCCAGCAAGCCTGACCTCAAAAATTTTCCATCAAATGGCATCTCCCCATTAAAAATCGGCGAGAAGTTTGATGAAGACCGCTACACATAGCATTCCTTGTCAAGGAAGAAACTCGACAAGAAGAAACTTAGACTAGTTCCATGACTGAAGACCAGGATCGAGGGGATATTTATCAAAGAAACTTAGACCAGTTCCGTGGCTGAAGACCAGGATCGAGGGGAAGTTTATTACAAAAAAGGAAACTGAGACTAGTTCCGTGGCTAAAGACCAGGGTCAAGGGGAAGTTTTACCCTTTTCTATGTATCATTGATTAGCAAAAGAAGATGGATGAGCAAAGTGCCATTCATAACCACCGTCAAAATTTCGGGTATTATGATATTTAATCATCTTGCACCCTAAATGCCCGAATACCTTCACCATTCACACCTTCGGGTCCAAGAAGATTAAATAGGGGCATCTGTCATACCCCAAATTTTGACCACCAAGATTTCCCATCATTGTGAAAATCATCACCACAATATGGATGTACATTCATGCCTCATCAATTTCCTCAAGGATTGTTGAGCATTCACTATAATCAAGAATTAGGGTTTCAAACCCTCTCAGAGCATTCAGGCAAAGGATCAATCAAGGAATGACATGATCTTCAACTTGTCTAACCTCTCCAACACCCATAAGGGATCAAGAGGACTCCCACATTAAGAATCCAGCACAAGGTTGCAACATTCCAAGTGGATCAAGCCTCAAGATCGACAGTGTCACCAAATTAGGGTTTTGGTCGACCAAGGCCTCCAGATGGAAATTTTCATCTAGGCATGAGCTAATGCTTCAAAGCATGACCCAAGATACTCCAAGGGACCTCATGGACCCTATAACCCCCCAAATTTGTTAGAATATTTATTTAATTTATTTAAATATAATATTCGTGAATTTTTGGTGAATTTTAGTGGTTTGTGTTGACACTGGTATTTTTGTGGAGTTTCGGTCATTTAACTGAATAATAGTATATAATATAGTATATATTAGTATTATTATTAATTTAAATAATATTAGAGGAATTAAGGGTAAGATGGACTATTGAGGAGGATTAGTGAGGGTATTATTGGGAAAGCCCATTTTAGAAGCCCAAAGGTTTAACAAAAAGGAGAATTTGAGAGGAATAGGTTTCATTTTGTTAGACCGTGAAAAGAAGGAAAAGGCTAGAGCTCTGAGGAAAGAGGGAAAAGTTTAGGATTCGAGAAGGTTTCCAAGAACTCAAGAAAGCTTGGAATCGACAATATAAGGTATGGGGAGTATTGCCTTTCATTGTTTTCGATATAGGAATTCAATGTGTTAAAAGCTGATTTTGATGTTTATATGGGTTTGTGGGTTTTTGAGTAAATTGGTGCTTTAGGGCATTTTTGCGGATTGATTATTAAGGGTTGAATTATATCAGATAAAAGTGGGCCTTCGAGGCTAAACCTTCTGTTGATGATATATGGGATCTTGTAGAGAAAGGGATTTATGGGGTTTATGAGAATCTTTGGGATTGTGAAAGTTTAGGTGATTTTGAGGTCAAGATAGTATAATTAATTGACCTAATAGTCGTAGGTTTTGTGCCTTTAATTGCCGTAATGCCTTAGGAATGTTTGGGGATATTTTTGGGGTAATAAGGTTGAAATCGTAGGAGTTTTTGGATCTGATACACTACTGATGCGTAGCAGCGATTACAGGAAATTGCAGGTTCGCAAAGCGAATGGTTTCTTCGCAAAGCAAACACTCGCCCCAGACTCGCACGATGAGCTTCCCAGCGAGTGACTTCGCAAGGCGAGCAGAAGCGGGCTGAAGCGAGAAAGAGACAGAATGGGGGTTTTTCTGGTTTTGTTTGGGATTCTGGGATTCGCTGGAAGCTCGCAAAGCGAACATCCCAGCGAATGAGTTCGCACGGTGAACTTGGTAGTGAACGACTATTGTTCGCAAATTGTTTTATGATTTTTGTGTTGTGTTGATGTTTTGATGCTGTGATTTTTCTGATGATTTACCATGATGTTATTGATGACTATAAGATGATGATTTGTGATGTTTTGATGAATAATTGAAGACATGATTAACATGAGATTTTGATGGATGATGATGCGTGTAATGACTTTTATTGATGATGATGATTATGACGTTGTGTATCATGCATTCATAGCATTTCAGTGAGTTAGACTACGGTCTATTGAGGCTTCCATCCCATGGTGTGGATGTGAGGTGGTTTTTGACGTGCTTCGGTTCTTGTGTAGAATCGATCCTAATGACGGGGATCTTTGGAGAGTGATGGCCTAGTGTCAATCGATTGTGACGATTGGTACCACATGCATGAGTCTTGTTGTGCATTGCATTTATTTGGCATTGATATGATATATGATATCGTGATTTTGGATATTTTCTTTTGTGATGACCCTGATGATGTTGTATATGATGATGATTCCATTTTATGCATATCTTGTTTTTATATTGATTATAATGAATTATGATTACTCACCCTTCCTGTTTGAATGTTGCCTCCACGTGGGTAACGTGCAGGTGATCAGGCTTAGCTGTGGATGCCTTTTGGAGTTTATTTGCTTTTGGTCGATATAGAGGGTCTTGCTCTGATATTGTAACATCGGGTTGGATCTTTGAGTCGAACCATGTTGAGTTATTATTTTTGTTGTTATTTGATTATTATGGATTTTAATGAAAACCCTTTTGATTTTGGATTATTTTGGTTATGGTGGTTCTGTATCAAGCGATTTTGGACGTGGTTTTAAGCATTGTCGTTCTTGGGTTACTACAGGTCGATTCATTTTTTATCCTATTGAAGTTGATGAAGGAAGGGAAATAGATGTCTCCAACTAACCCTGCTTTGCAAACTGAGGTCAAACAGTCAAAACTATTGGTTTACAGATGCGATCAATGTGGGGGGGGGCCTCTCATAGGTTATTTTGGTTGAATTTAGACTTTTGGTGGGGAATACGGACTAGGATGTTTTGATTGATATGTAAGGGTTTGTGACCTGAAGTTTTTGATGTGGTGTGCTCGCTAAGATTTTTCTTTCAATCTTATGCCTACGTATTCCCGTTTACCGAAACAGGGAAATCAGAGCGATCTTAGTTCCTCCTATTCTATGGGAGGAAATGGTGTTTTGGTGTGTTGTTCAAAGCCCAAGACATGAAGCTAAAGTCGGTTGGTATCTTGTTCAAAGCCCAAGATGTGAAACTGAAGGTGATTTGTGTGTATCTTGTTCAAAGCCCAAGATGTGAAGCTAAAAGGGGGCGACTTTAGAGAGAATTTGTCAACTCTAAAGAGGGGATGTTTGGCACAACTGTTGGGTGACTGATTATAAAGGAGAATTACTTTAACTAGGATATGTGAATCCAGCAATGCCATAATTTCCTTTATAGGGGGTTTTTAACCTGAAGGAGAAGACTTTAACTCAGTGTAGAGCAATGCTATCTTTCTTTAGGAATTTCTTATGCTAAAAGAGGGACAGTGGCGTGGATGTAAATAATCCAGAGGCTTGCCGCTTAAAGCAATTAGATGGAAGGAGTTGTTGATGTTTGTATACTGTGAATGAAGCACAGCTTTGATGCTAAAAGGTTGATTGACTCAACTGGGGTTTTCCTTATACAAAGCCTAAGAGGAGGCTATTGACCCAACAAGAGAGAGCTTTTTGTGTGTCCCGTACGAAGCCTGAGATGGGGGCTAAAAGATGGGTGACTCAGTAAGAGAGTCTTTTATACTCAACAAGAGAGTGATTATATATCTTGTACGAAGCCCGAGATGGAGGCTGGATGACTCAACAAGAGAGTCTTTTATACTCAACAAAAGAGTGTCTTTGTGTCTTGTACGAGGCCCAAGACGGAGGCTAAAGGGTTTATGACTCAATAAGAGAGTCGTTTTATACTCAACAAGAGAGTGTTTTGTATCTCGTACGAAGCCCGAGATGGAGGCTAAAAGGGAAGTGACTCAACAAGACAGTCTTTTATACTCAATAAAAGAGTGATTTGTATATCATACGAAGCCTGAGAAGGAGGCTAAAAGTTGTGACTCAACAAGAGAGTGTTTTGTATCTCGTACAAAGCCCGAGATGGAGGCTAAAAGTTGTTTGACTCAACAAGAGAGTCTTTTATACTCAACAAGAGAGTGTTTTTGTATCTCGTACAAAGCCCGAGATGTAGGCGAAAAGGTGTGACTCAACAAGAGAGTCTTTTATACTCAACAAGAGAGTGTTTTGTATCTCGTACAAAGCCCGAGATGGAGGCTAAAAGAGGATTTGACTCAACAAGAAAGTCTTTTATACTCAACAAGAGAGTGTTTTGTATCTCGTACAAAGCCCGAGATGGAGGCTAAAAGGGGATTTGACTCAGCAAGAGAGTCTTTTATACTCAACAATAGAGTTTTGGTATCTCGTACAAAGCCCGAGATGGAAGCTGAAAGGAGGTTAGCTCAACAAGAGAGTCTTTTATACTCAATAAGAGAGTGTTTTGTATCTCGTACGAAGTTCGAGATGGAGGCTAAAAGGTTTACTGTTTCTGAAATTCTGGTATCAGACGTGTGATGTTAAGGTGTGATGTCACAACAACACACTCTGCACAATGGACAGCAATAACAGTAAAATAACACCAAGAATTGTTGACCCAGTTCGGTTACAACCAACCTACTCTGGGGGCTACCAAGCCAGGGATGGAATTCACTACTTATAGATATAATTTACAGACTCAACAACCCGTTGACAATCTCCTAAACTTATACTCTACTAATGACTTCCTACCTAAGAAACCACTTAGGTATGAGAACACCACTCAATCCCTTACAAATACTCAAAGAACCCACTTTGAGTACCCTTGATCTTACTTCACAGCTTCGATCAATCAACCACTCTCTATTGCTTCACAGCTTCTAGAGAGGACAGAAACTCAACACCTATTCAAACCCTAGAATAGTGTAAATACAAGCACTTTAAACAAACTCTAGACACTAAGCCTTCTGCTCTTGATCTTCTGAATGTTTTCTGTACTTTTTCCTTTGGTCTTGTGCGCTTTATATAGCTCCTGAATTGGGCTTGGACTAGTTACAATATTTGATCAGATTTGTTAATTAAAACTAAATCTTCAAAACAGATTTTATCCCCAAAATCTTTTTAAATCTTCAACCTTTTAATTCTCCAACAGATCTGCAATCAAATCTCCCATGTAACAGAAAATATCTATCCCAAGATATTCTCATCCAATGAGTTAACCACTCTCCACAATTCCAGCTAATACGCGTGCCCTAATAACATGTCCTGTTGTTGTTAATTCTGCAGGTCTGATGTTACAACATCACCTGTGTGACATCAGACATCCAACTTCAGTATTTAACTACTTAACACAGCCCAGTGTTAAGACTTTAATGTTACAACATCAACACCTTGACATCAACATTGAATAACCTTTGTTTTACCAAAATTCCAGCCAATCCAGGAACTATCAATCTCCCCCTTTGGCTAATTTTGGCTAAAACAACCTCTGCAATCAACTTATGCACTCTGCACCTTCATAGATTTCAGCAGCGGAATAATCTTCAGAAATTTTAAACTCATTAGCAGCAGTTTGACACTTTGCATAGTCTTCATCACTTGATCTGCTGCAGCACCATCTTCATTATTGACAACAGCCAATTGGTGCTCCTCCTTGAAAACATGAACCAGCATCACAGCTGTTCAGTAGCTCATAATGTGCAGCAATTTACTCCCCCTCAATAACTGCATTACCACTTTTCAACTAAACACCTTTTAGCAGCATCAATCTATCTCCCCCTTAATCTCTGCATCACATCAGCAGCATATGGCAATAATCCTCTTGACTATCTTGGCTATGTTCTCCCCCTTTTTAGCCATAATTAGGCAAACTTCAGTTAGAAGCCCTATTAACTATAGTCAGTATACCCTAGCTCTCATTGTTAGCCTCTCAGTTAGTAAACAGGCACAACAAATCATAAAAGGAAACTAAAAGCATAAACAGTGCATAAACCAGCACAATATTCAAATTACAAATTACAACAAAGCAAAAACTAAACTAATAACAAAACTAATATCTAAGGACAGCAGATAGAGATTAATCTTTATTTGAGCTGGTACCATCAGCATCTTCTTCACCCTCATTTGACCTGGAGTCCTCAGTGTCACCATTGTCTTTCCCCTGTTCCAAGTCTTTAACCATCTGCTCAATCTTCATTTTCCTGTCAGTGCTGGTCTTGATAACCATGTCAAGATCCTTGCAGGTCGCCCTTTATTTCTTTAATCAGTTCAGATTTTGTACTGACCTTCTTAATCCCAGAGCTTGATGTTTCAACAATGTCTGGAACATGGCTCCCAGCAAACAGTTTGGGATGCAAAGATAAAGCTGATTTCCTCTTACATGCTGTGTCTGAACTTGTTAAGATGCCTGGATGTTGTTTCATCATAACTCCACAGATGAGCGAAGGAAATGCTATAGGCAGTTTGATAGCATTAGTGGTGGCATGTCTCGCAGTCTGCTCAAACACATATGCTCCATAGTCAAATTTCTTCTTAGTACCCACAGCATAAATAAACCTCCCTAGTCCCACAGCTATTGTGGTTTTATGATTGGTAGGCACCCAATTTGTGGCTCCAATTCTGTGTAAGACATCATACTTAACACTGAGTTTGCTAGTTGGCAGTTTCCCTTTCAAGGGCCACACCTTAACTTGACCAGCAGTTATTTCCTTGCAGACATCATTCTCAGTGGCTTCTAGCTCAGCAAATTCTTCATCTTTTCTTCCTAGATACTTGTTTATAACTTCAGGAGAGAAATCAACACATTTTCCTCTCACAAACACTTTCATGTAGTCCACACTGCTTTTGTCTGAAATCTTCACAGGAATATTTACCACAAATTCCTTAACCAAGCCGTCATAGCACTCGGAGAACCCATGAACCGTCTTCATCAGACCAGCAGCCTTAATCACCTCTATGATTTCTTTAATCTCCATAATTTATTTCACAATCTCTCTCCCAAGAGCAAGTCTTCTTTGACAGATGAACTTCCACATCGACGCACTGCTTGCATAATGGAATGAAATGTTATCAACCGGAACCTCAGGTATCTTGTCAGCAATTCTCTTTAAGATTGGTTTTCTGACAGGAGTGATGTCTTGAACATCATCCTCAACATCATACTCTGATTCAGATTCTTCCATTAGCTTCCTTTTTCTGGGATTCACATCAACCTTACTCCATGCTTTTGTTGGCCCAACAACAATCTTTTTCCTCTTCTCATCAGAAGCTTTCTTTGACGACGATTCAACCATCTTTCCTTTTCTTGTTCTTAGTCTCTTGGACAGACTAGGCACTGCTCTTCCAATGACTTAATTATCAGACAAGTCATCAACATCAATTACATCAGTAGTCTCAGCATCCCTACTAAGCGATGTTCTAACCTCCTCTTCAACATCTGCTTCAACAGAAGTGGTTTCAGCAGATGTCCTAACATTCTCCTCAACATTTGTTTCTTCATGCATGTCTTCACTCTGATCAGCATCTTCAATAGCTGTCATTGAAAGTTGTTGAAGACTTGACTTACCTTCCTGCATGTTGTCTTTCTCAGCTGGCATCCGATTCAGTGGGATTGAAATTCCTTTGACAGGGATGCCTTTGTCCAGAATCTTTGAGGCAAGATTACCCATCCTTTTGTCTACATCAAACTTCTCTTCAATAGTCTGAGACGTATATGATTTCGGCACAGTTTTGTCCCCAAATAACACACTAGTAACAACCTTCTTTGTTTCAAGATTCTTGAAAATAGTAGCAGGTCTCTTAGGAGTTAGTTTAGTGGGTCTCGAAGTACCTGATTCTGGGAGCATCATTGAGATAGGTTCTAGATTCAAAGCTTCTTCTGCAAATCCCTCTTCTGAAGAAACCCTAGCCTTATCTCGCGAAGAGCTTTGAACGACAGATTTCTTTGATGGAGACGACGTCTGGTTTGACATGGCTCCCTTGAGGCAGTATGAGTTTAGATGATTCTTCTTGTAGAGGAAGACGAACGGACGGAAGATATGCTCTTTGATGAACTGTGATCTTGCTGCACTAGAGAATGATGGTCTGAAGTATGGCGCCAGCTTTTTAGTATTTAAAGACTAATTACTAATTTTCTTCCTCCATAAAGACTTTCCTTTTAGCTTTGAGTGACCTTTCAGCATCCTGATGTCATAGTCTGATGTTATAACATCAACTTGTACATCACTAGTTGAATCTCCTTCAAGAGAGGTCCACTGATAACAGTTGTCTTTGGTTCTGGAACCCTTCATAACAATCTGATTATGCTCATCAGAAACCACACAATCATCCTTAGTGTAGTTTACCTTGTAACCTTCATCACACAACTGGCTTATGGTGATCAAATTTGCACTTAAGCCATTGACAAACATAACATTGTCAAGTTCAGGTCTACCATCACCTTGCACTTTCCCAACTCCTGCAACAATACCTTTTTCTCCATTGCCAAATATGACCTCATGAGAAGGGCAAGGTCTAAGATTATCAAACATGGATCTACATCCAGACATGTGCTTGGAACACCCACTGTCAAAAAACCATGTTCCTTCTTCATCACCCATGTGAGCCAATAAGCACTTCACCTTCTCCTTAGGTACCCATTATTTAACAACTTTGGGCCTGTGCTCTCTCCATCTGTTTTGAGGTTGAGGGTATCCATGCAGCTTGTAGCAAGAGTACTGCATATGTCCAACCCTTCCACAATAATAGCATCTCACCCTTTCATCTCTGAATCTTCTGTCATGATGAGATTGCTTATGCTGCCATCCATAATGTGATTTCCTCCTACCATAACTGCCCTGCCATCTATTATGTTGATATCTTCTCCCATAAGACGGCTGAGAATGATGTTTCCTGGATTGTCTCCCATGATGGTGTGGCTTTCTTCTTCCATATATATAAGGAACAACATTGGTGTATCCATAACCATAACCATACCAGTTGTCCTGATGTTGAGACATCTGATGAGACATGTGCTGTTTGAACTGAGCAGCTTGCATGCTCTCATGGTATTGTGGGGGCATATATTGGCTAGCTCCCTGTGGCTACTTTCTCTTCTGATAGGGACCAGTCTTCTTCTCAATCTTCTTAGGTTGTGAAACATCAGCTTTCTTAGGGGTAGGATCCTGCTTCTTTGACTGATGTTGAGATGAAAGTTGTGACACTTCCTTCTTTGAACCTGAAGTGCTTCTTTCTGAAGTTCCCTTGTCCTCAGCCACATAACCTAACCCAGCTTTATCTCCAGCAGCTTTTTCTGACTGAAGTATCTTGTCAAGTGTGTCTATACCACAGCTCAGCATCCTAACAGACTTGGTCATTTGATCAAGATGAGCTCTAACTAGCACCACTTCATTTTCAAGATCAGTCTTTTCATTCTCTAGCTGAGCAATCTGTTGCTTGTGGCACTTGTTTTCTTGACAAATCTCAGCACTCTTTAAACATAGCTCTTGATAGGTGGATGCCAACTCCTCATAAGTTACTTCTCCATCACTAGAATCATCATCAGAAATCACAGCTCCTGTTAAAGCTCTCACATGCTCTGCTGACTCGCCTTCACTTTCACTATCAAAGTCAGACCAGGAAACTGTCATGCCCTTCTTCTGCTTTTTCAAGAAGGTGGGACATTCTTTCTTGACATGTCCATACCCTTCGCACTCAAAGCACTGCACTCCTTTATCTTGGGCAGTTTTCTCTTCATCCTTCTTGCTGGTGTCAGAAGTCATGTTCTTGACATTAGGCCTGGAGTTATTATTCATTCTCTTGAATACTTTGGTGAACTGTCTTCCCAACATCACTATGGCCTGAGGCAGATCCTCCTGGGATTCAGATTTCTTCCCTTTCTCTTCTTCACCATTTGTCACCAGGGCTATACTCTTTGGCTTCTTTTCTGGTTCTTCCTTATTCAACCCAAGCTCAAAGGTTTGAAGAGATCCAATGAGCTCATCTACTCTCATCTTGCTGATGTCTTGTGATTCTTCAATGGCAGTAACCTTCATCTTATACTTCTTAGGTAGGAACCTAAGGATCTTCCTCACAAGCTTTTCATCTGACATCTTCTCTCCAAGAGCACTAGATGCATTGGCCAGCTCAAGAACACTCATGTGGAAATCATGAATAGTATCATTTTCCTTCATCTTCAGGCTTTCAAATTTTGATGTTAAAATCTGAAGTCTTGACATCTTGACTCTAGATGTTCCTTCATGAGTAGCCTGCAAGATATCCCATGCTTGCTTAGCAACTTCACAGGTATTAATTAACCTGAAGATGTTCTTATCCACTCCATTGAAGATAGCATTCAGAGCTTTGGAATTTCCAAGGGCAAGCTCATCTTCCTCCTTGGTCCACTCTTCTTCAGGCTTTAGCTTAGAGGTGCCTTCTTTATCTTTGCCAGGATCATCCTTCTCACACATGACAGGTGCTTTCCACTCTTTAAAAACAGCCTTCCAAGCCCTACTGTCCAAGGATTTTAAGAAGATGGTCATCCTTGGCTTCCAATAGTCATAATTGGATCCATCCAAAATAGGGGGTCTGTTGACGAATCCTCCAACTTCTTTGTCCATCTTTTCACCAGAAAGTAACTTCCCTAGATCTCACCCAGAGACAGACAGGATGCCTGCTCTGATACCAATTGAAATTCTGGTATCAGACGTGTGATGTTAAGGTGTGATGTCACAACAACACACTCTGCACAATGGACAGCAATAACAGTAAAATAACACCAAGAATTGTTGACCCAGTTCGGTTATAACCAACCTACTCTGGGGGCTACCAAGCCAGGGATGGAATTCACTACTTGTAGATATAATTTACAGACTCAACAACTCGTTGACAATCTCCTAAACTTATACTCTACTAATGACTTCCTACCTAAGAAACCACTTAGGTATGAGAACACCACTCAATCCCTTACAAACACTCAAAGAACCCACTTTGAGTACCCTTGATCTTACTTCACAGCTTCGATTAATCAACCACTCTCTATTGCTTCACAGCTTCTAGAGAGGACAGAAACTCAACACCTATTCAAACCCTAGAATAGTGTAAATACAAGCACTTTAAACAAACTCTAGACACTAAGCCTTCTGCTCTTGATCTTCTGAATGTTTTCTGTACTTTTTCCTTTGGTCTTGTGCGCTTTATATAGCTCCTGAATTAGGCTTGGACTTGTTACAATATTTGATCAGATTTGTTAATTAAAACTGAATCTTCAAAACAGATTTTATCCCCAAAATCTTTTTAAATCTTCAACCTTTTAATTCTCCAACAGATCTGCAATCAAATCTCCCATGTAACAGAAAATATATATCCCAAGATATTCTCATCCAATGAGTTAACCACTCTCCACAATTCCAGCTAATACGCGTGCCCTAATAACATGTCCTGCTGTTGTTAATTCTGCAGGTCTGATGTTACAACATCACCTGTGTGACATCAGACATCCAACTTCAGTATTTAACTACTTAACACAGCCCAGTGTTAAGACTTCAATGTTACAACATCAGCACCTTGACATCAACATTGAATAACCTTTGTTTTACCAAAATTCCAGCCAATCCAGGAACTATCAATCTCCCCCTTTGGCTAATTTTGGCTAAAACAACCTCTGCAATCAACTTCTGCACTCTGCACCTTCAGAGATTTCAGCAGCGGAATAATCTTCAGAAATTTTAAACTCATTAGCAACAGTTTGACACTTTGCATAGTCTTCATCACTTGATCTGCTGCAGCACCATCTTCATTATTGACAACAGCCAATTGGTGCTCCTCCTTGAAAACATGAACCAGCATCACAGCTGTTCAGTAGCTCATAATGTGCAGCAATTTACTCCCCCTCAATAACTGCATTCTCACTTTTCAACTAAACACCTTTTAGCAGCATCAATCTATCTCCCCCTTAATCTCTGCATCACATCAGCAGCATATGGCAATAATCCTCTTGACTATCTTGGCTATGTTCTCCCCCTTTTAGCCATAATTAGGCAAACTTCAGTTAGAAGCCCTATTAACTATAGTCAGTATACCCTAGCTCTCATTGTTAGCCTCTCAGTTAGTAAACAGGCACAACAAATCATAGAAGGAAACTAAAAGTATAAACAGTGCATAAACCAGCACAATATTCAAATTACAAATTACAACAAAGCAAAAACTAAACTAATAACAAAACTAATATCTAAGGACAGCATATAGAGATTAATCTTCATTCGAGCTGGTACCATCAGCATCTTCTTCACCCTCATTTGACCTGGAGTCCTCAGTGTCACCATTGTCTTTCCCCTGTTCCAAGTCTTTAACCATCTGCTCAATCTTCATTTTCCTGTCAGTGCTGGTCTTAATAACCATGTCAAGATCCTTGCAGGTCGCCCTTAATTCTTTAATCAGTTCAGATTTTGTACTGACCTTCTTAATCCCAGAGCTTGATGTTTCAACAATGTCTGGAACATGGCTCCCAGCAAACAGTTTGGGATGCAAAGATAAAGCTGATTTCCTCTTACATGTTGTGTCTGAACTTGTTAAGATGCCTGGATGTTGTTTCATCATAACTCCACAGATGAGCGAAGGAAATGCTATAGGCAGTTTGATAGCATTAGTGGTGGCATGTCTCGCAGTCTGCTCAAACACATATGCTCCATAGTCAAATTTCTTCTTAGTACCCACAGCATAAATAAACCTCCATAGTCCCACAGCTATTGTGGTTTTATGATTGGTAGGCACCCAATTTGCGGCTCCAATTCTGTGTAAGACATCATACTTAACACTGAGTTTGCTAGTTGGCAGTTTCCCTTTCAAGGGCCACACCTTAACTTGACCAGCAGTTATTTCCTTGCAGACATCATTCTCAGTGGCTTCTAGCTCAGCAAATTCTTCATCTTTTCTTCCTAGATACTTGTTTATAACTTCAGGAGAGAAATCAACACATTTTCCTCTCACAAACACTTTCATGTAGTCCACACTGCTTTTGTCTGAAATCTTCACAGGAATATTTACCACAAATTCCTTAACCAGACTGTCATAGCACTTGGAGAACCCATGAACTATCTTCATCAGACTAGCAGCCTTAATCACCTCTATGATTTCTTTAATCTCCATAATTTCTTTCCCAATCTCTCTCTCAAGAACAAGTCTTCTTTGACAGATGAACTTCCACATCGACGCACTGCTTGCATAATGGAATGAAATGTTATCAACCGCAACCTCAGGTATCTTGTCAGCAATTCTCTTTAAGATTGTCTTTCTGACAGGAGTGATGTCTTGAACATCATCCTCAACATCATACTCTGATTCAGATTCTTCCATTAGCTTCCTTTTTCTGGGATTCACATCAACCTTACTCCATGCTTTTGTTGGCCCAACAACAGTCTTTTTCCTCTTCTCATCAGAAGCTTTCTTTGACGACGATTCAACCATCTTTCCTTTTCTTGTTCTTAGTCTCTTGGACAGACTAGGCACTGCTCTTCCAATGACTTCATTATCAGACAAGTCATCAACATCAATTACATCAGTAGTCTCAGCATCCCTACTAAGCGATGTTCTAACCTCCTCTTCAACATCTGCTTCAACAGAAGTGGGTTCAGCAGATGTCCTAACATTCTCCTCAACATTTGTTTCTTCATGCATGTCTTCACTTTGATCAGCATCTTCAATAGCTGTCATTGAAAGTTGTTGAAGACTTGACTTACCTTCCTGCATGTTGTCTTTCTCAGCTGGCATCCGATTCAGTGGGATTGAAATTCCTTTGACAGGGATGCCTTTGTCCAGAATATTTGAGGCAAGATTACCCATCCTTTTGTCTACATCAAACTTCTCTTCAATAGTCAGAGACGTATATGATTTCGGCACAGTTTTGTCCCCAAATAACACACTAGTAACAACCTTCTTTGTTTAAGGATTCTTGAAAATAGTAGCAGGTCTCTTAGGAGTTAGTTTAGTGGGTCTCGAAGTACCTGATTCTGGGAGCATCATTGAGATAGGTTCTAGATTCAAAGCTTCTTCTGCAAATCCCTCTTCTGAAGAAACCCTAGCCTTATCTCGCGAAGAGCTTTGAACGACAGATTTCTTTGATGGATACGACGTCTGGTTTGACATGGCTCCCTTGAGGCAGTATGAGTTCAGATGATTCTTCTTGTAGAGGAAGACGAACGGACGGAAGATATGCTCTTTGATGAACCGTGATCTTGCTGCACTAGAGAATGATGGTCTGAAGTATGGCGCCAGCTTTTCAGTATTTAAAGACCAATTACTAATTTTCTTCCTCCATAAAGACTTTCCTTTTAGCTTTGAGTGACCTTTCAGCATCCTGATGTCATAGTCTGATGTTATAACATCAACTTGTACATCACTAGTTGAATCTCCTTCAAGAGAGGTCCACTGATAACAGTTGTCTTTGGTTCTGGAACCCTTCATAACAATCTGATTATGCTCATCAGAAACCACACAATCATCCTTAGTGTAGTTTACCTTGTAACCTTCATCACACAACTGGCTTATGTTGATCAAATTTGCACTTAAGCCATTGACAAACATAACATTGTCAAGTTCAGGTCTACCATCACCTTGCACTTTCCCAACTCCTGCAACAATACCTTTTTCTCCATTGCCAAATATGACCTCATGAGAAGGGCAAGGTCTAAGATTATCAAACATGGATCTACATCCAGACATGTGCTTGGAACACCCACTGTCAAAAAACCATGTTCCTTCTTCATCACCCATGTGAGCCAATAAGCACTTCACCTTCTCCTTAGGTACCCATTGTTTAACAACTTTGGGCCTGTGCTCTCTCTATCTGTTTTGAGGTTGAGGGTATCCATGCAGCTTGTAGCAAGAGTACTGCATATGTCCAACCCTTCCACAATAATAGCATCTCACCCTTTCATCTCTGAATCTTCTGTCATGATGAGATTGCTTATGCTGCCATCCATAATGTGATTTCCTCCTACCATAACTGCCCTGCCATCTATTATGTTGATATCTTCTCCCATAAGACGGCTGAGAATGCTGTTTCCTGGATTGTCTCCCATGATGGTGTGGCTTTCTTCTTCCATATATATAAGGAACAGCATTGGTGTATCCATAACCATAACCATACCAGTTGTCCTGATGTTGAGACATCTGATGAGACATGTGCTATTTGAACTGAGCAGCTTGCATGCTCTCATGGTATTGTGGTGGCATATATTGGCTAGCTCCCTGTGGCTGCTTTCTCTTCTGATAGGGACCAGTCTTTTTCTCAATCTTCTTAGGTTGTGAAACATCAGCTTTCTTAGGGGTAGGATCCTGCTTCTTTGGCTGATGTTGAGATGAAAGTTGTGACACTTCCTTGTTTGAACCTGAAGTTCCCTTGTCCTCAGCCACATAACCTAACCCAGCTTTATCTCCAGCAGCTTTTTCTGACTGAAGTATCTTGTCAAGTGTGTCTGTACCACAGCTCAGCATCCTAACAGACTTGGTCATTTGATCAAGATGAGCTCTAACTAGCACCACTTCATTTTCAAGATCAGTCTTTTCATTCTCTAGCTGAGCAATCTGTTGCTTGTGGCACTTGTTTTCTTGACAAATCTCAGCACTCTTTAAACACAGCTCTTGATAGGTGGATGCCAACTCCTCATAAGTTACTTCTCCATCACTAGAATCATCATCAGAAATCACAGCTCCTGTTAAAGCTCTCACATGCTTTGCTGACTCGCCTTCACTTTCACTATCAGAGTCAGACCAGGAAACTGTCATGCCCTTCTTCTGCTTTTTCAAGAAGGTGGGACATTCTTTCTTGACATGTCGATACCCTTCGCACTCAAAGCACTGCACTCCTTTATCTTGGGCAGTTTTCTCTTCATCCTTCTTGCTGGTGTCAGAAGTCATGTTCTTGACATTAGGCCTGGAGTTATTATTCATTCTCTTGAATACTTTGGTGAACTGTCTTCCCAACATCACTATGGCCTGAGACAGATCCTCCTGGGATTCAGATTTCTTCCCTTTCTCTTCTTCACCATTTGTCACCAGGGCTATACTCTTTGGCTTCTTTTCTGGTTCTTCCTTATTCAACCCAAGCTCAAAGGTTTGAAGAGATCCAATGAGCTCATTTACTCTCATCTTGCTGATGTCTTGTGATTCTTCAATGGCAGTAACCTTCATCTTATACTTCTTAGGTAGGGACCTAAGGATCTTCCTCACAAGCTTTTCATCTGACATCTTCTCTCCAAGAGCACTAGATGCATTGGCCAGCTCAAGAACACTCATGTGGAAATCATGAATAGTCTCATCTTCCTTCATCTTCAGGCTTTCAAATTTTGATGTTAAAATCTGAAGTCTTGACATCTTGACTCTAGATGTTCCTTCATGAGTAGCCTGCAAGATATCCCATGCTTGCTTAGCAACTTCACAGGTATTAATTAACCTGAAGATGTTCTTATCCACTCCATTGAAGATAGCATTCAGAGCTTTGGAATTTCCAAGGGCAAGCTCATCTTCCTCCTTGGTCCACTCTTCTTCAGGCTTTAGCTTAGAGGTGCCTTCTTTATCTTTGCCAGCATCATCCTTCTCACACATGACAGGTGCTTTCCACTCTTTAAAAACAGCCTTCCAAGCCCTACTGTCCAAGGATTTTAAGAAGGTGGTCATCCTTGGCTTCCAATAGTCATAATTGGATCCATCCAAAATAGGGGGTCTGTTGACGAATCCTCCAACTTCTTTGTCCATCTTTTCACCAGAAAGTAACTTCCCTAGATCTCACCCAGAGACAGACAGGATGCCTGCTCTGATACCAATTGAAATTCTGGTATCAGACGTGTGATGTTAAGGTGTGATGTCACAACAACACACTCTGTACAATGGACAGCAATAACAGTAAAATAACACCAAGAATTGTTGACCCAGTTCGGTTATAACCAACCTACTCTGGGGGCTACCAAGCCAGGGATGGAATTCACTACTTGTAGATATAATTTACAGACTCAACAACTCGTTGACAATCTCCTAAACTTATACTCTACTAATGACTTCCTACCTAAGAAACCACTTAGGTATGAGAACACCACTCAATCCCTTACAAACACTCAAAGAACCCACTTTGAGTACCCTTGATCTTACTTCACAGCTTCGATCAATCAACCACTCTCTATTGCTTCACAGCTTCTAGAGAGGACAGAAACTCAACACCTATTCAAACCCTAGAATAGTGTAAATACAAGCACTTTAAACAAACTCTAGACACTAAGCCTTCTGCTCTTGATCTTCTGAATGTTTTCTGTACTTTTTCCTTTAGTCTTGTGCGCTTTATATAGCTCCTGAATTGGGCTTGGACTTGTTACAATATTTGATCAGATTTGTTAATTAAAACTGAATCTTCAAAACAGATTTTATCCCCAAAATCTTTTTAAATCTTCAACCTTTTAATTCTCCAACAGATCTGCAATCAAATCTCCCATGTAACAGAAAATATCTATCCCAAGATATTCTCATCCAATGAGTTAACCACTCTCCACAATTCCAGCTAATACGCGTGCCCTAATAACATGTCCTGCTGTTGTTAATTCTGCAGGTCTGATGTTACAACATCACCTGTGTGACATCAGACATCCAACTTCAGTATTTAACTACTTAACACAGCCCAGTGTTAAGACTTCAATGTTACAACATCAGCACCTTGACATCAACATTGAATAACCTTTGTTTTACCAAAATTCCAGCCAATCCAGGAACTATCAATCTCCCCCTTTGGCTAATTTTGGCTAAAACAACCTCTGCAATCAACTTCTGCACTCTGCACCTTCAGAGATTTCAGCAGCGGAATAATCTTCAGAAATTTTAAACTCATTAGCAACAGTTTGACACTTTGCATAGTCTTCATCACTTGATCTGCTGCAGCACCATCTTCATTATTGACAATAGCCAATTGGTGCTCCTCCTTGAAAACATGAACCAGCATCACAGCTGTTCAGTAGCTCATAATGTGCAGCAATTTACTCCCCCTCAATAACTGCATTATCACTTTTCAACTAAACACCTTTTAGCAGCATCAATCTATCTCCCCCTTAATCTCTGCATCACATCTGCAGCATATGGCAATAATCCTCTTCACTATCTTGGCTATGTTCTCCCCCTTTTTAGCCATAATTAGGCAAACTTCAGTTAGAAGCCCTATTAACTATAGTCAGTATACCCTAGCTCTCAATGTTAGCCTCTCAGTTAGTAAACAGGCACAACAAATCATAGAAGGAAACTAAAAGCATAAACAGTACATAAACCAGCACAATATTCAAATTACAAATTACAACAAAGCAAAAACTAAACTAATAACAAAACTAATATCTAAGGACAGCAGATAGAGATTAATCTTTATTCGAGCTGGTACCATCAGCATCTTCTTCACCCTCATTTGACCTAGAGTCCTCAGTGTCACCATTGTCTTTCCCCTGTTCCAAGTCTTTAACCATCTGCTCAATCTTCATTTTCCTGTCAGTGCTGGTCTTGATAACCATGTCAAGATCCTTGCAAGTCGCCCTTAATTCTTTAATCAGTTCAGATTTTGTACTGACCTTCTAAATCCCAGAGCTTGATGTTTTAACAATGTCTGGAACATGGCTCCCAGCAAACAGTTTGGGATGCAAAGATAAAGCTGATTTCCTCTTACATGTTGTGTCTGAACTTGTTAAGATGCCTGGATGTTGTTTCATCATAACTCCACAGATGAGCGAAGGAAATGTTATAGGCAGTTTGATAGCATTAGTGGTGGCATGTCTCGCAGTCTGCTCAAACACATATGCTCCATAGTCAAATTTCTTCTTAGTACCCACAGCATAAATAAACCTCCCTAGTCCCACAGCTATTGTGGTTTTATGATTGGTAGGCACCCAATTTGCGGCTCCAATTCTGTGTAAGACATCATACTTAACACTGAGTTTGCTAGTTGGCAGTTTCCCTTTCAAGGGCCACACCTTAACTTGACCAGCAGTTATTTCCTTGCGGACATCATTCTCAGTGGCTTCTAGCTCAGCAAATTCTTCATCTTTTCTTCCTAGATACTTGTTTATAACTTCAGGAGAGAAATCAACACATTTTCCTCTCACAAACACTTTCATGTAGTCCATACTGCTTTTGTCTGAAATCTTCACAGGAATATTTACCACAAATTCCTTAACCAGGCTGTCATAACACTTGGAGAACCCATGAACCGTCTTCATCAGACCAGCAGCCTTAATCACCTCTATGATTTCTTTAATCTCCATAATTTCTTTCCCAATCTCTCTCTCAAGAGCAAGTCTTCTTTGACAGATGAACTTCCACATCGACGCACTGCTTGCATAATGGAATGAAATGTTATCAACCGGAACCTCAGGTATCTTGTCAGCAATTCACTTTAAGATTGTCTTTCTGACAGGAGTGATGTCTTGAACATCATCCTCAACATCATACTCTAATTCAGATTCTTCCATTAGCTTCCTTTTTCTGGGATTCACATCAACCTTACTCCATGCTTTTGTTGGCCCAACAACAATCTTTTTCCTCTTCTCATCAGAAGCTTTCTTTGACGACGATTCAACCATCTTTCCTTTTCTTGTTCTTAGTCTCTTGGACAGACTAGGCACTGCTCTTCCAATGACTTCATTATCAGACAAGTCATCAACATCAATTACATCAGTAGTCTCAGCATCCCTACTAAGCGATGTTCTAACCTCCTCTTCAACATCTACTTCAACAGAAGTGGGTTCAGCAGATGTCCTAACATTCTCCTCAACATTTGTTTCTTCATGCATGTCTTCACTCTGATCAGCATCTTCAATAGCTGTCATTGAAAGTTGTTGAAGACTTGACTTACCTTCCTGCATGTTGTCTTTCTCAGCTGGCATCCGATTCAGTGGGATTGAAATTCCTTTGACAGGGATGCCTTTGTCCAGAATCTTTGAGGCAAGATTACCCATCCTTTTGTCTACATCAAACTTCTCTTCAATAGTCTGAGACGTATATGATTTCGGCAGAGTTTTGTCCCCAAATAACACACTAGTAACAACCTTCTTTGTTTCAGGATTCTTGAAAATAGTAGCAGGTCTCTTAGGAGTTAGTTTAGTGGGTCTCGAAGTACCTGATTCTGGGAGCATCATTGAGATAGGTTCTAGATTCAAAGCTTCTTCTGCAAATCCCTCTTCTGAAGAAACCCTAGCCTTATCTCGCGAAGAGCTTTGAACGACAGATTTCTTTGATGGAGACGACGTCTGGTTTGACATGGCTCCCTTGAGGCAGTATGAGTTCAGATGATTCTTCTTGTAGAGGAAGACGAACGGACGGAAGATATGCTCTTTGATGAACCGTGATCTTGCTGCACTAGAGAATGATGGTCTGGGGTATGGCGCCAGCTTTTCAGTATTTAAAGACCAATTACTAATTTTCTTCCTCCATAAAGACTTTCCTTTTAGCTTTGAGTGACCTTTCAGCATCCTAATGTCATAGTCTGATGTTATAACATCAACTTGTACATCACTAGTTGAATCTCCTTCAAGAGAGGTCCACTGATAACAGTTGTCTTTGGTTCTGGAACCCTTCATAACAATCTGATTATGCTCATCAGAAACCACACAATCATCCTTAGTGTAGTTTACCTTGTAACCTTCATCACATAACTGGCTTATGCTGATCAAATTTGCACTTAAGCCATTGACAAACATAACATTGTCAAGTTCAGGTCTACCATCACCTTGCACTTTCCCAACTCCTGCAACAATACCTTTTTCTCCATTGCCAAATATGACCTCGTGAGAAGGGCAAGGTCTAAGATTATCAAACATGGATCTACATCCAGACATGTGCTTGGAACACCCACTGTCAAAAAACCATGTTCCTTCTTCATCACCCATGTGAGCCAATAAGCACTTCACCTTCTCCTTAGGTACCCATTGTTTAACAACTTTGGGCCTGTGCTCTCTCCATCTGTTTTGAGGTTGAGGGTATCCATGCAGCTTGTAGCAAGAGTACTGCATATGTCCAACCCTTCCACAATAATAGCATCTCACCCTTTCATCTCTGAATCTTCTGTCATGATGAGATTGCTTATGCTGCCATCCATAATGTGATTTCCTCCTACCATAACTGCCCTGCCATCTATTATGTTGATATCTTCTCCCATAAGACGGCTGAGAATGCTGTTTCCTGGATTGTCTCCCATGATGGTGTGGCTTTCTTCTTCCATATATATAAGGAACATCATTGGTGTATCCATAACCATAACCATACCAGTTGTCCTGATGTTGAGACATCTGATGAGACATGTGCTATTTAAACTGAGCAGCTTGCATGCTCTCATGGTATTGTGGGGGCATATATTGGCTAGCTCCCTGTGGCTGCTTTCTCTTCTGATAGGGACCAGTCTTCTTCTCAATCTTCTTAGGTTGTGAAACATCAGCTTTCTTAGGGGTAGGATCTTGCTTCTTTGGCTGATGTTGAGATGAAAGTTGTGACACTTCCTTCTTTGAACCTGAAGTGCTTCCTTCTGAAGTTCCCTTGTCCTCAGCCACATAACCTAACCCAGCTTTATCTCCAGTAGCTTTTTCTGACTGAAGTATCTTGTCAAGTGTGTCTGTACCACAGCTCAGCATCCTAACAGACTTGGTCATTTGATCAAGATGAGCTCTAACTAGCACCACTTCATTTTCAAGATCAGTCTTTTCATTCTCTAGCTGAGCAATCTGTTGCTTGTGGCACTTGTTTTCTTGACAAATCTCAGCACTCTTTAAACACAGCTCTTGATAGGTGGATGCCAACTCCTCATAAGTTACTTCTCCATCACTAGAATCATCATCAGAAATCACAGCTCCTGTTAAAGCTCTCACATGCTTTGCTGACTCGCCTTCACTTTCACTATCAGAGTCAGACCAGGAAACTGTCATGCCCTTCTTCTGCTTTTTCAAGAAGGTGGGACATTTTTTCTTGACATGTCCATACCCTTCGCACTCAAAACACTGCACTCCTTTATCTTGGGCAGTTTTCTCTTCATCCTTCTTGCTGGTGTCAGAAGTCATGTTCTTGACATTAGGCCTGGAGTTATTATTCATTCTCTTGAATACTTTGGTGAACTGTCTTCCCAACATCACTATGGCCTGAGACAGATCCTCCTGGGATTCAGATTTCTTCCCTTTCTCTTCTTCACCATTTGTCACCAGGGCTATACTCTTTGGCTTCTTTTCTGGTTCTTCCTTATTCAACCCAAGCTCAAAGGTTTGAAGAGATCCAATGAGCTCATCTACTCTCATCTTGCTGATGTCTTGTGATTCTTCAATGGCAGTAACCTTCATCTTATACTTCTTAGGTAGGGACCTAAGGATCTTCCTCACAAGCTTTTCATCTGACATCTTCTCTCCAAGAGCACTAGATGCATTGGCCAGCTCAAGAACACTCATGTGGAAATCATGAATAATCTCATCTTCCTTCATCTTCAGGCTTTCAAATTTTGATGTTAAAATCTGAAGTCTTGACATCTTGACTCTAGATGTTCCTTCATGAGTAGCCTGCAAGATATCCCATGCTTGCTTAGCAACTTCACAGGTATTAATTAACCTGAAGATGTTCTTATCCACTCCATTGAAGATAGCATTCAGAGCTTTGGAATTTCCAAGGGCAAGCTCATCTTCCTCCTTGGTCCACTCTTCTTCAGGCTTTAGCTTAGAGGTGCCTTCTTTATCTTTGCCAGCATCATCCTTCTCACACATGACAGGTGCTTTCCACTCTTTAAAAACAGCCTTCCAAGCCCTACTGTCCAAGGATTTTAAGAAGGTGGTCATCCTTGGCTTCCAATAGTCATAATTGGATCCATCCAAAATAGGGGGTCTGTTGACGAATCCTCCAACTTCTTTGTCCATCTTTTCACCAGAAAGTAACTTCCCTAGATCTCACCCAGAGACAGACAGGATGCCTGCTCTGATACCAATTGAAATTCTGGTATCAGACGTGTGATGTTAAGGTGTGATGTCACAACAACACACTCTGCACAATGGACAGCAATAACGGTAAAATAACACCAAGAATTGTTGACCCAGTTCGGTTATAACCAACCTACTCTGGGGGCTACCAAGCCAGGGATGGAATTCACTACTTGTAGATATAATTTACAGACTCAACAACTCATTGACAATATCCTAAACTTATACTCTACTAATGACTTCCTACCTAAGAAACCACTTAGGTATGAGAACACCACTCAATCCCTTACAAACACTCAAAGAACCCACTTTGAGTACCCTTGATCTTACTTCACAGCTTCGATCAATCAACCACTCTATATTGCTTCACAGCTTCTAGAGAGGACATAAACTTAACACCTATTCAAACCCTAGAATAGTGTAAATACAAGCACTTTAAACAAACTCTAGACACTAAGCCTTCTGCTCTTGATCTTCTGAATGTTTTCTGTACTTTTTCCTTTGGTCTTGTGCGCTTTATATAGCTCCTGAATTGGGCTTGGACTTGTTACAATATTTTATCAGATTTGTTAATTAAAACTGAATCTTCAAAACAGATTTTATCCCCAAAATCTTTTTAAATCTTCAACCTTTTAATTCTCCAACAGATCTGCAATCAAATCTCCCATGTAACAGAAAATATCTATCCCAATATATTCTCATCCAATGAGTTAACCACACTCCATAATTCCAGCTAATACGCGTGCCTTAATAACATGTCCTGCTGTTGTTAATTCTGCAGGTCTGATGTTACAACATCACCTGTGTGACATCAGACATCCAACTTCAGCATTTAACTACTTAACACAGCCCAGTGTTAAGACTTCAATGTTACAACATCAGCACCTTGACATCAACATTGAATAACCTTTGTTTTACCAAAATTCCAGCCAATCCAGGTACTATCAATCTCCCCCTTTGGCTAATTTTGGCTAAAACAACCTCTGCAATCAACTTCTGCACTCTGCACCTTCAGAGATTTCAGCAGCGGAATAATCTTCAGAAATTTTAAACTCATTAGCAGCAGTTTGACACTTTGCATAGTCTTCATCACTTGATCTGCTGCAGCACCATCTTCATTATTGACAATAGCCAATTGGTGCTCCTCCTTGAAAACATGAACCAGCATCACAGCTGTTCAGTAGCTCATAATGTGCAGCAATTTACTCCCCCTCAATAACTGCATTACCACTTTTCAACTAAACACCTTTTAGCAGCATCAATCTATCTCCCCCTTAATCTCTGGATCACATCAGCAGCATATGGCAATAATCCTCTTGACTATCTTGGCTATGTTCTCCCCCTTTTTAGCCCAAGAGGAGGCTGGAAACTTTTAAGAAGCCGAGGGACAATTTGTACGAAGCCCAAGAGGAGGCTCTCTTCCCAAAGGAAGAATCCTTATACGAAGCCTAAGAGGAGGCTGTGAATACTTCTAAGAAGCCGATGGGTCCTTGTACAATGCCCAAGAGGAGGCGGGGTTGCTTTTAGGAAGCATGTGGGTCCCCAAATCCCGAGAAGTTCAAGACATGCCATTCACATAGAATAGATCAAGCCAGGAAAGTTCGAGAATTTGGAAGAAACTCAAGAGATGCCATTCAAGGAGAAAATATCATCTCTGGGGAGTAGAGTTTCTTTGACAATTTCTAAGGGTGACAGTCTGTGAAAGGGTTCACCGAGAATGCTGCCTTTCACGTCTCCATATTGTTTAACCCCAAGAGGAGGGAAGACTGTGTCTGGTAATCCTATGGGGATCTAGTTTCGTCTATTTAAAAGTGATCAACAGGGCTTAGTGCTAGACGTAGTTGCCGAGGAAACTCTAAATATATATACTAGTATTACATAGTTGATATGAGTTTATGAAAGAAGACTTTCAGTGAAACAACCCCACAATACAGTTATATGTATATGAAAGCAGGTAAAGAAAGCATATAAACACTTACTCGGTTGTAGAGCTTCCATGTTGTTTGGTTAGTTGTTCAACAAAGAAAGATTGAAAACAACAGTATATTTCAAAATCCAAGGAGAAAGTATTTTGAAAAAGAATGTTGGGGCTTATAACTCAAGGAGAGGCCCAGGGTTTTTATCAATGATCGCACTGTCGTTTCGTACAGAGGGACTTATACAAGTGACTGAGGCCCAAGAAAGGTTTTCTGTACAAGGGGATGGGTCTTACACTCTCTCAAGAGGCCCACGTGTTTAAAAAGGGAGTGGGGCTTATAACACGAGGGTAGGCCCAGATGATTTTGTTTTTGAATTGGTGATCGCGCCGAGGTTTTCTTTTAACGCAGGGGGACTTATACAATGTCTGAGGCCCAAAATTGCTTTGGTCAAAAGGGGATTGGGTCTTACACTCTATTAGAGGCCCAAAAAAAAAGTTTTGTACAAGTGATAGGGCTTACAACTCAAGGAGAGGTCCAAGGTCATTTGTTTGAAACGGGAGATGTTCGTGCCGAAGTTTTTGAAAACGCGGTGGGTCTTATACAATAAGTGAGGCCCAAAAGTTTGGTTTTCAAATGGTTGGGTTTACACTCTAATAGAGGCCCAAAGTTTTTTTGAATGGGTCTTATAGCTCAAGGAGAGGCCCAAGGTTTGTTTTAAACGGGCGATGATCGCGCCGTTGTTTTTGAAAATACAGTGGGACTTATACAATGACTAAGGCCCAAAGTGGTGTATTTACAAAAGGGATGGGTCTTACACTCTCTCAAGAGGCCCATGAGTGTTTAAAAATGTTTTGTGAGGGTGAAAGTCAAAGAAACCCTAATTTGTTATTCTTTAAAAGTAAATATTTAAAGAAAATCAAATAAAATACCAAATAAGTTCGAATAAACCATTTGTGATTTTTGTTCAAGGTTTGAAAAATGAGGGATTAATCACAAAGGATATTAAAACTCACTAGGTTTTGATTTTCAAAGTAAATATTCACTTTTAAAATGTTTAAAAAACATTAAAAATGAATTTATTCACAAAAATACTAATTATATTAAATAAATAACATAAACTTAATTTTTTTGTGGAATAAAATATTTCAACATTTTTGTGATTTTTTTCAAAAAGAACCAATAAAAAATAATTAAAATTGAAAGAGTTATTAATTTTCCAATTAATTAATAAAACATGAAAATATTGGAAAAAATAGCAAAATGTGAGAAAACACAAAATGGCATGGGTGGGGTTTGAACCCATGACCTCAAGGTTATAGGGTGCGCGCCTTACCACTGGGGTGGTGATACATCTATTGCTTGAAGCGAAACCACAAATATACAAGGCTTGCCTTGTTTTCTAGGCCTAGCCAAGGCAAGGCAAGGCCAGTTTTGCCAAGAAACGGGAAGGTCCATAACTTTCTCATTTCTCTATGTTTAGGGACAAAATTTATATACATCTGGCCTAGAATTTCACAAGGAATCCAATGGTGGTGGTATTTTTTTCAAATCATACTCCCTCCTCAAAATCCGATAGTGGTTTTGAAAAAGGCCTATAATTGCATTTTCTATGCTACACTTTGATACAGGCATGAATTACATGATGAATTGGCTCAAACACAACATATATAACATGTATGAGGTGTGTATGATCAGTGGACTTCAAAGCAATGCATATTTTGGAAAGTTCAAGTCATGATGCTTACCTCCTTTTGAGTTTTTGGGAGTTTTTGTGCAATCTGCCAAACTTCTTGTTCCAGAAATGGTATGATGCTTTGGACACTCTCAAATGATCCCTTGGAAGCTTTTAGGATGATTGGAATCAGCTGGAACCTGCAAAAACACAAACTGGTCCTTTCTTACAAAAGGGGTTAAAATGACCAAAATAACAACTCCCTCAAATGGTGTTCCAGATGGGGGGAACCATTTGGGACAGTTCAAGGATGTTAATTGGAGTATGTTTAAGGTTTTATCTGGTTTGGAAAGTGACTGATTCAAGACATGGCTTAAAAAATGCACAAAAAGGCCTATTTTGAGGTTTTGAGAGGTGACTTTGTGATTTTGGTATTACATGTCATTTGTGATAGTTTGGATCGCCTACATATGATGTTTATGAGGTGTTAGGATCATGAGATGTGATGGAAATGCTCTCTAACTAAAAAAATCAGAGTTACCTAGCTAAAGAAGGCATTTTTGCCAAGAGAAAGAGATTTTGAGGAAAGCATCTGTTTGATGGCTTTGGTGTACTCAAACTGAGCACAAATGAGCTCTATTTATAGTAGAGCAAGTTTGTTTTGGGATCAATAGTGAATGGCAACCACATCAGAGGTTTGGCCAATGTTGTCCAATGGAAATCCAAGTCTCCTCTAGCCATTGACTAGAGGTTAGAGCATCGGCCTTTGGTTCCCTAGTTGTTGGATCATTCTTGACTGAATTCAGTTGCAAATGTGTCAGTCCATACCACCTCTAAGCATCCATTAAATGCTCCAATCCAAAATTGGAGTCTTGTCCCTCTTTTAGGGATTTCTAGGTTTGTCATGCTACTTCTTGTTCCAAAGACTTTGGAGGCTTGGCTCAGTGTTTGTCCCCTTTGGATTTGATCCTCAGATGTGTCCAAGATGATGACAAGGCTTGGAATTAGCTGATTTTGCCAAATCGAGCCAAAATGCAAAATTCTGCCTAGCCTTGGTGTAACGCCCCAGTTTTTGTGTGAGTTGTAACGCCCCAGTTTTTGTGTGAGTTTTATTTAATCGAGTCATTTGATTATTTTATTATTATTTTATTTTGTTTTTGACTTTTATGTGGAAATATGTTATTTTTCTATGTTGTGATATTTTATCGGGTTTTGGGAACGTTTGCGAGATATTTGAGTGTGGGGGTATTTTAGTCATTTCATGATATTTTGCATTAAGTAGAAAATAGAAAATAGAAAGAGAGAAAAATATAGAGAAAGAAAAGGAGAAGAAAGAAAAAGAAGAGAAAAGAGAAGAAAAAGAGAAATAGTGAGGAAAACTTGGAAAATCAAAGAAATCAACTTCTAGAATCGATTTAATCGGGTAAGGGTGCGAAACTCAATTATTGTATACTTGTGGATGATTATGTATGTATGTTTGTGATTGTTATTGGATTGAAATGATAAATTTAGTAAAAATCATAATGTTGAGAAATTGGTAAAAATTGATCCAAATGTGTCTAAACTCATGTTGATTGTGTTCTTTGTTGTTTATGCATGTTGGGTATGTATTGGTATACTTCAAATTGATGTTTTTATGAGTTTTGGATGATGATTTGGAGGGTTTGGGTGTGAACCCGTAACACAAATTCTGCAGAAATTTTTTTGGTTTTTCCAGGTCAATACGCGTATGGGGCATGTTCATACGCGTACGGACCTTGGCAATACGCGTAACAATGGGCGTGTTTTGGGCCAATACGCGTATGGGATGTTATTTTGCTCGGCCATCTGCCCCTTTGCGTATGGTACGCGTATCATCTTAGGGCAATATGCGTACGGTATTGGGCATTACGCGTACGGATATTTTAACGTGGATTTTGGGAAAATGAGTTTCTGCCCATACGCGTATGGCTCAGGGCAATACGCGTATGGTCAGGTCAATGGTAAAATGGGACTTTTCAAAATATCGTTTTCGTTTTTCTTTCGTAACTTGTGTTCCGTTTATCCGATTTTTACATTCTTGGTATCGTTGGAAAGCTTTTGAGCTGTATTTTCTTATTATGATGATTTGGAAAGTGTTAGCCGATTTAATTATGTCGGAAAATCAGGAATAGTGTCGGTTGTCGACTTTTGTCGTTATAATGGTGCGTAATTGTTGTGTATTGTACAAGGTGCTGTTGCATGATGTAAATGTATGCGTTTAGAGAGTGTTGTGATGATTTGTGGTCGTATGGCAATTAAATTCATTGTTTTGGGCATAAGTGTGAAGCGTGATTTTGTCGATATAGAGGAGTGCATTTATGTGTGCATAGTAAATGTCATGAGTCATTGTATGCCAAACATCATGATATGCATTGTTGTGACGTCCTGAGTGACGGATTGATTCCAGAGGGAATCTGCATAACATCGTGAGCCTTAAAAATAAGAGGACCAAAAGCGATTTGATATATCGTGAGCCTTAAAAATAAGAGGACCGAAAGCGATGGTTATAGACGATCGTGTGCCCATGTGGGGTGTGAGCGATCAGATCGTGAGCCTTATACAAAGAGGACCGCTGTTTTATAATGCTCTATGAGGCATTGCAGATTAGAGTTGCTGGAGGTATTTTTGTGAAGCTTTGCGTCTTCATTCTTTTGTCGGTCGGCTCTGATATGTGACACCGGGTAGTTAGGGAGGCCGTTAGTGATTGTTGTGTATTCTGTATATATACATCTTTTGGCTTGTGCATGTACAACTTGATGTATGACAACTTTTCATGTGATATATATGTATGATATTTAGTTTTAGATTTTCCGCTTTTATTCTAAAATCTGAAATGTGGGTGTAAGGAACTGAGTTCCTCTGTTGATTGCTACCCCACTGTTGCATATCTTTATGAGCAGGTGTTGTATGTACTGTATTAAATTGATGTGACCCTTCGGTCTATGCTGTGAATTTCAATTATACTCTGACGAAATTTTGAATTTTCTTTTACTGCGAATATCTGTTTGGGGGTATAGATTGGGGGTGTTACATTAAGTGGTATCAGAGCCAGTTTGTGTCAGTCCGTGTCAGTTGTGTCAGTCCTTGTTGGTCGTTGTGGTTGGATGAGTTGTTTGTTTAACCATAGTTTCTGTTATTGGAAATGAACAGAATATGGCTGGTATGAACGATGCTGCTTTGGCTGCGGCTATGCAAGCTATGGCTCGTGTTGTGCAGGGTGCACCTAATGCTGCGGGTAATGATGAGTTCAGGAAGAACAAACCGCTTGTCTTCAAAGGAAGATATGATCCTGATGGTGCACATATTTGGCTTAAATAGATTGAAAGGATTTTCAGAGTTATGGATTGTGCTGAAGATCAGAAGGTGAGACTGGGTACTCACATGTTATTGGAAGAAGCTGATGATTGGTGGGTTGGTACTCGTCGTGTGTTGGAAGCTGAAGAGGAGGAGATCACTTGGGCTGTGTTTAGCATTGAGTTTCTGAGGAGGTATTTTCCTGAAGATGTAAGGGGGAAGAAGGAAATTGAGTTCCTGGAACTGAAACAAGGTAATATGTCTGTTGTTGATTATACTGCTAAGTTTGTGGAACTTGTGCAGTTTTATCCTCATTATGTTGAAGCGACCGCAAAATTTTATAAGTGTGTGAAGTATGAGAACGGATTGCGTCCTGAGATAAAGCAAGTGATTGGTTATCAAAGGATTCGGAGGTTTTCTGATTTGGTAGATTGTTGTAGGATTTATGAGGAGGACAATAAGGCTCGTTCTACCCACTATAAGAGTGTGAGCGAGAGGAAAGGGAAGCAACAGTTCCGTGGTGGTCCGTATGTGACACCAGCTGATAAAGTTAAACAAAGGGGTACTTTTGATCGAAGATCAGGTGGAGGAGGTATGTTTGGGCCTCTGAGATGTTATAGGTGTGGTGATGCGGGACATCGTCAGTCCGAATGTAAGAAAGATTTGAGGAAGTGTTCTAATTGTGGAGGTGTAGGACATGTTGCTGCTGATTGTGCCAAGAAGAATGTGGTTAAGTGTTTCAATTGTGGTGAACCTGGTCATATTAGTACAAAGTGTCAGAAACCGAAGCAAGCTCCAACTAGTGGGAAGGTATTTTCTTTAGCAGGAACTCAGACTTTAAGTGCAGATCGTCTGACCAGAGGTACTTGTTTTATTAATAGTACGCCTTTAGTTGCTATTATTGATACTGGAGCGACTCATTCATTTATTTCGTCTGAGTGCGCAAAGCGTTTGAATATTGTGTTGTCCTTGATGGATGGTGAGATAGTTATTGATACTCTAGCAATGGGGTCAGTAACTACTTCTTTGGTTTGTCTAAGATGTCCTTTGACCATTTATGGTAAAGACTTTGAGATGGATTTAGTGTGTTTGCCATTGGAGGGTTTAGATGTGGTTATGGGAATGAATTGGTTGCAATTTAATCGAGCTCATATTGATTGTTATCATAAGTTGGTAAGGTTTCCTTCTCTTGAGGAAGACGAAGACTCGAGTTTCTTATCTACCAAAGAGTTGAAGAGACTTTTGGCAGAGGAAGCTCAGTTGTTTGGGTTGTTTGCATTGTTGACGGTGGATAGTCAAGTTTCACTTGATGTGTTTCCTGTTGTGTGTGAATTTCCAGAAGTGTTTCCTGAGGATATTTCAGACTTGCCGCCAGAGAGAGAGGTGGAGTTTTCTATAGATCTAGTTCCTGGTACTAGACCTGTATCTATGGCGCCTTATCGTATGTCGGCATCTGAGTTGGTGGAGTTAAAGAAGCAATTGAGTGAGTTGTTGGAAAGGAGGTTTGTGAGACCTAGTGTTTCTCCTTGGGGGGCTCCAGTTTTATTGGTGAAAAAGAAAGATGGAAGTATGCGGTTGTGTATTAATTATCGCCAGTTGAATAAGGTGACGATCAAGAATAAGTATCCTCTTCCAAGGATTGATGATCTGATGGATCAGTTGGTTGGTGCTTGTGTGTTCAGTAAGATTGATTTGAGATCAGGGTATCATCAGATTAGGGTGAAGGAGGAAGATATTCAGAAGATGGCCTTTAGGACACGTTACGGTCATTATGAATATTCGGTGATGCCGTTCGGGTTTCTAATGCGCCAGGTGTGTTTATGGAATACATGAATCGTATTTTTCATGAGCATCTGGATCGATTTGTCATTGTGTTCATTGATGATATCTTAATTTATTCTAAGTCTCGGGAGGAGCACGTGGAGCATTTGTGTATTGTTTTGCAGGTTTTGAAAGAAAGGAAGCTTTTTGCCAAATTGTCCAAGTGTGAATTCTGGTTGTCGGAGGTGAGTTTTCTTGGGCACGTAATTTCAGGTAATGGTATTTCTGTGGATCCATCTAAAGTAGAAGCAGTTCTACAATGGGAGGCTCCGAGATCTGTTACTGAAATTTGAAGCTTTTTGGGTTTGGCCGGATATTATCGAAGGTTTATTGAAGGTTTTTCTAAGCTAGCACTTCCTTTGACCCAGTTGACTTGTAAAGGCAAAGCGTTCATTTGGGATATTCGGTGTGAGGAAAGTTTTAATGAGCTGAAGAGAAGATTGACGACAGCTCCGATTTTGATTTTGCCGAATCCTAATGAACCATTTGTGGTTTATTGTGATGCTTCTTTGATTGGTCTAGGTGGTGTTCTGATGCAGGAAGGTAAGGTGGTGGCTTATGCTTCAAGGCAGTTGAGAGTACATGAGAAAAATTATCCTACTCTTGATCTTGAATTAGCGGCTGTGGTTTTTGTGTTGAAGATTTGGAGGCATTATCTCTACGGTGCAAGGTTTGAAGTCTTTAGTGATCACAAAAGTTTGAAATATTTGTTTGATCAGAAAGAGCTAAATATGAGGCAACGTAGATGGTTGGAATTCTTGAAGGACTACGACTTTGGCTTGAATTACCATCCTGGTAAAGCTAATGTGGTAGCCGATGCTTTGAGTCGGAAATCACTACATATGTCCGCTTTAATGGTTAAAGAATGGGAACTTTTGGAATCGTTTAGAGACTTGAGTTTGGTTTGTGAAGTTACGCCGGATAGCGTGAGGCTTGGGATGCTAACGATTACTAATGATTTTCTGATGACTATTAGTGAGAAACAAAAGCTGGATGTGAAATTTGTGGATTTGATGTTGGTTGGAAAAAAAGATGCGAATAGTGATTTTCAAGTGGATATTAATGGTGTTTTGAGATTCTGAGGTAGGATTTGTATTCTTGATGATGCTGAGTTGAAAAGGATGATTTTGGAAGAAGGACACCGGAGTAATTTGAGTATACATCCGGGAGCGAATAAGCTGTACCAAGATATGAAGAAGATTTTCTGGTGATCTGGATTGAAAAGAGATGTGGCTCAGTTTGTTTATGCATGTTTGACTTGTCAGAAATCAAAGGTGGAACATCTGAGGCCTAGTGGTTTGTTGCAACCGTTGGATATTCCTGAGTGGAAGTGGGATAGCATTTCCATGGATTTTGTAACAGGGTTGCCAAATACTCAGCGGGGGCATAATGCTATTTGGGTGGTTGTTGATAGGCTGACTAAATTGGCTCATTTTATTCTGATTGACATCAGTTTTTCTTTGGAACGGTTAACTGAGATTTACATCAGTGTGGTTGTGAAGTTGCATGGGATTCCATTGAGTATTATTTCAGATCGAGATCCGAGGTTTACTTCGAGATTTTGGGAAAGTTTACAGAAGGCTTTGGGTTCTAAATTGAGATTGAGTTCGGCTTATCATCCGCAGACGGATGGTCAGACTGAGAGGACGATTCAATCATTGGAAGATTTATTGAGGGCGTGTGTTTTGGAGTAAGGTGGCGCGTGGGATAGTTATCTTGCATTGATTGAGTTTACGTATAATAACAGTTTCCATTCTAGTATTGGAATGGCACCGTTTGAAGCACTGTATGGACGAAGGTGTCGAACACCTTTGTGTTGGCACGAATCTGGTGAGAGAACGGTAGTTGGACCGGAGTTGGTGCAACAGACGACGGAAAAGGTGAAACTTATTAGAGAGAAAATGAAGGCTTCTCAGAGTAGACAAAAGAGTTATCATGATCGGAGACGGAAGAATCTTGAGTTCCAAGAGGGTGATCATGTATTTTTTAGGGTTACGCCGGTAACAGGTGTGGGTCGTGCATTGAAATCGAAGAAACTTACTTCTCGGTTTATTGGTCCTTACCAGATATCCGCGAGAGTGGGTGTTGTGGTGTATAGGGTGGCGTTGCCGCCGAATCTGTCGAATTTGCACGATGTGTTTCATGTTTCACAGCTTCGGAAGTATGTTTCGGATCCGTCGCATGTGATTCCGATGGATGAGGTTGAGATAAGGAGAACCTTACGGTCGAGGCATTACCAGTTAGGATTTTGGATCGCGAGGTGAAGAGATTGTGGGGCAAGGATATTGCACTTGTGAAAGTGGCGTGGGGAGGCGCTGCTGAGGGCAATTTGACTTGGGAGTTGGAGAGTCGGATGTGGGAGTCGTATCCAGAGTTGTTCGTCTCATGTAATATTTTTTAGGACGAAAATTTCTAAGTGGGGGAGAGTTGTAACGCCTTAGTTTTTGTGTGAGTTTTATTTAATCGAGTCATTTGATTATTTTATTATTATTTTATTTTATTTTCGACTTTTATGTGGAAATATGTTATTTTTCTATGTTGTGATATTTTATCGGGTTTTGGGAACGTTTGCGAGATATTTGAGTGTGGGGGTATTTTAGTCAATTAATGATATTTTGCATTAAGTAGAAAATAGAAAATAGAAAGAGAGAAAAATAGAGAGAAAGAAAAGGAGAAGAAATAAAAAGAAGAGAAAAGAGAAGAAGAAGAGAAATAGTAAGGAAAACTTGGAAAATCAAAGAAATCAACTTCTAGAATCGATTTAATCGGGTAAGGGTGCGAAACTCAATTATTGTATACTTGTGTATGATTATGTATGTATGTTTGTGATTGTTATTGGATTGAAATGATAAATTTAGTAAAAATCATAATGTTGAGAAATTGGTAAAAATTGATCCAAATGTGTCTAAACTCATGTTGATTGTGTTCTTTGTTGTTTATGCATGTTGGGTATGTATTGGTATACTTCAAATTGATGTTTTTCTGAGTTTTGGATGATGATTTGGAGGGTTTGGGTGTGAACCCGTAACACAAATTCTGCAGAAATTTTTTTGGTTTTTCCAGGTCAATACGCATATGGGGCATGTTCATACGCGTACGGACCTTGGCAATACGCGTAACAATGGGCGTGTTTTGGGCCAATACGCGTATGGGATGTTATTTTGCTCGGCCATCTGCCCATTTGCGTATGGTACGCGTATCATCTTAGGGCAATACGCGTACGGTATTGGGCATTATGCGTACGGATATTTTAACGTGGATTTTGGGAAAATGAGTTTCTGCCCATACGCGTATGGCTCAGGGCAATACGCGTATGGTCAGGTCAATGGTAAAATGGGACTTTTCAAAATATCGTTTTCGTTTTTCTTTCGTAACTTGTGTTTCGTTTATCCGATTTTTACATTCTTGGTATCGTTGGAAAGCTTTTGAGCTGTATTTTCTTATTATGATGATTTGGAAATTGTTAGCCGATTTAATTATGTCGGAAAATCGGGAATAGTGTCGGTTGTCGACTTTTGTCGTTATAATGGTGCGTAATTGTTGTGTATTGTACAAGGTGCTGTTGCATGATGTAAATGTATGCGTTTAGAGAGTGTTGTGATGATTTGTGGCCGTATGGCAATTAAATGCATTGTTTTGGGCATAAGTGCGAAGCGTGATTTTGTCGATATAGAGGAGTGCATTTATGTGTGCATAGTAAATGTCATGAGTCATTGTATGCCAAACATCATGATATGCATTGTTGTGACGTCCTGAGTGACGGATTGATTCCAGAGGGAATCTGCTATAACATAGTGAGCCTTAAAAATAAGAGGACCGAAAGCGATTTGATATATCGTGAGCCTTAAAAATAACAGGACCGAAAGCGATGGTTATAGACGATCGTGTGCCCATGTGGGGTGTGAGTGATCGGATCGTGAGCCTTATACAAAGAGGACCGAAAGCGATCCATAAACGTCGTGAGCCTTATACAAAGAGGACCGAAAGCGACGGGGGAACATCGTATGCCCGACGGGGAGTTACAGTGATGTAACGAACGATGGTTCCAATAGTTCCTAAGTGAACTAGTGATGAGAAATATTGGGAGTCGGTACCGCATGGCATGTGCATAGAGTCGTTGTGTCGGTCTCGGTGCATTTGCATAAATCATAAATATGATTGACTAGGTGTGAGAATTGTGAATGGATTAATCGTGTGTGGAATTGATGAATTGATATTCTTGGTGATAATTGCATTGTGTACGATTAATATGCATTGTTGTTAGGTAAATGAAATATGTATGATGTGGTGTGGTATTTGGATTCTGGTGTACGGTTGTGGTGAGAAACCTATATGTGCATTTCTGTGTTAATATATAATTATATGCAATTATATTATGGTTGTTTTTCTCACCCTTCTGCTGTTTTGTAATGCTCTATGAGGCATTGCAGATTAGAGTTGCTGGAAGTATTTTTCTGAAGCTTTACGTCTTCATTCTTTTGTCGGTCGGCTCTGATATGTGACACCGGGTAGTTAGGGAGGCCGTTAGTGATTATTGTGTATTCTGTATATATACATCTTTTGGCTTGTGCATGTACAACTTGATGTATGACAACTTTTCATGTGATATATATGTATGATATTCAGTTTTAGATTTTCCGCTTTTATTCTAAAATCTGAAATGTGGGTGTAAGGAACTGAGTTCCTCTGTTGATTGCTACCCCACTGTTGCATATCTTTATGAGCAGGTGTTGTATGTACTGTATTAAATTGATGTGACCCCTCGGTCTATGCTGTGAATTTCAATTATACTCTGACGAAATTTTGAATTTTGTTTTATAGCAAATATCTGTTTGGGGGTATAGATTAGGGGTGTTACACTTGGCAGTTTTCAGCAAGGCATATTGCCCTTGTCATATCTCATGACTCAAGTGGAATTTGGTGATGTTCTTGGTCATTTTGGAAATCCCCTATATAATACAACAACTGTTTGATCATATTTGGTCTTGATACATTTTGGATCCAAGTGAAAAATCCCCCTACATTTGGAAAAAAGTGAAGGCAGATTCTGACTTAGTGAAAATTTCACTAAGTGTTGGAAAAAGTGACATTTTCACTTTTTGTGATTTTGATCATTCCATAACTCAAAATCCATGAGGAATTTGGAGGGAGGTCAGTTTTAAGATTTTGTAGAGGGTAATGAGATCTACAAATCAAGATTTGGATGGGGAAAAATGGCTTTGTGGTTTAGGAGTTATGATCCTCCAAAGTTGGTACCCTTGCCACTTTGTTCATAACTTAGAAAATTTTCTAAGTTTTTATGGTTACCCCTTTTACAAGTTATCCCACTTTTCTTGATTTTTCTTGATGAATGATGATTCAAATCATACATTAACATCATTTTAGGGTTAAAAAACCATTTTTGTGAAAAATCTCAAAAAGTCAAAGTTGACTTTTGCGCACAGTTGACGTTTTATCAGATGAATTCCAAACGGTGCCATCCTTTAGGAAATCATGTCCTTGACCTAAATCAAACTTGATGGACATGTTCCATGGGTGTTATAGGGTAAATTGATTCATGTCCTAGGGTTTGGGAGCATGTCCTGGTCAAAAGTCAAAGCTACAATTGACTTTTTCTCGCAAAACCCTAATTGTGGCTCTGATGAAATTGAGACTTGTTGTTCAAGCTTCCTGGACCAATCCATTATTACAAATGGATCAATGTGGTATGTTGGAGATCCTCAAATCATGTCTTGAGGTCTTGGCTCATGATTTGTCCCCAAAGTCAACTTAGGGGTGAATTAGGTCAAGAAACCCTAATTCCTGATTTTTGATGTATACATCCCCTGAGGCTAAATTGACTTGATGATTGGGTTTATGATGTCCCTTGGAGCATCATAGGTTATGCCTTGAAGAATTGGCTCATGCCCAGAGGAAAATTTCCATCTGGAGGCGCTGGTCGACCAAAACCTTAATTTGGTGACACTGGCGATCTCGAGGCTCGATCCACTTAAAAGGGAGCAGCCTTGTGCTTAATCCTTGAAGTGGGAGTCCTCTTGATCCATTGGGGATATTTGAGAGGCTAGACAAGTTGAAGATCATATCCTTCCTTGATTGATCCTTTGTCTAAAAGCTCTGAGAGGCCTGGAAACCCTAAATTTGATTGTAGTGGATGCTCACCCATCTTTGGGGAGACTAATGAGGCATGATGGTTCATCCATATTGTGATGATGATTTGCACAATGATGGGAAATATTAGTGGTCAAAATTTGGGGTATGACAGATGCCCCTATTTAATCTTCTTGGACCCGAAGGTGTGAATGGCGAAGGTATTCGGGCATTCAGGGTGCAAGAGGATTAAATATCGGAATACCCGAAATTTTGATGGTGGTTAAGAATGGCAGTTCACGCATCCTTATTTTTTTTCTATGCAATGATGCTTAGGAAAGGTAAAAACTTCCCCTCGATCCTGGTCTTCAGCTAAGGAACTGGTCTCAGTTGTTGAAATAAACTTCCCCTCGATCTTGGTTTCCTACCAAGGATCTGGTCTCAGTTTCTGAAATAAACTTCCCCTCGATCCTGGTTTCCCACCAAGGATCTGGTCTCAGTTTCTGAAATAAACTTCCCTTCGATCCTGGTTTCCCACCATGGATCTGGTCTCAGTTTCTTTTGTCAATAAACTTCTTGACAAGGGACGCTATTTGTAGTGGTTTTCCTCAAACTTCTCGCCGAATTTTCCTGGGGAAATGCAATTCGATAGAAAAAATTTTGATGTCAGAGTTGCTGGGGAACTCAGTCGTCTGAGTTGTAGAGGTGTACAAACTTCTCTGTTTGGAGACGCCATTTGTCGACTCTATTGGGGAAAATGAGTCTCTTGAGAGACTGCTTCCGGTTGGGGTCTTACATCATACTTTTCTCGGGATCTTCTCGGAGAAATGCCATATGATGTGATCCAATTTTTTTTGAGGTGTCGATGACCTTTTCATCAGCGGTCTTTTCAGAGAAAAACGGTTATATTGCCGAATCTCTGCTTAAGAGGCTTCCTCTGGGGATTTTCCTTAATCCGGGAAAGCGAAGATATCATCTTCGATGGCGAAGAGTGACATTTGTCGAAAGTTCTCTAGTCTTTCAGAGGTTCAAGTTATAAAAATGGTCAAGGGCCAACTCTAATCCAGAAATAAACTGGAGGAGAGAGATTGTTTAGATGCAACATCTCCTGATGAGGAAAGAACTGACGACTAGATTGAGAGGACCATTATCACTAGGAGACAAGACCGAGTAGAGAGATAGTGATGCAATATGAATATGAATGTAAATCAATAATGCATGATGTATGTATGTATATGCTGACAAAACTGACGCGACATACAAACTAACGGACGAACACGACTGGATAATCGGCCACAGTGGGGCATGTAGAAATATCGCTGGTTCAAGATAGCAATTCTGCCTTGCTTAGGAGAAACGGACCCTATTGGGAGCAACCGTTGGTCGGGCTTAGGAGATGAGAACTCGGCCGAAGATTTTAGATGGAGCATTCACATCTGACATAGCTGATCCTTCATTCAGGCATACTGGTTTAGAAGGAGTACTTCGATTCTGCACTTTAAGGCTCGAACACCTTTGGAGAAGTAATCGATGTTCCTTCGATGTTCAACCGTCAAAAGAAATTGTCATCTTTATTTTAAAAGCAGAAAAAGTTTAACAAGTAAATTCGTTTTTGTTTTATTTCAAGAATCGTTAATCATGTTAAAAACGTCGTTCTGTAAAGCTAAAACAAATAAGAATTGCAAACAAAAGCACAAGGGCTTAAATTTTATTGATAGGATGGAAATCAGTCAAACGCATGATTCCAAAGAGTATATACAAAGTTAGAAAATGGTAATTTACAGGGAAAAGGGCTACGTTGAAACATAACGACCATTATCCTTCTACCAACTTTGAATTCGGGACATCCTGAGCTTCTGTCGAAGATGACCTTGACTGGAGCTTCTGATGGATGGCATGACTGCTGAGGAGCGGAACTGATCAGACGTAGTTACTTGCCATTATCCCTAACTTTTGCCTGGATTGTACTTTGAGATTTCCAATCCACCGGGATGATTTTTGATCATGTCTCTAATTTTTTCCTAGACTGCCCTTTCGGGTTTTCAATCCACCGAGACATTTTTTTTTAGGCGAAGTATTTCTTGACTACGTCAACATTTGTGGGGTAGGCAAATTCCTCTCCACCATGGTTGTGAGTCTCAAGGCACCGCCAGAGAAAGCTTTCTTGACCACATAGGGGCCGTCATAGTTCGGGGTCCATTTGCCCCGGGAATTAGTGAGAAATGATTGTATCTTCTTGAGCACAAGGTCTCCTTTCCTGAAGACGCGAGGTCGGACCTTTCTGTCGAACGCCTTCTTCATTCTTTGCTGATACAACTGACCATGGCATATTTCCGTGATTCGTTTTTCTTCGATCAGATTCAGTTCATCGCGTCGACTTTGACACCAGTCAGCTTCTGTTAGCTTAGCTTCCATCAATACCCAGATTGATGGGATCTCTACTTCGATGGGGAGCACTGCCTCCATGCCATATACGAGAGAGAAAGGGGTTACCCCTGTTGAAGTGCGGACAGATGTGCGATAATTGTGAAGTGCAAAAGGTAGCATTTCATGCCAGTCTTTGTAGGTCACAACCATCTTTTGAACGATCCTCTTGATGTTCTTGTTAGCCGCTTCTATCACTCCATTCATCTTGGGTCGATAGGGAGATGAGTTATGGTGTTCAATCTTGAACTCTGCACACAACTCTTTCATCATCTTATTATTCAAGTTAGATCCATTATCTGTAATGATCTGGCTCGGAACACCATAACGGAAGATGATATTGTTTTTGATAAATCGGACCACCACTTGTCGGGTTACATTGGCGTATGACGCTGCTTCGACCCACTTGGTGAAGTAATCAATGGCTACTAGGATGAACCGATGTTTGTTCGAAGCCTTGGGCTCAATCATGCCAATCATGTCGATTCCCCATATGGAAAAAAGCCATGGGGAAGAAAGAACTTTGAGATGTGTTGGCGGTACATGGATTTTGTCAGAGTATATCTGACACTTGTGACACTTCCTCATGTACTTGTAGCAGTCAGATTCCATGGTCAATCAATAGTACCCTACTCTCAGAATTTTTCTCGCCATCGTGTGTCCATTGGCATGAGTGCCAAAGGATCCTTCATGAATTTCTTTCATCAGCATGTTTACTTCTAGTCTGTCTACACATTGGAGCAAGACCATGTCAAAATTTCTCTTATAGAGGGTATCACCACTCAGGAAGAAGCCGCCAGCTAGCCTTCTAAGGGTCTTTCTGTCCTTTCTGGATGCCCCAGGTGGGTACTCTTGTTTCTGAAGGAAGCATTTGATATCGTGATACTAAGGTTTGTCGTCTATGACTGCTTCAATCGTGAAGATGTAAGTGGGCCATTCTAGGCGCATTATGTCGATCTTAGGTAAATCAGTCCATTGACCTACACTAATCATGGAAGAGAGACTGGATAAAGCATCAGCCATGTGATTCTCCTCACGAGGGATGTGATGAAACTCAATTCTGTTGAAGAAGGGTAACAACCTTCTCGCGTAATCTTTGTAAGGAATCAATCCTGATTGGTATGTGTTCCAATCTCCTTTGATCTGATTGATAACCAGGGCTGAATCGCCATATACATTCAAGTTTTTGATCCTTAAGTCGATCGCTTCTTCGAGACCCATGATACAAGCTTCACATTCGGCCTCGTTGTTTGTACACTTGAACGTAAGTCTGGTGGTGAAAGGAATGTGGGCACCCTGAGGTGTTATGATAACTACCCCAATTCCATTTCCGTAATGATTGACAGCTCCGTTAAAGATAAGTCCCCATTGGGAACCTGGTTCTGGCCCTTCACTGGGTAGCGATTCATCGCAGTCTTTCATTTTTAGATACATGACATATTCATCTGGGAAGTTAAACCTGATTGATTCCTGATCGTCAATCGGTTGATGAGCCAAATGATCGGCTAAAACACTTCCTCTAACGGCTTTCTGAGCGTGGTACTCTATGTCATATTCTGATAACAACATCTGCCAACGAGCAATCCTTCCCGTGAGAGCAGACTTTTCAAAGACATACTTGATTGGATCCATTTCTGAGATCAACCAAGTAATGTGACGAATCATGTACTGGCGAAGACGTTTGGCTGCCCAAGCCAAAGGGCAGCAAGTTTTGTCGAGCATAGTGTACCGAGTCTCGCAGTCGGTGAATTTCTTGCTCAGATAGTAGATGGCAGACTCTTTCCTTTTGGTTTCGTCTTGTTGGCCAAGTACACACCCCATTGAGTCTTCCAAGACTGTTAAATAGATGATCAGTGGTCTTCCTTCCACTGGAGGTGATAGAATCAGCATATTCAACAGGTATTCCTTAATACTGTCGAAGGCGGTTTGGCAATCTTCTGTCCAAATGCAGTCCTGATTCTTTTTGAGTAATTTGAAAATCGGCGCACATGTTGAGGTCATGAGGAATATGAATCTGGAAATGTAGTTCAAACGTCCCAGGAATCCTCTGACTTGTTTTTCAGTTTTCGGAGAAGGAATTTCTTGAATGGCCTTGACCTTGTCAGGATCAACCTCAATTCCTTTCTGGCTGACGATGAACCCTAAGAGTTTCCCTGAACGGACACCGAAGGTGCACTTGTTGGGATTCAAGCGGAGTTTGTACTTTCTTAGCCGCTCGAATAGTTTTGACAGGTGGGTCACATGCTTCTCTTTTGTCTTAGATTTTGCAATCATGTCATCGACATATACCTCAATTTCCTTGTGTATCATGTCATGAAACAGAGTAGTCATGGCCCTTTGATAGGTTGCCCCGATGTTATTCAAACCGAACGACATTACCTGGTACTTTCCTTGATTTGTCTTCAGAAATGACGCTGATTTCTGGTGGAGTAGGATCATTGGAATCTGTCTCCCAGGCAGAGTTGTCGTAGGAGGATTCCTCTGTTGTATTTTGCATAATATTTATACTCTCAAGCATATCTCCCCATCCAGTTGGTAGGATGTCTTCGAGCCTGATACGAGAGCTTTCGGGAGCAGTGTACTTGACCATATAGTCATATTTTCCACTCGGTTGTCCCAAGGTGTTCCACACTTCTTTGGAACTGGAGGAGTCATCCCTCTCGATAATGTTGACCTCGGGAAAAGCATAGTTGATGAATTCTAGTCCTGCGAATGTTGCGAATTCATCGTCGTGCTGGATGTTTTCAGGATAACCTGGGTGTTGATCCCATGACATGGTGGGAACACATGTATTCTTTTCAATGATGCTCAGCTGATTTCCATTATTCGGCTGATTTTCTTGCCCCAAGTCTCCCGGATACGCCTGCCACATTGGCAGGCCATCCATCGGGCCATAATAGTGGTGGTCAAAGTTGCCCCTCATTAGAGTGTCATCCTCTAATGAGTTTGGTGGAGCGCGACATCCTTCCGGATCACAATCTCCATATATCATTTCGACATCTGACCTGGGTATAAACCTCAGACTCTGTGTAGGAAAGCAAAATGGAGCCTGCGTTTCATCCTGAGACGTATAACCATCCTTGTTGAGATAGAATTCCCATTCTTCCTCCATATCAGATGAATCATCTTTATTGATGGTATGCACTTCTTGAGGCACTGGGTCAAGGAAACCTCCACTGTGGAAGAAATTCCGAATGGGATGAAGACTTCCATCATTAGCATCTGTCTGGGTACAGGTCACAGAAAAACTAAGACCCTTCTTTGTTTTATTATCAGTAGGAATGACAAGTTGTCCCCATCCTGTTGTATTGGTACTCTCGACTGCTTTGATAGCATCTTTGTACGAGGAAATCGAGGTTCCTTTCTCTGATTGATTCTCATTGCTCACCGTAAGCGCTTGGAACTGAGTTCCAACAACCTCCTCGGGTTCTACACAAGTAGATAATGACAAGTTGCTTACGAGCAAGGCTTGTTCTTCACAGACTGTGACGAGTTGGTCGTTCAGGACGAACTTTAGTTTTTGGTGGAGGGTCGAAGTGACCGCCCCAGCCTGATGTATCCAAGGTCTTCCTAATAAACAACTGTATGTTGCCCGGATGTCCATGACCTGGAAAGTGACTTGGAAAGTATGTGGACCGATAGTTATGGGAAGGTCAACTTCGCCGATAACCGTTTTTCTGGATCCGTCAAATGCTTTGACGACAACTTCACTGGTTCTCATCAGAGGTCCTTTGAAGGATAATTGCATCAAAGTGGACTTTGGTATAACATTCAGGGCTGACCCAGTGTCTACCAGTACGATGGCTAAAGCATCGTCCTGGTAGTTGATTGTGATGTTGAGCGCCATGTTATGACGGCGACCCTCTTCAGGTAATTCCTCATCACTAAATCCCAAGTTATTGTAGGAAGTGATGTTAGAGACAATGCTATCAAACTGTCTGATGGTTACATCCTGTTCTACAAAGGCTTGCTCCAAGACTTTCTGTAGAGCCTCCCTGTGTGCTTCTGAACTGAGTAAAAGTGATAATACCGAGATCTTTGAAGGAGTTTGTAATAGGTGATCAACAATGTTATATTCACTCCTTTGGATGAGCTTCGGCATCTCATCATCATTTTTTGAAAGGTCGGGATTACTGGATTGACCGACTGGTGGATTGGGAACTTCTGTCTGAGGTTCCTTTTCTTTGATTCATATGGTAGTGGTCCCGGTAGATAGATGACTATGGGAGCCTTCTGATTTTTTTAACCATCGTAAATAATTTCGATCCGTTCCCGGTTGGGAACTCTCGATTCTTTAAGTAGAGGGATGATGGTACAAACATCCTGGTTCCTCTCATGATCGGAGATTATGACAACGTCCTCGATTTGATCGGTGAGATAGTTGACTGATCCAGAACTTGACCATGGTTGAATCTCTTTGCGGTCCAACTGACTTTGAAGGGCTACTCGCACGAAGTAGCATCCTTGATTATCCACTGAGCAAACTCCACACGGCTCATAGTTGTGTAGTGGCACCTGGCTACGTTCGCTTTGAATACAGTGTAACCTGACGAGGTCCTTTTCCATCGACCGAACATCTTGAATTTGATATCTAGTAGAATTCCTGTTAGTAATACTAATTTGTTGGGTGTCTTCGTCCATATAGATGGGAAGCCACCAGTGGTTCAATAAGTGCTGAAGTGTTTCCTGGATAAGGGCACAGCCTTGATCGTTTTCGCAACCCGTTTTACAGCTCTGATAATCATGTGAAGTGAGAAAATCGAGTTGGACTTGCGTAGCGTGTAACTCCACCAGACTGATATTCATTAAGCGAATATCAAAGATTTGAACCATGTTGATCTGATAATGATTCCTATCATGGTAGTCTTGAATCCATCCAAGATCCATCTGACGCTGGAGGGCCTCTTGCACAAAAGAGCATCCCTGTTTGTTTACCGAGCAAGTCAGGCAGGAATTATAATCGTGACGCGGCAGATTATGATACTGGATTTGCCTTCTGGGACAGTGTGCACCACAGGGGGTGGTACCGTTACTATGGCAGTGAATCTTGGCGCTTCCCGAAGTTTGTAACCTTCATGAGTTGTTTGTATGCCCCTGGCATCTTTGCTTTCCTGAAGTTTGTAACCTTCAGGTCTAGCGGCTCCTGCTGAATTTCTGGATCTCCAATGATCGGCGAAATATATCCTTCCGAGATATAGTTAACAGGCATGCCCTAGGGACGATCTTTCGGCATTGTGTACCTAGGATCATACTTCTCCACTATGGGTGTTGAGGTGATCTCTGAGATCACAGTTCTTTGTAGCTGAGCTTCTTCCATGGCTTGCATGTCGTTACGAAGCTTTCTCATATCCTCTCTCAGAGCATCAATCTCTTCTTTCAACTCTATGTTCTCTTCCTCGAGATCATCCATCTTTTTTTTGACGATTGGCCCGAGTATTGTACGACTGAGACAGTTTGACTCTAGAACCGAGATACAAATGTGAGATTCGTAGGTAAGAAGAATACGTGACTTGAGTATGATGAATGCAATGATTATATTAATTGTTTTTTTTGTTTAATCAAAATAAACTTCGACAATTAGATTGCAAATATCAAACAGTGGGGAAACCCCGTTTTATTGAATTCAAAGGATTGCGGAACAGTAAAATACAAGGTGCAGAAACAGAAACCTAAGCTAATGGGTCCCGAGTCCTCTCTGAGGAGAACTCGGGTGGTGATTTTGGTACTTTCCTTTTCTTTGACCGTGGCTCTTCAGCCATTGTCGGGTTGTCATTCCTTTGCCAAGTGAAAGGAGCGAGCAAATTCCTTTGGTTATCCTGATTTTCTACAGCATGTTGCTCCAAAATTTCGATCAGAGCATCCTTATCTTTCAGTAGTTGCTGTATTTTGGTACACTCCACATTGAGAATGCGGTACTTGTTCTTTCAAGACCTCCTCTCCTGTTGAACTTTGTTGAGAGTAACCTGAACTTTTTCCGTTTCAGTCATGAAGTACATGACAGATCCCCTCGGCGGAAGAACTCTGTGACGAGGATAAGGCATCTTTAGCTTGAGAGCTCTAGTTTGTAACCAGTGGAGATAAGGCTCCACCGAGACACAGTCCGGTTTTCCTAGAGACTCCCGTCCTTTCTTATGAACATGTTTCCAAGCGTGCACTATTTCCATCTTTAGTGCCCTGTCATTTTCTCCTTCCTTGAAGAAAAGACCTTCCAGATGAGCATTACGCGGGACATGCCTCATCGGGTATCCAAATTGATGACGCAGTAAAACTGGTTGGTAATTGATTCCCCCTTTAGTTCCTATGAGGGGTACGTTGGGGAAGTTTCCACAACGATCAATGATCCTGATCCCGTCATAAATCCCATTGCACTAACCTATGTCAGAGTTGGTGAGAGACATGATTTTCTGCGACCAACGTAAGGCACTCTTATGATCCCAAAAAGCAGCAGACTTAGGTAAATGGGAGGTAAACCATTTATATAGCAGGGGTACACAACACGTGATCCTTCCTCCACTGTAAAAATTCCCTAAGTGTACAGAATGATCCGCATCTGCGAGCAAGGTTGGTACAGGGTTTCCAATGAGAAAAACCTTAATGGCGTTGATATCTACAAAGTTATCGATGTTGGGAAACAAAAATAACCCGTAGGTGAGGAAAACAAAGATGCTCTCGAAAGCGGCCACGTTCCCTATACTGGCAAAGTACAAGGCTTTCTTTGTCAAGAACTGGGCTGGAAAACCTTGTATGCCACCCTTAGTGGTCAGGTGAGTCCTGACTTCCGACTCGTCTAAATAAATTGCTCTTGCAATGATTTCATCCTTCGGAATTTCTTCCAGACCAGAAAATGGGGCTTGATCAGTAATGTGTAAATCAGTTAGATGAGAATACTCCTCCAACGTTGGTGCGAGCTGGTAATCCGGGAATGTGAAACAGTGATAAACCGGATCGTAAAACTGAATAAGTGCATCCATGATTCTTTTAATTACTTGGACCCTTAACAGAGGTAGCAGACCTCCGTACTTAGCTCTGAAAGCGTCAGGGTTAGTGATCATCCTTGCTAATTCTCTCAAATCCCCTAGTTTTGGAATCTTAAAGGTATACTTATGAGTTCCCCTTCTACCGAAATCCATGAGCGCAATCTTTTTCTCTAACATTTGCAATCATTGTCTTAGTTTAATTTGAAAAAGAGAGACTAGAAGAGAAGTTTTTCTTTGCTTTAATGTTTCTTTTAAATGAATGCATGAATGCAGCACACAAAAACATAGAAAAAACATGGGGTCAAAGGGTTGTTGTCATGGAGTCAAGGCTCTACCCATCCCAAAGGTTTATACTAGTGATTTTTATACCTGTCTCTCAAAATCATCAGTTCTTGTCGAGAAAACACCAGTAGATCAGGAACCGTGCTAGGTGATGTTTTTTCAAAGAACCATCAGAAGAGGGTAGTATCGCGTGACAACCATTTCCAATAGTTTCCGCACTACTAAAAGAGGTTTTTCCTAGGTGTATACCCAATCTTTCCACATGCGGCATCACACGCATTCCCATTAGCAGAAAAATAAACACAGATATCAATTAGGAAAAGCAGTATATATATTCGTCCTAAAGTCCTAGACTTTTTAAGTTATATGAATCCTATATTCCTGACAGAAAATGGCTCCCCGGCGGAGTCGCCATCCTATGGCACCTTCCCAACTTTAAAGGTTTTTTACCTAAGATCCTGGTGAGGTCAACAAAAAAGTCCTATCCCCAGTGAGGTCATCATTCCTCGGTTTCTACCTGAGAGATTAAATGTAAGAGTGCCCCACAGTGGGTGCTACTTTTCTGTGGCGGCCACCGCCATGAAAATGGCTTGTTCAAGGTTTCCACCTAAAACTGTAAGAAAGAATGAGAGGCCACCTGCTTTGCAAACTGAGGTCAAACAGTAAAAAATGTTGGTTTACAGATGCGATCAATGTGGGGGACCTCTTTTAGGTTATTTTGGTTGAATTTAGACTTTTGGTGGGGAATATGGACTAGGATATTTTGATTGATATGTGAGGGTTTGTGACTTGAGGTTTTTGATGTGGTGTGCTCGCTAATATTTTTCTTTCAATCTTATGCCTACGTATTCCCGTTTACCGAAACAAGGAAATCAGAGCGATCGTAGTTCTATAGGAGGAAATGGTGTTTTGGTGTCTTGTTCAAAGCCCAAGACATGAAGCTGAAGGTGATTTGTTTGTATCTTGTTCAAAGCCCAAGATGTGAAGCTAAAAGGGGGCGACTTTAGAGAGAATTTGTCATCTCTAAAGAGGGGATGTTTGGCACAACTGTTGGGTGACTGATTATAAAGGAGAATTACTTTAACTAGGATATGTGAATCCAGCAATGCCATAATTTCCTTTATAGGGGATTTTTAACCTGAAGGAGAAGACTTTAACTCAGTGTAGAGCAATGCTATCTTTCCTTAGGAATTTCTCATGCTAAAAGAGGGACAGTGGCGTGGATGTAAATAATCCAGAGGCTTTCCGCTTACAGCAATTAGATGGAAGGAGTTGTTGATGTTTGTATACTGTGAACGAGGCACAACTTTGATGCTAAAAGGTTGATTGACTCAACTGGGGTTTTCCTTATACAAAGCCTAAGAGGAGGCAATTGACCCAACAAGAGGGAGCTTTTTGTGTGTCCCGTACGAAGCCTGAGATGGGGGCTAAAAGATGGGTGACTCAGCAAGAGAGTCTTTTATACTCAACAAGAGAGTGATTATATATATTGTACGAAGCCCGAGATGGAGGCTGGATGACTCAACAAGAGAGTCTTTTATACTCAACAAAAGAGTGTCTTTGTGTCTTGTACGATGTCCAAGACAGAGGCTAAAGGGTTGATGACTCAATAAGAGAGTTGTTTTATACTCAACAAGAGAGTGGTTTGTATCTCGTACGAAGCCCGAGATGGAGGCTAAAAGTTGTGACTCAACAAGAGAGTGTTTTGTATCTCGTACAATGCCAGAGATGGAGGCTAAAAGTTGTTTGACTCAACAAGAGAGTCTTTTATACTCAACAAGAGAGTGTTTTTGTATCTCGTACAAAGCCCGAGATGGAGGCGAAAAGGTGTGACTCAACAAGAGAGTCTTTTATACTCAACAAGAGAGTGTTTTGTATCTCGTACAAAGCCCGAGATGGAGGCTAAAAGAGGATTTGACTCAACAAGAGAGTCTTTTATACTCAACAAGAGAGTGTTTTGTATCTCGTACAAAGCCCGAGATGGAGGCTAAAAGGGGATTTGACTCAACAAGAGAGTCTTTTATACTCAACAAGAGAGTTTTGGTATCTCGTACGAAGCCCGAGATGGAGGCTGAAGGGAGGTTGACTTAATAAGAGATGAAATTCTGGTACCAGATATGTGATGTCACACTTAATGTCACAACAACACAATCTGCTATGGACAATAACAAACAACAAGAGAAACACACATAATTGTTTACCCAGTTCAGTTCAGCAACTTAATCTGGGGGCTACCAAGCCAGGGATGAAATTCACTACTTGTAGAATTAATTTACAGACTCAACAACCTAGTTGACAATCTCCTAAACTTAATTTCTACTAATGAACTTTCTACCTAAGAACCCACTTAGGTATGAGAACACTACTCAATCCCTAAAACCTCTCAAAGATCAAACACTTTGAGAAACACCTTGATCCTGCTTCACAACTTTGATCAAGTTACAAAACTCTCTTGCTTCACAACTCTAGAGAGGACAGATTACACTCACCAATTCACTCTTGAATGGTTAACACAATACTCGAACAAAGACAATGCTTAACCTCCAGTCAAATCTCTCTATCTTCTGTCTACTTTCTGTATCATCTTCCTTTGGTTGATGCGTTTTATATAGCCATCTGAATTGGGCTTGGATCCTCTGCAATATCTGACCTGATTTGTTATTTAAACCTGAATCTTCAAAACAGATTTTATCCCCAGAATCTTTTTAAATCTCAGTCTTTAAACCTCCCTACAAATCTGCATCAAATCTCTATACACCAGAGAATATCTATCCCAAGATATCCGCATCCAATGAGACTAACAGCTCTCCCAATATCCAGCTTAAACGCAAACCCTAACAACATCACTAAACCTGATGTTATTAATCTTCTGCAGACCTGATGTCACAACATCGCATGTGACATCAGACATCCAACTTAATCACTTATTATTATCCAATGTTAAGACTCAATGTTAAGACATCACCCATGTGACATCAACATTGAACAACTTTGTTTTACCAAAATTCTAGCAATCCAAGAACCAACAATCTCCCCCTTTGGCTAATTTTGGCTAAAACAATCTATGCACCATCAGACACTTCAGCAGCGGATAAACATGAATATTTTACCAACCTTTGCAGCAGCATTTCTTCATAACAGCTTCACAATGCTTTCAACATGTTGCACACACTCCAATACTCTGCTACATACTTCAGCACTAACTAGTAGCACCATTTCTTCAAACAGCTGCACCGACTTCAAACACTAATCAGCAGCATCGGGCAAGCTCCCCCTCAAAGCAAGAATCAACATACCAGCAACTGTTCAACAACTCTCCCCCTCAATATCTGCATTTCAGCATCACACTAGCTGCACTCCTTAGCATTGCACAATGACTAATTCTTCTTCTTAGCATTGCAACACCTTGACTAACTCTTGGCTAACTCTCCCCCTTTTTAGCCACAATTGGACAAACCTCAACATGTAAGTCCTACTCACTACAGTTAGTCCTAAACAAGCTCTCATTGTTAGTCTAAAGTCAGCAAACAAGACAAGACAAATCATTGAACAAAAACATAAATAGTGCATAAACAGACACAATATTCAAATTACATATTAGGCACATCAAGTGCAGAATCAAAAACAGCAAAAAAAAATAAAACTAAACTACTATCTAGAAAAAGCAGCAAGGAAACTAGTCTTCATCAGAGCTGGCACCATCTCCACCATCTTCAGTTTCTGAATTTTTAGTATTGACATTAGCACCTTTATCACCATCACCTTGTTCCAAGGATTTTATCAGCAGATCTATCTTCATCTTTCTTGCTGTGCTGGTACTAATGACCTCATCAAGATCTTTGCAAGTGGCCTTCAGTTCTTCAAGTAATTCAGCCTTGGTACTCTTTTTGCCACCAGCATCTGATGTCACAACAATGTCTAGAACATGATGTCCAGCAAACAACTTAGGATGCAAGGACAAGGCTGACTCCCTCTTGCAAGCTATATCTGAACTTGTTAAAGTTTCAGGATGTTGCTCCAAGATGATTCCACAAATAAGGGATGGGAATGCTATAGGTAGCTTGATAGCATTTGTTTCAGCATGTTTCTCCACTTGCTCAAAGATGTAGCTTCCATAGTCATACATGTTTCCCTGATGTTAAGACATCTGATGGAACATGTTCTGTTTGAACCTAGAAGTCTGCATGCTCTTATGATATTGTGGAGGCATATACTGCCTAGCTCCAGAAACATGTGCCTTCCTTTGATGAGGACCATGAGCATGCCTCTTCCCAACATTTTGAGGTTGTGGATGAGCAACCTGCTTAGGTTTAGGATCCTGTCTCTTTGTGTGATGTTGAGACATTGGTTGAGACATCTCCTTCTTGGTTCCTGAAGTGCTTGCTTCAGCAGATACCTTTTCCTCAACCACAAATCATATGCCTGACTTATCTCCAACAACTTTTTCTGTCTGAAGGATCTTATTAAGTGTGTCTGTACCACTGTTCAGCATCCTAACAGATTTGGTCATATGATCAAGATGAGCTTTGACCAATAAGACTTCATTTTCCAAATCAGCTTTAGCAGTCTCAAGCTGAACAATATGTTTCTTCTGTTTTTCACTTTCTTGACAGATTTCTGCACTCTTCAGACAAAGCTCTTGATAAGTGGATGCTAACTCCTCAAAAGTCAGTTCCTCATCACTTGAATCACCATCAGAAACAACTGTTCCAGTTAAAGGTTTGACATGTTTGGCTGACTGTCCTTCACTTTCACTATCAGAGTCTGACCAAGAAACTGTCATGCCTTTTTTCTGCTTCTTCAAGAATGTGGGCCATTCTTTCTTAACATGTCTATAACCTTCACACTCAAAGCATTGAACACCCTTGTCTTGAGCAGTCTACTCTTCATCCTTATCCTTAGACTTGCTGATGTTAGAAGCGATGTTCTTGACATTTGGCTTGAAGTTCTTGTTCATTCTTTTGAACACCTTGTTGAACTGCCTTCCCAATATTGCAATGACCTGAGATAGATCCTCCTGGGATTCAGCACTATTCCCTTTCTCTTCTTGAGCATTTGAAACCAAGGCTATACTCTTTGGCTTCTTTTAGGTTCTTCCTCATTCAACCCAAGCTCAAAAGTTTGAAGAGATCCAATGAGCTCATCAACCCTCATCTGGCTAATGTCTTGTGCTTCTTCAATGGCAGTCACCTTCATCTTGTATCTCTTAGGAAGGGACCTAAGGATTTTCCTTACAAACTTTTCTTCTGACATCTTTTCTCCAAGAGCATTGGATGCATTGGACAGCTCAAGAATACTCATATGAAAGTCATGAATAGTTTCATCTTCCTTCATCCTTAGACTTTCAAACTTTGATGTCAGAAGTTGAAGTCTTGACATCTTAACCTTTGAAGTTCCTGCATGAGTAGTCTTCAGGATGTCCCAAGCTTCCTTGGCAACTTCACAGGTATTGATCAACCTGAATATGTTCTTATCAACTCCATTGAAAATAGCATTTAAAGCTTTGGAATTCCCAAGGGCAAGCTCATCTTCTTCCTTGGACCATTCTTCTTCAGGTTTCAGTTTTGAGCTGCCTTCTTTTTCTTTCCCAGCATCATCTTTCTCAACAACAACAGGTGCTTTCCATTCCTTTATGATAGCCTTCCAAGCCCTGCTATCCAAGGATTTCAAAAAGGTAATCATCCTTGGCTTCCAATAATCATAATTAGAGCCATCCAAAATAGGGGGTCTGTTGACAAATCCTCCAACTTCTTTGTCCATCTTTACACCAGAAATTAACTTCCCTAGATCTCACCCAGAGACAGACAGGATGTCTGCTCTGATACCAATAGAAATTCTGGTACCAAATATGTGATGTCACACTTAATGTCACAACAACACACTCTGCTATGGACAATAACAAACAACAAGAGAAACACACAGAATTGTTTACCCAGTTCAGTTCAACAACTTAATCTGGGGGCTACCAAGCCAGGGATGAAATTCACTACTTGTAGAATTAATTTACAGACTCAACAACCTAGTTGACAATCTCCTAAACTTAATTTCTACTAATGAACTTTCTAGCTAAGAACCCAATTAGGTATGAGAACACTACTCAATCCCTAAAACCTCTCAAAGATCAAACACTTTGAGAAACACCTTGATCCTGCTTCACAGCTTTGATCAAGTTATAAAACTCTCTTGCTTCACAGCTCTAGAGAGGACAGATTACACTCACCAACTCACTCTTGAATGGTTAACACAATACTCTAACAAAGACAATGCTTAACCTCCAGTCAAAGCTCTCTATCTTCTGTCTACTTTCTGTATCATCTTCCTTTGGTTGATGTGCTTTATATAGCCATCTGAATTAGGCTTGGATCCTCTGCAATATCTGACCTGATTTTTTATTTAAAACTGAATCTTGAAAACAGATTTTATCCCCAAAATCTTTTTAAATCTCAGTCTTTAAACCTCCCTACAAATCTGCATTAAATCTCTATGCACCAGAGAATATCTATCCCAAGATATCTGGATCCAATGAGACTAACAGCTCTCCCAATATCCAGCTAAAACACAAACCCAAACAACATCACTAAACCTGATGTTATAAATCTTCTGCAGACCTGATGTCACAACATCGCATATGACATCAGACATCCAACTTAATCACTTATTATTATCCAATGTTAAGACTCAATGTTAAGACATCACCCATGTGACATCAACATTGAACAACTTTGTTTTACCAAAATTCTAGCCAATCCAAGAACCAACAAGAGAGTCTTTTATACTCAACAAGCGATTGTTTTGTATCTCGTACGAAGCCCGAGATAGAGGCTAAAAGGTTTACTGTTTCAGTTAAGTGACAGGTCCAGTATGTTGGTTAAAAGAGAAAATTAGTTCTTATAAAGAGACTCATTAAAGGCTATGCTTTTGGATTTGATCAGAGGATCAGGGTTATTTCCAGTTCTTTAAGGAAATGGGAAATCCAAAGGGTATTGAGACTGCCCAAGTCTACGGGTTTTATCTTTTATACTATGCTTAAGAAACAGTAGTAGTACGGTCACGGTAGAAAGATCTAGACTCTTTGAAAGACTGTTCTATTAAGATGACTAATTTCTGTTCCTATACCTCTAGGAGGTCGTCGGGACAATTTGTACGAAGCCCAAGAGGAGGCTGGAAACTTTTAAGAAGCCGAGGGACAATTTGTACGAAGCCCAAGAGGAGGCTCTCTTCCCAAAGGAATAATCCTTATACGAAGCCTAAGAGGAGGCTGTGAATACTTCTAAGAAGCCGACGGGTCCTTGTACAACGCCCAAGAGGAGTCGGGGTTGCTTTTAGGAAGCCTGTGGGTCCCCAAATCTCTAGAAGTTCAAGACATGCCATTCACAGAGAATAGATCAAGCCAGGAAAGTTTGAGAATTTGGAAGAAACTCAAGAGATGCCATTCAAGGAGAAAAGATCATCTCTGGGGAGAAGAGTTTCTTTGACAATTTCTAAGGGTGACAGTCTGTGAAAGGGTTCACCGAGAATACTGCCTTTCACGTCTCCATATTGTTTAACCCCAAGAGGAGGGAAGACTGTGTCTGGTAATCCTATGGGGATCTAGTTTCATCTATTTAAGAGTGATCAACAGGGCTCAGTGCTAGACGTAGTTGCCGAGGAAACTCTAAATATCTATACTAGTATTACACAGTTGATATAAGTTTATGAAAGAAGACTTTCAGTGAAACAACCCCACAATACAGTTATATGTATATGAAAGCGGGTAAAGAAAGCATATAAACACTTACTCGGTTGTAGAGCTTCCATGTTGTTTGGTTAGTTGTTCAACAAAGAAAGATTAAAAACAACAGTATATTTCAAAATCCAAGGAGAAAGTATTTTGAAAAAGAATGTTGGGGCTTATAACTCAAGGAGAGGCCCAGGGTTTTTATCAGTGATCGCACTGTCGTTTCGTACAGAGGGACTTAAACAAGTGACTGAGGCCCAAGAAAGGTTTTTTGTACAAGGGGATGGGTCTTACACTCTCTCAAGAGGCCCAAGTGTTTAAAAAGGGAGTGGGGCTTATAACACGAGGGTGGGCCCAGATGATTTTATTTTTTAATTGGCGATCGCGCCGAGGTTTTCTTTTAACGCAGAGGGACTTATACAATGTCTGAGGCCCAAAATTGCTTTGGTCAAAAGGGGATTGGGTCTTACACTCTATTAGAGGCCCAAAAAAAAGTTTTGTACAAGTGATGGGGCTTACAACTCGAGGAGAGGTCCAAGGTCATTTGTTTGAAAAGGGCGATGATCGCGCCGAAGTTTTTGAAAACGCGGTGGGTCTTATACAATAAGTGAGGCCCAAAAGTTTGGTTTTCAAAGGGTTGGGTCTTACACTCTAATAGAGGCCCAAAGTTTTTTTGAATGGGTCTTATAGCTCAAGGAGAGGCCCAAGGTTTGTTTTAAACGGGCGATGATCGCGTCGTTGTTTTTGAAAATACAGTGGGACTTATACAATGACTGAGGCCCAAAGTGGTGTATTTACAAAAGGGATGGGTCTTACACTCTCTCAAGAGGCCCATGAGTGTTTAAAAATGTTTTGTGAAGGTGAAAATCAAAGAAACCCTAATTTGTTATTCTTTAAAAGTAAATATTTAAAGAAAATCAAATAAAATACCAAATAAGTTCGAATAAACCATTTTTGATTTTTGTTCAAAGTTTGAAAAATAAGGGATTAATCACAAAGGATATTAAAACTCACTAGGTTTTGATTTTCAAAGTAAATATTCACTTTTAAAATGTTTAAGAAACATTAAAAATGAATTTATTCACAAAAATACTAATTTTATTAAATAAATAATATAAACTTAATTTTTTTGTGGAATAAAATATTTCAACATTTTTGTGATTTTTTGCAAAAAGAACCAATAAAAAATAATTAAAATTGAGATAGTTATTTATTTTCCAATTAATTAATAAAACATGAAAATATTGGAAAAAATAGCAAAATGTGAGAAAACACAAAATGGCATGGGTGGGGTTTGAACCCACGACCTCAAGGTTATAGGGCGCGCGCCTTACCACTGGGGTGGTGATACATCCATTGCTTGAAGCGAAACCACAAATATACAAGGCTTGCCTTGTTTTCTAGGCCTAGCCAAGGCAAGGCAAGACAAGTTTTGCCAAGAAACGGGAAGGTCCATAACTTTCTCATTTCTCCATGTTTGGGGACAAAATATATATGCATCTGGCCTAGAATTTCACAAGGAATCCAATGGTGGTAGTATTTTTTTAGATCATACTCCCTCCTCAAAATCCGATAGTGGTTTTGAAAAATGCCTATAATTGCATTTTCTATGCTACACTTTGATACAGGCATGAATTACATGATGAATTGGTTCAAACACAACATATATAACATGTATGAGGTGTGTATGATGAGTGGACTTCAAAGCAATACATATTTTGGAAAGTTCAAGTCATGATGCTTACCTCCTTTTGAGCTTTTGGGAGTTTTTGTGCAATCTGCCAAACTTCTTGTTCCAGAAATGGTTTGATGCTTTGGACACTCTCAAATGATCCCTTGGAAGCTTTTAGGATGATTGGAATCAGCTGGAACCTACAAAAACACAAACTGGTCCTTTCTTGCAAAAGGGGTTAAAATGACCAAAATAGTAACTCCCTCAAATGGTGTTCCAGATGGGGGGAACCATTTGGGATAGTTCAAGGATGTTATTTGGAGTGTGTTTGAGGTTTTATCTTGTTTGGAAAGTGACTGATTCAAGACATGGCTTGAAAAATGCACAAAAAGGCCTATTTTGAGGTTTTGAGAGGTGACTTTGTGATTTTGGTATTACAGGTCACTTGTGATAGTTTGGATCACCTACATATGATGTTTATGAGGTGTTAGGATCATGAGATGTGATGGAAATGCTCTCTAACTCAAAAACTCAGAGTTACCTTGCTAAAGAAGGCATATTTGCCAAGAGAAAGAGATTTTGAGGAAAGCATATGTTTGATGGCTTTGGTGTACTCAAACTGAGCACAAATGAGCTCTATTTATAGTAGAACAAGTTTATTTTGGGATCAATAGCGAATGACAACCACAATAGAGGTTTGACCAATGTTGTCCAATGGAAATCCAAGTCTCCTCTAGCCATTGACTAGAGGTTAGAGCACAGGTCTTTGGTTCCCTAGTTGTTGGATCATTCTTGACGGAATTCAGTTGCAAATGTGTCAGTTCATGCCACCTCTAAGCATCCATTAAATGCTCCAATCCAAAATTGGAGTCTTGTCCCTCTTTTAGGGATTTCTAGGTTTGTTATGCTACTTCTTGTTCCAAAGACTTTGGAGGCTTGGCTCAGTGTTTGTCCCCTTTGGATTTGATCCTCAGATGTGTCCAAGATGATGACAAGGCTTGGAATTAGCTGATTTTGCCAAATCGAGCCAAAATACAAAATTCTGCCTAGCCTTGGCAGTTTTCAGCAAGGCATATTGCCCTTGTCATATCTCATGGCTCAAGTGGAATTTGGTGATGTTCTTGGTCATTTTGGAAAGCCCCTATATGATACAACAACTGTTTGATCATATTTGGTCTTGATACCTTTTGGATCCAAGTGAAAAATCCCCCTACACTTGGAAAAAAGTGAAGGCAGATTCTGACTTAGTGAAAATTTCACTAAGTGTTGGAAAAAGTGACATTTTCACTTTTTGTGATTTTGATCATTCCATAACTCAAAATCCATGAGGAATTTGAAGGGAGGTCAGTTTTAAGATTTTGTAGAGGGTAATGAGATTTACAAATCAAGCTTTGGATGGGGAAAAGTGGCTTTGTGGTTTAGGAGTTATGATCCTCCAAAGTTGGTACCCTTGCCACTTTGTTCATAACTTAGAAAATTTTCTAAGTTTTTATGGTTACCCCTTTTACAAGTTATCCCACTTTTCTTGATTTTTCTTGATGAATGATGATTCAAATCATACATTAACATCATTTTAGGGTTAAAAAACCATTTTTGTGAAAAATCTCAAAAAGTCAAAGTTGACTTTTGTGCACAGTTGACTTTTTATCAGATGAATTCCAAATTGTCCCATCCTTTAGGAAATCATGTCCTTGACCTAAATCAAACTTGATGGACATGTTCCATGGGTGTTATAGGGTATATTGATTCATGTCCTAGGGTTTGGGAGCATGTCCTGGTCAAAAGTCAAAGCTACAGTTGACTTTTTCTTGCAAAACCCTAATTGTGGCTCTGATGAAATTGAGACTTGTTGCTCAAGCTTCCTGGACCAATCCATTGTTACCAATGGATCAATGTGGTATATTGGAGATCCTCAAATCATGTCTTGAGGTCTTGGCTCATGATTTGTCCCAAAAGTCAACTTAGGGGTGAATTAGGTCAAGAAACCCAAATTCCTGATTTTTGATGTATGCATCCCGTGAGGCTAAATTGACTTGATGATTGGGTTTATGATGTCCCTTAGAGCATCATAGGTTATGCCTTTAAGCATTGGCTCATGCCCAGAGGAAAATTTCCGTCTGGAGGCCCTGGTCGACCAAAACCCTAATTTGGTGACACTGGCGATCTCGAGGCTCGATCCACTTAAAAGGGAGCAGCCTTGTGCTTAATCCTTGAAGTGGGAGTCCTCTTGATCCGTTGGGGATATTTGAGAGGCTAGACAAGTTGAAGATCATGTCCTTCCTTGATTGATCCTTTGTCTAAAAGCTCTGAGAGGACTAGAAACCCTAAATTTGATTGTAGTGGATGCTCACCCATCTTTGGGGAGACTGATGAGGCATGATGGTTCATCCATATTGTGATGATGATTTACACAATGATGGGAAATCTTAGTGGTCAAAGTTTGGGGTATGACAGGTTCCGCTGCTATTTGATGGCTTTTTGATTATTTTGAGGAAAACCCGTTGTTTACAGAGCAAATGTTTTATTTTGAGTTTATTGAGAAATGTGCACCCTTCTGAGGTGATTTTTACTCTGATAATTTGTATATTTTGCTGTGTATATTTGTGGGGTAGAAAGGGGTGTTACATTAGTGGTATCAGAGCAGGTCCGTCCGTCCGGCCAGGTTTTTACGTGATGTCATGCCCCTGTCTGTCGATGAGTGTGTGTACACTGTCGATGTTTTGTTTCTTCTAACCTTGTTGGTAGTGTACAGGATGGCTGGAAGAAACGATCGTGATATCGCTGATGCATTGGAATCAGTTGCTAATGTAATGGCTCGACTCAATCCGAATGGTGAAGTTCAGGACGAGTTTCGTGCTTTGGGGAAGTTTCAGAGGAACAATCCACCGACTTTTGTGGGTGCTCATGATCCAACAAGTGCACACAAGTGGCTGAAGGTGATCGAGAAGATCTTCCGAGTGATGGGGTGTACTAATGAGCAACAAGTTCAGTTTGGAACGCATATGCTGGAAGAAGAGGTCGAGGATTGGTGGGATACCACCCGTCAGAGACTCGCAGATGTTGGCACTGTGATAACCTGGGCTGTGTTTAAACATGAGTTTATGGGAAAATATTTTCCAGAGGATTCTCGTGGCAAGAGAGAAGTGGAATTCCTTGAGCTGGAGCAAGGAGACATGACTGTGACGGAGTATGTTGCAAAGTTCGAGGCACTGGTGAAGTTCTGTCCACACTACATTCGTGCTGATGCTGAGATGTCCAAGTGTCTCAAGTTCAAGAATGGACTGAGACCAAAAATTAAGCAGGGTATTGGGTATTAATAGATCCGTAGGTATGTTGAGTTGGTGGACAAGAGCAGAATCTATGATGAGGATAGCCGAGCTCGAGCTGCTCACTACAAGCAGTTGAGTGAGAAGAAAGGGCAGTATAAGGGGAAACCTTATACAACTTCAGCTGACAAAGGGAAGCAGAAGGCTTCAGAGGTGAAAAAGACAAGTAGGGGAGCAGCTCCCGCTTCCGGGAAGTGTTATAAGTGTGGCGAGCAAGGCCACCGTGCTAATGTATGTACCAATAATGTGTTGAGGTGCTACAGGTGTGGTAAGAAGGGGCATAGAGCTACTGATTGCAAAGATGATTGTCCAACCTGTTTCAATTGTGGGGAGAAGGGTCACATCAGTACCCAGTGTCAGAAGCCGAAGAAGACTGCCACTACTGCTCAGACCAGTGGAAGAGTGTTTGCTTTGAGTGGTGCAGAAGCGCCAGACAAGGACAACCTGATTCGAGGTACGTGTTTTATTAATAATATCGAGTTTGTTGCTATTAATGATACTGGTGCTACTCATTCTTTTATCTCGCTTGAATGTGCTAATAGATTAGGTTTAAAGTTGTCTAATATGAATGGGAATATGGTAATAGAAACTCCAGCTAATGGTTTTGTTACTACTACCCTTGTGTGTTTGAGATGTCCTTTGACGATTTTTGGGAAGAGTTTTGTGATGGATTTGGTGTGCTTACCCTTGCACCAAATTGATGTAATCTTTGGAATGAACTGGTTGGAGTTCAACCGTGTTCATATCAATTTTTATAACAAGACTGTGGAGTTTCCTGAGTTTGGTGATGCTGGAGAGTTGATGTTCTTGTCTGCTAAGCAAGTGGATGAACTGGTGGGAGACGAAGCTTTGGTGTTTGCAATGTTTGCATCGTTGCAGATTGATCGTGAAGCTGCAAGTGTCAACTTACCTGTTGTATGTGAATTTCCAGAGTTGTTTCCGGAGGACATCAGTGATTTACCTCTAGAACGCGAAGTAGAGTTTGCAGTGGACTTAATACCAGGTACAAGTCCAGTGTCAATGGCTCCTTATCGGATGTCAGCTTCTGAGTTAAGTGAACTAAAGAAACAGTTGGAAGAGTTGCTTGAGAAGAGGTTTGTTCGACCAAGATTGCTGTTGATCTTTCCAAGATTGATGTTGTGTTACAGTGGGAGACTCCGAAGTCTGCTACCGAGATACGAAGTTTTCTGGGATTGGCGGGTTATTACCGCAAGTTTATCGAAGGCTTTTCTAAGTTGGCATTACCTTTGACTCAGTGGACTTGAAAGGGTCAAGCTTTTGTGTGGGATGCAGCTTGTGAGGAAAGTTTTGTGGAATTGAAGAAGAGGTTGACGACCGCTCCAATGTTGATTTTGCCTAATCTGAGCGAATCTTTTGTGGTGTATTGTGATGCGTCGAAGATGGGTCTTGGAGGAGTATTGATACGGAATGGACAAGTTGTTACCTATGCTTCGAGACAATTGCGAGTTCATGAGAGGAATTATCATACACATGACTTGGAATTGGCCGCTGTGGTGTTTGTGTTGAAGATTTAGAGACATTATCTGTTTGGCTCTAAGTTTGAATTGTTCAGTGACCATAAAAGTCTGAAGTACCTATTTGATAAAAAAGAATTGAATATGAGGCAGAGAAGGTGGTTAGAGCTGTTGAAGGATTTTGATTTTTATTTGAGTTATCATCCGGGCAAAGCAAATGTAGTGGTCGGTGCATTGAGTAGAAAGTCATTGTATATGTCGATGCTCATGGTGAAAGAGTTGGAGTTACTTGAACAATTCCGAGATTTGAGTTTGGTATGTGAAGCCACTCCCGACAGTGTGAAATTGGGAATGTTGAAGTTGACTAGTGGTATTCTGGAAGAAATCAGAGTGGGACAGCAATTTGATCTAAAGTTGGTTGACCGGTTGACTTTGATTAACCAAGATAACGGAGGAGAATTCCGGATTGATGAGAAGGGTGTGATGAGGTTTCGAGATAGGGTATGTGTTTCAGATATTCCAGAAATCAAGAAGAGTATTCTAGAAGAAGGACACCGAAGTAGGTTGAGTATTCATCCCGGTGCTACGAAGATGTACCAGGATTTGAAAAAGTTATTTTGATGGCCGGGTATGAAGAAGGACATCACAGAGTTTGTTTATGTGTGCTTGACGTGTCAGAAGTTGAAGATTGAGCATCAGAAGCCTTTTAGGTATGATGCAGCCATTGAATATTCCAGAATGGAAATGGGATAGCATTTCCTTGGATTTTGTGTCGGGATTACCGAGAACTGCTAAGGGAAATGATTCAGTTTGGGTGATTGTGGATAGATTAACTAAATCGACTTATTTCTTGCCGATGAGGATTAATCATTCTATGTAGAAGCTAACCGAGATGTACATCAAGGAGATTGTGAAGTTACACTAGATACCTTCAAGAATTGTGTCGGATAGAGATCCAAGATTTACATCTAGGTTCTGGAAGAGTTTGTAAGATGCTTTGGGTACTAAGTTGAGGATGAGTTCGGCCTATCATCCGCAGACGGACGGACAGACAGAAAGGACTATCCAATCCTTAGAGGATTTGTTGAGGGCTTATGTGTTGGATCACGGAGGATCTTGGGATAGCCATTTATCGTTGATTGAGTTCACATACAATAATAGTTTTCATGCTAGTATTGGAATGCCGCTCTATTAAGCTTTGTATGGGAGAAGATGTAGGACTCCTTTGTGTTGGTATAAGTCGGGCGAGAGTGCTGTACTCAGACCTGAGATTGTGCAAGAGATGACTGAGAAGATTAAGATGATCCAAGAAAGGATCAGAGCATCACATAGTTGCCAGAAGAGCTACCATGATAAGAGAAGGAAGACACTTGAATTCCAAGAGGTAGATCACGTGTTTTTGAGGGTGACGCCAATGACTGGTGTGGGTCGAGCTTTGAAATCTAAGAAGCTCACTCCACGTTTTGTTGGTCCATATCAAATCTCGCAGAGGATAGGAGAGGTAGCCTATTGAATCGCTTTACCGCTGTCACTCACGAATTTGCATGACGTGTTCCATGTGTCTCAGTTGAGGAAGTACATTTCGGATCCGTCGTATGTGATACAGATGGATGATGTACAAGTGAGGGATAACCTGACAGTGGAAGCTCTACCTATGCGGATTGACGGTCGAGAGATGAAGCAACTGTGGGGTAAGGACATAACTTTGGTGAAGGTGTTGTGGGGTGGACCGGTTGGCGAAAGTTGGACTTGGGAATGTGAAGATCAGATGAGGGAGTCGTATACGACTCTATTTCTTTGAGGCAATTTTCGAGGGTGAAAATTCTTTAAGTGGGGGAGAGTTGTAACCCCCCCCCCCCCCCCCAAAAAATTGTTAGAATATTTATTTTATTTATTTAAATATAATATTCGTGAATTTTGGTGGTTTGTGTTGACGCTGGCATTTTTGTGGAGTTTTGGTTATTTAATTGAATAATAGTATATATTAGTATTATAATTAATTTAAATAATATTAGAGGAATTAAGGGTAAGATGACTTTTGAGGAGGATTAGTGAGGGTATTATTGGGAAAGCCCATTTTAGAAACCCAAAGGTTTAACAAAAAGGAGAATTTGAGAGGAATAGGTTTCATTTTGTTAGACCGTGAAAAGAAGGAAAAGGCCAGAGCTCTGAGGAAAGAGGGAAAAGTTTAGGATTCGAGAAGGTTTCCAGGAACTCAAGAAAGAAAGCTTGGAATCGACAATCTAAGGTATGGGGAGTATTGTCTTTCATTGTTTTCGATATAGGAATTCGATGTGTTTAAAGCTGATTTTGAGGTTTATATGGGTTTGTGGATTTTTGAGTAAATTGGTACTTTAGGGGATTTTTGCGGATAGATTATTAAGGATTGAATTGAATCGGATAAAAGTGGGCCTTCGAGGCTAAACCTTCTGTTGATGATATATGGGATCTTGTAGAGAAAGGGATTTATGGGATTTATGAGAATATTTGGGGTTGTGAAGGTTTAGGTGATTTTGAGGTCAAGATAGTATAATTAATCAACCTAATAGTCGTAGGTTTTGTGCCTTTGATTGTCGTAATGCCTTAGGAATGTTTGGGGATGTTTTTGGGGTAAATGAGGCTGAAATCGTAAGAGTTTTTGGGTCTGATACGCTACTGATGCAAAGCAGCGATTGCAGGAAATCGTAGGTTCGCAAAGCGAATGGTTTCTTCGCAAAGTGAACACTCGCCCCGGACTCGCACGTCGAGCTTCCCAGCGAGTGACTTCGCAAGGCGAGCAGAAGTGGGCTGAAGCGAGAGAGAGATAGAATGGGGGTTTTTTCTGGTTTTGTTTGGGATTCTGGGATTCGCTGGAAGCTCGCAAAGCGAACATCCCATCGAATAAGTTCGCACGGCGAACTTGGTAGTGAACGACTGCTGTTCACGAATTGTTTTATGATTCTTGTGCTGTCTTGATGTTTTGATGCTGTGATTTTTCTGATGATTTACCATGATGTTATTGATGACTATGAGATGATGATTTTGTGATGTTTTGATGAATAATTGATGACATGATTAACATGAGATTTTGATGGATGATGATGTACGTAATGACTTTTATTGATGATGATGATTATGATGTTGTGTATCATGCATTCATAGCATTTCAATGAGTTATACTTCAGTCTATTGAGGCTTCCATCCCATGGTGTGGATGTGAGGTGGTTTTTGATGTGCTCCGATTCTTGTGTAGAATCGATCCTAATGACGGGGATCTTTTGAGGGTGATGGCCTAGTGTCCATCGATTGTGACGATTGGTACCACATGCATGAGTCTTGTTGTGCATTGCATTTATTTAGCATTGATATGATTTATGATATTGTGATTTTGGATATTTTCCTTTGTGATGACCCTGATGATGTTGTATATGATGATGATGCCATTTTATGCATATCTTGTTTTTATATTGATTATAATGAATTGTGATTAATCACCCTACCTGTTTGAATGTTGTCTCCATGTGGGTAACGTGCAGGTGATCAGGCTTAGTTGTGGATGCCTTCGAGGACTTTTGGAGTTTATTTGCTTTTGGTCGATGTAGAGGGTCTTGCTCTGATATTGTAACATCGGGTTGGGTCTTTGAGTCGAACCATGTTGAGCTGTTATTTTTGTTGTTATTTTATTATTATGGCTTTTAATGAAAACCATTTTGATTTTGGATTATTGTGGTTATGGTGGTTCCGCTGCTATTTGATGGCCTTTTGATTATTTTGAGGAAAACCCGTTGTTTACGAAGCAAATGTTTTATTTTGATTTTATTGAGAAATGTGCAACCTTCTGAGGTGATTTTTACTCTGATAATTTGTGTATTTTGCCATGTATATTCGTGGGGTAGAAATAGGTGTTACAGACCCAATCATCAAGTCAATTTAACCTCAGGGGAAGCATTCATCAAAAATCAGGAATTAGGGTTTCTTGACCTAATTCACCCCTAAGCTGACTTTTAAGGCAAGGCCTGAACCAAAACCTCTAGACATGATTTGAGGGCCTCCAATATACCACATTGATCCATTTGCAACGATGGATTTATCCAAGAAGCTTGATTCACAAGTTTCAATTTCATCTGGACCACAATTAGGGTTGTGAAGAAAAAGTCAACTGTATCTTTGAATTTTGATCAAGTCATGCTCCCAAACCTTGGGAGATGATTCAATACACCTTATACCACCTATGGAACTCATCCATTAGGTTTGAATTAGGTCAAGGACTTGATTTCACAAAGGATCACACAGTTTGGATTTCATCTGATAAAAAGTCAACTATGCACAAAATCAAGTTTGACTTTTTTGGAATTTTTCACAAATATGGTTTCCCTAAGTAAAAAACAATGCTAATGTATGGTATTGATCATCATTCATTAAGAAAAATCAAGAAAAGTGAGGTTTCTTGCAAAAGGGGCAACCATAAGAAACTAAATTTTTCTAAGTTATGGAACAAAATGGCTTTGGTACCAACTTTGCAAGGTCATAACTCCTAAACCACAATGCCTTTTTCTTCCATTCAAAGCTCAAAAGAAAGTCCATTATAAATACTTTAAATATGTCAACTACACCTCATTCCAAATCCTCAAGGATTTTGAGTTATGGATTGATCAAAATCACAAAAACATGAAAATGGCCACTTTTCCAACATTTAGTGAAATTTTCAATAAGTCAGAATCTGTCCCACTTTTTCCAAAATGTAGAGGCATTTTCACTTTGATCCAAGTTGAACCAACACTAACCTTGAACATCAAAGTTGAAGTATGTCATGAGGGCTTTCCAAAATGTCCAAGAACTTAATCAAACTCCATTGACCTAGGAGTTATGGATCTCCCAAATTGCCTTGCTGCAACTGTTTTCAAGACAGATTTTGGTGCAAACTTGCACCCCACGATTCCTTAGACTGATTTTGAACACTTTGATCATTCAAATTCTGTCCAATTACAACACAAATGAATGAATGATCTGATCCATAACACAAAATGCCAAAAACCTAGCCTTCCATGTGCTAAATCATCATTAAAAGGAATCTTGAAATTCAAATTTGGCATCAAACATTAAAGTGATGCATTGAGGTGGCATGAATGAGCCACAAACCAGTCTAAATGAGTCAAGACATATCCAAATATCAGAGGACCTAAACCTGCAAAGTTTGGCACAAGTCAATGGCTAGAGGAGGCCCTTGACCAAGGAACCAAAGCATTTAATGCAATCTGATCCAAGCTGCCATTCACTATTAATGCCAAAACAAACTTGTTGTACTATAAATAGACCTCATTTTTTATTAGTTTGAGTACACCAAAGCACCCAAACTGATGCTTTCCTCAAAATCTCTCTTTCACTCCAAATTTGCCTTCCATTTCAAGTCATTATCGAGTTTTGAAATTGGAAGTGATTTTGTCCAAACCAATGATGCAAACACCTCACATACATCATATGTAAGTGATCCAAACACATAACCAACATCTGGAACATCAAAATCCAAAAGTAGTACCCCATTTGCACAAGTTTTTAGTAGGTTTGTAGTTGAGGTGCCACATCAAGTTCCAGCTCATTTCAATCCACTCCAAGCATTCAAACACACTCTTTGGCATCTAAGGAAGCTGTCCAGATCATTGGAAAACACTTGTAACATCTCCATCATCAAGCTCGATCACAAGTTGCAAGAGGTAAGCCTGAAGCCTTCAAACTCTATATTCCATGCATCATAAATGAATTTTTGAGTTACCATCTTGTTTCTGCATGTATGTAGAGTAATAACCCTCAATCAATTGCCATGAATCAATCGTGTGTGGAATTTCATTGTGTTCATGCTGAAATTAAGGTTCTTGAGGTTATCTTATGATTTCTCACTCCATACTTAATATAAATGCAATTAATCTATATGGTTATGATCCTCGTTCAAAAACGAACAAGATTGGTGTTTGAATCGTGCAAAACCATTGAGTAATCAGAGAGAAAAGTGAAAAAATGCAAATCACCCATGGCGCGGTCACGAGGAAGAAGAAAGTGACCATTGGCGCCATATTTCAAATTTTCAAATATTTGAATTTTTATATTTTATTTAATTGATTTCAAAAATTAATTTCTCTTTCATTTTTTTTTATCATTTTTTATTGGTTCTGTTTTTAAAAAGTCACAAAAATGTTTAATTATTTTATTTTTAAAAAAAATCCAATTTGTATTATTTATTTAATATAGTTAGAATTTTTTTAATTAATTTCATTTTTATTGTTTTTTAACATTTTAAATGAATCTCACCTTGAGTTTTCAAAACCAATTGGATTTCAAGCTTTCATGTGATTAAACATGATTTTTCAAAACATTTTTCAAAGTTTACAACTTGTTTTTAAATATATTTGATATTTTATATCATTTTTTATTTAATTTCCTTTGAAAATTATATCTTTTAAATTCAAAAATTAGGGTTTTCTCTAAATTTTATTTTTCAAACTTCACATACACACTTTGGGCCTCGAATAGAGTGTAAGTCCCATCCCTTGTTGTACAGAAAACTTTTTTGGGCCTCAGTCATTGTATAAGTCCCTCTGCGATTCTTAAAACGAAGGTGCGATCACTGTCTTTCACTGGGTCTTCCCTTGTGTTGTAAGTCCCATTTTTCTTCTTTTAAAATACACTTTGGGCCTCTAATAGAGTGTAAGACCCATCCCTTGTAAATACAAAACCTTTTTGGACCTCAGTCATTGTATAAGTCCCAATACGATTTTCAAAAACAACGGTGCAATCACTGTTATTTCTGGTCCTCTCCTTGAGCTGTAAGCCCCATCTCTTGTACAAAAATAAACTTTGGGTCACTCCTTGAGTATAAGACCCAATCTTCTCTTTAAAATAACTTTCCACTTTGATTTAGATTCAAATTCATAGTTGTTATCAAAACTTTCTTTAATTTCTTTAACAACTAACCATACAGCTGTAGTAATGGAAGCTTGCTCACCTGTAAGTTTTAAACAGCTTTACATATATATATATATATATATATATATATATATATATACACGAAGCCCTTCGCAGGGACATTCGATGTGCGAACCCACCCAATCACACCTCAGAATTCATCCCAGAATCATCACAGTTATCGCGCATTCGCTGCGCTACTCGCTTTGCGAGTCCAGGCGAACATTCGCCTTGGGAGTGTTTCGTTCGCTTTGATAACTAGCGATTGTAGGAAATCGCTGCTACACATCAGTAGCATAACAGACCGCAATACCTTACGAATCCAACCTCAGTCCACCCAAAAACATCCCTACCGCATTCCTAAGGCATTATAACCATCAAGGACACAAAACCTACAACTATTAGGTCGATTAATTTCACTATTCCAACTCGGACTCACCTAAACGTTAACAAACTCCCAAGGTTCCCATAAACCCCATTAATCCCTTTCTCATACAGGATCCCACATATCATCAAAAAGGTTTTGCCTCGAAGGCTTATTTTCACCCGAATCAATTCAACCGTTAATAATCCATCATCGATCCTCAGAAATACCCCTAAATCGTCAATAACTTATAAACCCTTCAAAAACCCCAAAACTCTCAAGATCCATTCTAAACACATCACTTCCTATATTGAAAACAATGAAAGGCAATACTCCCCATACCTTAGATTGTCGTTCCGGAGCTTTCCCCACTGATCCTTTGGAAACCTTCACGAATCCTCGCCTTTTCCTTCTTTCCTTAGAGCTCTGCACCTTCTCCTTATTTTCACGTTCTGGACAACAAATGAAACCTAATCTCAAATTCTCTTTTTGTTAAACCTTTGGGCTTCTAAAATGGCCTTCCCAATAATACCCTCACTAATCCTCCTCAAAAGTCCATCTTACCCTTAATTCCTCTAATATTATTTAAATTAATAATAATACTTATATATTCATATTATATACTATTAATTAATTAAAATAACCAAAACTCCACCAAAATACCGACATCGACATCAATCAACCAAAATTCACTGAAAATTTACAAATATTATATTTAAATAAATATTCTAATAAATTTGGGGTGTTACAACTCTCCCCCACTTAAAGAATTTTTGCCCTCGAAAATTACCTCAAAGAAATAGAGTCGGATACGACTCCCTCATCTGATCTTCGCGTTCCCAAGTCCAACTTTCGCCAGCTGGTCCTCCCCACAATACCTTCACCAAGGTTATCTCTTTACCCCACAATTGCTTCATCTATCGACCGTCAATCCGCACTGGCAACGCTTCAATAGTCAAGTTATCCCTCACTTGTACATTATCCATCAGAATCACATGCGACGGATCTGGAATGTACTTCCTCAACTGAGACACATGGAACACGTCATGAAAATTCGCAAGTGACGGAGGTAAAGCAATCCGATAGGCCACCTCCCCTATCCTCTGCGAGATTTGGTATGGACCAACAAAATGTGGAGTGAGCTTCCTAGACTTCAAAGCGCGACCCACACCAGTCACTGGCGTCAGTCTTAAAAACACGTGATCTCCCTCTTGGAATTCAAGTGCTTTCCTCCTCTTATCATGGTAACTCTTCTGACGACTCTGCAAAGCTTTCATCCTTTCTTGGATCATCTTAATCTTCTCGGTCGTCTCTTGCACAATCTCAAGTCCGAGTACAACACTCTCGCCCGACTCATACCAACACAAATGAGTCCTACACCTTCTCCCGTACAAAGCTTCATAAGGCGCCATTCCAATACTAGCATGAAAACTATTATTGTATGTGAACTCAATCAACAACAAATGGCTATCCCAAGATCCTCCATGATCCAACACACAAGCCCTCAGCAAATCCTCTAAAGATTGGATAGTCCTTTTTGTCTGACCGTCCGTCTGCGGGTGGTAGGCAGAACTCATCCTCAACTTAGTACCCAACGCATCTTGCAAACTCTTCTAGAACCTAGATGTAAATCTCAGATCTCTATCCGACACAATACTCGAAGGTATCCCATGCAACTTCACAATCTCCCCAATTTACACCTCGGCTAACTTCTGCATAGATTGATTAATCTTTATCGGCAAGAAATGAGTCGATTTAGTTAATATATCCACAATCATCCAAATGGAATCATTTCCCTTAGCATTCTTCGGTAACCCCACCACAAAATCCATGGAAATGCTATCCCACTTCCATTATGGAATTCTCAATGGCTGCATTATACCTAAAGGCTTCTGATGCTCAACCTTCGACTTCTGACAAGTCAAACACGCGTAAACAAACTCCGCAACATCCTTCTTCATATCTGGCCACCAAAACAACTTTTTCAAATCCTAGTACATCTTTGTAGCACCGGGATGAATACTCAACCTAATTCGGTGTCCTTCTTCAAGTATGCTCTTCTTAATATCTGGGACATCTAGAACACACACCCTGTCTCTGAACATCATCACACCATTCTCGTCAATCCGGAATTCTCCTCTGTTTCCTTAGTTGATCAAAGTCAACTGGTCCACTAACTTTAAGTCAGATTGTTGTCCCACTCTGATCTCTTCCAGAATGCCACTAGTCAACTTCAACATTCCCAACTTCACACTGTCAGGAGTCTCTTCACATACCAAACTCAAATCTCTGAATTGCTTAATTAACTACACCATAAGCATCGACATATGCAATGACTTCCTGCTCAATGCATCAACCACTACATTTACTTTTCCTGGATGATAACTCAAATCAAAATTGAAATCCTTCAACAACTCTAACCACCTTCTCTGCCTCATATTCAACTCTTTCTGATCAAATAGGTGCTTCAGACTTTTATGATCACTGAATTCAAACTTAGAGCCAAACAGATAATGTCTCCAAATCTTCAACACAAACACCACGGCGGCCAATTCCAAGTCATGGGTAGGATAATTCCTCTCATGAACTCGCAATTGTCTCGAAGCATAGGCAACAACTTGTCCATTCTACATCAAAAATCCACCAAGACCCATCTTCGACGCATCACAATACACCACAAAAGATTCGCTTAGATTAGGAAAAATCAACACTGGAGCGGTCGTCAACTTCTTCTTCAACTCCACAAAACTCTCTTCGCAAGCTACATCCTACACAAATGATTAACCCTTTCGAGTCAACTGAGTCAAAGGTAATGCTAACTTAGAAAAACCTTCGATAAACTTGCGGTAGTAACCCGCCAATCCCAAAAAACTTCGTATCTCGGTATCAGACTTCGGAGTCTCCCACTATAACACAACATCAATCTTAGAAGGATCTACAGCAATTCCACCACTCGAAATCACATGGCCAAGAAAACTCACTTACTTCAACCAGAATTCACACTTTGACAGCTTCACATACAACTTCTTCTCCTTCAACACTTGCAACACAATTCTCAAATGCTCAACATGCTCTTCTTTAGACTTAGAATATATCAAGATATCATCAATGAAGACCACCACAAACTGATCCAGATACTCTTGAAAAATCTGATTCATATACTCCATTAACACACAAGGTGCATTGGATACACCAAACGGAATCACAGTGTATTCATAGTGACCATACCTCGTTCTGAAAGCCGTCTTCGGAATATCATCAGGCTTAACACGAATATGATGATAACCAGACCTCAAATCAATCTTACTAAACACACAAGAACCTACTAACTGATCCATCAAATCATCAATCCTCGGAAATGGATACTTACTCTTGATCGTCACTTTATTCAACTATCTATAATCCACACACCATCTCATTGTTCCATCTTTCTTCTTCACCGACAACACATGAGCACCCCACAGAGAAACACTTGGTCGAACAAAGTTCATCCCAAGCAACTCTTCCAATTGTTCCTTTAATTCTCCCAACTTAGATGTAGACATCCGGTAAGGAGCCATTGACACCGGGCGCATACCTAGTATCAAATCCAACACAACCTCTACCTCACGCTCTAGGGCCAATCACTTACGTCATCAGGAAACACTTCCAAAATTTCACAAATAAAAGGCAAAACACCAACTTCTCCACCTTCACTAATACTCAAAATTACCCTCAACATAAACGTCTCGGCACCATCCTGCATCAACTCATCAAAACCATATGTAAGCACTTGGCTTAACTCCAAACAATTCGCTGCGCACACCACTTAAGCTCGCAAGACACGTCTATCCCATCCAACATGATCCCGTCTATTATCAACAAGAGATTAAGGGTGTTCAGTTCCTCAATTTGTCAATAATAGCCAACTATCATTAGGCGGTACAAACTATATTTACCAAACTATTGTAGCGTCCAACACCACACTTAGCCATCGCATCCACACCTAAAGCATCTTGGAGAAGCACCATCTTCTCCCCCACTTGTTTCATTCCCAACCTGCAAATGGAAAACAAAACAAGCATCGACAGTGTTTTCACACACATGTCGCACACTAGGGAATAGACAACATTAAACAACCTGGCCGAACGGACCGACCTGCTCTGATACCACTAATGTAACACCCTTTTCTACCCCACAATTATCACAGCGGAATAAACATAAAATCATAGTAAAATCAGATTAACCTCAAAGGGTGCACATTCCTCATAAAATTCAAATCAACAAAATTGCTCCGTAAACAAAGGATTTTCCTCAAAATAACTTAAAATGCCTTCAAGGGCAGCAGAACCACCATAACCACAAAAATCCCAAAAAGGGTTTATTAGCATAAACCATAGTCATCAAATAATCAATAAAATAACAGTCAAATAAAACTCAACATGGTTCGATTCAACGACCCAACCCGATATTACACTATCAGAGCAAGACCCTCTACATCGACCAAAATGAAAATAATACTTCAAATGTTCCTCGAAGCATCCACGGCTAATCCTGATCACCTGCACATTACCCGCGTGGAGGCAACATTCAAAAAGGCAAGGTGAGTAATACAATTCATTATAATCAATATAAAATAAGATATGCATAAAATGGCATCATCATCATATACAACATCGTTAGAGTCATCACAAGGCAAACATCAAAACACGTCATCATAAATCACAACAAATGCCACCTAAATGCAATGCACAACAGGACTCATGCATGTGGTACCAATCGTCACAATCGATGGATACTTAGGCCATCACCCTCCAAAGATCCCCGTCAAATAGGATCGATTCTACACAAGAACCGGAGCACGTCATAATCCACTTCACATTGACACAATTGGATGGAACCCACAAATAGACCGAAGTCTAACATCATCATCATTGGACCGAAGTCGTAACATCATCACAGAATGCTATGAATGCATGATACACAATGTCATAATCATCATCATCAAAAATATCATTATGTGCATCATCATTCACCAAAACATCATATTCGTCATATCGTCATTTATTCATCAAAACATCAATGCATCATCATCTTATAATCGTCAATATAGCTCATGATAATTCACATCAGTATTTAATCATCAAACATCAGGTATAAACAAGTCATAATCATCAATACACTCGTGGTAATTCATATCATCACCTAATCATCACTCATCCTATATAAACAACTTATAATCATCAATATACATCACGCTAATTTATATCATCAAATATTTAATCAAAACATCACGAATTCATCATCACATAATCATCAAAAACATCATGGTAAAACATCAGAAATATCACAGCACCAAACATCAAAACGGCACAACGTCATAGAACAAATTTCTCAAAACAGCAGACACTCGCTGCTACATTCATTGTGCGAACCTGCTCGCTGGGACCTTTTCTTTACGAAGCTGATAGTGAAGCCCCAATCCCACACAAAACCAGAGAGTTCCCCATTCTGCCTCTCTTCGCTCCTCTATTCGTTGTGTGAAGTCCTTCGTTGGGACCTTCGCTATGCGAACCCACCCAATCGCGCCTTAGAATTCATCCCAAAATCATCACAATTATCGCGTATTTGCTGCGCTACTCGCTTGCGAGTCCAGGCAAACATTCGCCTTGGGTGTGTTTCGTTCGCTTTGATAACTAGCGATTGCAGGAAATCGCTGCTACACATCAGTAGCATAACAGACCGCAATACCTTACGAATCCAACCTCAGTCCACCCAAAAACATCCTTACTGCATTCCTAAGGCATTATAACCATCAAGGACACAAAACCTACAACTATTAGGTCGATTAATTTCACTATTCCAACTCGAACTCACCTAAACCTTAACACACTCCCAAGGTTCCCATAAACCCCATTAATCCCTTTCTCATACAGGATCCCACATATCATCAAAAAGGTTTTGCCTCGAAGGTTTATTTTCACCCGAATCAATTCAACAATTAATAATCCATCATCGATCCTCAGAAATACCCCTAAATCGTCAATAACTTATAAACCCTCCAAAAACCCCAAAACCCTCAAGATCCATTCTAAACACATCACTTCCTATATTGAAAACAATGAAAGGGAATACTCCCCATACCTTAGATTGTCGTTCCAGAGCTTTCCCCACTGATCCTTTGGAAACCTTCATGAATCCTCGCCTTTTCCTTCTTTCCTTAGAGCTCTGCACCTTCTCCTTATTTTCACGTTCTGGACAACAAATGAAACCTAATCTCAAATTCTCTTTTTGTTAAACCTTTGGGCTTCCAAAATGGCCTTCCCAATAATACCCTCACTAATCCTCCTCAAAAGTCCATCTTACCCTTAATTCCTCTAATATTATTTAAATTAATAATAATACTAATATATTCATATTATATACTATTAATTAATTAAAAAAACCAAAACTCCACGAAAATACCGACATCGACATCAATCACCCAAAATTGACCGAAAATTCACAAATATTATATTTAAATAAATTAAATAAATATTCTAATAAATTTGGGGTGTTACAACTCTCCCCCACTTAAAGAATTTTCGCCCTCAAAAATTACCTCAAAGAAATAGTGTCGGATACGACTCCCTCATCTGATCTTCGCGTTCCCAAGTCCAACTTTCGCCAGCTGGTCCTCCCCACAATACCTTCACCAAGGTTATCTCTTTACCCCGCAATTGCTTCATCTATCGACCGTCAATCCACACTGGCAACGCTTCAACAGTCAAGTTAACCCTCACTTGTACATCATCCATCTGAATCACATGCGACGGATCTGGAATGTACTTCCTCAACTGAGACACATGGAACACGTCATGAAAATTCGCAAGTGACGGAGGTAAAGCAATCCGATAGGCCACCTCTCCTATCCTCTATGAGATTTGGTATGGACCAACAAAATGTGGAGTGAGCTTCCTAGACTTCAAAGCGCGACCCACACCAGTCACTGGAGTCACTCTCAAAAACACGTGATCTCTCTCTTGGAATTCAAGTGCTTTCCTCCTCTTATCATGGTAACTCTTCTGACGACTCTGCAAAGCTTTCATCCTTTCTTGGATCATCTTAATCTTCTCGGTCGTCTCTTGCACAATCTCAAGTCCGAGTACAGCACTCTCGCCCGACTCATACCAACACAAATGAGTCCTACACCTTCTCCCGTACAAAGCTTCATAAGGCGCCATTCCAATACTAGCATGAAAACTATTATTGTATGTGAACTCAATCAACGACAAATGGCTATCCCAAGATCCTCCATGATCCAACACACAAGCCCTTAGCAAATCCTCTAAAGATTGGATAGTCCTTTTTGTCTGACCGTCCGTCTGCGGGTGGTAGGCAGAACTCATCCTCAACTTAGTACCCAACGCATCTTGCAAACTCTTCTAGAACGTAGATGTAAATCTCAGATCTCTATCCGACACAATACTCAAAGGTATCCCATGCAACTTCACAATCTCCCCAATTTACACCTCGGCTAACTTCTGCATAGATTGATTAATCTTTATCGGCAAGAAATGAGTCGATTTAGTTAATATATCCACAATCATCCAAATGGAATCATTTCCCTTAGCATTCTTCGGCAACCCCACCACAAAATCCATGGAAATGCTATCCCACTTCCATTATGGAATTCTCAATGGCTGCATCATACCTAAAGGCTTCTGATGCTCAACCTTCGACTTCTGACAAGTCAAACACACGTAAACAAACTCCCCAACATCCTTCTTCATATCTGGCCACTAAAACAACTTTTTCAAATCCTGGTACATCTTCGTAGCACCAGGATGAATACTCAACCTACTTCGGTGTCCTTCTTCAAGTATGCTCTTCTTAATATCTGGGACATCTGGAACACACACCCTATCTCTGAACATCATCACACCATTCTCATCAATCCAGAATTCTCCTCTGTTACCTTGGTTGATCAAAGTCAACTGGTCCACTAACTTCAAGTCAGATTGTTGTCCCACTCTGATCTCTTGCAGAATGCCACTAGTCAACTTCAACATTCCCGGCTTCACACTGTCAGGAGTCTCTTCACATACCAAACTCAAATCTCTGAATTACTTAATTAACTACAACTCCTTCACCATAAGCATCGACATATGTAATGACTTCCTGCTCAATGCATCAACCACTACATTTGCTTTGCACGGATGATAACTCAAATCGAAATTGAAATCCTTCAACAGCTCTAACCACCTTCTCTGCCTCATATTCAACTCTTTCTGATCAAATAGGTGCTTCAGACTTTTATGATCACTGAATTCAAACTTAGAGCCAAACAGATAATGTCTCCAAATCTTCAACACAAACACCACGGCGGCCAATTCCAAGTCATAAGTAGGATAATTCCTCTCATGAACTCGCAATTGTCTCGTATCATAGGCAACAACTTGTCCATTCTGCATCAAAAATCCACCAAGACCCATCTTCGACGCATCACAATACACCACAAAAGATTCGCTTAGATTAGGCAAAATCAACACTGGAGCGGTCATCAACTTTTTCTTCAACTCCACAAAACTCTCTTTGCAAACTACATCACACACAAATGATTGACCCTTTCGAGTCAACTATGTCAAAGGTAATGCTAACTTAGAAAAACCTTCGATAAACTTGCGGTAGTAACCCGCCAATCCCAAAAAACTTTGTATCTCGGTATCAGACTTCGGAGTCTCCCACTGTAACACAACATCAATCTTAGAAGGATCTACAACAATTCCACCACTCAAAATCACATGGCCAAGAAAACTCACTTCCTTCAACCAGAATTCACACTTTGACAGCTTCACATACAACTTCTTCTCCTTCAACACTTGCAACACAGTTCTCAAATGCTCAGCTTGCTCTTCTTCAGACTTAGAATATATATCCGGATATCATCAATGTAAATCACCACAAACTGATCCAGATACTCATGAAAAATCTGATTCATATACTCCATGAACACACCAGGTGCATTGGATACACCTAACGACATCACAGTGTATTCATAATGACCATACCTCGTTCTGAAAGCCGTCTTCGGAATATCATCAGGCTTAACACGAATATGATGATAACCAGACCTCAAATCAATCTTACTAAACACACAAGCACCTACTAACTGATCCATCAAATCATCAATCCTCGGAAGTGGATACTTACTCTTGATCGTCACTTTATTCAACTATCTATAATCCACACACCATCTCATAGTTCCATCTTTCTTCTTCACCGACAACACATGAGCACCCCACAGAGAAACACTTGGTCGAACAAAGTTCATCCCAAGCAACTCTTCCAATTGTTCCTTCAATTCTCCCAACTTAGATGTAAACATCCGGTAAGGAGCCATTGACATCGGGCGCATACCTGGTATCAAATCCACCACAACCTCTACCTCACGCTCTGGGGCCAATCACTTACGTCATCAGGAAACATTTCCAAAATTTCACAAATAAAAGGCAAAACACCAACTTCTCCACCTTCACTAATACTCAAAATTACCCTCAACATAAACGTCTTGGCACCATCCTGCATCAACTCATCAAAACCATATGTAAGCACTTGGCTTAACTCCAAAAAATTCACTACGCACACCACTTAAGCTCACAAGACACGTCTATCCCATCCAACATGATCCCGTTTATTTTCAACAAGAGATTAAGGGTGATCAGTTCCTCAATTTGTCAATAACAGCCGACTATCATTAGGCGGTACAAACTATATTTACCAAACTATCGTAGCGTCCAACACCACACTTAGCCATCGCATCCACACCTAAAGCATCTTGGAGAAGCACCATCTTCTCCCCCACTTGTTTCATTCCCAACCTGCAAATGGAAAACAAAACAAGCATCGACAGTGTTTTCACACACATGTCGCACACTAGGGAATAGACAAGATTAGACAACCTGGCCGAACAGACCGACCTGCTCTGATACCACTAATGTAACACCCTTTTCTACCCCACAATTATCACAGTGGAATAAACATAAAATCATTGTAAAATCAGATTCACCTCAAAGGGTGCACATTCCTCATAAAATTCAAATCAACAAAATTGCTCCATAAACAAAGGGTTTTCCTCAAAATAACTTAAAATGCCTTCAAGGACAGCCGAACCACCATAACCACAAAAATCCCAAAAAGGGTTTATTAGCATAAATCATAGTCATCAAATAATCAATAAAATAACAGCCAAATAAAACTCAACATCGTTCGACTCAACGACCCAACCCGATGTTACACTATCAGAGCAAAACCCTCTACATCGACCAAAATGAAAATAATACTTCAAAAATTCCTCGAAGCATCCACGGCTAATCCTGATCACCTGCACGTTACCCACGTGGAGGCAACATTCAAAAAGGCAAGGTGAGTAATACAATTCATTATAATCAATATAAAATAAGATATGCATAAAATGGCATCATCATCATATACAACATCGTTAGAGTCATCACAAGGTAAACATCAAAACAAGTCATCATAAATTACAACAAATTCCACCTAAATGCAATGCATAACAGGACTCATGCATGTGGTACCAATCGTCACAATCGATGGATACTTAGGCCATCACCCTCCAAAGATCCCCGTCAAATAGGATCGATTCTACACAAGAACCGGAGCACGTCATAATCCACTTCACATCCACACAATTGGATGGAAGCCACAAATAGACCGAAGTCTAACATCATCATCACTGGACCGAAGTCCTAACATCGTCACAGAATGCTATGAATGCATGATACACAATGTCATAATCATCATCATCAAAAATATCATTATGTGCATCATCATTCACCAAAACATCATATTCGTCATATCGTCATTTATTCATCAAAACATCAATGCATCATCATCTTATAATCGTCAATATAGCTCATGATAATTCACATCAGTATTTAATCATCAAACATCAGGTATAAACAGCTCATAATCATCAATACACTCATGGTAATTCATATCATCACTTAATCATCACTCATCCTATATAAACGGCTCATAATCATCAATATACATCACGGTAATTCATATCATCAAATATTTAATCAAAACATCAAAAACATCATGGTAAAACATCAAAAACATCACAGTACCAAACATCAAAATAGCACAACGTCATAGAACAAATTTTGCAAAAAAGCAGACACTCACTGTTACGTTCGCTGTGCGAACCTGCTCGCTGGGACCTTCGCTTTGCGAAGCTAGCAGTGAAACCCCAATCCCACACAAAACCAGAGAGTTCCCCATTCTGTCTCTCTTCGCTCCTCTATTCGTTGTGTGAAGTCCTTCGCTGGGACCTTCGCTATGCGAACCCACCCAATCGCGCCTCAGAATTCGTCCCAGAATCATCACAGTTATCGCGCATTCGCTGCGCTACTCACTTTGCGAGTCCAGGCAAACATTCGCCTTGGGAGTGTTTCGTTCGCTTTGATAACTAGCGATTGCAGGAAATCGCTGCTACACATCAGTAGCATAATAGACCCCAATACCTTACGAATCCAACCTCAGTCCACCCAAAAACATCCCTACCGCATTCCTAAGGCATTATAACCATCAAGGACACAAAACCTACAACTATTAGGTCGATTAATTTCACTATTCCAACTCGAACCGACCTAAACCTTAACAAACTCCCAAGGTTCCTATAAACCCCAATAATCCCTTTCTCATACAGGATCCCACATATCATCAAAAAGGTTTTGCCTCGAAGGCTTCTTTTCACCTGAATCAATTTAACCCTTAATAATCCATCATCGATCCTCAGAAATACCCTTAAATCGTCAATAACTCATAAACCTTTAAAAACCCCAAAACCCTCAAGATCCATTCTAAACACATCACTTCCTATATTGAAAACAATGAAAGGCAATACTTCTCATACCTTATATTGTCGTTCCGGAGCTTTCCCCACTGATCCTTTGGAAACCTTCACGAATCCTCGCATTTTCCTTCTTTCCTCAGAGCTCTGCACCTTCTCCTTATTTTCACGTTCTGGACAACAAATGAAACCTAATCTCAAATTCTCTTTTTATTAAACCTTTGGGCTTCCAAAATGGCCTTCCCAATAATCCCCTCACTAATCCTCCTCAAAAGTCCGTCTTACCCATAATTCCTCTAATATTATTTAAATTAATAATAATACTAATATATTCATATTATATACTATTAATTAATTAAAATAACTAAAACTCCACCAAAATACTGACATCGACACCAATCACCCAAAATTCACTGAAAATTCACAAATATTATATTTAAATAAATTAAATAAATATTCTAATAAATTTGGGGTGTTACACTTAGAGTTTTCCCCGGCAATTAGGTCTAGGATTAGATCAAACCAGTGGTCACTCTTTCAACTAAGTCAAAACTAGTTCCCCATAGGAAATTCCAGATACAGTCTTGCCTCCTCTTGGGCTTATACAATATGGAACAGAGAAAGGCATTATTCCCAGTGAAACTTTTCTCAAGACTGTCACTATTAGAAAATTGTAAAATAAATTCATTTCCCCCTGAGATAATTAATTCCCAGTGAAACCTCTCTTGAATTTCTTCAAACCCTAGAACTGTTCACTAAAGGATTAATTCCCGGTGAAACTTTTTTTGAACTTTTCTTAGGTTTAGACCCACAGGCTTCCTAAAATCATCCCCAACCTCCTCTTGGGCTTTGTACAACTCAGGCTTCTTAGAAGTTCTCATGTTTCCTCTTGGGCTTAGTACAAGGACCCGAGACCTCTTACAGGTATAGGACAGAACTTAGTCATCCTTTGTTAGAGAAGTCTTTCCAAAGAGTCATAACCTCAGACCAATTTAGGGTTGATTCTCATCCCTTAAAACATCAGCCTCCTCTTGGGCATCATACAAAGATAAACCTTTCATACCAGTAGACTTGGACAGTCTCATCTCCTTTTGGATCTTAAGAAATCCTCAAGTTTCCTACAAGCACAAGAAAGAAACCCTGGTCATTTAATCAATCATCAACAGAGTTTAAACTTTTCATCCTAAATTTCCCCATCTAAGGTAAATTTACCATCAATACCAACAGAAACAGAACCTCAAGGCATCTGATATCTCAACTCTTCTATAATCCTCAGCAAGAGTTGGTTCCCCACTTTGGACCTGCCTCTGGATCTCAATAATCCTCAGTAGAAGATAGCCTCCTCTTAGGCTTCATATAAGAAATTCCCCAACCAGCCTCCTCTTAGGCTTTGTATAATGATCTTTCCTCAGTCTCTTTTCAGCCTCAATCTTGGGCTTTGTACAAGACAGATAAAAACACCATCTTGTTGAGTCAGTTCTTTTCAGCCTCAATCTTGGGCTTTGTACAAGACAGATAAAAAACACTCTCTTATTGAGTCAGTCTCTTTTCAACCTAAATCTTGGGCTTTGTACAAGACACCTGAAATATCCTCAGCTGAATCAATCATCCTCTTTTTAGCCTCAATCTTGAGCTTTGTATAAGACACATATAAACTTTCCCCAAGAAGTCAAACCCTTCTACCCTCCTCTTAGGCTTTGTATAAAGATCTCTCCAGCGGAGTCAATCTTCTTTCAGTCTCAATCTTGGGCTTTGTACAAGATAGATAAAACCTCTCACCAGTAGAGTCAGTTTCTTCTTTCAGCCTCAATCTTGGGCTTTGTACAAGACGCCCACAAATATTTCCCCAGTGGAGTCAATAACTCTTTTCAGCCTCAATCTTGGGCTTTGTACAAGACAGACAAAATATTTCCCCGGAAAAGTCAACTTTCAGCCTCCTCTTAGGCTTTGTATAATGATCTCCCCCAAAAGAGGCTGTCTCTTTCCAGCCTCAATCTTGGGCTTTGTACAAGACAGATACAAAACTCCCTAAATAGAGTCAACCTTTTAGCTTCAACCTTGGGCTTTGATCAAGGCACACACAAAAAACCAACATCCCCTCAGAAGAAATAAAAAATCTCTCTGTAGGAAGACATTTCTCTGTACATCACGCATCCAAACAGAAAATCAAACAAACCCTAATCCCAGATAACTACTGTAAGTGGCACACTTGTTGATTCAAATATCCAAGTTGTAGTCCATCTCTTATCTTGGAAAATCACCTCTTTTCATCTAATTGTTGTAAGTGGCAAGCCTCTGGATTAGAAACATCCAAGCCATTGTCCCTCTCTTAGCATGAAAGGTTCCTAAGGAAAAATGGCATTGCTCTACACAGAGTTAAAGTTTCCTCCTTCAGGACAAATCCCCTATAAAGGAAATTATGGCATTACTGGATTCTCACATCCCAGTTAAAGTAATCCTCCTTTATAATCAGTTACCCAACAACTGTGATGGACAGACGAGATATCTCCTTTAGAGATGACAAATTCTCTCTCAGTCAAACCTTTTAGCTTCAATCTTGGGCTTTGAACAAGACACAAATACTCTTTCAGCTTCAGTCTTGGGCTTTGAACAAGACACCAAACATCTTTCCTCCCATAGAATAAGAGAAACTACGATTGCTCTGATTTCCCTGTTTTCTTTAATGGGAATACGTAGGCATAAGTTTGTGAAATCTTAGCGAGCACACTAATAAAAACGTTAGGTCCAGTACCTTACCAAAAACATCGGAAAAACCCGAAATCAACAAAAACTCTCTCTCTCAAACACTCCCAAAGGATAAACTTTCCCAATCAATGAACGAACACCAGTAAATAAAAAACAGTAGAATTGCTAACGATCTACGGATAACCATATATAGGATGGGTAATTGACAACTCCCCATTGTATAACCTGACCCCGAACCCCCAATCTCTTAAGCATTTGTTAAAGAAAATATTTGCGTGCAAGGTTAGTTTGAGATAGCTTCCCTTTCCTTTCTAGCTTCATAGGATAAATAAGAAATCAGAAAGTAGCACCCAATTCCAACCATGGAGATAAGGTGGTCGCGTCACCGACAAAAATCGCGCGCTACAGTAAAATGGCGACTCTGCTGGGGAGCCAAACTAGGATTAGAATTCCTAAGAGGTCTAGGTTGTTAGCAATCATACTACATACTATATATATATATATATATATATATATATATATTTACTGCTATTCCTACTTGATATCTGTGTTTATTTTTCTGTCAATGGGAATGCGATTGATACGCATGTGGAAAGTTTGAGAGAACCCTAAGATAAGCGGTGGCACAGACGGCTGGACTTATAGGGAGTGAATCCCGAATAAGCGATCCTGGTAGACCACCAAATCAGGCGAGGGCCCGTGTGGATACTTACTGCTGAACAACCAATTGTTGTGGAAGCAGAGTTTTCCCAGTGCGGCACCCGTGACCTTGAGGATTTAGTAGGCATTAACCCTATGACCAATTGGTAGTGCGGTGACTATCGGGAATAGTTGATACGTGATACTACACTCAAATGAGATTATCCTAGGATGCTACAGCTCGCTCGGGTGAACCAGCTTGCTGTTGATATCCCTAGGGGGGTCAATGATTTTGGGAACCTTAGGATCCGTTCCACAGGTACAAAAATTGACCAGAATACAACCTTTGGGGATGGGTAGAGCCATGACTCCATGCTTGTGACGTTGAACCCTTGAACCCATGTTTTTTCAATGTTTTTGTGTGTTGCATTCATGCATTCATCTAAAAAACTCTTAAACAAATAAAAAATCTCTTCTTTTTTCAAATTAAACTAAAACAATAATTACAAATATCAGAGAGATTGCGTTATGGATTTCGGTAGAAGAAAGACGCACAAGTACACCTTCAAGGCTCCGAAACTAGAGGATTTAAGGGGGTTGGCAAGGATGATAACCAATCCCGAGGCTTTTATAGTTAAGCACAGAGGGCTGCTGACTCTGTTAAGGGTCCACATAGTTGAAGGAATCCTGTCTACGCTAATTCAGTTCTACGATCTGGTTTATCACGGCTTCACATTCCCGGATTACTAACTGGCACCAACACTAGAAGAGTACTCTCATCTGATTAATTTATCTATCACTGATCGAGCTCCTTTACTTGGACTGGAAGAAATTCCAAAGGATCAAACCATTGCAAGATCAATCTATTTGGACGAGTCAGAAGTAAGGACTCACATGGCCACTAAAGGAGGAATCCAAGGTTTACCAGCCTAGTTTTTAGTAAAGAAAGCCCTGTACTTTGCTAGTATAGGAAATGTAACTGCTTTCGAGGACGTCTTTGTTCTACTCAAATACGGGTTATTCCTTTTTCCTAACATTGACAACTTCGTTGATACCAATGCCGTTAAGATATTTCTGATTGGAAATCCCCTACCAACCCTTCTCGCAGATGCTTATCATTCTGTACACTTAAGGAATTTGTACAGCAGAGGAATGATCACTTGCTGTGTACCCTTACTTTACAAATGGTTCATTTCCCATTTACCCAAGTCAGCTGCTTTTTGGGATCATAAGAGTACTCTACGTTGGTCGCAAAGGATTTTGTCTCTTACAAACTCTGACATAGATTAGTATGATAGGATTTATGAGGGAATAGAGATCATTATGGATGTGGAAATTTCCCTAATGTACCCCTCCTTGGAACTAAAGGAGGAATCAACTACCATCCAATTTTAGTTCGCCGTCAACTCGGATACCCGATGAAGAATATCCCGTGTAATGTTCATCTGGAAGGTCTTTTCTTCAAGGAAGGGGAAAATGATAGGGCACTAAAGAAGGAAATAGTGCATGCCTGGCAACATATTCACAGGAAAGGAAGAGAGTCTCTAGGAAGGCCAAATTGTACCTCCATGGAACCTTATCTCCATTGGGTGCAGACTAGAGCTCTTAAGCTGAGGATGCCTTACCCTCGCCAAGAAGTTTTTCCTTTAAAGGAATATGTCCTTTATTTCATGTCTGATATGGAAAAACTCCAGGTAGCTCTCAACAAAGTTCAACTTGAGAAGAGCTCTTAGAAAAACAAGTATCGATTCCTCAATGTGGAGTGTACTAAGATTCAGGAACTGTTAAAGGAAAAGGATGCTCTGGTTAAGATACTAGAGCAGCATGCTATAGAAAATCAAGGAGACAAAAGAAATTTGCTCGCTCATTTCACTTGGCAAAGGACTGGCAACCCGACAACGGCTAAGGAGCCCGGTCAAAGAAAAGGAAAGTACCAGAAATAGCATATGAGCACTCTTCAGAAAGGACTCAGGATCCATAAAAGCTTATCCATTTTCCTTACAGCACTTTGTAAAATATTGTACTTTTCCTTACTGCAATCTTTCAAATTCAATAAAACAGGGTCTCCATCCTTCACTGTATGATATTTGCAATCTATTCGTTGAATTTTTTTTATTAAAGTTAAAAAATATATAACTTTGCATATCATTCATCATTCTCGCATAACGCGTTCTTCTTATCTTCGAATGTCACATTTGCGTCACGATTCTAAAGTCAAACTGTCTCACTCATACAATACTTGGGCCAATCGACAAAAGAAAATGGACGATCTCGAGGAAGAGAACAAAAAGCTGAGAGAAGAAATCAACGCTCTAAAGGAAAGTTTGGAAAAACTTTACAGTGACATGCAATCCTTGACAACAGCTCAGAGGCAACAACAAAAGACTGTAATCTCGGAGATTACATCTACGCCTATAATGGAAAAATATGATCCTCGGTAAAACATGCCTAAAGGTCGCCCCTGGGGCATGCCTCTCAACTTTATACCTGAAGGATACATTCCGCCGGTCACTGAAGACCCAGAAACCACAGCAGGAACCATTAGGCCTGAAGGTTATAAACTTTGGGAAAATGAAGACGCAAGGTTTACAACAGCAACTCCTGAAGGTTACAAACTTCAGGGAACTGAAGCGCCAAGAGTTACCGCTGTAATGACCATACCACAACCAGTAGTACACACTGTCCCAAAAGGACAAATTCCACAAGTAATTCCTGGTGGAAACGAAGACATGTATAAAAGGATGAATGAGTTCCAGGAACAATTCTTGGAAATGAAGAAGGAACTGCATGCCATTCGCGGTCAAGACTTATTCAGAAAGGACGCCAAAGACCTCTGTCTGGTCCCTAATGTAAAGATACCACACAAATTTAAGGTGCCTGACTTTGAAAAATACAAGGGCAACTCTTGCCCTCAAAGTCATCTGGTGATGTACGCTCGAAAAATATCTACTCAGACAGAGAATCAAAAGCTACTGATCCATTATTTCCAAGACAGTTTAACCGGTGCCGCATTTAAATGGTACATGGGTTTAAACCGCCCCAAGATTATCACCTTCAGAGATCTTGGGGCAGCCTTCGTTCAGCAGTATAAATACAATTTGGACATGGCACCAGATAGGGATCAAATCAGAGTAATGTCGCAGAAGGACAAAGAAACTTTCAAAGAATATGCTCAGAGATGGCGAGAAATTACCGCCCATATTTGTCCCCCTCTCGAGGAAAAAAAGATGACAAAGATCTTTTTGAAAACCTTAAGCTCATTCTACTACGACCGCATGGTCGCCAGTGCGCCCAGTGACTTCACTGAGATGGTGAACATGGGAGTGCACCTTGAAGAAGCAGTCCGAGAAGGACAATTGGTAAAAAAACACAGAGCCATCAAGCAGTACTAAGAGATACGGTAGTGCTTTCCAAAATAAAATAGAGCAAGATATCAGTAATATCTCTCTGGGAAAGCAAAGGTAAAGGTATTAACCAGTAGCGGCAGTAACTCCCACTATCAACCCAGCGCCAGCTCCGACGTATCAACCTCAGGTTGCTCAGAGCCAACCAAGTCAGCAACAGTATCAACAAAGGACACAACAGCCTCTTCAGCAGGCTCGTCCACAGTACAACAACAACAATCGTACAACACGACCATCAGGGTTTGACCCTATACCAATGTTGTACGCAAAATTGTTTCCACTTCTACTGGCCAAGGGGCACGTCCAAACCAGGTCTCCTCTTACAGTACCAGAAAATCTGCCTTTTTGGTTCAAAGCGGGTCAAACTTGCCCTTACCATCAAGGAGGATCAGGGCACAACATTGAGAACTGTATCAGCTTCAAGTCTGATGTACAGAAGCTTATCAGTAACGGGATCCTATCTTTCAAAGATACTAATCCAAATGTTCAGAAGAACCCGTTACCACAACATGAGAAGACTGCAGTAAATTTAATAGAGGAAGAATTTAGCCGCACTTATCAAATTCACGATGTACTCCTATTAGGAACCAATCTGGTCAGGATGCATTGTAGATAGAGCGGGTACGGTCATGTACCACCTCGCAATTATCACAAGTGTGATATTTGCTCAAAGAATAATCAGGGGTGTTCAGTAGTGCAATCAGCTCTACAAGAACAAATGAATCTAGGCTGGATCCAGGATCACTGAATCTGTGAAGTCAACATGGCCAATACAAATCCCAACATTATTCAGAACCACGACATCCGTGCGATGAACGTCAATTTCGTGGTGATGCACTCAAGGCAAAGTCAATACCATAATCTGCCACGGCACGATTACAATACCTGTCCAATCTGCTTGACAAGAAATCAGGGATGCTCTTTTGTACAAGAGGCCCTCCAACGTCAAATGGATCTCGGATGGATTCAAGACTACCATGAGAGAAATAACAATCAAGTCAATATGATTTAGATTTTTGACGTACGCCTGATGAATACCAGTCTGGTAGAATTACACGCTAAGTAAGTCAGGCTCGACTTTCTGGCTTCACATGATTATAAAGACTATAAAGAATGCCGTAAAGATGACCAAGGATGTGCACTTGTCTAAAGAACACTTCAACACTTGTTGGACCACTGGTGGCTTCCAATATACTTGGATGAAGTTGCACAACAGATTAGTATGACTGATGGAGATCCTGATAGGCATCAAATTCAGGATGTTCACTCGATGGAAACAGATCTAGTAAAGTTACACTGCATACAAAGTGGACGTGGTCGGGTGCCACCCCACCACTACGAGCACTGTAGAGTTTGTTCAGAGAACAACAAAGGATGCTACCTAGTACGAGAAGATCTTCAAAGTCAGTTGGACCATAAAGAAATTGGACCATGTTCAAGTTCTGAGTCGATCAACGTGATGTCAGACTATTTCCTTAATCAAAGCAAAGACGTTGTCATAATCTTCGATTGTGGGAGGACCAAAGATGTTTGTGCTATAATCCCTTTACTCGATGAATAAAGAATTCCTCTGGACAGTAGAAAAGTTCCCAACCAGTAACCGATTGAAGTTGCCTATAACGGTCAGAGAAATCAAAAAGATCATGTGGTTATCTACTTGCCAGGTCCAATACCGTACAAATCAGAAAAGGATATCCCTTACAAGTACGGTGCAACAACCATCGAAAATGGAAGGAAACTCCATTACCCTCCATCGTGAACATTGCCGACATCAGTCGAGTAACACGGAGCGACCGTATCTTCAACAGAGGAGTGGGAGAACCCTCCAAAGAAAAGGAACCTCAAACAGAAGTTCCTAATCAACCAGATAGTCAATTTGCAAAAAATAATGATGAGATGCTGAAGCTCATCTGAAAAAGCAAGTACAACATTATAGACTAACTGATACAGACTCCATCTAAAATCTCTGTGATATCTCTCCTGCTTAGTTCCGAAGCTCACAAGGAAGCTCTGCAGAAAATTTTAGAGCAAGCTTTCATAGAACAAGATGTGACGGTAAAACAGTTTGACAGCATCATTTTCAACATCACTTCCTACAACAACTTAGGATTCAGTGATGAAAAACTACCAGAAGAAGGCAAAAATCACAATATGGCGCTTAATATTACAGTCAACTGCCAGGACGATGCTCTAACCAGCATACTGGTAGACACAGGATCAGCTCTGAATGTTATGCCAAAATCAACTCTGATACGACTATAATTTCAAAGAGCCCGATGAGAGGCAGTGAGGTCATCGTCAAAGCCTTTGATGGATCTAGAAAAACAGTTATCGGCGAAGTTGATCTTCCCATAACCATCGGTCCACACACTTTCCAGGTCATGGATATCCGGGCAGCCTATAGCTGTTTATTAGGAAGACCTTGGATACACGAAGCTGGGGCATTCACTTCGACACTTCACCAGAACCTGAAATTCGTCAGGAATGATAAGCTAGTCACAGTATGCGGAGAGCAGACCTTAATCGTAAGCAACTTATCATCATTCTCCTATTTAGAACCCGAGGAGGTTGTTGGAACTCAGTTTCAAGCACTCTCGGTGAACAATGAGAATCGGCCAGAAAAACGGATGTTGATTTCCTCATACAAAGATGCTCTCAAAGTGATCGAGAGTAACGACACAAAAGGATGGGTACAACTCATAATTCCTATAGATAACAAGACAAAGAAAGGTCTTGGTTTCTCCTCAGCCTGTACCCAGACTGCCAAGAAAGATGAAAGTGTTCATCCCATTCAAGACTTCTTCCACAGTGGAGGCTTCCTCCAACTAGTGTCTCAAGAAGTACACACCATCGATAAAAGTGACTCCTCCGATACGGATGAGGAATGAAATCTTATCTCAACGACAACAGTTATATGCCTCAGGAAGAAACACACATGCCATTCTGTTTTCCCAAGCAGGGCCCGAGATATATACCAAGATCAGACATTTGAATGATCAATGGATATTGTGATCCCGAAGGATGCCGTACTCCACCTAATTCATTAGAGGAAGACAATCTAATGAAAGACAACTATGGCTATAATCCCCTGGATGACTTTCCTATCTGGAAGTCGTACACAGAAAACTTGGAGCAAAAGAGTCAGCCAAACGATACCTATCAGCTGAGTAATATCAAAAAGAATACCCACGTCCTCATCAAGTCAGGGGATCATTACTCAGGACATTTCAAAGATGTCCAGCACAACGATGAATCTGCAGAGATTGTAGGACAAGATTTCATCAACTATGCTTTTCCTGAGGTTAACGTCATTGAGAAGGATGACTCGTCCACTCCCGCTGAAGTATGGGACACCTTAGGACAGCCAAGTGGCAAGTACGACTTCCTGGTCAATTACACTGCTCCTGAAAGCTCTCGCATCAAATACGAGGACATCCAGCCAACTGGATGGTGAGATTCTCTTGAGAGTGAAAACATTAAGTAAAATATAATAGAAGAGTTCATTTACGACAACTCTGCTTGGAGGAAGACTACAATGATCCTGCTCCACCAGAAATCAGCTTCATTTCTGAAGACCAGTCAAGAGGAAAGGTACCAGACTTTGTGATTCACCGAGGAGTTCGCTGCCAATGGGTTGCTGTCGATGTCCCAAAAGTCGCCCATAAGTCTAAGTAATTGCCATCTTTGTTTTAACATTTTACCCTGCCCAGGTGAAACAGATGTTTTTATATGGCTCACCTTTCTGTAAATGTCCCTCTTCTCTTTTCCCAAAGCGACAGAGTTTTGTTTTATAGGGCTGTATTTCAAGAATCGACAAATCATAAATAATATAACGTCGTTCTGTTATTTCCGCATTTATTGCTGTTTTCACTTTTCGTTTTTTCAGAAAATGGTAATCCTAAAACAACCCAAAATAAAAAAAATAAGCATTTTTTAGGAAATACACTGCACACACCTTTGCCTTCTCTATCTCTTCTAAAAATGAATCATCACGTCATGCAGATTGCTTATTTTAAACCCCATTGAAACATATGATCCAATGCCTTCTCCCAACTTTGAATTCCCGGTATTTAAAGCTGAAGAAGAAGAGGATGAAGAAATTCCAGAGGAGATCTCCCGACTACTCAGACAAGAGGAAATGTCCATTGAACCTCACAAAGAGCTGTTAGAAACAATCAATTTGGGATCAGAGGAAGAAAAGAAAGAAGTTAAGATTGGAGCACTGCTCAGTCGGACTATCAAAGAAAGCTTGATAAAAATTCTAAGAGATTTTCCAGATGTATTTGCTTGGTCCTATCAGGACATGCCAGGGTTGGATACCAGTATTATGGAACATCGTCTACCGTTGAAATTAGAATGTCCTCCAGTGAAACAAAACTTGAGACGGACTCATCTAGATATGGCTATCAAGATCAAAGAGGAAGTGAAGAAATAGATTGACGCAGGTTTCCTTGCCACCTCAGAATATCTGCAATGGTTAGCCAACATAGTGTCAGTTCCGAAAAAGGACAGAAAAGTCATAATGTGTGTAGACTACAGGGATCTGAACAAAGCAAGTCCAAAGGACGACATCCCCTTACCACACATAGACATGTTGGTAGACAGTACAGCAAAGTTCAAAGTCTTCTCCTTCATGGATGGATTCTCGGGCTATAATCAAATCAAAATGGCGCCAAAAGATATGGAGAAAACTTCATTCATTACCCCATGGGGCACCTTTTATTACAAGGTAATGTCGTTCGGTTTGAAGAACGTCGGGGAAACCTATCAAAGGGCCATGACTACTTTGTTTCACAACATGATGGACAAAGAAATTGAAGTATATGTCGATGACATGATTGCCAGATCTAAAACAGAAGAGGAGCATGCGACCCACCTATCAAAGCTATTCGAGCATCTGAGGAAATACAAACTCCGCTTGAACCCCAACAAATGCATATTTGGTGTCCGCTCAGGAAAGCTCTTAGGATTCATCGTCAACCAAAAAGGAATTGAGGTTAATCCTGACAAGGTCAAGGCCATTCAAGAAATGCCTTCACCCAAGACTGAAAAACAGGTCAGAGGATTTCTGGGACGTCTGAATTACATCTCCAGGTACATATCCCTTATGACCGCGACATGCGCGCCAATCTTCAATCTGCTCAGAAAGAATCAAGACTGTGTATGGAAGAAAGATTGCCAAGAAGCCTTTGATAGTATCAAAGAGTATCTATTGAATCCACTAATTTTGTCTCCTCCGGTAGAGGGAAAACCACTGATCATATACCTAACAGTCTTGGAAGACTCCATGGGTTGTGTACTTGGCTAACAAGATTATCTAAAAGATCGTTCAAAAGATGGTTGTAACCTACAAAGACTAGCATGGGATGCTACCCTTTGCTCTTCACGGTTATCGCACGTCTGTCCGCACTTCAACCGGGGCAACCCCTTTCTCTCTAGTTTATGGCATGGAAGCAGTCCTTCCCATAGAAGTAGAGATCCCATCAATCTGGGTATTGATGGAGGCTAAGCTAACAGAGGCTGAATGGTGTCAAAGTCGACACCACGAATTGAATCTGATCGAAGAAAAGTGAATAACGGCTCTATGCCATGGTCAGTTGTATCAGCAAAGAATGAAGAAACCGTTTGACAAAAAGGTCCGACCTCGCATCTTCAGGAAATGAGACCTCGTTCTCAAAATGGTACAATCATTTCTCACTGACTCCGGGTGCAAATGGACTCCGAATTATGACGGCCCCTAAGTGGTCAAGAAAGCCTTCCCAGGTGGCGCCTTGTGACTCGCAAACATGGATGGAGAGGAGTTCGCCTACCCCACGAATGTTGATGTAGTCAAGAAATACTTCGCCTAAATAAATAAACGTCTCGGTGGATTGAAAACCTGAAGAGGCGGTCCTGGCAAAAATTAGAGACATAAGCAAAAATCATCTTGATGGATTGGAAACCTCAAGAGACAATCCAGACAAAAGTTAGGGATTCATGGCAAGTAACTACGTCTGATCAGTTCGACTCCTCAGCAGTAATGCCATCCATCAAGAAGCTGATTGAACCTCAAAGTGCAGAATCAGAGTATTCCTTCTAAATTGGTGCACCTGAATGAAGGATCAACTGTGTCAGGTGTAATTGTCCCATCTAATATCCCCAGCAGAGTTCTTACCTCTTAAGATCGATGGACATTTTTTCAGAAGGGTATACCTCTCCAAAGAAAGACAAGATTGCTATCTTGAACCAATGATACTTTTCATTCCCCGCAGTGGCCGAGTATCCCTTTGTGTTCATTCACTTGTCTGTATGTCGCATCAGTTTTGTCAGCATAAACATACATACATCATGCATACTTGATTCACATTCATATTCATAATACATTACTATCACTCTATTCGGTCTCATCCCCAAGTGATAACGTCCTTCCACCATAAGGTTGTCAATGCTTTCCTCATCAAGAAATGTATCGTTTGAGCGATTTCTCCCCAGTTTGGAGCCGGTCCTCGACCACTTTGATAACTTGAACCTCTAAAAGGCAAGAAGACATTCGAAAAACGTCACTCTTCACCATTGAAGATCATATTTTCGCTTTCCTGGATTAAGGAAAATCCCCAGAGAAAGCCTCTCAATCAAAGACTCTCAGCAATACATTGGTTTTTCTCCTAAGAAAGTCGATATTAATGAAGTCATCAGCACCTCAAAATTGGATTGCATCACATGGCATTTCTCCGAAAATATCTCGAAGAAAAGTATGATGTAATATCCCTAAGTAGAAAGCAGTCTCTCAAGAGATTTGTATTCCCTAGTAGAGTCGACAAATGGCATCTCCCACAGAGAAGTTTGCACACCTCTACAGCTCAGACAAATGGGTACCCCCAGCAAGTCTGACCTCAAAACTTTTTCCATCAAATGGCGTCTCCCCAGTAGTAAAACTCGGCGAGAAGTTTGATGAAGACCGCTACACATAGTGTCCCTTGTCAAGGAAGGAACTTGACAAGAAGAAACTGAGACCAGTTCCTTGGCTGAAGACCAGGATCGAGGGGAAGTTTATTTCAGAAACTGAGACCAGTTTCTTGGCTGAAGACCAGGATTGAGGGGAAGTTTATTTCAGAAACTGAGACCAGTTCCTTGGCTGAAGACCAGGATCGAGGGGAAGTTTATTTCAGAAACTGAGACCAGTTCCGTGGCTGAAGACCAGGATTGGGGGGAAGTTTCACCCTTTTCTAAGCATCATTGCTTAGAAAAATAAGATGGATGAGCAAGCTACCATAACCACTATCAAAATTTTGGGTATTTCGATATTTAATCATCTTGCACCCTGAATGCCCGAATACCTTCGCCATTCACACCATCGGGTCCAAGAAGATTAAATAGGGGCATCTGTCATACCCCAAATTTTGACCACCAAGATTTCCCATTATTGTGCAAATCATCACCATAATATGGATGTACTTTCATGCCTCATCAATTTCCTCAAGGATTGTTGAGCATTCACTACAATCAAGAATTAGGGTTTTGAGCCCTCTCAGAGCATTCAGGCAAATGATCAATCAAGGAATGACATGATCTTCAACTTTTCTAACATCTCAAACACCCATAAAGGATAAAGAGGTCTCCCACATCAAGAATCAAGCACAAGGTTGTAACATTCCAAGTGGATCGAGCCTCAAGATCGCCATTGTCACCAAATTAGGGTTTTGGTCTACCAAGGCCTCCAGATGAAATTTTTCCTCTGGGCACAAGCCAATGCTTCAAAGCATAACCCAAGATACTCCAAGGAACCTCATGGACCCAATCATCAAGCCAATTTAGCCTCAGGGGAAGCATTCATCAAAAATCAGGAATTAGGGTTTCTTGACCTAATTCACCCCTAAGTTGACTTTTGAGGCAACATATGAGCCAAGACCTCAAGACATGATTTGAGGACCTCAAATACACCACATTGATCCATTTGCAACAATGGATTGATCCAAGAAGCTTGATTCACAAGTTTCATTTTCATCTGGACCACAATTAGGGTTTTGAAGAAAAAGTCAACTGTACTTTTGACTTTTGATCAAGACATGCTCCCAAACCTTGGGACATGATTCAATACACCCTATAACACCTATGGAACCCATCCATTAGGTTTTAATTAGGTCAAGAACTTGATTTCATAAAGGATTGCACAGTTTGGATTTCATCTGACAAAAAGTCAACTGTGCACAAAATCAAGTTTGACTTTTTTGGAATTTTTCACAAATATGGTTCCCCTAAGTCAAAAACAATGTTAATGTATTATATTGATCATCATCCCTCAAGAAAAATCATGAAAAGTGAGGTTTCTTGCAAAAGGGGCAATCATGAGAAACCAAAATTTTTCTAAGTTATGAAACAAAAGTGGTTTTGTACTAACTTTGCAAGGTCATAACTCCTAAACCACAAGACCTTTTTCTCCCATTCAAAGCTCAAATGAAAGTCCATCTGACATACTTCAAATATGTCAACTACAAGAAATTCCAAATCTCCGTGGATTTTGAGTTATGGATGGAGTAAAATCACTAAAACATGAAAATACCACTTTTTCCAACACTTAGTGAAAATCTACCTAAGTTAAAAACAATCCAAAATCCAAAATATAGAGGCATTTTTCACTATGATCCAAAGGGATTCAGAACCATATGTAAACATCAAAGTTGAAGTATGTTGTCCCAGCTTTCCAAAGAGTACAAGAACACTTAAAGATTCCATATGAGTAAGGAGATATGATCCTCCCAAGTTGCCCTGCTGCAACTGTCTTCAAGACAGATTTTGAGACCTTTTCTTGCACCACACGATTTCCACTTACAAGTTTGTCATCTTGCCAACTTTGTCATCTTCCCAAATCAATGAGGATCAGATTGAATCATATCAAACCTGCAAAATTAGGCCAAGATGCTTCAAAGTTCATCCTTTGGCATGATGAGTCTTTGAACAAAGACTTGGAATTCAAAGTGCATTTATGTGCAATAGTGCATATTCAACAAAGCTGATCTTCTTAGTCAAGATTCATCCTTAAACAACATTAAAAACATCTGAGAAATGTGGAATTGGTCAAAACATATCCTTGTTGCTTGGAGGGGCCAATTTGCCTTGCATAAGAAGAAATGACACCAAGCCAAAGCCATTAAATGTGATCTGATCTTGCAGCCATTCACTATTTCTCCAAGACAAAACTTGATCACCTATAAATAGAGGTCACATTGCCTCATTCGGATCACACAAAAATAATACTACACTTGTTTTCACTTTCTTCTTGCTCTTGCTCCAAATTTTCACATTTTCAAAAGTGAGAATCATGAATTTCAAAACCAGAGCAATTCCACATAAACAAATGATTCAAACACCTCACCTACATCATGTGTAAGTGATTCAAGCACTAAAACAACATCTGTAACATCGAAATCACAAAGTGGTACCCTATTTGCACAAAATCCACAAACTGCTGTAGAAGGGTTCGAGCTAATCAAACCAAAGGGCTTCCAACCACTCTAAGCATACAAACACATTCCTTGAGGTATAAGGAGGCTGTCCAGATCATCATTACACATCTGTAACACCTCCATCATCAAGCTCGATCACCAGCTGCAAGAGGTAAGCCTTGAACTTTCAAACTCATTAATGTATGCATCATAAACATGTTTTCAAGTTACCATTATGTTTCTGGATGCTCATAGATCATTTTCCCTCAATCAATTGCCACGAATCAATCGTGTATGGAATTTCATATTGGTTTGTGCAAATTAGGGTTCATCTGGTTCGTGCATGATAATTCTCTCCACACTTAATTTAAATGAAATTGAGTAATACCATATTGTTCCTTGTTCAAAAGCGAGCAAGTTTGATGTTTACTTCATCCAATTCCATTGAGAAACAAGAGAGATTGGATTAATTCTGCATCTGGTGGCAAAGCGAAGAAGATGATGTTCTTCGTGCGTTTTTTCAATTTTTCAAATATTTGAATTATTTAATTAATTTTGATGTTTATTTAATTGATTCAAAAATTAATTTCTCTCCGATTTTTAATGTTTTTGAATTGATTATTTTTTTCAAAATTCACAAAAATGTTAAATTATTTTAATTTACAAAAAAATCCAATTTATATTATTTTTTTAATATAATTAGAATTTTTGTAAATAATTTCATTTTATTGTTTTTTAACATATTTTAAATGAAATTCTCACCTTGATTTTTCATTCCAAATGAATTTCAAGCTTTCATGTGAATAAACATGATATTTCAAAATATTTTTCAAAGTTTACAACTTGTTTTTAAATATATTTGATATTTTATATCATTTTTTATTTAATTTCCTTTGAAAATTATATCTTTTAAATTCAAAATTAGGGTTTTCTCTAAATTTTGATTTTTTAAACTTCACATACACACCTTGGGCCTCTAATAGATTGTAAGACCCATCCCTAGTAAATATAAAACCTTTTTGGACCTCAGTATTGTATAAGTCCCACTGTGTTTTTAAAAAACTGCGACGCGATCGTCGCCTTTTGAACAAAATCATCTGGGCTTCTCCTTGAGTTGTAAGCCCCATTCTCTTTTCTTTTAAATCTTTCTTGGACCTCTAATAGAGTGTAAGACCCAACCCCCTTTGTAGATACATTTTTGTGCTTCAATCATTGTATAAGACCCGATACGATTTTCAAAATAACGGTGCGATCACTGTTTTTAATTTGGGCCTCTCTTTGAGTTGTAAGCCCCATCTCTCGTACAAAAATAAACTTTGGGTCTCTTGATAGAGTGTAAGACCCATCCCTTTGTAAATAAAACACTTTTTTGGGCCTCAGTCATTGTATAAGTCCCGATACGTTAAAAATCTCGCGCAATTGCCATTTTCAAAAATATTTCATCTGGGCCTCCCCTCGTGTTGTAAGTCCCATTATCTTTTCTTTTAACACTCTTTGGGCTTCTAATAGAGTGTAAGACCCAACTCCCTTGTACATAAATAAATTTGGGCCTCAGTTATTGTATAAGTCCCACTGTATTTTCAAAACTGAGGCACGATCGCCTCTTTCAAAACAAAGTCATCTGGGCCTCTCCTTGAGTATAAGCTCCAATCTTTTTAAAACAACTTTCCCTTTTGATTTAGGTTAAAATTCATAGTTGTTATCAAAACTTTCTTTAATTTCTTAAACAACTAACCATACAGCTGTAACAATGGAAGCTTGCTCACCTGTAAGTTTTAAACAGTTTTCTTTTACATACTTGTATATATATATATATATATATATATATATATATATATATATATATATATATATATATTTGTTTGTAATGTTGGAAGCTTGCTCAACTGTAAGTTCTCCTACCCTCTTTTTCATACTTGTATATATTTCATCTGTATATATATCCCTGTATATTATATGCTTAGAGTTTTCCCCGACAATTAGGTCTAGGATTAGATCAAACCAGTGGTCACTCTTTCAGCAAAGTCAAAACTAGTTCCTCATAGGAAATTCCAGATACAGCCTTGCCTCCTCTTGGGCTTATACAATATGAAACAGAGAAATGCATTATTCCCAGTGAAACTTTTCTCAAGACTGTCACTATTAGAAAATTGTCAAAGAAATTTATTTCCCCCATAAAGGATTAATTCCCGGTGAAACCTCTCTTGAATTTCTTTAAACCCTAGAACTTTTCACTAAAGGATTAATTCCCGGTGAAACCTTTTTTTGAACTTTTCTTAGGTTTGGACCCACAGGCTTCCTAAAAGCATCCCCAGCCTCCTCTTGGGTTTTGTACAAGGACCCTCAGGTTTCTTAGAAGTCCTCATGCCTCCTCTTGGGCTTAATACAAGGACCCGAGACCTCTTACAGGTATAGGACAGAACTTAGTCATCCTTTGTTAGAGCAGTCTTTCCAAAGAGTCAAAACCTCAGACCAATTTAGGGTTGATTCTCATCCCTTAAAACATCAGCCTCCTCTTGGGCATCATACAAAGACAAACCTTTCATACCAGTAGACTTGGACAGTCTTATCTCCTTTTGGATCTAAAGAAATCCTCAAGTTTCCTACAAGCACGGGAAAGAAACCCTGGTCATTTAATCAATCACCAATAGAGTGTAAACTTTTCATCCTAAATTTCCCCATCTAAGGTCAATTTGCCATCAATACCAACAGAATTATAACCTCAAGGCATCTGATATCTCAACTCTTCTGTAATCCTCAACAAGAGTTGGTTCCCCACTTTGGACCTGCCTCTGGATCTCAATAATCCTCAGCAGAAGTTAACCTCCTCTTAGGCTTCATATAAGAAATTCCCCAACCAGCTTCCTCTTAGGCTTTGTATAATGATCTTTCCTCAGTCTCTTTTCAGCCTCAATCTTGGGCTTTGTACAAGACAGATAAAAACACCCTCTTTTTGAGTCAGTTCTTTTCAGCCTCTATCTTGGGCTTTGTACAAGACAGATAAAAAAAACACTCTCTTGTTGAGTCAGTCTCTTTTCAGCCTCAATCTTGGGGTTTGTACAAGACACCTAAAATATCCTCAGCTGAGTCAATCATCCTCTTTTTAGCCTCAATCTTGGACTTTGTAAAAGACATATATAAACTTTCCCCAAGAAGTCAAACCCTTCTAGCCACCTCTTAGGCTTTGTATAAAAATCTCTCCAACGGAGTCAATCTTCTTTCACCCTCAATTTTGGGCTTTGTACAAGACAGATAAAACCTCTCACCATTAGAGTCATTTTCTTCTTTCAGCCTCAATCTTGGGCTTTGTACAAGACACCCACAAATATTTCCCCAGTGGAGTCAATAACTCTTTTCAGCCTCAATCTTGGGCTTTGTACAAGACAGACAAAATATTTCCCCAGAAAAGTCAACTTTCAGCCTCCTTTTAGGCTTTGTATAATGATCTCCCCCAAAAGAGTCCGTCTCTTTCCAGCCTCAATCTTGGGCTTTGTATAAGACAGATACAAAACTCCATAAATAGAGTCAACCTTGGGCTTTGATCAAGGCACACACAAAAAAACCAACATCCCCTCAGAGGAAATAAAAAATCTCTCTGTAGGAAGACATTTTTCTGTACATCACACATCAAAACAGAAAACCAAACAAACCCTAATCCCAAATAACTGCTGTAAGTGGCACACTTGTTAATTCAAATATCCAAGTTGTAGTCTATCTCTTATCCTGGTAAATCACCTTTTTTCGTCTAATTGCTGTAAGTGGCAAGCCTCTGGATTACAAACATCCAAGCCTTTGTCCCTCTCTTAGCATGAAAGATTCCTAAGGAAAAATGGCATTGCTCTACACAGAGTTAAAGTTTCCTCCTTCAGGACAAATCCCTTATAAAGAAAATTATGGCATTGCTGGATTCTCACATCCCAGTTAAAGTAATACTCCTTTGTAATCAGTTACCCAACAAGTGTGATAGACAGTTGAGATATCTCCTTTAGAGATGAAAAATTATCTCTCAGTCAAACCTTTTAGCTTCAATCTTGGGCTTTGAACAAGGCACAAATACTCTTTCAGCTTCAATCTTGGGCTTTGAACAAGACACCAAACATATTTCCTCCCATAGAATAGGAGGAACTACGATTGTAGCACCCCAAAATTTGACATACCTTTTTCTAACTTTTTCTGGCTTTCGCTTTGCATTCATCTGCATGTCCATTAGGTCATAAATCAGTCATTCATTTGCATTGGGCTCCTGAGGTGTGGGATCATGGTTTCTTATCTTCTGTGTGACTTGGTTGATATTCATCAATTGAAGATGGTGGTTAGAGTTCATGGCAAAGGCATATCGGCATGAGATCCAGTTGTGGATTTATATTATGGTCAGGACGGAATTATTCTCTCAGTTGCTTATTGTTCATTGCGTATAATGTAAGTTAATGAGGGAGGAGATTGAAGTTGATTCGAGTTGGAGTTCATGGAGTATTTGAGTTTGAATTTGGAATGGGCAAGTGCTTTAAGATATTTGGAATTCAAAATACAAGTTTGTAAATCCGTATCCACTCCATATCCTAAACCATTTTTTCGAGTCATTAACCATATCCATTTCATTACCCGAATACACTTCATCCAAATTAAAACTAGCCCCATTTTGACTTTTAAGTCCAAATCAATTCAATGTCCATTCTTACTCCAAGCCCATTACTACAATAGATGTTGGCAGCAATAATAAAAATAAGAAGTAGGAGATGGAATCACATTTGCCATCATCCTTGCTTGCGAGAGGCTTCATGGAAAAAACACCCTTCCCACGCTAAAACGTTTGGTTAAGTGCTGCAAGTCAACTTGCAGGAGGCAAGACTTACAAGCCTCAGAGATGTTGGGAGGATATTTTTGATGCAATCACAAAGGCAAGGCGTTTAATATACATTACAGGGTGGTCTGTGTATACTGAGATTTCCTTGGTAAGGGATTCAAGAAGGTGAAAGTCGGGAGGTGACATAACGCCTGGTGAGCTTCTCAAGAAAAAAAGCACAAGAAGGTGTTAGGGTGTTAATGCTTGATTGAGATGTTAGGGCATTAGGGTGTTTAATGCACTATGTTTTATGTCCTCGTAATCCCTATGATGGTGGAAGCATTATCCAAAATATATCAATTGGTACCATGTTTACTCATCATCCGAAAATTGTGGTGGTGGACAGTGAGTTGCCAAGTCAAGCAGGGTTAGATAAGCGGAGAATTGTGAGCTTCGTAGGAGGCATTGATCTCTGCGATGGAAGATATGACACTCAGTTTCATTCACTTTTCATAACCTCAAATCATTTTTCTCATACCAGTAAAAATTACACCAAAAATTCTCTAACATTTCACAACAAACTCTCAACAGAATTCAAAACCAAAGTATTACACCATAACCTAACCAACTTCTAACAGAATTTCCCAACAAACTAACCAACTTCCCTAACAATCCTAACTGATAAAAACTAACCACAACCTCTAACCGTTTATTCTTCCTAACAGGAACTAACTCTAACACCTTCAAGCCTCGCCATCTTCATTCTTCAATCCACCTTCAACAATTCAACACCGGCATCTTCAAAACCAGAAAAAACTTCCATAACAGCAACTGCTTCAATTCGCATCACCCCCTTCAATCATCTTCAATCACCTTCAACCTCCTTCACTCTCCAGATCAACCATCATCAATCTCACACTGAAACCTGCATCAAGAACCACAACTATAATACGAACACAAAGAAAAATAAGGAGAAGGAAGAAATTGTAACAGAAGGAGGAGAATTCGAGCATTCTGAAGTGGTACCTGTGAGTGAAGCTCCATTCGAATTTCTCTTCTTCAAGCATCTTCATCTTCTTAGAGAAGCAACATCGACCATGTCGCGCACACATCAACTATGTGACAACAATCAAACTCTACGGAATTCGAAACCTGCAGAACCAACAAGATTCAACATCGTCAATTCCTCGATTCCACGCAACAACTCACACACTCAGAATCGTAAAGAAGAAGTAGAAAGAGGATCCATCACGAGAGCATACATGAGCTTCTAACCGTCATCGAAGGATTCATTCTCGCCGGCACCAATTCTGGTATGTTTCGTTAGCTTTATACGATCCTCATCTTGCTGAACCATAATCGCACCCTAGTGTTCTTCTTTGTCTGAGTTGTAAAGTTAAGATAAGATTGAGAATGCATCGGATAGGAGATATTAGGACGGATTGAACAGAGATAAGTGTGTTCTATGATGGCCTTTCACCGGAGAAGGAGAACGGAAAAAACTGAGTTGAGAACGAACAGAAAGGAGGGGAAGAAGAGAGAAATCGGTGAGGGGAGAGAGGGTCGCAGTAACGGCGCATAGATGAAGCATGGAGAAACGATAGATATCCTGTGAAAGACATTAAGATGAAGGTGGGTAGATATTAGGGTTTTCTTCTATGCCGTGAGAACGCAAATTGGGCTTACCACCATGTAAGTGCTATTCCGCAACACAATCACACACTGCACCCCCCTGTAACGTTGTGTTTTAACATTTTTTTTAGATTTTTGAGTATTGTTTTATTTAGAGTTTTTTTATTTTGATAATGATTTTCTGGATAATTGTGTTTAGAGTTTTTAATTTTGAATTAACTTTGATTAGATTTTGATCCTCTTTTAATTAGAATTTTAGGTTAGACTTTAATTTTAAGATTAGAATTTGTCTATAACTTTAGAATTAGATTAATTTGGAATTGAGATTAGCTTGTAATCCTAAATCTTAGTTAGTTTCTCTTTTAACTAGAAATGGGCTTTTAGAAGTAGCTCATGATTTTAGAATCTTTTTCGAATTAGAAATAAACCATGTTTCTAATTGATTTTTTTTACATGGTTTATTGGTTGATTAATTGTGACTAATTATGTTTATATTTTGCTAATGGGTTTTGAATAATTGTTTTGTTCACTAGTTCACTAATCGTTGTTTTTGCTTAATTGCTCACTAATTGATTTTTTGCTTAATTGCTCACTAATAATTGATTTTAGCTTAATCATCCCGTAATTGATTTTTGCTTAATGACACTAATTGTTTTTCGGCTTAATTGCTTCATTGTTTTTGGCTTAATTATCCATTAGAAACTAATTTCTAACATTGACTATACTTAGGTTTTAGTACTAATATTTTCATAATAGTTCCATTTGATAACTTTGTTAATAGTCCTTAATACTTGAGTACATGTTAGATTTTTGACTAATTGTTGTCTACATTTTAGTATTGATTTCAATTACTTCTTATTGATATTTCCATTTGACCTTAGTTGCTAACTTTGGTTATTTTCATTGACTACGTAGACTAATTGTTGAGTTGTTTTGTAGTGATTCTCACTTGACTTGATAAGTTATTTAAAGGTAGGAGGTGTTGCTGTATACATAGCTGCTGTGAACAAAGTGTGTTGTAGAATGTTGCTATTCTGTTTGGTTGCATACACACCTACCCCATTTTGGAAATAGTAGCTGTTATATGCTATTTTTACTTGTTGCTGGTTTTTACAACTATGCAGGTACTGGAGCGCTGTTGTTGCTGCTGTTTATCGCTTATGGCCTTGTTTTATTGTTTTTTTGAAGAGCATTTGGTTCTATGCCTTTCACGGATCTGTTTCGCTTTCTAACACTCTTGTTCATTTATACTAGGTTACTAGAAGTTGTCGGTTTGCTAATACTTTGCTTACGTTGCTACGGATTGATATCCGTTCGGTATTACTTCTCTTCTCTTTTACTAATTCCGCATTTTTCCTTTTTATGCCATGAGAAGTAGGATTGGGAGTCCGTGCCACTTGGCCGGTAATGCTGGAAGTCCTCAAAGGAGGCTCTGTTTGTGATTGTTTAATATTGTACCAAAGACCTCCAAAGAGGCATCCCATTCCTGTATCCCCTTGTAAGACCTCCAAGAAGGCAATTGACGGAAGTTAAGGTTCGCAACCGACCCCTGTTATTCTAGGTGAGTCGTTCTTAGCTCGCATTACATGATTGAAGCTTTGAACATCACCTACTCTTGTTATCGAGTCGGTCAAGTGGAATGAGGGTTTCACAATCAAACCCCCACACCTTCTCTATAGCTCACATTGACTGATGTTGATGCTTATGTGATCTGATTCACATCTTCTCCTTCCTTACTCTGCTCTTCATGGTTCTCGATACCATTGGGTGAGTACCCCTATTTCCCACAGCTAGCTTGTTTGCCTCGGTTGATATGACCCCTTGGCTAAAGCTCCCCATTTTCTTACTTTGATTGTGTGACATTATTGTTGACTGGCACGGTTTACTCTTTCATTTCCTTTTTGTTCCTTTTGTTTATGGATTGAGTTACATAATGTTTACTTGTCTGATGACCTGATCCCTTCAGGATTCCTAGCTCCACTTAATTTTTGATTAAGTCAGAGGTAGGAGAGACATTAGGATAGCAATCCATGCATGATAACATTAGTTAGATTCCCCTCTTGATCCTAGACTTAGGGCCATATTTGCATGCTGACTTGTAGGACCGAGTTTCCCCTTTAGACCTTCGTGAGTCTCACCTTTCTCTCGCACCCATGCGATCGAGACCATTCCCTGTGTTCTGTAGTAGCGTGAACTACGAATTCTATGATTCCTCTCTCTCGTCTGATTAAGGATACGTAGGCACGAGATGCGATATCTCAGCAAGCACACTAACAACTAACTACCCTTTTCTCTCGCTCCCGTACAATCGAGACGTTAAATAATAAATTAATCAAACCTTTTCTCTTGCCTGAGTGCGATCGAGACTCTTTCACAAAACAAACAATTATCTTCTCTTCTCATCTCCTTCACTCCACTCATAAAGGAAGCACCATTTCCGTTCTACCGCAAACAGGTAAACGCGTAAGACTCCCACAACGAGCGGCAACACCTAAACTGCTAGAACGTGAACGTTGATGTATTCCACCTAAAAAACACAAAACCGACCCGTAGGTCGAACTACGACTTCTCTGACTTCCTCTCTCTAGTTAAATGGAGGATACGTAGGCACAGGCGCGGTGCCTAGGGAGCAACCTTCCCCCACAAAACCGTAGTCCGAACTACGTTGACTCTGATTTTCCCGCTTCCGAGGGAATACGTAGGCCTAGGACGGTGATGTCCTACCGAGTCACTTATTTTCTTTTTCCCCCGTTTCTCTGTTTCTCGTTTAATTTTCAGTTAGCAGTTGAGTTTCAGATGATATACACCCTTCAATCGATAACAACAAGCGTGGATCCCATCGAGTACGATGGACGCGAGGGGGTGCTAATACCTTCCTCTCGCGTAACCGACTCCCGAACCCAGGCAATGGTTGCGATGACCATTCCTTTCCCTTTGTTGAGGTTTTCTTCGATCGTTTCCTTTCCCTACGTCGGGATAAATAACGTTTGGTGGCGACTCTTCTGTTCCTTTCCGCAGGTTGATTTTCGCAAATGCGACAGCTGGCGACTCTGCTAGGGAAAGATTGACCTCTTGCTGGTCCATCCCCTATGCGAGTCAATCCTAGCGCTTAGTTGTTTGTTTTCATTGGGTGTTTACTGTTGTGCTTTATTTTACTGTATTACTGTTTTACTATTTTACTGTTTTACTGTATTTACCACATTTATGGCATTGCATTTCATTATTATGCTAGATTGTGCTGTGCTGTGCTGGATTTTTCTGTTTGGTGGGCAGGGTGATCTGAGAGATACCCCCACTACCCAGGCTTGAGCATACACATAGGTATTAGAGTGGATAGTCGTGACGCTTGCGTGGTGGTGATAACGTATTGTTGTTCACGAGACCCACAGCCAGACGAGGTTCTATCGGGAGCTATCTGCTACTGTATGTTGATACAGGCCAGTGGATATTCTCTTGAGGAACTGTCGACTCTGGTGACCATTCCCGAGGACTCAGTAACGGCACTCCTCCCGAGATGTGATAATGGCATACCAGAAATGGCAAACCTATTACACTTCTTGATCCGAGGACCCAATGCTTGGAACTTGCTATAGGATGACCCTTTTTTTTTTGGAATCAGTGGACGACCTCTTTGTTTGGCGATAGTATTGTACCCCGAGGGATTAATATACTATTGCTTCTCAAATCGAGAATCTGAAACTGAGGAACCTTGGTTTTAGTACCCACATGTGAGAATGGGCGGGTGTTTACAGGTTTGCAGGTAACCGCAACCTTCAACCAACCCGGTATTATGGTTTTCTTATTAGTGTGGACTCATCTGCCTAGCATTCTGGTATTCTGACATTTTGGCTATCTCAGTATTCTAATTAGGTCGGTACTCTGATTGTGTCGATATTCTAGCATTTTGGTATTCTGATTATGCCGATATTTTGGCATCCTGGTATTCTGATTATGCCAATATTCTGGCATTCTGATTATTCGGATATTCTGGTATTCCAGTATTCCCTTCAGAGCAGACCTATGAGCTTATTCAGCCATCAGCATAACACTAATTCAGACTATATGGAAGCTTTGATCCCATGTCTTATTGCATTCATATTATTGCATTGTATTTGCATCTTGCATCATTTTGCATATCTTTCTCCAGGCCAGACCAGTGAGCTCAACCATCCTTTGCCTCGACCTGCAGTTGGTTTCCCGATTTTCGTATTTGACTTGAATCAGCTTCTGGAAAGATCATGAACTCAGGAGAGCAGAATCAGTTTGTGACTAGGGCCGATGTAGATTTGATAAAGCATCAGTTGGACCAACTTATGGAAGCTATGGCCGCCATGACAAGGGGAGAGCCTAATGTTCAAAGAAATGAGAATGTTATTCCACCTCCGGTGAACAATATTGCTCAAGCTCAGCCTGTGGGAGTCCCTGTTGAGGATTCTGTTATGCAAGAGCGTCCCATTGTCTGAGGCGGACATCCATCTTTTCTTGATGCCACTGATTTTCACAGTTTTGCATTCTCTGTGCCAGATGTCCAAGGGGTAGTTCCAAAGATGAAGCCTAAGGATCCACGATCTGTTGATGACGAAAGATACCGTGTATTGGAGGAAAAGCTTAAAGCCCTGGAGAGGCGTGATACTCTTGATTTGAATGCTTCGAGCATGTGTCTGGTACCTGGCCTTGTAATGCCTCCAAAGTTTAAGATGCCGAAGTTTGAGCAATACAAAGGGGATAGCTGCCCAAAACTACATTTGGTTATGTTTTGCCGAAGAATGACTTCACATGCCCACAATTACAAGCTCATGATCCATTATTTCCAAGACAGTCTGAGTGGGGCATCTTTGTATTGGTATATGCAGTTACAGAGTGGTACCATCCAATCATGGTCAGATCTAGCCAACGCCTTTGTGAAGCAATACAACTATAATCTTGACATGGCTCCCAGCCGAATGCATTTGCAAGACTTGTCTTAGGCAGATAATGAATCATTCTGAGAGTATGCTCAGAGATGGAGAGAGTTAGCCGCTCGTGTTCAACCACTACTTTCGGATAGAGAATTGGTTGATTTGTTCATGGATACCTTGCAAGGGCCGTACTTGGAAAAGATGATTGTCAATGGGGCAGCAAAATTTTCTGAACTGGTGATGGTGGGAGAATGTATCGAGAGCCTGCTCAAGTGTGGAAAGCTCCAAGGCATCTTGAAATTTCAAGCTAATGAAAAAGAATCAGTTGTTAGTTCTCAAGAAGGATCGGAGGAAGAAAATAGTTCCATCCAGGAATCTTCACCACCTCATTCTCAGCGTTCAAGCATATCAACTGTTCAAAGTCAGCAATCTTCTGAGTCTCCGTATCAAGGATAGTATCTTTCTCTGAGTCAGGGACATCCTCATAATCAACGGTCATATTTCCGTCAGCCGCGTCAGCATGCCCGACAAAGGCCAAGAAAGCCAGAGAGGCGTTTCACTCAGTTACCAATGTCGTACAGGCAGATGTTGCTTGATTTAATCAGAGGTGGACTTATTGTGCCAAAGGAGATAGGTCCAGTGATTCCTCCATACCCACCAGGTTTTTATATCAATGCCTGTTGTGACTACCATGTTGGGGCACAGGGGCATTCAACTGAAGACTGTAAGGTGCTCAGGAGCAAAGTTCAGACACTTCTTAACTCCAATATGTTCTCGTTCACGCCTCAGGGTATTCGAATCAACAATTCTCCTTCATCCATCCAGGTGGGTTCATCAGTCCAGGTTATGGAAGAAATCATCGAGAGCAGTGGTGCAAATGATTATCAGACTGACTTCGACGAGCAATACTAATGATGGCTAGCTCATTAGCAAATCAAGCTTGGAAAGCCCAGTTCCTCAAATTTGGCGACCATTTGGATCATGTCATTTCTTTGCATTTGTAGTTTCTTTTCTGTTAAAATGTATAAACTCATTTGTAAAACTTGTTGTTTTTGATTGATAATGATAATGAAATGAATATGCATGTTCTGATTAAATCCAGTCGTGTTCACTCAAACTTTTTATTAATATCATATGTGTGTTTAAGTAGGACCCTAGGGAGGATGACGAAATTGAAGATGTAAAACTTCCAATTGTATGCTTTTGAACAAAAACCCTGTTGATGATGTACAGACATTTTTTCAAATTCCTAAACACCGGAGACATAAGGAAGATAATCCCTTGCAAACCCCCATTGAGCCTAGTAGTAGGAGTTTATTTCTGAAAATGAAAAACCCTCAATCTTAACCTGGGGTAGGATCGGTGTCAACTAATTTGACCATGCGTTCAAATTTCAAAAGGAGTGTTCCGTTCGAGGATCAATTACATCTACAGTTATCCCTCACCAACCGAAGAGTGAGACGGACGCAACCCTTTACAAGTCAAGACAAACCTGTGTCACACGATTAGTTAAAAAAAAAAAGAAAAAAGGAAAAAGCCCGCTAAGTCAAGACTTGAAAACAAGTGACTTATGCAAAAGTTAGGGCATCACGCTGGACTTCAAAATCGAGAAAATCAAAAGAATTCGTCCATGCAAAAATCAGGGAAATCAAAAACATGAAAAGTGAAAAGCGAAAAGGATTACAAAAGAAAAATCCTTGAACAAAGAACAAAGTCGTGTGATTACAGACACCAAAAACACAAAAGGGGTCACTGTCACTTCGAAAACCGTGTGGGTTCCTTCTATCACTCATACCATTTAATAACCTTTTTGAAAGGTGAGCGCCTAACATCAAGGAGAATGGGTGGGTTAAAACAAAACTTTGAGCCTTATATCCTTTCTTTCTTAAACCACGAACCAGGCCACGTTACAACCTTCGAAAGACCTAATTGAAGCAGGGTTGTTTTGAAAGCATACTTCGGTTAAAATCGCGTCAGTTCTGACTCTCAAAAGGACTTTCTTACCATTTATGTTGGTATCAATGTGACATTCTAATAAGTGATTCGTTCACTACACGTCATAACATTTTTCCAGTGAACAAACTTGGATTTCAAAACTGTCATATGCATTGCATCAAAATTATCTTTTCAAAACGAATTGTTTTACTTGCGAGTCAGTACTTGACATCAGGAAAGTTTCTATAATGGAAAGATTGATTAATCTAAGGTGCAAAGTGCCTGAGTACTCCATTGAGCCGGGGCAAGTCATATCAAATGGGCGATCCATTCCAAGATTCAGTTAATCTGGGGCAAGTAATTCGAGATTCAAAAAATCTCTCAAAGGTCAATTAAAGGTACTACTTCACAGATCAGCCAGACAGGGGCACAAATCATTTCAAGGCTGGGGCAGGCCACCCCAAAAGTACAAAAGTTTATTCTCTCCGGAGGACGGTTAATCAAAAGCCATGGGGCAATATATGTCGGATCTTCATAAGACATCCTGAAGACATGTTCATTTACAGGTTATGCTGCATCAAGGCACCTCTTTTGACAAATCATGTTTGCAGGTTCATGGTGGTAGTTAATGTGTGACGTCCCTAGTAGAGTTGCTCTCCTCGGCAGAGATAGCTGAAGTTTTATCACTCAACAGAGTATTATGAAGATGGTGATTATTTTCCCCAACAAGAATTCAGGAGTTAGCTATCCCCTATCCAGGTTGGTGAAATTTACTGCTTGTTAGCAAGAGTCCATATTCCTGTACAGGATAAGAGTGTTGGGTTTGTGCTTCCCTGGTGTGGTAAAGTTGTTTTCGTCTCCCCAACAGAGTAAGGGTAAGAGGTAGGTCTCCAACAGAGGAGTAAGTCTGATGTTGTCCCCTAACAGAGTTGATGTCATCAACCATTGTCCCCAAGCATATTTTTGGGTGGTGGTTAGCTTTCCCCAGCAATTCAAAGACTTGTCATTGGCACTTTTCTCCAACAAATTCCTGGGATGTTTCCTCCAGCAGAAGTTTATTATTCATACTTTTCTGCCGAATGGAGGCTTAGTCGGGATCTCGAGCAGTCATGACCTTGAAGGCAGTTCAGTTTGTTATCCCCAGCGGAGTTGGCCTCGTCTCTTCAGCATTTATTTTCCTGGAGTGGTCCTGTTGCATATCATACACATCATAGCATAATCATTAACACACATATCATTAGCATAGCATTGCATGAGACCTTGTAAAACCAAACAAAAAATCTATAGCCCAACCTTACTCGACATCTTCATCCACAGCTCACTTTACTGGTATATTTCAAAAACATGAAGCCCTATCCATATTGGCGTCCCCTTTAAAACCAAAATTCCAATCCCTATTGGCACTTCATTCAAAATCCAATCCCCATTGGTACCCAAAAAGATTTCTCCTTTGAAAAAACAATCACCATCAGGTTTCACCTGTCCTTACTAGCAAAGTTCAATCATACTTGGCACATCCTTCATTTCCCGGTAGCCCGAGCATACGTCGACATTTTGTATATAGTAATAATTGCATCCTCAAATCGTATAGCATTTCCATTTGATATGGAGCATTACGCCATAGAAAGAAAGTTCAAACATATTCATGCGAAGCATAAGCCAGATTTGGTACCCTGCGCGAAAGCCCGAAATAACTCCCAATCAAGACGGTGACATATCCCCAGCAGACATTACAATCAACCCCTCTGCTTACCTTTCCTTTGGGTCGTAGATCATACGTTGATCTTACCCTCAACCAGTCATTGTCCATCAACCCCTTGATGACGAAATTTCGGTCAGGTTTCCTTTCCATCAAACCCCTTTGATGATGTGTTTCTTCGTATGGTTTTCTTTCTGTCAAACCCCTTTGACGATGTGCTCCCTAAGTCAGGTTTTCTTTCCGTCAAACCCTTTTGACGACGTGTTTCCTTCGGTCAGGTCTTCGTATAACACATCTTTTCGTCAAACCCCTTTGACGACGTGTTCCCTCCGGTCAGGTCTTCTTTCCATCAAACCCTTTTGACGACGTGTTTCCTTCCGTCGGGTCTTCGTATAACACTTCTTTCCGTCAAACCCCTTTGACGAAGTGTTCCCTCCGGTCAGGTTTTCTTTCCATCAAACCCCTTTGACGATGTGCTCCATTATGTCAGGTTTTCTTTCCATCAACCCCTTGACGAGGTGTTTCCCTCGGTAGTTTTCATTCCGTCAAACCCCTTTGACGATATGCTCCCTTCAGTCAGGTTTTCTTTCCGTCAAACCCCTTTGACGATGTGTTCCCTTCAGTCAGGTCTTCTTTCCGTCAAACCCCTTTGACGATGTGCTTCATTTGATTAGGTCTTCTTTCCGTCAAACCCCTTTGATGATGTGCTTCCCTCGGTCTGGTTTTCTTTCCGTCAAACCCCTTTGACGGCATGTTTCCTTTCGGTCGGGTTTCCATTTTTCTTCCCGTCAAACCCCTTTGACGATGTGGTTCTCTGGGTATGTTGTCTTTCCGTCAGATTCCTTTGACAAAGTGTGACTGGGGCTCCATTTACAATTTCACTCCTTGCGGCTAGCAAATTTTGCTGTTCTTTTTGTATTCAATCACCTTTTACCTTGAATGTCTGAAAGTCGTTGCTATCATCCTTTAAGGTCCAAGTCGATTGAATAGAGGCAGTTGTAGCACCCTAAAATTTGACATACCTTTTTCTAACTTTTTCTGGCTTTCGCTTCGCATTCATCTGCATATCCATTAGGTCATAACTCAGTCATTCATTTGCATTGGGCTCCTGAGGCGTGGGATCATGGTTTCTTATCTTCTGTGTGACTTGGTTGATATTCATCAATTGAAGATGGTGGTTAGAGTTCATGGCAAAGGCATATCGGCATGAGATCCAGTTGTGGATTTATATTGTGGTTAGGATGGAATTATTCTCTCAGTTGCTTATTGTTCATTGCGTATAATGCAAGTTAATGAGGGAAGAGACTGAAGTTGATTCGAGTTGGAGTTCATGGAGTATTTGAGTTTGAATTTGGAAATGGCAAGTGCTTTAAGATATTTGGAATTCAAAATACAAGTTTGTAAATTCGTATCCACTCCATATCATAAACCATTTTTTCGAGTCATTAACCATATCCATTTCATTACCCGTATACACTTCATCCAAATTAAAACTAGCCCCATTTTGACTTTTAAGTCCAAATCAATTCAATGTCCATTCTTACTCCAAGCCCATTACTACAATAGATGTTGGCAGCAATAATAAAAATAAGAAGTAGGAGATGGAATCACATTTGCCATCATCCTTGCTGGCGAGAGGCTTCATGGAAAAAACACCCTTCCCATGCTAAAACGTTTGGTTAAGTGCTGCAAGTCAACTTGCAGGAGGCCAGACTTACAAGCCTCAGAGATGTTGGGAGGATATTTTTGATGCAATCACAAAGGCAAGGCGTTTAATATACATTACAGGGTGGTCTGTGTATACTGAGATTTTATTGGTAAGGGATTCAAGAAGGTGAAAGCCGGGAGGTGACATAACGCTTGGTGAGCTTCTCAAGAAAAAAAGCACAAGAAGGTGTTAGGGTGTTAATGCTTGATTGATATGTTAGGGCGTTAGGGTGTTTAAGGCACTATGTTTTATGTCCTCGTAATCCCGATGATGGTGGAAGCATTATCCAAAATATATCAATTGGTACCATGTTTACTCATCATCAGAAAATTGTGGTGGTGGACAGTGAGTTGCCAAGTCAAGCAGGGTTAGATAAGTGGATAATTGTGAGCTTCGTAGGAGGCATTGATCTCTGCGATGGAAGATATGACACTCAGTTTCATTCACTTTTCAGAACCTCGAATCATTTTTCTCATACCAGTAAAAATTACACCAAAAATTCTGTAACATTTCACAACAAACACTCAACAGAATTCAAAACCAAAGTATTACACCAGAAAAAATTCTCTCTAATAGAAAAAACCAGAATAATTTCCAACAGTTACAAACTCTCCATAACCAATCCAACTTCTAACAGAATTTCCCAACAAACTAACCAACTTGCCTAACAATCCTAACTGATAAAAACTAACCACAACCTCTAACCGTTTTTTCTTCCTAACAGGAACTAACTCTAACACCTTCAAGCCTCACCATCTTCATTCTTCAATCCACCTTCAATAATTCAACACCGGCATCTTCGAAACCAGAAAAAACTTCCATAACAGCAACTGCTTCAATTCGCATCACCCCCTTTAATCATCTTCAATCACCTTCAACCTCTTCACTTTCCAGATCAACCATCGTCAATCTCACACTGAAACCTGCATCAAGAACCACAACTATAATACGAACACAAAGAAAAAGAAGGAGATGGAAGAGATCGTAACAGAAGGGGGAGAATTCCAGCATTCTGAAGTGGTACCTGTGAGTGAAGCTCCATTCGAATTTCTCTTCTTCAAACATCTTCATCTTCTTAGAAAGTAACATCGACCACGTCACGCACACATCAACTCTGCGACAACAATCAAACTCTACGGAATTCAAAACCTGCAGAACCAACAAGATTCAACATCATCAATTCCTCGATTCCACGCAATAACTCACACGCTCAGAATCGTAAGGAATAAGTAGAAAGAGGATCCATCACGAGAGCATACCTGAGCTTCCAACCGTCGTCGGAGGATTCATTCTCGCCGGCACCAATTCCGGTATGTTTCGTTGGCTTTATACGATCCTCATCTTGCTGAACCATAATCGCACCCTAGTGTCATTCTTTGTCTGAGTTGTAAAGTTGAGATAAGATTGAGCATGCATCGGATAGGAGATATTAGGACGGATTGAGCGCAAATAAGTGTGTTCGATGATGGCCTTTCGCCGGAGAAGGAGAACGGAAAAAACTGAGTTGAGAACGAACAGAAAGGAGGAGGAGAAGAGAGAAATCGGTGAGGGGAGAGAGGTTTGCAGTAACGGCGCATAGATGAAGCGTGGAGAAACGATAGATATCCTGTGAAAGACATTAAGATGAAAGTGGGTAGATATTAGGGTTTTCTTTCGTGCCGTGAGAACGCAAATTGGGCTTACCACCATGTAAATGCTATTCCGCGACACAATCACACACTGCACCCCCCTGTAACGTTGTGTTTTAACATTCTTTTTTAGATTTTTGAGTATTGTTTTATTTAGAGTTTTTTTATTTTGATAATGATTTTCTGGATAATTGTGTTTAGAGTTTTTAATTTTGAATTAACTTTGATTAACTTTTGATCCTCTTTTAATTAGAATTTTAGGATAGACTTTAATTTTAGGATTATAATTAGTCTATAACTTTAGAATTAAATTAATTTGGAATTGAGATTAGCTTGTAATCCTAAATCTTAGTTAGTTTCTCTTTTAACTAGAAATGAGTTTTTAAAAGTAGCTCATGATTTTAAAATCTTTTTCGAATTTGAAATAACCATGTTTCTAATTGATTTTTTTACATGGCTTATTGGTTGATTAATTGTGACTAATTATGTTTATATTTTGCTAATGGGTTTTGAATAATTGTTTTGTTCACTAGTTCACTAATCATTGCTTTTGCTTAATTGCTCACTAATTGATTTTTTGCTTAATTGCTCACTAATAATTGATTTTAGCTTAATCATCCCATAATTGATTTTTGCTTAATGACACTAATTGTTTTTCGGCTTAATTGCTTCATTGTTTTAGGCTTAATTGTCCATTAGAAACTAATTTCTAACATTGACTATACTTAGGTTTTAGTACTAATATTTTCATAATAGCTTCATTTGATAACTTTGTTAATAGTCCTTAATACTTGAGTACATGTTAGATTTTTGACTAATTGTTGTCTACGTTTTAGTATTGATTTCAATTACTTCTTATTAATATTTCCATTTGACCTTAGTTGCTAACTTTGGTTATTTTCATTGATTACTTAGACTAATTGTTGAGTTGTTTTATAGTGATTCTCACTTGACTTGATAAGTTGTTTAAAGATAGGAGGTGATGTTGTATACATAGCTGCTGCGAACAAAGTGTGTTGTAGAATGTTGCTATTCTGTTTGGTTGCATGCACACCTGCCATGTTCTGGAAATAGTAGCTGTTATAGGATGTTTTTACTTATTGCTGGTTTTTACAGCTATGCAGGTGCTGGAGCATTGTTGTTGCTGCTGTTTATGGCTTATGGCCTTGTTTTATTGTTTTTTTGAAGAGCATTTGGTTCCATGCCTTTCAAGGATCTGTTTCGCTTTCTAACACTCTTGTTCATTTATACTAGGTTATTAGAAGTTGCCGGTTAGCTAATACTTTGCTTACGTTGCTACGGATTTATATCCATTCTGTATTACTTCTCTTCTCTTTTACTAATTCCGCATTTTTCCTTTTTATGCTATGAGAAGTAGGATTGGGAGTCCGTGCCACTTGGCCGACAATGTTGGAAGTCCTCAAAGGAGGCTCTGTTTGTGATTGTTTAATATTGTGCCAAAGACCTCCAAAGAGGCATCCCATTCCCGTATCCCCTTGTAAGACCTCCAAGAAGGCAATTGAAGGAAGTTAGGGTTCGCAACCGACCCCAGTTATTCTAGTTGAGTCGTTCTTAACTCTCATTACATGATTGAAGCTTTGAACATCACCTAATCTTGTTATCGAGTCCATCAAGTGGAATGAGGGTTTCACAATCAAACCCCCACACCTTGTCTATAGCTCGCATTAACCGATGTTGATGCTTATGTGATCTGATTCACATCTTCCCCTTCCTTACTCTGCTCTCCATGGTTCTCGATACCATTAGGTGAGTACCCCTATTTCCCACAGCTAGCTTGTTTGCCTCGGTCGATATGACCCCTTGGCTAAAGCTCCCCCTTTTCTTACTTTGATTGTGTGACATTATTGTTGACTGACACGGTTTACTCTTTCGTTTCCTTTTTGTTCCTTTTGTTTATGGATTGAGTTACATAATGTTTACTTGTCTGATGACCTGATCCCTTCAGGATTCCTAGCTCCACTTAATTTTTTTATTAAGTCGAAGGTAGGAGAGACATTAGGATAGCAATCCATGCATGACAACATTAGTTAAATTCCCCTCTTGATCCTGACCTTAGGGCCATATTTGCATGCTGACTTGTAGGACCGAGTTTCCCCTTTAGACCTTCGTGAGTCTCACCTTTCTCTCACACCCATGCAATCGAGACCATTCCCTGTGTTCCGTAGTAGCGTAAACTACGGATGCTCTGATTCCTCTCTCTCGTCCGATTGAGGATACGTAGGCACGAGATGCGATATCTCAGCGAGCACACTAACAACTAACTACCCTTTTCTCTCACTCACGTATGATCGAGACGTTAACCAATCAATCAATCAAACCTTTTCTCTCGCCTGAGTGCGATCGAGACTCTTACACAAATCAAACAATTATCTTCTCTTCTCATCTCCCTCACTCCACTCATAAAGGAAGCGCCATTTCCGTTCTACCGCAAACAGGTAAACGCGTAAGACTCCCATAACGAGCGGCAACACCTAAACTGCTAGAACGTGAACGTTGATGTATTCCACCTAAAAAACACAAAACCGACCCGTAGGTCGAACTACGACTGCTCTGACTTCCTCTCTCTGGTTAGATGGAGGATACGTAGGCGCGATGCCTGGCGAGTAACCTTCCCCCACAAAACCATAGTTCGAACTACGTTGACTCTGATTTTCCCGCTCCCGAAGGAATACGTAGGCCTAGGACGGCGATGTCCTACCGAGTCACTTCTTTTCCTTTTCCCCCCGTTTCTCCGTTTCTCGTTTCGTTTTCAGTTAGCAGTTGAGTTTCAGATGACCTACACCCTTCGTTCAATAACAACAAGTGTGGATCCCATCGAGTACGATGGACGCGAAGGGGTGCTAATACCTTCCTCTCGCGTAACTGACTCCCGAACCCAGGCGATGGTTGCGATGACCATTCCTTTCCCTTTGTTGAGGTTTTCTTCGATCGTTTCCTTTCCCTGCTCTGGATAAATAACGTTCGATGACGACTCTTCTGTTCTTTTCCGCCGGTTGATTTTTGCAGATGCGACAACGATTGCTCTGATTTCCCTGTTTTCTTTAACGGGAATACGTAGGCATAAGATTGCGAAATCTTAGCGAGCACACTAATAAAAAAACGTTAGGTCCAGTACCTTACCAAAAACATCGAAAAACCCTGAAATCAACAAAAACTCTCTCTCTCAAACACTCCCAGAGGAGAAACTTTCCCAATCAACGAGCGAACACCAGTAAATAGAAAATAATAGAATTGCTAACGATCTATGGATATCCATATATAGGATGGGTAATTGACAACTCCCCATTGTATAACATGACCCCGAACCCCCCAATCTCTTAAGCATTTGTTAAAGAAAACATTTGCGTGCAAGGTTAGTTTGAGATAGCTTCCCTTTCCTTTCTAGCTTCATAGGATAATTAAGAAATCATAAAGTAGCACCCAATTCCAACCATGGCGATAAGGTGGGCGAGTCACCGACAAAAATCGCACGCTACATGGTCCAAACCCATATACCATTTAGCAGAGGCTCACTTCAAGTTATCTTGAAAATAGTGGATCATTAGCTTGTCATTATCCACATATGCTGCCATTATTCTGTAGTACATAATCAAGTGTGACTTTGGGCATGTCGGGCCTAAATACTGGTCAAAGCTTGGATTCTTGAACTTCGATGGAATCACTAAACCTGATACCAAACACATATCTCTAGCATCAGTACTAAAGATGTTACTGCCTTTTATTGCTCTCATCTTTCTTTGAATGGTTTCCACGCTTTCTTTCAGCCTTTCATGACGCTCATTGTTATACCCCAAATTTTACCCCTTAGATGTCATAACATCTTGCACTTGCATTTAGGCTTCAATCATCTATGCATTGTTAACTAACCCATACCTTTGCAGAGTTTGTTTCTTTTGTGAAAATCAGGATTAACACAAGAAAGAGGACAAGAGCAATTAACCAAATTATCATGTGTTTCAAGGTCTCCTAAGACATTCTCTGGTTCCATACCATCATCACAAATGTTCACCAGTTTGGGATCTCAAGACTTTCGATCAAATCAAGTCAACAAGAGATTATCATACCAAAGTTGTGGAATTAGGGCTTTAACCTGAAGAATCATTGAAGAAGTTTGTCATGATCAGTCAAGGTTTGATTGGTTCATCAACTAATTGACCTTACATACATTCAAGAGGTCTTGTTCAACAAGAAATCAAGATCATATGGCATTCATCACTGCTACAAAGAGTCACAAGTTCATCTTACCCTCAAACTAGGGTTTTTGTCAAGACAAGTTACCCATTGCCTGTGATTTTGACCAAGGCATGTTCCCAAACTTGGAGACATGCTTCTATATGTTCATAAACATCCTTAGAGGTCATCTTTGAACCTTGGAAGAGATTGAAGAAGCAAGATCCTCAAGGATTATCCAGTGGAATTCCTGAGAAAATTAGGGTTTTGATTGACAAAGTCAAGCCTCTGACTTTGATGTTATGGGCCCAAAATGAGGTATTCAAGTCACACTCCATATTAACATGTTCAATCCTTGAATTATATCATGAGAGACTACCATTTGAAATATTTTTGGCAAGAAGGGCAAGGTTTTGTTCTTAAAATTTTCTAAGGAAGAATTCACTCCTTGTGCAAAATTGGGAAAGTCATAACTTTCAAACCACACATCCAAATTTGGTGACTCAAAGCTCAAATTGAAGCTCTCATCATGAGCTTTAAAACATATTAGAGGACATTTTTCAAATTAAGGCTTGGTTTTTAAGTTACAAGGCTTGGAAGATCAAAACACTTAAAGACTTAGTGAAATTTCCCTACTTTTTGCCTTAAAAACCAGCTGACTTCACCTCCACTTTTCACTAAGATCCCTTGTGATTCAGAATTTGGATTGAACATGAAAGTTTTAGAGGACATTTGGGGCTTTCCAAAAAGTACAAGAACTCCTCAATCCATTGAGTGAGCTGAGAGATTCGATTAATTGAAGTTTGAGGTCCATTTCTTAATTTCTAAGTTACCAACTTATGCATAATGATGCATTACTCTCTTTTAATCACCAAAACCCTCACTCTTATGATGTTTAGAGACCAGATTAACATGCTTTAAACCTCTGCCACGATTTTGCCAAGTTGAGACATTAAAATATGATAGTTTAAGCAAGTTAGGCAAGTAGATGTGCAAGTGGACATCCGTGAAAGAGAAACTTTACATAACAGCATGGCAGCCTCTTTTCCTCCTTGTAACTTGGACTCTGAACCAATCCAATCAGTCCACATTACAACAGAGACTAGGGCTAGGGCTTTGAAGACCCTTGAATCAGCAAAGGCAGCTCACTTGCGAGGGAAAATTTTCAAAAAGACAAATGTGGCAAGTTTCCATTTCTGATCTTACCTCAAACCCTCAGCCTTTCCTATAAATAGAGCTTTGTTCTACTCTCAAAGATACACCAGAATCACCCCAAGAAGAGGCTGATTGCTCACTCCACTATCTCATTCACATGTTCTTGCAAATTTGCAAGAACTCCCCAAACACTTGTTTCACCTGTGCATTTTCTCTCTAACTCTACAAACCATCTCTAAACACCTTGTAGAGAAGCTCTAAACACTTAAACCCTAACTGTAACACTTCCATCATCATCTACCATTTTTGAACTTCAACTTGCATAAGGGATCGGGTTCTGTATTTGAAGCACTTTCCAAAGCTTCTAATCAGCTGCTTCTCTTCTCCAAAGGTCAACAAGGTTCTAGAAGGTTGTTTCTCTTCTCTGCAAGTGCTATAGAAGAAGCCTTGGACTTTCTTCAAGAGGCAAGAATTTTGAACTCTCAAACCCTCATGTACATGCATAGTATTGTTGCTTTTTGAATGCAAATATGTAGTGTGTTTATTGTTTAATGATTCTGGATGAAAGGTTGCCATGTTTGGTTAAAAACTTGCATGATATAACATGTTGAAATTTTATGTTGTTGCACTATTGTGATGCATGTTACGTATTATACACTATTTGTTAGGTTGAACAAATGATATATTTAGAATCCTGGGAAGATGAGCTCCATTTTTGGTTTTTATATTGTTGGATTTGGTTGAGAAATGGAGGAGTTAGAGAGAAAGGAAAATTTGTCCATGGTTGTTGTGTTAGGGCACGAGAAAGAAGAGAACGAGGGAGGAAGAAGAAGTTGGTGGCCCCCAGTAAGTCCAACATGGCGCTGAGGTGGCCATTTGGGTTAGGTTTTAAAATAAAAACAATTTGAAGCATTATATGTTTGGATGAGAGCGTAGCACCGCTGGTCCATGGAGGAGGTTTGTGTGTATTGGCAAGCGAAGGGTCTGGGGTTCGAATCCCCCTCGCCCCAGACCTTTTCCTTTTTATTTTTCCCATATGTTGTACTTGTATTGTTATTTTATTTCATGCTTGTATCCTTTATTCACACTGCGCGCGCAGTCCAGTTGGTAAGGGTTTTGTGCATTGAGACCCATGGCGTGAGTTCAAGTCCCATGTGGGGCATTTCCTATATTTTTTATCACTTGTTCCATGTTATTTTTTATGGTTTGTACCTTGTTTTCAAACATTCATAACTTGCTCATTTTTCACTCTTTTTGTGCCATTCTTTTTGTAAAATGTTCCTTAACATGTCTATTTTCTGATTGTGAAAAGAAATTGGTGAAAATAATTATTTTTGAAACATTTGTTAATGTTGAAAGCGAAAGGCTTTTTTAGGGTTTCATAAGAACATCTTGATTTTCTCTTGACTTCTTTGCCATGCTTCCTTGTTCATATTAATCAAATGAGACCTAATGCATGTTGTTTAAACCTTGTATAATGTTATGACATTGTATGTTTTGTTTCACCTTATTTCCTTGATGTTTAATGTGCTTTTACATGAAAATGTCCTTTGAAATACCATGAGATCTCTTTAGATCATTTGCCTTGTAACTTGAGTTTGTTTGATCAAATATGTGACATGTTTATGTCTTGAAACTTGAATGCCATGTTTGGAACCATCTTTAAGTGCTCATATGCCTTGGATTGTCATTTCTGATTACATGAACTTTAAAGATATTGTCGTATTCTTTGGTTTACCTATACCACTTATGTTTGTTAAGACATTTCCATATGTTCTCCCCATGAAGTGTTTTGGATATTACCATGCCCATATGTTCATCTTGTTTATGTTGTTTTGTTATCTTACAACTCTGTTAAGTCTTCCCCCAAGTGAGGCAAGCTCTTTAGCTCTCCTCCTTAACCCTCATCATTCCCCTCCTTCCAAAGGAAAGACTCTCTATTGACTTTTAAGTCATAGATAGCTCATATACCTTTTTGGCTTCCTTAGAGCCATCTCCCTCCTTGGCCTCCTAAGAGCCACCTCTTACCTTTGGCCTCATAGTCATAGGGTCCCTCCTTGGCCTCCTAAGAGCCACTTCCCTCCTTGACCTCATAGTCATAGGTGGTCACCATCCTCACTCTTGGCCTCCTAAGAGCCATTTGTCTTACAACTTAGAATTAAGTTAGAGTTCTTGGACTATATGTGGACTCATCACCTTGAGTATTCACTTTACCCAATCACAACTTAGACTTAGAGAGTTTCTTAAACTCTACATGAGCTCATACTCATTCCCCTTAGAACTTTGGCCATAGCCAATGGTTCCTCCTTCACCCTTAGTAAGGTGAACTACGGTTGCTCTGATTCTTTAATCGGGATACGTAGGCACAAGATTCGACGTCTTGGCGAGCATACTTAGTATATACCCTTAGGTCTTTACCTTTACCCTTAGCAAATTTCCTTAGCAAGCAAGCAAACAATAACATAACACAAACAAATAAGAGGCTCCTGTAGAGTACTACAGATACTTAGGGTGCTAATACCTTCCATTAGTATAACCAACCCCCGAACCCCGATCTCTTAGCTGTGTCTTTACATGGTGCAAAAGGTTTTTCTTTCGATCTTTACCCTTTCCTTTGGATAAATCAAAGCTCGGTGGTGAATTTCAAAGTTTTGTGATGCAAGTTAATTAATAGCTTGTTATCTGATTCTCACTGCAACACTCATCCCCTTCTTCATACACTTCGGGGAAATCATAAACCGGTGGTGGATTATGGAAAATTGGGTGCACTTGAGCTTACACTGTTGGTGGAGCAAAAGTTGGGATAGCTTGAGGATTCTCAAGCCCTAAAGGAACGGCCTGTTGAGTAGTTGCAGCGGCTTGTTAAGGTACAAAACCATAAGGCAACCCAAACGGTGGCACAGCAGCAGTGTTGACATTTGTAGAAGGTTCCACAGTTGGAGTAACAATCTCGGTGACCACGGTGGTCTGAGTATCCATCTTTGCTCTGATAACCTGTAGGACTTCAATGATCTTCCCTACGCTTCCTCGTAAATCATCCAATTCATTGTTGAACCTATCCAATTCAACGTTCTGCTCAGACATCCTTTGGCGAGCTTGGGCTCTAGTGTTGTATCTATGTCGGAGATTCAGTGTGACGGTTACTAAAGACAAGAAGACGGGATGAGACACGACAAGAAAGAAATGCACATGTTATGATATGAATGAATGATGCAAATGCAAATGCAAACAAAGAAATCAAGGAACTCAAAATTTAAGTTTGCAAAAATTGTAGATGATTGGAGGTGATCAAACTGGATCGTCGTGGCCTTCGGATAGGGCAGATGATGATGCTTGTAGGATAGGAGGAGGTGTACCTGCAAGGCACTCTGACACTAAAGTAAGAAAGGGTCAGAGAAAAAGGGTGGCAAGTACAAAATATGTTCTTAGGATGAATATTGGATACCTGACCCTCTCAAGTGAGAGGGTTTATATAATGCCCCCAGCGCGTGGCCAACGGCCCCTATTTTCGGGGCAAAATAACCTTTTCCCGAAGAATAGGTAACTGCCCAAAACTAGCCGTTATCTCGGGCAGGGTGCTCAAAACTAGCCGTTATGTCGGGCAAAGGTGTAGTTCCGGGCACCTGCCCACAATTGTCTTGGGATTAATGAAGTCGTGCGTGACGGGCAGCAGTACCGGGGGGACTGATGTAATCTTTGCCCGGTTGGAGGACAGCAAAGTGTACTCTGCCCTTCGCGGATTGGGCTTTAGGCTATTGGGCCGTTCTGGGAGCAGAAGTGGATTGGACCATGCCTAGCCATTAGTCCAGTCCAGAACAGAAGCCCCCAAGTCGTTACTCCCAAGCATGGGAGTGATGACTTAAGGATAGCCCGTTGTTCCGGGGAACTGTAACTGAGTCGTCGTTTGGTGACGGAGGGAGTTGTCTCGTGGTGCCCGTGGGCCCTGGTGTTTGTAAGGCCTGTGACCGCGTCTGGTTTTCCCTTCACGCGGGGAGACCAACGGTTAGGAGGAACTGAAATGTTGGGGCGCCACGTGTGCCTCGAGCCCTGTGCTGTAGTAACTAGGCAATGATGGCTAGTCTGTAGCCATTATGATCTAGTTGGGTGTACCTCTGTACGTGCGCCTCAGCAGTATAAAAGGAGAGAGTGTCTGGCCATTTCACATTTTCATTTCTCTTTCTTCTTCTTCTTCTTCTTCAGAAAACTTAGCTCTCCGCCGCCGTCGTTCGCCGCCGTAGCCACCTTACAAGCTTCGAGCACTTTTTTCCAACTTCTCCGACCACGTAAGTCATCCAACTCCTTGTCTTCTTCCAGCTTTTTCATTTTCGTTTTAGAATGCATGTGGTTAGGTTAGATTTAGGGGATATAGTGGTGTTTTCCTGGCGGTTGTTGGTGGCGGACGGTGGTTGGGCCATCCTCTACTGTTTATGTGGCCGCCAGAGCCCTTTAGAGAACTGGGAGTAGGGCGGTCTCTGGCGTCATTGCAATGATGATGCCTAAGTAATCGTCGTGGCTACTCCGTTCCAAGTGCTCTAATGAAGTTTTCGGTGAACGTTTGAAGTTTCCGGTGAAGCTTCAAACGGAAACTGGGAAGTGACTCGAGGAAGCTCCTCGTTGTGTGAGGGATCTTCCCCGAGTGCCTCCTCTTAGAAGACTCTTGATATTTTATTTTATTTAGGGCTTAGGTCGGGGACGACGTCCTTGGCCCTTTGCACTCTCTTTCACTTGACCAACGGTGGAAGGGTGGATTTGATTTTGCATCGAATTCACTTTTGTCCTCTGCTTTTCAGATGATGGCGACCGGGCCCGACGGGGAAATTTTAATAGATTCGTCCAAGGAGAGCTCCTCGGAGAGCAGTAGCACGAAAGCTTCAATCGTCCCCAGTGACGTCGGGGAGGAGCTCGAGGAGAATCCTGCTGAGAAGTGGTTGGTGGCTGAGCCTGCCGAGCACGAATCCATCTTTGCGACTTTCACCGGGGATGTCTTCACGGATGTTGGACCGGAGGGGGAATGGAAGGTGCATTTCCTCTTCCAAGACGATTGGATCTGTTCAGACTTCGGGGACATATTCGCTATGTATGAGTATGCCTTCAAGGAGCTAGGGTTGAGGCTGCCCTTCACCGATTTCTAGCAGTTTGTCTTCGTGCACATGGACCTGGCCCCATCGCAGCTGCATCCCAACTCGTTGGCGTTCATCTGCACCTTCAAGTTAACCTGAGAGTTCCTGAAGGTTGGAGCCACGCTGCCTTTCTTTTTCACCATATTCCATCTTCAACGGCAGGTGACGGGGAGGAGATATGATTGGGTGTCGTTGAAGCAACCCCAAAAGTTGTTCAAACCCTTCTCGGAGTCAATTCGAACATTTAAGGAGAGGTTCTACATTATAGAGCCTGTGTCAGAGAGGGCCTAGGATAACACGTATGTCTGGGCTGTGTCGATTGATGAGAATGGTAATGACTTACGCGACGAGAACGGGAAGCTGATCGGGGATAGAGAGTTCAAATTTCCCTTTCAGTGGAGTGGGAATCATTTCTCTAAGCAGCCCAATGGTTACGTTGCTCAGTCGAACATGCTGGACGGGTAGGATCTAGCCTGCTACGATAAGCTGGTGAACTATGTGAATTCTTTTAGACTTGCTGAATGTTGGACGAAGAAGGGGAGTCCTATTTTTGAGGAGGACGGTAGCCAGCGAGTGGAGTACCGATATATTAATACAAAGGCGCTTTTGGAGTACAAGATTTCCACGGACGCTTATAAATTGCTTGGTAGTTTTAGTTATTTTAACTTGCCCGAACTATATTTTCTTCGTCGTCTAATATATTTGTTGTGCTTTCACAGGTGAGATGCCCTCCGCCCACGAAAGAATGGTGAAAAATGCTCTGGCGAGGAACAAGCCCGGGGCGGCCGCCCCAAATACTCGATTTTCCCAACGTGGTCCTCCTCCTTAACCTGCTGCGAGGAGCTCTTCGCCAACTCCTGCCCAGGGATCCCCCTTGCCTCTGGCTTCACGGTTTAAGCACTCCAGAGCCAATGAAACTGTGGACCTTAGCTGGGCATCAGAGAAAGGCAAGTTCAAGCTTCTTCCCTGTATTATTGATAGAAAATTCTTTGAGGGGACATCCTTGGTTGTGCCGCGGGCAGAGTCTCTTCAACTAGAGGGTATAGACCGCTCGAGCAAGAGGGCACTAGTGGCACAGGATGCCTCTGCATTGATCAGCGTTCTGGAAATGGCGGCGATCTATGCCGAGGGGAATTCTTTGACAGAGTCCGAAATCAGAGTTGCCCGGACTACCATTGCCTCTCTGGAAGAGACGGCGAGGAAGGCCAAGGAAGAAGCCAAGAGTGCTGGTGACGCCCAAAAGAAAGCAAACGAGGAGACTACTAGGTTGAGGGAGAAGAATGCCATGCTGGCGGTGGAGAAGAAGGCAGTCGGGGAGCTGATCAAACAGCTGAGGTCAGCAAGCGCTCCAGTCGAGGATGAGCCTACAGATGTGAAGGCGCTGAAGACCAGGGCGGAGGTAGTTGCTTGTATGCTGATGGCTGAGGACGATGTCATTGTCATCGGAGAAGAGTCATTCCAGAATGTCGTGGCCCAACTACAGTTGGTCAATCCTGGGGTTCAGATCTCCACGGAGGGTACTAATTATTTGGCTCATGTCGAGGATGGCAGGATAGTCAGTCCAGAATCCTTCATTGTTGGTGACGCGCATGCCCAAATTCTGGACGAAGAGACCCAGGGACCTGACCATAACACCGAGCAGCCTGAGCGGATGGAGGAATGATTGGGTTTTTATCTTGTTGTAATTTATCCGGCCTTCGTGCTGTGTTTTTTGATGTATCTTGTTTTCTTTGGGGGCACGACCCCCTTGTTTTATAATATGCATAGCTTGTGGCCCTTGTGGTCACTTAAATTTATTTATGTATGTGTCCGGTCAGTATTGTCGGTTTTGTATGTATAGCTTTCATTGTTTATTTTTCTAAGTGTTTTAGTATTGCTCGATAAGCTTTTGTGCCCGCAATAGGGGTCACTGATTTGTTTCAAGATTTAGAGAATTGCTCGACGTAGATGTGTTCGACAGTGAGGGGAACTGGTCGAATGGCCGGGGAAGTGGTTTCGCCCGTGATGAGACTAGGATCTCGGTTGAGGTACTAATCCCATAGGCTTGGATGGTTCCCATCGCGAGCTGGGTCTCCTGCCTAATTGGTGTGGCAACGGCGGAGCTCGATTGAGGTATCCCCGTTGTGCTCAGAATCTGCTTATCCTATAAGCAGAAACTAGTCGGCATTGTAAAATGGACCGTGCTTACACTGGGGCATGATCCTGTGGCCGAGCCATCTCCCTATTTAAGGGAGATCTCATAGACAGTTAGTCCGGCCTCGTAGTTGGCTCTAACTGTAGTATTGTTTGAGCTTCAGCATTCCATGGTCGAGCAAATGGTTCTCCATCCAGAGTTTCTAAATAGTAGGCTCTGGTGCCCGTTTTGGACTTGACCCTGTAGGATCCTTCCCAATTCGCGGCCAGCTTTCCTTCACGTGAATCTTTCTGGTTTCTGCTCAGGACTAAGCTGCCAACGGGGAAGTCGTGTTTTATGACTCTAGCGTCGTGGCGCAAGGTTATTTGTTGTTTCAGTGAAGCTTCGCGGAGAGCTTGTAACACCCCAATTCCCATCGCACTAAATAATACATAATTAAATCAGAGTGAATAAAAATAAATTCTTTTCGACAGAAATAAGGATGCCACATTTGAAGAAAGAAAACATAATCCACCTGCTCATAACTTTGATACATAACACAAAATTGAATAAATAATAGCAGGGGACTTTTTCCAAAAAAAGGAAAGTTCAATTATGGAATAAAGCGGAAAGATCCATAACTGACTTGTTTTACAAAATAAATTGTTTTATAACATCAAAATAATCATACAAAGGTAATACAAAATAAATCCAACAAATGTATACATGTATAACAAAAGCGTTCCCCAACTCCCGTGTTACGTATCAGAGCAGACAAACCGACAAAAGGATGGAGAACTAATCTTCACAAAAGCCTCCAAGATACTAACCTGCAATTGCCTCATAGAGCAACAAACCACAACAGAAGGGTGAGAAATAACAACTAAATCAAGATTGCATAATAATATGCAAACACATATAAATTCACATGCATAATTATTCTCACCACATGCATCACATACTAATACATATAACATGGCACAGATACATAACATATTTCTAATAATCCAACAACATAGCATATATCAATTATACCAACATAATCACATATTCACACATAAGGCATACCAAAATTATAACATATGGAAACACACCACCACCTCACATATATTCATCTATAGCATACCATAGATAATTAATACAATCATTGTAATGTACAACATCCCCACAAAACATAGCATATGTCTATACATAAAACATATCATCCATAACCAATGCAGTTATCACAAATGCATATCAAATCACCAATGCTATCACGAGTTCAACACATAATCAGTCAATTCAGAATCTCCCACACATAATCAATCCATTCACAATTTCTCACACATAATCAATCCATTCATGATTTATGCGAATGCACAGAGACCGACACAATGACTCTATGCATGCGGTACCATCCATCCATCATTCTCATCATTAATTCACTCAGGAATTATTGGAATCATCGCTTGTTACTTAGTGTAACTCCCCATCGGGCAAACGATGTTCCCCGTCGCTTTAGGTCCTCTTTGTATAAGGCACATGACGTTTATGGATCGCTTTAGGTCCTCTTTGTATAAGGCACACGATCCGATCACTTTAGTTCCTCTTTGTATAAGGCACACGATCGTCTATAATGTCGTTTTAGGTCCTTTTTGTATAAGGCACACGACCGTTACAGCAGATTCCCTCTGGAATCATTTCATCGCTCACACCCCACAAGGGCACACGACATCGCAAGATGCATATCATGATGCTTGGCATACAAATGACTCATGATAATCAAATGCATCTTCACAAATCAACAATATGGATTATCTCATCGTCATTATTCATGCATTGGAAATCAATTCAAACAATGCATTTACTTGTCATAAGGCCACCAAATAACACACATTGAATTTCACATAAGCAATGCATTTCATCATAATCCACAAGCCACAACAATTAGCACTTTAGCATATACACTCATATCAATTCACATCAAGAGTTACTCACCATCAACCACAACAATCCTGCAATCATACAATGATACTCACAACACTAGGATTCACGCCACAAAGGCTACCCGCAACAACATACATTAATACCATACATTTGTATTCAAGTCAACAAAGTATTTTGCCATAAGGCCACAACAATTACAACAACTTATCACATGCTTCATCATCATATAAACCACATAAAAGCTCCACGTCATATAACAATAGCGCAACACACTGTAAAACACCGACCGCACGCATTTAACGGGATAAAAACCCGACAACCCAACACTTTTACACAACCACGACTTAAATAAATCATCTACTTCCCTCCAAACCATTTTTATAAGAAAGAATATTTCATTAGCTTTCCAATGCATCCGACCGCGCCTCAATCCGAGTTACGGATCAAAAGTTATGAAGGAAACAAAAAGGAAAATCTGTCACGTTCGCTTTCCTATTCGCAATGTGAACCCCCAGCGAACCGTGGCAGAAGAAAAACAGCATAAAGTTCGCAATGTGAACTTCTGGGCGAACCTTCGCTTTCCCCTTCGCTTTGGTTCGCAAAGCGAACCTGCGAACCCAGAAATTCTCAGCAGCGCTGTTATGGGTCATTTTGGATCAAAATTCATCATTTCTTCCACCCAACCACTTCTAATCCATAACATATCAACCAAAACATATTCCAAACATAACAACAAGTATTCTACACAGTTTATATCGAAGTTCATCCGTGAAAACATCGATTCCCACGCATTGTTCATAAATCCAACCTAATTGAAAACTAGAAGAAAATAACCAAAACAATCCAAGAAAACATACACATATACATATACAAGCAAGATATAATCGAAACTTCTCACCCTTACCCGATTAATCGCGCTTGAAACGGATGATTTCTTCTTCCATAAGTTTTCCTCTCCTTCTCTTTTCCTTCCTCTTCCTTTCTTTCCTTTCCCTTTCTTTTCTCTCTTTTTCTCTCAAATCTCTATTTATAAAAATATCTAATTTTTCTAAAATATCTAACCCCTCAAAATGACCATTTTACCCCCCAGCTCAAATATCTCGCAAACGCTCTCAAAACGCGATAAAACATAATAACGATGAAAAATAATATATTGCCAAATAAAAGTCAAGAATAAAATAATATAAAAACGAAAATAATTAAATCGACTCGATGAAATAAATCAGACAAAACGGGGCGCTACAACTCTCCCCCACTTAGACATTTTCGTCCTCGAAAATCTGATACGAACAACTCCGAATACGACTCTCGCATCCGACTAGCAAACTATCATGCCAACAAAAGGCACACCACGAATAACACAAACTGACAAACCACCTTGCTAACAACAACTACTACAACGACACGACAACGGTAATAACGACAACGACAAGATGCAAAGTCCATACAATACACTTGACGACTAACTCACGACTCAAAGAAAACCATGTTACCAACACCCAGGTAACACTCCCCTAATCTCTCACAAGGAATTAGCTACTCGCACTCGAACCATCACGATAGAAACGAGGCAACAACACAAACAAGAACATAAAGTTCCACGACCCAACATCGTTTCAACAACCTCTACATAACCACAATACCAACATCCTTGTCACACAATATTACAACAATGCTACGATTCACCAATCGAACATACAACCAAAACATCCATTTACATAGTAGCCCATGAATAATACTTAAACCTTTCACCTAACACTTCCATTCTGAAACGTCCAATGGTCTCATCATTCCTACATGTTTACAATGCTCAACTTATGAACTCTTACAAGTCACACATGCATATACGAAATGTGCCACATCACACTTTCGCTGCGTACTCTGATTACTCGTAACCATCAAAACTATCAATCTCACGTCCAAAGTCTAACTCTTTCTCATATTCGCCAAAAATCACTGTTCACTTTTAATATACCCAACCTCACATTATCAGATGTCAATTCACACACCAACTCAAATCTCTAAATTCTTCCAAAAGTTCCCACTCTTTAACCATCGAAGCAGACATATGCAAAAAATTTTGACTTAACTCATCAGGCACGACATTAACTTTACCAATAGGATAATTCGAGCCAAGGTCATAACTAATCAGGAATTCCAACCATCCTCGTTGTCTTATACTCTATTATTTCCGACCAAACAGGTACTCAATATTCTTGTGATTACTAAACACTTCGAACCTAGACCCATAAAGATAATACCTCCAAATTTTCCAACACAATACAACCGCAACCAATTCCAAATCCTAAATAGTATAGATCCTTTTATGAATCCTCAATTGTCGTAAAGCATAAGCTAAGACCTTACCCTTTTGCATTAACACACTGACTACACTCATCAAGGACACATCCCAATATTCCATAAACAGTTTATTAGGATCAGGCAGAATCAAAATTAGAGCCGTAGTCAATCTCTACTTCAGCTCACCAAAACTTACTCACAACAAACATCCAAAACAAACGACTTACCCTTTGCAAGTCAACTGAGATAACAGAAGTACGAACTTAGCAAAATCTTCAATAGCCTGCAGTAACAACCAACTAAGCCCAAAAGTTTCTAATCTCTTTAACCGACTTTGGAGTCTCTCAATGTAGAACTGCATCTATTTTGGATAGATACACAACAATACCATCATCGGAATAACATAACCAAGAAAACTAACCTCTTTAAATCAAAATTCTCACTTCGATAATTTAGTAGAAATCTCCCTCTCTTTTAGCCCTTGTAACTCAATCCTCAAATACACTACATACTCATCCTTTGATTTAAAATAAATCAGAATATCATCCAATAAACATCACTATAAACTTATCCAAACAAGTATGGAAGATACGATTCATATACTCCACGACCGTAACATATACAACCTTCAAAATTCATTCTGAGCTCGAAATAATTTATCCAAAATAGCTTAATAATCTCTGGTTACCACATTCCATATCAATTCTTCTTACATGGTTCCAACTCACTCAAGGTTTCTGCTGACACGAGATCTCAACCCATAACAAAAGTAATACCATCAAGGAACTTCAAATCGTTCGCAATTCGTCACAATTCAAAACTCAAGCTATCCAGAACACAACCGCAAGTTTCCATACTACTCACTGATTAACACGCAACCTCATGCTATCATCCTTTTCCTTACCAACCATGTTGGACCTCTTCAAGTCGACACACTAATGTTTCATCCAAAAACACATCTGAAAACCATGCACAACTAACGGCATATCCCTGTGGCTTTCCAGCTAATTTCCAGAACACTATCATCACAAACCTGACAAACATCTGAGTTTCACTTCCTAAAAGTTCTTCTACTTAGCAGATCCAAACCTCAAATCTTCACCTTCGCCAAATTTGAGTTCAGTCTCTACTCTCTGAGAACAACCATTAACGATACCCAATCGTTCTCTCTCAATGACTTCCTAACTGGACCAACATACCAAAACCTCTAATTCGTCTCATCTTCCGATATTAGAATCTTCATCGACACAACAAAATAATCTGTAATCATTTTCTTAATTCCAATAATTCATTGCACACACTATCAAAGCCGAAAAGACACGTCTATTCCATCCAACATAATTTCGTCTACTATCAACAAGAGATTAAGGGTGATCAGTTACTCAATTTGTCAATAGACAACCGACAATCATGATGGGGCATAAACCGTCTTTACTAAACTATAATAGCATTTCTTGCATCTTGTGCACAAAGCTACCTAAGGTAAAATTCCTTAGTCGACATAAACCTTACCTCCGCATTCCCTCCGGAACAGGGAACAACAATGTCCAAATAACACTTACATTCTTGCAACCAACACTCCACAACTGAAGCAACTTGGAGAAGCACCAGCTTCTCCCCCACTTATCTCATTCTAAATCCTCCAGACAAAGGATTAGAAAACCAGAAAGCACTGACAGTGTTTCACACACATATCACATACTAAGGAACAAACAACATCGACAGTATTCAACTGTCACACCAACTGACTCAACAACTAGGCCGGACGGACGGACCTGCTCTGATACCACTAATGTAACACCCCAATTCCCATCGCACTAAATAATACATAATTAAATCAGAGTGAATAAAAATAAATTCTTTTCGACAGAAATAAGGATGCCACATTTGAAGAAAGAAAACATAATCCACCTGCTCATAACTTTGATACATAACACAAAATTGAATAAATAATAGCAAGGAACTTTTTCCAAAAAAAAGGAAAGTTCAATTATGGAATAAAGCAGAAAGATCCATAACTGACTTGTTTTACAAAATAAATTGTTTTATAACATCAAAATATTCATACAAAGGTAATACAAAATAAATCCAACAAATGTATAGATGTATAACAAAAGCGTTCCTCGACACCCGTGTTATGTATCAGAGCAGACAGATCGACAAAAGGATGGAGAACTAATCTTCACAAAAGCCTCCAAGATACTAATCTACAATTGCCTCATAGAGCAACCAACGACAACAGAAGGGTGAGAAATAACAACTAAATCAAGATTGCATAATAATATACAAACATATATAAATTCACATGTATAATTATTCTCACCACACGCATCACATACTAATACATATAGCATGCCACAGATACATAACATATTTCTAATAATCCAACAACATAGCATATATCAATTATACCAACATAATCACATATTCACACATAAGGCATACCAAAGTTATAACATATGGAAACACACCACCGCCTCACATATATTCATCTATAGCATACCATAGATAATTAATACAATCATTGTAATGTACAACATCCCCACAAAACATATCATATGTTTATACATAAAACATATCATCCATAACCAATGCAGTTATCACAAATGCATATCAAATCACCAATGCTATCACGAGCTCAACACATAATCAATCAATTCACAATCTCCCACACATAATCAATCCATTCACAATTTCCCACACATAATCAATTCATTCATGATTTATACAAATGCACAGAGACCGACACAACGACTCTATGCATGCGGTACCATCCATCCATCATTCTCATCATTAATTCACTCAGGAATTATTGGAATCATCGCTTGTTACTTAGTGTAACTCCCGGTCGGGAAAATGATGTTCCCCGTCGCTTTAGGTCCTCTTTGTATAAGGCACACGACATTTATGGATCGCTTTAGGTCCTCTTTGTATAAGGCACACGATCCGATCACTTTAGGTTCTCTTTGTATAAGGCACACGATCGTCTATAACGTCGCTTTAGGTCCTCTTTGTATAAGGCACATTACCGTTACAACAGATTCCCTCTGGAATCGTTTCGTCGCTCACACCCCACAAGGGCACATGACATCACAAGATGCATATCATGATGCTTGGCATACAAATGACTCATGACAGTCAAATGCATCTTCACAAATCAACAATATGGATTATCTCATCGTCATTATTCATGCATTGGAAATCAATTCAAACAATGCATTTACTTGCCATAAGGCCACCAAATAACACACATTGAATTTCACATAAGCAATGCATTTCATCATAATCCACAAGCCACAACAATTAGCACTTTAGAGTATACACTCATATCAATTCACATCAAGAGTTACTCACCATCAACCACAATAATCCTGCAATCATACAATGATACTCACAACACTAGGATTCACGCCACAAAGGCTACCCACAACAATATACATTAATACCATACATTTGTATTCAAGTCAACAAAGTATTTTGCCATAAGGCCACAACAATTACAACAACTTATCGCATGCTTCAACATCATATAAACCACATAAAAGCTCCACGTCATATAACAATAGCACAACACACTATAAAACACCGACCGCACGCATTTAACGCGATAAAAACCCGACAACCCAACACTTTTACACAACCATGACTTAAATAAATCATCTACTACCCTCTAAACCATTTTTATAAGAAATAATATTTCATTAGCTTTCCAACGCATCCGACCGCGCCTCAATCCGAGTTACGGATCAAAACATGTTCCAAACATAACAACAAGTATTCTACGCAGTTTATATCGAAGTTCATCCGTGAAAACATCGATTCCCACTCATTGTTCATAAATCCAACCTAATTGAAAACTAGAAGAAAATAACCAAAACAATCCAAGAAAACATACACATATACATATACAAGCAAGATATAATCGAAACTTCTCACCCTTACCCGATTAATCGCGCTTGAAACAGATGATTTCTTCTTCCATAAGTTTTCCTCTCCTTCTCTTTTCCTTCCTCTTCCTTTCTTTCCTTTCCCTTTCTTTTCTCTCTTTTTCTCTCAAATCTCTATTTATAAAAATATCTAATTTTTCTAAAATATCTAACCCCTCAAAATGACCATTTTACCCCTCAGCTCAAATATCTTGCAAACGCTCTCAAAATGCGATAAAACATAATAACGATGAAAAATAATATATTGCCAAATAAAAGTCAAGAATAAAATAATATAAAAATGAAAATAATTAAATCGACTCGATGAAATAAATCGGACAAAATTGGGCGTTACAGAGCTGCCCTCGACTGTATCTCTTCGACCAGATCGAGCTCTTCTCTCAAGGCTTCATCGTTCATCTCCTCGTCGAGGGGGCCTCCATTCGTCTGGAAGGTTCCCTGATCTCCACTGGTATTACCGCCTCAGTTCCGTAAGCTAGTCGGAAAGGGGTTTCCCCGGTGGTGGAGTGTGGTGTTGTTCTGTAGGCCCAGAGCACGCTATGTAGCTCCTCGACCCATCACTTTTTGGTTTCGCCCAGCCTTCATTTTGGGCCACGAAGAATTACCCTGTTCGCGGCCTCTGCTTTCCCGTTAGTCTGGGGATGCTCGAAGGAGGTGAAGTGCTGCTTCGTGCCTAATTTGGCGACGAAGTCTTGGAATTTTCTGTCTGTGAACTGGGTTCCATTGTCGGTCACCAGGGCCTGGGACACCCCAAATCTCGCGAGGACGTTCCTTTTGTAGAAGTGGAGTATGTTGAAGGCCGTGATCTTGGCGAGGGCTTCGGCTTCGATCCACTTAGTGAAGTAGTCGACGACCACGATCAGAAATTTGTTTTGATAGGATCCCATTGTAAAGGGGCCGAGTATGTCCATCCCCCACCAGGCGAAGGGCCAAGGTGAGGACAGAGTCTTCAACTCGTTGGGGGCGCCAGGTGTATGTCCACGTGGCATTTGCATCGGTCACACTTTCGGACGTGCTCTTTGGCGTCGTGCTGCATGGTCGACCAGTAGTATCCTGCTCGCAGGGCTTTGCGTGCCAATGATCTCCCTCCCAAATGTTGCGCGTTGATGCCCTCGTGGATCTCTTGGAGGATTTCGAGGACTTTGCTCTCTTCGACACATTTCAGGAGGGGGATGGAAAATCCTCGTCGGTAGAGTTTTCCCTCAATCATAACATATGAGCAGGCTCTCCGTTTAGTCACGTTGGCCTCCTTGCTGTCCTCGGGCAGTTCCCCTTTGGTGAGTTAATTGTACACAGGAGTCATCCAGCAGTCGTTGTCTCCGATGGAGTTGACGTCGAGTGTAACACCCCAAATCCCATCGCGAATACATAATACATAAATAAAATCAGAGTAACTAAAAATTTATTTTTCCGACAGGAAACAGGGATGTCACACTTAAATGAACAAAATACAATCCCTGCTCATAAATTTGATACATAGCATAAAATAGAGTACCCTCAAAGGGGAAACTTTTTCCACAATAAAGGAAATGTCAATTATGGAATAAAGCGGAAAGATCCATAACCGACTTGTTTTACAAATAAATGGTTTTAGAACATCAAAATATAAATACAAAATATATTCAACAATTATATACATATAACATAATCGTTCCCCAACTCCCGTGCTACGTATCAGAGCAGACACCACGACCGACAATGGAACGGAGGACTAATCTCCACAAAAGCCTCCAAGCCTCTAAAGCTGACAATCTGCACTATGCCATAAAAAGCATATTCCAGCAGAAGGGTGAGAAATAACAACTAAACCAAGATTGCATAATAATATGCAAAAACACATAAAACTCACATACACAGTTATTCTCACCACAAGCATCACATATCGATACATATAGCACGCCACGTATACTTAACATATTTCTAACATTTCCAACAACATAGCATATATCAATTATTCCAACATAATCACATAATCAATCAAATCATGATTTTCCACACATAATGCATCCATTCACAATTCTCACACATAATCAATCAAATCATGATTTTCCACACATAATGCATCCATGATTTATGCAAATGCACAGAGATCGACACAACGACTCTATGCAAATGCCATGCGGTACCGACTTCCAACATTTCTCAAAACCAGTTCACTCAGGAACTATTGGAACCATCGCTCGTTACTGAGAATCTCAAGTAACACCCCGTCGGGCCTACGATGTTCACCCGTCGCTTTAGGTCCTCAGGCAGCGCCTCATATTTTCGAGGCACACGACGTTAAGGATTGCTTTAAGTCTCCAAAGGAGCTCACAATCGTCTATAACCACCGCTTTAAGTCCTCAGGCATCGCCTCATATTTTCGAGGCACACGATGTTATAGCAGATTCATCGCTTTCAGTCCTCAGGCATCGCCTCATATTTTCGAGGCACACGATGTTATAACAGATTCCCTCGAGAATCAAACCGCCACTCAGGACGTTTCAACAATGCATATTATGATGTTTGGTATACAATGACTCATGACATTCACATTGCACCCACATACACATCCATAATCATGCATAAATCAACAATTACCACGTATCGCATTTTCTTGCCGTAAGGCCACAAATCATCATCACAACAATATCACGTGCATATTCATTTCACAACATGTCACCACATGCATTTTCATTACAAACCACAAACCACAACAATTATGCAATCACAATCACTTCCACAAGGAATTCACATATCAAATGCTACTCACAACACATCATTATCGCACATTGAAATCAAAATCCAAAACACACATTTATTCCTCCATAACACCACAAACCATCATCACCAATACTTATCATATATATTCACATCAACACAATTATTGCCATAAAGCCACAAACCATCATCACAACATTTCATCAAAAACAACTATTCACGATTAATCGGTAAAGTCGGCCAAAAGTCGGCTAAAAATAATATTTTTCCTCACCAAATCATAGAACATATTTTTAGCTTCACATCCATATAAAGAACACTTAAATCGGATAAACAACGAAGAAGATATGAATATTTCAAAATAACGCAAAAACATAAACCGGACGCCCGACACTACGAAACGGTTCGAAAAAACTGTACCGATTGGACTAGATTCAGACCTCAAAACTATTTTTCCTAGAAAGAACATCTCGTTAGCGTCCCAACGCTTCGAACGGGGATCAAAACCGACTTACGGTTCAAGAGATATGAATTTCCGAAGTTTTTCCAAAACAGAATTTTCCACCTACAGCACGCGTCCGTACGACTGCGCACAAAACCAGAAATTCTGCTACATTCTGGTACAGCTGCGTAATCGCCCGAAACCCGACCGATTCAATTACTTTCTTCCGAATAAATACATGGTAATATCACATAAATACATACCAACATATTAGGATCAAGAAAAACCCGATTCCACGACTTTTATTTTTCACCAAAATCTCACATTCTCAAAACCCAAAAATGTTAAAACTCACAATATCAACCGATTTCAACCAAACGAGTTTCTATAATCTCGGCCTAACCTCATACGACTAATCTACGCAATTTATTTCGAAATTCATCCGTGAAAACATCGATTTCTATCAATTTGATCCCAATTTATCAAAAGAGAAAACATTGTAAAACAACCAAAACATTCACAACAAACAACACATATACATACACAAGCAAGATATAATTGAAACTTCTCACCCTTACCCGATTATTCGCGCTCGAAACGGAGTTCCCGCGATTTTCCTCTTTTCTCTCTTTTTCTCCTCTTCTTTCTTCCCTTCTCTAAATTCTGTTTTTCTCTCTTTCTCATTCTCTACTATCTTTTCTCTCTCAAATATCTATTTCTTATATAAAGAAAAATATCTTAACACACCAAAAAGACCAAAATACCCCTCAGCTCAAATATCTTCCAAACGCTCTCAAAATGCGATAAAACATAAACAATGATGAAAAATAATATATTGTCAAATAAAAGTCAATAATAAAATAATATAAAACCAAAACCAATTAAATCTACTCTATTAAATAAATCTAACAAAACTGGGGCGTTACATCGAGCAGTTCGGATGATTTCTCGATACTTGGTCGGGCAAGTATCTCTTGTACGACAGATTTATTGCCGTATTTCTTTCTGGTGCTAGCCAGCTTGGACAAGACGTCTGCCCGGGTGTTCTACTCGCGAGGGATGTGCTGGACTTCCCGTGCGTCAAACTTGGCAATTTTTTCTATCACCAGCGTCAAGTATTCGACCAGCTGGTCGTTCTTTGCTTGAAACTCTCCTCGTACCTGGGGTGCTACGAGCTAGGAATCGGTGTAAATCTTCACCTCCTTGGCACCCACGTCCTCTGCCAGTCATAGTCCCGCGAGGAAGGCCTCGTATTCGACTTGGTTGTTGGACGAGGGAAGGACAAGACTAGAGATACTTCGATTAGTATTCCTTCCTCGTTTTCGAGGATGATACCTGCGACGCTACCTGAGGGGCTGAATGCCCCGTCCACGTAAATGGTCCATCTCTCCGTTCAGCTTGGCGGAGACGATGGAGGTGTCATCTCCGCCACGAAGTCGGCCAGGACTTGTGCCTTGAGGGCATTCCTGCCCTCGTAATAAATGTCGAATTCTGATAACTTCAAGGACCATTTGAACATCTTGCCGGCCATGTCTGGTCGGCCAAGCAACTGCCTGAAGGGTTGGTCTGTGCGTACTACTATGGTGTGGGCCAGGAAGTAATGCCTGAGTCTTCTCGTGGCGATAACGAGGGCAAGGGCGACTTTCTCTATCTGCGTGTACCTAATTTCGGGCCCTTGTAGGGCCTTGCTGGTGAAATAGACGAGCTTTTGTCCGTCCGTTGTTTCGCGGATAAGTGTAACACTGATGGCTTCGCTGGCAACGGAGAGATATAGGTACAAGGTCTCCCCGCATTCTGGTCGAGAAAGCACAGGAGGTTCGGACAGGGCTCGCTTAAGGTGGGTCAGAGCTTGCTCGCACTCCTCCGTCCATTCGAAGCTGGCCTCCTGTCTTAGAGTCTAAAGAAGGGCAGGGCGTGTTTAGCAGACTTGGCCACAAAGCTGAAAAGTGAAGCGAGCATCCCGTTGAGGGATTGTATGGACTTCTTTGACCTGGGCGTGGGGAACTCCGCAAATGCTCGGCACTTGTCTGGATTTGCCTCTATCCCCCTTTCGGTGAGGTGGAATCTGAGGAACTTCCCTGCTCGTACTTCGAAGGTGCATTTTTCTGGGTTAAAGTGCATTTTACACTTCCTGGCTTGGTCGAAGACCTTTTGCAGGTGGGCCATATGGTCGGATTCCTTTGGGGATTTCACGATCATATCGTCCATGTAAACTTCGAGCATGTCTCTGATCTCTGATCGAAAGACCTTGTTCATCATGCGCTGGTATGTGGCCCCAGCGTTTTTTAGACCGAAGGCATTACATTATAGTAATAGTTCCCCGAGGAGGTCATGAATGCGGTGTACTTCTTGTCCTTTTCGGCCATAGGGATTTGATTGTACCCTGAATAGGCGTCCATGAAGGACAAAAGTTTAAAACATGCTGAGTTATCTACGAGCTTGTCTATGCTCGGTAAGGGATAAGCATCTTTCAGGCAAGCCCGGTTGAGATCAGTATAGTCAATGCACATGCGCCCACTATGCTTTTTCACAAGAACAATATTGGACAGCCATGTTGTATACCTGGCCTCCGAAATGAATTTCGCCTCTAAGAGGTCTTGTACAAGTTTTTCGGCAGCCTGTGCCTTTTCATCGGATTATTTCCACCTGCGCTGCGTGACGGCATGGGCAGCTGGGTCGATGGTTAAATAGTGGCATGCAGTCTTAGGGTCCAAGTCGGGCATGTCCGCGACACTCCAAGCAAACATATTAACGTTGTCGTCTAGGCACTTCTTCAGCTGTTGCTTGACCTCGTCGTGAAGTTCAGCACCAATATTCACCCCTCTGTTGGAATTATTGCTAAAGGCGATGACTTTAAAATCCCCGTCTCGAACTGGTCGCATGAGAGCTGACGTGGAGGAACCGGTTGTCTCAACCGACGCACCTTCACTGCTATCTTCCTCGCCTTCCTCTGAAATTCAGCTGTCAAGGTCGATGGTGTGTACAGGGAATGCAGGTTTCTTATCCGGCTGGCCGTCTTCGGATGGATGACTTTCCTCCCGTGCCCGCTTATAGTCCTCAAGTTTGGAGACATTGAGGGATACACGATGGCAAGCCATTCGTTTCTAAAGGATTAATCATAGCAATCTCTACCAACTATCCTGGAAATATTCCACACGACCTTGACCTTCCCAGTGATGTTGCTTATGAGAAAAATTATGCGAATGAACCAACAAAGTAACATGAGATTTTCTTCAGATATATGAGTTCTACAAAGAAAGATAGGTGTCAACTTTTCAAGATGATGATGAAAACGATTGCTCCAGTTTAACATTCATTAATGGCCATTGATTTTTACATGGAAATATAATAGATATGTGCTTTTACATTGATGGTAGCAGCATTTAGAAAAAGGGTGCGCAGAAAGATTACATGGCAAACCAAATACACACCATAAAATCATTACAAATATCTCAGAAAATAGCAGCAGTTCAAAAAAAAACTCATAATAGTTTTTTAATTCTCATAACTGATCACATCTTTCCTCTATTTTTCACTCTAACATTTCCTAACTGAACTTAACCACTTCCAACAGAACAAAACTAACTCTTAACAGAAACGATAACGGAAAATCTAGAGCAAAAACTATCTTTTCCAATCTCTCCAATATTCTTCATCATCTTCTCCATCTTCAATTTTCCTCAACAATCTAAAATTGCACAACCTGCAACCATCTTCAAAGAAACTCCAAAACTTCATCATAACCTTCAATCTCCATCTTCAATTCTTCCACCAATTTTCATTTTCATCAACCATAACCTCCTCTAACACTTTTAACGAGACTAACAGAAAGTTTTCTCTAACAGTTTTCCCAACTGTCACTAACAGAATCAAAAAACACTCTAACTGATTTTGACGCTTCTTCAATCTTCCTCTTCATTTTTCCCTCTTCTTCCTTCAACTTCTTCAATCTTCTTCTTCTCAATCTTGCCAAAACCTTCATCTCTCTCTTGCTTCTTCTTGTTCTTTCACCATTATCAATCAAATCTCGGAATTTTCTTCAATATCCATCAAACCCAAACCTGCAATAACACAACCGTAGAGTTCGACGAACACAATTCACATCAATAACAATCACAAAACAAACTCAGAAACAGGAGGAATAGAAGAAATACCAGGGTGCGGTTCGTCAAACTCCATCAAGCAATCATCACCTTCTCTCTCGATTCAATCTTCAATCTTCTCTTTAACATCTTCAACTCGTCCTCATCAATTCGTACCGGTAAAACTTCCAGCCACCTACAATTTCAGGTTCAGAATTCAATAATTAATCTCATAACCACATCATTACAATCGCGAATCAACAACAATTCAATATCAACTACGCAAGAACTACAACAGCAATTTTAGAATTGGTAACAAGAAGAGCACATCATTTTGGAGTCGTACCTAAAGCCTCGCAGCATTGTCGTCGTCTTCATATTATCGCAACAATTCGAAGCATCTTTGTTCATCGTTGTTTTATTCGCGATACATCTTGCAGGTATTTCGATCTCCCTCTTCTTTAGAGTTACGATTGTTATAGGCTTATGTTAGATTGGATCTGTAATCGAACGAAATCGAGGTCGTATTTGTTTGAAGTAGAAAGAGGTGAATCCGAAGGTCTGTCGTGGTGAGATTTGACGGAGGCATGGTCATTGTTGGAGTGGGTAAGTGCATTGATGCTTCTCCAATTGCCGGCGCGATGCCAAGGCGCGGCGGAGCGTTGTGTTGCTGGTAATATTAACGGATAGAGTGGAGGCGAGAGGGTGAGTTGAAATGGAGAGATGAAAATTAGAGGAGAGAAATGTCGGCGGTGAGGTAGAAGGGGAGAGAGGATGGGTTGCGACGGTGAAAGGAGAGGAAGGCGACGGGAAAGATGGAGGCAAGTTCACTGAGTGTGTGGCTTTTCATAAATTTAGGGTTTTCTGATAGCTTTAACCTGCTTCAGTATAGAATCGGGCCTTAAGCCCTTAGGCCATAGAATCCTCTTGCGCACCATTGTTATACTTTTCACACACCTAATCCATGCCGCACCCCCCCTATGGATTATGTCTTGTTCTATTTTTAGGAATTAATTTAGACATTTAGTTTTGGTTCTAGTTAATCGTTGTTTTTCACAATTAGCTTTAGAAATTAATTTTGATATAGGTTTAACTTTGATTTAGGATAATTAATTTAATTTTTATTGAATTAAATTTTAATTCAAGAATTAGATTTAAGTTTATATTTTGCTAATGGTTTTTGAATAATTGTTTTTCGCTTAATTGCTTAATGGCTCATTAATCGTTTTTAGCCCATTGGCTTACTAATTGTTTTTGCTTAATGGCGCTAATTGTTTTTGGCTTAATTGCTTAATTAATTGTTTTTGACATAATTGTCCACTAATTGTTTTTAGAATTAGAAATCAATTTTGAACTAATTGATATTGATATAGTTTGGTTTGACTTAGTTCTAACATTGACTAAACATAGGTTTTAGTCCTAATATTTTCATAATAGTTTCATTTGATAACTTTGTTAATATCCTTAATACTTGTAACATGTTAGTTTTTGACTAAGTGTTGTTTACATTTTAGTATTGATCTCACTTACTTCTTATTTGACAATTTCCATTTGAATTTTGACTAACTTTTGAGTTGTTTTGTAGTGTTTCACATTTGACTAGTTAATTGAATAAAGGTAGAAGTTGATGTATACACAGCTGCTGTGCACAAAGTGTGCTGTAAGATGTTGTCATTCTGTCTGGTTGCATATATACCTGTCCCGTTCTGGAAATAGTAGTTGTTATAGGCTGTTTTTGCTTGTTGCTGGTTTTTATAGCTATGCAGGTGTTGAAGCACTATTGTTGCTGCTGTTTGTGGCTTATTGCCTTGTTTTATTGTTTTATTCGTGAAGGGTCAATAGCATTTGGTTCCATGTCTTTCACGGATCCATTCCGCTTTCTGACACTTTTGCTCATTTATGCTAGATTACTAGAAGTTTGTCGATTCACTTATACTTTGCTTGCGTTGCTACGGATTGCTATCCGTTCGGTATTACTTCTCTTTCCTTTTACTAATTCCGCATTTTTTCCTTTTGATGCCATGAGAAGTAGGATTGGGAGTCCGTGTCACTTGGTCGGCAATTCTGGAAGTCCTCAAAGGAGGCTCTGTTTGTGATTGTTTACATTTGTGCCTAAGACCACCAAGAGACATCCCATTCCCGTATCCCCTTGTAAGACCTCCAAGAAAGCAATTGACGGAAGCTAGGGTCCGCAATCGACTCCTGCCATTTCTAGTCTCAGGTCGTTCTTAGCTCGCATTTCATGTTGATGCTTTGGACATAGCTTACTCTTGTTATCGAGTCGGTCAAGTGGAAAAGGGTTTCACAATCAAACCCCCACACCTTGTCTATAGCTCGCATTGACCGATGCTGATGCTTATGTGATCTGATTCACATCTTCCCCTTCCTTACTCTGCTCTCAAGGGTTCTCGATACCATTGGGTGAGTACCCCTATTTCTCACAGCTAGCTTGTTTGCCTCGGTTGATATGACCCCTTGGCTAAAGCTCTTCCTTTTCTTACTTTGATTGTGCAACATTATTGTTGACTGACACTATTTACTCTTTCGTTTACTTTTAGTTCCTTTGCATGACAATATTAGATAGACTCCTCTTTTGATCCTAACCTTAGGACCATTGATGCATGCTAACTTGTAGGACTGAGCTTCTCGTAGACCTCCCGTGAGTCGTATCTCTCGTACCCATGCGATCGAGATCCTGTTTCTCGTTCACCCGTAGTAGCATGAACTACGGATGCTCTGATTCCTCTTTCTTTTCAGATTAAGGATACGTAGGCACGAGATGCGATATCTCGGCGAGCACACTAATAACTAACTTTCCCATTTCTCTCGCACCCATGCGATCGAGACGAATCACCTAGAGCACAAGAACAACTAACTTCCCCTTTCCTCTCGCACCCATACGATCAAGACGTTAACCAACCAGTTACTCAAAACCTTTTCTCTCGCACCCATGCAATCGAGACTCTTCCAACAATCAAAACCGACCCATAGGTCGAACTATGATTGCTCTGACTTCCTTCTTCGCGTTATATTGAGGATACGTAGGCACAAGACGGCGATGTCTTGGCGAGCAAACCTCCCCTCATTAGTCTGTAGTCCGTCGAACTACGTCGACTCTGATTCTTTGTTCGTCCACGAAGATACGTAGGCATAGGATTGCGATGATCCTTGCGAGTCCTCTTTTGGTTTTCACCTTCTGTCTTCTCCCGTTCCATTTCCGTTTAGCAGTGAGCTTCAGATAACCTACACCCTTTAATTGATAACAACAAGCGTGGATCCCATCGAGTACGATGGACGCGAGGGGGTGCTAATACCTTCCTCTCGCGTAACCGACTCCCGAACCCAGGCTATGGTTGTGATGACCATTCATTTCCCTTTGTTGAGGTTTTCTTCGATCGTTTCCTTTCCCTGCGTCGGGATAAATAACGTTCGGTGGTGACTCTTCTGTTCTTTTCTGCCGGTTGATTTTCGCAGATGCGACAGCTGACGACTCTGCTGGGGAATAACTTGGCATTCTCTTGCTGGTTCATCCCCTATGCGAGTCAATCCTAGCGCCTGTTTGTTTTCGATTATAGGGTGTTTATATGTATTGCTTTACTCGCTTTATTTATGGCATTGTTGGATGTTTACTGTTTTATTACATTTACTTGCTTTTCATTTACTGTTGCCATATATATTGTACTGTGCTGGACTGTGCTGGATTTTTCTGTTTGGTGGGCAGGGTGTTCTGAGAGATAAGCCCACTACCCAGGCTTGAGTATACACACAGGATTTAGAGTGGACAGTCGTGTCACTTACATGGTGTTGACCACATGTAGTGTTCGCGAGATCCACAACCAGACGAGGTCCATCTATGAGATATCCGATACTGCATGTTTATGCAGACCATTGGATATTCCTTTATGAGCTATCGACTCTGGTGACCATTTCCCAAGGACTCAGCGTAGGCACTCCTTCAGGGAGCGATAATGGTAAACCAGAAATGGCAAATCCATTACGTATCCTGCCGAGGACCCGAAACTGGGAACTTGCTATAGGATGACCTTATTTTGGGGGGAATCAGTGGACGACCTATTTGTTTGGCGATAGTATTGTACCCATCAGGATGAACATACTATTGCTTCTTAAATCGAGGATTCGAAACTGAGGATCCCGCGTTTTAGTACTCACAAGTGAGAATGGGCAGGTGTTTACAGGTTTGCTGGTAACCGTAACCTTCAACCTACCCGGTATTCTGGTTTTCTTATCAGTGTGGACTTATCAGCCTGGTATCATGGTATTATGATTATTCGGACATTCTGGTATTCTGATTACTCCGACACCTTGATTATGCCGATATTCTAGCATTCTGGTATTCTGATTATGCTGATATTCTAGCATTCTGGTATTCTGATTATGCCGATATTCTGGCATTCTGGTATTCTGATTATGCCGATATTCTGGCATTCTGGTATTCGGATTATTCGGATACTCTGGTATTCCGATATTTTCTTCAGAGCAGACCTTATGAACTTATTCAAGCATCAACACAGTACAATAGTTATTCAGAATATATGGAAGCTTTGATCCCATGTCTTATTGCATTCATAACATTGCTTTGCATTTTGACAATCATTTGCATAACAGGTGTTCGAGGCTTGGTTATTCTTATCCTGATCTGGTTTTCTTCAGAATTTCAGACTTAACTGTTCAAGCCATTCAAAAGTTGACCATGGATCAAGTTCAAACAAAGTTGAGGGAAATACGAAGCCAAATGGAACAGTTTATAGGGGACATGCAAGCTCTGATTCAAGACTAGAAAATGTTGAAGGAATAGGTCAATCAAATGAATTCAGATGAGTCTGGTTATGGAAGTCTTGAGAAATGTGCTCAGAAAGGATGATAATCACATGCCTGAGGCTGCAACAGAAATTGTCGTTCCACCATTGCCTGTGGAATTTATCCCAAAAGTAATTTACCTCACGGATTTTCTGCACAACCTGGGTCTCCGGAACTTCCTCGCCAGCAGTTACTTGTCATCTCCCAAGATAACCCCAAGGCTAAGAAGTACCCACCTAAGCCGAAGAAAGCTCACAGAATCTTTGATCCGATTCCTATGTCTTATGCTCAGCTGTTGAGGTATCTACTTCAGCTCCAATTGGTTGAACTTCGGACGATAAATCCTCTTGGTGGTAAGCCCCCTCCCGGTTATGATGCAAATGCCTATTGCGATTTTCACTCTGGTGCGCAGGGGCATAATGTGGAAAAATGTAGAGCCTTTCAGCATGTGGATATAATGCTATCAATTATATTATAAGATAGAAGCAATAAAAGTAATAAGCGTTTAAATCTAAAGTTATAATAGACGTCATCGATTAATCAAAACAAAGATTTGAGTTGTTATCGTGTACACTAGCAAAGTGAGCTAGCCTTGTGTATAGTGACCAAAAGGTTGATGGTGATGCTTAAAAGCAATCGACTTACATGGATGGAAAAGTGGCTCGACGTTGGATCGAGAATTTTACTTCTTTGGAAAAGGTTTAGAGCACAATCAAGACGAACAAATAAAGTGCATGCATCAAATAAGAAAAGATAAATTACTAAGAGAAAGATTTGGGATAACCTTTTTTTAAAAAGTTCATATTAAAAGAGGGTTTCCATCCTAGTTAAGAAGAAGGGTTACATTAGAAAGATTTAATTTCCAATTATGAGAGAAAAAAGTTTTCTAAAATGAAAAAATTCTATTATTTTTTTAAAAGGGAAACATTTTCTATATACTCATTAAAATATTAATTAGAAAAAAAATGTTTTATTTTTTTTATAAAGAAAGCTATATTCTTAATACTTAAAAGGTTTTTATTTCTATTAATGGCTTAAATGCACTTTTGGTCCCCTTAGTTTGGCGTTTTTACACTTTTGATCCCCCTATTACAAAACCTGTGTTTTTGGTCCCTTTAGTTTGGTGCGCTTTGCATTTACTTGGTCCCCCTCCATTTTTTCATAGGTGGCAGTGATGATTAAGATTAAAATTTACTTTTAATGACATGACATTGATGACTAGATTATTTATTTATTAATACTTTTTTACATAATTAATAAGTTAATAAATTTTTATTTAATAAATTTATTAATCAAAATTTTGAAAATCATAGTTTAAAGCCCATTTCTTCATTGCAGCACATGGTCAATTCTAAAAGGCCCACTATCATCACAAACACTTATAAACCTTGATATTATAACATGAATAAACAATGTGGGACTATACTACCAACACCACCAGAACCCACGTTTCAACTTCAACTTCAACTGCAACAGACAATGGATCTTGCATTTTCTTGTCCTAATGGTTAGCTTTTGTTGCATTTTCCAACATCTTATATTGTTTTCATTGTTTTCTAAGGTTGTTTTCTATTGTCCTGTTGTTTTCTAAGGTTGTTATATTTTAATACTGCTTTGAATTGTTCTGCTTGCATTTAGTTGAAATTGCTTTCATATGCTTTGCTCCAAATATTTTAATATTGCTTTGAATTGTTCTGCTTGCATTTTCCAATGTTTTCTATTGTTGTTTTCTATTGTTTTCACATTAGTAACATTTAGTTGAAATTGTTCTGCTTGTTAGTCATGGTAATATCAGTTACAGTTTTCCTTGAGTGATATTAATAGCAATGTCATGTTAATGTTAGTTGTTGAAATCCATTGTTGGAGTTAGTTTTTAGATTTAGTTAGGAAGGTAATTAGTTAATGTTACCAATGTGAAGCTGTTAGCTAGTAATGAGTTTTTGAAATGTGAAGTTAGCTTATGTTGTATTGAATTAGAGAACCTTGAAATGTGTTAAATTAATCATGAAATTAATGAGTTAGTTTAGTTAAATTAATCATGAAATTAATGAGTTAATTTAACTGCTCATCAACTTGGATTAGAGAACCTCCATACACCTCTGTCCAAGCCATGACAGTAAGTACAACAAGCACGTGGCCACTGTATAGGAGGTCATTGCAGCCACCTCCAGCTTGATCACGCCTTAACAATTGGCTGCCAGCATTATGATCAGAAGCATAGGGCGTATAACAATTGGTTGCACGTATAATGAAGAAGAGCAGTAATAGTTCAGGGAGAAAATTCAGATAAGTCCCACATCGGTTTATGAAGAAATGGAATGGGTGTTTATAAAGTATAGGAAATGTAGAGATTTCAGAATGAAGCACATGAGAGAGAGTGACAAAGTGATATGACAGACTCCCATTTTCCAAAGTTTCAATTATTAATTTTAATAGTTCAAATTATTAAATAATAATTTAAACTATTAATTCTCTAATAAAAAATATTAAAAATATTAAATTAATTAAAAATATCCTAATCATCATTTCCACCTAATTAAAATATATTTTTTTAATCCCAATCATCAATGTCACATATGAAAAAATGGAGGGGACCAAGTAAATGCAAAGCGCACCAAATTAAAAGGACAAAAAACACAGGTTTTGTAATAGGAGGATCAAAAGTGTAAAAACGCCAAACTAAGGGGACCAAAAGTGCATTTAAACCAAACAATTTTTTATCTTTAAGAAGTCATATATATTATTATTTGAAACTGTTTATTTTTATAAAAAGTTGTGATTTAAAAAAAAAACTTATTTTCATTATTAAAAGAATTTTTTTTTTATTGTTTTTATTCTTTAGTTATATTTTTATTATTAAAAGGTTATTTATTATTAGATTAAAACTGAAAAAGAAAGTAGAGAAATAAGAGCGCATGTAAAATGGGGGGAGGGTCCATCATGAACCCTTAGATCACAACCACACGATGTAAAGTGTCATGATCTGACTGATAAAGCGCGAGGGTGTACCGTGGTCACCCATGTATGCATATATATGTGATCCGCAAACTAAATAATATCAGAAAGAGAGAAAAAAAAGGAAACACAATGCCCCTCTTCTCACTCGATCCGTTCATCTCTCTCTCTCACAGAAGGGTTTCCAAAACCCTACTCCCAAAATCTCGCCGCCACCTCTCAATCAGCTCTCGAACTCTCTCGATTCCTCTCGATCATCTCCCGATTACTCAGCAGATGCAAAATGAAAACCCTAAATTTAGCACAGAAACCCTAATCCCACTTGAACCCCGAGAGCCCCTAATTCATTATGTTTGATGCGATTACATTTACAATGATGTGAATAGTGAAGCAGAAAAATAAAAGTCAGCGGAGGTTGAAGGCGAGAATGCGAACGGCTTCGAGAAACTTCGATCGAGGATGAGCTCTTTCTCTCTTTACCTTTTACGTGATTTTGGTTGAAGTTCTTTGTCTGCTTCGTGTATTTTTGCGTTTTGCTTCTTTGCTCTTTTTCTGAATATTGGTTTCCAATGGACTTGTGTGATTTGTTGGTCTGTATGTTGACTTCTGGTGAGATGATGATGAAACGCCTGGGTTTTCTGATCTCTGTGTTTTAATTTCTGATAAATTTGTTTAGGTGATGGATTTGTGATGTTTTTTTTATGTTTCCTATGTTTTTATGTGATATGGTTTTTGGGCGATTTTTTTCTGTGTCTGTGATGAAAATGGTCCCTTTTTATAGGCCTGTGATGATAAGGGGAAATTCATTTTTGGAAATCAATGATATTGTCTTGAAATGGTTTTGGAAAGGAAATTGATACTGTCAGATATTGTGCTTGATTTGGAAATTTGGAAATATTGATTGTTGCCTGGAAACCGTGATTCCTATGTTGAATAGCCTGATTCTCTGTCTGACCTTGTTTTTGGAAAGAATCTCCCTTTGAATGGCATCCTTTCTGGTTTATGAATAAAATCTGTAATCACTGTGATGCTATTCAATTGTCGGTTTCAAAAATGATGAACAAAGTTCTGAATTTGGAATGTTCTGAGGCATGTCTCACTTTAAACCTTTCTTTTTCGTTTGATATGTTGTAGATTACTTTGGAATGGTTTCAAAACTTACCAATTTTGTTTAGCACGATTAATCGTTGATTGATGGTTAGATAATGGGTTTAGGCTTTGATTTTCTTGTTTGTGGTTCGATGAATTTCAAACGATACCTACATCTCAATATGTCATTTTGTGGATAGGCTGTTCAAGTGAGATCCTTTTATTGCAGGTTGCAGCTTGCGTCTTGTCTTGCTCGCGTCACGAAGTTTGGAGTGGTGAAGCTTGCTTGACGCGGTTGGTGTGATGGCTTGCAATTGTAGTTTCAAGAGGGCATAATAGCATGGTTTGAGCGTGTCTACAACAAGGTATGGTAACTGCTAACTAGTTTATTGTAGCTTCTGCTTAACACAAATCTAACATTTTGTTTCTGATGCTGACATCGGATGCTACGGTTGGTGATTCCATTGTGTCCATTATGCCAACTGGTTTTTGTAATTAAATTCCCATTTCAACCATTTCGAAGTCCTTGTCCATGCTGGCTAGGGATTGATGCAACATCCATTCCACCTACATGTGATGATAGCGTCGAAGTATATTCAGCCTAGTGTTACTCTAATTCGTGCTTGTTTTAGTTCCAGAATTAAGTCTGAAATCGACTTCGAAATGGCCTGATCGGTTGCATGCTATACCTGAGTTTGGGGTTGACAAGATAAGAGATGTCATGGTTGTATACTTTCTGATGGCTTGATGTAGAAAATAATGTCTTGTATTCTAGGATTAGTGTATGTGACTTGAAGTACAGCTAAAAGAAAATTCGCATATGCAATTTATTTGTGTTGTCCATGTAAACTGGAATTGGTTTGAACACGCCTTTCCATCTATGGTAATTTCTTCCTTACGTGATTCTCTTTTTCTTGTGCACTTCCTGATGCTTACCATCTGACATAGTGCAATTGGGTTTAGTTTCAGTCTTTAGGATCTTTGTAACCTTGACATTTGCTCTTTGCACTTTGTATCAAATGTTATAAAGGTATACATTGTTTTGTACTTGAAAGCACAAATCTGCATTTCAGCCTTTTCGTCAATGCCCATGTACACATGCCAAACTTTTTAGCGAAACGAAATGCCATGCCAGTTTTACATGACTAAACACATGAGGTAGTACTCCCTATAGTTGCGTTGGTTTCATTTTAGTGACACTTCCCCAAGATGTTTTTCCTCCATATAAAATATTAAATACTATTTGGCCATGAAAATCTACTTGAGACGACTTTAGAAAAGCTCGGCTTAGAATTAATGAATCATGTCTTGAACACTTACTCTTAATTTTGACCTTGATTACTAGAGATGGACTTTACTTCCAAAAAAACAAACCCATTAGCAAACTCAATCAACTCTATCCTAATCAGAGGATTAAAACTTCGAGCCAATGTATTTGGATAATTCGAGTTCAAGACTTCAAGTGAACCCTCCACCAAAGTTCTTCATTCACAATGAAAATCAACTCGTACTCTTAACAAATATCCAGTGGAATTGATCTTCAACGAAGTAGAAACCATAAGTCCAATAGAGAACCTTAGTTCTTTCGAATCCGAAATCCTTAGTTACGTCTTGAAGTATTTGACTATGAGAAAGAATAATATCTCTACCTGAAATCACTATTCCTGCACAAACGTGTTAGTAACAGTAAACATGCACCCAAGATCGCATGACCTAGAGATGTTATGCAAAAAGAAAAGGGATCTTAGGGTCAAAAATTAGGGTGTGACAATATCCTTTGGTGAAGGAATCTTCTCTAAACCACTGAAAGGATCTTGTTCCAATAGTGGTAGACCAAACCAATAAGAATACTCCTCCAACGTTGGAACGAGTTGGTAGTAGGGAAAGGTGAAGCAATGGTAAAGAGGTTCATAAAACTGCACCAACGTGTCAAGAACTCCATCCTCCATTTTAGTCCTAAGGATGCCAATCAACCTTCCATAGCGTTTTCTGAAGTCTTCAGGGCAAGACACCAAAGCTTCCAGCTTTTTCAACTCTACCAAATTGGGCTTCTTGAAATTGTACTTCTTAGTGTTCCTTTTCTCAAGATCCATGATACCTATGATTTGCAAAGGGAAAAACGACTGAGTTCCTTAAAACCAACAAAGGATGCATGGATGAATGTATGCAATGCACCAAATGCACAAATACAGATTAACACTCAAACACATATACATGCAACAAAACACAAAGGGCCTAGGTTTAGAGGTCACATGTGTGAAGCCATGGTCCACCTATCCCAAGAGGTGTGTACTATGGGTCTATCGTCTGTAGAACAGGGTTCTATGAAGTTCTCAGAGTCATCGATAAATATTTCGGATATTATCGGCCTACACGATTACTCGTGTGGGTTAATAATATTCTCAAGATAAACTCGTCTGAGTGTAGTATCGCATGACAACCATCACAGGTCTACACCTGGATGACCACTGTACTACGTCCTAAAAAGGCTAAATGGGGTGAAAGGGTAACTAAAGGTCCTCAGTATCATGGACTCCCAGGTCGGAAAGAGTAACATCAATACGACTACTCGCATCAGACATCAATAATCCCAAAGGGGCCTCCACTGAGCATGGTCATCATATGCCAAACATGTTAATACTACTCCCAACAACAGACTATTGATTACACCACAATCCTATCATATGTGTGCTCTCAAGTCCGGGTTAGGACTTATCTCACCACTCAAATATAACAACCCTGCCAAACAGAAAAAAACCTAAGCAGATATACAGACATATACAGATATACATATATATACAGATATACATATATACAAGTATACAGGCCAACAAGCATATAAATAACACAAACACAAACAAGGTAGGCTTAACCCTCTTTATGATTTCCCCAGTGAAGTCGCCATTTCTGTTGCGGTGAGAGTCGGATATCAAGCTATTAATTAACTTGAATCACACATCTTTGAATTTCACCACCGAGCTTTGATTTATCCAAAGGAAAGGGTAAAGATCGAAGAAAACCCTAAGTGCACTATGTAAAGACACATCTAAAATATCTACGGTTCGGGGGTTGGTTATACCTAGGGAAGGTGTTAGCATCCTAGATATCTGTAGTACTCTACAGGAACCTCTTGTTTGTATTTGTGTTATGTTATGTTAGCTTGCTAAAGGAAAGGGTAAAGATCGAAGAAAACCCTAAGTGCACTATGTAAAGACACATCTAAAAGATCTACGGTTCGGGGGTTGGTTATACCTAGGGAAGGTGTTAGCATCCTAGATATCTGTAGTACTGTACAGGAACCTCTTGTTTGTATTTGTGTTATGTTATGTTAGCTTGCTAAAGGTAATGTGATAAAGGTAAAGACCTAAGGGTATGTACACTAAGTATGCTGGCCAAGACGTTGCATCTCGTGCCTACGTATCCTAAATAGGATGGAATCAAAGCATTCGTAGTTCACCTGAAAAGTAGAGGAAAACAATGAATTCAACGTTAAGATCAAATCCATCTTTCCACTGCAAATCAAGTGAAATGGCGAGGAGGGACGTGTGGACATACTCCTGACCAAAAGCCCTTTGTTTAAATGGAAAGTGCGGAGGTCGCAAGACCCGCTTCTCGACATGGAACCTTAGCGAAAACCTCAGACTTCATCGAGAATAGTGGGAAGAGTATCCTCTATGCGAGGCCGCTTTATCGGAACCATCGCGGGGAAGAAGCCCCCTCAACACGAGAACTTCTATACCCCCGCAAGGAGAAAGTTCCCCTGATGTCAAGCCCAACAAAGACGTAAAATCCTCATAAGCTTCATCGAGAACTTCATGAGTTCCCCGAAAACTTCATGTGTTCCTCGGAAGCTTCATCAGAAACTTCATGAGTTCCCCAGAAACTTCATGAGTTCCTCAGAAACTTCATGAGTTCCCCGTAAATTTCATGAGTTCCTCGAAAACTTCATCGGAAACTTTATGAGTTCCCCAAAACTTCTTCGGAACTTCTTGAAGTTCATCGGAAGTTCAAGAACGTCACTGGAAAGTTCATAGAAATTGTCAGAAAATGCATAACTTCATCGTGAACTTCATGAGCATCGCCAGAAAACATGCATTCCACTCTCTTCCTACTCGAGATTTGACTGCAGTCGGCAGTTGAGGATGGCAGAACCACCGTCAAATGGCAACACTCGCTGGAACCGGATCCTAAAGCCACAGTCTAAGGCTAACCACTACTATACAAGCTGAGAAACGAAGCAAAGACTTACTTGGGTGGAGAGGATGCTGGAGATCTACCTTGACGGAAAGAGGGTTGACGACTGCGACGACGATGGCGAGCGAATATAGGAGAGAGCAGAAAAACTCTTGAGAAATTCTTGAACTTGAGAATATTGCGAGTGTACCAAATGAATCCATTTTCCTCCTACTTATATCCCCTGGCATAGGAAACAAATCGTCGCCTAGAGCCTCGAGTACCCCTACTCATAGGCCTTCAGAGGCATTGATTATTTATAACACGTGGCTCGAAGAGACGTCACACCTGTCTTTTCAAGCCCCACACACAGCTTAAGGAAATGTCGTGTCTACTTTTTCCACTTCTATGACATGGCCCGGAGTTCGTTGTTCCAAGTCTCGTCAATGTTCCAAATTCCAAGACGTCGAGCGCAATGCTCGACTCCCACATTGTATCACGAGCACGTCCTCGGAGAAAGGTTTGAAACAAGTTACGTTGTCGAGCACAGATAACAACTTTGGCCCCCTCGCGAGCACCTGGCCTCGAGATAAACGCGAACTGAACCTTGTCGTCGAGCACACGTGAACCTCGCGGGCAGTGTCTCGATGAAAATCTTTTTACATACTCGCGCTGTCGGGCACGAGAAGTAACTTCTATGCCTCCTCGCGAGCATAGCTCCGTGAGTTCACAACCACGAACCAGATTAGGCACTCTCACCATGCAGATTTCCTTTGCCCCTCTTTGACGTAAGAACTGACTCTAAGTCATTACTCCTCTGCTCGGAGCAACGACTTGGGGGGCTCCTGTTCTGGACTAGGCCTGGAGCTGGCCCACCGTCGGGCACAACCCAACCTAACTCCGCGTCGAGAAAGGCCCAACACTAAGGCCCAATCCATCATAATCGAAGGATGGAACATTCCTCACACGTTCTCCACACGGTCTCCACGTGCTCCTCACGCGAGGACACGTCACCAACTGAACCCACGCCTTTCGCGGGGCAGTTTCGCCCTCACAAAATGGCTGATCCACTGTGAAGTTTTTGGGGCAGTTGACTCAGGACGAAGAGCATGTGATGGTTTTCCCTACTCCCACGTAAGATCATGGCAGTCATCCGTTGTGGGCCTAACGATCCAGCCCACAACAGATGACCTTTGGCCCAGCGATGAGGGCATACTATAAATACCTCCTCTGTAGGAGGGTCAGGTATTCTAACCTCATTCTCACGATTATGTACTTGCTCTCTTTTCACTCTGAACCTTACTTTGGCATCGAAGTGCCTTGCAGGTACACCCCCTTCTCTTCTCCTTCACCGAAGAACTTGGAGTCCACGACGTGTTACTGGCCCTGGTTGAATCTCTGATCCTGGTAAGATCAATTGTGATTAAATCTTATTGATTAAAGTTGTTTATCATCATCTGTGATTTGTTTTCACATATGCATATCCGAGCTTTTTGATAGCGGCTCAGTTTAGAGGAATCGATCCAAGTTACTTTCGTTAGCCAACGTTTTTGAAAAACAGTTTGTGTACTCAAAATTTTTATTGGGGATCTACTCACCCCCTCTAGATAAGTCACCTTCGTCTAATATCCTATGCATAATGCATCTCATTGCTATATATGATAGTGTCTTTTAAACTAGAGTCAATACAAAGATGAGAGAAAATCATTGCATTCCTTGCTATCCAAATCTCATATATGGCTTCTACAATGGCCATTTTTCAGAATCTTCCTTTTTTAACTTTTTCTTTTTGTTTCTTGTATGAGCCATTGTTTTTCATTGCTCCAGCTTGTATGCTTTCTTTTGTATCCTATACACTCCAATATGTTTGTCCATATCTTGTTTGTACTACGGCATTTAAAAAACAAGTGTTCTAAAGATTCTGCCTGCTCACAGAATGTACATGCCCCATTCGTTGTTATCCCAAACTTTGTTAGTCTGTCTTTAGTGGTGAGTTTTCCCATGAGTGTAAGCCTTAAAATGAATGTTGCTCGAGGTCTAGCATAGTTGGTGAAGAACATCTTCTTCCAAGCTACTTGCTCTTGTGTTCCTCTTAAGTGTATGTACGTAACAGTTGTTTGATATATATCTTCCAATTTGAAGGACTTCTTCCCAATAGTTGGTTCGTTATATTTTCCCTCTTCTTTTTAGTTTACTCTTCAAAATCCATGAGCACAGTTGAGTGATTTTCCAAGTCATTACATCATGATTCTTGATATAGTATGTATTAATCCATTTGACTTACAATTTTTTTAAAGCTAGTAATTTTATTTAATTAATAATTATCAAAGAAATAATAGTTTATTAATTAAAATAAAAGATGTAAAATTAGTGTGATAAATAATAATAAATAAATATAGGAATAAGAAATGACAAATGTATTCTTACTTTTTTGTCAAAATTGTTAAGTGACTTAACAACTTTTATATCTTACTAGTACTTGAACCTGTGTGGTGCACGTGAATTTAAATGTTTCAATGACTAACTAATAAAAAATTAAAATAGAATACTTTTGGTCCCCATACTTTGATGGTTCTTAACTTTTAGTCCTTTATTTTAAAACCCATCTTTTTGGTCCCTGGACTTTATTAAATGTTTTTATAAATAAATTAAATAATTTTAATTGTTAAATTAATTATTTATATATAAACACTTAAACTTAGTGCAACCCAAGTAGTGTGGGACTTCGCCTTCACATATGCTGCTAAACATAGTGATGAAACAATCACACATGGAGGCTACTATAACACCCCGATTTTAGTATATTTATTTTTAATTAAGTTAAAATTAATTTTATTTATTATTGGTGTATTTGGTGTGTTTAGTAATTTTGGGGTTTATTGGAGAATATAGAGAATTAATGATAATTTAGGTTATTTTAAATAATTAAAACAATAAAGAAAATAGGAAGTTGGAGATTTTGGGAAAAATGTTTAAGGAAATGTTGGGCCTAAGTGTAATAATTAAAAGATAAATTAGGTTAATATAAAATTTAAGAGAAATAGTGGAAATTAGGTTTTAGTTTGACAGTACACAAAAATTAGAGTTTTGGAGAAAAAAGCATTTGGGAGAGAGAAACAACAAGGGTTTTGAGGAAGAGAGAGATTCATAGTTGTATAGAGAGCTTGATTGATGGAAATTAAGGTAAGGGGGAGAACTACTCTAATAATGGGTTTCAAATACATAAAGGATAGTGAGAGACCCTTACCCTCCTCTAGGTTTTTCTTTCTTTCTTTCTTTCTATTGTTGATAATTGTTTGTTATCAATATGAATTGGTGATGAATCTGTTATGATTGATGATATTAATATGAATTTTGTGTACTGTGAGTGTGCCAATTGTTGTTCATGATAACTTACCATGAGTATGATTGTTGTTGCTGAAAGTGATGAGTTTTGATTCCATGAACATAATTTTGAATCTGTGAGTAATTGTCAAATTAAGTTATTAATTAGTGTAAAATTAACATGTTTAATATGATATAGTTATTGTGTGTCAAATTCTGAGCGTTTAGCTTTTTGCGAAATCAAAATCGGAGCCCTATAAGTGCTCCAATGGGAGAAAACCGTATTTGTGTGATAATCTAGCCTGGAAGCTACTAGGGGCCGTAGCAGCTGCTACGGGTGGCCGTAGCAGGCCCCTGGATTTTAGTACCACGTGTGTCATCAAATTTTGTTCCATGCGTAACTTGAGTTTTGTGAATTCGTTTGAGGCGCGATTTGAAGTGTTGGAAAGCTTACACGTAGCAATATCTCATGGTAATTACCTAAGAGGATAAATGTAAATTTAAGTGTGTGAATAAATTATTTTCTTCCAGGTCTAATTTTATGTGACAGTTAATAATGATGACAGAACTTGTAATTGTTGTGATCGATTGAAATGATGAATTCCTCATGAGGAGTGGTGTTGATGTTGATGTTGATGCTGATTCTGATGCATGAATGATTATTGAGAAGTGCTTGTATAATTATGGGAAGTGTTATAATTAATTGCATAATTATGATTGGTGAATTATTTTTGTGCATAAATATTAACATGTTATGTGAATATGTATGTTGTTTTCATGCTTGTGTAAATTATGCAATGGTGAGTCATATTGTAAGCATGAATATGTTGTGTCATGTCGGTGGCCTTATTTAGTGTAATTGTGCATTTTTCATGCATCATTGTGTGTGAACTATGGTTTGGTGGTGTGCTCTGGTCCAATGGTGGGATCGGGATCAAGTAGCTGATTCATGTATAATGGGAACAGTGAAGCGTTGTTGATCAATTATGAGTAATTAGTAATGATTTTGGTGTGCTCTGGTTCTGTGGTGGATTCGAGAGTGATTAGTTACATTCCGTAAATGGGAATCAGTGAAGTATTTTTTATTCTATGGTGATAAATCAATAATGATTTGGTGTACTATGGTCGATTTGTGAGACCGGGAGCGATTAAGGACGAATATCAGTAACATACATCTGATGTCCAAAGAGTCGGTACCACATTTGCATTTAGAGTCAAGTTGAGGATACATTTGCATATATACTTGTATTTATGATCGAGTTATCATTATGATTGTTTGACATTGTAAATGAACATGTGATTATTTTGTGATGTGGGTGAATGATGAGTATGTGTGTTGTTGTGTGGTGATTATGTGTTGGTAATTGTGTTTATGTGATACTACCCATGCTATGTTTTGGATCGTTAATTTATTTGATCATATTCTCACCCTTTTATGCTTGTTATTGTGTTTGTGCTCCTCTCGAGTACAAATGATCAGGTGCAAGAATAAATGCTTGATGTTAGAGGATAATGTTGTTCCTCTTTAGTTATCTATCGTTCAGGCCTTAGTGCATTCGCTATGATATGAAGCATTGGAGAACGGGTTGTTCTATGTTTCCTTTTGTTGCATTCTTTTTAGGGTTGCTGAACCAATTTCTCATTCATTATTGTTGAGATTTATATGTTAAACTTATTGGTTTTTCATTGTTTATTTCTGAAAGTTTTATTTATGGTTCTTTTATGCTATGGTGAAGCATGAGTGACACTCTATTTGTTGAGTTATATTGAATTATTTAATTAAATGTTGAGTCGGGAAAATAGGGTATTATAGCTACTATAACACAATGGTTGCAGATGAGCATTTTGTGATTCATATTCTTGATAACTTACCACTTGAAGTTGTCGCAACACTAAACCATATTCTTTAGATATATTGGATTTACAATTTGCATTAGTGTTGATGAGTGGATTTGTGTTCTGTCAGTACAAGACAGATTCTCCATAGGTAATTGAGGTGGATTTGCTGGAAGTAGTGGAAGACCAACACTTATAGGATTGGCCAAAGTTACTGATATTTGTACTGGAAGACCAACACTTTCATTTCATGTTTTCACTTTTTGAAAACATTTTAAGACCAAAACTTTCATTTGATGCATTACTAATTCAATTTCATAGGTAGTAGAGAGAAAAGGTAAACCAAGTGTAGGCCATGCAAAATGTGCAAAAGAAATATAACTTTGGGACCCATATGTTTACAAACATGGCAATAATTAATAGATACAAAGTTCTTGTTGACCTTACCAAGTAAGCTAATGCAGGAGTTCTAAGTTTTTTAATTACGTTCTCAACGTGCATTACATGTTTTGTCAGCTGGAGGAACATATATTGTGTGTTTATCAACTAAATTAGGCAATGAAAATTGCATCTTGAAACCAATTAAGATTTTTTTTTCACTCATTTTTATCTAGTAACTTCTTGTTGGAAAATTGATTGTAAAATAAATGGATCAAGGCTAGAATTGCGAACGGAATCACTTTATTTATAAGTATTTCAAGCACTCTCAAATATATTAGAGTTGGAACGCAGGAATACACAGAATAATTCAGCCTATACTTGAGTTTGCACAAGACCGATGAAAACTCGAATGTAGGGAAGATGAAATTTGGAATTTTGTGTGAAGAAAATAGGGTTTTGTGATATATTTTACTGAATTGGGAATGCTCAATTGATAAGTCACGTTAGTGTTGTTTCACAAGGTTACGATCCTTGATGAAACACACACTTTTAGCAACACTTTTACCAAATGTTGCATTGTTTTACCTACAGCAACAAGTAAGAAGTGTTGCCTATTTTAACTGCACTCTGCAACACTTCACAAAGCATTGCCTATTTTCGAATTCAAAATACAAACTGCCTAATGCAACACTTTACAAGGTGTTTCCTATTTCTGATTTTTTTTAAACCTTCACATGCATATTTTCTTGTCATTTTGAAATACACCATGTGGTGATTAATTATTATTAATCACAACAATACCTAACTTGTTCTAATATGATAAGACTAATTCCAGAAAAATAGAAACAAAGAATGTTAATACAGTTAAGTATCTTTCGATTTTAAACTTAGCCTTAGTAAGGACAACGCAAAGTCTAATTGGAATGTTAGGTAGCAATGCCTTTAAGCCGATATTCCTTGTGATTAGACCGACATTACTTTACACACATTCTTTAATGGTTCTTCGCCTACATTTCTCGCCTAACACTTATTTATGGTCATATGTTTTCCTGTTTCATGAATTTTTCGTTAGAGAAACTCCAATTGTCACGTTGAGACGACATTATCTCGAGATTCACATAGGTGAAGTTTGTATTACCCTGTTTCCTCTATGCATAAATATACAATAAAATCATAGTATTCACACAATCAAATAGGATGTCACACATTCTCTTTTCAAAACATACATGCCCTGTAACACTTTATCAAATAAAAACAACAATCAACACCTTCACTTAGGGTGTCATTGCATGCTCACCTTCACTTAGGGTATCTTTGCAGTGGAAATTCTCATAATAAAGCATGCATTAACTAAATCATTTAAAATTTAATCACATTTTATGGCATAATCAAACTCATAAATGAAATTTCCTCAAAACATAAAAATATCAAACATGAGAGTATACATCAACTCTCTAACACAACAATTAGACAAACTCGTAAACGTTCCCCAGTGTTACATATCAGAGCACGCAAACTAAAACATAGAAAGAAAAAGGAAGAAATGGCTTCTCGCCATCCTCCAACTCTAAGCAGCTACTCAGTTACCTGCTTATTTGTACTTCGAAGAGGAGCACGGACCATATCAATAACAAAGGGGTGAGAAATCACAAACAATAATAACAGACATATACTACAAGGTAGGATATTAAACACAACATGTTCTACACAATCTCATTCACAGTGTATCACAATACATTCTCACACTCATACTCATCAACCAATCACAGCTCAGTAAATAAGGATATAACTCATTATGCAATGCAACTCTATGCATATGCATGTGGTACCAACTCAATATTTAACTCTCTAGAACCAGGTCCCCTCTCTAAACCCATGAGCCCCCTCTCTGAGCTTGGGACAAGACACTAGTCCCCTCTCTGAACTAGCAGACATGCCTCTTGACACAACTTAATAATGCATGCTCATACACATCAAATCAATGCGTTAAGGCCCCTATATGATCTTAACATAATGCAATGACAAATCAAGTAATCCCTTTTCTGGATTACCACACCGCAATAATTCACATATGCACAACATCATGTAATTCAGTGCAACTCGTGTATATAATCAATATCTTCAATTAGATTATTACTCATACATGCAACAACACAATGGTCATAAATATATTATCAAAACATAATGACATCGCGATTTTGTGTGATAAATCTTATTTTTCAATCGTTCGTTCGACCCCAAACCCTAAGTTTTGGCCTCTAACAGTCTCAAAACATACCCTACATCATTGTACATGAAAACATATAAATTTTTTATCATCTCTTAACATCTAACTCAACAATATATCATTTATCTATGACTAACATGCAATTCACTCAATTCATCATAGCAACACATAGAAATTATCGTAATCATTATTCCTATTGGAGGTTAAGGACTCCTCTACCCTACTCCTCATGCATAAGCCCTTATTTAAGATTATTATCTCCCCTTACTGGATATTCCTAGCAGCGAAATTTAGATTTCCGATGGAACTTCTTTTTCTCCACTCCAAGTTTATTCCTCTTCTTAACCCTTTGGTTTCTTTCTCCTTTATCTGGTTTCTATGTATTGACAAAATAGGCTATTCCTAGATTTCTCTCATTATAATATATTGTTATGGAAAAATAACTCTTAATTATATTTTTCTCCCCTACTAACAAAATAATTGCTCCTTCCTCCCCTTAATTTTTCCTCAATTCTCACTTTCATCCCAAAAGCTCTTGTCGTACCTCAAAAAATGAGAACGACCTCGCAAATCACAATTGCATGCCCGCGGGGTGGACTTAACAGAGTCACCACGGATCTTTATTTATTCTCAATAGAGGGAAGGGGAAAATATCAAATAAAACCCCTAAAAGAAAAGACAAGGATATGGTCATCGCAACAAATATCTGGGTTCTAGAGTCGGTTATGCAAGGGGGAGGTATTAGCACCCCTCACGTCCGTTGTACTCAACGGGAACCATTTAGTTAGGGTTGAATGGATGTTAGCTTATGTTAATTTCTAATCTTCTATTTATTGAGTGGGAAAAGAGAGAGAATAGAAATGTTTTTTTTTAATTTTAATTAAAGAGAAAGGAGACCTAAGGGTTTTTATTACTAGGGGGCTCGACAAGACTTTGCAATCTCGTGCCTACATATCCTCATAGTGTAATGAGGAAATCAGAGCATTCGTAGGGTCCTTGTGCCTACGTATTCTCATTTATAAATGAGAAATCAGAGCGTCCATAGTTCTGGGTAAAAGAATTTGTTTGTTGGTCGATTTTAGCGAAAGATACTTAGTTGCATTCAACAGAAAATGTAATGCCCCAGTCAGTTTTGTCTTTTTAATTAATTGAGTCGTTTTGAGTATTTTATTATTATATTATTTTATTTCTGACTTTTATGTGAAAATATGTTATTTTTCATCGTGATTATATTTTATCGCGTTTTGGGAGCGTTTGCGAGATATTTGAGTATAGGGGTATTTTGGTCATTTTGCTTTATTTTGTTAAGTTAAGAATATAATAGAAATAGAAAGAGAGAAAAATAGAAAGGAAAGAAAAAGAGAAGAAGAAAAGTAGAGAGAAAGAAGAAGAGAAGAAAAAGAGAGAAACTTGGAAAAGAAGAAATCAATCTCCCGACTTTATCAAACACGATTAAATCGGGTAAGGGTGTGAAACTCGATTATACTATGTTTGTGTATGATTATGTATGTGTGTGCTTGTATGTTTTCTTGTCTTTACATAGCTTTTGAATTCTAGGTTAGAAATGAGAAATATGTTGAGAAATTGATGTTTTCGCGGTTGGAAATCGACGTAAATGTGGTAGAATGCTTGTTGCCATGATTAGATTAGGTTCTGTTTGATATATGTTGATTTGGAAATGTTTTGGTTGAAAAAAATATCATTTTGGGTTATGTAACAGCGCTGCAGAAATTTTGAGTTTTCGCAGGTTCGCCTAGCGAACCAGTTAGCGAAGGTCAGCGAAGGTTCGCTAACGTTGTTCGCCTAGCGAAGGTGGTAGCGAATGCTCGCTAGAGAATTCGCCTAGCGAACTTTATATGTTTTTGGTTCTGGTTGGTTCTGCCTTGGTTCGCCAAGGGGTTCGCCTAGCGAACTTTGTGTCTGTTCTTAGCTGATAGTGGGTTCGCTGGACATTCGCCTAGCGAAGGTGGTAGCGAATGCTCGCTAGAGGGTTCGCCTAGCGAACATGGCTGTTTGTGCAATTTTGTTTTCTTACTAACTTTTGATCTGTGGTTCGGTTTGAGGCGTGGTTTGATGCGTTAGAAAGCTTATAAAATGTTCTTTCTTATGATGATGGTTTTGAGATTGTTGGCCGATTAAATTAGGTCGGGAATTAGAAAATGTGTTGTTTTGTCGACTTTTGCCGTTTTAATTGTGTGAACTTGATGTGTATATGCAATATGCTGTTGATGTGGATATTGTATGACCTGTGTACTGTTGTGTGATGAAATTGCATGAAATACATATTGTGATGATGATTGGTGGCCTTAGGGCAAGAAAATGCAAGGTGTGGTAATTGATGATATATGCATGATTATGGATGTGTATATGTGTGCATTTTAAATGTCATGAGTCATTGTATGTCAAGCATCATAATATGCATTCTTGTGAGGTCGTGAGCGATGGATTGATTCCAGAGGGAATCCGCTATAACACCGTGCACCTTAAAAATAAGAGGACTGAAAGCGATCTGATCGGATCGTGCGCCTTAAAAATAAGAGGACCGAAAGCGATGATTATAGACGATCGTGTGCCCATGTGGGGTGTGAGCGATTAGGTCGTGTGCCCGTGTGGGGTGTGACCGATCCATAAATGTCATGTGCCCGTGTGGGGTGTGAGCGGCGGGGAACATCGTATGCCCGACGGGGAGTTACACTAAGTAACGAGCGAAGGTTCCAACAAAGTTCCTGAGTGAACTAGTGATGAGAAATGTTGGAAGTCGGTACCGCATATGCATTGCATAGAGTCGTTGTGTCGGTCTCTGTGCATTTGCATAAATCATGGATTAATTGCGTATGGAATTGTGAATGTGATGGATGAGATGGAATATGTATAATTGTATTGATGATGAGTGTATTGTGTATGAATGATGTGTATTGGTATTGTATAGCTGAGAATTGTACTGTGATGTGATGTATTTGATTGTGGTGCATTTGTGGTGAGAATATTTTACATGTGCATTTCTGTGTTAATATATAATTATATGCAACTGTATTATGATTGTGTTTCTTACCCTTCTGCTGTTTTATAATGCTCTATGAGGCATTGCAGATTAGAGTTGCTGGTGGTCTTTTTGTGAAGCTTGGGTCTTCATTCTTTTGTCGGTCGGCTCTGATATGTGACACCGGGTAGTCGGGGTGATCGAGTGTGATTATTTGAATTGTGTATATGTATCTGTTAGATTGTACATGTATGGTTGTATATGAGACATACACTTTTATGATATATATATATATGAGATTCAGTTACGGATTTTCCGCTTTTATTTTGTAATTGGATTGTGGGTGTTAGGAACTTAGTTCCTTGGTTGTGCTACCTGAAATTATTGCATATCTGTATGAGCAGGGTTATTGTATTTGGTTTCTAATTGATGTGACCCCTCGGTCTATGCCGTGCATGTTTTAAATATACTCTGATGGAATTTTGAATTTTATTTATCGCTTTGTTTTACTTGGGGGTATAGATTGGGGGTGTTGCATTAAGTGGTATCAGAGCCAGTTCGTGTCAGTTCGTGTCTGGTTGTGTCAGTCCTTGTCAGTGTGGCGTTTGGGGTGAGCTGTTTGTTTAACCATAGTTTCTGTTATTGGAAATGAACAGAATATGGCTGGTAGGAATGATGCTGCTTTGGCTGCTGGGTGCAAGCAATGGCTCGGGCTGTGCAGGGTGCACCTAATGCTGCTGGTAATGATGAGTTCAGGAAGAACAAACCACTTGTCTTTAAAGGGAGACATGATCCTGATGGTGCACAGATTTGATTGAAAGAGATTGAAAGGATTTTCCTAGTTATGGATTGTGTTGAGGACAGTAAGGTGAGAATGGGAACTCACATGTTACAGGAAGAAGCGGACGACTGGTGGGTTAGTACTCGTCAGGTGTTGGAAGCTGGGGATGAAGAAGTTACTTGGGAATTGTTTAGCCGGGAGTTTCCGAGGAAGTATTTTCCCGAAGATGTAAGAGGAAAGAAGGAAATTGAGTTCTTGGAATTGAAACAAGGTAATATGTCTGTTGTTGATTATACTGCTAAGTTTGTGGAGCTTGTGCAGTTTTATCCTCATTATGCTGAAGCGACTGCAGAGTTTTCTAAGTGTGTGAAGTATGAGAGCGGATTGCGTCCTGAGATTAAGCAGGCAATCGGTTATCAAAGGATAAGAAGGTTTTCTGATTTGGTGGAATGTTGTAGGATTTATGAAGAGGATAGTAAGGCTCGTTCTACTCACTATAAGAGTGTGAGTGACAGAAAAGGGAAGCAACAGTTTCGTAGTGGCCCGTATGTAACACCAGCTGATAAGGGTAAACAAAGGGGGTACTTTTGATCGAAGGTCGAGTGGTGGAGGTATGTCTGGTCCTCTGAGGTGTTATAGGTGTGGTGATTTAGGGCATCGTCTGTTTGAGTGCAGGAAAGATATGAGGAAGTGTACCAATTGTGCAGGTGTAGGATATGTAGCGGCTGAGTGCAAAAGGAAGAATGTGGCAAAGTGTTTCAACTGTGGTGACCCTGGTCATATTAGCACGAAGTGTCCGAAACCGAAGCAAGCTCCAGCTGGTGGGAAAGTTTTTGCCTTGGCGGGAAATCAGACTTCAAGTACAGATCGTCTGATAAGAGGTACTTGTTTTATTAATAGTACGCCTTTAGTTGCTATTATTGATACTGGAGCAACTCATTCGTTTATTTCTTCTGAGTGCGCGAAGCGTTTGAATCTTATGTTGTCTTTGATGGATGGTAAGATGGTTATTGATACTCCAGCTATGGGGTCAGTAACTACTTCTTTGGTTTGTTTAAGTTGTCCTTTGACCATTTATGGTAAAGACTTTGAGATGGATTTAGTGTGTTTGCCGTTGGAGGGTTTAGATGTGGTTCTGGGAATGAATTGGTTGCAATTCAATCGGGTTCATATTGATTATTATCATAAGCTGGTAAGGTTTCCTTCTCTTGAGGAAAACGAAGACTCGAGTTTCTTATCTACCAAAGAGTTGAAGAAACTTTTGGCGGATGAAGCTCAGTTGTTTGGGTTGTTTGCATCGTTGACTGTGGATAGTCAAGTTTCGCTTGATATGTTTCCTGTTGTGTGTGATTTTCCAGAAGTGTTTCCTGAGGATATTTCAGATGTGCCACCAGAGAGAGAGATGGAGTTTTTGATAGATCTAGTTCTTGGTACTAGACCTGTTTCTATGGCACCTTATCGTATGTCAGCATTTGAGTTGGTAGAGTTAAAGAAGCAATTGAATGAATTGTTGGAGAAGAGGTTTGTAAGGCCAAGTGTTTCTCCTTGGGGTGCTCCAGTTTTGTTGGTGAAAAAGAAAGATGGAAGTATGCGATTGTGTATTGATTATCGCCAGTTGAATAAGGTGACGATTAAGAATAAGTATCCTCTTCCGAGAATTGATGATTTGATGGATCAGTTGGTTGGTGCTTGTGTGTTTAGTAAGATTGACTTGAGGTCGGGGTATCATCAGATTAGGGTGAAAGAGGAAGATATTCAGAAGACGGCTTTTAGGACACGTTACGGTCATTATGAATTTTCGGTGATGCCGTTCGGGGTTTCTAATACGCCAGGTGTGTTTATGGAGTACATGAATCGTATTTTCCACGAGCATTTGGATCGATTTGTTGTTGTGTTTATTGATGACATATTGATTTATTCTAAGTCTCGGGAGGAGCACGCGAAGCATTTGTGTATTGTTTTGCAGGTTTTGAAGGAAAAGAAGCTTTTTGCTAAATTGTCCAAGTGTGAATTTTGGTTGTCGGAGGTGAGTTTTCTTGGACACGTAATTTCAGGTAATGGTATTGCTGTGGATCCATCTAAAGTAGAAGCAGTTCTACAATGGGAGACTCCGAGATCTGTTACTGAAATTCGAAGCTTTTTGGGTTTGGCCGGTTATTATCGAAGGTTCATTGAAGGGTTTTCTAATCTAGCACTTCCTTTGACCCAGTTGACTTGTAAAGGGCAAGCGTTCATTTGGGATATTCGGTGTGAGGAAAGTTTTAATGAGCTGAAGAGAAGATTGACGACAGCTCCGATTTTGATTTTACCGAATCCTACTGAACCATTTGTGGTGTATTGTGATGCGTCTTTGATTGGTCTAGGTGGGGTGCTAATGCAAGACAGTAAGGTCGTGGCGTATGCTTCGAGGCAGTTGAGAGTGCATGAGAAAAATTATCCTACGCATGAATTGGAGTTAGCGGTTGTGGTGTTTGTATTGAAAATTTGGAGGCATTATCTTTTTGGTGCGAGGTTTGAAGTCTTTAGTGATCACAAAAGTTTGAAATATCTGTTTGATCAGAAGGAATTGAATATGAGGCAACGAAGATGGTTGGAATTTTCGAAGGACTACGACTTTGGCTTGAATTACCATCCTGGTAAAGCTAATGTGGTAGCCGATGCGTTGAGTCGGAAATCGTTGCATATGTCCGCTTTAATGGTTAAGGAGTGGGAGCTTTTGGAATCGTTTAGAGATTTGAGTTTGGTATGTGAAGTGACGTCGGATAGTGTGAGGCTGGGTATGTTGAAGGTTACTAATGATTTTCTGATGACGGTAAGTGAGAAACAGAAGTTGGATGTGAAATTGGTGGATTTGATGTTGGTTGGCGAAAAAGATGCGAGTGGTGATTTTCAAGTGGATGTTAATGGTGTGTTGAGGTTCCGTGGGCGAATTTGTATTCCGGACGATTCGGATTTGAAACGGATGATTTTGGAAGAAGGACACCGGAGTAATTTGAGTATACATCCGGGAGTGAACAAGATGTACCAAGATTTGAAAAAGATTTTCTGGTGGTCTGGATTGAAAAGAGATGTGGCTCAGTTTGTGTATGCTTGTTTGACGTGCCAGAAGTCGAAAGTGGAACATCAGAGGCCTAGTGGTTTGTTGCAACCGTTGGATATTCCGGAATGGAAATGGAATAACATTTTTATGGATTTTGTAACTGGGTTGCCGAATACATTGAGGGGGCATAATGCTATTTGGGTGGTTGTTGATAGGCTGACTAAATCGACTCATTTCATTCCGATTGACATCAGTTTTTCTTTGGAGCGGTTAGCTGAGATTTATATCAGTGTGATTGTGAAGTTGCATGGGGTTCCGTTAAGTATTATTTCGGATCGAGATCCAAGGTTTACCTTGAGATTTTGGGAAAGTTTACAGAAGGCGTTGGGTTCTAAATTGAGGTTGAGCTCGGCTTAACATCCGCAGACGGATGGGCAGACGGAGAGAACGATTCAGTCTTTGGAAGATTTGTTGCGAGCGTGTGTTTTGGAACAAGGTGGTGCGTGGGATAGTTATCTTGCGTTGGTGGAATTCACGTATAATAACAGTTTCCATTCTAGTATTGGAATGACACCGTTTGAAGCATTGTATGGACGAAGATGTCGAACACCGTTGTGTTGGCACGAATCTGGTGAGAGTGCGGTGGTTGGACCAGAATTGATTCAACAGACTACAGACAAGGTGAAGCTTATTCGTGAGAAATTGAAGGCTTCTCAAAGTAGGCAAAAGAGTTATCATGATCGTAGAAGGAAAGATCTCGAGTTTCAAGAGGGAGATCATGTATTTTTGAGATTTACGCCGGTAACGGGTGTTGGTCATGCATTGAAGTCGAAGACACTTACTTCTCGGTTTATTGGTCCTTACCAGATATCTGCGAGAGTGGGTGCTGTGGCTTATCGGGTGGCGTTGCCGCCGAATCTGTCGAATTTGCATGATGTGTTCCATGTTTCACAGCTTCAGAAGTATATTCCGGATCCGTCGCATGTGATTCTGATGGATGAGGTTGAGGTAAGGGAGAACCTTACGGTCGAGGCTTTACCGGTTCGTATTTTAGATCGCGAGTTAAAGCGGTTGCGGGGCAAGGATATTGCACTTGTGAAAGTGGCGTGGGGAGGCGTTGCTGAGGGCAATTTGACGTGGGAGTTGGAGAGTCGGATGCGGGAGTCGTATCCAGAGTTGTTCGTCTCAGGTAATATTTTCGAGGACGAAAATTTCTAAGTGAGGGAGAGTTGTAACGCCCCAGTCAGTTTTGTCAGTTTTGTCTTTTTAATTAATTGAATCGTTTTGAGTATTTTATTATTATATTATTTTATTTCTGACTTTTATGTGAAAATACGTTATTTTTCATCGTGATTATATTTTATCGCGTTTTGGGAGCGTTTGCGAGATATTTGAGTATAGGGGTATTTTGGTCATTTTGCTTTATTTTGTTAAGTTAAGAATATAATAGAAATAGAAATAGAGAAAAATAGAAAGGAAAGAAAAAGAGAAGAAGAAAAGTAGAGAGAAAGAAGAAGAGAAGAAAAAGAGAGAAACTTGAAAAAGAAGAAATCAATCTCCCGACTTTATCAAACACGATTAAATCGGGTAATGGTGCGAAACTCGATTATACTATGTTTGTGTATGATTATGTATGTGTGTGCTTGTATGTTTTCTTGTCTTTACATAGCTTTTGAATTCTAGGTTAGAAATGAGAAATATGTTGAGAAATCGATGTTTTCACGGTTGGAAATCGACGTAAATGTGGCAGAATGCTTGTTGCCATGATTAGATTAGGTTCTGTTTGATATATGTTGATTTGGAAATGTTTTGGTTGAAAAAAATATCATTTTGGGTTATGTAACAGCGCTGCAGAATTTCTGAGTTTTCGCAGGTTCGCCTAGCGAACCAGTTAGCGAAGGTCAGCGAAGGTTCGCTAACGTTGTTCGCCTAGCGAAGGTGGTAGCGAATGTTCGCTAGAGGATTCTCCTAGCTAACTTTGTATGTTTTTGGTTATGGTTGGTTCTGCCTTGGTTCGCCAAGGGGTTCGCCTAGCGAACTTTGTGTCTGTTCTTAGCTGATAGTGGGTTCGCTGGACATTCGCCTAGCGAAGGTGGTAGCGAATGCTCGCTAGAGGGTTCGCCTAGCGAACATGGCTGTTTGTGCAATTTTGTTTTCTTACTAACTTTTGATCTGTGGTTCGGTTTGAGGCGTGGTTTGATGCTTTAGAAAGCTTATAAAATGTTCTTTCTTATGATGATGGTTTTGAGATTGTTGGCCGATTAAATTAGGTCGGGAATTAGAAAATGTGTTGTTTTGTCGACTTTTGCCGTTTTAATTGTGTGAACTTGATGTGTATATGCAATATGCTGTTGATGTGGATATTGTATGACCTGTGTACTGTTGTGTGATGAAATTGCATGAAATACATATTGTGATGATGATTGGTGGCCTTAGGGCAAGAAAATGCAAGGTGTGGTAATTGATGATATATGCATGATTATGGATGTGTATATGTGTGCATTTTAAATGTCATGAGTCATTGTATGTCAAGCATCATGATATGCATTCTTGTGACGTCGTGAGCGACGGATTGATTCCAGAGGGAATCCGCTATAACATCGTGCACCTTAAAAATAAGAGGATTGAAAGCGATCTGATCGGATCGTGCGCCTTAAAAATAAGAGGACCGAAAGCGATGATTATAGACGATCGTGTGCCCATGTGGGGTGTGAGCGATCAGGTCGTGTGCCCGTGTGGGGTGTGAGCGATCCATAAACGTCGTGTGCCCGTGTGGGGTGTGAGCGACGGGGAACATCGTATGCCCGACGGGGAGTTATACTAAGTAACGAGCGATGGTTCCAGCAGAGTTCCTGAGTGAACTAGTGATGAGAAATGTTGGAAGTCGGTACCGCATATGCATTGCATAGAGTTGTTGTGTCGGTCTCTGTGCATTTGCATAAATCATGGATTAATTGCGTATGGAATTGTGAATGTGATGGATGAGATGGAATATGTATAATTGTATTGATGATGAGTGTATTGTGTATGACTGATGTGCATTGGTATTGGATACCTGAGAATTGTACTGTGTTGTGTTGTATTTGATTGTGGTGCATTTGTGGTTAGAATATTTTACTTGTACATTTCTGTGTTAATATATAATTATATGCAACTGTATTATGATTGTGTTTCTCACCCTTCTGCTGTTTTATAATGCTCTATGAGGCATTACAGATTAGAGTTGCTGGTGGTCTTTTTGTGAAGCTTGGGTCTTCATTCTTTTGTCGGTCGGCTCTGATATGTGACACCGGGTAGTCGGGGTGATCGAGTGTGATTATTTGAATTGTGTATATGTATATGTTGGATTGTACATGTATGGTTGTATATGACACATACACTTTTATGATATATATATATATATATATATATATATATATATGAGATTCAGTTACGGATTTTCCGCTTTTATTCTGTAATTGGATTGTGGGTGTTAGGAACTCAGTTCCTTGGTTGTGCTACCTGAAATTGTTGCATATCTGTATGAGCAGGGTTATTGTATTTGGTTTCAAATTGATGTGACCCCTCGGTCTATGTCGTTCATGTTTTAAATATACTCTGATGGAATTTTGAATTTTATTTATCACTTTGTTTTACTTGGGGGTATAGATTGGGGGTGTTGCAGAAAACATTTCTTTACCCAAAATAGGTGAGAAGCAGACGCTTGCTTCACAACAGAATGGATTTACAAATCAGCATTTGCGGGAAACGTCTCTTATCTCAACCCAAGTTGTTAGTGGACGAAGCAATGTTTTGCATCGTCTGAAGACACAATATCTTACATTTATGAAAATGTTTATAGGATTAATCGCACGACGACGAGAAAATATAGTTTGATGTGTTGTATGTATTTTAGGTGAATGACGAACATTTGATGATAATCAATTGTTCAACGAGTTACGCCAGAATCCTAGATTCCAATGGTCCTTATTCATTTAAGTTGTTATAAAAATAGTTTGATGGACAATGAACTCTTGATGATAATCAATTGCTCAAAGAGTTACGCCAAGATGCAAGATCTTAACGACCCTTATTCGTCCAAGTCGATATTAAGTGTTTTAAGGATGAAAGAAAAGAATGAACGACTATCCCAAAGTGCGAGACTTGAGACCAATCATTCGAGGGTTCTGCTAGAATTCTAGATTCCAACAGTCCTCTTCTTTCGTGTTTATTAAGAAAATAGTTTTAACTTGCAATGACATAGGTCAAAGCTTTAAATAAGAAAATGCGCTCGATGTTGATCAAGGTTTATTTATAATTAGGGTTTAAAGTGATCGAAAAAGTTGATGGCAATGCGTGAAACAATCGACTTACAATTTGGGTGTTTTAAAAGGGCTTGATGTTGAATCAAGAATTAGTTTGAAAAAGGGTTTTATCAATGAAAAGGATTTAAAATGGTGTTCAGTTGTTGTTGGACCAATGTTTTTTAAAAATGGAAGCTTGGTGTTGACCAAGTCCTTTTTTATCTTGAAAGATTGATTTTAATATTTTTGTTTTGTTTTAGAGTTAGTAAGTTAACTTTTATCCTAACATAAATAATATGAACAAGATTACACATAAGGGTGGGGGATACATCAAGGTACACAAGGGACATGCGTCATAAAGATATTGAACTTAAACACAAGTAATATGAAGGTAACAATCAATGGTCACGTGCATGTATCAAGAAAAGCATGCATTACCAAGATAATCACTTAAGCACAAAGTAAGGATCAAGATATGGTATCAACATATGACAAAGATCATTACTCAAACAAATGACTCAAATATTAGGGTTTCAAATCATGTGAATAACCATTTCTAAACAAACCCTAAAATCACCCTAAACATGGTAGGAATTTCAACATCAAGACAAACATATGAACATCAAGCATCAAGCAATAGAATCATATTCATCAAAGTAAAACCCTAAAACCTAAATAAAGTTCAATATTCATCAATGCATAAGTCATACCAACATAAATGGTTCAAGGATCATTTTCACAAAATTTAATCAAGACAATGACATTAAGCAAAACATAACATCAACATGATCTTAAACATCAAAGCATGGTAATATAAACAAGCATAAACTCATCAAAAACATAAGCTAATTGATAGGCATGATCAAAACATACGTAGTCATAACAAAATAACTGCTAAAAAATAAATATTTAAAAGTCTTTCTAAAATGTAGAAATAAAAATGATAAAATTAAATAATTACATGAAATTAAAATATATTTTTGGTTTTTGACAATATTTTAAAATAAAATAGGTAAAGAAAATAAATAAAATAATAGAAATAAAAGAAAAGAAAAAAAATAAAAAAAAGGAAATGGAAAGAGGAAAAGGAAAGGAAGAAAAGGAAAAGAAATAAGTGCTAAAAAATAAAGAAGGGGTCGCTGGGTGTTGAACCCGCGCCCCTCAGACCACCAACTAAAACATTTACCTACTGAGCAAGGCCCTTTGGCCTGTTATGTTTTCGTCCCAAAAAATAATATAATAAAAAAATATTTGAAACAGAAAAAAGGTGCGTGAACTGGCTTCTTCTTCCTCACGAGTTCACTAAAAAATTAACAATGGAGTTTTTTCAAAATGGAACCAAATGGGACAAGTGAATATAACATCTTGCGCGGAATTTCATGAGGAATCCAAATATGGCCATGGTTTGAATTTATTTTCACTCTATAATGAGAATTTATGCAAAAACCAGAAAAACTCTAAACTTTCAAACAAAAATTAAATCACATATGCTAACAATCAATGATACTAACCTTTGGGATTTCAATCAACACATCAAGGCAAACACAGTGGTAAAAAGAATGAATTGAAATGATGCTCTTAAGTGTGAGAACCAGAAAGCAAGAAAGTACCTCAAACGGTGAATTCATGGACCTCTCAAACGTGCTTCCAACAATGCAACAATGATCCTATTAGCTTCCTCTTGTTCCCAAGAGTGTGAGGATGTGCTTAGAATGCCTTGAAACACCTTGGATTGTTCTGACCAAATCAACTTGCATATGAGAAAAAGTGAGTTGTGGTTATGGTATTTGGGGTGCTACAACATGATTCTGTTGCATACAGAAGGCTTGGTGAGTTTTTTTGAGTGTGTTTGTGGTGGAAAAGTGGAAGAATGAAGAAATTCGAAATTTGCTTCAATGGAGGTTTTTTGTGTTTTTAATGAAATATTCTCTCTGATCAAGGGCTTGTGTACTAGTCTTGTGAGGTTTTATCTGCATTTGTAGAGGCTTTTGACGTGTGTTAGGATAGAGGTTTTGTATGATCAAGGTTTAGGGTTTGTCTTGTAATGCTCTTGTTACACAAAAATGGCAATTATGGTACATATGCACAAAGGCTTGGGTTCTTGCCTTCATGATCATTTTGAGAATTAATCTTGGGCTTGGATAAGTTGGTTTGGATTTAGAAAGTCAGTTGTATCAGAGCTCAACCTTGTTCAACAAGTTTTGACCAAGTTTCAAATTTCACTACATGCTAAAATGTTAATGCCTAATGAAGCTAGCGGGATTATACCTGAGTGAATCGCACACTCAAAGATACAACAGAGTCGCCACCGAACTTTATTTAGTCCAAAAGGACAGGGAAAATATCGATAAAACCCAAGGGGAAGAGAAACGGGTAAGGGATTCGATTATGCGAGAGGAAGGTATTAGCACCCCACGCATCCGTCGTACTAGACGGGAACCATTCTGCTTACTTCTAGGCTCGAATGGGTTATCTATCTAAAGGCTTCTCGCTATGAAGGGAAGGAAAAGGGACAAAGAAAGTGCTCGCGGAGGGTTGAGGCCCTCGTGCCTATGTATCCTTATAGTGAAATGAGGAATTCAGAGCTTTGTAGTTCATGGAACCAATGAAGAAAAGGGGAATAGAGGAAGAAGATTGTGGAAGAAGGGTGCTTGCCAAGATCTCGCGATCTCGTGCCTACGTATCCTCACAATGCAATGAAGAAGTCAGAGCTCCGTAGTTCAGGGAACAAAGACAGAGAAAGAATGTTAAATGGTGTCAAAACCCAGAGCGAAAAGTAAAGGAATGGTGGCGACTTCACTGGGGAGAAAAGAAAAGGAATGGTGCCGAAACCAAGATATAGAGATAAGGAAGTAACGAGTAAGAGCAAGGGCGTTAAATCAAGACAAGGTGTTGGACCCACTGGGGATTCGGTATGTTAACTGATAAATAGTGGTTAATTGAAGAAAGAGAAGATTACAACTCTGAGGGGGAAAAAGGAAATTGGTTTTAACAGACGACTGTGATTAACCAAAAGGAGAGGGTGTTGAACCAAGAGGTGATTAACCCAATAAGAAGAAGGGGGGTTGGTTTTAACAAATGGACTGTAATCAACCAAAGAAATGGGGTTTTAATCGACAGATGGTGATTAACTAGAAGAATGGGTGTTTAACCAAAAGGTGATTAACCCAATCAAGGAGAGGAGAAGTTGGTTTTAAAAGACGGACTGTTATAAACCAAAAGAAAGGGTGTAGAACCAAGCAAAGCTTGCTAACCCAAAAGGGGTTTAGTATACTAACTGACAGGTTGTTTTTAACCGAAGAAAAGGGTATTGAACCAAAAGAAGGTTACAAACCCAAAAATATCGATTGGTTTTAATAGACGGACTGTGATTAACCAAAGAACGGGTGATGAACTGTAACGCGAGTTTTATGTGTGGTTACGAAGCACTATCGCTTTTGGGTACTACAGCTCGATTCATTTTTTATCCTATTAAAGCTGATGAAGGAAGGGAAATAGATGTCTCCAATTAACCCTGCTTGTATACTGAGTTTAAACAGATAACTGTTGGTTTACAGATGCTACAAAGATTGTGGGTCTCTCTTAGGTTATGTTGTTGAGAACACAAGGTCTAGACTATTGGTAGGATGTTAGGACGAATGCTTTTCGATTGATGTGTGAAGGTATGGGATCTTGGGTTTTTTATAAGTGTGCTTGCTAAGAGTTTTTCAATCTTATGCCTACGTATTCCTGTTTAACGAAACAGGGAAATCAGAGCGATCGTAGTTCCTCCTATTCTATGGGAGGAAAAAGGTCATTTTGGTGTCTTGTTCAAAGCCCAAGACGTGAAGCTAAAGGTGGTTTATATCTTGTTCAAAGCCCAAGATGTGAAGCTGAAGGGTCTATTTGTATCTTGTTCGAAGCCCAAGATGTGAAGCTGAAGGGTTTTGACTTTAGAGAGAATTTGTCATCTCTAAAGGGGTCTGTTTGTCACAACGATTGGGTGACTGATTATAAAGGAGAATTACTTTAACTGGGATATATGAATCCAGCAATGCCATAATTTCCTTTATAGGAGATTTTTAACCTGAAGGAGAAGACTTTAACTCAGTTTAGAGCAATGCCATATTTCCTTAGGATTTCTCATGCTAAAGGAGGGACAGTGGCGTGGATGTAAATAATCCAGAGGCTTGCCGCTTACAGCAATTAGATGGGGGGAAAACGAGTTGTTGATGTTGGTATACTGTGAACGAGGCACAGATTTTGATGCTAAAAGGTTGATTGACTTAACCCGGGTTTCCTTATACAAAGCCTAAGAGGAGGCTACTGGCCCAACAAAAGGGTGTTTTTATGTGTCTCGTACGAATCCCGAGAGAGAGGCTAAAAAGGGTTAACTCAACAAGAGAGTGCTTTTGTATGTGTCTTGTACAAAGCCCAAGAAGGAGGCTAAAGACGCTTGACTCAACAAGAGAGTCTTTGTACCTCGTACGAAGCCAGAGATGGAGGCTGAAAATGTTTGACTCAACAATAGAGTCTTTTATACTCAACAAGAGAGTGTTTTATATCTCGTACGAAGCCCGAGATGGAGGTTAAAGGTTTGACTCAACAAGAGAATCTTTTATACTCAACAAGAGAGTATTTTTATATCTCGTACGAAGCTCGAGATGGAGGCTAAAAGGTGTGGTTGACTCAACAAGAGAATCTATTATACTCAACAAGAGAGTGTTTTTTGTACCTCGTACGAAACCCGAGATGGAGGCTAAAGGTTGTTGACTCAATAAGAGAGTCTTTTATACTCAACAAGAGAGTGTGGGGGAATCATTGTACAAAGACCAAGAGGAGGCTAAAAGGGACGTGACTCAACAAGAGAGTCTTTTATACTCAACAAGAGAGTGTTTTTATATCTCGTACGAAGCCCGAGATGGAGGCCAAAAGTTGTTGACTCAACAAGAGAGTCTTTTATACTCAACAAGAGAGTGTTAAAAGGTTAGATCCGCTGGGGAAAATCATTGTACAAAGCCCAAGAGGAGGCTATCTATGCTGGTGACTGTTTCAGTTGAGTGACAGGTCCAGTATGTTGGATAAAGAGAAAATCAGTTCTTATATGGGTAATGTTGCACTTTGGGTTTGATCAGAGAATCATGGTTATTTCCTGTTCTTTAAGGAAATGGGAAATCCCAAAGGGTATTAAGACTATCCAAGTCTACATGTGTTTTGAGAAATTGATTCTCAAGTAGTGAACGATCTTTGTATGATGCCGAAGAGAAGGCTGGTATGTTAAGGGATGAAGGTCAACCCATTAACAGGTCTGACACTTGACTCAGAAAGACAGCTCTAGTGAGTTGATGACTAGGTTCTGTTCCTATACCTGTAGAGGTCTCTAGGTCCTTATACTAAGCCCAAGAGAAGGCATAAGAGCTTTTAAGAAGCTGAAGGGTCCTTGTACAACGCCCAAGAGGAGGCGGGGATGATTTTAGGAAGCATGTGGGTCCCCAAGCCCCGAGAAGTTCAAGACATGCCATTCACAGAGAATAGATCAAGCCAGGAAAGTCCGAGAATTTAGAAGGAACTCAAGAGATGCCATTCACGGAGAAAGGATCATCTCTGGGGAGTAGAGTCTCTTTAACAATTTCTAAGGGTGCTTTTAAGAAGCATGTGGGTCCCCAAACCCCGAGAAGTTCAAGACATGCCATTCACAGAGATTAGATCAAGCCAGGAAATTCCGAGAATTTGGAAGAAACTCAAGAGATGCCATTCACGGAGAAAAGATCATCTCTGGGGAGTAGAGTCTCTTTGATAACTTCTAAGGGTGACAGTCTGAGAAAGGGTTCACCGAGAATGCTGCCTTTCACATCTCCATATTGTTTAACCCCAAGAGGAGGGAAGACTGTGTCTGGTAATCCTATGGGGATCTAGTTTTGACTGTATCTAAGAGCGATCAACGGGGCTTCACCTAGTGCTAGACGTAGTTGTCCGGGAAAACTCTAAATAACTATACTAGTATTGCACAGTTGATATTTGACGAGTATATAAAAGTTTGTGAAAGAAGACTTACAGTGAGCAGCCCCACAATACAGTTATATATATGAAAGCGGGTAAAGAAAGCGGGTTAACACTTACTCGGTTGTAGAGTTTCTATGTTGTTTTGTTAGTTGTTCAACAAAGAAAGCTTTGATAACAATATTATAATCAAAATCAAAGGAGAAAGTGCTTTGAAAAGATTGTTGGGGCTTACAGCTCAAGGAGAGGCCCAAGGTTTTATCAGTGATTGCACTGTTGTTTTGAAATTGTACAGTGGGACTTATACAAGTGACTGAGGCCCAAAAAGGTTTTCTGTACAAAGGGATGGGTCTTACACTCTTTCAAGAGGCCCAAAGATTTATTTTTATACAAGTGGTGGGGCTTATAACACGAGGGTAGTCCCAAAAGTTTTGTTTTAAAAGGCGAGATTGTGTCAAACTTTTTGGAAGTATCGGGACTTATACAAAACACTGAGGCCCAAATTATTTTGGTTAAAAGGGGATTGGGTCTTACGCTCTATTAAAGGCCCAAAAGGTTTATATTTACAAAGGATTGGGTCTTACACTCTTTCAAGAGGCCCAAAAATTTTGATGAGGGTTGAATTAATCAAAAACCCTAATTTGTTTCCAAAATGTATTTTAATTGAATAAAAATTCAATTAAAATGATCAAAATTGTTAAACATGTGTAAAACAAATTGTGATCTTGGATTAATGTTTCAAAAATCAGGTTTTGACCTACAAAATGATTAGAAGTCATTAAAATTTGCAAAATCAAGAGGGAAACAGTATTTTAATTGTCAAAACCAATTAAAATATTAATTCTTTGCAAAAATATCAATTATATTAAATAAATAATATTTTTGGGATTTTTTGGTAAAATAAAATATTTTAACATTTTTGTGAATTATTAAAAAAAGAATCAACTCAAAATCATTAAAACTCAGAGAGAAATTAATTTTTGAATCAATTAAATAAAATCACAAAATTCAAATATTTGAATTTTCAAAAAGGGCGCCAAAAACAAGGGCAAGAACACGCGCCACCCTCTGTTTCTGCAGATTTGCGTTTTCTATCCAATCTCACTGAATACTTGATTATATCATGCAATCTTTATATCAATCTACTCGTTTCAACCTCACGATCATGTCTATGATCTTTAATTTCATTTATTTTAAACATGGAATAAGAAATCAAAGAGAAACCTCAAGAACCCTAAAATTTGCATGAAGGTTCAGAAATTCCATACACGATTCAAACAATGCAATTGATTGAGGGAAAACACTCCATGCATGATTATAAACATATGGCCAAATTATTGTGCATCAAAAATTGCATGGATCATAGAGTTAGAAGAGCTCATGCTTACCACTTGCAGCTGGTGACCGTGTTTTGTGTTAGAGGTGCTACAACTTGGTTCCAAGGTTATGGACAGCTTCCCTAGGTGCTATGGAATGTGTTTGGATGCTTGGAGTGGATTAAAATGATCTGGAACTTGAGATGGTACCCCAACTGCAAATTTGTCAAAGGCTTGAGCAGTTGGCTGGTGATTTTGTGATTTTGGTGTTCCAAATGTTATGTGAGTGTTTGGATCACTTTTATATGAGGTTTATGAGGTATGTGTGTGATTGGTTTGATTGGAATTGCTCTCAAACTCAAAACCCGATAGTGACTTGCTTTGGAAGGAAAATTTGGAGTGAAAGAAGAGATTTTGAGGAAAGCATCTGTTTGATGGCTTTGGTGTACTCAAACTGATCACAATTGAGCTGTATTTATAGTAGAGCAAGTTTGTTTTAGGAGCAATAGTGAACGGTAACTGCAGCAGAGGTTTGGCCAATGTTGAGCAATGAGAATCCAAGTCTCCTCTAGCCATTGACTAGAGGTTAGGGCACAGGCTGCTGGTTCCTTTGGTCTTGGATAAGTCTTGACTGAATTCAGTTGGCAATGACTCAGTCTATACCACCTTGGTGTATGCATTGAATGCTCTAATCCAAAATTGGAGTTTTGTCCCTCTTTTAGGCAATTCTAGGTTTAGCATGCTACTTTTGGTTCCAAAGACTTGGGAGGCTTGGGATTAGAGTTGGTTCCTCCTTGGTCCCCCCCTTGAGGTGTTCAGATGGATAGAGTTGCTTGCCCTTTGCAAAATTTGGGCAAATCGAGCAAAAATCCAAAATCTGCCTTGCTTTGGCAGTTTTCAGCAAGGCATATTGCCATTGTCATATCTCATGGCTCAAGTGGAGTTTGGTGATGTTCTTGGCCATTTTGGGAAGCCCTTATATGATACAACAACTGTTTTATCATAATTGGTTTTGATACTTTTTGGATCCAAGTGAAAAATACCCCTACATTTGAAAAAAAGTAAGGCAAATTCTGACTTAGTAAAAATTTCACTAAGTGTTGGGAGAAAGTGACATTTTCACTTTTTGTGATTTTGATCATTCCATAACTCAAAATCCATGATGAATTGGAATGAGGTGTAGTTGAAGCTTTTGTAGAGGGTAATGAGAGCTACAAATCCAGCTTTGTATGGGGAAAATGGCCTTGTGGTTTAGGAGTTATGATCCTCCAAAGTTGGTACCCTAGCCACTTTGTTCCATAACTTAGAAAAATTTGAAGTTTTTATGGTTACCCTTTTTACAAGTTATCCCACTTTTCATAATTTTTATTGATGAATGATGATTCCAATCACACATTAACATCATTTTAGGGTTAAAAAACCATAATTGTGAAAAATCTCAAAAAGTCAAAGTTTGACTTTTGTGCACAGTTGACTTTTTATTAGATGAATTCCAAATTGTGCGATCCTCTATGAACTCAAGTCGACCTAAATCAAACTTGATGGATTGATTTCATAGGTGTTATAGGGTGTATTGAATCATGTCCTAGGGTTTGGGAGTATGTCCTGGTCAAAAGTCAAAGATACAGTTGACTTTTCTCGCGAAACCCTAATTGTGGTTCTGATGAACTTGAAACTTGTTGCTCAGCTTCTTGGATCAATACATTGTTGCAAATGGGTCAATATGGTATATTAAAGACCCTCAAATCATGTCTTAAGGTCTTGGCTCATGCTTTTCCCCAAAAGTCAACTTAGGGGTGAATTAGGTCAAGAAACCCTAATTCCTGATTTTTTGTGAATGCATCCCCTGAGGTTAAATTGACTTGATGATTGGGTCCATGAGGTTTCATGGGGTATATTAGGTTATGCTTTGAAGCATTGGCTCATGCCCAGAGGAAAATTTCCATCTGGAGGCCCTGGTCGACCAAAACCCTAATTTGGTGACACTGGCGATCTTGAGGCTTAATCCACCTAGAAGGGAGTAGCCTTGTGCTTAATCCTTAAAGTGGGAGTCCTCTTGATCCTTTGTGGATGTTTGAGAGGTTAGAAAAGTTGAAGATCATGTCATTTCTTGATTGATCCTTTGTCTAAGGCTCTGAGAGGGCTTGAAAACCCTAATCTCTGATTGTAGCGAATGCTCAATAATTCCTGAGGAGATTGATGAGGCATGATGGTTCATCCATATTGTGGTGATGATTTGCACAATGATGGGAATCTTGTGGTCAAAATTTGGGGTATGACTGATGCCCCTATTTAATCTTCTTGGACCCGAAGGTGTGAATGGCGAAGGTATTCGGGCATTCGGGGTGCAAGATGATTAAATATCGGAATACCCGAAATTTTGATGGTGGTTAAGAATGGCAGTTTGCGCCTCCTTCTTCTTTTTCTAAGCAATGATGCTCAGAAAAGGTAAAACTTCCCCCTCGATCCTGGTCTCCTACCAAGGAATTGGTCTAATTTTATGATTTAAACTTCCCCTCGATCCTGGTTTCCTACCGAGGAACTGGTCTAAGTTTCTGATTTAAACTTCCCCTCGATCCTAGTTTCCTACTGAGGAACTGGTCTAAGTTTCCGATATAAACTTCCCCTCAATCCTGGTTTCCTACCAAGGAACTGGTCTTAGTTTCTGTTATAAACTTCCCCTCGATCCTGGTTTCCTACCAAGGAACTGGTCTTTGTTTCTTTTGTCAATAAGCTTTATTGACAAGGGACGCTATTTATAGCAGTTTTTCCTCAAACTTCTCGCCGAATTTTCCTGGGGAGATGCCATTTGATGGAAAAGGTTTTGAGGTCAGAGTTGCTGGGGAACCCAGTCATTTGAGTTGTAGAGGTGTACAAACTTCTCTGTTGGAGACGCCATTTGTCGACTCTATCGGGGAAAACGAGTCTCTTGAGAGATTGCTTTCGCTTGGAGATATTACATCACACTTTTCTCGGAGATCTTCTCGGAGAAACGCCATATGATGTGGTCCAATTTTGAGATGCTGATGACTTCATTAACATTGAATTTCTAGAGAGAAGAACCAATGTGTTGCTGAGAGTCTTCAGTTGAGGGGCTTTCCCTGGGATTTTCCTTAATCCGGGAAAGCGAAGACATCATCTTCAATAGCGAAGAGTGATGCTGGCTGAGGGTTCTCTGGTCTTTCAGAGGTTCAAGTTATCAAAGTGGTCGAGGACCGTCTCTAATCCAGAGATAAACTGGAGAGAGATTGCTCAGATGCAACATTTCCTGATGAGGAAAGAACTGACAACTCGATTGAGAGGACTGTTATCACTAGGGGATAAGACCGACCAGAGTGATAGTGATGCAATATGAATATGAATGTAAATAAATAATGCATCATGCATGTATGTATATGCTGACAAAATTGACACGACATGCAAACTGACGGATGAACGCGGCTGGATACTCGGCCACTGCAGGGGACGAAGAAGCATCACTGATCCAAGATAGCAATTCTGCCTTGCTTAGGAGAAGTAGTCCCTGTGGGGGAACAACTGTTGGTCAGGCATAGGAGATAAGAACTTGACCGAAGATGCCAGATGGAGTATTCGCATCTGACATAACTGATCCTTGGTTCAGGCGCACTGGTTTAGAAGGAGTACTTTGATTCTGCACTTTGGAGCTTAACCGCCTTTGGGGGAAGCAATCGATATTCTTTCGATGTTCACCAGTCAAAAGAATTTGCCATCTTTATTAAAAGCAGAAAAAATTTACAAGTAAATTCTTTTTTTTTTTATTTCAAGAATCATTGATCATGTTAAAATGTTGTTCTATAAAGATAAAACAAATGAGAATTATAAACACAAGCACAAGGGCTCCAATTTTATTGATAGGATGGAAATCAGCCAAGCGCGTGATTCCATAGAGTATTTACAAAGTTTGAAAATGGTAATTAAAGGGAAAAGGGATACATTGAAACATAACGACCACTATCCTTCTACCAATTTTGAATTCCGGGCATCCTGAGCTTCTGTCGAAGATGACCGTGACTGGAGTTTTCTTTCTGATGGATGGCATTACTGCTGAGGAGATGAACTAATCAGATGTAGTTGCTTGCCATTATCCCTAACTTTTGCCTGGATTGTACTATGAGATTTCCAATCCACGGGGATGATTTTTGATTATGTCGCTAATTTTTGTCTGGATCGCCCTTTCGGGTTTTCAGTCCACCGAGACATTTTTTTTCTTCTTTTTATTTTATTTTATTTTAGGCGAACTATTTCTTGACTACATCAACATTTGTGGGGTAGGAAAATTCCTCTCCATCCATGGTTGCAAGTCTCAAGGTGCCACCTGAGAAAGCTTTCTTGACCATATAAAGGCCGTCATAGTTCGGAGTCTATTTTCCCCGAGAATCAGTGAGAAATGATTGTATATTTTTTAGCACAAGGTCTCCCTTCCTGAAAACACGAGGTCGGACCTTTATGTCAAACGCCTTCTTCATTCTTTGCTGATACAACTGACCATGGCATAGTGTCGTGATTCGCTTTTCCTCAATCAGATTTAGTTCGTCGTGTCGACTTTGACACCATTCAGCTTCTGTAAGCTTAGCTTCCATCAATACCCAGATTGATGGGATCTCTACTTCTATGGGGAGAACTGCTTCCATGCCATATACTAGAGAGAAAGGGGTTGCCCCTGTTGAAGTGAGGACAGATGTGCGATAACCGTGAAGAGCAAAGGGCAGCATCTCGTGCCAATCTTTGTAGGTTATAACCATCTTTTGAATGATCCTTTTAATGTTCTTGTTAGCCGCTTCTACTGCCCCGTTCATCTTGGGTCGGTAGGGAGATGAGTTATGGTGTTCGATCTTGAACTCTGTGCACAACTCTTTTATCATTTTGTTGTTCAAGTTAGATCCATTATCAGTAATGACCTGGCTCGAAACACCATAACGGCAGATGAGATTATTTTTTATAAAACGAACCACGACTTGTTGGGTTACATTGGCGTATGATGCTGCTTCAACCCATTTGGTGAAGTAGTCAATGGCTACCAGGATGAACCGATGTCCGTTCGAAGCCTTGGGTTCGATCATGCCAATCATGTCAATTCCCCATATGGAAAAAGGCCACGGGGAAGAGAGAACTTTGAGATGCGTTGGCGGTACATGGATTTTGTCGGAGTATATCTGACACTTGTGACATCTCCTCATGTACTTGTAGCAGTTGGATTCCATGGTCAACCAATAGTACCCTGCTCTTAGAGAAGGCTTCCTGTGAGAGCAGGCTTTTCAAAGACATACTTGATTGGATCCATTTCGGAGATTAACCAAGTAGTGTGATGAATCATATACTGGCGAAGACACTTGGCTGCCCAAGCCAGAGCACATCAAGTTTTCTCGAGCATAGTGTACCAAGTCTCGCAGTCGGTGAATTTCTTGCTCAGATAGTAAATGGCAGACTCCTTCCTTTTGGTTTCGTCCTGTTGGCCAAGTACACAACCCATCGAGTCTTCCAAGACTGTTAGGTAGATGATTAGTGGTCTTCCCTCCACTGGTGGTGATATAATCGGTGGGTTCAACAGATATTCCTTGATACTGTCGAAGGTAGTTTGGTAATCTTCTGTCCAAACGCAGTCCTGATTCTTTTTGAATAATTTGAAAATTGGCGTCCATGTTGCGGTCATGAGGAATATGAATCTGGAGATGTAGTTCAAACGTCCCAGGAATCCTCTGACTTGTTTTTCAGTTTTCGGAAAAGGCATTTCTTGAATGGCCTTGACCTTGTCAGGATCAACCTCAATTCCTTTCTGGCTGACGATGAACCCTAAAAGTTTCCCTGAACGGACACCGAAGGTGCATTTGTTGGGATTCAAACGGAGTTTGTACTTTCTCAACCGCTCAAATAGTTTTGACAGGTGGGTCACATGCTCCTCTTCTATTTTAGATTTTGCAATCATATCATAGACATATACCTCAATTTCTTTGTGTATCATGTCATGAAACAGAGTAGTCATGGCCCTTTGATAGGTTGCCCCGGCGTTCTTCAAACCGAACGACATTACCTTGTAACAAAAGGTACCCCATGGGGTAATGATCGAAGTTTTCTCCTTGTCCTCCGGCGCCATTTTTATCTGATAATAGCCCGAGAATCCATCCATGAAGGAGAAAACTTTGAACTTTGATGTACTGTCTACCAGCATGTCAATGTGTGGTAAAGGAAAGTCGTCCTTTGGACTAGCCTTGTTCAGATCCCTGTAGTCTACACAAATTCTGACCTTTCCGTCCTTTTTTGGAACGGGTACAATATTGGCTAGCCATTGAGGATATTCTGATGTGGCAAGGAAACCCGCGTCAATCTGCTTCTGTACTTCCTCTTTGATTTTGATGGCCATGTCCGGGTGAGTCCGTCTCAACCTCTGTTTTACTGGCGGATATTCTGACCTTAACGGTAAATGATGTTCCACGATGTTGGTATCCAACCCTGGCATATCCTGGTAGGACCAAGTGAATACATCGGGAAACTCTTTGAGAAGCTTTGTTAAACTCTCTTTGGCAGTTGGACTGAGCAGTGCCCCAATCCTGATTTCTTTTCTCTCTTTTTTTGAACCCACGTTGATCGTTTCCAACGGCTCTTTGTGATGTTCAATGGACCTTTCCTCTTGTCGGAGTAATCGGGAGATCTCTTCTAGAATTTCGTCGTCAACTTCTTCTTCAACCCCAAATACTGGGAACTCAAAGTCGGGAGAAGACATCAGATCGTATGTTTCAACGGGGTTTACAACAAGCAATATGCATGACGTGATGATTTATGTTTAGAAGAGATAGAGAAAATGCAAGAGTGTGTGCAGTGTTTTTTTCTTTTTGAAAAACTGGTTGTTTATTATTATTTGTTTTTTAGGATTACCATTTTCTGAGAAAATAAAAAAGAAAACAACAATTAATGCGGAAATTACAGAACAACGTTATTTTATTTATGATTTGTTGATTCTTGAAACTACAGTCATATAAAACAAAACTCTGTCGCTTTGGGCGAAGCGAAGAGGGAAATTTACAGAAAGTGAGCCCTATCAAAACATCCGTTTCACCTGGGCAGGGTGAAAGGTTAAAGACGGCAATTACTTTGACTTATGAACAATCTTTGGAACATCGACAGCAACCCATTGGCGGCGAACTCCTTGGTGAATCAAAAAGTCTGGTACCTTCCTTGATTGGTCTTCAGAAATAACGCTGATTTCTGGTGGAGCAGGATCATTGGAATCTGTCTCCCAAGCAGAGTTGTCGTAGGAGGATTTCTCTGTTATATTTTGCATAGTATTTGTTCTCTCAGGTAAATCTCCCCATCCAGTTGGCTGGATGTCCGCGAGCCTGATACGAGAGCTTTCGGGAGCGGTGTACTTGACCATGTAGTCGTATTTTCCACTTGGTTGTCCTAAGGTGTCCCACACTTTTTTGGAACTAGAGGAGTCATCTGTCTCGATGACGTTGACCTCGGGAAAAGCGTAGTTGATAAATTCTATTCCGGCAAGCTTTGCCAATTCATCGTCGTACTGGATAGGTTCTGAATGACCTGATTGTTGATCCCATGACATGGTGGGAACGCAGGTATTCTGTTCAATGATGCTCGACTAATTTTCATTGTTCGGCTAACTCTCTTGCCACAAGTTTCCTGGGTACGGCTGCCAGATAGGCAGGTCATCCATCGGGCCATAATAGTCGTGGTCAAAGTTGTATTTCATCGGAGTGTCTTCCTCTAATGAGTTTGGCAGAGCACGGGATCCTTCCTGATCACAATCTCCATATATCATTTCGACATCTGACCTGGGTATAAATCTCAGACTCTGTGCGGGATAGCAAAATGGCATAGGCACTTCTCCTGAGACATGTAACCGTCCTCGTTGAGATAGGACTTCTATTCCTCATCCGTATTGGAGAGATCTCCCACGTTGATAGTATGGACTGTTTGAGGCACTGGGTGAAGGAAACCTCCACTGTGGAAGAAGTCCTAAATGGGATGAAGACTCTCATTGTTAGTAGTTGTCTGGGTGCAGGTTGCAGAAAAACAAAGACCCTTCTTTGTTTTATTATCAGCAGGAATGACAAGCTGTCCCCATCCTTTCGCATTGTTATTCTCGATCACTTCGAGAGCATCTCTGTATGAGGAAATCAAGGTTCCTTTTTCTGATTGATTCTCATTGCTCACCGACAGAGCTTGGAACTGAGTTCCAACAACTTCCTCGGGTTCTACACAAGTATATAATGACAAGTTACTCACGAGCAAGGCTTGCCTCCCACAGACTGTGACGAGTTGATCGTTCTTGACGAATTTCAGTTTCTGGTGCAGCGTCGAAGTGACTGCCCCAGCCTGGTGTATCCAAGGTCTCCCTAATAAACAGCTGTACGCTGCCCGGATGTCCATGACCTAGAAAGTGATTAGGAAAGTGTGAGGACCGATAGTTATGGGAAGGTCGACTTCGCCAATAACTGCCTTCCGAGACCCGTCAAATGCTTTGACGATGACCTCACTACCCCTCATCGAGGATCCTTTGAATGATAGTCGCATTAGAGTGGACTTCGGCATAACGTTGATGGCCGATCCTGTGTCTACCAGTACGCTGGCTAAAGCATCGTCCTGGCAGTTAACTGTGATATTGGGCGCCATGTTGTGACTTTTGCCCCCTCTGGCAAGTCCTCATCACTGAATCCTAAGTTGTTGCATGAAGTGATGTTAGAGATGATGCTATCGAACTATCGTATTGACACGTCCTATTCCACAAAGGCTTGTTCTAAGACTTTCTGTGGAGCTTCTCTGTGGGCTTCGGAACTTAGTAAAAGTGATAGCACAGAGATCTTTGAAGGAGTTTGTAACAATTGATCCACAATGTTGTATTCACTCCTTTGGATGAGCTTCAGCATCTCATCATCGTTCTTTGAAAGGTCGAGATTACTGGATTGACCGACTGGTGGATCAGGAGCTTCTGTCTGAAGTTCCTTTTCTTTGTTAGGTTCTCCAACTCCTCGGTTGAAGATTCGACCGCTCCGTGTTACTCGTCTGATGTCAGCAATATTCACGACGGAGGGTAATGGAATTTCCTTTCCATTCTCAATTATCTTGCCTTAGCTGATTCATACAGTAATGGTCCTGGTAGATAGATAACTATAGGAGCCTTCTGAATTTTCTGACTGTCGTAAGTAACTTCAATCAGTTCCTTGCTAAGAACCTTTGATTCTTTCAGTAGAGGGATGATGGTACAAACATCCTTGTTCTTCTCAGGGTCAGAGATTACAACCACGTCTCTGATTTGATCTGCGAAGTAGTCTGGCGTCCAGTTGATTAGTTCGGAACCCGGACATGGGCGAATCTCTCTATGATCTACCTGGCCCTAAAGAGCAGCCCGCACAAGGTAGCATCCTTGGTTACTTTTCGAAAAGACTCTACAACATTCATAGTTGTGTGGTGGCACCTGGCCACACCCACTTTGAATACAATGTAACCTCACTAGGTCAGTTTCCGTAGATCGGACATCTTGACTTCGTTGCCGAGTAGGGTTCCCATCAACCACACTGATTTGTTGTGTGTCTTCATCCATATAGATTGGAAGCCACCAGTGGTTTAACAAGTGTTGTAAAGTTCTTTGAATGAGAGCGCACCCTTGGTTACTCTCACAATATCCTTTACAGTTCTGATAATCATGCGAAATGAGAAAACCAAGTTGGACCTGCCTGGCATGTAATTCCACCAAGCTGGTATTCATCAGAAGGATATCAAATATTTGAATCATGTTGATCTGATAGGGATTTCTATCATGGTAGTCCTGGATTCATCCAAGATCCATCTGACGCTGGAGGGCCTCTTGTACAAAAGAGAATCCCTGTTTGTTTACCGAGTAAGTCAGACAGGAATTGTAATCGTGCCACGGTAGATTATGATATTGGCTTTGCCTTGAGTGCATTGCCACCAAGTTGACATTCATTGCACGGGCGTCGTGGTTCTGAATGATGTTGGAATTCGTATAGTTCATGTTGACTCCACGAACTCGATGCTCTTGGATCCACCCGAGATCCAATTGTTCCTGTAGAGTTGATTGCACCACAGAACATCCCTGATTATTTTTAGAGCAGATATCACACTGGTGATAATTATGAGGTGGCACATGGCCATATCCACTCTGTCTACAATGCATCTTGACCAAGTTGGCCCTTAACAAGAGTACATCGTGAATTTGATAGGTGTTGTTAGACTCTCCCTCTATCAAATTGACTGCAACTTTCTTGTGTTGAGGCAGCGGGTTTGTGAGAACATTCGGATTCGTATCTTTGAAAGATAAGACCCCGCTCCTAACAAGCTTTTGCACACCGGATTTGAAACTGAGACAGTTTTATATGTTATGCCCTGGTCCCCCTTGATGGTAAGGACAAGTCTGATCCGCTTTGAACCAAAAAGGCAGATTTTCCAGTACTGTAAGAGGAGACTTAGTCTGGACATGCCCCTTGATCAGCAGTAATGAAATAGTTCTGCGTACAACACAGGTATAGGGTCAAACCCTAGAGGTCGCGTTGCACGATTATTGTTGTACGGAGGACGAGCCTGCTGAAGAGGCTGTTGTGTCCTTTGCTGATATTGCTGTTGAATCGGTTGGCTCTGCGCAACCTGAGGTTGATACGTAGGAACAGGCGCAGGGTTGATAGCAGGAGTTACAGCTGCTACTGTTTGATATCATCGCCTTTGCTTTTCGAGAGAGATATTCTTAATATCCTGCTCTTTTTTCTTAGGGAGAGCACTACCGTATCGTTTTGTACTACTTGATGATCCAGCGTCTTTTACTAAACGTCCTTCTCGGACGGCTTCCTTAAGACGAACTCCTATGCATACCATTTCGGTGAAGTCATTGGGCGCACTGGCGACCATTCTGTCGTTGTAAAATGAGCTTAAGGTCTTTAAGAAGATCTTTGTCATCTCTTTTTCCTCAAGAGGTGGACAAATCTGGGCGGCAATTTAAAGCCATCTCTGAGCGTACTCCTTTTGTGACATCGATCTGAGTTGATCTCTGTCTGGTGCCATGTCCAAATTGTATTTATATTGTTGAACGAAAGCAGCGCCAAGATCTCTGAATGTGTTGATCGTAGTGCGGTTTAAACCCATGTACCATTTCAAGGCGGCACCAGTTAAACTATCCTGAAAGTAGTGAATCAGTAGCTCCTGGTTCTCTGTCTAAGCTGACATTCACCGAGCGTACATCACCAGATGGCTCTGAGGGAAAGAGTTACCCTTATACTTTTCAAAGTCGGGCACTTGGAACTTGTGTGGAACTTTCACATTGGGGACCAAGCAGAGGTCTGCGGCGTCCTTTCCAAATAAATCCTGACCGCGAAGGGCTTGCAGTTCTTTCTGCATCCCCAGGAACTGTTCCTGGAACTCATTCATTCTGTCAATCATGCTGTTGTTTTCACCAGAAGGTATCTGGGGAATCTGTCCTTCCGGGATAGTGTGTACCACGGGTGGTGGTATAATCACTATGGCCGAGACTCTTGGTGCCTCCCGAAGTTTGTAACCTCCAGGAGTTTCTATCATGCCCCTGCCATCTTTGCTTTCCCGAAGTTTTTAACCTTCAGGCCCAGCGGTTCCTGCTGCGGTTTCTTGATCTTTAGTAATTGGCGGAACATATCCTTCCGGGATATAGTTGAGTGGCATGCCCCAAGGGCGATCTTTCGGCATCTTGTACCTAGGATCATACTTTTTCACTATGGGCATTGATGTGATCTCTGAGATCACAGTCCTTTGTTGTTGCATCTGAGCTTCTGTTAGAGCTTGCATGTCGTTATGAAGCTTTCTCATATCCTCTTTCAGAGTGTCGATCTCTTCTCTCAACTCTCTGTTCTCTTCCTCGAGATCATCCATCTTTTTCTGACGATTGGGCCGAGTATTGTACGAATGAGACAGTTTAACTCTAGAATCGAGACGTAAATGTGAGATTCGTAGGTAAGAAGAATGTGTTAAGTGGGAATGATGAATGCAATGATTATTAATTATTTTTGTTTATTCAAAGTAAACTTTGACAATTAGATTGCAAATATCAAATAGTGGGGAAAACCCCGTTTTATTGAATTCAAAGGATCGCGGAAATGGAAATACAGTAAATTACAAAGTGCTGGAAAACGAAATCTAAACTAATGGATCCTGAGTCCTCTCTGAAGAGAGCTCAGGTGCTGGTTCTGCTTTCCTCTTCTTTGACCGGGGCTCTTGGGCCATTGTCGGGTTGTCATTTCTTTGCCAAGCGAAAGGAGCGAGCAAGTTCCTTTGGTCATCTTGATTCTCTACAGCATGTTGCTCTAGAATCTCAATCAGAGCATCTTTTTCTTTTAATAGTTGCTGTATTTTCTTGTATTCCACATTGAGAATACGGTAATTGTTCCTCCAAGACCTCTCTCTCCTGTGAACTTTGTTAAGAGTAACCTGAAGTTTTTCCTTCTCAGACATAAAATAAAGGGCAGAGTCCCTTAATGGAAGAACTTCCTGGCAAGGGTAAGGCATCCTTAGCTTGAGAGCTCTAGTTTGTACCCAGTGGTGATAAGGCTCCACCGAGACACAGTCTGGTTTTCCTAGAGACTCTCGTGCTCTCCTATGAAAGTGTTTCCAAGCGTGCACTATTTCTGCCTTTAGTGCCCTGTCATTTTCTCCTTCCTTGAAGAAAAGACCCTCCAGATGAGCGTTACAGGGGACATGCCTCATCGAGTAGCCAAATTGACGATGAACTAACACTAGATGATAGTTGATTCCCCCCTTAGTTCCTATAAGGGGTACATTTGGGAAATTTCCACAACGGTCAATGATCTTGATCCTGTCATAGATTCGATTGTACCAATCGATGTCAGAGTTGGTAAGAGACATGATTCTCTGCGACCAACGTAAAGTATTCTTTTGATCCCAAAATGCAGCAGACTTGGGCAAATGGGAAGTGAACCATTTGTATAGAAGGGGTACACAACATGTGATCATTCCTCCGCTGTATAAATTCCTTAAGTGTACCGAATGATACGCATCTGCGAGTAAGGTCGGTACGGGGTTTCCAATCAGGAAAATCTTAATGGCGTTGATATCTACAAAGTTATCGATGTTGGGAAACAAAAATAACCCGTAGGTGAGCAAAACAAATATGCTTTCGAAAGCAGCCACATTCCCTATACTGGCAAAGTACATGGATTTCTTTATTAAGAATTGGGCTGGAAAACCTTGGATGCCACCTTTAGTGGTCAAGTGAGTCCTTATATCTGACTCGTCCAAATAAATTGCTCTTGCAATGGTTTGATCCTTTGGAATTTCTTCCAGTCCAGAAAAGAGAGCTTGATCAGTAATATGTAAATCAGTCAGGTGAGAATACTCCTCCAGCGTTGGTGCAAGCTGATAATCCGGGAATGTGAAACAGTGATAGACCGGATCGTAGAACTGGATTAGTGTGGACAGGATTCCTTCGATTACCTGAACCCTTAATAGAGACATCAATCCTCTATACTTGGATCTGAAAGCCTCGTGGTTGGTGATCATTCTCTCCAGACCTCGTAAATCCTCTAACTTTGGAACCTTGAAGGTGTACTTATGAGTTTTCCTTCTACCGAAATCCATTAGCCCAATCTCCTTTCTCTCTGACATTTGCAATCATTGTCTCAATTTAATTTGAAAAAGAGAGACTAGAAGAGAAGATTTTTTTTTGTTTTAATGTTTTTTAAATGAATGCATGAATGCAGCACACAAAAACATAGAAAAAACATGGGGTCAAAGGGCCGGTGTCATGAAGTCAAGGGTCTACCCCCCCCCCCCAAAGGTTTATACTGGTGATTTTTTGTATCTGTCCGCAAAATCATTGACCCCTCTGGGATAGCAACAGCAAGCGGATCGCCAGCGAGCTGATGTATCCTGGAGTGATCTCAGATGAGGGTAGTATCGCGTGACAACTATTTCCGATAGCTTCCGCACTACAAAATGGCTTAAGTCTACTAAAAACCTCAGCTTCTCAGATAACCCAGTCGACCACACTACTTTCAATAACCGAAGTCGTATAGGTAATGTATCTGCAAAGGGAGTCTCCACTGAGTTTGATGGTCGATCAGGGGCTCTTAACTGGAATTCACTCCCAGTAAGATTACCCGCATTGCCATCACCTATCTTAGGTGTATACTCAATCTTTCCACATGCGGCATCACACGTATTCCCATTAGCAAAAAAAACAAACACAAATATCAATTAGGAAATGCAGTATATATATTTGTCTTAATCATCCTAGACCTCTAGTCTTATGATCACAGACAATGATACCCCAGCAGAGCTGTCATTTCTATGACATGAATGTGAACTCAAGATCTCTGCCTAAGAGATGGGAATATCTGATCAGTTCCAAACTCCCCAGCAGAGTCGCCATTTTTCTGTAGCACGAGTTTTATGTGTGGTTGCGAAGCACTATCGCTTTTGGGTACTGCAGTTCGATTCATTTTTTATCCTATTGAAGCTGATGAAGGAAGGGAAATAGATGTCTCTAATTAACCCTGCTTGCATACTAAGTTTAAACAGATAACTGTTGGTTTACAGATGCTCCAAAGATTGCGGGTCTCTCTTAGGTTATGTTGTTGAGAACACAAGGTCTAGACTATTCATAGGATGTTAAGACTGATGCTTTTCGATTGATGTGTGAAGGTATGGGATCTTGGGTTTTTGATTAGTGTGCTCGCTAAGATTTTTTCAATCTTATGCCTACGTATTCCCGTTTAATGAAACAGGGAAATCAGAGCGATCGTAGTTCCTCCTATTCTATGGGAGGAAAAAGGTCGTTTTGGTGTCTTGTTCAAAGCCCAAGACGTGAAGCTAAAGTGGTTTGTATCTTGTTCAAAGCCCAAGATGTGAAGCTGAAGGGTCTATTTGTATCTTGTTCGAAGCCCAAGATGTGAAGCTAAAGGGTTTTGACTTTAGAGAGAATTTGTCATCTCTAAAGGGGTCTGTTTGTCACAACGGTTGGGTGACTGATTATAAAAGAGAATTACTTTAATTGGGATATGAGAATCCAGCAATGCCATAATTTCCTTTATAGGGGATTTTTAACCTGAAGGAGAAGACTTTAACTCAGTTTAGAGCAATGCCATTTTTCCTTAGGAATTTCTCATGCTAAAGGAGGGACAGAGGCATGGATGTAAATAATCCAGAGGCTTGTCGCTTACAGCAATTAGATGGGGGGCGAAGGAGTTGTTGATGTTGGTATATTGTGAACGAGGCACATATTTTGATGCTAAAAGGTTGATTGACTTAACCAGGGTTTCCTTATACAAAGTCTAAGAGGAGGCTATTGGCCCAACAAGAGGGTGTTTTTATGTGTCTCGTACGAAGCCCGAGAGAGAGGCTAAAAGGGTTGACTCAACAAGAGAGTTCTTTTGTATGTGTCTTGTACGAAGCCCAAGATGAAGGCTAAAGGCGCTTGACTCAACAAGAGAGTCTTTGTACCTCGTACGAAGCCCGAGATGGATGCTGAAAATGTTTAAATCAACAATAGAGTCTTTTATACTCAACAAGAGAGTGTTTTATATCTCGTACGAAGCCCGAGATGGAGGCTAAAGGTTCGACTCAACAAGAGAATCTTTTATACTCAACAAGAGAGTGTTTTTATATCTCGTACGAAGCCCGAGATGGAGGCTAAAAGGTGTGGTTGACTCAACAAGAGAGTCTTTTATACTTAACAAGATAGTGTTTTTTGTACCTCGTACGAAGCCCGAGATAGAGGCTAAAGGTTGTTGACTCAACAAGAGAGTCTTTTTTACTCAACAAGAGAGTGTGGGGGGAATCATTGTACAAAGCCCAAGAGGAGGCTAAAAGGGACGTGACTCAACAAGAGAGTCTTTTATACTTAACAAGAGAGTGTTTTTGTATCTCGTACGAAGCCCGAGATAGAGGCCAAAAGTTGTTGACTCAACAAGAGAGTCTTTTATACTCAACAAGAGAGTGTTAAAAGGTTAGATCTGATGGGGAGAATCATTGTACAAAGCCCAAGAGGAGGCTATCTATGATGGTGACTGTTTCAATTGAGTGACAGGTCCAGTATGTTGGATAAAGAGAAAATCAGTTCTTATATGGATAATGTTGCACTTTGGGTTTGATCAGAGAATCATGGTTATTTCCTGTTCTTTAAGGAAATGGGAAATCCTAAAGGGTAATGAGACTGTCCAAGTCTACGGGTGTTTTGAGAAATCGATTCTCAGGTAGTGAACGATCTTTGTATGATGCCCAAGATAAGGCTGGTATGTTAAGGGATAAAGGTCAACCCATTAACAGATCTGACACTTGACTCAGAAAGACAGCTCTAGCAAATTGATGACTAGGTTCTGTTCTTATACCTGTAGAGGTCTCTGGGTCCTTGCACTAAGCCCAAGAGGAGGCATGAGAGCTTTTAAGAAGCCGAAGGGTCATTGTACAATGCCTAAGAGGAGGCGTGGATGCTTTTAGGAAGCCTGTGGGTCCCAAAACCCCGAGAAGTTCAAGACATGTCATTCACAGAGAATAGATTAAGCCAGGAAAGTCTGAGAATTTGGAAGAAACTCAAGAGATGCGATTCACGGAGAAAAGATCATCTCTGGGGAGTAGAGTCTCTTTGACAACTTCTAAGGGTGACAGTCTGAGAAAAGGTTCACTGAGAATGTTGCCTTTCACATCTCCATATTGTTTAACCCCAAGAGGAGGGAAGACTGTGTCTGGTAATCCTATGGGGATCTAGTTTTGACTGTATCTAAGAGCAATCAACGGGGCTTCACCTAGTGCTAGACGTAGTTGCCGGGGAAAACTCTAAATAACTATACTAGTATTTCACAGTTGATATTTGACGAGTATATAAAAGTTTGTGAAAGAAGACTTACAGTGAGCAGCCCCACAATACAGTTATATATATGAAAGCGGATAATGAAAGCGGGTAAACACTTACTCGGTTGTAGAGTTTCCATGCTATTTTGTTAGTTGTTCAATAAAGAAAGCTTTGATAACAATATTATATTCAAAATCAAAGGAGAAAGTGCTTTGAAAAGATTGTTGGGGCTTACAGCTCAAGGAGAGGCCCAAGGTTTTATCAGTGATTGCACTGTTGTTTTGAAATTGTACAGTGGGACTTATACAAGTGACTGAGGCCCAAAAAGGTTTTCTGTACAAAGGGATGGGTCTTACACTCTTTCAAGAGGCCCAAAGATTTATTTTTATACAAGTGGCGGGGCTTATAACACGAGGGTATGCCCAAAAGTTTTGTTTTAAAAGAAGACGATTGCGTCGAAATTTTTGGCAGTATCGGGACTTATACAATACACTGAGGCCCAAATTATTTTGGTTAAAAGGGGATTGGGTCTTATGCTCTATTAGAGGCCCAAAGAGCTTTGAAAGGGTCTTATAGTTCGAGGAGAGGCCCAAGGGTTTGTTTTAAACGAGCGATGATCGCGCCGAACTTTTGAAATACAACGGGACTTATACAACATTTGAGGCCCAAAAGGTTTATATTTACAAAGGATTGGGTCTTACACTCTTTCAAGAGGCCCAAAAAGTTTGATGAGGGTTGAATTAATCAAAAACCCTAATTTGTTTCCAAAATGTATTTTAATTGAATAAAAATTCAATTAAAATGATCAAAATTGTTAAACATGTGGAAAACAAATTGTGATCTTGGATTAATGTTTCAAAAATCAGGTTTTGACCTACAAAATGATTAGAAGTCATTAAAATTTGCAAAATCAAGAGGGAAAAAATATTTTAATTGTCAAAACCAATTAAAATATTAATTCTTTGCAAAAATATCAATTATATGAAATAAATAATATTTTTGGGATATTTTGGTAAAATAAAATATTTTAACATTTTTGTGAATTATTAAAAAAAGAACCAACTCAAAATCATTAAAACTCAGAGAGAAATTAATTTTTGAATCAATTAAATAAAATCACAAAATTCAAATATTTGAATTTTCAAAAAGGGCGCCAAGAACAAGGGCAAGAACACGCGCCACCCTTTGTTTCTGCATATTTGCATTTTCTATCAAATCTCACTGAATACTTGATTATATCATGCAATCTACATATTAATCTACTCGTTTCAACCTCACGATCATGTCTATGGTCTTTAATTTCATTTATTTAAAACATGGAATAAGAAATCAAAGAGAAACCTCAAGAACCTAAAATTTGCATGAAGGTTCAGAAATTCCATACACGATTCAAACAATGCAATTGATTGAGGGAAAATACTCCATGCATGATTATGAACATATGGCCAAATTATTGTGCAACAAAAATTGCATGGATCATAGAGTTAGAAGAGCTCATGCTTACCACTGGCAGCCGGTGATCGTGTTTTGTGTTAGAGATGTCACAGCTTGGTTCCAAGGTTATGGACAACTTCCCTAGGTGCTATGGAGTGTGTCTGGATGCTTGGAGTGGATTGAAATGATCTGGAACTTGAGATGGTACCCCAACTGCAAATCTGTCAAAGGCTTGAGCAGTTGGCTGGTGATTTTGTGATTTTGGTGTTCCAGATGTTATGTGAGTGTTTGGATCACTCCTATATGATGTTTATGAGGTGTGTGTGTGATTGTTTTGATTGGAATTGCTCTCAAACTCAAAACCCGATAGTGACTTGCTTTGGAAGGCAAATTTGGAGTGAAAGAAGAGATTTTGAGGAAAGCATCTGTTTGATGGCTTTAGTGTACTCAAACTGATCACAATTAAGCTCTATTTATAGTAGAGCAAGTTTGTTTTGGGAGCAATAGTGAATGGCAACTGCAGCATAGGTTTGGCCAATGTTGAGCAATGAGAATCCAAGTCTCCTCTAGCCATTGACTAGAGGTTAGGGCACAAGCTGCTGGTTCCCTTGGTCTTGGATAAGTCTTGACTGAATTCAGTTGGTAATGGCTCAGTCCATGCCACCTTGGTGTATGCATTGAATGCTCTAATCCAAAATTGGAGTCTTGTCCCTCTTTTAGGCAATTCTAGGTTTGACATGCTACTTTTGGTTCCAAAGACTTGGGAGGCTTGGGATCAGAGTTGGTTCCTCCTTGGTCCCCCCTTGAGGTGTTCAGAAGGATAGAGTTGCTTGCCCTTTGTAAAATTTAGGCAAATCGAGCAAAACTCTAAAATCTGCCTTGCTTTGGCAGTTTTCAGCAAGGCATATTGCCATTGTCATATCTCATGGCTCAAGTGGAGTTTGGTGATGTTCTTGGCCATTTTGGGAAGCCCTTATATGATACAACAACTGTTTGATCATAATTGGTTTTGATACTTTTTGGATCCAAGTGAAAAATGCCCCTACATTTGAAAAAAAGTAAGGCAGATTCTGACTTAGTGAAAATTTCACTAAGTGTTGGGAGAAAGTGACATTTTCACTTTTTGTGATTTTGATCATTCCATAACTCAAAATCCATGATGAATTGGAATGAGGTGTAGTTGTAGCTTTTGTAGAGGGTAATGAGAGCTACAAATCCAGCTTTGGATGGGGAAAAATGGCCTTGTGGTTTAGGAGTTATGATCCTCCAAAGTTGGTACCCTAGCCACTTTGTTCCATAACTTAGAAAAATTTCTAAGTTTTTATGGTTACCCTTTTTACAAGTTATCCCACTTTTCTTGATTTTTCTTGATGAATGATGATTCCAATCACACATTAACATCATTTTAGGGTTAAAAAACCATAATTGTGAAAAATCTCAAAAAGCCAAAGTTTGACTTTTGTGCACAGTTGACTTTTTATCAGATGAATTCCAAACTATGCGATCCTCTATGAAATCAAGTCCTTGACCTAAATCAAACTTGATGGATTGATTTCATAGGTGTTATAGGGTGTATTGAATCGTGTACTAGGGTTTGGGAGTATGTCCTGGTCAAAAGTCAAAGATATAGTTGACTTTTCTCGCGAAACCCTAATTGTGGTTCTGATGAACTTGAAACTTGTTGCTCAAGCTTCTTGGATCAATCCATTGTTGCAAATGGATAATTATGGTATATTAGAGACCCTCAAATCATGTCTTGAGGTCTTGGCTCATGCTTTGCCCCAAAAGTCAACTTAGGGGTGAATTAGGTCAAGAAACCCTAATTCCTGATTTTTTGTGAATGCATCCCCTGAGGTTAAATTGACTTTATGATTGAGTCCATGAGGTTCCATGGGGTATATTAGGTTATGCTTTGAAGCATTGGCTTATGCCCAAAGGAAAATTTCCATCTGGAGGCCCTGGTCGACCAAAACCCTAATTTGGTGACACTGGCGATCTTGAGGCTTAATCCACCTAGAAGAGAGTAGCCTTGTGCTTAATCCTTGAAGTGGGAGTCCTCTTGATCCTTTATGGATGTTTGAGAGGTTATAAAAGTTGAAGATCATGTAATTTCTTAATTGATCCTTTGTCTAAGGCTCTGAGAGGGCTTGAAAACCCTAATCTCTGATTGTAGTGAATGCTCAACAATTCCTGAGGAGATTGATAAGGCATGATGGTTCATCCATATTGTGGTGATGATTTGCACAATGATGGGAATCTTGTGGTCAAAATTTGGGGTATGACATGAACCAATAGGTGATTAACCCAAGGAAATATTGGTTTTAACATACGAACTATGATCAACCAAAGAATGGATGATGAACCAATAGGTTATTAACTCAAGGAAAGATTGGTTTTAACAGACGGACTGTGATCAACCTAAAGAACGGGTGATGAACCAAGAGGTGATTAAGCCAAGGAAAGAATGGTTTTAACAGACGGCCTGTGATCAACTGAAGAAGGAGTGATGAACCAAGAGGTGATTAACCCAAGGAAAGATTGGTATCAAGAATAAGTGATCAAAGATCGACTCCGATGAAGATCGGGAGACACTACAGTCTAGAGATAAAGATGATTATTCCAGGCACAGGGTCATTTATCCCTTACCCAAAATAACCAGAATGAGTGCGGAAATTAAAATCGATAGAGTAACAATGCAATTTGTACAGTGCTTCAATTTGTTGTGCAAACGTCCGACTCAGCAGGAGATCAAGAGAGAAAGGCTCTAAAGAGATCCTAAAGATAAGAGCAGGGGATAATTAAATAATCGAAACAAAGTTTCAATCAACTAATTAGAGGGAGGAAATTGCCAATAATCTTTCAAACAGGTCGAAAGATTATCAAAGCAAGTGTGGGAGATAAAGTTGAACAAGATTAAATTTTCTCAATGAAGAACAAATCTAATGCATCAAGTTGAAATTGCAAAGCATTTATAAGACATATTAGCATGCATCTGTTCACATCAACACATAAGCAACAAAGAGCAAAAATGCCTCAAACATGTGATGAAATCGCGAAATATTCGAAGGAAATCATACAATTAATCGAGTAAAAATTATTGCAAGCATGTGATGAGCTAAAACAGTAGCATGTACATCAATATGAGCAAGCATGGGGAAGTAGACAAGAGCAACATGTAAAACAGTCCCAAACAGCAGGAAATTGGAAAAAAAATCATAGGCACAACCGGTTACGGGAAAAGTGGTAACCGGTTACCAGTGCAAGAAAAAGCCTGCCAGGGTGCAGGCAGGGGGCGTAATCGGTTACGCCAAATACCGTAACCGGTTACGCCTGCGAAAACTAGAAAAAATTAGGTTTTCGAAAGCACTTTTCATAATCACTTATTGCATGTAATCATAGTGTATCATAACATAGAAGTAGATGCAAAATTTATGTTAATTCACAACAATTAGGAATCAATAAAATCAAGCTTGCAAAGCAATCGTTCGAATATCGAAAAAGTAATTAAGCGCTACATTGTAAAAATGCGAAATAGTTCGAAAGCGGTAAATTAAGCAGAAATTCACCAACCTACAAGGTTGAGGTTTTCCTTGGTAATTGTCGTAAGCACAATGTGATAAAGAGATGCTTAGAAACCCAGAAAATACCAAGATCTAGAGCAATCCGTAGCGAGAATCAAAGAAAACGCGATAAATGCTTCAAATCCGAATTTACACCAAAACTCTTGTAATGATCAACTTTCAAAGCTTAAAATGAAGTAAAAGTTGTTGTTGATGCAGAATTCAATGAAGAAAATGTAGTGGAATGGAGGTCTAGCTCAAATATTAGCAAGTTTCAATGCAAAGCTTGTTAAGCTTTAATGGTGGAATGAGCTCTAGTGAAGTTTTGGGAAGAAGAAAGTGATGATTGGGAGAGTAAGTTGAAGAAAATACAGAGAAAATTGAGAGTAAAGAGTGAAAAATGAGAGAATGATCAAGGGTCCTTTGCATCAATGTGAAGGTTTGCTTATATAGAGTGTAGGTTTGGAGTGAATGGAGACTTGGAACTTGGTTTGGAGTTAGCTAAGGATGGTTTGGCATTTGGTTTGGGGTTATTTAGACTCAACTCACTGAGTTGTAGTCTAACTCAGTTAGTTATTTGTTAACTCAGTTGGAGAATCCCAATGCAGCTCCAAGATTAAATGGTTCACATGAATGGAAATGAGGGTGCATGATGAGTTTTATTGTTGGTAATGTATTAGAGCAAATGCAAGTGATATATTAAAGTGTCTAGAATATTCCGCACAATGCTAGAATAATGTAGACCAAAAGAGTGAGATAGGAGCTGCTGCAGTGTTGAAAGACAGTTGAAAATCTACCAAATTCGCAGGCGTAACCGGCTACGGGAAAGGTGGTAACCGGTTACCAAGGCCAAAAAGTGCCTTCCTAGGCTGATCTTCGAGGGCGTAATAGGTTACAGGAAATGGTGTAACTGGTTACCAAGGCCTAAAATCCACTTTTTCCTTGGGATGAAATGCTTTGGCCACGGTTCCACATTCCAACCTTGTGCTTTGATAAGTAGGCATAGAAATCCCTCTGTTTTGCCTGTATCGATGCTCTAACGACCTTGAGGGGATGCAACTGATTATGGCCTCGATATTTTCTATAATTCTAGATATGCTTGCAACAAAACCACAGATAAAAAATGCTAATGTGTATGCTAGGAATGCGAGTGCACATGCTTATGCTAAAAGGCAACATGGGAGGTCAAATTTCTGGTTACGACAGCTGCCCCTATTTAATCCTCTTGGACCTAAATGTACGAATTACGACAACTTTTTTATTATTCAAGATGGAAGGGGATTAAATACAAGAGTAGCTTGAAAATTTGGCCGACATCGATGGTAGTGTATGGAAATATGAATGTGTGTTGAGAGTTTGATTAAGTGGAAAATAGTTGAACTTCTACTGGAGAAATGAATCAGTCAACGGTGGATATGCTTGATGCATATGACGAATGCAATATATGCTTAGTCTTACATGATGCGTGAGATTATGCTATAACGACAATGTGGAACAAGGTGAAAAAATTTGGAATTGGTCAGAAAATTTGTACCTTGAAGAGAAGAGATAGGTCTCAGTATTTGTGATAATTTTTATTTGTCCTCTGCTGATGAGTTTTGGCAGGTGGTGGTGACTGAGATATTCTAGTGGGATTCTGCCAAGGTAATAAATTTGTTTGTCACGCTGGAATTGATTGTCGGACGAGAACTGTGCTTTGAAATGTTTTGCTAGACGGGGACAAGACTTTGAAAAAGTTTTCCAGCTGAGAACTGGACGTTGAAAAAGTTTGCCAGACGAGAACCAGAATTTGAAAAAGTTTGAAGACGAGAATTGGGCTTCACAAAGATAAGCGATACGGGAACTGGCTACCAGACGAGAACTGGCTTTTATAAGGATAAATCATACGGGAACTGACTACCAGACGAGAACTGGATTTTGTAAGGACAGGTCAGACGGGAACTAACTACCATACGAGAACTGGATTTTGTAAAGACAGGTCAGACAGAAACTGACTACCTGACGAGAAATGGGCTTTGAAGAGATAAATCAAACGGGAACTGACTACCATACGAGAACTGGATTTTGTTAAGACAGGTTAGACGAGAACTAACTACCAAACGGGAACTGTATTTTGATATATCGAGTATGATTAGGCAAGTAAGGTCAGGTTTTGGAAGTTCCCCCAAATATTTGGTTTTTCCGGTTTGTTCCACAAGGCTCCATGCTATGCTAGATGATTGATAAGCATGAGCGATGCGACATAATTAATGCATGAGAATGATCTATGCAATGGTTCTTGAGAATCTATCAAGTGCTTTCATTACGGGAGGTGGAAGATTTGAGTGCTAAGATAAGGGTTATAAAGACGTGATTCTCCGACACCTTCTCAAGGCTCACCAATTGTTGATGCAACATTGCTCTGGCCTCAAAATAGGGAGATAACTTGTACCTTGGTAGCCTATCTCTGCCCCGTACTATTAGGTATTTACACGTGAACTGCCCCAGTCGTAAGTTATGAAGTGATCCTGTCATAGGATGATCTGGATTTGACTTGCCCTAGTGTCTTGGAGTTGCATGCCTCTGATTAATCGTCTCTTAGAGAGGTTGACTTCTTGTGCTCTCGGGGTGGCCTGCCTTAGTATGAGCCCTGAAGTGATTTTGCCCCTGGCTGATCGATCTTTGGAGGAATGCCCCTGACCAACTGATCTTTGAGGGATTTGTCAAATCTCGATATGATTAGTCCAGATTGACTGAATCTTATACTGGGTTGCCCTTTTGCTCAACGGAGTTTCTCAGGTGTTTTGCCCCTTGAGGTGATCAAACTTCCCATTGTGGAAATTTTTTGATGTCAAGTGTTGTTCATAAATAAAAATGTCCATTTTGAAAAATGATAACATTAATGTTATGCATATGTCAGTTTTGAAATCCAAGTATGTTCACTAAGATTATGACATATAGTGAATGAGTTACTAATCAGGATGCCATGTCAATACCAACACAAATGTTAAGAAAATCTTTAGGAGTCAGCTTTGACGCGATTTTACCGTAGAATGCTTTCGAAATGAACCCTGCTTCAATTAGGTCTTTTGAGGGTTGTAACTTGGCCTGGTTCACGGTTTTAGAAAGAAAGGATATAAGGCTCAAAATTTATTTTAACCCACCCATTCTCCTTGATGTTCTTCAGCTCTACACTCAGCTAGTTTAATACAAGCGTTCACCTTTCAAAAAGGGCTTTAAATGGTAGTTTTAATGGTAGAGGAACCGATGAGGTTTTTGGAACGGCATTCACTCACTTTTTGTTTTGTTTGTTTGTAGTCACGCAACCTTGTTTTTGCTAAGGATTTTCCTTTTTGATTCTCTTATTTGTTCTTTTTAACTTCCCTAATTTTTGTGTAGACTGATTATTTGGAATTTGCAGTCTACCGGGATGCCCTAATGTTTGCCTAAGTCATTTGTTTTTGAGTTTTTGACTTAGCGGGTTATTCTTTCTTTTTTTTTGCTTTTGTGATTTTGAACTCTTTTTTTAATTTGGAACAAAATCATGTGACATTTATTCGTTTGATTTGCTGAATGAGTTGTGACTGCCTCGTTCCTTTGGTCGGTGAGGGATAACCATTGTGGATTTGTGATTTTTGACATCTTGTAAGGGATAGGATGTGGTTAATCCTCAAATGGGGGTACCCTTTTTGAAATTTGAACGCACGGTCAAACTCACTAAAGACTACCTTGCCCCTGGTTGAGATTGAGGGTTCTATGTACAGAAAGAAACTCCTGATCCAAGGCCCAAAGTGGTTGACTAGGGATTATCTTCCTTATACCTCCGGTGTTTGGGGATTTGAACAAATGCCTTACATCGTCAACAAGGTTTTATTCAAAAGCATACAGACAGTGATCCCGTGTCTTTTTTATTTCATCATTCTCCATTAATTTTGCTTGATCAAATGTGTGATACAGATAAAGAGTGTGAGTGAATACGAATGGATTTATCCAAAACATGCATATTCATTTCATTATTATTACCAATCGAAAACACATGATTTTTACAAGTGAACAATGCTTGACAAACAAAAAGATTAAAAATGGAAATGATGGAATGACATAATGATTGCCAATGTTGAGGAGGTGCTCTCGGGCTTGATCAACTATTTCAAGGGATGCTTTTGCAATCTTGGCCCCTACACGGACAAGGGATTTCCGTCCACCCATAGTTTCTCATCTTGAACAGTTAAGTACTTCTTGTCAATAAATTGTTGGACTCTAGCTTTGAAAGCGTTGCAATCCTCGGTCGAATGCCCAACCGACCCAGCATGATATCCGCATTGCACATTGGGATCATACCCAGGTGGGAATGGTTCTGGTGGGGGCTTCAGAGCTTTAGGAACCACCAGCGAGTTCTGAATTAGATATAGGAGAAGTTGATTGTATGTCACAGGAATTAGATCTAGAGGAGCATTCCTTTGTTCTAGATTATTTTGGGGTTTGTGCTGGTTCTGAAACTCTCGACCTTGGGTTTGCTATTTACGAGCCTGAGGAGGTTGTTGATATGGTGGGTGTTGGTACCGGGCTGCAGTGGCATATGGGTATGGACAGTATGGCATAAGAGCCATCGGAGTGTGCGCTTGAAGGTGGACACTTGCCATGACAACACTTGTTTCCTCTTTCTTTTCTTTAGAGAAACCACCTCGTGGATTCTTGGCCCCTGATTGTTGATTCATAGTTGTAGTTGCACCCTGGTGGGAGTCATATCCAAGTTGTACTTGTATTGCTTCAAGAACGCTTCAGATATATCTTTCTAGGTTTTAATCTTACCTTGCTTAAGGTTCATATACCAATCCAGGGAAGCCCCAGATAGGCTATCCTAAAATAGTGTATAAGCAGATCATCATTGTCTGTGTAGGACACAATTTTTCTGCAATACATTGTAATGTGGCTTCGTGGACAACTCAACCCCTTGTACTTAGGAAAATCAGGCACCTTGAATCTTTGGGGTAGCACAACATTTGGAACCAAGCACAATTCTTTGGCATTCATGCCAAAGGCGGAGAAACCTTCAATAGCTTTGATTCATTCATCCAACAGTTTGTAGTCGGCAGGCTTGCTCTGATCAGTAGGTCTGACAGAAACTTGCTGATTCGGAAGCTGAGATGTAGTATGAGTAAGCACTTGCAGAGAAGCAAACTGAGATGGATTTACCAACCTAGAGTTGATCATCTTACCAGAAGTTTGACCCATCTTAACACCATACGAATAACCAGGAGGAGGTACCACAGCAGCGGAGGATGCCTCAGGGTAGGGCATTCCAGAATGGACATTCTGAACAGCAATTTGAGCAAATTGAGATGAAATCATAACACGAATAGAAGACCCTATGTACACATGATCATCCTCATCAGGAGTCTCAACATTAGTTGCTATAGGAATCTGGTGAGTATGTACTTGAGGAATCTCATGATCGTCATTGTTTGCCACAAGAGGTGGAAGCGGAGTAGGCATACCCCAGGGGTAAGCAGCAGAATTCCCATTAGGAACAGGCATGGAAAAAGATTGATAAGGCACAAAGGCACCACCATTGGCAATCTGAGGAGTAAAGTTTGGGGGCATTCCCCACGGATAGGCAGCAGGAAGCCTATTTAGACCAGGGTGAGAGTTTGGTGGATTAACAGTAGGTTGAATCACTGTCTCAACTGGCGCTTCAACAACAGCAGGAGAAGTAACAGTAGGAGTGATAACAGTTGCATCAGTAGTGGTTGCAATAACAGTAGTGGCAACAGCTGCGTCCTTCTGAGCACAAAGGAACTCCATGATAACATCCATGTTGGTCTGGAACTGATCCATCCTACCTTGAAACTAAACCAAGGTTTCCTTGTAAGCGACATTCTTAATTTCATAGTAAGCAGTGATCTTAGACTTGCTTGATCGAGTGAAATAGCAATGTCGAGTCGTCATCTTGCTACAAGGAGGAGATAGACAGTGCAAGCATTTCGTTTTTCTGGATAAGGGGCGTGCATATGTGAGCATAAATGAATGCAATGCATGCAAAATTATTTTTTAATGCATATGCAAAAATTAATTTGACATGATGAAATGATATGCAATCACAGATCAAGTAGGCAACACAATTTGAACAATCTGCATAATCTGGATAATCTGCATATAATTCTGTGTAGGCACAAAAGTCTGACGTGTACAAGAGAACAAAAGGTATGAAGAGTCTTGGTTTCCTGCAAAAACCCAATATCCCCTCAAATGTGTGTTCTAGTCTTCCAAAGGTGGTCCCTAGAAGGTCTCCTAGAATCATGGAATCAAGTGAAAATACCCTGCCATAGCAAATTCTCGCAGGATAAAAGTATTCTCAAGTGAAACTAGTCTGGATGTGGCTCTCGTGACAACCCAACACACGAAACGCAGGCGACACGAGTATCCACGATTATATCCTGTGTGTATGCTCAAGCCAGAGTATAGAGCTTATCTCTCAAGTAACATTAACCCATCCCAAGTACAGCAGAAAATAAAGCAGATATTCAGAGTATGCAGCATATGAATATTTAAAGCAGTAAAGAATGCAATAAATAACATAAAGATAAAGCAAGTAAAGCATAAAGATAAACACTCAAACAAACAAGGAAATCAAACAAAACTAGGCGAGACCCCAACTTGCAAGAGCAAGGACTCCCCAGCAGAGTCGCCAGCTAAAGCTAGTGGGATTATACCTGATTGAATCGCAAACTCAAAAATACAACAGAGTCACCACCGAACTTTATTTAGTCCAAAAGGACAAGGAAAATATTGATAAAACCCAAGGGAAAGAGAAATGGGTATGGGAGTCGGTTATGCGAGAGAAAGGTATTAGCACCCCGCGCATCCGTCGTACTCGACGGGAACCATTTTGCTTACTTCTAGGCTCAGATGAGTTATCTATCTAAAGGCTTCTCGCTAAGGAGGGAAGGAAGGGGGACAAAGAAAGTGCTCGCGAAATATTGGGGCCCTCGTGCCTACGTATCCTTATAGTGAAATGAGGAATTCAGAGCTCTGTAGTTCATGGAACCAAGGAAGAAAAAGGGAAAAGAGGAAGAAGATTGTGGAAGAAGGGTGCTCCCAAGATCTCGCGATCTCGTGCCTACGTATCCTCACAGTGCAATGAGGAAGTCAGAGCTCCGTAGTTCGGGGAACAAAGACGGAGAAAGAAAGAGAAATGGTGTCAAAACCAAGAGCGAATAGCAAAGGAATGGTGGCGACTTCACTGGGGAGAAAAGTAAAGGAATGGTGTCGAAACCAGGAGATAGAGATAAGGAAGTAAGGAGTAAGAGCAAGGACATTAAATCGAGACAAGGTGTTGGACCCGCTGGGGATTCGGTATGTTAATTGATAAACAGTGGTTAACCGAAGAAAGATAAGATTACGACTCTGAGGGGGAAAAGGAAATTAGTTTTAATTGACGGACTGTGGTCAACTAAAGAAATGAGTTTTTAATTGACGGATGGTGATTAACGAGAAGAATGGGTGTTTAACCAAAAGGTGATTAACTCAAACAAGGAGAGGAGAAATTGGTTTTAACAGACGTACTATGATAAACCAAAAGAAATGGTGTAGAACCAAGGAAGGTTGCTAACCCAAAAGGGGTTTGGTATACTAACTGACAAGCTGTCACTAACCGAAGCTAAGGGTATTGAACCAAAAGAAGGTTACAAACCCAAAGGGACTGGATATATCAACTGGCGGGCAGTAATTAACCGAGGAAAAGGGTATTGAACCAAAAGAAGGTTACAAACCCAAAAAGATCGATTAGTTTTAATAAACGAACTGTGATCAAACAAAGAACGGGTGATGAACCAAGAGGTGATTAACCCAAGGAAAGATTGGTTTTAACGGATGGACTATGATCAACCAAAGAACGGGTGATGAACCAAGAGATGATTAACCCAAGGAAAGATTGGTTTTAACAGACTAACTGTGATCAACCTAAAGAACAGTTGATGAACCAAGAGGTGATTAACCTAAGGAAACATTGGTTTTAACAGACGAACTATGATGAACCAAAGAACAGGTGATGAACCAAGAGGTGATTAACCCAAGGAAAGATTGGTATCAATAATGAGTGATCAAGGATCGACTCCAATGAAAATTAGGAGACACTACAGTCTGGAGATAGAGATGATTATTCCAGGCACAGGGTCATTCGTCCCCTACCCAAAATAACCAAAATGAGTATAGGAATTCTCCACTCTCATCCTTTCTCTAGCACTCAAAGCATAGTGCGAAAGTTAAAACTGGCAGAGTAACAGCACAATTTGTACAATGCTCCAATTTTTTGTGCAGACGTCCGACTCAGCAGGGGATCAAGATAGAAAGGCTCTAAAGAGATACTAAATAGAAGAGCAGGGGACAATTAATTAATCCAAACAAAGTTTCAATCAACTAATTAGAGGGAGGAAATTTCCAATAATCTTTCAAACAGGTCGAAAGATTATCAAAGCAAGTGTGGGAGATAAAGTTGAACAAGATTAAATTTGCACAATGAAGAACAAATATAATGCATCAAGTTGAAATTATAAAGCATTAACAAGACATATTAGCATGCATTTGTTCACATCAACACATAAGCAACAATGAGCAAAAATGCCTTAAACATGTGATGAAATCGTGAAATAATCGAAGGAAATCATACAATTAATCGAGTAAAAATTATTGCAAGCATGTGATGAGCTAAAACAGTAGCATGTACATCAATATGAGGAAGCATGGGGAAATAGACATGTAAAACAATCCCAAACAGTAGGAAATTGGCAAAAAATCGCAGGCGTAACCGATTACGGGAAAAGTGGTAACCGGTTACCAGTGCAAGAAAAAGCCTCCCAAGGGCGCAGGCAGGGGGTGTAATCGGTTACGCTAAATACCATAACCGATTACGCCTGCAAAAACAGCAAAAAATAGGATTTCAAAAGCACTTTTCAGAATCACTTATTGCATGTAATCATAGTGTATCATAGTATAGAAGTAGATGCAAAATTTATGTTAATTCACAGCAATTAGGAATCAATAAAATCAAGCATACAAAGCAATCGTTCAAATAGCGGAAAAGCAATTAAGCGCTACATTACGAAAATACAAACTAGTTCGGAAGCGGTAAATTAAGCAGAAATTCACCAACCTACAAGGCTGAGGTTTGCCTTGGTAATTGTTGTAAGCATAATATGATGAAGAGATCCTTAGAAAATCAGAAAATACCAAGATCTAGAGCAATCCGTATCGAGAATAGAAGAAAACGCGATAAATGCTTCAAATCCGAATTTGCACCAAAACTCTTGCAATGATCAACTTTCAAAGCATGAAATGAAGTAAAAGTTGTTGTTGTTGTAGAATTCAAATAAGAAAATGTAGTGGAATGGAGGTCTAGCTCAAAGGTTAGCAAGTTTCAATGCAAAGCTTGCTAAGCTTTAATGGTGGAATGAGCTCTAGTGAAGGTTTGGGAAAAAGAAAGTGATGATTGAGAGAGTGAGTTGTAGAAAATTCAGAGCAAATTGAGAGTGAAGAGTAAAAAATGAGAGAATTGTCAAGGGTCTTTTGCATGAAGGTGATGGTTTGCTTATATAGAGTGTAGGTTTGGAGTGAATGGAGGCTTGGAATTTGGTTTAGAGTTAATTAAGGATGGTTTGGCATTTGGTTTGGGGTTAGTTAGACTCAACTCACTGAGTTGGAGTCTAACTCAATTAGTTATTTGTTAACTCAGTTGGAGAATCCCAATGCAGCTCCAAGATCAAATGGTTCACATGAGTGGAAATGAAGGTGCATGATGATTTTTATTGTTGGTGATGTATTGGAGCAAATGCAAGTGATATCTTGAAGTGTCTAGAATATTCCACACAATGCTAGAATAATATAGACCAAAAGAATGAGATAGGAGCTGCTGCAGTGCTGAAAGATAGCTAAAAATCTACAAAATTCGCAAGCGTAACTGGTTACGAGAAACAAGCTTCTTCCTGGGATGATCTTCGAGGGCGTAAATGATTAAAGGAAATGGCGTAACCGATTACCAAGGCCAAAAATCCACTTTTTGCTTGGGATGAAATGCTCTGGCCACAGTTCCACATTCCAACCTTGTGCTTTGGTATGTAGGCATAGAAATCCCTTTGTTTTTCCTGTATCGATGCCTGACGACCTTGAGGAGATGCGACTGATTATGGCCTTGATATTTTCTATAATTCTGGATATGCCAGCAACATGACCACAGATAAAAAAATGCTAATGTGTATGCTAGGAATGTGAGTGCACATGCTTATGCTAAAAGGAAAAAGGGGAGGTAAAATTTTGGGTTACGACACCCAACTGATCATTTGTGCAGCAGATTTGTCCTCATTGTAGGGGCCTAATTTGCACAAAATTGGTATCAATGTGAAGCTAGAATGGAAAGGAACAATGTTCATGGTGATAGCAAGCTGAGGAAACACTTGGAAGATGCTCCAAAATGGCTCCAAATTTGTATGGATCAAACTGAATTTAACACTTAGAAAAATTCTGGTTCATCATGCATTTCATTTCTTTGTGAAACCCTAACTTTGATCCCCCATATCTCTCAATTAGCAAAAGCTTTTTGGACTGAATTTCCACCATAATGACGTGGGAAGTAAGATCTTCAAATACATCCCTCAAGTGTTTCAATTAGATTCCTAGATTGATCACAAATTGTCCATAAAGTCATGCACTTGACAAGGTCAAAAACTTAGAAAAAATTCTAAGTGTTTTGAATTTTGCAACAACTTGAAACCTCAACCTTGGACATCAATTTCTTCCACTTCAAGAAAGCTTTTGGCTTCAAATTTTCAACAACTTGTAGTATCAAATTCCCTCTTTAAATGCAGCCCTCAAGTGTTTCAAGTGGATGCTTGAGGAAGAAATTACAACCTTCAAAAGTTGGTCATTTGATCGTGGATTTTTGTACTTAGTGAAAATTCAAGAAACCCTAATTTGGTCAATTCTTGATATTTTCTTGATTTTCTTGATTTGGCTTGATCAAACTCAATTATATTCCATATTTTCATGATTCTTGACTTAAGGAATCCATGTTTGACCAAAAATTTCAAAAGTTAAACTTTGACTTTGAGCATTTATTAACTTTTCATCAGTTGAATCAAAAATCTTTAACTATAAATGAATCCATATTCTTGAGCCAATTTAATCACATGAATGGACCAAAATGATGCATTTGAATCCTTTGAATCACATTCCAAGCCATGGGATCATGTTTTGGTCAAAAAGTCAACATCAGGCTGACTTTGACCAAAACTCTAATTTGTAGGACATGATGGATTGGAATTTGATGAACTTGAATTGGTGCCAATTTAAACTTAATATTAAGGGAGGGAATATCTTGATCACTAAGCATGAGTTAAAGAGCTTGAAATGTTAAGGATCACATTAATCTTCTGTTTGATCAAACACTTGAACTCCTTGATGCAAAACCCTAAATTGTGGACAAGGCAAACAAAACACTCACGAGAAATGATTAATGCTATGCAAATTATGCAAATGAAACAACTAAGGTGGGGAAAATTTAGGGTATGACAGCTATATTTTCCTTTTAATTAATTAAATCTAGTAAATTATTATTACCAAAATAATCTCTAGTCATTCTGACCCATTTCTACTCATCACCTATGTTAGTTTTTGTGTTGGCTGGAATTTTGGTAAAACAAAGTTGAACAATGTTGATGTCATATGTCTGATGTCTTAACATTGGTTTTTAACATTAGTTGTTGCAGGGTTGCAGTTTTGAGAACTGATGTCTCATGCGATGTCTTGACATCAGTTGGTAGAACATCAAAACATCAGGTTGTGATGTTTTAGGGCTGCGCGTGTTTGAGATTTTCTGTTGAAGAATTTCAGTGTTTGTAGGCGAATATCTTGGATTAGATATGGTTTAGCTGCAATCAGTTTTGGAATAGATATTGTTCAGACATTGTTCTATTTTTTAGGGCTGATTGATTTAAAAAGATTTAGAAGATCAAATCTGTTTTAAAGGTTGTTTTTAAAACAAATCAAATCTGATATTTTCAAGGAGTTGATTTATTCTGAAGCAATCTTTTTCAGTTGTGTTGAAGATTAGTTTGTTGCTATTTTCATGCAAAAAGATATGGAGAATAATTAGAATTAATTATGAAGATTTGATTGAAGATTTAATTGAAGATCTATTTAGTAGCAAAATCTTTTGCAGATTTGTAGCAGAAGATTTATTGTGATTTGAAGGCCCAAATCCAGTTGGGATATTGGTTATAAATAGAAGCATTGTAACCTAGAAAAGGAAGTTAGCCATCATGTAAATTATAAGGGTTGTGTTGGTTGATGAACCACCCGATTTGTGGGATGGTCATCGTGTTTATCTCGAAGCCTGTAGGTAAGAGATGTATTGTTCTTAGAGGAAGCTTTTAAGCAACTCTAAGTATTGTTCTTAGTCATGAGGGCCATGTCTAGGTATTGTTATAGGAGTGTGTCTTCTATGTTTATGTGTTTGAAGAGTTTTTTTGGAAATCAAGATGTTGATGCAGTGACTGAGATGTTGACTGCTAGACATCATTGCGATGATTGGAAGTGAGATGGAATCTCTTACCCAGGGAGAACTTAGGTAGAAGGGTCATTGGGTAGTGATTAAGTTTAGTAGATGTCAACTGGTTTGTTGAGTCTGTAATTTGATACTGCTAATAGTGAACTTCCTTCCTGGCTTGGTATACCCCCAGATGTAGGTTGTTAGACCGAACTGGGTGAACAATTCATTGTGTTGTTTAATGCTTGTTATTGCCTTGTTCATATTAGCAGAGTGTGTTGTTGTGACATCGCACTTAACATCACACATCTGATACCAGAATTTCAATTAGTATCAGAGCAGGCATCCTGTCTGTTTCTGGATGAGATCTAGGGAAGATACTTTCTTGTTCATGAGCAAGGAAGATAGTTTTGCTGAGTTATGGACTTGGTCAGTTCATAGAGTTGTGTGTATGGTCCCTTGAAGTAGAGGATGGACTACTCATGACAGGGTATGTAGCTTTGGTGGAGAAATGCTGGTGTGAGTTTAATTTAATTTCAAACCTATTTTGTTGGCACTAGGTTTATGGTGATGGTGTGCAAGGAGTATTGAGTAGTGCCTGAAGGTTGTTGAGGAGTTGTTATGTGTTCCGCTGCATGGTATCTGATGTAACCCTGGTTGTTTCTTGTGTCTCTGGTGGTAAGACTTTAGGAAGGTATTTTCTTGGAAAGACATTAGGGTTTGGTCTCCTCAGCAGGTTATTCTATGATGTTGTAGTTTATACAAGACAGATTCAACCGTTAAGGTACATATCTTTGTTATGGGAAAGTAGTGATCAAAAGGTGAATGGAACCTATTAAAAAATGTATGAATTGGAAGTTTCAGCTGTTTTCTCAGAAGAAGAATATATTTCAGATCAGGTATTGAAGACCAATCTGTCCAGAACATTGATTCCTTCTTTCTCAATTTTCTTGATGGTAAAAAAAAGAGGGTGGAGCCTGTAACACCCCTAATCTATACCCCCAATCAAATAAAGCAGTAAAAGAAAATTCAAAAATTTCATCAGAGTATATTTGGAATCCACAGCATAGACCGAGGGGTCACATCAAATTGAAACAAAACATACAACACCTGCTCATACAGATATGCAGCAACTCAGGTAGTAATACACCCACAATCCAATTACAGAATAAAAGCGGAAAATCCGTAACTGGATATCAATATATATATATATATATATATATATATATCATGAAAGTTGTCATACATCAAGTCATACATGTACAATCCAAAAGGTACATATACATAATACAAAATAATCACAAACGGCCACCCTAACTACCCGGTGTCACATATCAGAGCCGACCGAAAAAAGAATGAAGACGCAAAGCTTCACAAAAAGACCTCCAGCAACTCTAATCTGCAATGCCTCATAGAGCATTATAAAACAGCAGAAGGGTGAGAAAAACAATCATAATACAGTTGCATATAATTATATATTAACACAGACATGCACAAGTAAAATATTCCCACAACCAATGCACCATAATCACATATAACACAACACAATCCAATTCTTAAGTATCAAATACCACTACACATCAATCATACACAATACACTCATCACCAATACAATTACACATATTCCATCTCATCAATCACATTCACAATTCCATGCACAATTAATCTATGATTTATGCAAATGCACAGAGACCGACACAACGACTCTATGCACATGCCATGTGGTACCGACTTCCAATATTTCTCATCACTAGTTCACTCAGGAACTCTGCTGGAATCATCGCTCGTTACTGAGGATCACTCAAGTAACACCCCGTCGGGCCTACGATGTTCCCCGTCGCTTTAGGTCCTCTTGGTATAAGGCGCACGACGTTTATGGATTGCTTTAGGTCCTCTCGGTATAAGGCGTACAATCCGATCGCTCACACCCCACATGGGCAAACGATCGTCTATAACCATCGCTTTAGGTCCTCTTATTTTTAAGGTGCACGATATATCAAATCGCTTTAGGTCCTCTTATTTTTAAGGCGCACGATGTTATAGCAGATTCCCTCTGGAATCAATCCGTCACTCAGGACGTCACAACAATGCATATCATGATGCTTGGCATACAATGACTCATGACATTTAGTATGCACACATATACACATCCATAATCATGCATATATCAAAAATTACCATACATCGCATTTTCTTGCCATAAGGCCACCCATCATCATCACAATATGTATTCCATGCAATTTCATCACTCAACAGTACACAAGTCATACAATATCCACACCAACAGCATATTGCATATACACATCAAATTCACACCATTAAACGGCAAAAGTCGACAATCGAACAACACATTTTCTAATTCCCGACATAATTTAATCGGCCAACAATCTCCAAAATCATCATCATAAGAAAGTACATGCTACAAGCTTTCTAACGTATCATACCACGCCTTAAACCGACTCGCGGATCAAAAGTTACAGAGAAAACAAATTGGGAAAACTGCTACATTCGCAATGCGAAGCTCGTAGCGAGTCCTTCGCTACTTCATTCGCAGTGTGAATGTCCCAGCGAACCAAGGCAGAAGCAAAAATAGCCTAGAAAATTTCCACCCTTCGTAGTGCGAACGTCCCAGCGAATGTTCGCTACTCCATTCGCAATGCGAATCCTCCAGCGAACAGTGGCAGAAGCAAAAATAATACAATGTTCGCAGTGCGAACATCACGCGAACGCTCGCCACCCATTCGCTGGCCATTCGCAGTGCGAACCTGCGAATTCAGCAAAACCCAGCAGCGCACCAAATCACCCAAAAATGATATTTCCTCAAACCAAACATTTCCAAACCAACATATAACAGTCAAAACATAACCCAAGCATGATAACAAGTATTCTACTACGTTTACGTCGATTTTCAACCGCGAAACCATCGATTTCTAACAAAATTCTCATTTCCAACCTAGAACTCAAAGCTATGGAAAAGCAAGAAAACATCCAAGCAAACACATACATAATCATACACAAACATAGTATAATCGAGTTTTGCACCCTTACCCGATTTAATCGTGTTCTAGAAAGTCGGTTGATTGATTTCCAAGTTTTCCAAATTCTCTCTTTTTCTTCTCTTCTCCTTTTCTTTTCTTCTTCTCTTCTTTTTCTTTCTCTTACTATTTTTCTCTCTTTCTATTCTATTACATTCTAACTTAACAAAATAAATCAAAATGCCCAAAATACCCCTACACTCAAATATCTCGCAAATGTTCCCAAAACGCGATAAAATATATCCAAGATGAAAAATAACATATTTCCACATAAAAGTCAGAAATAAAATAATATAATAATAAAATACTCAAAACGACTCAAATAATTAAAAAGACAAAACTGACAAAACTGACCGGGGCGTTACAGAGCCAAAGCAAAAGAGTATCACTGCCAAATCTTTCATGCGGGAGTGAAGATCTTGATAAGTTATCTCTTAAGCTTATTTGTGGTGACCTAATTAGGAGAAGCTTCCTGGTTATGGTATCCAATGTAGTTCTGGTATATCTGAAGATGAACTCTCTTGTGAAGATACATGTTTCTGATTTTCAAAATCATGAACTGGAGGAAGTTTCATCAAGAAAAAAGTTGAGCTTGATATGTCAATCCTAATGTCTCGACATCGCGCTACACATCAGTAGTTTATGGCAAATGCTGAGTCAAAGACCTATCAGATTGTAGCTGTTTTGAAGGATCTCTGAAGCTGTGAAGTTGAATAATATTTGAGATGCTACTGACGGTTGTATTTGTGCAAAGTATCATTCATAATGTCATAGCTTTTTAGCTGGAGCTGGTTGAAGAAAAGGTAGTAATCTTGAAAGCAGAAGAGAAGGAGATGATCCGTGTTTGAGTTAAAATGTCTGAGAAAATGCATCCAAGAGATTGTGGGCAGTAGCAGTGTAAATCAGCTAGTGGTTATTTAGTGTCTGCATTCGTTGTTTGGAATGTCATCCAAACTGATAGAGATGAGCTCTTCCCGTTTTGTGGCTTGAAGGATTGGAAGTAGCAGATTATTTATGGTATGTTGATACCCTGGTTGTTGTAATGTGCTTCAGATACCTGTTAGAGGGAATTTCTTCTTTAGATGTAGAAGAATGGAAGTTATCACTCTTAAGTTAGACAAGAGGTCTGAACCTTGTTCTTAGAAGAAGAAGCTTCTGGAAGAGTGTGTTATGCAAGTTGCTGCAGTATTGTTGATCTGATCTTGGGAGTGGATGTTGGTCTTATAGCCATAGTATATGTTTAATGTGATATCAGAACTGATGTTGAAACATCATTTCAGTTCTTTGCTGTTGAAGATGAAGATGGAAGACTATGAAGACATCATAATATTGAGGGTTACAGCTTGGATCAGTGGTTTGGAGCATGGTGTTTGCTCTGGTTGTGAAGGTCGAGGATAAGTGGCAATTATCTCTAGCTTTCTACTGACGACTCTACTAAGGGAAGTGACATTCTTTAGTATTGTTATGGGGTAGTCTTGGACTACTTATTTAATGAAGATTCAAATGTGGTAGGTTTGAAGTCTTTGGAGTTTCTGAGAAGGATGGAGGTTGTCTACTCAAACTTGATTGTCGAATCAAGTCTATGAGAGCATAGAAATCTGTTTCTGCAAAGGGATGAGGTTCTTCTGAGTGGCAGAAGGAAGAGCTGAATTCAACAGTTGGATGTCATAATGTTCCGACATCTAGCTTAACATCAGGAGTCTCAGCTGGTGATGTGGCACATTAGCTTATGATAGGATGATCTACATGAATGAACAATAGGATGATTCAAAAAGATCGTTCTCATGGCAGTTTGCGGGAGCTGCAGGAAGGAGAAGATGTTACATGACCATGGCTTAGGGAGTCTAAGTGTGTTTGCTTTTGAGCAAGTGGAACATGTGACTTGAAGATCAAGTTTCCTTGGTGGATCAAGATATCTTTGTGAGAGTTCTGACAAACGTGAAAAAGGTCAAAATGTGGCATTTGATTGTTTTCATATGAGGATTCATGAATGAGGTGATCAAACTGTGGCATCTGGTTGGTCTCAGAAGTGGATTCGAAGAATCAAGATAATCAGAGTGTGGCAGCTGGTTATTATTGAGGATTGTCTTGGAACAAGTTACTCTTGGGCAGAAGGGTGATGAGTTGAAGACTCAAGGAGATTATTCTTCTTGAAGGTGGATGAGAGTTTATTTCTCTAGTTCTTTGGATTACTATGTTATAGTAAGTCCAGTTGGTGGAGCATATCAAGAATCATGGTGATGATATCTTGGTGTGTGGCAGATGTTCTAACTTATGTTGGGACATTATCTGGTTGAATATCCTTGGTGAAGGATGATTATGCTCTGGTTCAGGAGCTTGGTGCCTACATTATGTCTAAGGAGCGTCTACATAGTCATACGGGAGAATGATGAAGTAGAAGGTCTGCCTTGGATGGAGATTATAGAGAAGGCTGAAGTAGATCAGGTATTGATTGATTGGAAGTCTGAAGATGAAGAGTATGATAGAGAATGACTTCCTTTGGAGAGTTGGGTGATCTATGTGACTTTGATCTTTATCTAACTGTTTGTTTGAAGGAGGTTGGTGATCCTTCTGAATAGCCTAATTGTGACTTCATGTGTGAGTGACTGCTGTTTATGGTCATAACGGACAGTGGTACCAAAATGAATGTGCTCAGCAAGTGTGCTTAAATGTTTATCTCCATCTAGAGCATTAGTTAACCATGACAGGGGGACTACGTGTCTATGGATTTTGCTGCAAAGGTGCATATATTGTGAAGCTTGCATGATGATCAAGATTGTGGAGATTGGCTGCCTCTTATGAGGATATAATGTCAGATAGCATGTTATGACATTAGGTTGTTGGTTGGCATTAGATGGTTCTAGCCATGTGAAGCTAAGTATTTGAATCATGTGTGCACATGCTTCTGAGGAGAAGTCTGAAGACAATTTTATTTTTTTGAAAAAAAAAACTATGTGAGGGTCTTTGTTGATGGGAGATGTCACACTTGGTGCGCTTTAGAACTTGTGGATGATTGTGTGAAGCATACCTGATTGGATGGATGAAGACTGTGCATGCCAAGGAGTTCATTGTGATCATTCCTGTGGATATTGCTGACAGAAGATGTGTGGTATGGATGGTTTCTGGATAAGAGGGATCAATGGTGATTTTGGTCTCAATCCAAGAGTTTGTTGGTTGTAGTATAAGGATGTGATCCTGGTACTTTCTTACTATGTGATCATGAAGGTGTCATGGCATATCATTGGTGAATTTGGGGAAGAACTTATGTCTGTTAAATGTACTAGTACTTGGATTGCTTGAGGGTCAAGCACTAAGTGAATGTGTTCAGCAGGTGTGTTGAACAGAGGGTCCGCTCTTGAAGACATGAAGATGACTTTTATGTTTTCCATTCATTTGAGGTGTTCTTCTTGCAAAGGAGCTCTGGTAGGGGGAGTTGATCTTTTGTTGAAGAAGTTGTAATGTCAGACAAGATGTCGTGACATTGTGTTACTGGTGAAGTTCATGGAGCACTTGACAATTTATACCTGGTTCTATAGATTTGTGTGTCATTGGATTGAATCAGAAGTAGACATTTACCCCAATGTTTGTTCAGCTATTGAGTCTGGATTTTGTTCTGAGTATGTTAGTTGTCATATTTAGAGGTTTTCCAATTATGGCTAAAAAGGGCGAGAGTTAGCCTAGAATGTACCTTTCTCTGATGTGGTTCTTGTTTTGAGGGGGAGTTTGTGTTTGCAGTGTTTGGTAGTGATGCTGCTGGTTATTTTGAAGTAAAGTTTATCCGCTGCAGGTATCTCTGATGTAGGCAGAGATTGTTTTAGCCAAAATTAGTCAAAGGGGGAGATTGTTAGTTCTTGTTTTGGTAAAACAAAGTTGGACAATGTTGATGTCATATGTCTGATGTCTTAACATTGGTTTTTAACATTAGTTGTTGCAGTTTTGAGAACTGATGTCTCATGCGATGTCTTGACATCAGTTGGTAGAACATCAAAACATCAGGTTGTGATGTTTTAGGGCTGCGCGTGTTTGAGATTTTCTGTTGAAGAATTTCAGTGTTTGTAGGCGAATATCTTGGATTAGATATGGTTTAGCTGCAATCAGTTTTGGAACAGATATTGTTCAGATATTGTTCTATTTTTTAGGGCTGATTGATTTGAAAAGATTTAGAAGATCAAATCTGTTTTAAAGGTTGTTTTTAAAACAAATCAAATCTGATATTTTCAAGGAGTTGATTTATTCTGAAGCAATCTTTTTCAGTTGTGTTGAAGATTAGTTTGTTGTTATTTTCATGCAAAAAGATATGGAGAATAATTAGAATTAATTATGAAGATTTGATTGAAGATTTAATTGAAGATCTATTTAGTAGCAGAATCTTTTGCAGATTTGTAGCAGAAGATTTGTTGTGATTTGAAGGCCCAAATCCTGTTGGGATATAGGTTATAAATAGAAGCATTGTAACCTAGAAAAGGAAGCCAGCCATCATGTAAATTATAAGGGCTGTGTTGGTTGATAAACCACCCGGTTTGTGGGATGGTCATCGTGTTTATCTCAAAGCCTGTAGGTAAGAGATGTATTGTTCTTAGAGGAAGCTTTTAAGCAACTCTAAGTATTGTTCTTAGTCATGAGGGTCATGTCTAGGTATTGTTATAGGAGTGTGTCTTCTATGTTTATGTGTTTGAAGAGTTTTTTTGGAAATCAAGTTGTTGATGCAATGACTGAGATGTTAACTGCTAGACATCATTGCGATGATTGGAGGTGAGATGGAGTCTCTTACCTAGGGAGAACTTAGGTAGAAGGGTCATTGGGTAGTGATTAAGTTTAGTAGATGTCAACTGGTTTGTTGAGTCTGTAATTTGATACTGCTAATAGTGGACTTCCTTCCTGGCTTGGTATGCCCCCAGATGTAGGTTGTTAGACCGAACTGAGTGAACAATTCATTGTGTTGTCTATTGCTTGCTATTGCCTTGTTCATATTAGCAGAGTGTGTTGTTGTGACATCGCACTTAACATCACACATCTGATACCAGAATTTCAACCTACAACTATCTTTAATTAATCACTCACAATTAAATAAATGTGCAAAACATAATAATTCAAATAATTCGATAAATCAAGAATTTGAGTGTTACAAATCTCCCCCACTTAAAGAATTTCCGCCCTCGAAAATTACCTTAAGCAAACAGGGTCAGATACGACTCCCTCATCTAGCTCTCTAGCTCCCAAGTCACGTTTCCACCAGCAGGTCCTCCCCAAGCTACCTTCACCAAGGTAATATCTTTACCACATAACTGCTTCACTTTCTAATCCTCTATCTGCATGGGTGATGCCTTGATAGTCAGGTTATCTCTCACGTGTACATCATCCACTTAGACTACATAGGATGGATCCAAAATGTATCTCCTCAAATGAGAGATGTGAAGCACATCATGAAGATTAACAAGCGACTATGGTAAAGCAATCTGATAGGTAACCTCTCCTATCCTCTGAAAAATCTAGAATGGACCAATGAAACACGAAGTGAGCTTTTCAGACTTCAAAGCTTAACCAACACCATTTATCGGAGTAAATCTAAAAACACATGATCACCCTCTTGGAACTCAAGTGTTTTTCTCCTCTTGTCATGGTAACTCTTCTGGCGACTCTGCGAAGCTCTCATCTTCTCTTGATAATTTTAATATTCTCTGTCATTTGTTGGATAATCTCATGTCTAATTACAACACTCCCTCCCAATTCATACCATCACAAAGGTGTCCAACACCTTCTACAATACAACGCCTCAAACGATGCCATTCTGATACTCAAATGTAAACTGTTGTTGTATGTAAACTCTATCAATGGTAAAAATCCATCCCAAGCACCTCCTTTCTTGATCACGTAAGCTTTCAGCAAGTCTTCTAAAGATTGGATAATCCTTTCTATTTGACCATCCTTCTGTGGGTGATAAGCGGAACTCAGTCACAACTTCGTACCTAAAGCACTCTACAAGCTCTCCCAGAACCTTGAAGTAAACCTCGGGTCTCTATCAGATACAAGACTTTGAAGAAATACCATGAAAACTGACAATCCTCTCAATATACATCTCTGCTAGCTTCTCCAATGGATAATTAAGTCTCATCGGAAGGAAATGATCTGATTTAGTCAACCTATCGACAATGACCCAGATCGTATCATAACCTTTTACTATCTTCAGCAAACCAGTCACAAAATCCATTGAAATGATGTCCCATTTCCACTCTGGAATATACAACGATTGCATCAATCCCAACGACTTCTGATACTCCACTTTTGACTTCTGGCAAGTCAAACACACATACACAAAACTGGCAACCTCCTTAATTCTTGGCCACCAAAAGTTCCTCTTCAAGTCTTGATACATCTTAGTAGCACTGGGATGAAGACTCAAGCCACTTTTGTGACCTTCATCAAGAATACTCTGCTTAAGCTGTGGCACATCCAAAACACACACACAGACTCAGAATCTTATCACTCAATTATCTTTGATTCTGAAAGAAGAGAAAGGAATCAGAACCCAAAAATCATAGATAATTGGAAGATAAAGGTACAAGTAAATAGAAGATGGATCACCATAGGTATCCATGTATGCCCTCTCATCCTTTGAGCAATGCTCCATGATCATATCCCCCAATCTTCACGTGCTAGAAAAACTAATGCAATGACGAAACTTGTCGATCATGTCCACCGTAAAATACAAGGAGGTTATGTCCTGCATGTGGGTGAACATATTTTTTCTCATCATGGTCGATGGAAGTAAGGGTTCGAGAAAATGAAATCTAACACAGAAAGGTCTTTAATGAAAAGAATAAAGAAGAAGTGAAATAATGCTTTTGAAAATATATAGAAATTAAAAAGGAAGTGGGGTCACACGCTCACCAAATAGGTAGGCGCCAGGATCGGGAAAGTTTTCACGCCTAAAAGCTGCGTATGATGATAGGAAGATAATTTTCCTTCCCTAGAACTATCATGAGGTGCATTAAATGGTACCCATGACTCTTTCCCTTGAACACTCAATTTGGTCAAATGATTGACTTTTGGGTACCTCAGATCGTCACCTCAAAAAATTGGCACGTTTCTCCAAGCTTGTTGAACGCCTATTCCATGTAGGCACTTGTAAATTCAAGCACCTACTTGATGAAGGACTCACACGTAATGGAGCATCATTTTAACCCAAAGAGACCGCCCTCTAGGCAAGGTGCTATCAACTGGGTGAGGGGAGCATTCCGAAGAAGGGAAGATACTTTTAAACAATTCACCCTTTAAAGAAAAGCCCTCGTGCTTGAGGGATTGTTTAGTGTTATGTTTTGTAAAATCCTATACTATGGTGCCCTCGCCCAACAGTGCGGTCGCCAATACAAAATCTTAAGAGTTATCCCAAAGGGTTTTTTGAACGTGAGATTCAATTAAGAAAGATTTTCCACTGACCCTTAGAAGATAGGCGGTCAATAACCCCCTTGAGAGAAGGGAGCGGTTAAGACCACGTCTAGGAGGTAAAAAACCATAGGTGCTAGAAACTCCTATAAATACATTACCCCTTAATAGGATAGGGAGACTCTAAGTCATACACATTCTCCATTACTCAAAATGCACTATGTTCCTAATAGCCGTAACACACTATAAACCTAACCACCCCCCTGCAACCCAACTGCGCCAACCACCAACAAGGTCTCTCACCTCACGTTAGTTGGTCCTTAAACAGTCTCAAAAACCACCGCCCCGGGCTTCTCCTCGTCGTGAGAAAGGCCTCACTTCCCAAATTTTAATACACCAATTAAGGCCTCTAAATCTCTCTGCCCTTGCAGGAGAAACACACACGCACTCTATACTTTTTGACCAGTACGAGAAGAAATTTTATCTTACTTAATTTTTATTTTGAAAATTAGGTAATTATGAATAGTATATATGATCCAAACAATTATTTGAAGTAAATTAATTTGATAAAATTTATTTTAATTAATATTACATTTATTAGAAAATAATTATTTAGATATGTATTATAAGAATTGGTTACATTTAAATAAGGGGTTCGTTTAAGCCTTTTGGGCTCAAATTGAAATTGGCCCATTTGTTTTTGCCCTAGACACACAACCAGATTGAGAGAAGAAGGAAAATAACCTGATTTTTCATTTCTTCCTTCAAGAACGAAAAACAGAACGCATTCTTCTCCATTGCTCTGAAAAATTGTAATCGCAACCACTCCCTTATCTGATCTTATCTCCGGTCGCCGCCACCTCCAATGAAAACAAATTCCATATTCTCACTCCCCATTCCACGTCCTTTCTAATGAACTGATTGGATTTTTTAATTGAGAAACTTTGTCGTCGAGCACCGTTCTCAGTTTCCGGCCACTGTATCTCTAAATTATGAGAAAAATATCTTTGACCTCTTTCTCACGTGGGATTTTCATGGAACCGAACAAAATGTAAATCGAAGTCGTTCTGTTGAAATTCCTTCTCTCCGCTGCAGTAACCATCCTGATCTTGACAGCTGATCAGAACCTGAAGTGGGCTAAGAAAGACGTTTGTGATGTTGGGTGTGTGAGATGAGAAGGGGGTGTACTTGCAAGGCACTCCGATGCTAAAGTAAGAACCGGGAGAGGAAAAGGGCAAGTACAAAATTATGTATTTCGTAGGATGATTTGGAATACCTGACCCCCTCAAATGAGAGTGTTTTTATAGTGCCCCTAGTGCGTGGCCAACGGTCCCTATTTTTGGGGCAAAATAACCATTTTTTGAAGAATAGGTAACTGCCAAAAACTAGCCGTTAGGATGGACAGAGGTGCCCAAAACTAGTCGTTGCTACAGGCAAATATGTAGTTCCGGGCACGGGCGTCGTGACTGTTTCTGGATGGTGGAGCCGTACATGACGGGCAGGAATTACCGAGGAGGAGCAGGTGACCCTTGGGGTCGTCCGACCATATTTGCTTGGTAAGGGGGAAGAATGGTAAAAATTTCCCCCAATTGGCTGGACCTAGGCAATTGGGCCATTCTAGGAGTTGAAGTGAATTGGGCCATGCCTAGTCATTGGTCCAGTCCAGAACAAGAGCCCCCCAAGTCGTTGCTCCCGAGCATGGGAGTGATGACTTAAGGGTAGTTCGCAGTCCCGGGGAGATCTGGAAGGGGTCGTCGCTTGCCGACGAGGTGGAGTATTTCATGATGCCCGGGGGAGTTGGTGCCTGCGGGATACGTAACGTTGTCTGGTGTGCCCGGCATACGGGGAGCCCAACAGTTGATGTGATCTGAAGAGATGGAATGCCACGTGTGCCTTGAGCCTTGTGCTGCATTAAATGTGTCACGATGGCTAGGCTAGGGTCATGATGATGCCCTTAGTCGATCATGCTCGTGCACGTGCCTTTAGAATGCCTATAAATAGAGGGAGAAGCTCCTCATTTTCACTTTTCACTTCTCTCTCCTCCTTCACTTCTCTACCAGAGTTTTGCATTTGTTGTCATTCAAGCCGCTGTCAACCGCCGCTGTACCAGTTTCGAGCATCATCTTCGACCCTCATATATATCGTCGACCATGTAAGTTGTTTAGCTTTACTCTAGTTTTCAGCTTTTTTGCTAGAATGCATGTGGTTAGGATGATTCTAGGTAGTTATAGTAGCAGTCTCCGATGACTGTTGGTGGTAGACGATGGTTTGGCCACTTTCTGCTGCCGTCGTGGTCACCGGAGCTTTAGGAGCCCATAAATTAAGGTTGTTTCTGACGTCGTTGCGACGACGAGTGTATGCGTTACCGGCGGAGCTCATGAATTTTTCGGTGTACCTATAATTTTCTGGCAGGTTCATCAATTTTTCAGTGGAGCTTCGAACGGAATTCTGGATAGTGAACCAGGGAGAATCTCCCTGTGTCCGTAGGAGGGGTTGTCCCAGGCATCTCCTTGCGTAATACTTGTGCCATTTGAAATTCTGGTAAGACAGATCCCAGATGTCCTATAGGATATCGAGACATCTGGTCTGATAAAAACAGCAAGGCAATTATAGCAGACCCAGATGTTCTATGACATGTCGAGACATCTGGTCTGTTACAGATAACATGGCAAAGTATAAGCAATAACAGTACTGAAAAGCATAAATAACACACAAGGATTGTTAACCCAGTTCGGTCTATCAACCTACATCTGAGGGCATACCAAGCCAGGAAGGAAGTCCACTATTAGCAGTATCAATTCATAGACCCTACAGCCAACACACCCGTTGACGATCTACTCACTTAATAACTACCCAATGACCCTTCTACCTAAGTCCTCCCTAGGTAAGAGACTCTATCTCACTTCCAATCATCGCAATGATGTCTAGCAGTAAACACCTCAGCCACTGCATCAACAACTTGATTTCCAATAACTCTTAAGTTACAGAAAAGTAGAAGACACACTTCAAAGAAACACAATCATCATTGCTTAAAAGCTCATAGATGATTGACAAATACAACTCAACTAAACAATCCAACTCTAAGTACAAAACAGTACCAGAGTGGCTCATAATTTCACACAAACCCTAATGATCTACATCTTGGACCCCTTGCCTTTTCTAGGTTACAAGCATTCTATTTATAACTTATTCCCAACTGGATTTGGGCTTCAAATCATAGCATAACATCTGCTACAAATCAACAGAAACTTCTGCTACATAATAGGTCTTCAATCAAATCCTTCCTAATTTATCTCCATAATTAGAAAGTCATTATTCTTCAATATTCTTCTTGATTTTATCTTGAATCTTCCAGACCTTTAAATCAGCTCCACAAAGGATACATAATATTTCCAGGATATTATGTATCTTTTAAATCTTCACTTTTTAATTCAGCTGCAAGATCTTCTCCATAAAAATAGGAACAAATCTCCAAATAGTTTCCTAAAAAGTCTCCAAGATCCTTTTTATGAAATCCAATTAAATCTGCACTTTGTTCCTAATAAATCTCCTTGACCTGTGTATAATGATGAGGTATCCAAAAAGATCTCATCAGATCAAATCAAATCTGCCAAGAGATATACAATAGCAGCACTTGCTCTAACAGACAATGATGTTGTGACATCTCCTTTAACATCTTGATTAACCATCACAGAGCAGTAGTACCTGTTGTACCAGATCAAGATGTTCTGTCATGACATTCCAAAAACAGCCACGTCACATAACCTTAAACGTTCAGGTTCAGTGAAGTGCTCATGACATCTCTGTCACACCATTACAACCATGCACTCATACTAGGTAGGTGTAGCACAACATGTCAAGACATCACACTTGACATTTAACTAATCTAATATGACAGAAACTGAACATAACCAGTTAGTGCAGAACAACATGGCAATACATCCTACTTGACATTTCACAACCTGCAACTAATCTGTTATGGCAGATACACATACAACATGTTAAAACACCTTCAGTGACATAAGAGCTAACATAAAGGTTTAAACAAAATTTAGCCAACATACATACTGCATAGTTGCAGAACTAACAAACTCCCTCTTTGGCAAATTTTGGCTAAAACCAACAATCAGAGATACCAGCATCCGAAGACCAACACAGATTGTTAGCATAGTCACACACACATCAGCAGATAAAAACATTTATCACACAGCAGCAACTTCACAACAACAAATCAACACTCAACTACAACCTCACACAGTCACTCACACTAGCTCACCAGCTAGCATATCATCAGTTAGTGGCATCAGATATCAGTACATCATGCAATCACACACTCTCCCCCTTTTTAGCCATATTTGACAAAGCAATAGCACACTAGAGCAATATCCATACAACCTTTGGATAACACAACCAGCTCCCCCTCAAGGAAACAACCAAGGAACACTACTACTACTTACTTCTCCCCCTTTTTAGCCATAATATACCAAACCAAGCAATCATGCATCTAAGGACAATCAACCAAAAGCAAGCAAGTCAGCAGCAGAACACATCCAACTCAGAAGCTTGTATAATCTGACAGGTTACAGTACTCTCCCTGTCATGGATAACTAATGCTCCATTGCAAGAAGAACACCCAAAATGAATGGAAAACACAAGACGCATCTTCATGTCTTCAAGAGCGCACCCTCTGTTCAACACACCTGTTAAACACATTCACCTACTGGTTGACCCTCAAGCAAACCATGTACCACAATAGTACATAAATCAGATAGAAGCTTGTGTTCTCTGGAGACAAAAACCATAACATGCTGAACAGAATGTTCTGTCAACAGATGTTAAGACATCAGTCTTGACATCATGAACAGAATCCAGCTGCACTAAGAAAAACACCACATTCCAAATAAAAACAGAATCTCCAAGCTTCCCCTTAAGCCAAGGAACCAAAAAACCAAAAAACCAGAAAACCAAACAACCACCACAACACACAGAATTCTACACTACAACACTCTCATATATATCGTCGACCTTGTAAGTTGTTTAGCTTTACTCTACTTTTCAGCTTTTTTGCTAGAATGCATGTGGTTAGGATGATTCTAGGTAGTTATAGTAGCAGTCTCCGATGACTGTTGGTGGTAGACGATGGTTTGGCCACTTTCTGCTGCCGTCGTGGTCGCCAGAGCTTTAGGAGCCCATAAATTTAGGTTGTTTCTGACGCCGTTGCAACGACGAGCGTGTGCGTTATCGGCGGAGCTCATGAATTTTTGGTGTACCTATAATTTTCTGGCAGGTTCATCAGCTTTCCGGTGGAGCTTCAAACGGAATTCTGGATAGTGAACCAGGGAGAATCTCCCTGTGTGTGTAGGAGGGGTTATCCCAGGCATCTCCTTATGCAATACTTGTGCCATTTGAAATTCTGGTATGACAGATCCCAGATGTCCTACAGGATGTCGAGACATCTGGTCTGACAGAAACATCAAGGCAATTATAGCAGACCCAGATGTTCTATGACATGTCGAGACGTCTGGTCTGTTACAGATAACATGGCAAGGTATAAGCAATAACAGTACTGAAAAGCATAAACAACACACAAGGATTGTTAACCCAGTTAGATCTAACAACCTACATCTGGGGGCATACCAAGCCAAGAAGGAAGTCCACTATTAGCAGTATCAATTCATAGACCCTACAACCAACACACCCGTTGACTATCTACTCACTTACTAACTACCCAATGATCCTTCTACCTAAGTCCTCCCTAGGTAAGAGACTCCATCTCACTTCCAATCATCGCAATGATGTCTAGCAGTCAACACCTCAGCCACTGCATCAACAGCTTGATTTCCAACAACTTTTAAGTTACAGAAAAGTAGAAGACACACTTCAAAGAAACACAATCATCATTGCTTAAAAGCTCATAGATGATTGACAAATACAACTCAACTAAACAGTTCAACTCTAAGTACAAAACAGTACCAGAGTGGCTCACAATTTCACACAAACCCTAATGATCTACATCTTGGACCCCTTGCCTTTTCTAGGTTACAAGCATTCTATTTATAACTTATTCCCAACTAGATTTGGGCTTCAAATCACAGCATAACAGCTGCTACAAATCAGCAGAAACTTCTGCTACATAATAGGTCTTCAATCAAATCTTTCCTAATTTATCTCCATAATTAGAAAGTCATTATTCTTCAATATTCTTCTTGATTTTATCTTGAATCTTCCAGACCTTTAAATCAGCTCCACAAAGGATACATAATATTTCCAGGATATTATGTATCTTTTAAATCTTCACTTTTTAATTCAGCTGCAAGATCTTCTCCATAAAAATAGGAACAAATCTCCAAATAGTTTCCTAAAATGTCTCCAAGATCCTTTTTATGAAATCCAATTAAATCTGCACTTTGTTCCTAATAAATCTCCTTGACCTGTGTATAATGATGAGGTATCCAAAAAGATCTCATCAGATCAAATCAAATCTGCCAAGAGATATACAATAGCAGCACCTGCTGTAACAGACAATGATGTTGTGACATCTCCTTTAACATCTTGATTAACCATAACAGATCAGCAGTACCTGTTGTACCAGATCAAGATGTTCTGTCATGACATTCCAAAAACAGCCACGTCACATAACCTTAAACGTTCAGGTTCAGTGAAGTGCTCGTGACATCTCTGTCACACCATTACAACCATGCACTCATACTAGGTAGGTGCAGCACAACATGTCAAGACATCACACTTGACATTTAACTAATCTAATATGACAGAAACTGAACATAACCAGTTAGTGCAGAACAACATGTCAAGACATCCTACTTGACATTTCACAACCTGCAACTAATCTGTTATGGCAGATACACATACAGCATGTTAAAACACCTTCAGTGACATAAGAGCTAACATAAAGGTTTAAACAAAATTTAGCCAACATACATACTGCATAGCTGCAGAACTAACAAACTCCCCCTTTGGCAAATTTTGGCTAAAACCAACAATCAGAGATACCAGCATTAGAAGACCAACACAGATTGTTAGCACAGTCACACACACATCAGCAGATAAAAACATTTATCACACAGCAGCAACTTCACAACAACAGATCAACACTCAACTACAACCTCACACAGTCACTCACACTAGCTCACCAGTTAGCATATCATCAGTTAGTGGCATCAGATATCAGCACATCATGCAATCACACACTCTCCCCCTTTTTAGCCATATTTGACAAAGCAATAGCACACCAGAGCAATATCCATACAACCTTTAGATAACACAACCAGCTCCCCCTCAATGAAACAACCAAGGAACTCTACTACTACTTACTTCTCCCCCTTTTAGCCATAATATACCAAACCAAGCAATTATGCATCTAAGGACAATCAACCAAAAGCAAGCAAGTCAGCAGCAGAACACATCCAACTCAGAAGCTTGTACAATCTGGCAGGTTACAGTACTCTCCCTATCATGGATAACCAATGCTCCATTGCAAGAAGAACACCCAAAATGAATGGAAAACACAAGACGCATCTTCATGTCTTCAAGAGTGCACCCTCTGTTCAACACACCTGCTGAACACATTCACCTACTGCTTGACCCTCAAGCAAACCATGTACCACAACAGTACATAAATCAGATAGAAGCTTGTGTTCTCTGGAGATAAAAACCATAACATGCTGAACAGAATGTTCTGTCAACAGATGTTAAGACATCAGTCTTGACATCATGAACAGAATCCAGCTGCACTAAGAAAAACACCACATTCCAAATAAAAACAGAATCTCCAAGCTCCCCCTTAAGCCAAGGAACCAAAAAACCAGAAAACTAGAAAACCATACAACCACCACAACACACAGAATTCTACACTACAACACTCTCTACTCTCCCTCTATCTTTCTCAACATATGCTTCTTCAGCAAGAAACACCCCAAAACCACTACATGATATCCTATGACAGCTTCATGATCAAATAGTGTGTGGATACTCAGAACCCATCCGTGTACCACAACCAACAAACTTGAGATCAAAGCTCCAGGAATTTTCAGCCCAATTGTTCCATAAGCACTAAACTTATCCACTTCTAGCATGTCCCATTCACATCAGGCTTCCAAGACAATCCTTTACCCATCATTCTCCCGTATGATAAGATAAATACTTCTTAGATAAGATGTGAACTCAGAGTCCTACTCCAAGGATAACTAACCCCTAAAATGTTCTAACATCTGTTAGGACATTCTTGACACATCACATACACCACACACCATGAAAAGAAATAAACAGCCAAATAGAGAAAAGTAAATTCTCAACACTTCTGCAGTCCTGCACTTTTACATCAGACATATACATAGTCTCCCGTCAATGTATTTTGTCATTAGTTGAAAGCACAACACCTTAGATAAACGCTCAGCTCCCGTCAGAGTATTCACTATTGGATAGATGCTCATCCTTATCAAAAATAGACAAATACTTAACTCCTGTCAAGGTATTTATCATTAGTCAGATAAGACTACCTTCTCACACAAAGTAGGACATTTGGTCTGACATTCTTCTTTCACACACATCAGGCATCTGTTGATTCTTCTTCATGACAAACCATCATGACAACCATTCACACCACAAAATCATTCCAGATTAGGTCAGTGTCTTGACCTTTCACTCCACCCTGAGCTAAACAAACTTCCTTGGCTGAGGAAGCAATGAACTGAAATGATGTTTCAACATCAGTTCTAATATCAGTCTAAATCACATGGATTTAAACATTTACTATGGCTTTGGAGACAACAACCATAGTAATCCACACACATCTCTAGCAAGGGACACAAGAGGATCAACCATCAGTAGCTGATCAACCTTCAAAACCAGATTATACACACATGCAGGAACCTGCATAATCTACATTTCAAGAATCTTCTTCTCAAACTTCTAATGTTCAGACCTCCTGTCTGACTTTGAGATGTCGGATGCCATCCTTCTGCACCTAAAGCGGAGATTCCCTCTAACAGGTTTCTGGAGCATACCAAAAAAAAACATTGACTGGTCATCATAAACAAATTGTTCAAAAAAATATGCTTCTCCCAACACTTCAACCTACAAGGATACCCTTCAATCCAAAAAAAAAAAATGTTCCATTATGTGAGGACACCACATAACTGAACTCCAGCTTAAGAAGAAACTTCTCATGCAGATACTAGGGAACCATAATCCTTTGGTCCCAAAAAAAACACCAACTTCTCCTTGCTCCAAACACAAATCTGAAATGCTCATCCTAGATGGTTTGGATGACATTCCAATAATGAAGACACCAGTCAACCAGTTAGGTTAATACATCTCCTCTGTGCACATCCCTTTGAGTTTCTCTTCCACTAGAATAAGAGTTCCATGCTCTCATAGACTTGATAGTGATATCAAGTTTGAGTAAATAACCTTCATCCTGTTTTTGAGAAACACCGCCAGACATATTGAGAAAAATAAATTCTCAATACAAAGATATCAAGACATTATGTCTGACATTTCTTCGAGTTCTTCCAGCATCAGATTAAGGACTCTCCTTTATTAACTGCTAAGAACTCCTAAGGGCATTATTCATTCTCCCATCCAATAGCTACACATCCTGTGGTTGGTACACACATATAACTCATTTCAAATAGAATATGCTCCATGGCCATATACAAGATTCCATACATCTGGCTCCTTTGAACAGAAGGAACTTCCAGATTTCAGAGAGAATGTCCTTGACATTTGAGCTTGACCTCCACACAAAAAAATACAGCCTTTGTACTCCTACTCACTTGGATCAGAAAATACACTAATCCAATGAGTGACAATATGTTGATCATCTCTTGACCAACACACTTATCTAAGAAACTTCTTAGACACACAACCCAGATGCCTCCTCTTCCAAACCAGGAGTAGGTTCCAAACAGATGTGATCAATACACATTTGTTTAGCCCCCCAAGCATCTGCTATGCCATACCTTTATCCAACAAGATTCTGCACAATCTGCTGGTTTGATGTTCCAACATCTGGTAGGACATTAGTTCCCTTCTCAAGAAACACACCAAGAGATCCTTTATCAAAGCCCAGAGATTGGCCTTGTAGGGTTGGAAGCAAGAATAAATTGCTTCTAACTTTCTTCAGATCTCTTTTCAACACCCTCGTATAAAAGTTCCTTTATGAGTGGACTTGGGATGAACCACAAGTATCTTGGGCAACTCTAACAAGCTAGTTGAAGATATCCTCAAGTATCACCACACCATGTGATACACCTTCAAAGGAGAACAGAGTGTTGCATCCTCAACACACAAAACCACCAGGAATTTTCTAACAGATACATAAGCAGCGAAACACAGATAAAGAAAACCCCTTAACAACCTTCAGGCAAAACTTAATAACCTTTGCACAAACACCACACTCCATGTGCAATAGGTCAACATAGGTTTGAAAATAAATCAAACCACACAGCAGCTCACAGCCAAAGCTACAAGCCTGATAACAGACAGGTCCAATACACACCCTGTCATGAACAGTACATCCTCCACTTCTAGGGACCATTCAACCAACAATATGAACTTCTCCAAGTTCAAACTTTTCAGTAGGTACCACCTACCTTGCCCATAACCAGAAAGTATCTTCCCTAGGATCTAACCCAGAAAATAGAACAGGATGACTGCTCTGATACCAATTGAAATTCTGGTATGACAGATCCTAGATGTCCTACAGGATGTTGAGACATCTGGTCTGACAGAAACAGTAAGGCAATTATAGCAGACCCAGATGTTCTATAAGATGTCGAGACGTCTGGTCTGTTACAGATAACATGGCAAGGTATAAGTAATAACAGTACTGAAAAGCATAAACAACACATAAGGATTGTTAACCCAGTTCGGTCTAACAACCTACATCTGGGGGCATACCAAGCCAGGAAGGAAGTCCACTATTAGCAGTATCAATTCATAGACCCTACAGCCAACACACCCGTTGACGATCTACTCACTTAATAACTACCCAATGACCCTTCTACCTAAGTCTTCCCTAGGTAAGAGACTTCATCTCACTTCCAATCATCGCAATGATGTCTAACAGTCAACACCTCAGCCACTGCATTAACAACTTGATTTCCAACAACTCTTAAGTTACGGAAAAGTAGAAGACACACTTCAAAGAAACACAATCATCATTGCTTAAAAGCTCATAGATGATTAACAAATACAACTCAACTAAACAGTCCAACTCTAAGTACAAAACAGTACCAGAGTGGCTCACAATTTCACACAAACCCTAATGATCTACATCTTGGACCCCTTGCCTTTTCTAGGTTACAAGAATTCTATTTATAACTTATTCCCAACTGGATTTGGGCTTCAAATCACAGCATAACAGCTGTTACAAATCAGCATAAACTTCTGCTACATAATAGGTCTTCAATCAAATCCTTCCTAATTTATCTCCATAATTAGAAAGTCATTATTCTTCAATATTCTTCTTGATTTTATCTTGAATCTTCCAGACCTTTAAATCAGCTCCACAAAGGATACATAATATTTCCAGGATATTATGTATCTTTTAAATCTTCACTTTTTAATTCAGCTGCAAGATCTTCTCCATAAAAATAGGAACAAATCTCTAAATAGTTTCCTAAAAAGTCTCCAAGATCCTTTTTATGAAATCCAATTAAATCTTCACTTTGTTCCTAATAAATCTCCTTGACCTGTGTATAATGATGAGGTATCCAAAAAGATCTCATCAGATCAAATCAAATCTGTCAAGAGATATACAATAGCATCACCTGCTGTAACAGACAATGATGTTGTGACATCTCCTTTAACATCTTGATTAACCATCACAGAGCAGCAGTACCTGTTGTACCAGATCAAGATGTTCTGTCATGACATTCCAAAAATAGCCATGTCACATAACCTTAAACGTTCAGGTTCAGTGAAGTGCTCATGACATCTCTGTCACACCATTACAACCATGCACTCATACTAGGTAGGTGCAGCACAACATGTCAAGACATCACACTTGACGTTTAACTAATCTAATATGACAAAAACTGAACATAACCAGTTATTGCAGAACAACATGTCAAGACATCCTTCTTGACATTTCACAACCTGCAACTAATCTGTTATGGCAGATACACATACAGCATGTTAAAACACCTTCAGTGACATAAGAGCTAACATAAAGGTTTTAACAAAATTTAGCCAACATACATACTGCATAGCTGCAGAACTAACACCATTTGATTAGGGCTTAGGCCGGGGACGTCGTCCTCAGCCCTTCGCACGCCCTTTCACTTAACTATCAGTGGAAGGATGGATTTGATTTTGTCATCAAATTCATTTTTTTCCTCTACTTTTCAGGTGAAAAAGATGGCAAGCGAACCTGATCAAGAGATTCTAATAGACTCGTCCGAGGAGACCTCCTCGGAGAGTAACGACAGAGAAGTTTAGGCCACTCCTAGTGATGTCAGCGAGACTCCCCTAAGAGGACCTCTACGGAGGAGTGGACAGTTGTAGAGCCTGCCGAAGATACCTCTGTTTTTGCCTCGTTTATCGGGGATGCCTTCACGACCGTGGGGCCTGAAGAGGAGTGGAAGGTGCACTTTCCTAGCGAAGACGACTGTATTTGTACGAATTACGGGGAAAGGTTCCCGATGTATGAGTACGTCTTCAAGGACATTGGGCTAAGGTTGCCCTTCACCGACTTCCAGAGATCTGTCTTCGTACACTTGGATCTGATGCCCTCGCAGCTGCATCCCAACTCCTTAGCGTTTATTCGTGCGTTTGAGCTAACGTGTGAGTTTCTGAAGATAGGAGCCACCCTCCCTTTATTCTTTGCAATCTTCCATCTTCAGAGGCAAGTCTCGGGGAGGAGTTTGGTTGGGTTTCGCTGAAGTAGGAAAAAAAATTGTTCAAGTCGTTCTTCGAGTCTATACGGTCTTTCAAGGAGAGGTTCTATGTCATTGAGCCCATGTCAGAGAAAGCCCAGGATTCTACTTACGTCTGGGAGGTGTCAACGGATGAAAATTTGGATGATTTATACGACGAGCATGGCAAAGTGGTGGCGGACAGAGTGCTGAAATTTCCCTTTTGTTGGAGCGGGTCTCATTTTTCCCAGGGGACCGACCAGTATCTTGCCTAGCTGGAGATGCTAGGGGAGGAAAACAAAGCTGGATACACGGCGCTGGTGAATTACGTTAACAGTTTTACTCCCGCGGGGTGCTGGACTAAGAACGGGGACCCAATCTTCGAGGAAGATGGCGGGCAGAAAGTGGAGAGCCGTTATATCAACACAATGGGGCTCCTCGAGTGCAGGACTCGTGCTGATTCCTTTAAATTGCTTGGTAGTATTTGTTTTTAGTTTGTCTAGATTATCGTTTTCCCCGTTTGCTAACGTGCCTGTTATGGTTTTGCAGGTGAAATACCTTCAGCGCACGAGCGGATGGTAAAGAATGCCTAGGCGAAGGGCAAGGCTGGTGCAACGAACCCGAAGACTCGGCTTACTCAACGAGTGCCCCCTTCTCAGATAGGGACGGGGAGCTCCTCGCCTATTCCTCCTCTTACCCAGGGTTCTCCGGTGCTTGGAGCTTTGAGGTTCAAGCGGGTCCGACAGAACGAGCTGGTGGATCTTAGCTAGGCGGGGGAGAAGAGCAAGTTTGAGCTTCCTCCATGCCTTCACAACAAAAAATTCTTCAAAGGGTCCTCCCTGACGGTTCCTTAGGCGGAGTCTCTAAAGCTTGAGGGGATGGATCGTTCGAGCAAGAGGGCGATGTTAGCGCAGGATGCTTCTGCCCTAATTAGGGTCCTAGAGATAGCGGCGATCTATGCCGAAGAAGATTCCCCTCACAAGTCCAAGTTGAAGAAGGCCCAAGCAGCGATATCGGCCTTGGAGGAGAAGGTGAAGAAGGCCAAGGAGGAGGCCAAGGTTGTCGAGGAGGCGAGAAGGAAGTCTTAGGAGGAGGTGACTAAGTTAAAAGGGGAGAATGATACCCTGGTTGCGGAGAAGAAAGCCGTTGAGGATTTGGTCGAGCAGATAATGTCTGCGGCGGCCCCAGCTGAAGACGAGCACGAGGATCTGAAAGACCTGAAGACTCGGGCTGAGTTAGTTGCCCACATTGTGTAGGCAGAGGATAACGTCTGTGCCACCGGTGAGGATTCCTTCAACAACGTTGTGACGTAGCTGAAACTTGCGAACCCGGGGGTCCCACTGTCCACTGAGGGGACCAGTTTCCTGTACCATGTCGAGGGCAAAAAGATCGTCATCCCCAACTTTCTTCAAGTCTGAGATGAGCATGCTCATATTCTTCAAGAGGAGCCTCAGTCGACGCAGACTATCCCCGAGGAGGCCCAGCAGATAGAAGAGTGATATCGTTTGTTGTATTTCCGGCCTGCGTGTCGTGTTTATGTAACTTATCATTTTGTATGGGGCATGGCCCCCTTTCTATGTAACAAGTACAATTTGTGTTCCTCGTGACCCTCTGCTAATGTAATATGTATGTTTTTTGCCTCTTTGGCCCGTTTTTGTATGACTTACGTTTGTGCATGGCTTTATATGCTTTTATTTTTGCTAAGTGTAGTAACTTTGCTCGATACAAGTGTGTGCTCGTAATAAGGGTGACTTAGTGATTTGTTGTTTCGGGGTCTGCTCGACTGAGATGTGTTCGTCAGTGAGGGGGACTGATCGAACGACCAGGGTAGTTACCGGGAATGAGAGCGGAGCTCAGGACGCGTTTGAGGCCTGAGTTCGTGGCGTGAACTTCCCATAGCGAGCTGGGTGTTATGCCTATCACGGTACTTTGACGAGGGCGGACTCGATTGAGGAACCGCCGTCGGACATGGGTTCTGATCTTTCTTGAGCGGGATCCTGTCTTAGTTTGTATGCAACGCTTATACCTGGGCGCGCATCCGTAGTCGGGATGTTATGCTCGCCGCATTGACGAAGCAAGCCAATGATTAGGGCCTTAGCTATAATATTGTTTTAGCTTTTCGGCGTTCCATGGTTGAGCGAGTTCTTCCCCATTGAGGTATTTTAGGTAGTAGGCCCCATTCTTTGTCTTTGCCCGGGCGCGATAGGGTCCTTCCCAGTTTGTGGCGAGTTTTCCTTCTCGAGAATCCTTGTGATTCCTTCTTAAGACAAGGCTACCCACTTTGAATTCTCGTTGTATAACCTTGGCGTTGTGCCTGATTGCAATTTTTTGTTTTAATGAGGCTTCGCGGAGAGCTGCTCCTAATCGGACCTCTTCGACGAGGTCGAGCTCCTCCCTTAGTGCCTTGTTATTTGTCTCCTCGTCCAGGGGAGATTCAGTCCGCCTGGATGGTATGTGTATCTCGATGGGGATCACTGCCTCAGTTCTGTAAGCTAGGCGGAAAGGTGTTTCCCTAGTTGAAGAGTGGGGCATAGTGCGGTAGGCCCTGAGCACGCTGTGCAGTTCCTCGACCCAGGCTTTCTTTGTTTCGTCCAGCCTTCGTTTAAGGCCCCGCAGGATTACTCTGTTTTCCACTTCGTCCTGCCCGTTAGTTTGGGGATGTTCGACCGACGCGAAGTGCTATTTCGCGCCTAGTTGGGTGATGAAGACCTGAAATTTTTTGTCCGTGAACTGTGTCTCGTTGTCGATGACTATTGCTTGGGGAATGCCAAAGCGGGCAAGGATGTTCTGCTTGTAGAAGCGAAGTATGTTATGGGCCGTTATTTTGGCCAGAGCCTCTGCTTCTATCCACTTAGTGAAGTAGTCAACACCCACTATCAAGTACTTGTTCTGGTGCGATCCCACGACGAATGGTCCCAGGATGTCTAGGCCCCACTATGTGAATGGTCACGTGGAGGACGTTGCTTTGAGCTCGTTGGGTGGAGCCAGGTGCATGTCCCCGTTCCGTTGGTATTTGTAGAATTTCTTCACGTGTTCTTTTGCATCATGCTGCATGGTCTGCCAGTAGTACCCTGCTCGTATGGCTTTCCTGGCGATGGATCTCCCCCCGAGGTGCTGGGGGTTGATCCCTTTGTGGATCTCGCGCAAGACGTGGGCGACCATCTCTTCCTCGACACATTTGAGTAAAGGGATGGAGAACCCTCGCCTGTAGAGCTTGTTTTCGACTAGGACATAAAAGTGGGCCCTGCGCCTGACTACGCTGGCCTCTTTGGGGTCGGATGGGAGTTCATCCTTAGCGAGGTAATTATAAACGGGGGTCATCCAGCAGTTGCTGTCGCCGCTGACTTGCACGTCAAGGATTGTGGAGGTTTTCTCGATGCTGGGTCGAGGAAGCACTTCCTGGATGACGAATTTGTTTCTGCCCTTTTTCTTCATGCTCGTCAGTTTTGACAACACGTCTGCTCTGACATTATGTTCGCAGGGAACATGTTTTACTTCTAGTGTAGCGAACTTCGTCATTTTTTCCTTGACCAGGGATAAGTATTCGAACAAGTTGTCATTCTTGGCTTGATATTCTCCTCGAACTTGGAGGGCCACGAGTTGAGAATCAGTGCAGATGACGACTTCTTCGGCCCCTAGGTCCTCGGCTAGGCGTAGACCGGCGAGGAAGGCTTCATACTCAGCCTGATTGTTAGAAGTATGGAAATATAAGGTAAGCGAGACTTCGATGATAATTCCCTCATCATTTTCCAAGATGATACGTGCCCCACTTCTTGCCGAGCTGGATGCTCCGTCGACGAAGATAGTCCATTTGCGCGCCCTGCAAGTGGGGAAATCGGTGAACGTCATTTCTGCGACAAAGTCGGCCAGTGCCTGGGCCTTGAGGACTTTTACGCTCTCATATTGAAAGTCGAATTCAGATAGTTCCAACGACCACTTGAGCATTATGTCGGCCATGTCTGGTCGTCCTAACAGTTGCTTTACGGGTTGATCTATTCGGACCATGATTGTGTGGGCCAGAAAGTAGTGCCTTAGTCTCCGTACAGCATTGATGAGGGCCAGAGCTACTTTCTCTATTTGTTGGTATCTCAGATCTGGTCCTTGCAATGCCTTGCTTGTGAAGTATATGGGTTTTTTCCCGTCCGGCGTGTGACGGATGAGGGAGCCGCTGACGGCCTCGGTTGCTAGATAAAGGTATAGGGTTTCGCCGTTATCTGGTCGGGAGAGGACTGGTGGCTCTGACAATGCTCATTTTAGGTGGAGGAGAGCCTGGTCGCATTCCTCCGTCCATTTGAAAGCTGCCTCCTTTCGGAGGAGTTTGAAAAAGGGCGGTGCGTGCTGGGAAGACTTGGCCACAAAGCGAGATAATGAAGCGAGCATCCCGTTAAGGGATTGGAAAGATTTCTTCGAGCTGGGCGTAGGAAACTCAGAGAAGGCCCTGCACTTGTCGGGGTTAGCTTTGATTCCTCGTTCCGTCAGATAGAAGCCGAGGAACTTGCCTGCTCGTACCCTAAACGTGCATTTCTCCGGGTTGAAATGCATCCAATATTTCCTGGCCTGCTCGAAGACTTTTCTTAAATGGGCCATGTGATTGGTTTCCTCGAGGAACTTCATAATCATATCGTCCATATAGACTTCAAGCATGTCCCCGATTTCTCCCCAGAAGACCTTGTTCATCATCCTTTGGTAGGTTCCGTCAGCATTCTTCAAGCCAAAGGGCATTACGTTGTAGTAATAATTGCTCGACTCGGTCATGACGGTTGTGTACCTTTTGTCGTTTTTCGCCATTGGTATTTGATTGTATCCCGAATAGGCATCCATGAACGATAAGAGTTTAAAATCGGCCGAATTATCAACAAGTTTATCTATATTGGGAGGGGGTAAGCATCTTTAGGGCATGCCCTATTGAGATCAGTATAATCAACACACGTACGCAACTTTCCATTATACTTTTTAACGAGTACAACATTGGACAACCAAGTAGTGTACTTGGCCTCCGAAAGAAAGTTTGCCTCGAGGAGGTCTTTTACAGTTTGTTCTGCAGCCTCCGTTTTCTCCGGAGACTGCTTTCTCCTAGGTTGTGCTACATCCTTGGCGGCGGGGTCAATTGTGAGCTGATGGCAGGTGACAGTAGGTCTAAGTTGGGCATTTCCACGGTGCTCCAGGCGAATAAGTCCGCATTATCTCGGAGGCACGCTTTGAGTTATTTCCTCGCTATGTCGGGGATGCCGGTCTCTATCTTCAATGCTCGCTGGGGGTCATCGCCGAGCAGGACGAGTTCAAACTCGCCATCCAGAATTGAGCGCATCGGATAGGAGCTATCGTCGGTGCTGGTTGAAACGGAGGGGCTGCTCGAATAAGTCTGGCTCTCCTTCTGGTCATCTTCGGAGAAGCGGCTGTCGAGGTCGATAGAGTCGACGCAGGGCAGCGGCTTGGCTTCCTAGGAGCTGCTGGGCAGGGCCGGTTTGCCGGAAGTCTTTGGCTTGGTAGCAATGGCGTTGAGTCCTTTGGTGGCTACTTCGAAGCATCTCCTTGCTGCCTCGATTTCCCCGTATAAAGTGGAGACCATACCCTTAGAAGTGTAGTACTTTACTTTTAGATGCACAGTTGAGGGTACGATCACCAATTCAGCCAAGGTTGGCCGCCCAAAGATGCACTGATAGAGAGAAGGGCAGTCGATAACCAAGAATTGGACTTTAATAGACCTGGTTGTCTCTGCAGATCTGAAAGTCACGATCAATTCCACATATCCCCAGGGATTTGCGACCGACTCATTGAAGCCCTGTAGGTCAGAACCTACGTAGGGGGTCAGGTGCGATTCATCTAGCTGGAGAGTGGAAAACTGCTGCGAGTACATGATGTCGACCGAACTGCCTTGGTTGACTAATATTCAGCGAACGTCAAAGTTAGCCATCTGGACTCTTACGAGCAGCGGAATACTTGATTTCGGAGCCCCACTGAGGAGTTCCTCACGGTAGAAAGAGATGGGGACCGACTCTCCCCAAACTTTGTCGAGCGTTGTACTCCTGTTGGAACTCGTGTTGAGAAAGTTCTCGAACTTCCTTTTCACAGAGCCCATGGTAACTTTGTTGAATCCCCCTCCGGAAATGACCATGGAGGAGGGGAAAGTTTCCCACTGGCTATGTACTGCAAAGTAGGGGGAGCGCTGAGCTCCTTAGGAACATAGAAGTCCTCAGGTCGTGATACACTCATGGCAACCTGAAGGTTTGTCTCTTCCGAGGAAGACACCTCTTCCTCGACTTTCTTCGACTCCTGGGCGTCCTGCCGGGGAGTCTTTATCTTCTTGGTAAACTATTTTAGGTGGTCGTCCCTGATCAGTATCTCTATGACATCCTTCAGGTGGATGCAGTCATCGGTTGTGTGGTCGTGACTTTTGTGGAAATGGCAGTATTTCGACTTGTCAGCGTTCAGCTTGGACGGTATCTGCTTAGGGAATCGAACCCCTTCTTGTTTGAACTCTGAGTTGGTGCATTTGGAGAGGATTTTATCCTTGGAGAAGGTCAGGGGAGTATACTCATGGAAGCAGCCAGAGGGTCCTTTGTTGTCCTGGGACTCCCGGGGGCGATCTTCACGTCTCTTGGCTCCCCGACGAGATATCGAGGGTTCATCGCTCTTGGAGGTTCGGGAACTTTCCTGATGGCGTGAGACCCGAGTGGTGTTGGTCGCCTCTTTTTCCTCGTACTGGATATATGCTTGCGCCTTGAGGAGGAAGGCGTCCAGATTCCTTGGAGTTTCAATGCTAACAGCTTTGGCGAATTTCGTACGGGGACGAAGTCCTCGCTCGAGCAAGAACTTTTTCTTGTCATCGGTCGTTGAGACCTATACTGCTTCTTTATTGAACCTCTCAATGCATGCGCGGAGAGGCTCATCCTTCACTTGAATTATGGTCTTAAGGGAGGCTTCAATCTTCGGGTGGCGGCGGGATTCCGTAAAGTTTCTGGAGAACATTCTCCCTAGTTGTCTCCACGAGGTGATGGACTCGTCGGGGAGTTTCTTATACCAGGTCATTGCTCCCTTCCTGAGCGTGGTAGGGAACAGTCGACATTTGATGGCGCCCCAGACACCGCGATAATCAAGCAGTGCATCTATATTTTCAATGTGCTCGTCAGGATCCGTCGTTCCGTCGTAGATGCCCAAAATGGTGGTTTCTCCAATCCCTTGGGGAGGCACATGGCCATAATCTCCTGAGACAACGGGCCGCGGGGCTCGTCGTCACTGCTGCTACTGGTCAATAACGGGGAGCGGTGCTTCACTCAGGGATAGGACGGTGACTTCGGCGGGGGGATGGGGTTCGTGCCCGACCCTTGGATCTAGGCGGGGGTGAATGTTAGTCTCTCCTGGTCCTCTTGTTTCTTGGGGAGTACTGGCTCTGCGGGGAAATGTGGTTATGCTTTCGAATGACAAGGGACTCTGGTTCGGGTGGTGCCTGACAGTCTCTTTCCCGTCGGGGAGGTGGGATTCAGGATCGTCGGCGCTCCTTCCTCAACGGAGGGGATCTTGGTCGGGCAGACTCCTCTAGAGCCCCAATCCTCGCATTTTACTGGAGGATTAGGAGATTGGTTTTGTTGAGAGCTTCAAGAAGGACCGCCACGGCCGGGTCAGCGTTGGGCGGAATGGGAATAGGCTGATTGTCCAAGGAGGGCTGGTATTCAACATGATCAGCTCGAGTGGGGGAGGGATACACAGTGGCCCCATCCCTCAAATGATGGGCGTCGCCTCCGAAGAAAGGTGCAGTTCCATCAGTATCAGTCTTACTGACGGAGAGAAAAGCAGGATTGCGAGCATCATGAATGTGATCTTGGCTTTCCATGATCAGAGTCTTGGACAAAGAGTTGTTTTGGTCTTGAATCTATGGTGGATGTTAGACGAGGATAACAAGTTTCCCACAGACGGCGCCACTAAACTTGACGGCTGATCAGAACCTGAAGTGGGCCAAGAAAGATGTATGTGATGTTGGGTGTGTGAGATGAGAAGGGGGTGTACCTGAAAGGCACTTTGATGCTAAAGTAAGAATCGAGAGAGGAAAAGACAAGTCCAAAAGTATGTATTTCCTAGGATGATTTGGAATACCTAACCCCCTCAAATGAAAGGGTTTTTATAGTGCCCCCAGCGCGTGGCCAGCGGTCCCTATTTTCTAGGCGAAATAACTGTTTCCCGAAGAATAGGTAACTACCAGAAACTAGCCGTTAGGACGGGCAGAGGTGCCCGAAACTAGCCGTTGCTACGGGCAAAGATGTATTTCCGGGCACGGGCATCGTGGTTGTTTCTGGATGGTGGAGTCGTGCATGACGGACAGGAATTACCAAGGAGGAGCAGGTGACCCTGGGGGTCGTCTGACCATATTTGCTCGGTAAGGGGGGCAGAAAGGTAAAAGTTGCCCCCAATTTGGCTGGACCTAGGCAATTGGGCCGTTCTGGGAGCAGAAGTGGATTGGGCCATGCCTAGTCATTGGTCCAGTCCGGAACACATCCTAACCATGACACTCAATTATTCATTATTTTCTTTCCTTTTTATCCAATTCGCAGCCCATGCCCATTTCTTCTTTTTGTTGAAACAGAAACTTTTGAAATGAATGGCTGCATGAGAACACCGCAAGCGACCATGTCAGTTTCCCTCAGGCCACCGCAAGATCATCTTCTTCTAAGGTGAGTGTTTATTTTTGTTTTTTACTTTCTTCTGATTAGCACTCTGTGTTTGAAAATAATCAATATTTATGTTTTAAAAATAGTTTGAAACAATTAGATATTTTTATTTGAAATTAAAAATTCTACCCTTTCCAAAAGCCTAAAATATTTTGATCTTAGGAGTCGTTTAATCTAGCTCTAACCTTTTTTTCTATGTCTCTTATATGTTGTAAATATTGGGACATCAATTGTTTTTACTCGTTGATTGCCTTAGGACATCAAACGAGAGAGAATGAGTATTTGTTTGTTTAAATAGATAAATTGAAAATTATTGGAGGAAATTGTTTTATTTTTACTCGACCATGACTTCATTAGGCATATTGTTGCGGTGCGAATCGGATAACAAGCTATTAATTAACTTGCATCACATTTCTTTGAATTCACCACCGACTATGATTTATCCAAAGGAAAAGTTCAAGATCGAGAAAAACTAAAGGGGGAGATCTAAGGTTCGGGGGTTAGTTATACTAAGGGAAGGTATTAGCACCCTTAATATCTATAGTACTCTACAGGAACCTCTTGTTTATGTTTGTGTTATGCTATGTTTACTTGCTAAGATATCTATGCTAAGGTAAAGACCTAGGGGTATGTACACTAAGTTTGCTCGCCAAGACATCGCATCTTGTGCCTGCGTATCTGACTAAAGAATCAGAGCAACCATAGTTCACCTAACTAAGGGTGAGGAACCATTGACTGTGGTCAAAGTTCCAAGGGGAATGAGTATGAGCTCATGTAGAGTTTAAGAAACTCTCTAAGTCTAAGTTGTAATGGGGTGAAGTGAATACTCAAAGTAATGAGTCTCACGTAGAGTTTTAAAACTCTAACCTAATTCTAAGTTATGATGAAAATGGCTCTCATGAGGCCAAGGGAAAGGATAGTATCTTATGACTATGAGGTCAAGGTGGGAGATGGCTCTTATGAGGCCAAGGTGGGACCCTATGAGGTCAAAGGTAAGAGGTGGCTCTATGACTATGAGGTCAAGAGTGGATCCTATGACTATGAGGCCAAGGGAAGGTAATGAGCTATCTATGACTTTGAGGTCAATAGAGAGACTTTCCTTTGGAAGGAGGGGAAGGAAACTTCTTGTAAACAAGAGTTGAAGGGGGATTGAAGTTAAGTTGTAATCAATAAGAGGATAATAATTAATTGTAAATAACATCAAAGCATGATATGTACATCCATGTATGAGCATGACAAAAGATAGCGAGATGGATCATAACAAACATGAGCAAATGAACACAAGCATGGAAAAGTTTTCAAGAACTATGAAATTAAGAGTGAGACAATCATATCAACAAAAATTCATCTTGAGAATTCTAAGAGGTGCCACAAGTTATGGATAATAGTGATGAGGTGTCAACCAAAACTCAAACTAGACCTACTCAAAAGTCTTCAACAACATTGATGCTCACACTCAAAATAACCTCTTGAAAATATCTTGGAACAACTTAGAAAATTGTCTCAAAAGTGTGAGAAAATAAATTCATCATTAGGATTGAAACAAAATTCTTAAAAGTTCACAAAATTATAATAAATATCGAAGTAAAAATGAAAATTTGTTATGAATAAAAATAAATGTGGATGTCCATTCTTATTCTTCTTTTCATCTTCATATTCCCTATTAATATCTGTGACTTTCCATCTCCCTTAGGCCCTATAAATAAGGTCTATATTGCAACCTAAAATGTACTTTTGGCAAAAGATAATATGAGATTACTTTTCTCTTCTCTTCCTCTCTTTGATCTCTATATTGTTTTGTTTAGTTTCATAACACGTTATCAGCACGAAACTCTACCATATGAATGTTAACTAATTGTCTAAGAAGTAATACAAATAGTTTGATAATGAATGTCTAACGATATGAAGCTTCACGATTTAGAAGGTAATATTATTATTTTTTGTTTCGTAATATATATTTCTAATTCTGCCTATTTTGCATTGATGTATTTATTAGAAGAAAAAAATCAACAATGATTTTCATGCATTCCAGAAGGATTGGATAAATAATGTTAAAATATCTCTGAAAGACTATAAAATAATGTATTTGTTATATAGTTCCTGAAGAACTTAACAAATATCCTTGAAGGATGGAAAAATAATAATTTATTATATAGTTCTTGAAGAACTTATCAAACATCCCTGAAGAAGAGCAACATAATAATTTATTATATAGTTCTCGAAGAATTTATCTAGCATCCTTGAAGGATATCAAAATAATAATTTATTATATAGTTCCTGAAGAACTGATCAACATTCATGAAATATAGTTCTTGAAGAACTTATATTGCATCCCCGGAGGATTGCACGAAAACTGTTTATCTTTATCATTGTTTGAAGATCTATGATCTACCCTTCGAAAAAAAATTATATATATTATAAAGGATCCCTAAAGGATTGATTAAAGAATGAATTAATTTTATTCATTTATCAAAGAATGGTTATCCCTTGATGATTAATATGAAAATGATTATTCTGTCTCCATTGATCAGAAAAGTATCAATGACGGTTTTCATGGATCTTAGAAAAATTGACAATCACAAAAGGATTGCATGAATAATATTAATAAATGTAAATTTATTAAGATTGAAAAATATATATTATATACAAATTATTTTATATTTACTAGATATTGAAACAAATTAGAAGAATAGAATCATATGTATTATGGTAAACCAGATGTTTACAAATCACACTTAAGTGTGTTGTTGGCAAAATCGGTTGGGTCATCTCAGATGTATTATGATGTGAGAACTAGTTTTGAAGAACCAGAAGTTTCTTCAAGGCCAATAAAATTTGTGTGTTCCTAAAGGAAAATTTGATAAATTGAGTTTTTATGACATTAATTGTTGCATCGACTAAAAGACCGTGCATTTGTCTATTCACAGCCATAAGTTTGTGAAATTATTTTCTCAACTAATTAGACTAAGATCTTGTTTTCTGGATTTTTCAGAAATTCCTTGATAAGTATCACATATATTATTAAAATTAATATTGAACATCTTGAAGAACATGCTTATAAAAAATGGACTTGAAGATCCATTCTTTAGACGTCTAAAGTTAGTTATACAGTTGATACTTGTGAGATCATCAATTCTAAATTAGATATTTGAAACACACAAAGTATGGTATTAAGATATTTATTCACATTAAGCCAACAAGTTAGTGCATGATAATTCTCCCCTTAACTTACAAATTATTTTAGGTTCATAATCTAATACTTCTCATCTAAGTAAACTTTGAAAGAATGTTGAGAAAATTAATTTTACATGAATATCGTATTTGAGGTTTATCTTGGTCCAATAATTGGATATGTGCTTGAAACTCAGTAGGCTGATTATCAATTGATAAATTAATTTTCCCAACATTAGGGGGAGAGAATAAGCAGCTCAAAGTGTGAACCAGAAGTTCAAATGAACAATTTGAAATAAAATATTATTATATAATTTTGATCCTCGAAGTTCAAAACACAATTCATTTGCAAAGTTTATGAAACAAATTATTAGCTGCTAATATTCCACTCAAGGTGGATTCTAATATTGGCCAATATAATTTTGCAAATGAGTTATAACTGCGTCTGAAGCGTGGTAGAAAAGTCGGTTTCGATGTTAAAAGTCTTCTACCAAGAAAAGAAACTAAAGTTAAAAATGACCCAAATGATGATATGAAAACTCTAAGAGCACTTTGACATAATTTAATTTTGAGTTCCGGAAGAACTAACCAGGTACCTGAAATTTATGAAAATTAGGAGATCTCGATAAATTATGTCATGAATGGAATATGATGGAACCAAAATAAAGTCAATGTTGACAATGTCTTTGTATACAGTATATCGCTATATTATAATAAATAATAATGAGGATCATGAGTCAAAGTCTATCAAAGATTGTAGACAAAGTGAGAATTGGCCAAAATGAATATATTCAATTGAAGACGAATTAAACTCACTTTATAAGTGACTCGATTTTGGACTTGTAGTTCGAACACCTGAAGGTGTAAACCCAATTGGATATAAATGACTTTGTTTGTGAAAAGGTAAAGTAAATGGTGAAATTGTGAGATACAAAGCTTGGGTTGTTATTCAATAATCTTCACAAAGACCTAAGATTTATTTTGATGAAACATATCCACCTGCAGTGGATGCAATTAAATTCTGATATTTAATTAAGTTTGTAGCACATGAAGGTCTTAATTTGCACAAGATGGATGTTGTAACAACTTATCTGTATGGTTCACTTGATAGTGAAATTTACATGAAACTCCCTGAAGGGTTCAATATACCAGATGCACATCACTCCGAATCTCGAGAAAGCTACTCCATAAGATTGAACAATCTGAACGAATATGGTATAATTGTCTCAGTGAATATTTGCTTAGAGAGGGATATACAAATAACTCCATTTGTCCTTGTAATTTTATAAGAAGATCTGGAAAGGAATTTGCAATAATAGTTGTCTATGTGGATGACATAAATATTATTGGAACTCCTGAAGAGCTTCCAAAAGCTATGAATTGTTTAAAGAAAGAGTTTGAGATGAAGGACTTAGGAAAGACAAAATTATGTCTAGGTTTGCAAATTGAACATTTGGACAAGGGAATATTTGTACATCAAGAAGGCTATATAAAAACGGTGTTAAAACGCTTCTATATGGACAAATGTCACCCGTTGTCTACTCCAATGGTTGTTAGATCATTAGATGTGGAGAAAGATCCTTTCAGACCTCGAGAAAAGGATGAAGAATTGCTTGGTCCTGAAGTACCATATCTCAGTGCAATTGGAGCACTAATGTACCTTGCTAATTATACACGTCCTGATATATCATTTGTTGTCAATCTATTAGCAAGAAATAGTTCTTCACCTACATGAAGACATTGGAACGGAGTCAAACATATACTATGTTACCTTAAAGGTACAATAGACATGGGTTTGTTTTATAGCAAAGTATCCAGATTTGAATTAACAGGTTATGCAGATGCAGGTTACTTGTCAGATCCTCATAATGGTAGATCACAAATAGGTTATTTGTTTACATGTGGGGGTACAGCTATTTCATTGAGATTAGTCAAACAAACCATAGCAGTAACATCATCTAATCATGCAGAACTTTTAGAATTACATGAGGCAAGTCGAGAATGCGTTTGGTTGAGATCCTTAATTCAGGACATCCAAAATACTTGTGGTTTATCTTCTGAGATATTAAATTCAACAACCATATATGAAGATAATACTGCATGCATCGCACAATTGAAAGCTGGTTACATTAAAGGATACCGGACAAAACACATTTCTCCAAAGTTCTTTTTTACTCATGATCTTCAAAAGAGTGGTGATATAAGCATCCAACAAATCTGTTCATGTGATAATCTTGCATACCTTTTCACAAAGTCACTCTCAAGTAGAATTTTTAATCAAATAATACAAAAGATTGGTCTTCATCGAAGAAATGATTGTTTAGCTGAGGGGGAGAAATGATAGGATATTGTACTCTTTTTCCTTCACTAGATTTTTTTCCCACTGGGTTTTTTCTAGTAAGGTTTTAACGAGGCATATCCTCAATGGACATCTAAGGGGGACTGTTATGAATAAAAATAAATGTGGATGTCCATTCTTATTCTTCTTTTCATCTTCATATTCCCTATTAATAGCTGTGACTTTCCATCTCCCTTAGGCCCTATAAATAAGGTCCATATTGCAACATAAAATGTACTTTTGGCAGAAGATAATATGAGATTACTTTTCTCTTCTCTTCCTCTCTTTGATCTCTATATTGTTTTGTTTAGTTTCATAAAAAAATTAAATAAATCAAACATTTGAAATGTTAATATAATATTTTTTGGAATTTTGTGTTTAAAGGAAAAATATTTAAATAATTTAAACTGAAGTGAAAATTAAAATAAAATAAAAAAAGTAAAACAAAATGAGACAGGGGGTGTATTAGTAACTTTAGCCTGGACTAGTTTCTAGTGTCTGCGCATGGGCCCATGATCCAGGGGGGTGTGAAGAGTGAAAGTGATAAGGCCCAGGTCCATTTGGAAACAAACATCAGCCAAAAAATAAAACACGGTCATGTGCACAAAAAAATGTTATGCGCAACATTCATATCAATTGGTCATGTGGGTTTTTAAATTGCCAAACGACAAGAATAGTCCCTCGGCCAATCGCAGCTCGCCATACTCCATCTTCCTCATGCAACATGAAGGAAAGATGGAAAGACCATCGTGAAACCCGACCATGACAGTGACAAACCCTTCACCTTGTTCAACCATTTCCAAGTTCATTTCTTAACCAAAAATCATGAAATAAAACATCATCGTGTAGTACTCATAACATAGAACAGTACTGGACTCTAAATGACTCCAAATGATAACTGAAACATGGAGAAAAATCTCATGGAAAGATGGCATGCAACTGAAATCAACACGTCACATTGGTATATGATCAATATCTCAAATAGAACAAACACATTATCATTTCAATTTAACAGATGCAGTGTATCAAGACATGACAACTTTCTAGAATAGTGAACATTAATCATGGAAGTAAGAAGTCATGGAAGATGCTTACCAAGTGGAGTCAAGTCCACTGCTTCTTCACTTGGAAATTATAGAAATCCAAACTTCTTCTCTGACTAAAGATGATGTGCTAGCTCTTGAATAAGACGCGCAAGCTCTGGTCTCCTCTTTGTGGTGTGCGAGTTCCTTTTTTTAAATGGGATAGGAGTGTGAAGTAAATGGTGTTGAATATTCTGTTGTTGATGATTTTTTGTTGGTTGATGTATTGATGTAAAAAGAAACTCACAAGTTCTCAAGGTTTGGTGTGATGATTGTTGGTGATTGTTGGTGATTGTTAGTGTGATATGCAAGAAGAAACTCACAAGTTTCCACGGGTTGTTGTATTGATGGTTCTGATGTGGTTGTATTGTTTTTGTTGCTGCTGAACAAGTGAGGAGGAGTCTCCTTTTATAAGAGAGCAGGTTGGTTATGGCAATGTAAACACAAAGGATAATGGTTTTGTTCAAGAGGATAAAATCACAAAAAAAAAAGATTTTGCGCATGGTTTTGTTCTGAAGAGAAAGTGTAGTATAGCAGCTGTTACACGCATGACCTTTTACTAATCAATCTTGAGCCAAGTGAAACTTGTAGAGGATGTCCTGGTTGCTTGAGCTTAGGGTTTGGTCAGAAAAATGCAAAGGCATGGACCAGAGGTTATGTTGCAAAGTAAATTACATGATGGTTTATACTTTTAGCTTTTGTGTGTCAAAATGTGAAGTACAAAGCGGTTGTACTTTAGAGTCTTTCTTGCGCGAGTTTTATGGGATAAAGCAAAGTGTTGGAAGTTGATAAGATAACTCAGCACTTGTACTTGTGACCATCTTTTCTCAGACATTGTTCAAGTTTGCAAGGAAAGTTTGCAAAGGAAGTAAACCACATTGTGCTCTTTTGCCACATGAGCATATTGCCTCCTTAGGGTCAAACAACATGTTTTTTTATTCTTTGGAAAGTTAAGATATAATAAAACACTCACGTGTTGATGGCAGCCTAGAAACATGTAACAAAAGTGCCAAAGGATGGATGTAGCAACAATGATAAAAATCTGAATTTTTAGTGTATGTAACATTGTAACATGCCAACTTTGGTTTAACATTTCTTGATGATCCATACTCCATTTTAAGAGTTCTTTGGCTCTTTGAAAAGTGGACACTTAATAGCACATCTTTCATGTGGAAAGTGGTTTGAAATAATGCTTGTAACAATGAGAAAAATCTCCACAAAGTCATGCGCATGAATTGGCAAAAAGGACTTAGCAAATTTTCTAAGTTATAGATTTTTTCAATTTGAAGCACTCCACTTTAAAGGATCATAACTTGAGATTTCCTTATCCAAATGAGGAGTTCCAAAAATGCTTGGAAAGCTTGAAGAACAAAGAATAACTTTCATGTCCAAAGATTTTTTATTTGAAGCTTGTAACTAGGTGAAAGATTAAGTCAAAGATGGATGTAAATTAGGGTGAAAATGACTAAAATTTCACTAAGTCCTAAAGGCAACTTATCTTCCAAATCTCATAACTTAAGAATCATGCACTTTTTGGAGAAGGGTCCTTTAATACACTTTGAAGTTCATGGAAAGAGCTTCCATTTGAGCTTTGATTCACTCAAATCAGATGTGTGGTTTGAAAGTTATGGCCTTCCCAATTTTGCACAAGAAGTGAATTTTCCACACTTAGAAAGTTTCAAAGACCAAACATTGCCTCCTTTGCAAGAAACCTCTCAAAACTTAACTTCTCATACCACTTCTCAGTCAACTGATGAACACTTGTGATGATTGTAGGGAACCAGAGAATCTTAGGAGGTCTTGAATCATGTGAGATTCTGGCTCATTGACTTTTCCCTTTTTCTTGTGCAAACCCTATCTTTCACATAAAAGAACAAACTAGCAAGATATGGTGGTTAGTTAACAATGCATAGATGATTGATCCCTATATGTAAGTGCAATATGATATGACATCTAAGGGGTAAGATTTGGGGTACAACAGTTGCCCCTATTTAAATAGCTTTACCAGATGGCACGAGGAATGGAAATCCTCGGGACATCAAGGTAAAAGGTATTTAAATATAGCAAACCGAAAATTTTGCTCTTAGATGGAATGCAGATGCTGACAGGCGACGGACATGCAGATGCTGACATGCCATGAACTTCTAGTATGATGATATGATGCCATGATAGTGCAGACAAACAAAACACCAAAGATAAAGAGCAAATAACCACAGATAAGCTTACTGGGGAAGGATGAAGGTTAGTATACACGAGGAAGACTCACTGGGGATACAGGCTAACCAACAGAAGAGACTCAATGAGGAGACTCTGAGGAAACACTGGGAATAGAAAAATAAAGGGGGAAACCCTACAGATCCTCACTGAAGCCAGAGAGGTATTCTCCACTGGGGGAATCCAAGGAGATGGACGACAGGTTCATATGTGACCGGACAACACTGGGGAAATGAAACACGTTATTATTGGGCATGAAACCAGAAAGAAGACATGATATCTATTGGGGATCAATTTGAAATAAAGGATAGACATCCTACAAGAGATTTCCTGGAGATTTCTTATATTGAAGAGTTCAAACGGGATCCTCAAGAAAAACCATAGATAAAATCTGTGCGCCAAATAATGAGTGATGACTGGACTTTTTAGCTGGGAACAAGGTTAATGAGTTGGATTTTGAACACCAGTATGAGCTGGATTTTTTTTGGGTACTAGTATGAGCTGGATTTTAAATTTCAGTTTAGGTTCATATTTGACCTGGTTTCAAACAACGGGTTCATATTTGACCTGAGGTTTAGGTTCATATTTGACCTGATTTCAAACAACGGGTTCATATTTGACTCGAGGTTTTAGGTTCATATTTGACCTGAGTGATGTTTTAGAAGGGAAAGATCCTCACTGGTGGTAAAATCAAGAGATGGTCTCTACTGGGGAAAATCCAGAGTAGTGGATCAACAAGTCCGTGTATGATTGGCCAACACTCTGAAAAGTAACCTTATTGGAAGTAGAACCAAAATATGGGCTCCAATAAAGGTATCTAGAAGGATTGATCATCAAGTCTAAACGTGACTAGATGACATTCTAGAAATAAAGATCCTCAATGAAGGTTGAACTGGAAACACGGTCTTTACTGGGAAAATACATCCAAAGTGATGGAACAACAGGTTCAAGTATGACCGATTGGCACTTTAGAAGGAAGAACCTCCTTGGAGATAGAACCAAAAGATGGGCTCCAATAAAGATATCTAGAATGATTGATCATCAAGGCTAAACATGACTAGATGACATTCTAGAAATAAAGATCCTCAATGAAGGTTGAACCGGAAAGACGGTCTTCACTGGGAAAATACATCCAAAGTGATGGAACAACAAGTTCAAGTATGACCGATTGGCACTTTAGAAGGAAGAACCTCCTTGGAGATAGAACCAAAAGATGGGCTCCAATAAAGGTATCTAGAATGATTGATCATCAAGGCTAAACATGACTAGATGACATTCTAGAAATAAATATCCTCAATGAAGGTTGAACCGGAAAGACGGTCTTCACTGGGAAAATACATCCAAAGTGATGGAACAACAGGTTCAAGTATGATCGATTGGCACTTTAGAAGGAAGAACCTCCTTGGAGATAGAACCAAAAGATGGGCTCCAATAAAGGTATCTAGAATGATTGATCATCAAGGCTAAACATGACTAGATGACATTCTAGAAATAAAGATCCTCAATGAAGGTTGAACCAGAAAGGCGGTCTTCACTGGGAAAATACATCCAAAGTGATGGAACAACAGGTTCAAGTATGACCGATTGGCACTTTAGAAAAATAAGAACCTCATTGGAAATAGAACCAAAAGACGGGCTCCAATAAAGGTATAGTATCTGATAGGTTTGTACCGGGGTTGTATAACTGAAGATAAGACTTCATGGGGAATACCAATTATGGTTGCAAAAAGGTTGCATAGTACCAGAGATAGATATGCTTCTTAGAAGAGACTGCCACTTATCGCCATAGAAAAACAAGCTTCTCCAAGAGATTGCTACTTGTTGTCAGTTAAAAATTCCAAAGATATGTTGATATCACAACACTGTTGGAGAAAGGATTTTGTCTTCAACGAGGATCAAAAGATTCTTTTTGCGAGACACAGTGCAAAATAAATGCACGTAAAAAATTAGATTCAGCAACCTAAATAGGCCCAGGAACCAAAGATCGATCTAGGAACAAGCTAGAAAGATGCGGTCAAACAAGACTCCAACCATTGAGGAATGAGCTCAAATGGGATTTATCTTATCTAAATGTGGAAAAGAAAACTGAACCAACCATCATCCACGAGGATAAAACTCTGTGGGGAATTCAGAAGGATGGGCACTTTATGCCTAAGGCTGACAATTCTATTGGAGGAAAAGACAAACCCAGTCACTTGGGGATATAACGCCAAAGTGAACAAAATAGGTAAACACCAGAAGGGAAGCGGAATGCTAAGATGCTATGCATATGAGTGCATATACCATGCTTATGCTTATGCTGATAAGACAGTCAAGAAGTGAAACTGGAGATGAAATAAACATCTCGACAAAGGATACCCAGCCAAACTTGTCAGATTGGGCCATTACTGGGGATGAACTTGCAGAACCAGTGGTTCTACTTCAAGATTACAGACTTCTCCGGGGAAAAAAGTGATCCACTTGGGGTATAGCGTCATGACTTCACTAGGATTGCCATCACGAGCTTGATTTCTTCATTGGAGGGAAATCCATGGAGAATTGCCAAGATTTAGCTGGAGAGATAGGTTACTGGGGAGCTAGTAACAGATGTCATCTGCCCCAGAGTACATGGTCTATCAGAAGAAAATAACAAGAGGATTTTATAGAAGAATTGGCATACAAGGTGTTTCAATATCTTCCAACTCTTGGAGAGGTTCATGAATTTCGGCATAATTACCCCAGATTAACTGTATTTACACAACAAGGTCCTTGAACTTGTGCTTCAGACTGGTTGTCGACAACTGGGGAACAAACTTGCCCCTGTCATCTTGGTTGATCTGTGAAGGAGATGTCCCAGCCTAATTGGCCTTTTGAGAGATTTGCCGAATCTCGGCCTGACTGCTTCTGATTGACAGGTCTGTGAGGGTAAATCATCAAAAGGATTTTGCGGAAGAATTGGCATACCATATGCTCCAATGCCTTCAGATTCATGGATCCTAACATAACTGCCCCAGTTCAACCGTATTTTACAATACAAAGTCCTTAGACTACGGTAGTGACAACAAGGGAATAAACTTGCCCCTGTCATTGGAGTCATCTCCTTGAAACACTTGTCATAATATGACCTTAAGAAAGATTGCCCCAATATTCTGAACTTGAAGAGATTCTGCCCCTGATTCAGTAGCTCTTGGGATGCTTGATCTATGGAGGAGATGCCCTAGACTGAGCTTCCTTTGTCAAGTCGAATTCCCTAGTTGGCTGCATTCGTTGGGATTTCTCTGATATTGAATTGTTTTTGCAAACAAGTATTGTTCATTTAAAAATTGGTAATTTCAATGCAACATTAATGCAAACTTTTGAAATCTAGTTTATTGGTAAAACACACACCGTGGAATGATTTAATAACCAAAAACAAAGTGGATCTAGTTACTTACAGAATGACAGATGAAGTGATCAACACACACAATTAGCAAAGATCATTAGGAGTCAGGTTAATCAACCTTGCTGTAGTATGCTTTCAAAACAACCTTACCTCAATTAGGTCTTTTAAGGGTTGTAATGTGGCTTGGTTCACGGTTCATGAAACAAAGGATAAAGGCTCAAAGTTTATTTGTCCCTACCCCATCTTCGTGATGAACTCCAATCCTATACTCAGCTAACTTAAGCTACACATTCACGTACCTATAGACTAGGAATGAATTGATAATAGTTGATGATGGTTCAGACACCTTGGTAGTCATTACTTCCTTGCAGAATTTGGTTATCCTTTACTGCTGAGATTTTGAGACCTCCTCTTGTCTTTGTTTGAGGTTTTGAGACCTCCTTTTTTATTGAGGTTATGATACCTCTTTTCCTTCGTTGAGGTTTTGAGACTTCCTTTTCTTCTTTGAGGTTATGAGACCTCGTCTTTGTCTTGATTGAACCTTCTTGTATAAGGCGAAGTTTTGGGCTTCCCATCTTTCTTGGCTTTTTCCTTGAAAGGGAGTCGGCTCACTCTTCGATTAAGGATTTCTCCACGATCATTCCTTATTTGTCGCTTCGGGAACAACTTGTACATTTATTCACTTGATTGGAGAGAGCTGACTGGTGTCTTGCATGAAGCACTCGCATTCGAATGCATAACCAAGTTAAACTGAGAACTACCCTGCCCCAAGATTGATATCACGGTTTTTTTTTGTGAAGAAAGAAACTCCTACTTCTAGGCTCGAAGGATTAACGAGGGATTATCTTCCTTATTCCTCTAGTGTTTGGGAATTGAGACAATGCTTTACATCATCGGCAAAGTTTAATTGAAAGCATACCACAGCAGTTATGGATATGATGTTTTCATCATCCTCCCCAATCTTTGCTTAAACAACAATTTGATATTGATAAGTGGATGGAAACAAGATAAATATTTATTCTTTGCCTTTATGAAAATAACAGTAAAGGAGTGAAACGAATGAACTTAATTAAAAGATGCATAAACATTTCATTAATACTGCCAATTTGAAAGTACAACAGCTTATAAGCAAATAAAAATTCAAACATACAAAGGAAATACAACTGAAAATCGCTAAAACAGCCAAAGATTGCTAGCTTTAGGGAATCAAATATAGAAAATCAAAGACGACCTCAATCACAGCCCCCTAATCCATCTTCGTCTTGATACATCCTCCACATCATTAATTATCCCATGAGCGGGCAAGGATTGTTCTTGATATTAGGCTGAGGGCCATCGAAGGACAGAATATTTCTCTCCACTAAATCCCTCACAATATGCTTCAAAGCAAAACAACCTTCTAAATTATGGCCTGGTGCACCTTCATGGAATGCACAATGAGCATTGGGATTGTAAGAAGGTGGAAGCGGATCAGGAGGTAGGCCTGATGACCTTGTAGTTATTAATCCTCGTTGCACCAAAGAAGGATACAACGCTCTGTATACGTCATAGGAATAGGAGGAATCGGAGGCCTACCACCTTGTCTTTTACCTGGAACATTCTGACGAGAAGCTTGAGTCCGTTGTGGATAAGCAGGAGCGTTGGGCGCTCGTTGATAGATTGGTGGTTGGTGAACCGACTGATAAACAGAAGCTCGGTTGTTAAATGTTGGCGCGATGGCGGCCACATAAGGTTGCTGAACAGGATAGACAGGATGCTGAACATAGCACTGTTGTTGCTACTGACGCTTCCAGGACTGATTTTTCTTCTCCTTGTTTGTCATCACCACACTGGTATCTCCTTCCTTATTGAAGGATTTCTTGGAGTCATCGCTCGAACTACCAGCTCCCTTGGTCATTTTCCCACTCTTCAGACCAAGCTCTACTTTAACCCCCACAGCCACAATATCAGAAAAATTAGCAGACACACTACTGATCATCCTTTCGTAGAATTCTGGTCTCACCGTGTCGACAAACCAATCAGTTAACTCTTTTTTAAATAAAGGTGGCTCTACCTGTGAAGCCAGTTCTCTCCATCTCTGTGCATACTCCTTGATAGATTCAGTATTGCTCTGGGTCATACTCAATAACTGCCTGCGGTCAGGAGCCAGATCCATGTTGTATTTGTAGTGTTTTACAAAAGCATCGGTCACATCCTGGAAACAATGGACTTGGGACTGGTCCAGGCTTAAATACCACTTGGCAGCAACCCCCTTTAGACTGTCTTAAAAACAATGGATCATCAATTTGTCATTACGTACAGGTGCATCCATTCTTCGATAGTACATGATCAGATGAGATCTGGGACATGTAGCACCTGAGTATAACTCAAAATTTGGCAATTTGAACTTGGGTGGAATCACCAAGTCTGAAACCAAACACATATCTTTAACATCAGTGCTAAATGCATTACTTCCCTCCATCGCTTTCATTTTTCTCTGCATTGTCTCGACACTCTCTCTCAATTTTTTGTGTCGATCATCCCCTTCCTCTGACATATCAATGTAATCATAAACCGGAGGAGGATTCTGAAAAACTGGGTGTACCTGTGTTTGTACTGCTGCTGGAGTGAATGTCAGAGCAGCTTGCAGAGTTTCATTAATCAAAGGGACCATTTGCTGAGTAGACAAAGGAACCATAACACGGATGAAGTCAAAGGGCATGCCCAAGGTGGGGTTCACGGTTGGGATAACAGGAGGTTCTACCGTTGTAGTGATGATTTCGAAAACCACAGTGGCCTGGGTGTCCATTTTTGTTCTCATAACATTAATAGCCTCGAGGATTTGTCTCATCCCTCCTCGTATCTCATTCAATTCATTGTTGACCCTGTCCATTTCTCCGTATGCTTCTGACATCTTTAGTCAAACTTGGGACCGAGTGTTGTAGTTGTGTCTGGGATTCAGTGTGACGATTCTGGAGAGAACACGGTGACATGAGAAGAAAAGCACATGCTATGACATGGTGCAAATGAGATGTTAATGCAAGCCAAATGGTTTCAAGGAACTCAAAGGCAAGTTGCAAATATCCTCTTTTGAAAGCTGAAGAGTTTTGTTTTAAAAAAAACCATGATCTTTATTGATTTCTGCAAAGGAAAGAACATCTGAGTTCTTTGAAACCAAAGGGCTATCATGTGGATGTATGCACGAACGCATATATACAGGTATTCACAGATATGCACAAGCAAACAAGAGAGGAATTAAGTTTGAAGATCACGAGCATGGAGCCATGGTCTAACCATCCCAAAAAGTGTGTACTATGGGTTTGTCATCTGTAGAACAGGGTTCTAAAAGTTCCCAGAGTCTACATAAATCCTTCGGATATTATCGGCCTGCGTGACTACTCACGCGGGTTAATAATATTCTCAAGATAAACTCGTCTGAGTGTAGTATCGCGTAACAACTACTTGGGACTTGCTCCCTTGTAGTCACCGCACTACATCCTAAAAGGCCAAGTGGGGTGAAGGTAATTACGGTCCTCAGAATCCCTGGCTCCCATTTGGAAGAGTAATATCAATGTGACTGCTCACATCAGACATCAACAATCCCAAAGGGCCTCATCTGAGTGTGGTCATCATATGCCATAAATTGTTAGGACTACTCCCAACAACCGACTATTGATTACACCACGATCCTATCATATGTGTGCTCTCAAGTCCGAGTTAGGACTTATCTCACCACTCAATAGTAGCACCCTGCCAGACAGAAGATCCAAGTACAGACAGATATATACAGATATATATAGATATGTACAAGTATAGCAAACAAACATCAATAACATAAACAAAACAAGGTGGGCTTAACCCTCAAAAGCTCCCCAGTGAAGTCGCCATTTCTGTTGCGGCGAGAATCGGATAACAAGTTATTAATTAACTTGCATCCACCGACTTTGATTTATCCAAAGGAAAGGTTCAAGATCGAGAAAACCTAAAGGGGGGAGATCTAAGGTTCGGGGTTAGTTATACTAAGGGAAGGTATTAGCACCCTTAATATCTGTAGTACTCTACAGGAACCTCTTGTTTATGTTTGTGTTATGCTATGTTTACTTGCTAAGATATCTATGCTAAGGTAAAGACCTAGGGGTATGTACACTAAGTTTGCTCGCCAAGACGTCACATCTTGTGCCTACGTATCTGACTAAAGAATCATAGCAACCGTAGTTCACCTAACTATGGGTGAGGAACCATTGACTGTGGTCAAAGTTCCAAGGGGAATGAGTATGAGCTCATGTAGAGTTTAAGAAACTCTCTAAGTCTAAGTTGTAATGGGGTGAAGTGAATACTCAAAGTGATGAGTCTCACGTAGAGTTTTAAAACTCTAACCTAATTCTAAGTTATGATGAAAATGGCTCTAATGAGGCCAAGGGAAAGGGTAGTATCTTATGACTATGAGGTCAAGGTGGGAGATGGCTCTTATGAGGCCAAGGTGGGACCCTATGAGGTCAAAGGTAAGAGGTGGCTCTATGACTATGAGGTCAAGAGTGGATCCTATGACTATGAGGTCAAGGGAAGGTAAAGAGCTATCTATGACTTTGAGGTCAATAGAGAGACTTTCCTTTGGAAGGAGGGGAAGGCAACTTCTTGTAAACAAGAGTTGAAGGGGGATTGAAGTTAAGTTGTAATCAATAAGAGGATAACAATTAAGTGTAAATAACATCAAAGCATGATATGTACATCCATGTATGAGCATGACAAAAGATAGCGAGATGGTTCATAACAAACATTGGCAAATGAACACAAGCATGGCAAAGTTTTCAAGAACTATGAAATTAAGAGTGAGACAATCATATCAACACAAATTCATCTTGAGAATTCTAAGAGGTGCCACAAGTTATGGATAATAGTGATGAGGTGTCAACCAAAACTCAAACTAGATCTACTCAAAAGTCTTCAACAACATTGATGCTCACACTCAAAATAACCTCTTGAAAATATCTTGAAACAACTTAGAAAATTGTCTCAAAAGTGTGAGAAAATAAATTCATCATTAGGATTGAAACAAAATTCTTAAAAGTTCACAAAATTATAATAAATATCGAAGTAAAAATGAAAATTAAATAAATCAAACATTTGAAATGTTAATATAATATTTTTTGGAATTTTGTGTTTAAAGGAAAAATATTTAAATAATTTAAACTGAAGTAAAAATTAAAATAAAATAAAAAAAGTAAAACAAAATGAGACAGGGGGGTGTATTAGTAACTTTAGCCTGAACTAGTTTCTAGTGTCTGCGCATGGGCCCATGATCCAGGGGGATGTGAAGAGTGAAAGTGATAAGGCCCGTGTCCATTTGGAAACAAACATCAGCCAAAAAAGAAAACACGGTCATGTGCACAAAAAAATATTATGCGCAACATTCATATCAATTGGTCAAGTGGGTTTTTAAATTGCTAAACGACAAGAATAGTCCCTCGGCCAATCGCAGCTCGCCACACTTCATCTTCCTCATACAACATGAAGGAAAGATGGAAAGACCATCGTGAAACCCGGCCATGACAGTGACAAACCCTTCACCTTGGTCAACCATTTCCAAGTTCATTTCTTAACCAAAAATCATGAAATAAAACATCATAGTGTAGTACTCAGAACATAGAACAGTACTGGACTCTAAATGACTCCAAATGATAACTGAATCATGGAGAAAAATCTCATGGAAAGATGGCATGCAACTGAAATCAACACGTCACATTGGTATATGATCAATATCTCAAATAGAACAAACACATTATCATTTCAATTTAACAGATGCAGTGTATCAAGACATGACATCTTTCTAGAATAGTGAACATTAATCATGGACGTAAGAAGACATGGAAGATGCTTACCAAGTGGAGTCAAGTCCACTGCTTCTTCACTTGTAAATTATAGAAATCCAAACTTCTTCTCTGACTGAAGATGATGTGCTAGCTCTTGAATAAGACGTGCAAGCTCTGGTCTCCTCTTTGTGGTGTGTGAGTTCCTTCTTTTAAATGGGATAGGAGTGTGAAGTAAATGGTGTTGAATATTCTGTTGTTGATGATTTGTTGTTGGTTGATGTATTGATGTAAAAAGAAACTCACGAGTTCTCAAGGTTTGGTGTGATGATTGTTGGTGATTGTTGGTGTGATGTGCAAGAAGAAACTCACAAGTTTCCACGAGTTTTTTTGTGGAGTGCAGTGCTGCTCTGATGTTGTATTGATGGTTCTGATGTGGTTGTATTATTTTTGTTGCTGCTGAACAAGTGAGGAGGAGTCTCCTTTTATAGGAGAGCAGGTTGGTCATGGCAATTTAAACACAAAGGATAATGGTTTTGTTCAAGAGGAAAAAATCACAAAAAAAGATTTTGCGCATGGTTTTTTTCTGAAGTGAAAGTGTAGTATAGCAGCTGTTACACGCATGACCTTTTACTAATCAATCTTGAGCCAAGTGAAACTTGTAGAGGATGTCCTGGTTGCTTGAGCTTAGGGTTTGGTCAGAAAAATGCAAAGGCATGGACCAGAGGTTATGTTGCAAAGTAAATTTACATGATGGTTTATACTTTTAGCTTTTGTGTGTCAAAATGTGAAGTACAAAGCGGTTGTACTTTAGAGTCTTTCTTGTGCGGGTTTTATGGGATAAAGCAAAGTGTTGGAAGTTGATATGAGAACTCAGCACTTGTACTTGTGACCATCTTTTCTCAGACATTGTTCAAGTTTGCAAGGAAAGTTTGCAAAGGAAGTAAACCACATTGTGCTCTTTTGCCACACGAGCATATTGCCTCGTTAGAGTCAAACAACTTGTTTTTTTATTCTTTGGAAAGTTAAGATATAATAAAACACTCACGCGTTGATGGCAGCGTAGAAACATGTAACAAAAGTGCCAAAGGATGGATGTAGCAACAATGATAAAAATCTGAATTTTTAGTGTATGTAACATTGTAACATGCCAACTTTGGTTTAACATTTCTTGATGATCCATACTCCATTTTAAGAGTTCTTTGGCTCTTTGAAAAGTGGACACTTAATAGCACATCTTTCATGTGGAAAGTGGTTTGAAATAATGCTTGTAACAATGAGAAAAATCTCCACAAAGTCATGTGCATGAATTGGCAAAAAGGACTTAGCAAATTTTCTAAGTTATAGATTTTTTCAATTTGAAGCACTCCACTTTAAAGGATCATAACTTGAGATTGCCTTATCCAAATGAGGAGTTCCACACATGTTTGGAAAGCTTGAAGAACATAGAATAACTTTCATGTCCAAAGATTTTTTATTTGAAGCTTGGAACTAGGTGAAAGATTGAGTCAAAGATGGATGTAAATTAGGGTGAAAATGACTAAAATTTCACTAAGTCCTAAAGGCAACTTATCTTCCAAATCTCATAACTTAAGAATCGTGCACTTTTTGGAGAAGGGTCTTCTAATACACTTTGAATTTCATGGAAAGAGCTTCCATTTGAGCTTTGAGTCACTCAAATTGGATGTGTGGTTTGAAATTTATGGCCTTCCCAATTTTGCACAAGAAGTGAATTTTCCACACTTAGAAAGTTCCAAAGACCAAACATTGCCTCCTTTGCAAGAAACCTCTCAAAACTTAACTTCTCATACCACTTCTCAGTCAACTGATGAACACTTGTGATGATTGTAGGGAACCAGAGAATCTTAGGAGGTCTTGAATCATATGAGATCCTGGCTCATTGACTTTGCCCATTTTCTTGTGCAAACCCTGTCTTTCACATAAAAGAACAAACTAGCAAGATATGGTGGTTAGTTAACAATGCATAGATGATTGATCCCTGCATGTAAGTGCAATATGATATGACATCTAAGGGGTAAAATTTGGGGCACAACACATATCAACCAAGGGACGCGTGAATTCTATTACAAGAAATATAAGCTATAACTGGGAGGAAAAGTAGATGTGCATATCTTATAATCCTTATGGGTCATTGGAGTAAATACCGCTGTGTAGGAATTCTAATAGCAAAGCTAAGGGCACTTCCCCCATACAATTTAAAATTAGGCATGAAATTGAGAGTCAGTTGAATATTGGATGTTGTTTGGTTGCTTTAAGAAAATAATAATAATTTTATAATAACAAAATATAATATGATTAAGGTGTTTGAGTTAACTAAATAATATGAAGAAAAAAATAATAATATATTTATCTTGTGGTGAAAAAAATGAAACAAAGGAGTATATTAATACATTTTGTTTATTTATGTTTTTTTTTTAGAGTTGTTAGTAAAATTGATTTGATTGTGAAATGTTGGACATTATGTGTTACTCTTTTTCTCTTGTATGTTTGTCTAAGTGGTGTGATTGTCCATTGTAAATGTATGAATGTGTTTGCCTATTGCTTTAGTGGTGTCTTCCTAAGTGGTGAGATTGATTATTAAAAAGTTATGATTTTAGTAATGTGCATGATGATGTGTTGTTATTTGGATTGTATGATTTCCTAAGTGGTGTGTTTGCATTTTCATTATCATGACATGGCATATACATTTCTGTGTGGTGCATTAGTGGCGGGTTATTTCTCTATTGATATAGGATGAATTTTGTGTGGTGTCCTAGTGACTGAATAATTATATCCATATCATTTAGTGCTAAGAACGTGCATATTTACCTTTTGTTTCTTGGTGTTTTGATATATATTTTGTGATACGTGTGGTGAATATATTTATACATATGAGATACGGTTTTTCTTTGTTGAATGGGTAATAAGTCTTTATTTTGAGTTGGGTGTGCATGTATGTTTTTTTTACTTGATTTTAATGTTTTGTCCTCTAATTTTGAGAAAACTTGGTAATGTTTAATTTAGAAAACCAATTTTACCAAGAATTAGAGCTTTTATAGTATCATCATATCATTTTTCATTCTCGTATAACCTCTTGTAATATTTTTTATGATAAGTTAAATCGTTAATAAGATCATGACAAAGAAGTGGGTGATTCTCTCACCTTTACATATTAAAGTTGAAACAACGCAAAACCTGCAGTAACCATCCCCAAAAACATCTATAATCTTGTCTATGTATTTGTGCATAAAAAAAACGTACCTCAAAGTATTTTATTTTTTGTAAAGGTGAAGTTGATGACGATTTGCTAATGCGAGCACTCTTACTATATCTTTTTTTTGGATTGTGAAAGAGGAGAATCCACATAAAGTGAGTCTACATGCTCAAATAATGATTTTTCCCGCTTGGTAGAATTATTGAATGGGTTAATTTTACCTCCTTTGGAGCACTTTTTTTTTTACCGGTTCCACATGTGGCTTCATATAATTGGTTTTTAGATAGACTATCTTGTGCATGTCCTCTTTGATGTGCAACTTCATGTTCTAATAAGCTTTCATATATCTTTCTTTAATCACATCTCTTTATGCCATAATAGAAATATTTGATTTATCATTCTTGATCACTCCATCATCATTAAATTGAATCCTTTTATAGTGTGTGTTTATCCCATTCATACATATAGCTCTATCGAGCTTCATCTTCATGACTATTGCATGAGCACATGGAGGACTGTATGTTTTTTAAAGTGTACAACCTCACTTGGAGCTATCTGACCTAGTTTTCTCTACTTCTATAACTTTGTAATAAATAAAATACAACCCCGCACGAGGTATATTATCAGTCAACTGTGAATACAAATTTTTGTGCTTGAATTTATGTTATAGTATTGTGATACTTTGACCAATTGATGTACGTATCCCATTGTGATGTAGTACAATCATATTGTTAATTGATTCCCAACACTTGCAAAAATCACTCTTACTATCTTCCAACCATTTCCTCAATCTGTCACAAGTACATTCAAGTATGTATGGTGTGGTCTTGATAATGTGTCTAACTTGATCAATCCATGCACGCACTATATTTTCCTTCACATTGTCTAATATTTTAATTTCAACATAATTAAAAAAATATGGATATTTCAGACACACACTTATGAATTACATGGAAAAAAATCAACATATGACTCCTTTGTAAATGAAATGATTATAACATTCCACGCTTCTATTACGGGTTTCAATATTTGTATAGGTTTTACAATTTTCCCGTCTTTACTCTTGATTTATTTGTTTTCCAAGATTCTCTTAATTTTTTATCTAATATTTTTTGTTACGTGATACCGGCACACTAAAGCATATGATGTAAGTAACAATTTTGCAATATAATTCATCAGTGAAATATCGCAGTCAGTAGTCATTACAGTCACATGTAGTATATTTTCCGAGTTTTTCAAGATATTGCGATACATTTCTAGAGCCCATATAACATTATCCTTCTTTTCATATTTAAAAAAAGTGAAGTCAATTAAATATGTCATCTTTGTAAAATTTCAAGTAGAGATAGTCTATATTGAATCATTATCAATATAGTGGAAAATGTGTTATACAACTTAATGGATTTGAGAGCGTCTAAAATACATCCCAAACAAAATTTTCATCAACACACTCTACATCTAGAAATATAATGATGATAATCTAACAATTTTAACAATTGTTTCATTTCAGATCTTGATCCCCTTATCGCTTTATTGTTTGTGTTGAACATGAAGATACTTCTCTGTAATTAATAAAAAACTTCGCATAACCTATGTAATTAAAATAAGTATAATTGTTTTCAAAAGTAAAAAACTCTGCATAATCGCTAAAAAAACTCTTTAGAGCATTGTTTTTGAAAGTTCATTATTTTCGTGTTTTCCTCGTCTTTAATTTTTTAATATTTAGTCAAAAATTATTTGGTCAAAGTTTTTTTATCTGTTTATCCCGTATCAAAAAATACTTCAAGAAATTGTCTGAAAAATCCTTTCAAATATATACATAATTGAAACTTAAAACAAAACAATCCTTAAAATTATTAAAGAGTAGATTGAAAATTACCCAACTATTTGTGGACCCTAGAAATCTCCCAAAAAATACCAGCTACATGTTGAGAAACTAACCTGCCAAACACAACACACACATACACACACGCGCACCACCCCATCCCCGCATCCCCCACTTTATACCTCACATTTTCAAATTTCAGGGGCGATACTGGACATTTAAAAACAACTACAAGAAATTTAAAAACAAGTGAGTTTTTTACGGAAATTCCTAAATATACGGTATTTTGTATCAGAAACTTTAAAATTTCCGGTATTGTATACCTGAAATTTTATAATCTCCAGTATTTTCTACTAAAAATTTTAAAATTTTTGGTATAGTACCCAATATTTTTAACCGGAGATTTCAAAATTTCCAGTAATTAAAAAAAATATAGTTTTGTACTAGAAATTTCAAATTTTTCGGTGGTTATAAAAATTTAGTTTTGTACCGGAAATTTTGAAATTTCTGGTAGTTATAAAAAGTTAATTTTATACCAGAAATTTCTCAATTTATGGTAGTTGTCATTATTTTGTTTATCTAGTATTTATTTTTTTCTTCTTATGGTAGTTGTCATTGCTGAGCAGGTGGTTGAGCAGGTGGTTGCCCAAATGGTTGATCTAGTTGTTCAAGAGGTTGCTCAGGAGGTTGTTGAGGAGATACAGCCAGATGCTATTATTGGTGGGTTGGGCCCATCGGTTACTGCTGACACAGAGGTTACGGCTTCTTCGACTGAACCCTCTGTGCACACTGATAGCGGATTCCCAGGAGGACCCATCCACCTGTCTGTGCTTTGAGTATGCTGAGGAAGAGGCATTTTTTTAGAGATGTGTTTATCAACGTGTAACCCCTATTTATACAAATTTAAATCTATTTTGAACCACATAAACTGTCGATGCAATCACAGTCATACAAAATTGTCGGCAAAATACTAATCATTCAAAAAAATCATAAAAACAAAACTACCAAAAATTTCATTTATGTTAGAAATATACGGTATCACCACAAAAATATCAAATTTTCAAAAAATTTTGCATATTACCGGAAATTTCAAATGAATTACTGAAAATTTCAATATGCCTACCGAAAATTTCATACGGAAATTTGGTGTATTTTTTACTCAGGAACAGTTTTGACATTATAAAACATTGGGAGTGCCAGATATAATTTTGGAGGTGGGCAGATTAAATCATCTTAGATGTTGTTTGTCTTTGATGAAGGAGTTTCCAACTCATTTCACAATAAATAAATAAATAAATAACAACTATCATATATAAAGACATAAGTTATAAACCTTGAATCCTTTATATACTAAAACAACTAGAATAAAGACCAAGTTAACATAAAATTCTTTATAAAACTAGATAAATACATGAGAGTTCTGAATACTATAACACAACCACCGCCTGAGTAACAAAGACCATGCTTATATGGACTATCTAACTTAGTAATGATCTAATAATGATCACTGATATGAATGTGTTTCACATCAACTGTGTCCATTGTAGAAAGTTCAAAAGAGAAAAAGATAGACTATAATGAAAGTATAGAAATTCGAAGTTGCAAAACCATAAAAAAAAAAACCATCATATCAATCAAATAACCCGTGATAAATAAATAGCTACAGAGTCTATCCAATAAGATTGTGTAAAACATGATTCTTTGTGATCAAATCAAGGCTCCAGAAACCTAAGTTTAGCCAAGAGGAAAAACAAGCTAATGTAAAATAATGAAAAATCAACAGAATTTAACTACCTATTTTTGTTTCACCAAGATTGATGCTTCCTATCATTAACTTACGATTTCCTACCCTGCCCTACAAAAAATCAAGTATGGCACCCCTGGTATTCTAGCCCTTAGTAAGTACTCCAATTCATCCCTATTCACATGCATAAATACCATGCACATCGTATATTCACAATGTGCATACACAAAAAGTTACTTGATTCAACTCAAGACTCCCCTCAGATCAGATCTTTGCTGAGGAGTTAGACTCGAGGGATACTTGATGTCAACAATCTTAATTTTTAAATTTCCCTTCCTTCCAGGTTCTTTGGATAATGGCATTCCTTCATTAGGTACTACGTGCACATAGCCAGGTGTGATTATACCTGACAACTGGACCATGAGTCGCCTCCCATCCAAGGTAGGGATTTCCAATATTTTATTTGTAAGGGCGTCGACGAGAGTCATCTTTTGGTTAATTATCAAATCATTGCCATTCCTTATATAACGTGCATGTGGTTTCTCCTCAATCACAAATATGATATCAGCCGGGATAACACCAGGCTCTTGGTCACCCTTTTCGGTGAATGTAACCTTTGTCCCCTTCTTCCAGCCAGGTTTTATATTAATAGTCACAATTTCCTCCTCAGTATGACTTTTCCTGAAATAGTTTGCATACGTCAAACATTGTAAGCAAACAGAACATACTCATTTCTTCTATAAAAGAATTGTTGAAGTAACTTTCTAAAAATATGATCCTGCTATCAGAATAACTTGCCAATTCTTTCCCCCTTTCTTCAATATAATATAGTAGTATGATAAACTACCACAATAAAGCTCTAAAGATACTCTGAACTTTATATCTTTGGATGTATTACAACCTCTATGTCTTAACAATTAAAACAAGAAAACAGAGTCTCCTGCTTAAGGGAAAATAGTAACAGATAAATCAGTCATGTTTTTAACATCCATTTCAATTTGTGTGTTTTTATTTGATTAGTTAATTTTTCTAATTAGTTAATTTTCCCTCTCCTTCACACATATAGTCATCACAAATACCAAAAAAATTCAAAATACAAACTTCTGGGGTGCTTCCAATATAAAATCACATGTTTTCTTTAATTGTCAGAAAAGGTCATGATGTTGTGTATACATTTTGCTTCTTATTTTCAAAATCTTGTTTTTGTTTCACTTTTAATTGGAAAAATGCTAAAATTATTTTCAATCCGTTTTTTATTTTTCTAGGATTTGCACAAGAATCAGTGAAAAATGACTTTTCAGTTTCCACTATTTCCAAGGTGTTTCACAAACTTGGATCAAATCCTACTTCAACCTTGTAACTAAAAGGAAGCAAAAAATTTACGATGCACAAGGAAACTTCCAGTAAGATTCTCAAACATCAGAAAAGAACAAAGTTCATAATTGAGAGAAAATTTAAAATGATCCCTACTCAATGATTTTTAGAAATAATCATTGAATCAAATGAACTATTTTATCCACCATTAGATACCACGCTACCACATTCCCTTTCACAATAAATTATCAAGTTTTGGGGATATGTTATAGTTAACTCCTATGATGACAGCATATCATATGTAAAATAGAAAGAGGTTAAGAGCCAACCATGAAACTATTTTTGTTGTTAAAGATATGGCCAATGAAAATTTACTGTATACTAGAAAATGACAGAGCCCACAATGTCCTATGATGCTAATGCTTCAACATACCAGAAAACTCCGAGTTTTTTATATTAGTTATTGCTTATCATTCAATAATAGAAACCATCCACTTTTATAGAAAACAAACCCATAAACAAAGAAACTAAATAACAAGCAGATCTTATATATTTATATCCTAATCCTATCTAGAGAAATATGAAAACCAAATAACAAAATTAAATCCTAACAGACCCTATCCTATCCTATCAGTTTAAGGTCTAATCCTTAACTGCAGTATATCCCATCTTGGGCGTTGAACCTTCTAGAACATGAGTATTGCACTCTGGTCTAAAAGAAACAATGTGCCTCCTATGACTGGGTTTGGTGGTATGTTATATTCATATTTTTCAAGCAAACATTCTAATCACTAGTACGATGATTTAATTTCTTTACAACTCATTCATACATTTCAACTTCATTAGTTAACGCAACATTTCCATGTTCAACTTTACTCTCCAAGAGAGACAAATATTAGAAGAGTATCAAAATCCAAAGCTTAGATCATCACCTAAAGCCAAAGGTATTGTTTGCAAGTTAGCACGAAAAAGGAGGAGAGGGCTTTGGGTGGAAGGGGGAGGAATAGAAGGAGAGTCTTTCACCTAGTTCGGGAGTTTTATAAACAGTGAAAAATGATTAGGAAAAAGGGGATTTTAGTGACTTCAATTTCACAAACAGAATTAGATGAGTTTAAATTAGTAACTAAATTCAATTCCAATTTCATAAATTTAGGGTTTATACTCTCAGAACAATCAACTCTTGCATTGAGTTGCCCAGTTATCACCACTGTAGTCAGGTGTAACTATCAATCACTCTAAGCAAAAAGGGGATTGTTGTCACTTCGATTTCAGAATCATGATTAGATGAGTATGTATTACTAATAATTTGTAATTAAATTCAATTTCCCAGTTCATGTTTACTCAAAGTAGTTTCAAATTCAATCAACAAAGCATTTAAACCTACTAATCAATTACGACAAAAATCAAACAAGGCATATCAGAATCATAACAATAATAAAGTTAGGGTTTAAAATTGATTTACCCATCATGATCAGTTACAGTTCTGGTAATCTTCAATTTCTTCTCAACCCCTCTATACAGATCTTCCAGGCCGCAAAGCAACGGACGCTCAACCGGAGGAGCTTTCTTCATCGGATGTCCACCAAACGGCACACCTCTCGCTGTCCTCCGAGACCCACTCATTTCCCTACCATCATTACCAAAGATCTCAGTATAAATATCGTGAGGATTGCGAGGGTTATAATGATAGGCGGTATGACGATTCTGGCGTGACGAACATGAGGCCGAGGAAGATGCATATGGAAAATGAGAATGTGTTCGAGGTGTAGGAGGGACGACACCGGACTTAAGCACGACTTCGCCGTGGTTATCGTAGATCCTACGCTTGTCTGGATCAGTTAAAACGTCGTATGCTTCGGAAATGAGCTTGAATTTGGACTCGGCTTCGGCTCTGTTATCAGGGTTTTTGTCAGGGTGCCATATCATAGCAAGCTTTTTGTATGACTTTTTGATATCAATGTCGGTAGCGCTTCGACTCACTTTCAGTATGTTGTAGTAGTCCATAGTACCTAGATTTTTAACCTCCGGCGCAGTGGCGACGCGGGAGGTTAGAGAGGAGATACGGAGGGGTGGATGTGTTATTTGACGATTAGTGTAAAACAGTATTTTAGAAGGTGAATATATATAAATGGTGATATCTTTTCTAATTTTATTTTCCACTTATTCCATTCTTAAAATAAACCGCACCGTGAATTTCAATTATTTTATTATTTATTATATCAAAACATACTATTTTTAAATTTTTATTCATAAATTCTAATGCAAATTTCAATTTAAATTATGATATATATATATATATATAGGGAACGTATCATATGAGAATGTCATTTTTATGTGAGAATATGAGAATGAATCTAAACCATTAGATTTTAAAATATATGGTGGAGATTAAGTGTCAGCTTTTTTTCTCTCTCCTCCATTATTTATTTTAATAATGGCAGAGAGAGAAAAATAAAAATCACACATAATCTCCACCATTTATTTTAAAATCTAATGATTCATATTCATTTTCATGTCCTTACATGAAAATGACATTCTCATAGGATAACCATTTAACCAGCTTTTAAAATCAATGATAGATATTGGACAAGAAGTTGAGACAACTTATCCAATTTTTAAAATTAGTTTAAGAACAGGTTAACAACAAAAATAACACAGTTTGGTGAAACCACACATACGTTTTGGGATACTTTACCCAAAAAAGAAAATTCACCACTTTGAATTAGAGCAATTAGTCTTATAAGCAATGTTTTAAAAATTGGACCGAAGATCGAACCGGTGAAACTTGTGGTTTAAGGTTCAATTGGTTAAACCGGTTAAACCGACGGTCGAACCGTTTATTAAATAAACTAATAATATGAAAATTTCATAGATATGTCACACAATTATATGTTCACAACTTAATAAAATAAATGTTTTCAAAATCCATTACAAATTTAATACAACAATATCGATAATACATAACATAGTTCTACACTTCATTTCAACCATCCTTAAGAATATTTTGACCAAACTAAAGAATTACAATAAAATAAATTAAACTAATTCAAACTCAAATTAAAATAATAGAATATAATAACTAAAATAAAGTTTAAATAATTAAGAATGCCTAAATTAAATAAGATAGAATACCAAAATATAAATAATACAATATACTTTATTAAACAACAAAAAAATTGAATTTGAGTTGAACTATGACAAACAAGTCTTAATTGACAACAAAAAACAATATTGACTTAAACGACAATCAATATTTAGTTGGACATCGTGACTATGTTTGAAAGAGACCAGATGATGATGATGGAGTGTGGTTGAAAGAAAAACTATAATGGAGTGACAAAACTTAGAAGTTTTTCCAATTTTGATCCACTAGTAGTTTTGAAAGGTTGACCCAACCAGATTCATCTCCGGTTCCCGGTCTAACCGGTTGAACCGGTCGGTTCGATCCGATTTTTAAAACATTGCTTATAAGAACCTTAAATCCTATGAAGTTCTATTTCTCTCCTTAATCCTAATGACTTTCTATCTAGGTCTCCCCCTAAATATGAGAACTCACTCATTTCTTCAATCACTAACCCTCATGAGGGCATTAGTGTGGAATACAAGAAAGAAAATATTCACAAACCCTGGGCATTAAGAACTCAGTCATGTGCACAAAAATCGTCAAATAAAACATGAGAATAGAGTCTCCTTATATAACAATGTCTTCTGGGTTTTTTCTCATTGGATAAAAATCTTATTTTGTCCAGAATGAGTGAAGATATTGTTGAGATTTGTTGCTCCAAATCAGCTCTACAAAAGAAGATTTGATTTTATTTGAATTCAAATTTAAATCACCTTGATTTAAATTTAAAATAATTAAATAATCAAATAAACCTAATTGCTAAAAAATAGCAACAATATTTGTAGCACGCATCATAAAAAATGCATTCCATATAACTGAAAAATGTGCGCACATAATAGTATCCTTGTTCTGCAAAGAATGGACAGATAATGCATACATGTGCCGCATCTAAAAAAAATACGACCTTACGAGCGCATCACATGCTCACGGAATTACTAACAGAGTGGCCACCGAACTTTATTTATTTCAAAAGAGGAAAGGGAAAATATTGATAAAACCCCTAAAAGCTGACAAAGATATGGTCGTCGCCACCAAATTGGATTCGGGAGTCGATAATGTGAAGGGAAGGTATTATCACCCCTCACATTTGTTTCACTCAACGGGAACCATTTAGTTAGTTTTGCGCATGAGTGTTAATATAAAAATGTCTGCTTTCCTCGAGTTATTAAAAGTTCAAAGAGAAAAAGAAAAAGGATCACAAAAAAGTTTTTTATTAATGTGTCTGATAAGACTTTGGATCTCGCTCTTACATATCTCCAGGTGTGATAGAGAATTCAAGGCTACGTAGTTATGGGTAGAAAATGCTAATTTGTGGATCGATTTTAGCGAAAGCTATTTTATCACAATCGATGGAAAATATTGCTTAGTCAAAACAGTTTAGAGGAGGGGGTGTTTGCATCACAACAAAATAGATTTCTTGTATCAACATTCGTAGGAAAACGTCACTTATATCACTCCACATATGTGGATAAGGCGTTGGTTTGCATCATCTCAAGACAAAACATCTTTCATTTAAAAAGAGTTTGAAGGTATGCCGAAAGTCAAAATGGTTTGGATGTGTTGAATATATTTTTGGGTTGGAAGACAAGTATTTAGGACTTGCAAGCTATTACGGTTTGTGTCTAATACTCAGGATTATGACTGGACCTTACACCCAGGTAGTATTTTTCTTTCATTTTGGTTATGAAAATGTTTGGAATATTTATAAGTGTTTTGAGTGGAAGACGAACACTTGAGCTTACAAGTTATTACGACTTGGGCCTTATATTCGGGACTAGTATTGGACCTTACACCCAAGTAGTATTTTTCATCTAATTTATTGCAAAAGGAAGACACATTTTTTTATTAATGGCAGAAGACAAATATTTGGACTTGCAAGCTATTACGGCTTGGGTCTAATACCCGGGACTATGACTGTACCTTACACTCAGGTAGTCTTTTTCTCCCATTATTTGAAAATGGTCAAAGTTGTTTAAGTTAGTCATTTTTTAATTTTGTTAGAGAAAATAGCTTGATGTTAGGTCAAACATTTTTATTTGCGTTGCGAGATGAAATGGTTTGAAATTGGAGTGATTGTGAAATTTTTGAATTTGTGGTAAGAAAGAGGTATGGATTTAAGAAAAGTACTTGGTGTTGACCAAGTTGATTTTTATCTCAATATGATTGATCTTATTAGTTTTGAAAATGCCCTTGATGTTGATCAAAGTTTTTCGCTTAGAAAATTGTTGATTTTATTTGGTCAATTATTTAATTAGTTCATTTAATTAACTAACTAAAGGCAAAAATAAAAGCAAATAAATAAATAAACATTACAATCAAAAGAATAAGGATACATTTGTCGTTTGGAAAATATTAGAAAAAATAAAGATAAAGCAAATAAGAAAAATAAAACAATATAAAATTAAAAACTTAAAACAAATAAATGAAATAAGGTAAAAGAACAAAAGAGAGAAAAATAGTGGTGCAAATTATTGTTGACCTTTTTTTTAAGAGTGAGTTTAATTTTTTTTAAATAAAAGTGATTATTTACAAGTGGATAAATATATTAATTTTTTTTTGTCTTTTTGAATAAGCTAAAAAAGAAAATTGTTTTTTTTTAAATAAACACGCTTTCAAAATAAAAGAAATAAATAAATGAAAAAAAAAAACGATGGGCTAAAAAGAAAAGCTTAAATAGAGTAGAGAACGAATTTAGGGTATTGGTCCCTAGGTCAGAAGTCCAATTGTCTCAACCAAACTAACTCGAATACAGTTTTTTTTAAATAATAATAATAATAATAATAATAATAATAATAATAATAATAATAATAATAATAATAATAATAATAATAATAATAATAATAATAAAACAAAAGAAAAAAAATTATAAAAAAAAATGTAAAATAAAAGGAATGGGAATGCCTCCTTCCTGACCCAACTCTTCCCTTTTTCTTAAAATGCATTTGACTTTTAAAAAAATAGCAAACTTATCACAATGCACTCCATTCTCTTTTTCTAGCTCTTGGATACTTGAAGAAACTTGCCACAATGCTCTTTATGGTGATCACTTTGGTGGAACCGGGACAGCAGCTAAGGTGCTACAATCAATTATTTCAGGTCATCTATATTTAAGGATGTTAATGATTTAGTCAAGGCTTGTGATAGATGCCAAAGAACGGGAAATATTTCTATGAGACAAGAGATGTCCCTTACTAATATTTTAGAAATTGAACTCTTTGATGTATGGGGCATAGATTTCATGGGACCTTTTCCACAATCCTTTGAAAATCTATATAATTTGGTAGTTGTTTATTATGTTTACAAATGGATTAAGGCAGTGGCAACCCCCACTAATGATGCAAAGGTTGTGACCAAGTTTTTAGTTAAAAATATATTTTCAAGGTATGGCACGCCAAGAGCCATCATTAGTGATGAGGGAACACATTTTTGCAACAGACTTTTTGAAGGTTTATTGAAAAAATATGGAATAAAACACAAGGTTGTGGCAACCTATCATCCTTAAACAAGTGGACAAGCTGAATTGTCTAATAGGGAGATCAAAAGAATTTTAGAAAAATGGTGAATGACACAAGATTGGTCCAGGACAACTCTTTGGGCCTATAAAACTGTTTTTAAAACATCACTTGGACTATCTCCCTATAGGCTTGTGTATGTAAAGGCTTGTCACTTACCAATTGAATTGGAACATAAGGCTTTTTGGGCTATGAAAAGATTGAATTTCAACTTGCCATCTGCTAGGTAAGAAAGGATGTTGTAACTTAATGAGTTAGAAGAACACAAATTATTTTCTTATGAGAATGTTGAATTTTACAAGGAGAAAACCAAAAAATGCCACGACAGAAGGTGCCAGAAAAGGGAGTTAGTGGAATGACAGAAAGTACTCTTGTTCAATTCCAGATTAAAACTATTTCCAGAAAAATTGAAGTCAAGATGGTCAAGTCCCTTTAAACTTTTGAAAATCTATCCTTATGGGGTCGTGGATATCTTGAATGAACAAAGTGGAAATGAGTTTAAGGTGAATGGACAAAGAGTCAAGGTATACTATGGTGAACCCTCTAACAACTATAGGGCTACTATAAATTTTGATGATTAATTGTGTGATTAAGTCAGGCTATATGACTCAAATATAGCGCTACTGGGAGGCATCCCAACTTTATGCAATTTTTTGTTTATTTTCTTTGTTTTAGATGATTAGATTATAGAAAATAACTAAGGGAGGATGTGATTAGCTCATTCACGACTATGACAAGTCCTAAAAAGTGAAGCTGAGAGAAATTACATGAAAAAGGGAAAGAGATACTAAAGGGAAATTCGAATTTAAATTGGTTTAGCCAAGAAAGGAAAAGCGAAGAGAGAGAGAGAGAGAGAGAGAGAGAGAGAGAGAGAGAGAGAGAGAGATGAAGGGTAGGCGTATAGACGACAGTTGTCTTTGAGCCACGCGTATGCTACACCTATGTCTGACGCAATCATGACACATCAGCAAGAGCAGTTACTGCACAACGTCTGAAGCAAGTTACCTAATGGTTACTTTTTGGGCTTCTCACGTTTTAACCTAGTTGTTACCCTTTTTCCAACCCTATAAACCAATTCTGGATTTCCTTTTATTCATAACCATTTCTCTCTCCCTCTCTTTCTCTCTCTCTCTCTCTCTCTCTCTCTCTCTCTCTCTCTCTCTCACATAAGCAACCAAGGCTCAGAAATTCATCCTCTCTCAAACCCCCGCCATGAAACACACTAGTAATAGAATGAATATGAGTGCTAGGAAAAATGCCACACCCCGTGTGGATTATTCCAATTTTGAAGGTTCTGAAGGAGAGACAAGACTGTGATGAGGATGCAACTTAAGTAGGTGCCAAAGGTGTGGTACCAATTTCTGAAGCACTCTATCATGCAAAACTGTTCATAATGAGTCAGTCAACAAGGCAAGGTTGGTGTTGTTGCACTGTATCACTAGCAATAGTCCAGTTGATGTTACAAAGATAATCTGTAATGAGATTGTAGCCTGTTCAAAGAGGAGAGATGGGATGCTTTACTTCCCTTGTATAATCACTGCTCTGTGTAAAAGGCAAGGCGTTCCTGATAAGCCGACAGATGAGATTTGTCATCCCCAAGAAGGATTTGACAAGGCAGCAATTCAGAATCTCTTAAAGGTAAAAGGGAAGTAGAAAGAGGAAGCAGCCCCCAGAAAAATGGAAAAAGGTGAAAGTTCAAAGGATGATTACTATGTGTTGTGGTAGGTCTTATTGTAAATGCAAAAGGACCAAAGAGATTCTTACATATTTGTGATGGAACAACACGAGTGGCATAAGAAATTATACTTTTTCCACAAGGGAGGTGTAATGAATAGGCCACCTGAGTTTCTTGAGCACATTTTAGGGGAGCTATTGGATGAAAAAGATGAAGTGGAGGAAGAAGTCCCAATCAAGAAGATAAGTAAGAAGAAGAAAAATAGTTATTCCAAGGCAAACCCAAAGTCCAGCACTGTCGTGCCTGAGAAGAAGTCCAACAAAAAGAAATCTGCCAAGAAGTTAACCCACCATAAGAACCCTAAAAAGAGAGATAAACCAACCATTGATGAGCCTATGAATACTGAACCAGAAGACAACCCAACAAAAATTGATTTGATGAAGAAGCTGACTCAACAACCTGAAGAGGAAATAAGAGAAAATATTGAGAAGGATGTTGTCGTGACTGAGGAGATTGTGAATGAAGAAATTGTCAGAAGTAAGCAAGAAAAGGAGTTCACTAAGTTTAATTCAAGTTCTGATGAAGACAATAATGAGGCTGAAATGGAAGAGAATGAGGAAGAAGTTGTGACTAACCATACTGCTGACTCAGATGCGGAGACAATAGAAGGGGAGAAAGATAAGGAGAAAGGATGCAGTCGGAGAAGCAGAGATAATTACTGTCGTGACAGATCAACCCCAAATACAAGTTGAAATTGTCGTGTCGGTACCCATCAAAATTCTTGAAAAGACAAAAACTTCTGAAAAATAAAAGACTATAAATCTTGTTGAAAGCCTAATAATAGAGAAAGCTAAGACTCCTATGAAGACAAGAACTCCAGAGAAGAAGAAGGCAATGCCTGTCGCGGTAGAAAAGAAGAATAATACCAAGGAAGCTGAGGAAAATAAGAAAAGAAAGAGAGAAAAAGAAAAGCATGCCCTAAAGAGGAAAAGCAGTGGGCTTAATGCCTAGATGGTATTATTTCCAACCCTTTTGTGCTACCAACAAGTTTGGTATGTTGAGGTCTGTCACGACCACCTAATGACAGCGAAGACCCCATCTTCACTCTATGTTAAGGGGAGTGGCAGCTTCTGACACGACTATGCTTAGCTTGTTTAATCACCCATATCTAATCATCTTTTAATTTACTGTTTGTGATGTTGTTTTGTTGTTTCTACCTAGTTTTTATGTTTAATGAAAAGTAGTAGTAATGCTCTCTTTTGATTTTTCTTAATGTTCTCTTCATGTTATATATATATATATATATATATATATATATATATATATATATATATATATATATAAAAACTCAATTCCTAGAATTTCAAAAAGATTGCTCTTACTTCTGAGTAACCATGGTTGGACTGTTGATGTGTACTGGAAACAAGGCATGACTAAAAAAAATAAAATGAGGTTTGTATGCATATTGTGCGCTCTGATGAGTGTTGTCAAGCCATTAGTAGTAATAAAGGTAGTAAGTTTTCTAAAGGGAAGGAATGACTTTGAGTTTCAGAAAAGGGCTAGAGGAGTTAGAAAAGGGAGAAACTAGTGAAATGGCTACTGCATGTACTAATGCATATATGTTAAAAAATGAAAAAGAGAAAATGTCAATAAAGTTCCTGTGCCCGAAACTGGAGGAATAAATTCATGTTCTTGAAACTGGAGGAATTTTCGGTGCCTCAATCTTAGAAATAATTTGGATGCATCAAAAGAGAGATCCAAATGAGGTACCCAACAAAAAGAAGAAATGTAAGTAGTGTAGTAGACCCCAAATATCTATATTCAAAAAATCCTTTAACTAGGATATCCCTCTATAAATGTCTGATAAGAAACCCTTGGATCATAGGAGAAGCTGACCAACCCAGTTGTTAAACCACTCCCTTAATGAAAATGCCAGGCATAACAAAATTCATTTCTGAACACTCACACACACTTGTTGGATCAAAGAATCAATATTAGTCATTTGCTGAGTTGTGCTAGTATCGGATACAATCCTACTGGGTGAAAAGAAAAAGTATTTGATATATGAAATATGTTGGCCTTTGAGTTTGTTTTAGGTTATCTGTCGCATCACCCGAGGAGAGGTGATGATTCAAGTTTGGGGGTGTGATACCTCATATTTTGTGAGTTATTTTACCTTTAATACTTGAAGTTCTATTGTTTTAATCTACATGTTTATTTAGTTTATTTGCTTTATATTGTTGTTTTAGATAGTGTAGCATGGAGCTTAATAAGTGCTCTTTTTTTGTAGTTTTATTTGTTTTTGTGTTTTTGCATGAACCCAGGACCTGTCAAGTCCTGGCATGCAAGGGTAACAAAAAGAGAAAATGCGCGCTGGCCCAACAAGTTTTAATACCAGAAGATGTTGCAACAAGTTTCTTCTGGTATTAAAACTTACTGGGCCAGCGTGCATTTTCTCTTTTAGCTACCTTGGCATGCCAGGACATGACAGGTCCTGGGTTCCTGCAAAAACACATAAAACTACAAAAGGGGAGCACCTATTGTACTCCATGCTACACTATCTGAAACAATAATATAATGCAAATAAACTAAATAAAAATGTATATTAAAACAATAGAATTTCAAGTATTAAAGGTAAAATAACTCACAAAATATGAGTTATCATATACTAAGATAAGAAATCTTAAGATCTTATGCAATAACAGTTACAAAAATAACAGCTCAGAGTTATGCCAAAGATCTTATAATGCATTGTGATGTTGTAACATTCCTTTAAATATTTAGCTTCCTTTTATAGAGATAGAGAAAGAGTCGTTGGAGGGTTTGAACATAATAACAAACCTAGTGAAGAAGTATGCCAAGAAAGACATTGGAGAATGTATCTGGTTAGAAGTACTGTCCACTGAATAATGGTATTGTTTATAGAATCTTATGAAGTACTAGGTATCTACCAAATGGTAGAACAGACTGAAGAGGTCACATCACCATTTATTGAGTCTTTCAAAAAGGAAACCCTAGTTGACTCTTCCTAGAAATCTGGTTCTTGACAAGACTAGTGTTCCTTTGGTTCAGGGTACGGATCAGAGGCTCCTTTTGCTTTCAGAGTCTGAGCTATCACCATAGGTAGGAACAGTATACCAGAGTCTGAACCTTCAAATGCTGATGAACATTTTCACAGTCACCATATTGTGATCATCCAGAATCTGAGTAACATTGCTTCCCCACTTATGATTTCAATAGGATTAATTCAGAGTGAAATCTCAGCTTGTGATCCTGCACACTTGAACATATGTTAGTATACCCATTTGTTCTCTAAATACTTTGTTATCATCAAAACCCAAGGGATATGAACAATCTTATTCCAACAATCTCCTCCTTTTTTATGATGAAAAACAAATGCATTTAAGAATAATGGTTGGTCAATTTTAACTAACTTGACAACATCAGAGTCTGAGGTTTGTAAGCTCATGCTAAGTCTAATAGTCTAAAGGTTGAGTTTTGTAAGTTCCCCCTATGTTCTATCCAAGTTAATTTAAACTTATTTTGATATTAAAAATGTTCATAGGAAAGCATTATATAAATAGATAAATAATTAGGGTTCAGGTAAATTAAAAGCATTAAAAAATACTTTTAACCTTCTTAAATACTCCCATGAATTTCTCCCCCATTTTGTCATCAACAAAAAGTGAATTCATACATGTCAGCATATAAGAAGACAAAAACATATTTAATAATACAAACAAATATCTGGGAAAAAGTTAATTCTGATAAAACTAGCAAGAATAACCTTTGCTCTTCCCAATACAGAGAAACAACGATAATGGTTGAAATAATTTTACGTTTCTCAAGATGGTTACACATCATTAAAGAATATCAACCATCAGCAATCATCATTGCAGGCATTAAATGATCAGATGTTGTATCTTTCAAACACAACGTACAAGTCACTTAATTTCCTCTATAAAAGCACAACTTTAGAGGCATACTTCTCATCTTTTCAACTAACTATTCTTTTCTACTTGGCAACATGAGTTCTCCAACAGAGAAAGCGAAGGTCACTGTCTCAACAGAGGTCATGGAGCAACACCTTCAGCAAGCCGCTAAGGAGGCCCATCCATTTGGGTTAACCATTTAGGGATGCTCTAAGGGTGAGGAAGCAAAAGAAGAAGAAGAAGAAGAAGAAGAAGAAGAAGAAGAAGAAGAAGATAGTGCCTAGAAGGACATTTTTTACGACTCTGATGAAGGAAGTGAGGAATGAGTTATTGGATGGGAAAATTCCATTAGGGCTAGGGGTTACTATTCTAATTTTGATAAACTTATGTAATTTTTCCATGCAATCAATGAAAAGTTTACCCTTTTGCAATGATATTTGATTCTGAATAGTTTGATTCTTATTTGAATGCATTTAATCATCCAAGAAATTTCAAGAAAATAGTTCATCCAAAAGATAACCAAGCAAATATAACAGACATTTATCAGAAGAATAATAAAGATTCTCAGATAATATATGGCTTATTATAAAATATAAGTATGCAAAACATAACAACAAGACAGATAAACCAAACGAAATGGATGAGTGAGAACAAATAATGGCATATATCAGTTAATCACAAGATATGTTTAGAAAGCAAATAAAATGGGTTCTAGAGCCTAAATCTAAGGTTTCTTCAGAAGTTCCAACATAAATCTGAGATATGCACACATGTTATCTTGTCTGACATCCATAGACTTCATCTATTCGTCTATATTTTTCTGTTTGTCAGCCATGGCTTGTTGAAAAGCAGTAACAGAAGCCAGGTTATTCTCCTCCAAATCATCTTGCCTAGAACATGAAGATGCCACAAACTCTAAAATTTCATCCTTCAGATTCTGAATAGCTGATGCAACAGTGGTCTGAAGAGAATCTCATTTAGCAGAATATGCTACTGGGTCAGATGCAAAGTATATCTCAAGGACCAGATTTTTAACTTTATCCAAAAAGAAATTTTTTATTACATCCAAGTTGGTTTGGATAGTTTGTGAGTTGGATGAGTTATTTATATGAGAGGGTCCTGGTTGAGAGGATTGGTTCGAATGGTCAGATAGGTTTATAAAGATTTCAGGGTGAAGGTGGTCGGTCAAAGGGAGTTTGTGCAGACTCAACACTACGGTCAGATGTAAATTGAACCAGAGATAGATCCTGAACAATTTGTTCAATTTCAGTCTGAAGTTCAGCTACAACTTAATCTCGAGGTTGACTCTGAACAGGGTTAGGTTCTCTATGAGGGGATGCAGGGGGTGAGGGTTGAGGTGAGGGTATAAGTGATGGTTAAGGAGTTCTAGGTGGAGAGGTAAAATATGGTTGGACAAAAGTTACATGTTTAACCTCAGAAGCAGATCATGTTTGGTTAGAAGGTTGGTCTTGAGAAGAGAAAATTCTAATGGGGATGGAAGGGATAAGTTTGATGAAGACAGGTTTAGGGTCAAGGGATTTTAGGCCAATCTTAGCCACAAAACTTTCTTCGTCATGTACTGATTTAGGACTTGAAGAAAAAAAATTTCCACTGAAAATATCAATAGGTGGTTCATACATTGTGTTAATGGGTGATGGTTGATCATACATAGTATTAAGAACTAACTGATTCTGATCCTCCATGGGTTCAACAGTGGGTGAGGAAGGATGTATAGGAGAATGAATAGGTGAAGGGGTTGGATATTTTTGGTTAAGGGTGGAGTAATCAAAATCATCTTTAGAGATAAGATTCATATTGATACCTGTTACACCAGTATTCAGACCTTCTTAAGTAGAAACAACTTCTGAGGTAACTTCTTTAAGAACAACAAAAGCTTCAGACACAACAGTTTATAATCCATCCATAACTTCAGCAGCTTGAACCCCAGCAGATTCCAGGCCACCAACAACAACAGCCTATTAATTCCCAGCATCAGATATTTTTGAATGCTTCTTCGACTGATCTAAAATCACAGATGCTAAAAGTTGAGCACACTTGAGGCTATGCTTAATTACATTCTTCTGAGCAGTGTCATCTACAAATTTCTTCTTTCTTATCAAGGATACACCAACATCCTCTTCTTCTTCTTCTTCTTCTTCTTCTTCCAACTCAGCCAGTTTCCTCAATCGCTTCTTCCTTGAAGGTGCTTCTGAAATGACAGAGATAGAAGCAACTTTCTTGGGAGACTTTCCACTTCTATTTTTGGAGGGAATCAACTCAGTAGATGTAATCACCTCTTCAATTTTCTTTTCAATCTCCTTATGATGTACACATTTCTCCTTAGAGGATTTCTGAATATCTCAAGCCACTTGTTTCCTCTTATTAGAAGCCTTAAACACTTTAATAGGCTTGTTAGGAATATCTATGTATCTAATGACTTTTACTTCCTTGTAAGTATGCCCAATGAAATTTTTGATTACTTCAAGGTTATCCATCTTGGTGATCGCAGGATAATCCTCAAGATAATCAAGATTGATACACCTAATAGAGAAATGCCCCTTTAAAGCTACAACATCTCCTTTCTTCATAAGCTTCATATTACCAAGAACAGAAGTAGACAAAATATTTTCATATATTTCCTTCGAATCCCTATTGTGAAGAAAGTTTTTAAGGGCATAAATTAGGCGACCCTGATAAAACAATTCTGATAATAGTCTAGCATAAGGCACATTCTTCTTGCGGAGCTTTGTACTATCTTTGATTGCTTCACACAAGTGATTGAAGATGTATGTAGACATATTTATCTTATCTTCATTTATCAAGTAGAAAATGAAATGTTTGTGATCCCATGAAATCTGATCAGTGTTTCCTTCTTTAGGAATCAGCCATCCAATTAAAATCTTAAATAGAAGTCTGAATTCCCTCTTCATGTTCTTGACTTTTCCAACGTCAGAGGAACAATAATTCTCAGCATTATCAAACAAATAGCTCTTGATTGCTTCTGCTTCAGAATTGTTGTCTTTAGTACCCACAATAAATCTTCCAGAGTTTGGTACTCTTAAATATATAGCAATAGTTTTGTGAGTGATGATCACATCAACACCCATCACAGTAGATATGATTTCAACTTCATTAAACTTCTTCAATCCAACTTCTTCTCTACTTTTCCCATCATACTCCAATTTTTCCTCTCATTCAATAAATCGATCCATGCATCATAACATTTGTTTCACTTGCATAGTATAACCTACATTTCATCGTGCATAATGCCTAAAATATCGACCCGAATAAATTTTTGGATCTACAAAGAGACCGCTCGGACTGATTCTCAAATGTATGTGAAATTAGCGGGCGAAAAATTTTAAAATCAAGCTTGCAGACGTCAATTTTATTGATCTACGGTTTTCTTAGTTTAACTTTGCGTGCTCGTTTTAATTTTTGACTAATTTTTTGGTGCATTTTGATCAGCCTGAGCCTTTTAACCGATCAATTTTTATTTCAAAATTTGATCAAAGCTTGTATGTTTCTGAGAAGTTTATTTCGCGCTGATCATTTAATGCATTCATTTTAATTTTTTGAGTATTTTTGCGCCCGATTTTTATTCATTTTTAGTCCTTTTATTTTTTGTTTCTTCATTAAATATTCGAAATAAATAAATAGAATTTTCTGTTTTTTTTTTTCAAATTTATTTTGAATATTTAAAATAGTGTGAATTTCTTTTGATTTAATTATTCCAAACTCATTTTTCACTAAATAGTACTAAAAAAGGGTATTTTTGACACTTGTAATAAATTGAAAGCCCTAATTCCTCTTGTATATAAATTGGCATTTGAAGGTGACCAAGGGAAGAGACAACTGCGCCACTTTCCTAATCCACAAGTTCTCTCTCATTCCACAATTCAAAATTCTACCAAAATAAGAGAAAAAGAGACATAGACCAATAAAAAATGAACACAGACAACAACCTTTCCTAGTAGACCCACTCCCTCACATTCTTTTTTGTTGTTGAAAAAACAACAAAGCCAAAAAAAAGAACTCATAATTTCATCTTCTTCTTCAGTCACATATTTTCCTCACTACAACAACACATGTTCTTCTCACCACAAACAACAACCCCCAACATAAACTCCCCCTCTTTTATAGTAGCAGCACCAACCTCATATCCATCATTTTCTTCAAAATCTCACACTAACATCACCCTCAATAACACTGTCATTCATCTCTTCATTACTTCCACTTTACACAACCTGCAACCATGCAACTTCCACCATTAACGCTTCAATAACTGCCAGGTTGCAACCACATATGAAACATAAATCTCAAACTTCACACCAACCTTCTTCAATGTACAAACACAACATAATACCTACATATTCCACATAACTGCTTTTCATCGTTAATATCATTTTCTTCATATGCTACATAACACCACAAACCTTTGTTACCTTCCAGACAACTTGTCGTCTATCCTCTTCGACGTGGATGTTTCTGCCGCAAATCATGAATCTCGCCGCCACACCTTAAAAAAAACCATGTCGCTTCCGACCACGACCCTACGCGCTGCTAGTCGCGTCGCTCTCTTTTGTTTATTTGCTACTGCCAAATCTTCAAGCGTACATTCTCTTTTCCTTATTAATTTCGATTTCGGTTTATACGTTCTCCTTTAAATATTTCCATTTCTTCTAAGTTTCGTTTGTTTGGAATCCGAGGGAAGTTGGATAGCATTATTGTTATTGAATCGAGAGAGATAGTAAGAAACGAGTGAAAGAGTATATATCTGAGAAGTTAGGGTCACCGGCGCTGCTGGGCTAGCCGGCCAACAACCTTATTTGCATCGTGACCAAGAGAGGATGTTTGAGTCCCTTTGTCTATTTTGATCATACGTATATACATTAAGTCTTACACTTTTTTTTTCCAAATAAACCATGCCACTTGTCTAGTTATGTTTGGATACTACATTGATTTTGAAAAAAAAACACATGTTGATCAAAGATTGGCTGCCACGCTTTGTCTCATGCAGTTTTTATGCTCTATTTTGTTTTTTTTTGTTTTTGTTTTTTATTTATTTATTGATTTTTTTTCTTTATTTATTCACTTTATTTTTATGGCAACTAGGGTTTAGTTTGGTTTGAACTTGGGCTTTGGCCTATAATGATTCTTACAACTATTATATTAGCATGCACACTCTCTTATGTTTAGTATTTATTTATTTTAGATTAATTTATCTAAATTAGTAATTAATTATTTGTTAATTTATTAATCATTTGTAGTTTAATTAATTAATTTCTTTTTTTATTATTTACTAAGTATATTATTAAGTGAATTGTTGCATTGATTTCATTGCATTGCAATTTTGTAAGTTTAAATATAATTTACCTTTCGAAAACCATTTGGGATGCATATATTCGGTTGCTCGGCTTTTTATAGAATGAGTCTTACACGAATCTACTTTAATTTAGTCTTAGAGCTAAATTTAGTTTGCTTTCGATTTTTGTTGATTTCCGGTTCCGTGGCTTACACTTGGGCCTTCTTACAATGAGATCTTTCTGTTTGTATTTACTTGTTTGATGGTTTTGCTTTTACTCGATTTATTACTCCCCTTTGAAAAAATGTATCCCCATCCCTTGTTTGTAATTTGTATTTATCTTCTCGCTTTTATTTCTATTGCTCTTAGTTAGTTAAGATGAACTAAATAAATAAATAAAAGAGAGAATAAAATCAATCATTCAAAATAATAAAAACACTTGGTCAACACCAAGTCCCCTTTTATAAAGCTCTTGATCAACACCAAGCTTCCATCATTCACATTCAAATCATTTTTCAAACCCTAACACCACTTATATATTTTTTATAACCACAAATAAAAAGTTTGATCCAACGTCAAGTTTCTTTTCTCAAGCAAATTAAAAATGGCTAACTATTAACAATTTTGACCCTTTCCATTACAAAATTGGAAGAAAAAGGCTACCTAGGTGAAAGGTCCAATCATATTCCCGAGTATTAGACCCAAGTTGTAAGAGCTTGCAAGTCATAAATCCTCTTCTTCCAAACAAAAAATACATCAAACAGATTCAAACCTTTTTGCCTCTTAGCACAACTTTCAAAACATTTTTAAAAAATGAAAGATATTTCGTCTCGAGATGATGCAAAAAAATAATGCTTCGTCCACAATTGTGTGAGTTGAGATAAGCGACATTTTTCAGTGAATGTTGATATCAAGAAATCCATTCAATGTGACACAAACGTCTGCTTCTCACCTGTTTTTGGTAGGTAATGTTTTCCGTCGATTGTGAGAAAATAGATTTCACTAAAATCAACCAATAAACAAATGTTTTCTACCCATAACTATGTAGCCTTGAGTTCTTCATCGTACTCGAATATACGTAAGAGCGAGATTCAAAGTCTCGTTAGGCAACCTAATATAAAATATACCTTTTTGTCCTATTCTTCTTTCCCTTTAATAACTCGAGAAACTTAACATTTTAAAGCTATAACTAATGCGCACAACTAACCAAATGGTTCCCGTTGAGTACAGCGGATGTGAGGGGTGCTAATACCTTCCCCTTGCGTAACCGATTCCCGAGACCCGATTTGGTTGCGATGAAGATAATAATTGTTGTTATTTTTTGGGTTTTATCTATATTTCCCCTTTCCTTTTTAGGAATAAATAAAGTTCAGTGGAGAATCTATTCAGTCCATCCTGTGAGCATGCGATTGCGCTTCGTGAGGCCTTGTTCTCATTTTTTGAGGTACGACAGATGGAGACTATGTTGAGGATTCGATTTCGTAAGTGAGTCAAGCCTAGTTTGGTTTTCTTGTGTGCTTATGCTTATTTACTTGTATGGTTTTTCTTTATCTGATGCATTTGTTATTTCTATATTGTTATATAATCTGTTGTATGGTTCATTATGTTGTGGTATTGGATTGATACTCTGATTACAAACCTTGTGGGAAAGACTCTTTACACGAGTCTTGAGTGCAAACATGAGATAAGATGAGGTAGAGTAGTGTGGGTCCGCGAGATAAGTTTCTCATTGGGTTGATACGAGAACTTTACTTAGAGTATATCCCTTTGAGAGTGTTGTCGCCGATGATGAGTGCTAAATTATTGTGACTTTGAGTGTGAAAAATTAGCACTTATCGGCTTTATTCATTCGTTTTATACCAATAAAACTCATCTTTTGTGTATATTTGGTATTCAAGCAATGGTATTCATTGAGTTTGATTGTTTTTATCTCATTTTTTATAGGTATTCAAGCAATGTTATTTAGTCATTGTAATATAAAGCATTTAATAAGCTTTCCAACGCTTATGATCGTGCGTCAATCGGAGTTATAGTTCGCAAGTTATGGCCAAAACAAGAAACTTTATCTGCCATGTCAGGCTGAGTGCCACCAGAGCGGGAAGCGCGCTAAGCGCCCTGTGATAGGGCTTAGCGCGGCTTGTGATTAGCCTAGATTTTTGGGCTTAGCGTAGGTTGTGCTTAGCCCAAATTTTTGGGCTTAGCCCGGGTTCACTTTTCTAACCCATATATATTCCTTTCTACATAGATCTTTAGGGCATGGTTTTGGGGATTTTTACACCCAACTCCACCAAAACATTCCTTTGGATAGAGTGGCTTAGAAATAACATTAGAGTGTATATCTTAATGATCCGGAGTTGGATTTGTTTTAATCGGCGTTGACAAACCGAGAGATTCTTGTTCATCTTCTTTCTTTTCTTTGTACCCTCTATTGTTAGGGCTTTGTTTGTAAGTTTACCTTGATTATATGTATATTTATTGATCATAGCATTGTATACGATCTATTTTACAAATTTATATCGATCTTATCCTTGTTTTACTTGCTTTATGTTTGGATTTGAGTTGCTATAGACATATACTCTTCAGATCTGGATCTAGGATGAATATTTGTTAGGTTCTAAACTCTAGACATGGATTTAGATTTAATATTCACAGTGGGTATCAGTTCTTAATGCTTTGTGTTATTGAGTTGCGTGAGACATCACAGATGAGACAATACGGTTGTTCTCTCAACTTTGCATTAGACATAACCTCTGTTGTGGGTGATATGTGATGATATTGATGAGTGATTTGGGTTGCGTACAATTGATTGGTAGATTTTTAATACTTGATGGGTAGATGAAATTCAATCACGACGTGTTCTTTCCTCTGTAAAGAATGCATTATTTTCTTTTTCAGACGTTTTACTTGAAGGTGTGAGAAACACAAGAAAGGGGGGGGGGGGGTTGAATTGGGTTTCACCAAACATAATCTTTTCAACCTTTTTACACCAAAGTTAACAAGTGAGTGAAAATGATGAACACAATTATTTTTATCGTGGTTCACATTTAACTAAGTTACTCCAGTCTACCCGCCAAGGTGATTTTGCCTTTATAAAGGACTTAATTCACTAATCTTGAAAGATTATAATATGTTCGTCTAAGTGTTTAGAAAAACACCTTAGCCTTATCAAGTATACAAGCTAATACTTAGTCACTTGAGGAAACATAAATCCAAAGTGATTACAGAAACCACAACAAGTCTAACTGACCTTGTTGCAACCATAATGGATAACTACCACTGTCTTCTTAAGACTTCTGACTAAACTCTAGTCTTTCAAGGAATTATTAACAACTGTGATTAAAAGTGTGTATACAAGAATGCTTCTACATAAGCAGATTACACAAAGTTTAAGCATAATAACACAACAGTGTTAATAGCAAGATATGAACAAAAGTTCCTTGCAAATTTACAAAACTATTTTGAGTATATCTCACACGAGATTTGTGCAACATTTTAGTATGAGTTTTGTATAGCAGATTGTTGGCTTTCCAATTCTTCCAAGTCTTCCTTTTATTGTTGAAAAATAGACCCGGTGAAGAGTATAATAGGAAATAAAAATCCAGCTGTTTTGTCCCCAATGGTCATTGTAGAAGTGTCAAACAACATCGTATCAAAAAACTGTCCTTGCGTTACTTTAGCAAGAAGGTCAGTATACTTTGTACTTTTATGCTTATCCTCTCATACAAACTATTTTTTATCTTTATCTTCTATTCTTCAGAGGCTTCTGATATATGTTGATGAAGCGTGTTATAGAAGGATCAAAACTTGAGTCATTAGAACCTAAGTCTTCAGAGTCTTCAGAACTTGATTATCAAAACTTCATTCTTCAGAGTCTTCAAAACTTGAGTCTTCAGAGTCAAAGCTATAGAAGATCTCTAGAACTATCATACCAAATCATGATCAGAAGCTCTAGTACTAACGTTCCTTATAACCATTGTATTAGAAGCATTCCAGAATCTTGACTTGAATTTGTAAACACCATATGTTTTCTTCTAGAGTATCGAGTTCAGAGCCTGATGACGCCACACGTCTTTCTATCAGAGTCAGAACCTGTTTAAGCAAAAGCTACACACTTGATAGAAAAACATTAGAGTATCAAATTGTTCTCTATAATAACATGTAAAGTTATCATCAAAATTTAAGGTCAGATACAAAACCAAAACCTATTCTTATAATCTCCCCCTTTTTGATGATGACAAACCATGTATTTTGATAGAACAATATATACAGGGTAATAACCGAAAATCATAAGTTCAAAAGTTAAGCTAACTAGCTCCCCCTGAATCTGTTAAGATCAAAAATTATTTACTCTTGTTCAGAGTCTCCCCCTGAGTTCAAGACTCATAAAATAAATTTTGACGTACAAAAGATGAGTTAAAGAGGGGATACTTCACTGTTGACGTCTTGTTAGAGTTTGACTAGCACTGCTTGGTCTACATCTTAGAACCAAACTGACTATCAGAATGTTATGAAGTAACAGAGCCTGATTAGTAACAGACTAAATACCTCGCATCATGTATCAGAACATGATTTTTTAGAATCTCGATCATGCCACCAGAAGGTGCAAAGCATTATGCCATCAGAAGATTTAGAGCCTTAGTCGTTGCTTGAATGGCCATGTCTTTGACCAAATTTTTAGAAGGTTATAAATTTCTAAATGTCTTGACATACTTCAAGAAGGTTCACAACTTCTGGAGTATCAGAGTCTAGTTACCATACTCCCTGAGAAAATTGAGGTATTAGAGCAAGATTCACAACTTCTGAAGAATGTGTTGAATTTTTTGTTTATCAGAACAATTGTCATGCATTTTGGTCATGCTTTTTGATTTTCAAATAACCTGTCTAAGAAAGTTAGTGAAATTTTACAAAGTTCATGAGTAAGACGTCAACCAAGGTTAGAAGCAAAAGTATTTGATCATTTTTGGGTTCAAGATTCTGAGAATAGATACAATCAAAATCATATAACTTCTCCGCCTTTGTTAGAAATCAAAAAGAATTCTAGCACGCTTTTCTATAGTAACGCGAATAACAAAGATCAGAAGAATAATAAAACGAGGAATAAGAAATAAAGAATAAGGGCAAGAACAAAGAAAAACTTTCATTCATAATGATTGAAAGAGTACAAATTAAAGGAGTATAAATGAGACGCAAAGGATTACATAGGCAAAACCAAACACAAGGAAAAACAACAACATCAACCATGCCCACCCAACAGAACTAACCACCAACAACATATAACTAAACTTCAAAGCCTAGACACCTGTCTTCCACAAGAGCATTATCCGGTATAGTCATGTGAACCAACCCAACGATCTCAGCCTTATAGAAAAGTTCAGACATAACTCTTCCAAAAGGTATATAGAACTTGTGTTGACTTCTGGAGAGAGCAACCGAGTCCTTCAGATAGTTGAAGATGGTTTGAGGCAAGTTGAACCTGGCGTGATTCACCATAAAGTAGATGAAAATTCTATCATCATAGGACAAAATGTCCTTATCTACTTCTCGTGGTCAGAAGTTTGTGAGAAGAAGATGAAACCAGACTTTGGCAACGGGAATGGGCTTTTCTAGATTTTTTGGTTCATAACGAGCGAGGAGATGTCAAGGATGGAAATGAGATTTTCAAAAAAATGGTACGTGAAGCTAAATTGGTCTATAGTGATGTCGGTTTTAACACATCCAATAGCCTCAACAATAGAAGACGAAGTGATGATAACAGGAACACCATAAACACTAGAGCAGATAGAGCTACTATCATTACACACAGAAGCATACTTCCAAAACTCTTTGACATGGTTTGGATATATAGGTCCGTGCAGCATTGCATAGTAACTAGACCACCCTTGAATTTGCATGCTAAAGGTGATATTATGATCAGCAATCCTCAGGCGAGGAAGATATAGACGTTTTTCATTAATGACCTCAAGGATGTCTTCATTTCCGCAGAAATTTTTAGTAAACATGGTGAGTGTGAGTGAAAAAGATGGAGAAGAAAATATGAAAGATGAAATTTTAAGGGATAAGGAATGAGAATGAAATGACGAGATATAAATAGAAGGAAGGAACACTATCGAGAGAAGAGTAATTACACTCGAGACACGCAAAGAATTTAATGACAAACAGACAAGCAATAAAGACTATCATCATTTCCAAAACGAGTCACAAAGGAAAACCAAAAGACAAAAGAGACAAAAATAGATAGGTCATGCTAACAATTCATATTTTCAATAAAATCATCCAAAATGACCATTAACTAGTATACGATATTCAATAACTGAGAACAGTCAATTAAATGAATAAAGGTATATTTGTAAACAGAAAAGAAATTCTGAAAAGGGATAAAGTGAGAAGATTTCTTATCTAATCCCAAGAATCTCTTATCTCCCAACGTGTCACAGTAGGTACTAGTCATAGTTCAGAACAGACAACTGTCTTATTTTGAATTACATACTCTATACTGCCCTGACAACTCATTTATGAGATAAACTCCTCAGTTTCCAACTTACATAAGCATTCTCAAAAGAATACTCTGACTACGGATACTTCTGATGTATGAGAACTTCACTAATCAGAAGCCTCACAACTCAGAGGCCAACAAAACACGTCAAACCTTAGAAAGTAAAATAGAATTCTCGGACAGTCAAATAACATAGGTATTGTTATAGAAAATAGAAACATTACTCTCAATTATTTGAAGTCTTTTAGTTGATTCTTCCTCCAGAGTGTCTTAGGCCATGAGACGAGGTTGTCACCCAGAAGCTTGGCAATTTCCAGAAGTGCTTTTTCGTTCTGATCTATCTCCAGCGTAATCTGCATCACAGAAACTTGATAGCTTGTATTATGATGTTTTCTTATATATCAAGCTGAGGTTAGACGTTCCTTTCAGATACCTTAGGATTCTCTTAACAGCAGTTAAATGAGTTTCCCTTGGATCTGATTAAAATCGAGCACAAAGACATACACTGAATAAAATATCTGGACGAGAAGTAGCCAGATAGAGAAGAGAGCCTATCATACCACGATAGAGCTTCTGACAAACCTTTATACTTACCCCGTCTTTCTCCAGATTGCATATAGGATGCATGAGAGTCTTTGGTGGTTTGCTATCTGACATGTCAAATTTTTTCAGGAGCTCTTTTGTGTATTTTCTTTGATGAATGTACGTGACTTTTGGAGTTTGATTTATTTGTATTCCCAAAAAGTACTTTAGCTCTTACATCAGACTCATTTCAAACTCTTCCTGCATTAGCTTAGAAAACTCTTGACACACATATGGATTAGCAGAACCAAAAGTTATATCATCTACATAAATTTGGCATATCATCAGATCGTTTCCAAAGTTCTTACAGAAAAGAGTAGTGTCCACCTGACCTCTGGTAAGGTCATTTTCTAGAAGAAAAGAACTTAGTCTTTCATACCAAGCTCTGGGAGCTTGTTTCAGACCATACAATGACTTTTTAAGTTTAAAAACATGTTTTGGAAACTTGACGTTTTCAAAATCTGGAGGTTGGTGAACAAATACTTCTTCAGAAATGTATCCATTCAGAAACACACTTTAGACATCCATTTGATATAAGATAATAGCATGATTAACAACAAAAGAAATTAAAAGACGAATAGATTCTAACCTGGCGACTGGATCAAAGGTTTCATTATAGTCAATACTTTCTTGTTGACTGTAACCTTGTGCAACCAGTCGTGATTTGTTTCTGGCGACTTCTCCTTTCTCATTTAATTTGTTTCTGAATATTCACTTGTTTCCAATAACATGAGTTACCTTTGGCTTGGGTACCAGATCCCAGACATCATTTCTGGAGAACTGATTTAGTTCTTCTTGCATTGCCAGAATCCATTCATTGTCCTGAAGTACTTCATCACACAAGGTTGTAACTATCAGAGACACCAATCCTAGAAGCATTTCCTCAGTTTGTTTGAAGGTGGATCTTGTTCTGACAAGTTTAACTTTGTCTCCAAGAATCATATCTTCATAAACAGTTTGTATATTCCTTTGCCTTTTCTGAGTTGGAGGGCATTTAGTTGCTTCTGATGTATTTTTATCAGCGTTCTTTGAATCTTTATCCTCAAAGTCTTTTGCCTTTTCTCTAGAGCCTATAAGTGTTATTTCTAGATCTGAAAAATTCTCAACTAGCTTTGACTTTTTTGAGTCAAGCTTATCGTTGAATCTAACATGGATTGACTCTTCCACAATACGTGTTTCTGTATTGTATACTCTGTAGCCCTTAGAGCATTCTGAGTATCCCAACATAATACATTTATGTGCTTTAGAGTCAAACTTGTTCAGATTCTCTTTAGTGTTCAGAATAAGACAAGAGCATCCAAAAGGGTGGAAATAAGAAATGTTAGGTTTTCTTCTCTTACACAATTCATAAGGAGTCTTCTCCAAAATAGGTCTGATAGAGATCCTATTCTGAATGTAACACGCTATATTCACAGCTTTTGCCCAAAAGTGCTTAGCCACATTAGTTTCGTTGATCATGGTTCTGGGCATCTCTTGCAACGTCCTATTCTTCCTTTCTACAACTCCATTCTATTGTGGAGTTATAGGGCAGGAGAAGTCACGGGATATGCCATTTGAATCAAATATCTCTTCAAACCACTGATTCTTAAACTCGCCACCATGACCACTTCTGACTCTAACGATCTTAGAATCAAACTCATTTTTCACTTTAGAACAGAAATTGGTAAACACAGAATGCGACTCATTCTTGTGCCTTAAGAATTTTACCCATGTCTAATGACTGTAATCATCCATGATGACAAGTCCATACTTCTTACCATTGACTGACGCTGTTTTCATAGGACCAAAGAAGTCAATATGCAGAAGCTCCAATGGTCTAAAGGTGGAAACAACATTTTTAGATTTGAAATATGTTTTGGAAAACTTTCCTTTCTGACATGCTTCACAGAGAGCATCTGAAGTAAACTTCAGCTTTGGTTTGGCAGACTTCTGACTAACTCAAGTTTATTTAGCTGAGAAGTTCTCCCTATGCTAAAAATGACCCAAGCATCTTTGCCACACCCACTCCTCTTTGTTAACAGACATTAATCATTTAACATCTTGGTTTTTAAGATCAGAAAGCTTTATCTTGTAAATGTTTTTTCCCTCTTCCTAGTGAAGAGAACTGTGCCATCTTTTTGACTAATAGCTTTGCACGTTTGTTGATTAAAGATAATGTCATAACCGTTATCATTTAATTGACTTATGGATAACAAGTTATACGTTAGACCCTCAACATAAAGTAAATTAGATATAGAAGGAAGAAATATATTACCAACTGTTCCAGATCCTTTGATTCTTCCTTTCTGGTCTCCTCCGAAATAATTTCTCTTCTGTGTCTGAATTAGAATATGCTTCATCTTTTGGAGGGATCTTTTCATCAGAAATTTTAACTCCAGCCATCAGCGTTATACTAGCTTGCTCTTCTTCCGAGTCATCTTTAGAGGAATCATCCCATGTTGCTATAGGCTCTTTCTTCTTACTTTTTAAAGCTTTCTTCCTAAGCTTGTCCTTCTAGAGGTAAGGACACTTAATCTTGTAATGAACTGGCTCATTACACTCATAGCAGGTGATTTCTTTACTACCAGAAGTAAACTTGAATCTATCATCAGTTCATTTAGCCCCTTTGAATTTGTTGTTATGATTCTTCTTCCAGAGACAATTAACCCTTCTGGGCAGTAGTGACAACGCATCTTCATCAAAATTTTCTTTTGAGATCTTGATCTCTTCAGCTAGAAGAGCTCTAATTGTCTCAATTTTTCTGTCAGTTTTGAGCGTAGCAAATTTTCCTCTCTTATGTGGTTCATCTTGTTCTAGCTCAATCTCATGATTTCATAGGCTTTCATTTGAGTGGCAAGCTTCTAATGCTTTTATTCACGCAATCTGGCGTTGAGTAAAGTTGTTCAGAACCCTAAGTTCTGCAACCGAGGTTTGAGATCTTGAGAACATAATCTCAGCAGTTTTATCTTCCTCCATCTTGAAGACTTCATATTTCTGAAACAAGTCTAGAGCCTTGGTCTCCTCAATCTTGTTTTAGTTGAGTCTCTGTTCGTGATCTTCTCATACTCAGTATAAAAAATAGCATTCAACAAGATAAATCTTGTTTTATGGTGATTCTTATAATCCTCTTTTTGCTGATCATACAAAGTTCTTTTATTAAGCTTATTGTCAGCCTCATCAGTGGAATACGTAGCCATCAATTACCATATTCAAAGATCAATATCATTACTTAGAAAGAAACTTTCTAGTCAATCTTTCCAGTATTCAAACTTTTCACCATCAGAGATGGGAGGTTTAGTATTGTGGATGTTTCTATCATTTGAAACTGGAGCAACAAGAGATGGCGTAGGATCAACCATAGTGTTTCTAAAATCTTATCTGGATCTTTTTCTGACACGGTTAAGTGTTTGATAACTATCAATAACAGAACTGGGGTTCTGATACCAATTGAAGGTGCGAGAAACACAAGAAAGGGGGGTTTGAATTGGGTTTCACCAAATATAATCTTTTCAAATTTTTTACACCAAAGTTAACAAGTGAATGAAAATAATGAACACAATTATTTTTATCCTGGTTCACTGTTAACTAAGTTACTCTAGTTCACCCGCCAAGGTGATTTCGCCTTCAAAAAGGACTTAATTCACTAATCTTAAAATATTACAACAAGTTCATCTAAGTGTTTAGAAAAACATCTTAACCCTCTCAAGTATACAAACTAATACTTAGTCACTTGAGGAAACATAAATCCAAAGTGATTACAGAAACCACAACAAGTTTAACTTACCTTGTTGCAAACCATAATGGACAACTGCCACTGTCTTCTTGAGACTTCTGACTAAACTCTAGTCTCTCAAGGAATTATCAACAACTCTGATTAAAAGTGTGTATACAAGAATGCTTCTACATAAGCAGATTACACAAAGTTTAAGCATAATAACACAACAATGTTAATAGCAAGATCTGAACAAAAGTTCCTTGCTAATTTACAAAAGTATTTTGAGTATATCTCACACGAGATTTGTGCAGCATTTTAGTATGAGTTTTGTAGAGCAGATCGCTGGCTTTCCAATTCTTCCAAGTCTTCCTTTTATAGTTGAAAAATAGATCCGTTGAAGGGTAGAATAGGAAATAAAAACCCAGTTGTTTTGTCCCCAACAGTCATTGTAGAAGTGTTAGACAACATCATATCAAAAGATTGTCCTTGCGTCACTTTAACAAGAAGGTAAGTGTACTTTGTACGTTTATGCTTATCCTCTCATACAAACTATTTTTTATCTTTATCTTTGATTCTTCAGAGGCTTCTGATATATGTTGATGAAGTGTGTTATAGAAGGATCAAAACTTGAGTCTTTAGAACCTAAGTCTTCAAAGTCTTCAAAGCTTGATTATCAGAACTTCAGAACTTAATTCTTCCGAGTTTTCAAAACTTGAGTCTTTAGAGTCAAAGCTATAGAAGATCTCCAGAACTGTCATACCAAATCATGATCAGAAGCTCTAGTACTAACGTTCTTTAGAACTGTTGTATCAGAAGCTTTCCAGAATCTTGACTTGAATTTGTAAACACCATATGTTTTCTTCTAGAGTGTCGAGTTCAGAGCCTGATGACGTCACACGTCTTTCTATCAGAGTCAGAACCTGTTTAAGTAAAAGCTACACACTTGATAGAAAAACATTAGAGTATCAAATTGTTCTCTATAGTAACATGTAAAGTTATCATCAAAACTTAAGGTCAGATGCAGAACCAAAACATGTTCTTACATTACTTTCCGCACTTTAATCTTTTAAACCATTCAAAGCAAGCTTAGAAACATAGAGATTGTTGAACGCTATTTGATCCCCCGCACAGATCCATATGGATACGATAAAACCCAAAATTCTTCCAAACTTAATTTTTGCTTGTCGCTATGTTGCTTCAACAAAATGGCGTCGTTGTCGGGGATTGATGTTGATATTGAAAGCATTGAGATAGTTTCTATATTTCTAAACTTTGTACATACTTGTCTATTGTGTACATTAACTTGTTTATATTTTATAAGTTGTAAAGATATTTGTATATCAACTTGTCCAGTTTTGTACATGTTGTGTTTTACGTTTATGTTTTATATTTGTTTATATTTATTTTCCATATGTGATTGTACATATTTGTTTCCATTAATGTTTGTTCAAGTGATTGTATATATGTGTTGTCCAACATGTTTGGGTATGTGTTTGTATATATTTTTGTTTTTCGTTCACGTTTGCTCAAGTGTTGCCCAGGTTTATTTGGTAGCAGCAGGTTAACCAAGCAATATGGAGGAGCTTGTAGGTAAATAAGGTGTTGAGCTAACGATGTGAAACAAGTGAGAGTGGATGGATTGCATGAGAGAAGTTACATTTTTGAAAATTCTGAGCAAGCCTGTTCGCGCTTAGCGCACACAGAGGGCGCTTAGCGCGTCCTACTTTGTGTGGAAAAATCTCCCATTCTTTTGTCCACTTTCACCCATTTTTGAACTTATGTTAATATGTGTTAGTAATTAGTGTCGTACCCCAAATTTTGACCACCTTTCGTTTGTCTTTTTTCACCTTGTTATCGCTTATTTATAAATAAAATAGTGATAATAAGTAATTTTTTTATTTTTCCTTTTAAAAAAAATCTTAATACTATTTCTATGCATAAAAAAAAAGGGGGAGACAAATAAAAAAATATAGTATAAGAGTGCCAATTGGAAATTAGATTCAAATTAGTATGTTATTCTTTAGATGTAATTTTATTTCGAATGAATATAGTAGTCCATATGGTAGAGGAGTTGGTCCAAGTATTCTAAGGGAGAGTGCGTGAGTTTGAATCCTACCTCCTCCACTTTTAGTTATTTTTTTCTTTTATTCCTATACTACTAACTTTCTTTATTTTACCTTTAAATCATAAAAAATTACAAAAAAAAGTTTTTTTTAATTATTTAAATATTAATTTTCGAATTTTATTTAAGGAATATTTTAAAAAATTGATATTTCATTAAAATCGTGTTTTTATGGAAAAATCTAAAAAAAAATCATATAAATTAAAGTAAATCAAAAACTTTTTCATTATCATTATGTGACTATTATAATTATTTAAATTAATTTTTATTTTATTTTGTTTTTGTTTTATTATTTATTCCAATTCACCAGTGCCATGAATCCATCCAGATTCATTGACTTGGGCTTTAAGGAATAAAATAAATCCGTCAGATAAATATATCCTATTTGATTCAATCACATTTAATTTTTTGACCTGATTTCACCCTATAAATAGAGTCCTTATCTCTCATATTTTGGGGACCCACAATTTACAAACCTATTATCCGTAAAGTTGTTGTTCTTCATACATCGAAGAACAACAACACTAAAATCCTAAACCTTCAACATCCCTCCCAGGCAAAAAACGAAAACCCTAAACCTTCGACATCCCTACAAGCCAAAAAGGAAAAGGAGATATCACACCAAAGAAGAAGGAAAAAAAAAGCACAAAGAGGAAAGGGAAAAGAGCTTAAAGGGAAGGGAAATAAAGGAAAATGCACATAGGAAAGAGAAAGGAAGGGAGTGGGAAGCAACTTAAATGGGTCACGACATTTCAGGTTGGTATCTCTAAACCGTTGATTATCTATCGTATATACTCTCTTGAATTCTTATTTGGATTGCGATTTGGGGTCTGATTTAATTATTGTGGATTTTGTTCTTAAACAATCACGTGTTTGAGTATATGATTAATCTAACTTGTATATATATATATATATATATATATATATATATATATTTAATTTTGCTTTTGTATACGATTAACATTTAGTTAAGTTTCATATAATTTTGGGTTTATAACATGTTAGTTATTTTAAGTGTGGGTTTAACATATAATTTTGGTGTTTATAATAATAAATTATTTTTTAAATGTGGGTTTAATTTAAATTTGGGTTTATAATAATTAGTTATATTTTACAACTAATAAATATGGGTTTTAACATATAATTTTAGGTTTATAATAATTAGTTATTTTTTAAATGTGGGTTTAATTTAAATTTGGGTTTATAATAATTAGTTATATTTTATAACTAACGAATGTGTGTCTTAACTTATAATTTGGGTTTATAATAGTTAGTTATATTTTATATTAAATATAGGTTTAATTTATAATTTGGGTTTATAATAGTTTCTTATATTTTATATTAAATATGGGTTTATAATAATTAGTTATATTTTATATTAAATATAGGTTTAATTTATAATTTGAATTTATTTATTTTTATAATTAATAAATTTGGGATTATTTATAATTTTGGGGTTTATTATAAATAAATAATGTGGGTTTATAATTTTGGGCTCTTTGTGATAAATATGAGTTTATTTTATAAATTATAATTTATAAGTAATAAATTTGATGTTTTATTTAATTTTTGATTAAATATTTGGGGGTTTGTTTCCTAATTTATTTACTATGATAATTAAATAACCGGGGAGGTGGGGATAAGGGACATATGATATTTTGCTAAGGTTGTAGGGATTAATTTACAATACTAACTAATTTGTTAATTAAATTAATAATATATGTTGTTTACGAATATTAGGGATAAGAGATAATAAATTTGATAAATAAAAATTATAGTAAACACGGGATAAAAAATACAATTAAGGATTTAAATTGGGATTAAGATCAAGCATAATTAAATTATTAATTAGTTTTAATAATATAAATAATAAAGGGATTAATACGAAAAATAATTAAATAATTATTTAGATATTAACATGGAATTAAAATATAAATATAACTAGTCTTGGATCTAATTCTAAGAATAAGTAGGGGTAGTTAATATTTTTATCATAAATCAGGGTATAATTTAAAGTTAATCAAATTGATTTTGGACTTAATATAATTAAAACAAATAATTAGATAATTATTTAAGAAATTGAAACAAATAGGGAATTAAAAGAAGGGATTTAAATTAATTTTAAGGTTCAATTTTGGGAACAATTAGGAATATTAGAAGTAGGTATTGACTCTCAAAAATGGATTAATATAAGTAAAATTAGATTGGGATAATCATGGGATATTAATTTGGGTTAATTCATGGGATAATGTTTTTTGGATAATTAAAAGATATAATTTGGAATAAATAAGTAAAGGATAAGGGGTAAAATAGAAGGATATTAGAGACAATCATGAGATAAATTTTGGGATAAAAAAAGGATAATTGTGGGAGCGTCTTATGGGATAATCTAATGATCTAAGGGTTAACTAGGGATAATTGGGGATAACTAAATAAGAGATATGGAATAATTTATTAGGGATAAAAGGGGTTAATTGAAATCTAAATTAAGTTTCTCTTTTATTAACTATTCGATAATATGAATTTTATTTAATAATTAGGGTTAATTTAATTATTATAATTAATGAAAAGGGTTCTACTTAAATCAATTTTTATAATTAATAAAAATGTTAATATTATCACTTAACTAAGTTTATAAATTGGAATTATATTTTTAATTGGAATTAATTTACATTTTTAGGATATTATAGGGTATTTACTTTTATGATTAAATAGGGGATCATTTACATCTTTGGGATATTTTGAATAATTTTTAATTAATAAAATATGGGATTAATTCATATTATTTAGGGATATTATAAATTATATTTTCTATTCAATTTATAAATGTGGGATTAGTTTATATTTTTTAGGATATTTTAAGTTATTTATTTTTATAATTAATCAAATGTGGGATTGACTTATTTTTTGGATTATTAAATTTGAGATAATTGGAATTAATTCATATTTAGGGATATTATGAGATTTATCTTATATTTTTGGGATATTATTGATTTCATAATTAAATCATGGGGATTATTTTTGGATATTATAAGTTATTTAATTAAGTAATTGAGATATCTTATGAGATTAATCAATTAATTTTATGATTAATAAATGAGTTTAATTTACCTTTTTGGGATATTATAAACTAGTTATTTTTATAATTTATTAAATATGAGATAAGCTTATATTTTTGGGGTTATTATATTTGGGATAAGGGATAAAACAAGTTTTTTTTTTTATAAATTATTATAATTAAAGGGACATTTATTTTAAAATAAAATTAAGGGATATTTAAAGGGATAAAGTTCTGCGATAAAACTCTTAAGATCCAAGAGTATAAATATAGGACTAGCGATATGAGATAAAACTCTTAAGATTCGAGAGTATAAATATAGGACTAAGGATATGTGATAAAACTCTTAAGATCCAAGAGTATAAATATAGGACTATGGATAGGGGATAAAACTCTTAAGATCCGAGAATATAAATATAGGACTAGGGATATGGGATAAGGGTTTTATAATAAATGTTATATCATATTTTTATAATCAAACCTAAAGGGATATTTTTCAAAATTCAAAGGGATAAAGGGATAAACAAACATCTAACTCACTTTTTTTCAAGGGATAAAATTGAGATAGAAACTTTGGGATAAAACTCTAAAAATCTGATAGTATAAATAAATGATTAGGGATAAGGGATAAGGGATAATTACAACTTAAACATAAAGGGGTAAGGGATAAAATCAACCAAACAACCAAAATTAGGGAGGTGAACTAAGGAAACTCTGATCCTTCAAATTTGAGGGCATGTAGGCATAGGGTTGTAAACCCTAGCGAGTAGAATAATAATAATAAAAAACTTAGGGTTCCCCTCTTACATCTAAGTCTTCTCTATATAATAATAGGAATTTTTGTAAATAAAAATAAAAAGTCAAACATTCAAGTAACAAGCAAACGTATCCTAGAACTTAAAGAGGATCCCATTGAGTAGAATAGAGGTGAGTGATGCCTAACACCTTCCACTCACTTAACCGAATCCCGAACTTAGCGTCTCTTCCTTAGGATTTAGGTTTTCTCATTATTTTCCTATCCCTTAGGATGAATAAAAGATGATGGAGACTCAATATTTTTGCCGGCCGCGACAGTTGGCGTCTCTGCCGAGAGTTCCTAATTCCCTTAAGAGAGTCCATCCCAACCTTGGGTTTTAGGGTTCTTGTTTGTTTGCCTTGCTTGTTTACTGTTTTTAAATATATATCTTCTATGTTTTTAAATATATTTTGTTATTATATTTAGTTATTAATGTTTATTATATATTTATATTATATATTATTGTCATCATACATTGGTTGGGATATTATTATGTGTGAAGCTAAAACCCAAGCTTGGAGTACAACCCTAGATTATGACGTAGAACAAAAATGTTTTGAGGGATGTGACATCCTAACATTCATTGATGCTACACTCAGAAGAGATCCTCCAAAGGTGTCTTCATGGTAGGGCTAGCCCCCTAACATAGATGATGATTTGGATGTGGTCAATGACTCTGGGAACCTTTAGCCTGCCCTTATTAACTCATGGTAACCTTATGTATTCAACCCTCAAGGGTTGTTACTAGGTCCCGCCTAGATGAGACTTATCCCGAAGGATTACCGTAGGAAGGCTTGCTCCTTCTCATGGTAAAACAAGGGTATAGTCTGTAAATTCTAGGACTGTAATGCTGTCAAAAAATTATATATCCTATATGTGAGGGGATTGGGTAGACTAAACTTAGATCCAGCCGATCATAGGGAGCCTGCCTTTACTAGAACATGCTTACATTTTATCCTACACATTCTAAACCTGATGGATTTCCCGTACGTATCATTATCCCTAGGGAACCTTCCTAGATAAGGGTTCCCTATGTGCATAACTACCTCTAAACCCATGAGAGTTTCCTTTTATCTGTCATTATCCTAATGTGACTCTTGCATCTCAAATTTTTTTAGCATACCTAAAAAAAATTGTTTTTGCATACCCCATGCATTTTCATGCATGTTGCATACATACACATACATTTGCATATCCTTTCCGCTTTTGTCTTTATCCAACTACCAAGAGCTAAGAGGTTTCCCGATGCTCACAGACGAACTTAAAGGATATCTCAAGAACCTATAGAAGAACTCAAGAGGGGCAAGTACCATTGAAGAAAAAGGAAACCCTTCACTATACCAGCTAGAGGCCTACTTAGAGCCTATAATACAACAACTCTGGATGATGCCTCCTCAACAGAGTCTGTAACACTATCTACTTCAGTAACAGCCTCATGCGTTTTATCAATCACAACAAAGGAAGCTTGGAAGGGAACTAGATCCTACACCAATGTCTCATGACTTACTCGGAGGTGCCTTAGTGAAGCTGCAATCACTTAATCCTATTCCAATCCTACAAGTTATGGGCACAAAGTACAAGACCTGCAATTGACTTTCGAAAGAGAAGTCCCATTGGTGAACACTCACCCTTTATCTTCATAAGTGGAAGAACATTAAGAAACATCCCCTAAAGATGGGGGATCAACAATGAAGCGCGTCTCTGGGATTATTAGACTTTATCATTTCCAGTTGTATTTTCCTTTTTGCTAAGTGTTGTTTGTAATTAAAAGATGTACTTTTTGGGAAATAATTTAATAAAACGAGCATGCATGTTTTTGGAATTCATCCATTTGTTTCTCTCTTTCTTATGCCATTATGGAAATAAAAATAAAAATAAATCACACCTTTTCTTTTCACTTCTCACCTATTGACAAACTTAGGAGGAGAATGAGGTAAATTAAAACAATCGAATTTGCTGACGTATGCTTTTAATAGTAAGACCTGGCTGACAATGTAAGGCATTGTTTCACTCCCTAAACACTGGAGAAATAAGGAGATAATCCGTAGTCAACCCCTTCGAGCCAGAAGTTGGTGTTCTTTTTATTAAAAAAAAAACCTTAATCTTAACCAGGGGCAGGGTAGACTTCAATTAATTCAATGATGCATTCTGATCTCAAGAGAATCAGTCAATCCAAGCAAAAGGTTTAAAGCATATTTTCTCCCTCACACCATTCAACATTGAGGAAGCAAAAGGGATAATAACTCATAATATCTAATATGACAGTTACAACTTTCGAAATCAAAAGCAAAATCACTCAAGAGTTGTTCAAAAAAAAAGAGAAAACCCGCTAAGTCAAGAAGAAAAGGAAAAACTGAAAAAAAAAACTGACTTTGACTTAGGCAAAAATTAGGGTATCCCGATGGACCACAACTTAAAAGAATCTGTACATACAAAAATAAGGGATTAAAAGCAAAAAAGAAGGGGAAAATGGAACAATCTTATAAACGGGAGTGGGTGATTGCCACCTCAAAGATCTCATCAAGTGCTTAAACCATTATCACCATGACTGAAGAAATTCTTTTGCAGGATGAACACATCTGTTGGGTTAATTAATTGGATTTAGGAATGGAGAACATCAAGGAGAATGGGGTGGGTTAAATTTCAAATTTTGAGCCTTGTATTCTTTGTTTCTTAAACCGTGAACTAGTCCACGTTACAACATTTAAAAGACCTAATTGAAGTTAGGGGAACTATAAAAGCATACTCAGCAAAGTCATTGTTAAACTGACTCCTGATTCGAATGTTTGTTAAAACATCATTTTTCAATCTTCATTTGTGCCAACCTCATGGCCAAATATCATTTGTATACACCATATCCGATTCTAACAATTCTCGATTTCAAAAATCGCATGAGCATTGAGTTAGAATTACTTTTCAAAGGGAATAATTTTACTCACAAATAAATACTTAGCATCGAAGGAATATCAACAAAGATCTGATCAGGGACATACCACTTCAAGACATTTATGACTGGGGGCAGATCCTTACAATCATGGGCATATCATCTGAAGATCCTACTGATTATGGGCAATACATTTCAAGATTTGACACACCTATGTCAAAATACCTCCATGCACTATGCCACGGAAGGGAAAAGACAACGCTTTTTTTAGCTTTAAACAACGCTTAAAAGCGCTGCCTAAGGTGGCGCTGCTATAGGTAAAGACAACGAGTTTGTTTTATGCAAAAGCGCTGCCTTATGTAGGCCTTTATCAGCGCTTTTTCTGGAAAAGCGCTTTGGGAAAAGCGTTGTCTAAAGTGGGCCTTTAGCAGCACTTTTTCTGGCATTTTAAGCTTTCTATTGGCATCTTTAGGTAGCGCTTTTTATGGAAAAAGCACTTTCTATTGTCCCCCTTTAGACAACGCTTTTTAAAGCGCTGTCTAATGTATTTTTTATTTCACTTTAAGGCAGCGCTTTTAATGGAAAGCGCTTTCTATTGCGAACTATAGGCAGCGCTTTTTCTGAAAAGCACTGTCTTTTCTTCACGTAAATTGTGCTTTTTAAAAGCACTTTTTTAAAAATCAAAATTTAGGAAGCATTTTTTATTTAAATGCGCTGCCTATTCTTTCTTTTTTAGAAAGCATATTTTTGGAAATAATACCATAAACCTATATAATTCAAGCCTTTATTTCAAACACATAGGCATTATATGACATTCAACAAGCCTTTATTTCAACACATAGGCCTTATATTTCAACCATTGAGCCTTTATTTCAACAAACAAGCTTTTATTCAAACATAGGCATTATATACCATTATAATCCAAAATATATACACCATTATAATTCAACACATAAACCATTTGATATAAATCAATACAACAACTTTCATACCTTATATGATTCTTTTCTAAATAAAGTATTCACACAATTCCTCCTTGATTTCTTCCAATTTATCTTTCGAGTAATGAGCACACTTGTATTAAAGTACTACATAATAAAACATAATATGCATGATTTAGTTAAAAGTAATAAATTATATGAAATATTCGATAAATATTAAAATAAATCCTAAGTTATAAATCCATACCATGATTGGAATCTCTATTTGATCCAAATGAACGATTTCTCTCATAAACCTCAAAACGTAATAACCGCAAGCTATACTTGTATTGCTCTAACAAAATAAAAACAAATAAGAATATATAGTTGTCTTGTTTTATCAAGTATCATCACTATTATAAGCAAAATTGTGAAAATTAATATACCTCCACTCTGATCCATGTAATGTTGTTTGCTTTAGACCGTGATACTCAAGCTTCTCTTTGTGATCGGAATAATAGCAACCAACAAACCAGTGACCACTGTAAAAAAAATAAAAGTTTAGATGGAAATTTTCTACGCAAAAGATACAAAGATTAGAATGAAAATCTAACCCGTTGCCAGTATTATACGGGTGGAAGACACGAAATAGAATCTGTTTGACAATTGATTCCCGCGCATCACTTTGTCATATAAGAACCTTAAATAAAAAAATAATAAACATTAGACTATTTTCATTGAAATGTGTAAATAAATTGTTCAACTTATTAAATAATAGACACGAAATAGTACCTTTTGCACTAACATCTCTTTCTTTTCTTGGTTGGAATATGTTCTACTCGTCTCTTAACAACACAGATGGTTGGATTGATCCAAATACCCTCATTATGATCATTTCTAATATATGATTCATTTGCTATAATATTCTCATCTTGATCATTTCTAGTAAACGATTCAATCTCAACATCAAATCACCTTGATCTCCAATGTTTTCATCAATTACTTTGTTAGATAAAAGCACTATAGACTATTTCGTACTTGTCGGATCAGTGACATAGAACACTTGTTTAGCTTGAGAGGCTAGAATAAAAAACTCATCTTTGTACCCCACCCTATTAAGATCCACTTGCAAAAATCCCAACTTATCCATTCGTATGCCATTATTATTTTCAACCCACTTGCAACCAAATATAGGAATCTGAAACTTCTCATAATCAAACACCCAAATGCACTCGATAACCCCAAAATATGACAGATTTGCAAATTTGGGGCTTAAGTTCTTCACACTTGAAATGTGCATTGCTTCAGCTACCACGGTGACACCACTATTTTGCATAGTACTTTTATCATCTTATTCTTTGGTATAAAATGTGTATCCATTAATTGCGTATGCGCTATAAGAAAACACAACCAAACTTGGACCATATGCTAAACATCGCAACCTTTCTGTTATTGAAGTGGCATCTGAATAATACTTTGAATAAATATGATCCTTAAACCAAGGTATAAAACTTTGATTGTGCTCTCGTACTATCCAATTTTCATTTCTATTCAGATTTAAACCTCAGAGAACATCCTTGTGCATTTTAATATACGACTCAACCTCGTTCTAATTATGCAGAACATACAAATGCACTTGATCCCATTCGACCCTTGATACTGTCACAACTTTATTTCCAATTAACTTTTTTTCTTCTTCTTTTTCGACAATATGAGATTTAGGGAGTCCAATTGATTGAACATTGGACAGATATTCAGAACAAAACTTAATCGCTTCTTCAACAATGTATCGTTCAGCAATACAATCCTCGGGTCGACTTCGGTTTTTCATATACCCTTTTAATATTTTCATATAACGTTCAGCAGGGTACATCCATCTCATATAAGCTAGTCCACATAATTGTGTCTATTTCACAAGATGTACAACTAGATGTACCATTATGTCAAAAAACGAGGGAGGAAAATACATTTCAAGCTCACACAAAGTAATAACTATTTCCTTTTGCAATGTTGGTAAAATTGCAGGATCGATCACCTTACTGCAAATTGACTTGAAGAAAGAACACAATTTAGTTATTGCGCTTCTTACTTTTTCTGGCAGAATAGAACGTATACCTATTGGTAGAAAATGTTCCATTATAACATGACAATCATGCGTCTTTAAACTCTTTAACTTGAGGTCTTTCATAGACACAAGTCTTCTAATATATGAAGAGTATCCTTCTGGAACTTTACTTCGATCAATTCCATGCCTCATTAAATGTGATGCCAACTGAACCGCGTCAACCCGACTCCCATAACAGCAATCCAAGTAAGGACATGAGATTCGACTGGGGTCTTTGGCATGCGCAACAACAAACTTAACGAATTCTGATACCCCATTCTCGTACTCTTTCGGCAATCGACTTGAAGACATCCATTTCTTATCCATGGTTTTACTAATTAAGCTAAACAAAAACAAAATAAAAACTATTTACCTGTAGGGAAGTCAACAGCTTCTGGACCCACACAGTGTAAGATTCTTGGAAACAATCTGACTTTCACTCTTCACAAGTAACCCCTAGAGCAAATTCACTAAGTTAGTGATGATGGTTTATGCCAAATATAACAGGATAAATTTAGTATATAATAGGACAAACAAGATATATCGGAGAAACAAGTCAAAAAGTCTCAAGAATCAATTAATTTCAACAATTTCATTTTCATTTTCATCACTAACATACCAAATATAACAATTAATTTCATTATCATTTTCAATCAACAATTAGATTAAAATAAAGTAATCACTAAAAAGTATCCATCAACAATGTCATTATCATCAATTAATTTCAACAAATCATCACTAACATTCAACATCAACTTACAAAATTAACACCAGTTCCCAACATAAATCCACCACAAATATCACTATTTATCATCTTCAACTTTACTACAACAACAATTTCAAAATCAAATTCAAACAACAACCACATCAACACTAATTCACCAAATCGACAACAACCACATCAACACTTTGATACTCTAACAACACTAATTTTTCTATAACACTAATTTTTCTAACAACCCTCATTTTTGTAATGGATATAATTTCCTATAATATAACAACACTCATTCAAACTACTTTCAAACTAACACATTCAAACTAAACACAAAACAAAAACAAAACAAGATGCTCAAGAACAAACAAAAGAAACTATATAGCAAGCTCAAGAACATTAAATAATCACTGAAACTCAAGAACAAACAAAAGAAACAGTGACACTCACGGAGGAATACTGATTGGAGAAGATGGAGATACGAACAGAGGAACAGTTCCGGTCGGAGAAGACGGACAGAGGAACGCTGGTCGGAGAAGACGAATAGAGGAACACTGGGGAGGGAGAAGTCGCGAGAGAGGGGGAGACACGGCGGAGGGAGAAGTCGCGAGAAAGAGGGAGAAAGAAAACAAATGATTAGGGCGTTCTGAAATAATGAAAAGTTTTTTAATATTTATGAAATAATAATATAAGACATCGCTTTTGGAAAGCGCTTTCTTATGTATTAGCTTTAGCAGCGCTTTTTCTCTAAAAGCGCTTTCTTTTTAATTGCCTATAGCAGCACTTTTAGAAAGCGCTTTCTAATGTGTAACCTACGTAAGGCCTTTAGCAAAGCTTTTTAAAAGCGCTTTCTAAAGTGTGCCTTTAGCAGCGCTTTCCTAAAAGTGCTTTCTAAGGTGTCACATTTGTATGGCTTTTAGCAGCGCTTTTAGGAAGCGCTTTCGAAAGTAGCCTTTAGGCAGCGCTTTTTTTCAGTGTGTTTTTTTTAACACATATAGCAGCGCTTTTGATAAAAAGCGCTGTCTATGTAGTGCTGCCAAAAGGCAATTTTGGCATAGTGGTGGCTCTAATGATAAGGGGTAAACCTTTTCATGAGGCTCATACTGGGGTAGGACACCTCAAGAGCACAATAAAACCAATCACTCTGAAAGTCATCTAATCAGGGGCATACCTTTCACAGATTCAAACACTGGGACACACTTTTCAAGATTCAAATATTGGGGCAGTCCATATCAGGGTCATATCATAGCATGGTAGGGTCCAAACTCCTTTTAATCTACTCCTCGATACCCAATTAATCAAGGGACACACCTTTCAAATATTCCAACACTGGGGCATACTTTTCAAGATCCAAATATTGGGGCAGTTCATCTCAGGGTCGTATCAAAGCATGGAGGGATCTAAGTTCCTTTTCAGGCATACCCTCCGAAGCTCAATCAATCCGGGGCAAACTGCTGCAAGGCTTGATCAAAAGAAACCGCTTCAAGAAAACGGTTTATCTGGGGCATATCATTCCAAGGGTTAGTCGAGGACGAATCTCTCCAAGGCTAATATAATGGCAAGCTGTCTTAAGTGCATGGTATAGTCAAGCTGCTTCAAGACACATATTGAGGCAAAAATCCTTTAAGAATCCAACAGATTGGGACAAGACAAGACATAAAAGGGAAAGCTCTCTTCATACTATAACAATCACTAATGAAGCCCTCTCCTACATCTACAATCGCCAAGTTCAAAACGAGTATCGGAAGACCATGCTAGCTTAATACCCACTACCATTTTTTGGGGACAAATATCCTTATTACGCAAGCAATCTCTCAAGGTCTTAACCATTCCATTGCTCACTAGAGGGGAATTTATTGAAACATTCAAATCATTGTCAACATTAATCATGTCGCTACGCTCTATCATAACATAGCATCACATGCATATATGAGCATGCATACATAATATAGGATTTGTGACCACTCCTAGAGGTCCAACCCCCAGCCGTACCAATACAATTCCCAAGTATGGGTACTTAGGACTTTCCCTGTTAGTAACCTTACCACAATCACTTTTAAACAAAGGACTTCCCCAGCAATCTCACTTACCGTGAGTCTTCAAAGGGATCTATCCAATAATCGATCATCCTGAATGATCATTATCAACCAGTAAGCAGGTTTTCATCTTTCACATCCCCAGCTTAGCAACATGTCCCTCATAAGGGATAAGTTCCATCAATTATCTAGGGGTTTTTATCAAGGGGTCCGTTAAGGGTTTTTATCAAGGGTTCCATTAGGGGTTTTCATCAGACTTTTCTTAGAGGGGCTGCATCAGGGTTCCATCCAAGGGTTTCATCAAGGGTTCATGGGGGTTTTATCAAGGGTTTATCGAGGGTTTTATCAAGGGTTTATAAAGGATTTTTTTCATGGGATTTTATCAAGCAATTTTATCAAGGGAGTTTTATCAATGGGGTTCAATCAAAAGGGGTTTCATTAAGGAATTTATCGAAAGGATTTCATCAGGATTTTTTTCAAAGGGTTCGACCCGGGATTTGTCAAAATGGGTTTTACCAAGGGACTTATCAAAAATGGCTTTACCAAGGGGCTTATCAAAAAGAGTTTTACCAAAGGGATTTTATCAAAGGGATTTTATCAAAAGGGTTCTATCAAGGGGATTCTCATCGGAGCGTTATCCACCAAGGGTTCACTAGGGTTTTACCAAGAAGTTTCAGCAAAATGTTATTATCAAAGGGGTTTCATCAGAATTTTATCAAGGGTTCTACCAGATTTTTATCTAAGGGGTTCTATCAAGGGATTTTTCATCCAAAATGGGTTATACCAAATTTTTATCAAAGGGGTTCTATCAAGGGATTTTTATCCAAATAAGGGGTTCCATCAAGGGGTTTCATCCAAAGTGATCGGGGTATCACTTAAAGTCCTACCTGGTTCCAGTAGCATGATCGGAGGGTCATAGGAATCATAGGCAAGATCCACCCGGAAGGGTTGAAATGGATCATCAGGGTTAATTAAGGGGTTCCATCAAAGGGTTCACATGGTTTTATCAAGATTTTACCAAAGATATATTATCAGGGGTTCTATCAGGGTTTACCAAAACGGAATCGGAGGATTGTCAAAACCTATCATCTCCGCGGTCAAAATTAGGGTTCCTCTTGTATTTAATTATCTCCTTCTCAAAAAAAGAGGAATGCTCACCGACATCATCTTTTTTATTCGAAGCCGATTAAGGGGCATTTGTCGTACCCCAAATTTTGACCACATTTCCTTTATCTTTTTTCACCTTGTTATCACTTATATATAAATAAAATAGTGATAATAAGTAGTTTTTATATTTTTCCTTTTAAAAAAAATCTTAATACTATTTCTATGCATAAAAAAAAGGGGAGACAAATAAAAAAATATAGTATAAGATCACCAATTAGAAATTAGAATCTAATTAGTATGTTACTCTTTAGATGTAATTTCATTTCGAATGAATATAGTAGCCCATATGATAGAGGAGTAGGTCCAAGGATTCTAAGGGAGAGCGCATGAGTTTGAATCCTACCTCCTCCACTTTTAGTTATTTTTTTTCTTTTATTCCTTTACTACTAACTTTCTTTATTTAACCTTTAAATCATAAAAATTTACAAAAAATATTTTTTTATTATTTAAATATTAATTTTCGAATTTTATTTAAGGGATATTTTAAAAAATTGATTTTTCATTAAAATCATGTTTTTATGGAAAAATCTAAAAAAAAAATCATATAAATTAAAGTAAATCAAAAACTTTTTCATTATCATTATGTGACTATTATAATTATTTAAATTAATTTTTATTTTATTTTATTTTTGTTTTATTATTTATTCCAATTCACCAAGCCATGAATCCATCCAGATTCATTGGCTTGGGCTTTAAGAATTAAAATAAATTTGTCAGATAAATATTTCCTATTTGATTCAATCACATTTAATTTTTTGACCTGATTTCACCCTATGAATAGAGTCCTTATCTCTCCTATTTTGGGACCCACAATTTACAAACCTATTATCCATAAAGTGTTGTTCGAAGAACAACAACACTACAACCCTAAACCTTCAACATCCTTCAACATTCCTCCAAGCCAAAAAAGAAAAAGAGATCTCACACCAAAGAACAAGGAAAAAAAAGGCACAAAGAGGAAAGGGAAAAGAGCATAAAGGGAAGGAAATAAGGGAAAAAACACATATGAAAGAGAAAGAAAGGGAGTGGGAAGCAACTTAAATGGGTCACGACATTTCAGTTTGGTATCTCTAAACCGTTGATTATCTATCATATATAATTACTCTTGAATTCTTTTTGGATTGCGACTTGGGGTCTGATTTAATTATTGTGGATTTTGTTCTTAAGCAGTCATGTGTTTGAGTATATGATTAATCTAACTTGTGTATATTTAATTTTGCTTTTGTATACGATTAACATTTAGTTAAGTTTCATATAATTTTTGGTTTATAACAAGTTTGTTATTTTAAGTGTGGGTTTAACATATAATTCTGGGGTTTATAATAATAAATTTACTTTTTAAATGTGGGATTAATTTAAATTTGAGTTTATAATAATCAGTTATATTTTATAACTAATAAATGTGGGTTTTAATGTATAATTTTAGGTTTATAATAATTAGTTTTTTTTTAATGTGGGTTTAATTTAAATTTGGGTTTATAATAATTAGTTATATTTTATAACTAATGAATGTGTGTCTTAACTTATAATTTGGGTTTATAATAGTTAGTTATATTTTATATTAAATATGAGTTAATTTATAATTTGGATTTATAATAGTTAGTTATATTTTATATTAAATATGGGTTTAATTTATAATTTGGGTTTATAATAATTAGTTATATTTATATTAAATGTGGGTTTAATTTATAATTTGAATTGATTTATTTTTATAATTAATAAATTTGGGTTTATTTATAATTTTGGGGTTTATTATAAATAAATAATGTGGGTTTATAATTTTGAGTTCATTGTGATAAATATGAGTTTATTTTATAAATTATAATTTATAAGTAATAAATTTGGGGATTATTTAATTTATGATTAAATATTTGGGGGTTTGTTTTCCTAATTTATTTACTATGATAATTAAATAATTGGGGAGGTGGGGATAAGGGACATATGATATTTTGCTAAGGTTGTAGGGATTAATTTACAATACTAACTAATTTGTTAATTAAATTAATAATACGTGTTGTTTACGAATATTAGGGATAAGAGATAATAAATTTGATAAATAAAAATTATAGTAAACATGGGATAAAAAATACAATTAAGGATTTAAATTGGGATTAAGATCAAGCATAATTAAATTATTAATTAGTTTTAATAATATAAATAATAAAGGGATTAATACGAAAAATAATTAAATAATTATTTAAATATTAACATGGAATTAAAATATAAATATAACTAGTCTTAGATCTAATTATAAGAATAAGTAGGGGTAGTTAATATTTTTATCATAAATCAGGGTATAATTTAAATTTAATCAAACTGAATTTGGACTTAATATAATTAAAACAAATAATTAGATAATTATTTAAGAAATTGAAATAAACAGGGAATTAAAAGTAGGGATTTAAATTAATTTTAAGGTTCAGTTTTGGGAACAATTAGGAATATTAGAAGTAGGTATTAACTCTCAAAAATGGATTAATATAAGTAAAAATAGATAGGGATAATCATGGGATATTAATTTGGGTTAATTCATGAGATAATTTTTTTGGGATAATTAAGAGATATAATTGGGAATAAATAAGTAAAGGATAAGGGGTAAAATATAAGGATATTAGAGATAATCATGAGATAAATTTTGGGATAAAAAAGGGATAATTATGGGAGCATCTTATGGGTTAATCTAATGATCTAAGGGTTAACTAGGAATAATTGGGGATAACTAAATAAGGGATATGGAATAATTTATTAGGGATAAAAGGGGTTAATTGAAATCTAAATTAGGTTTCTCTTTTATTAACTATTCGATAATATGAATTTTATTTAATAATTAGGGTTTATTTAATTATTATAATTAATGAAAAAGGTTCTACTTAAATCAATTTTATAATTAATAAAAATGTCAATATTATCATTTAACAAAGTTTATAAATTGGAATTAATTTAAATTTTTGGTATATTATGGGGTATTTACTTTTATGATTAAATAGGGGATCATTTACATCTTTGGGATATTTTGAATAATTTTTAATTAATAAAATATGGGATTAATTCATATTATTTAGGGATATTATAAATTAATTTTTCTATACAATTTCTAAATGTGGGATTACTTTATATTTTTTAGGATATTTGAAGTTATTTATATTTATAATTAATCAAATGTGGGATTGACTTATTTTTTGGATTATTAAATTTGAGATAATTGGAATTAATTCATATTTTGGAATATTATGAGATTTATCTTATATTTTTGGGATATTATATATTTCATAATTAAATCATGGGGGTTATTTTTGGATATTATAAGTTATTTAATTAAGTAATTGAGATATTATATGAGATTAATCAATTAATTTTATGATTAATAAATGAGTTTAATTTACTTTTTTGTGATATTATAAACTAGTTATTTTTATAATTTATTAAATATGGGATAAGCTTATATTTTTGGGTTATTATATTTGGGAAAAGGGATAAAACGAGTTTTTTTATAAATTATTATAATTAAAGGAATATTTATTCTAAAATAAAATTAAGGGATATTTAAAAGGATAAAGTTCTGGGATAAAACTCTTAAGATCCAAGAGTATAAATATAGGACTAGGGATATGAGATAAAACTCTTAAGATCCGAGAGTATAAATATAGGACTAAGGATATGGGATAAAACTCTTAAGATCCAAGAGTATAAATATAGGACTAGGGATAGGGGATAAAACTCTTAAGATCCGAGAGTATAAAAATAGGACTAGGGATATGGGATAAGGATTTTATAATAAATGTTATATGATTTTTTATAATCATGTTTTTGTGGAAAAATCTCAAAAAAAATCATATAAATTAAAGTAAATCAAAAACTTTTTCATTATCATTATGTGACTATTATAATTATTTAAATTAATTTTTATTTTATTTTATTTTTTTTTTATTATTTATTCCAATTCACCAAGCCATGAATCCATTCAGATTCATTAGCTTGGGCTTTAAGAATTAAAATAAATCCTTCAGATAAATATTTCCTATTTGATTCAATCACATTTAATTTTTTGACCTGATTTCACCCTATAAATAGAGTCCTTATCTCTCCTATTTTGGGACCCACAATTTACAAACCTATTATCCCTAAAGTTGTTGTTCGAAGAACAACAACACTACAACCCTAAACCTTCAACATCCCTCATAGGCAAAAAAGGAAAACCCTAAACCTTCAACATCCCTCCAAGCCAAAAAAGAAAAGGAGATTTCACACCAAAGAACAAGGAAAAAAAGGCACGAAGAGGAAAGGGAAAAGAGCATCAAGGGAAGGAAATAAGGAAAAAAACACATAGGATGGGTCACGGCATTTCAGGTTGGTATCTCCAAACCGTTGATTATCTATCATATATAATTACTCTTGAATTCTTATTTGGATTGCGATTTGGGGTCTGATTTAATTATTGTGGGTTTTGTTCTTAAACAGTCATGTGTTTGAGTATATGATTAATCTAACTTGTATATATTTAATTTTGCTTTTGTATACGATCAACATTTAGTTAAGTTTCATATAATTTTTGGTTTATAACAAGTTTGTTATTTTAAGTGTGGGTTTAACGTATAATTTTGGGGTTTATAATAATAAATTATTTTTTAAATGTGGGTTTAATTTAAATTTGGGTTTATAATAATTAGTTATATTTTATAACTAATAATAAATGTGGGTTTTAACCTATAATTTTAAGTTTATAATAATTAGCTTTTTTTTTTTAAACGTGGGTTTAATTAAAATTTGGGTTTATAATAATTAGTTATATTTTATAACTAATGAATGTGTCTCTTAACTTATAATTTGGGTTTATAATAGTTAGTTATATTTTATATTAAAAATGGGTTTAATTTATAATTTGGGTTTATAATAGTTGGTTATATTTTATATTAAATATGAGTATAATTTATAATTTGGGTTTATAATAATTAGTTATATTTTATATTAAACGCGGGTTTAATTTATAATTTGAATTGATTTATTTTTATAATTAATAAATTTGGGTTTATTTATAATTTTGGGGTTTATTATAAATAAATAATGTGGGTTTATAATTTTTGGTTCATTGTGATAAATATGAGTTTATTTTATAAATTATTATTTATAAGTAATAAATTTGGGGTTTTATTTAATTTATGATTAAATATTTGGGGTTTGTTTTCCTAATTTATTTACTATGATAATTAAATAATTGGGGAGGTGGGGATAAAGGACATATGATATTTTGCTAAGGTTGTAGGGATTAATTTACAATACTAACTAATTTGTTAATTAAATTAATAATATGTGTTGTTTACGAATATTAGGGATAAGAGATAATAAATTTGATAAATAAAAATTATAATAAACATGGGATAAAAAATACAATTAAGGATTTAAATTGGGATTAAGATCAAGCATAATTAAATTATTAATTGGTTTTAATAATATAAATAATAAAGGGATTAATATGAAAAATAATTAAATAATTATTTAAATATTAACATGGAATTAAAATATAAATATAACTAGTCTTAGATCTATTTCTAAGAATAAGTAGGGGTAGTTAATATTTTTATCATAAATCAGGGTATAATTTAAATTTAATCAAATTGATTTTGAACTTAATATAATTAAAACAAATAATTAGATAATTATTTAAGATATTGAAATAAACAGGGAATTAAAAGTAGGGATTTAAATTAATTTTATGGTCCAATTTTGGGAAAAATTAGAAATATTAGAAGTAGGTAATAACTCTCAAAAATGGATTAATATAAGTAAAAATAGATAGGGATAATCATGGGATATTAATTTGGGTTGATTCATGAGATAATTTTTTTGAGATAATTAAGATATAATTGGGAATAAATAAGTAAAGGATAAGGGGTAAAATATAAGGATATTAGAGATAATCATGAGATAAATTTTGGGATAAAAAAGGGATAATTATGGGAGCATCTTATGGGGTAATCTAATGATCTAAGGGTTAACTAGGGATAATTGGGGATAACTAAATAAGGGATATGGAATGATTTATTAGGGATAAAAGGGGTTAATTGAAATCTAAATTAAGTTTCTCTTTTATTAACTATTCGATAATATGAATTTTATTTAATAATTAGGGCTTATTTAATTATTATAATTAATGAAAAGGGTTCTACTTAAATCAATTTTTATAATTAATAAAAATGTCAATATTATCATTTAGCTAAGTTTATAAATTGGAATTATATTTTTAATTGGAATTAATTTACATTTTTGGTATATTATAGGGTATTTACTTTTATGATTAAATAGGGGATCATTTAGATCTTTGGGATATTTTGAATAATTTTTAATTAATAAAATATGGGATTAATTCATATTATTTAGGAATATTATAAATTAATTTTTCTATACAATTTATAAATATGGGATTAGTTTATATTTTTTAGGATATTTGAAGTTATTTATTTTTATAATTAATCAAATGAGGGATTGACTTATTTTTTGGATTATTAAATTTGAGATAATTGGAATTAATTCATATTTTGGGATATTATGAGATTTATCTTATATTTTTGGGATATTATTGATTTCATAATTAAATCATGAGGATTATTTTTGGATATTATAAGTTATTGAATTAAGTAATTGAGATATTATATGAGATTAATCAATTAATTTTACGATTAATAAATGGGTTTAATTTACCTTTTTGTGATATTATAAACTAGTTATTTTTATAATTTATTAAATACGGGATAAGCTTATATTTTTGGGGTTATTATATTTGGGATAAGGATAAAACGAGTTTTTTTTATAAATTATTATAATTAAAGGGATATTTATTTTAAAATAAGGGACATTTAAAGGGATAAAGTTCTGGGATAAAACTCTTAAGATCCAAGAGTATAAATATAGGACTAGGGATATGGGATAAAACTCTTAAGATCCGAGAGTATAAATATAGAACTAAGGATATGGAATAAAACTCTTAAGATCCAAGAGTATAAATATAGGACTAGGGATAGGGGATAAAACTCTTAAGATCCGAGAGTATAAACATAGGACTAGGGATATGGGATAAGGGTTTTATAATAAATGTTATATCATTTTTTTATAATCAAACCTAAAGGGATATTTTTCAAAATTCAAAGGGATAAAGGGATAAAAAAAACATCTAACTCACTTCTTTTCAAGGGATAGAATTGGGATAGAAACTTTGGGATAAAACTCTAAAAATCCGAGAGTATAAATAAATGATTAGGGATATGGGATAAGGGATAACTACAACTTAAACATAAAGGGGTAAGGGATAAAATCAACCAACCAACCAAAATTAGAGAGGTGAACTACGGAAACTCTGATCCTTCAAATTTGAGGGTACGTAGGCATAAGGTTGTAAACCCTAGCGAGTACAATAATAATAAAAAACTTAGGGTCCCCCTCTTACATCTAAGTCTTCTCTGTATAATAATAGGAATTTTTGTAAATAAAAATAAAAAGTCAAACATTCAAGTAACAAGCAAACGTACCCTAGAACTTAAGGAGGATCCCATTGAGTACAATGGAGGTGAGTGGTGCCTAACACCTTCCACTCACTTAACCGACTCCCGAATTTAGCGTCTCTCCCTTAGGATTTAGGTTTTATCATTATTTTCCTGTCCCTTAGGATGAATAAAGGATGATGGTGACTCGATATTTTTGCCGCCCGCGACAATTAGTGTTTAGTTTTTAGAAAAATTTGGTGTTTGTTCTCAAGTGTTGTTTTTTATTAGTTTGAGGATGCATTTTGTGATTGTTCAAGTTTGAGTGTTTCAACAAGAAAATGTGTGGTGGTAATAAGAGTTTGAAAGAAAGTTGCATTGTGAATGTATGTGTTTATTGCTTTCTACAACATAAAATGTTTATGAACCTTAGGCTTTGTACAAATAACATGCCATTTATTCTCTTGCAATCTTTGTTCATTTGTGAATTACTTTAGTTCATAGCCCAAATGTGAGGAAACCTTCCATTGTTTACTATATACACAGGCGACTAACATTCTTATTTAACTCGTTTGATTTATGTTAAATCTTGCATTTGTGTTGAATTGTGTGAAATCATGAAAATGATCAAGGCATTTTGTTTGATTTTGAGCACAACCACTTGACCAAATAGTCAATCTACCTTGTGAGTGAGTGAGAATTTGCTTACCCCCTTTGAGCCTTTGTTAGAATCCATGTTAGTGTTGAGCTCATTTTTGTATGGATTCTAATATTTTTATTGAACCATAACCATGATTTGTGGTTGGATTTTTTCCCTTCCCTAATAAGTAGGGAGCATTCACATTACATGATTGGTTGTATTCAATTTGGGGAGAAGAAAAGGTGGGTTGCTATGCGGTTGAGAAAGAAAAAGAAAATTTGAAAAAGAAAAGAAAAAAAGTCTTGAAAAAGAAAAAAATATAGAAAATAAAGCGTGCTAATAAGTTGTGCCAAAGGTTGTAACAAATGATGAAGGAGGAAAGAAAAGGTGAAGAAAATTTGTGAATGATTGAGATTGTGAGAAATGATCATTCTCATTGGATTAGGCAAGTTTTTGTTTCAATTACCTTTAAAAATTGACCCTTCTTTGTTAACCAAGTCACATTACAACCCTATACAGTCCTTGTGATTTTGTTTTTATACTTTCAATATGAGTTTTTTTAGATGAATGCATAATTTGATTGATGTTTGCATGATTTTTGGGTGTGAGTTCAATCCCTCATATTTGTTTTTCATCCCTTGATGAAGTTGTGCGTTAGGTGTGATTCACTTTTGAAAATTTGTTGCTTTAGAATGTTTGACTTGTGTTTTATGCTTAGACTTTGTTTCATATTCGTTGCGTCATTGTAGTTTAGTGGTAAGCATTGCTTTGTTTTTACTTTTTATAATTAGACCATACATTTGTTTCCGTTTGTAAAAACTTGTTGAACATGAATTCCTGGCGATTGCTTTTGATCTTTAGGTTGATTGATTCTTGTTTGAGGACAAACAAGTCTAAGTATGGGAGAGTTTGATGAGTGCTAAATTATTATAAATTTGAGTGTGAAAAATTAGCACTCATCAGCTTTATTCATTCGTTTTATACAAATAAACCTTAACTTTTGTGTATATTTGGTATAGTTTATGTTATAGTGTATATATTGCATTATCATGTAAATATCATTGATTTTGATTGTTTTTAGCTCATTTTTTGTAGGTATTAAAGCAATGTTATTTAGTCATTATAATATAGAGCATTGAATAAGCTTTCCAACTCTTCTGACCGTGCGTCAATCGGAGTTACGGTTCGCAAGTTATGGCCAAAACAAGAAACTTTATCTGTCAGGTCGGGTTGAGCGCCACCAGAGCGGGAAGCGCGCTAAGCGCCCTCTGATGGGACTTAGCGCGGGTTGTGCTTAGCCCAGATTTTTGGGCTTAGTGTACGTTGTACTTGGCTCAAATTTTTGGGCTTAGGCCGAGTCCACTTTTCAAACCCCAATATATTCCTTTCTATATACATTTTTAGGACATGGTTTTGGGGATTTTTACACCTAACTCCACCAAAACATTCCTTTGAATAGAGAGGCTTAGAAACAACATTAGAGTGTATATCTTGAAGATTCGGAGTTGGATTTGCTTTAATCAGTATTGACAAACCGAGAGATTCTTGTTCATCTTCTTTCTTCTCATTGTACCTAGTGCGGTGAGAATCGGATATCAAGATATTGAATTAACTTGAATCACAAAACATTGAATGTTCACCACCGAACTTTAGTTTATATAAAGGAAAGGGAAAAGATTGAATAAAACCCTAATTATGCAATGTAACAACAATACAAAGAGATCTAAGGTTCGGGGGTTGGTTATACCTAGGGAAGGTGTTAGCATCCTAAGCATCTATAGTATTTTATAGGAACCTCTTGAATGTATTTGTGTTATTGTTTGCTATTTGCTTTGAAATGTATTGTGTTTGGTTTTTATTAGTGAGGATAGGATCCTAAGGGTTTATTACTAAGTATGCTCGCCAAAACTTCGCGGTCTTGTGCCTACATATCCTTACAAGGAGAGCATTTGTAGTTTACCTAAACAAGGGTGAGGAACACTTGATAGTGATCAAGGTTCCAAGGGGGGAAGTAAGTGTTATAGCCTTAACACTTACATGACTTTAACAAAGTCAAAAGAGTTGTAAATTCTATCCTAAGTCTAAGTTGAAAGGGGTAGAAGGACTCTTGCAAGGTCCAAAAGGGAAGGTAAGTGTCCATAGCAATGACACTTACATAGATTTTACAAAACTCTAACCTAAGGCTAGGTTAAAAGGGGAAAGTGAATGCTCATAGCAATAGCACTCACATAGAGTTTGGAAACTCTAATCCTAAGGCTAGGATGAAAAGGGTTAATAACTCTAACAAGGTCAAGAGGGGAATTGAGGTAAGGCTAAGCTACCTATGACTTAAAGTCAACAAAAAGACATTTCCTTTGGATTTGGAAACAAAAGAGAAATAAAGAAGGATGGAGGCTAGTAAGCTAACATCACTTGGGGATAAATTTCAAAGTACACATGAATAAAAAGGTGAACATGGATGAGATGAACATGTATGATACCAATTGCAAATAATAAAGTTAACATTCAAACAAGTATGTATAAGTCAAATCATTACTTAAACATGGATAAAATTCAAGAAGACATGAATAAGTCAAAGCATTACTTAAACATGGATTCAAGATAAAAGTTCAACAAGACATGAATAAGTCAAAGCATTACTTAAACATGGATTTAAGATAAAAGTTCAACAAGACATGAATAAGTCAAAGCATTACTTAAACATAGATAAAGGTCACAAGTTCAAACTATCATGGATAAGTTAAAGCATTACTTAATCATGAATACAATTTAAAGTTCAAACAAAACATGTATAAGTCAAAACATCACTTAACATGGTATCATTTATGGTTCAAAACAAACATGTATAAGTCAAAACATTACTTAACATGTAAGAGTTCAACAAAGCATGGATATGGATATCAACATGGGTAAGATCAATCAACATGAATGGATTAAAACATGGTTCAAACATGACACGTACAAGCTAAGGAATCATATTGAGATATGGTTTAAGTTAAACATCACTTAGTCATGAAAACAAGTTAAGAAGTTCAAGACAAATAAGGGTAACAACCATGGCATATATGAGAAAAGAAACATGTTCAAAACAATAACATGTAAGTAGAAGATGTAAGCACATAAAGAATGACATGTGAGCATACATATAGATGACAAGGTATAGTTCAAACACCACTTAATCATGAATACAAGTTAAGACATTACTTGAGAAATTAATCATGAAAGCAAGTTAAAACATATTTAGGACAAGTAGGTAACAACCAAACATACATGTTATGGATTCAATCATGATATTAAACAAAATGGAAACATCACAAAGGTTTAAACATACAACATGTATACAAAGACATATTAAGATAAAAAATCAAGTGTTTATAAACACCTAAGCATGGTATAATCCACACAAAGGCACATATGCACATCAAGGTTTAAATAAAACATGGAAGAAAGTCATATATCAAAGACAAAATGACCAAGTAAGGACTCATGGCATAGTCAAAGTTTCAACACACACTTAACATGTAAACATACATAAAAAATGTGTCAAACTCAAGTCAAAACAATGGTGCACAAGTTAACAACATCACACAAGGTCTACACAAGGTATATGAGGTTCATACAAGTCATTATGGACAAAGAAAAACAAAGGATTAATCAAAGAATTCAAAAGAAACCTTAAGAAACCTAAAAAAATCACTCACTTTGAACAAGTATAAGTGCAAGGATAATAAATATGTTTGGGGATTTCTTTTTACAAACAGAAAATAGACATTTTCATGAACAAATGGAAAAACGAATGGGTTCAAAAGCTTTTGGGATCATCAACTTATGAAACTTTTAAATTGTGAAGGAAAACAAAGAAATAAGTGTTTAAAAAAATATATGAAATGGTCTTGGTGGGACTTGAACCCAGGTCTGGTTGGATAGCAACTCAAAATTATGCCAACTGAGCTAAGGCGCGCATGTGAGTATAGGATGGATGCACATGATTATATATGAAAACAATTCAGAAATGTGTACAAAGCATAAATAGCATAAAAGGGTGGTCAAGGCAATGAACGAACCCAGGTCAAGATAGAGGAAACAAGGAAAGGCAAAGGTGCGCTACCATTGGGGTGCTCATTACACCCATGAACTAATTGGAAACAAAAAAATATAAGCTAAGGCAAGTTTTAAAAAATGATTTTTTGCCATGTCAGTATCTTCTTCTCCATGCGCTCCCCTTCTCTTTCTCATGCATCATATTTTTTTCTTTCTCTCATGCAATAAAATTGTTTCATTTTTCTCTCAAACTTTAAACAACCATAACTCACTAATTTTTTAACGAAATCAAAAGATATAAAAAAGTAAATTGATAATAAAAATCCCAGGAATCCAATGGTATTATTATTAAGACCTAAAAATTAATGTACACGTCGACCAAGGCAAAAAATAGAACTACACCTTAAGGTTTCTACCAAACTTCCTCCTACCATAACTTTTTCATTTTTTAACGAAATTGAAAGATATAAAAAAGAAAATTGCTTGGAAAAATCCCAGGAATCCAATGGTATTATTATAACATCCTAAAACTCAATGGCTAAGCAATACCAAGGTAAAAACCAGGTCTGAATCATAAGGTTTCTAACCATAAAAGCTCAATGCATGAACATGGTATAATGCATACAGTAGCAAGAATATAACTAACACAATATGGACTACATTTTTGCTTCAATAAGCACTCAAGAATGATGCATGAATAAAGGTATCAAAGTGTGAAAATGTTACCTGTTGGAGAAAGTCCAATACCTCTTCAAATGGAGCTACATAAATGAAAGAGAGGTTTCTTGAGCCTTGTTAGTCCTTAAGAAGAGTGCTTGATAAAACAAATGGCCAAAAATAAATTGTATCAAACCACACAAATGTTCTTGCACAATGAACAAGTGAGACGGTGAATGGTGTTTGGGATGGTACAAAACCTATTCAATGGTATGAACAAGTTCTAATATGTGTTTAGAGATGATTTGTCATGTTTGTTTGAAGAAAACTCGTGGGGAAAGTGCTTGGCTCAAGAACTTGCAAAATATGGTTTTTGCAAATTTTGTTGGAGAGGGATGTTTAGAGGGTGTTGAGGTGTAAATGTTGTGTGTTTAGAAGCTTAGGGGATCCCTCTATTTATAGGGAAAGAGTGGGAGCAAATGCTGATCAGAAACAACAGTTATCAAGTTATGAGTTGGTTGAAATCAAAATGCTATTTTCATGAAAATGTGGAGTTCCAAGATGAGGTACAATGGTTGTAGGGTGGTTGGAAGCTTTTAGAGGTCTTTCTTCTACAGAAGAAACCATCACAAGGCTCCACAGAAATTGGTTTATGATAAAAATAACTTTACAAGAATGACATTATGATCTTTTTGCAAAACATGCTACAAATGGTAAGGTTACTTGGATAATGCATCAATTCAATGTGTAATGCACACAAAACTTGTGTAATTTTCTGATCATGGAAGGATTTGCAAATTACAAGACCTAAAATTAAGGGATTTGGAGGTTTGAAGTGGTTTTGCTCAAAGAATTCATCATGAAGATGACTTGAAATTCAAGTTTGGAACCCTAACTTCCCATTTTCGAAACTTTCAACTCATGCATTGAAAAAAATGTACTTGTACTTTTTGGAAAGCCCCAGACATGCTCTACAACTTTCATGTTTTAAGTTTTTCCTGAATTAAAATGGATCATGATGAAAAATGGCTCACAAGTTGGTTATTTTTACAAGTCAGATTTGTCTAAATATTTTTCGAAGTGTTGGAAATCAAATTTGAATGAAACACCAACTTCAAGGCTTCATAACTTGAAATCTAAGCACTTTTTGGTAGCTCATCCACATTGACAAAGTTGTAGTAGGGAATGAGCTCTTCAAATTGGTCTTTGGATCACTGAAAATGGATGTCTAGATTGGAAGTTATGGCCTTGGAAAGTTGGGTAAAAATCATAGTCTTCCATAACTTAGAAAAATTTTCAATTTCTCCATGGTTGCCCTTTTTGTAAGTAACCTCTAATTTCTTGATTTTTCTTGATTGATCATGATCCAAACCACATGTTATCATTATCCTTGACTTGAGGAAGCCATGGTTGACCAAAATTCTCAAAAGTCAAACCTTAATTTGGAGGAACAATTGACTTTTTATCATATGGATCTTCACTTCTTGATTTTCAATGAAATCAATCTCTTGGGCTATTTCAACACCATAGATAGACTTGAAGGGTGTATTTGAATGCCTTTAATCATGTCCCAAGGTTTGAGATCATGTCTTGATCAAAAGTCAAAGGCACAATTGACTTTGTCTGATAAAACCATAATTTATGGTCAGATGAAGTTGAGTCTTGAAAAACTTGTGATGAACCCATATTGCACTTGCTATTTGATGGAGAGAGGCCTCTTGAGTGTATGCACACTTGGTAGGTTGATGATCAATCCAAGACATTGACCGATCAAATAAAGATCCTCTTGATTCTTTTGGTTCAAAACCCTAATTTACAGGTAAAACCAAACAAAGAATATTGTACAAGGTTAGGGTTAGCAATGCAATGTACGATGCTCCTAGAATGATGATGAAATCTAGGGGTAAAGTTTGGGGTATGGCAATTACCCCTATTTAAATATCTTTACCAGATGGCATGAGCGATGACAATCCTCATAAAATCAGGGTGAAAGGTATTTAAATATAGAAAACTAGAAATTTTGACCCTAGATGCAATGGCATGCTATGCTATGGACAAAAGAAAACTGACAGTGTTTGGAAAAAATGCTGACATGTAATAAACTCTAGTATGATGATTCATGATGGGATGATAAATGCAAAATGCAAACAAAGAAAGAAAGCGAACAGGGATAGAGTCAGTACAATGGGTAACAACTCATTGGGGATGACCAAACGCTGGGGAACAGAAACAAACTGGGGGAATCTAAAGTGATTGATCAACATGTTAAGGAATGACCGGCTGACACTTTAGAAGAAAAGATCCTCACTGGAGGTAGAACCGGAAAGACGGTCTCCACTGGGGAAAATCCAGAGTGATTGATCAACGGGTTCAGGCATGACCGATTGATATTCTAGGACAAAAGACAAAACAAGACACAATCCTCAAAGCCTTAGGATTAAACAACAACAAGACCATCATAACAATAGGATTATGCAAAACAGGACAAAATCCTCATAGCAATAGGATTAAACAAGGACAAGGTAGGATCCTCACTGGAGGTAGAACCAAAAAGATGGTCTCTAGAGTAATTGATCAACAGGTTCAAGCATGACCAGGTGACACTCTCGATCAAAAGACAAAACATGACCCTCATAGTAATAAGATCATGCAAAACAAGACAAAATCCTCATAGCAATAAGATTGAACAAAAGCAGGACCTTCATAGCAATAGGATCATGAAAAATAAGACAAAATCCTCATAGCAATAGGATTGAACAAAAGCAGGACCCTCATAGAAATAGGATCATGTAAAACAAGAGAAAATCCTCATAGTAATAGGATTGAACAAAAGCAGGACCCTCATAGCAATAATGTCATGCCCCAAATTTTGACCACAAGATTTCCCATCATTGTGAGGATCATTGCCACAATATGGATGTACCATCATACCTCATTAATCTCCTCAAGGATTGTTGAGCATTCACTACAATCAAGAATTAGGGTTTTGAGCCCTCTCAGAGCACTTAGACAAAGAATCAATTAATAATTGACATGATCTTCAACTTGTCTAGCCTCTTAAACACCCATAAAGGATCAAGAGGTCTCCCATATTAAGAATCAAGCACAAGGTTGCAACATTCCAAGTGGATCAAGCCTCAAGATCGACAGTGTCACCAAATTAGGGTTTTGGTCGACCAAGGCCTCCAGATGAAACTTTTCATCTGGAAATGAGCCAATACCTCAAACATGATCCAAAATGCTCCAAGGGACCTCATGGATCCAATCATCAAGTCAAATGGCCCCAGGGGAAGCATTCATCAGAAATCAGGAATTAGGGTTTCTTGGCCTAATTCACCCCTAAGTTGACTTTTGAGGCAATACATGAACCAAGACCTCAAGACATGATTTGAGGGCCTCAAATACACAACATTGATCCATTTACAACAATGGATTGGTCCAACAAGTTTGATTCACAAGTTTCAATTTCATCTGGACCATAATTAGGGTTTTGAAGAAAAAGTCAACTGTACCTTTGACTTTTGACCAAGACATGATACCAAACCTTGGGACATGATTCTAGACACCCTAAAACACCTATGGAATCCATACATTAGGTTTGAATTAGGTCAAGAACTTGATTGCATAGAGAATCACACAGTTTGGATTTCATTTGACAAAAAAGTCAACTGTGCCCAAAATCAAGTTTGATTTTTTTTCACAAATATGGCTCCCCTAAGTCAAAAACAATGTTAATGTATGATTTTGATCATCATCCATCAAGAAAAATCAAGAAAAGTGAGGTTACTTGCAAAAGAGGCAACCATAAGAAACTTAAAATTTTCTAAGTTATGAACAAAATGGATTTGGTACCAACTTTGCAAGGCCATAACTCCCAACAAGGCCTTTTTCTTCCATCTAAAGCTCAAATGAAAGTTCACATGACATACTTCAAAAGTGTCAACTACATCAAATTCCAAATCCTCATGGATTTTGAGTTATGGATTGATCAAAATCACAAAAACATGAAAATGGCCACTTTTTCCAACACTTAGTGAAAATTTTGGACATAATCTGTCTTGGTTTTTCACCAACTTTAGGTCCATTTTCATTATGATCCAAGCTGAACCAAGACCATTGGTGGACATCAAAGTTAAAGTATGTAATACAAGCTTTCCAAAGAGTACCAGAACTCATCCTAATTCAACTTGAGTAGGGAGTTACAAGCATGGAAACATGACACCTCCAAAACTGTTTTTACAAGACAGTCTTGAACTTGCCACACGATTTTGTCATTTCCATGACTTTGCAATCCTTGTCACCATACAAGACAAGTTTTTAAAGTGCAATGAACATGATCTCTGCAGAGCTACAATACCATAGAGCCTTGCAAGTCAAAAACCTCATCATTTGGCAAGTAGCATTCAAAGTTCCAAATCCAAAACTTTCAAATTTGTCATGAAGCATTTAAAGAATGCATAGAGCTGGCATGTATCAGTCCATGATCAACCAAATGATTCAAGATAAACTCAAGCATCAGGGGACCATAGTGTCGGAACTGCGAAAAACAACCGACAGAAACAAAACAGAGTCGCCACCAGACGTTATTTATCCCGACGCAGGGAAAGGAAACAATCGAAGAAACCTCAAAAGGGAGAAGACATGGTCATCGCAACCATAGTCCGGGTTAGGGAGTCAGTTACGCGAGAGGAAGGTATTAGCACCCTCTCGCGTCCATCGTACTCGATGGTATCCACGCTTGTTATCTAATCAAAGCGTGAGTTATCTAAAGCCTACTGCTAAACGGGAATGGAAAACAAAAGGAGACTCGATAGGACATTGCCGTCTTAGGCCTACGTATTCCATCCACTACAAGAAAAAAGTTGATTTACGACACATGAGTTGCGACAATTCCTAAAAAACTGCCCTCATTCCTAGTCCGCGACGGTTGTCACGGCGGTTTAAGATAAGTGTCGTTGGTTTTTCAAATAGACTACGCAACATAAATACAAATATTACCCAATAATCGTCCTCCTTTCAGACTCACGACCATATCAACCGTCGTTGCCTAGATTTCACTTTTGTTAAACTAGCTTCTCCCTTTCACAGAATATGCGTTATACACTTTACCCCCAACCTTTTTTCTCTTAAAATTGCAAAATTCCTTATCTCACTCTTCAAACAACTAGAAATATTAGAACAATGGAGTCTCCATTTTCAATTTCAGCAATCGATATTCTTTAAATTCTTCATATTTGGATTTTAAGGAGGTTTGATTCCAAGAAGTTTCTTAAATTTATTCATTTTCAACTTTCAACGAGGTTCAATTGCAGTGAAGTTCAGCCAATTTCTTCATTTTCGGAGTTCAATTTCAACTAGGTTATTCAATTTCTTCATTTTCGAACTCCAACGAGATTCAATTTCAATGAGATTTTTTTTCTATTTCTTCATTCTTATTTTGACCTAAAACTTATTTATTTATGCTACGATGTTATGACGTATTCACCTATTTTGTTGTCGAGATTGAAGAGTTTTTCTGCGTTGGGATTAGTTTCCCGCAATCCATCGCCGAAGTGTACCCAAACACCATCGCGCCACAGATTCTCATTTACATTCATTTGTTGATTTATCGTGCCGCCGTTAGAAGTATAGGTGCGTATATTACATGTTGTACCAAATTAGATACATTTTGTTTTTCTTTTGTTAAAAAAGTTAATAGATTTCTCGAGGGTTCCACCCTTGCTCAGAGTTCTTCTTGTTTACACAATGACCGATACTACAGATGATATTATTGAGGAAATCTCCTTTCAAAGCTTTGATGATGACATTACAAGATGTTTTCTCTATTGCTTGTGCCTTCAGTCATTAACTCATTATGATGGGTATAGTTTAAACTCACCGTAGGTAACAATCATCCATGGATACATCAGGACTCTGTTTGAATAAAGTTATTTCAGTTTATGTATTGCCTGAGATGGTTTAAAATTAATATATCATATCTCAGTTCTGACATTATAGTTATCTATTTTATTTCACAGGATTAGCCCTTGAAGCACTTGCTAGAGTGATTTCACTTGCATCTTCTGAAATTGATCAGGTAAAGTTCTGATACTTTGTAGTGGTTACTTCGCTATTATAAAGCTGCTATATTTGAATGATAATTCCATACATTGTCCAAAAATTCGCGTACATAATTGTATCATATGCTGTATGTTATGGGCTATACTGTCAAATGTTAATCTAAAGTTAAACTCACTGGTGTTGTTGCTGCATGTAGTTGAGTATATGTTTTAGCCTTTGCTAGACATACTTATCTTGCTTTTAAATACATCTTACCAACATATCTTTATATAGACACTTATCTCAATATTTTTTATTTGCCCATATTGGCAGGTCAGTATAGTAAAAAATGGTACAGTGAAGGCACTTCTAATAGTTGATGGCCACTAACTTCTTCCTAAACAAAAGTGAAACGATTTTAATGCAAATTTGATTTGTGGAGTTTTGTAGATCCAAAAAACATGAATTTATCCATGTATATAGAAGAACACATGCTCTGAGATAATATTCAATTGATTGAATTTTAATTTAATTTAAGACAAATTATTGTTGAGGAGATATTTACTATATTTTTCTATTTTTTATTTATTTTTGGTACCCTGTTTTGAGGTAGGTACTGGTTCTCAGTAGAATAAATTGTTGCTATCAAATCTGGTTGCCTACTATGATGGACATAATTGTGATTCAATTCATACTTTAATAATAGTATTGAAGAACACTATCGATAATTCAAATTTTAAATTTACTTTATCCTTATTAGAACTTCAATTTTGATCTTCAATTAGAGGGACTGTAGAACAATATTGATCATTATTTGTGTGTTCTCGGTAGGGACAATTGTTGGTTCCATCGTACTGGTCAAGTGGTGAATTAGTTAGGTCTGTTGGTCTCTTTGTGTATAAATTCCAGGAGAAAGCATGTTAATAAATGAAGCTGAGAGCCAATCTCCGCATAAGATTGATGAAAATATGTGGAAGAATCGAGAGTATATTGAAGAAACAATTTTTTTACTTGAACCTTCTAATTACCCACACCCGGTAATCTATATTTGCCAACATCCATTTTCAGTTTAAATTAGTATAAAACAATTTAAATAAAAATATGCTCACAACAGATATTTTCTTGATGCAGCTGAAACAACAGTCCACACCTGACCATGTTGAATTTTCCATTATGCTTCAGAAGCTGAAAGATAAACTTCATAATACTTTGAGGACTTTGGAATCTTTCCAAATAAAAAATGCTGAACATGTATTTAACACAGGTACCCCTACCACGCCACTTTAATGGTGGATACCATTATGGCTATTGGAATATAAGAGAGTATCTTTATTTGGAATACTTGGTCCACTCAATCTTTTTCTCTAACTTGACCAATTGTATATCTAGTTATGACATATCTGCCTCAAGATTTTCGAGGAACTCTCCTCAGACAACAACGGGAATGCTCAGAGAGGAATAAACAAGCTGAGGTAGATGCTTTGGTGAATTCTGGTGGTAGCATACATGATCGATATGCTCTTCTGTGGAAATAGCAAATGGCCAGTTAAGGCTCCACTCATGTCTAGTTAAATGTGCATGGATAAACAAGAAATATATTAAACCACTTATGGGTCATAGGAGAAGACAATTAGCCCAGCTTGGCTCTGCAACAGGAGTCTATAAAACCCTCGTCAAGTACCTAGTTGGAGTTCCTGAGGTATTATCTTGAATTTATTCTCTCAGACTGCTACTTAAATTAGCTTATGCAACTTGTTTTGGCTTATTCATAACTTAATTTCAATGTTTCCAATGTAACGAGCCTAGCTTAATTCTTCAGATATTTCTATGTAACATGGACGTAACAGTTTGTGTTGGAATATGTATAAATGACAATAATAGGGTAATGTCGCGGTGAAAATTGGATACCATAGTTATTTGTTAACTAGGATCGCATTTTTAATGTCACCACCGGTCTTTGATTTTATCCAAGGGAAGGTAGAAAAACCGAATATCCACAATGCAATGCAAATGCACTAAGATTCTAAGTTCGGGGGTTGGTTATACCTAGGGAAGGTGTTAGCATCCTAGATATTTGTAGTACTCTACAGGAACCTCTTGATTATTATGTTATTTGTTTTTTCGTTTGCTAAGGGTTTAAGGGGTAGGTGATTTATTATTTATTCCTAAGTGTGCTCGGCAAGATATCGCATCTTGTGCCTACACATCCTGTCAGGAAGGAATCGGAGCACTTGTAGTTCCTTATTAAGGATACTAAATGTTTAAAGGTTTAGGAAAAGAAGATGAGTCATCATCTTAAGAAAGACCACCACAGTTTTGAAAATGTTTGTATTTTGTGGGGTATGGGATTGCATGTCCCTTTCTTTGAGATGATTAACATCTAATTCTCTTGTGTGGAGAATTAGGTGGGCTAAAGTTTGATTTAAAAATCAAAATTGTGGGGGGACTAACCTAGGAAATCTATCCTAAGTTATCTAATGAATTGTCTTAAGGGTGTCGATTATGATGCAAATGATGTGCACCATGCACAATAACATGATAATCATGCATGGGATTTTCCCTTGGATATTAATGCGATTGATTATTATATTAGATGAGGGTACTAGCAAAGTGATGCTAGACTTGTGTCCAGTGACCGGTAGGTTGAATGCGATGCCCTAAGGCGATCGACTTACATGGGTGAAAAATGGGCTCGACGTTGGATCGAGAATTTTGATATTGTTTTGAAAAGATTTAGAGCACAAGAAAAAAAACATACATACACATACACAAATTCATAAGTAAAGCATGGTATCAAACAAGACTTAAACTATTCACACACAAGCGTCCTAATAAGCGCGATGGATTCTAACGAGGGACGGTTTATTGAGAAAAGAGTTTTGATTTTAGGGGAAATTAGAAAGGTTATTTATTATTTTGAGAATTCGTTAAAGATTATTATTAGTTTGAAAAAGGTTAAAGGTTTTTTTATTATTAAATAAAAAGAAATTAATTTTATCTAGTAAAAAAGGTTTTCCAAAATCGTTTATTTCTTTTAAGTTATAAAAGTAAAAGAGTTTTCTTATTAATAAACGTTCTTATTATTATTTTATTAAAAAATTAATAAAGTTTCTTATTATTAATTCGAAAAAGATTTTAATTATTATTTTTATTTTAGTTTTTAAAGTTATGTTAAGAAAGTTAACTAGAAAAAAAGTTCATATTAATTTAGAAAAAGGTTTTAATTTTAATAAATAATAGTTTTTTTTTTATTAAAGGTTTTTGCTAATTACAAAAGGTTTTTAAAATCATTTACTTAGTCATATTAAAAGATATATTATTAGTAAGATAAAAGCTAGATTTATTTTAGATAGAAGTGATTATAATAAAATTCAGATTTGATTATTATATAAAAAAGTTTAAAATAAAAGAAAAAGGAAAAGGAGGGATCCGATGGACCACACGATCTAACCAGACTATGATCTAACGCAAACGTGCCAAGGGTGCACGATAGTGCATGTGTGTGTGGTGTATATGATTAATCGTTAGCACAGAAGAAAGGGGAGAAAACTCAGTCGTACCTCACAGTCCCTCTCTCGTAGCTCTCTCCTCTCAGACGTTTCTTCCCCATTCTCGCCTCTCTCGTTCTCTCAGTCTCTCAGTCTCTCTCGTCCTTCTCTCTCACCCAAAAGGGTTTGAAAACCCTAAATCAAAAACGCCACCGTCACCACCTCTCAAACTCTCGCCCTCTCTCTCTCGATTTTTTTCTCTCTCTCGTTCAAACAATCAACAACAAAAGAAAAAAAATCCTAAATCTACCCTAAATCCCATAGAATCCCAGCCCCATTCTCATTATTGATGGTGATTACATTTACAAAAGATCAGAGAATGCGAAACAAAAAGGAAGTAAAGGAAAGGAGATCGTTCGTCGCTGCATCAGTTGGGTCAGGTACTCACTCTTTCGCAAATTTCTTTCTTCTTTTGATGTGGCGTATGTGTGTGTATGCGTCGTGATACTTCTGATGTGTTCTCTTTGACCTTCTTCTGTGCTAGAACTCCTGATGAGTTGATGCTTGGTGATGAAGAACCCGTTTGTGAGGTTCTGAGCTTTTTCAAGTATGTGTGTTGTTGCACTTTTTTATTAATGGGTGTATAGCTTCTGGTTTGTCTTATGATGGTTGGTTTTGTGCCAATTCTGAGTTGATGATACGATTTCTGGTTTGGAAGATTTGGTGACGAATACGATGAATGATGTTTTTAGTGTTTTTTCATGCCCCCCGCTCTGTGATTTCGTGAGTCCATTTATAGGCTTGATTGAAATCAAAGTTTTAACTTTGGAATTGAATGTCGTTAATTTCTGTTTTTGATTTCCAAATTGATTTGGTGATATTTGGATATTCCCGATTTCAAAATAGGCACGTTGGGAATTGGTTTAAGAAAGTATTTGAAATGTGTCTTAGTTGTTAGGTCTTGTTTAGGAAAGAGAATAACCAATGTCTGGACATGTTTTGGAAAGTTTTGAATGCTGTCTTGGTTGTGTTTGGAAATTGGTGATTGTCTCTCACTTCTTGCCAAAATCGTGAACATCAATGTGATTTTGAACTCTCTGAATTAATGAAGGTGATTTTGTTTGAGACACATCCTGATTTCTCTTTTATGAGTCCAACGTGTCTGATACGCTTGAGAAAGAATGAAACATGGTAATCGGATGCCGTCAAAGTTATTGTTTTAAATTGCAGGCTACTGAATTCCTGCATACGTAGGCTGAAGACGTTGGTCGCAGAAATCCTGCCGCCGTTTCAGACGACAAGTTTGATTCTGATCTACGGAGATTCACAACGAGATTGGTAGAACCCGACAATTGTATTGCATCGCTAATACATTTCTTTCCACCAGGTGAGCACTGCCAAAGAGGGATTATCGTTTGTTGACATATAATACTGCTGCACAATCATCTTCACACATTCCTTTAATTTTGTGAAGAATTCTGGCCTCCACTCCTTTAGATGCAAGAAGTCTCTGGAATTTCTTCTTCGCACCCCAAGACAAAACCACAACCATAGGGAGCCTGTTTACCAGCACGACAATTGAGTGATGCCATAACAGGTTTTATGTGATGCCCTTCATTTCTAACACTTATTCAAATTATTTTTGTTTCAAAAGTAGCATCCTTATGCGCACTCTACTGCATGTCTTGTTCTATGGATCACATACTTATTCTTGTGAACACCTGAGGAAATTTTGGATGCGAATCCGTTTTGAAATGTCTTGACTTAGTTGTTTTTTTTTTAGAATCCTTTTGTAAAAATGTGACTTCACCATTCACGTGACTTGCCGTGCATTTCTTTGCTTGTGGCAATTGGCTTGACAACTTCTTGAATCGTGGATATTAATTGACTGTTATGTTGTGTTGTAATGGCAGAGACGCGACATGATTCGTCAAAGTCCTTGGCCTGGCTAATGCTTTTCTGCATTGCGTTACCGGCTACAATAGAAAGAAGCTTGGCTAGGACTTTCTCAAGATTACCATCATAAATGTCTTCCTCACTATCACCAGGTTTGAAGCATTCGTAATAAGTGGAAGGTTCATCCCAAGCTTAGCCTTGATGATTTTTCAACAACATCCTTTAACTTTGAGCGGTTTGTATTACAGGGCATAACATTATTTGTTTGGTTCTCATGGCTTCACTAGCATAAGCAGTAGATTTCTTGATGGGTGCTCCAGACAATACGTTTGTTACCAGCAAAATTCTTTAGCTTAGAAAACCGTGTATAAGTATGCTAAATGAAGCAGCTCGCGTGTTTGAAATTGCAGTGACAAAGTCTACAATCAACTGGCCCTCTTTATCACATCTTGGATGCCAACCTCTACTTTTTTTTATTTAGCATAGCCGTACAAGCCTTCGTACCCGCGTACATTTATTAATGCTTTACTAATAAAACTCTTTTCAACTCTGTTTTGTTTGACTTTGTAAAAGGAAGTCTTTGAATCTTGTATGTCTTGAATAAACTTGAATGCATACTGGCGTAACTTGGTTTTTTTGAATTGCATGTGAACTTCTTAATTTGAACTTGTATGCTTTGAGTATGACTTTCAAAGGACATTTGATTTTTTGCTGATTTTTGTAGAGACTTGGTTTAATTCTTTTTCATTATGCTTTGCAGGGTAGTATTTCGAAAGGCTTCAATCCGTTAATGCCGCGATTGGCCGGCAGGCTTTCTCTGATATCATGACTCATCCAAGGTACGAATGCCGTCAAAAGCTCATCGAAAATCTTTGGTATCATATTAGGATTGATGAATTTCCTTTTGGTTTTGATTGGGTTAGGAGCTGTTTTGGAGCAACAAGCGGGATCACCATTTTCCATTTTAGTCATAAGCTCGCCTTGTTTGTAATATCAGCATCGGCCATGGATATTGAGGTCGAGTCGGGTTCTGGTACAACTGTCTTCTAACAACATCAATACGAAATTGTTCATCATCGGGATTTGAGATCCAACCTCCATCATTAACCTCTGTCAGCGAAACATTCATGATTGTAATATCCTTCTTTTTGCCAACGACCACCTTACTGTCTGCAGCAAATGAATTCTTGGGCTCGGACCCTCCTTCAATCACTACCCGAAGTGATATTATAAGACATTTATTTCTTGCATTTTAGGGTGTTTTTCTGTCATGTATACTTTTGTAGTAGAAATAGCATCATCATGGTTGTTGAGGTTATTATAGCTTGTATGGTAGGATAGTATGTAGCATGGTGTTTTCTTGAAAAAAACAACCAAAGCATTTAGTAGAAATACTCAAAACGAGAACGTGATGTAGTTAGTATACTAATTCAAATGATTCTTCTGTATTCCATTTTAGCATAGATAGTGAGTGAGAACATGTCTTGAGAGGGACTGAAACCGTGATCCTGGAATTAAGGTTTATGAAAGGTTTCTTTGAATCTCGGCATGACATCTTAGATTTTTTGATAATCTTGAGCATTTGCGACCAATGTGAACTTTAACTCTTTGAATTCAACCTTAAAAAACTTGGATTTCACGATAATTTGAATCCTTGAATTTTACTTTGAGAACTGTCTTGTAAATGGTCTCTTGAAGTAGATGGAAATCGACTTAAAAAAAATGGAAGCAACAAAGTATATATTTCCAAGAGTTTTAGAAAGTACAAAAACTTTGATACAATCTTGATGCGATGTTATGAGCCGAAATTTTTCCAATTAAACGGTTATGACATTCCACTTTCAGTACGCAGTCTTGCACAAATTTAGAATTTTTATTAATGGTCAATATATCTTGAACACTACTTTCCGATGATTCAAACTTGCCTGAAGAGTACGCGGCAGCTTCAAGAATGCAAAGAAAAATCCTTCTTGAAACTTGAGCCAAAACTTCTAATTTCTTCCCAAATTGAACTTTTTTGATGAACAATACTAAGAGCAAAAACAACACATCACTTAGCCTCGAGGAACTGATGGTGGGAGATGCCATCTGATGATATAACGTACTACACAACCAGTGACTAGTCTTAGGGGACAAAATTCCATATCAGAGGATATAAGGACTTAATATTTGTGGCGGAGTCTTTTGAGAGCTCTGAGGGAAGAAAGACTTGGTAGTGGTTTAGGGATCAGAGGATAAAGGCACCCAATCTCACAGGAATCCACACACACTTGTCAATACTAGAGAACCTCCACAAACACACACACAACACAACTTTCAAGACCTTGAACCTTATGCAGCAGCACCTGCCCTCAAAAGAGAAACAAACATACAAAGCTAGATAACGCGGTTAGTTATGCACGAATGATTGGCCTAATATGTTATGCAAAGAACAAGGCGGGGATCTTAGGGTCAAAAATTAGGGTGCGACAGGTAAATATAGACGATAATTAGGATTTTTTACTTCTTGTAATTATGACATTATAGTTATATAATAAAGATTTTGCTTTGTAATTTGGACACTCAAATTTAAGCATATATCTTTTGTTCCGTCCTTCTCAACGTGATACTTAGAGCTTCGTGAGAGACAATGATATTCAACATAAGTCTGGTGGAACCACTTTCCGTTGGTGAAGCTTTCTTTTGGAAATTGTGTTTCAACTCTGGTTAATTGTCTTCGTTGCAGTGTCATCGTTTAGTAGCTTCACATGCCTTGATAGCCATCATATGTATGGAAAATTGTAGGGTAACTACTGGTTAATTCCTCAAATGAATAGTACATATAGAGTTATTCTATTGAATCCCTAACATAAAATATAATAATCTCTTAATTTAGGGAATCTACACTAACTGCAAGATAATGTGAGATTAGTTACAACTCCTCATATATACATTCCTAAAAAACACAGATTTTCCATACTTCCCCTCAATTTAGGGAATATATATTCTACATTCTTATCTTTCGTACTGGCCTTTGGAGATAGGTCTTAACTTACCTCAGTTTGCTTCAAGAACTTTTAGTTGTTTATTAGGTTGTAAACAACCATATATTTGAACAAACATTACGAGGGCATTAGGTTTGTGCTTCAAAGTGCAATGTCCAAGCCAATTAGGAATAAGCATCAACAAATACACGTGTGCACTATTCTTTAACAACCTACTAATTATTTTCACCAAGTTTTCAATAGATCTGCAGATAAGTTATACATGTACCAAGCTTAGTGTGTTGACCAACATGGTGTGACAAGAATGTAGATTCATAGATTTAATTACATCTCTCTTGATTCAATTTAATGCTATATACTTTTGTGTTATTTTCAACCTTTTAATTTAATGCACTGTCACATAAACTATTGATGAAAAGCTATATACTTTTGTGTTATTTTCAACCTATATACTTTTGTGTTATTGAAAAGCTATTTTTTTATTGATACCATTTTGATTATGTTATACTGATGATGTTTCAGGAATGTATAGTATGAACTAAGAGTTTGATAAGTATGATGTGGATAAACACGTATAACAGAAGGTAACAAATTAATAATGTAGTGTTTTTAGTTTTGCCAATTTTCAGGGGTGGTGCTATTATGTAGTTTTTCTCCCTTTTTTTGTTTTCTTTCTCGATAATATAGAAATTAGCAAGGATAGACCTGTCAGGAGTTTTCCGATTATGAGGTTCAAGTCGTTTTCTATTATGAGGTTCAAGTGGTAGACAATGGTCAAGGTTCAAGTATACATTTTTGTTTTATACACTTAGTAGTATTTATTTTACATGCAAGTTAGTGAGGTGACTAGTGATGATGTAACTTGTCTCTTCAATATTTTATCACCGTGAATTTAAACAGGTTATTGACCTTATTATGGATATTGATAATTTTTTGTTTAATAAAATTATAATTTTTCATGGTATTTTGTATTGATTGAATTAAACATTGTAATAGTATTGGTATTATATTAATATGAAGAAATGAGATATTTTATTTTTTTTTTGAAAAAAATAATAAAATTACTGCGGTTCTAAACCGTAACAATTTTAAATGAAATATATAATATATAATTATGGCGGTTACAACCGTCGTTATTTTCAATGAAATATATATTATATAATTATGGCGGTTACAACCGTCATTATTTTTAATGAAATATATATTATATAATTATGGCAATTATAACCGTCGAAATAATATATTGGAGGCCGTTTCATAACCGTCGCAGAATGTTATGGCAGTTGGAGCGACAATTTTACAAACCGTAGTAAAACAGCCTCGCGACACATGTTTCTACGACAGACGAGGAACCGTCGTGAATTGAAATTTACGTCGGTTGTAACCGCCGTAATCTACCAAAAATAACCGTCGTAATTTACCAATTTTCTTGTAGTGCTCGTGCAATGGGAAAGTCAGAGTCAACGTAGTTCGGACGGACTACGCACTAATGGGGGAAGGTTGCTCGCCAAGACATCACCATCTTGTGCCTACGTATCCTCAATCGGATGAGAGAGAAGAAATCAAAGTAATCGTAGTTCGACCTATGGGTCGGTAAGTGTTTTTTATGAGCGACGTTAGGTTCGCGTCCGGCAGTTAGGGTCGATGCCTGTTTGCGACTGAACGAAAATAACGTGCTCTTATCTGAAAATGATTTGAAACTCAACAATCCCGAAGGATAAAAATGATTTGAACTTTGTTTGTGTTTTTTAGATAGAAGTGAGTTAAGTTAGTTTGTAACTTGTATTGCACTAAAGTCTATGACATAGGAGCGAATGCATCGCATGGTCACCCCCAATGGGATGTATGCTAAACACTCTAGAAGAGTGAAAGGAGACCCCTCATTCTTCATTTCCAATGTACTTAAGGCTCATGGTGCACAATATGCGTTGTATTTATTAAGTGCTTTGGACTTGTTTTTGAGATGAGAAGAGAAAGGACTCAAAGGTTGAAAAGAAAACAACTAAGGGATCTCCATCCTAGAAGTTATCATGCATCATGGTCCTAAAGTTGAGATAGAAGGGAATTCTACCTAATGTTAGCATGCAAAGAGATAAAACTAAGGTTAAGGTTTGAAAGGGACTATCCTAATTGTTATAATGCAAAGGATTAACTCCTAATGTCTATCCTACTCCAAGCTTAATCCAAAATTAAGTTGGACTAGGGAAGCCTAAGGGAACGTGCAAAAGCAAACCAAAACCAAGAAAATGAAAATAAACCAAAAACAGCAGCTACAACAGCGCTCCAGCACCACTACAACAGTAAAATCCAGCAAATGAACAAGACAGCATTTAACAGCTCACGAATTCAGTACAGAACAGGTGTAAAATGCAGCAGAACAAACAAGGCAACATTTAACAGCATGCATTTGACACAACAGCAGTGTATACATCAGCATCATGACACATATTCAAAGATATCATGGAAGAATAAGCATGAAAATGCATCACAAAACCATAATTAAGCATCAAGATTGCAAGCCACTAAGATTGAGCAATAATTAGCATGTAATTAAAGCATTCAAGAATACACATGATTATGCATCAACATTTAAATAAATGCACATGACGTTGCAAAGATCAAACATGAACAATGCACCAAATAAATCAAGTAATGCTTAGGAACACTAATCACCATCAAACATCTTGAATATTCAACCACAATAAGCAACTGTCAAAAGATCAAGCACTTAGTGTGCACATGTATTCCCAATGCAACAAGAACACACTTCAATAATTATCATTCATCAACAATGTGCACAAACAAGTCTCAACATCAAACATCTTGGATATGCAACACCCATAAGAAATTGTCAAAAGATCAAACACTTAGTGTGCATATGTATTCATCAAGAATGCAAACAATTAATCATGAATCCTGAGGTTTAGATTTGAAAATAAATTTTCCACAACTTAATCACTAGATTACTACATGTTAGGGCATGCACTTATTCACACAAAAAATTACATCAAATAGCACAAATCAAACACCAATTGAAACCAACAAACATCAAGATCAACAATCAAATTGACCAATGGATCCATTAACACCAAAATATCAAGATCTACATTGTGAAAATGCAAATTAAGCAAAAATAAGAAGTAGATCTAAGAATTACCAACCTACAAAGCAGAGATTTGATTTGGTGATTATTGCAAACAGAATTTGATGCCTAGAAACAAAGAAATCCAGAGATCCAAGAAGCTTTAGCATCAAAAGTTGAAGATCAATGCAATAATCCAAAAGCTCTTCAAGAAGTGATTCAAAAACTCAGATCTAGATCCAAATTAACTTCTAGTGTAGAATTTGTTGATGGAAAAACAATGTGATGAAGGTTTAGCTCAAGAATTAACAAACTCTAATGAAGAATTTGTTAACTCTAATGAAAGAGCTTTTGTGAGGGTTTTGAAAAATGAGAGAGAAAATGAGGGAAAAGTGAGAGAGAAATGAGGGAAAAGAGAGGGAAATCAAAGTGTGAAAGTTTCAAAATGAATCCCCTTGAAAAAACTGAGTTTGGGAGCTTAAATACACAAAAAAGGTGTCAGCACGCGCGAACAGTCGACCGCTCGCTGTTTTGTGCCTCGACCTAAATCTGTGCGTCGACCGAAGGGTCGGCGCGCGCTTACCCGCAGCTAAAATGGCCTGAAAATCTGCTTGTGCATTGGCCGAAAAGCCTTCCATGCGTCAACCTAAAAGTTGTGCATCGACAGAAGGGTCAACGCGCACTTACCTGCAACTTCAACACCCTTATTTCAACTTTAAGTCTCCATAACTTTTTATCCGTGCATCTTTTGAATTTGATTTCTTCTACAAACTTGTAGAATATGATGTCATCTTCAATTCTAGCATTGGTTTGAACCATTTGAATTATTGATGAGGGAGATATGAATCATGCAAGATGGCCACCTGAACATGCTCTTCCATACTTTGTGAAATTTTGCAAAAAAACCCTAATTCAGTAACCTTTGGGAGTTTCTTGATTTTTCTTGATTTCTCTTGATCGAACCTCATAATAACATGGATGATTACATGAAAAGCCCATGGTTGACCTAAAAACTCACGAGTTGACTTTTGTAGGGCATCAGTTGACTTTTTGACCAGATGAATCCAATGTCTCCTCTATCCACTTCAAAAACTCTTGAAATGGTTTGTGGTGAACCATGAGACATGTAGAGAAACTTTGGGATGTAAATTGAACCATGGAAACATGTCTTAATCAAGAAAATAATTATAGGTGCCCTTTGTACAAAAACCTAAGTCCAAGCCACTAGGAGCTTGATCAGCTGAATCCCTTGAAAACCTTGAAACCCATGATGTTGAGACTATCTCCTTGCTTATTGCTTTGGGAACCGTCTTCTCCTCTTGTGAAAAGCCGAGAAACCTTGATCCCATGCTTAGAACCAATGATATGCACAAATACTAATGCAAAATAAAATGAAGCATAAACCAGTTAGGGTTAGAAACAAGAGGGCAAATTTTGGGGTGCTACAGCTGCCCTTATTCAATCAACTTGGACCTGAAAGGATGAAGAGCAACGGCTTTCAGACATTCTTAGTACATGGAGATTAAATACCAAAAGAACCCGAAAATTTTCAGACTGTGGGGAGAAAAAAAACAATTGGATACTAGTCCGGAACTGGATTTTATAAGACAGGTCAGACGGGAACTGACTACCAGGCAAGAACTAATATTCTATGAAAATAAAACAGACATACGAGAACTAGACTTTGAGAACTGGATTCGAATGAGAGAAGTCAGTCAAGAACTGACTACCAGGAAAAAACTGGGTTTTGTACAAACATGTCAGACGGGAACTAACTACTAGCCAAAAACTGGGCTTTGAAGAAATTTGCGAGACGCGGACTGGAATTCGATAAAAAAAGTGCCAGACGAGAACTGGATTTCGAAAACGTTTTCAAAGACATGTCAGACGAGAACTGACTACCAGGCGTGAACTGGGTTTACCAAAGAGAGGTCGGACAAGAACTGACTACCAGGCGAGAACTGGGTTTCAGAAAAATGGGTCGGACGAGAACTGACTACCAGGCGAGAACTGGGTTTACCAAAGAGAGGTCAGATGAGAACTGACTACCAGGCAAGAACTAGGTTTCACAAAAATGGATCAGACGAGAACTGACTACTAGGCGAGAACTGAGTTTACCAAAGAGAGGTCAGACGAGAACTGACTAGCAGGCGAGAACTGCGTTTCATAAAAATGGGTCAGACGAGAACTGACTGCCAGGCGAGAACTGGGTTTACCAAAGAAAGGTCAGACGAGAACTGACTACTAGGCAGAACTGGGTTTCACAAAAATGGGTTGGCCGATCAAAGGCGGACTCCCAACAAAGAGACGGTCGTGAACCGAAAAGGGTTGGCAAGAGGTAAAATCAACGGACCTACAACGCAAAGATAAGATGACTCCGCTAGGGAAAGGAGAAGTCTAAATAAAAGACTCTGCAGAGGAGCACAAGTAAGATGAACACATACATCGGCGATCTCACCGAGGATAAAACAAAATCTCCCGAGTTATGCCATCTCTGCTGAGGAAAAGTCTGGAGAAGAGGGTATCAAACCTGGCTTACGCTTCGAATGCATGTCTGAATTTTTCTATGGCGTAATGCTCCATACGAGATGGAAATGCTACACTTTTGGAGCATGCAATGCATAAATGCTTATGCTGATGCAGGCTTGGACTGCCAGGGATATGAGGATTATTGTGTCAAATACGGTTGGGCTCTAGATGTAAATTACCAGACAAGAACTGGTGGCAAAAAGTTAAATTGTCAGACAAGAACTGACTCCTTGCTTTTGTATCAGCCGGGAACTAATTTTATGGCTTGCCAGACGAGAACTGGACTTTGAAACGATATTTACCAAATGAGAACCGGTGTTAAAGACAGGCCAAAGATATGGTGACCAGACGAGAACTGGTTAAAAAGCGACTTGCCATACGAGAACTGGTATCTTGAAATGATTTGCCAGACGAGAATTGGGTTATGAATTACCAGACGAGAACTGGGTTATGAAAGGAAAAACCGACCACCAGACGAGAACTGGAGCTAAAACGGTAAGTTAAAGAATGGGTGACCAGACAGGAACTGGTTTAAAAATCTGACTTTTACCAGACGAGAACCGGACTTGAATGCCATCTACCCGAAGTATATTTGGGACTGGTTTTCCAGGCGGGTACTGGACTTGACAAGGTTTTCCAAACGAGAACTGGACTTTGAGCGGCTGACTGATGCTGGGTTACAAGGTCCTCAGATTCCGGTTAGGATGAAGCCCAAAAATAACATGCAATGCTTTATGCTCGAACGAAGCGACATGACTGATGCATGAGGACGATTTATGCAAATGATTATGCAGGCTTCCAGAAATAGAAGGAAAGTCTATGTAGCAAGGCTTCTCTAGAAAGCAAAGGTTATTCGATGATCACCCGACACTCGTCTTGAACTCAACACTTGCTGACGAAATAGACTTGGCTGGCATAGCTTGAAAGCAAGGCGAGGTCTTGCCCCAGTGTATCTTGCCCCAGTCTCGCGTGTCTTTGCAGAATTTTCCCTGAAAAGAAGTTTGGGAAATAGCTTCCCTGAAAGATTTACCTCAATACTCTGATCTTTGACACGTGTTGCCCCCGATTATCCAATTCTTGGAATGGAAAACTTTGTTGTGCTCTCGAGGACAACTGATTTTAGTGAGCTCTTGAGGTGAACCGCCCCAGTATGAGCGTGGAAGCGACTTACCTCCTTCTGACTAGGCGTTGGAGAGATTCACCCCAAAACCTCTGGATAGCCTACCCCTGCTTGGCAGAGTCTTGAGATGATACCCCTCTGACCCACTAACCATTGGATGATTTGCCCCACAATCAACTGATGCTTTGGGGACTTGCTGATTCCATACTCACTAGATGTCAATGCCCCAGATCCATAGGGCTACCAAGTATACTTGATTTTGATCAACTTTACTGAATGATCTAGTCCTCTTCGATTGTTCCTTGTTGGAATTTCCTCAATGTCAATTACTGACTTACACTCAAAATTGTCTGTTTATGAATGGCAATTTTAATGTAATGCTCATGCAGATTTTGAAAAAGATCAATCATTATTAGAATGATGTGATAGTGTGTGATGAATGGACCATTAGTCCAGACACAATGCTGATTTAGCTAGTGAAAGATATAGCAAGAAGAAGATTATCAAATCTTTAGGAGTCAGTTTACGCAACCTTGCTGTAGTATGCTTTTAGAATAAACCCTGCTTCAATTAGGTCTTTTTGAGGGTTGAATCATGGTCTGGTTCATGTTTATTGAAACAAAGGATGAAAGGCTCAAAGTTGTTTTAACCCACCCATTCTCCTTGATGTTCTCCAGTCCTACGTTCAACTAATTTGGCACAAGCGATCACCTTTCAAAACGTTTATTGAATGGTATGAATGATGGTTAAGAAACCCACAAGGTTTTAGAGGTGACAATTACCCCTCTTGTCTTTGGTGTCTGTAGTCACACGGCTTGTTCTTGCTCGAGGAATTTTCTTTTGTAATCCTTTTCGCTTTTCCCTTTTCATTCTTTTATTTGTTTTTCCCTAATTTTTGCCTGGACTGACTCTTTTGAATTTTTCGATTCTTGAAGTCCAGCGGGATGCCGTAACTTTTGCCTAAGTCACTCGTTTTCGAGTTCTCGACTTAGCGGGCTTTTGTTCTTTCTTTTTTTTTTTATCTCTTTTCTTTGAAACAAGTCGTATGACACTGGCTGTCTTGATTTCTCCGAAAGGGTTGTGACTGCCTTACTCTTTGCGGTGAGAGATAACCATTGTGGTTGGTAAGGTACGACCTCTTGAGAGGGATAGGATGTGATTGGTCCTCGACTGGGGACACTGCTCTTGAAATTTGAGTGCTTGGTTAAATTAACTGACAACGACCCTGCCCCAGGTTAAGATGTGAAGGTTTGAAAGTCCAAAGGAAACTTCTACTTCTAGGCTCGAAGTGGCTAACTAGGGTCTATCTCCCTTATACCTCCGATGTTTAGGGGATTTGAAACAATGCTTGTACATCATTAGTAGGATTTTATCCGAAAGCATACGATCAACAATTATGGATATTCAGTTTTCGTCATCCTCCCTCCAAGCTTTGCTAAAACAACAGTTTGATAAAGAAAATGGACAAGAGGTGTATGTGTCTGTGCTTTGCAATAAATGAGAAAAATGAGCGAAAGCGACATGATTAATTCAAAAGCACAATCACTTCATTAATATTACCATTCCAAACAACAATGTTTAACAACAAGCAATAATTAACAACAAAGAAAAAACAAATGCAAATGATAAAAGTGCCCAAGGATTGCCAATGTTGAGGATGTCTTTCTGTCTAGACCACTGACTTTAGGAGATGACCCTTGAAGTCTTCAAGCTCAAACAGATGAGAGGTTGACATGCACAACCAAATTTCCTTCTGGAAAAGATATGTACCCTTTGTCAATTAATTGTTACACTTTGGCCTGGAAGGCTTTGTAATCTTCAGTAGAGTGCCCCATGATTCCTCCATGATATCCATATTGCACATTGGGATCGTACCTAGGAGGGTATGGCTCTGGCAACGACTTGAGATTCTTGGGCTCTATTAATGAGTTTTAAACCAGATGTGGCAAAAGTTGATTGTGCGACATGGGAACTGGATGAAGATGAGCATTCCTTCTTTCCAATTTGTTGCGAGGCCTATGCTGATTCTGGCGCTGATAGTTCTACTGTTGAGGGGCATAGGGTTGTTAGTACTGAACGACATTAGTCTCTCCTTCTTTCCTCTTGGGGAACCCAACATAAGGTTTATTTGCATCTTCAGAAGAACTGGGAGCAACTTGAATCTTTCCCATTTTGATACCGCTTTCGACTCTTTCTCCAACCATCACTAAATCAGAAAACCCAGCAGAAGTACAACCCACAAGTTTCTAAAAATAAGGCCCTTGAAGCGTAGCCATGAACATATCAATAAGTTCTCGCTCCATCATCGGAGGTTGAACTCTCACTGCCAATTCCCGCCATCTCTGGGCGTACTCCTTAAAGCTTTCATTTCCTCTCTAAGAAAGATTTTGAAGCTGAGTCCTGTTAGGAGGCATGTCTCTATTGTACTGATAATGCTTAACAAATACCTCAATAAGTTCCCGCCAACTACGGATATAAGTCCTCTCCAGTTGCATATACCACTCTAAGGATGCCTTAGCTAGGCTATCCTGAAAGAAATGCATCAACAACTTCTCATCATCCGAATACGCAGACATTTTCCTAAAGTATGTCCTAATGTGAGTCTTAGGACAGGTGGTTCCCTTATACTTATAAAAAATAGGCACTCTGAACTTTGGAGGAATTTTCACACCTGGGACCAAACCCAAGTCATCCATGTCCATACTCGATGTATTTAGGTTCTCAAAAGCCTTCATTCTCTCCTCAATCATCTTGAATTTTTTATCGGCATCTGATGGAAGGCCAGCATCCAGGTCATGCATAGAAAATACATCTTTCTGTTGGTTCTCCTCCCAATGATGATTATGAGCCCCATCCGCTCCATGCACAACACAGACACTTCCCCCGCTGGGAATTCTACCATGAACACCAACAGCGATACCTCAGCCAGGAGGAATAGCAACTCCAGCACCTCCGCCCGGAGGGATGACAACACCAACACCACCATGGACAACACCCCCATCATCAACCTTGGGAGTATCAATGAGCGGTTTGACTAGAGTTTTTAGTTGCTTTTGTCCTTGGGCCACGTTCTGCATCAGTTCCATGAACTGATTCATTCGTATCCTAACCTCCAGAATTTCAGCTTGCACTTGCTCCATAAATCTCTTCTGATTGGCTCAAGTAGGATACGACTGAAAAGATTAAATCTGCAACCCTGAAGAAAATCAGATCGGTATCAAAATGACCAGCCTAAAACACCTGCTATGCATATGAATATGCAATGCAATGCAAAATGATGTGATGCAAATGCAAATACACGGGATCACGGTTTCCATATGCTCTGAATATCTATCATGCTGCTAACTGAGTAAGTCCACAAGTCTGCTCTGTCGAGAATACAGGAATACCAGAATACCAGGTTGAGAAGTTCGTACTGACAAGAAAACCAGAAATCTGGGTTGGTTGAAGGTCAAAGTTTCCTGAAAAACCATTCCCTCTCACAGGTAGGTTCTCGTCTTGAGGTACGACATCCTACACTACAACAAAAAAGCTATTTAATAGCATTTTTTTTTCTTCTTTTTGATAGTGCCTAAAAGCGCTATTAACCAGCCTGCTATTGTAAATATTTTTGTTTGATAGCACTTTAAAAGCACTATTATAGTACAAGTAATTAATAGCATTTTTCCAAAAGCGTTATTATAGTACCGGTATTTAATAGCGTTTTTCCAAAAGCGCTACAGAAGTAGACATTTTGCATTTTATAATACATATTTTGCTTTGATTTTGATAGCACTTTAAAACAAAGCGCTATTATAAGGCATGTGTTTGATAGCGCTTTTCCATAAAAGTGCTCTTATATTATGTTTCATTAATAGCTCTCTCTCTACAAAACGCTATTGTAGTACATTTTTTTTTACAAAATCATTCTTTTGATCTATATATATATATATATATATATATATATATATATATATATATATATGGCATTTGCATTTTACGACATAAGAATTCATAAAAAATAATGATTATAACCAACTAAAATATTTGAAAATGAAATAAAACCAATTATTTAAGAACAAACGTGATACCATATACTGCCATAATTTACAAATTAATAACAATTAAAATTACATTACATATGCTGAAAAATCAGGCTTGTCTTAGAATTATACATCAACAATTGTATTAGAATTAAATTACATTAATTTACAAAATTTGTTAGCCAAGAAAACCAAGAGAATAATACATCACATATGCTGAATAAATATCAAATCTACTCACCAAAGTTAATATGGCATAGAACCCAAATGTTCCCCAGAACCTCACTTCATCAGATAGTGCCTGAAATTTATGTGTCAGACAAATCAAATGTTAGGTAGCTTGGACTTAGAAGCTCTCTCTCAAAAATATATTTCATATAACAATTAATGGAACTAACATACAAAAACACCATGAAACTTTGATCACACTAGAATTATTAATTAAACATGCTTCAATATAATATATACTGGAATACCTCTCTTTTATTCATATTAATTTGGAATGCTTTTTCTGATCTCTTGACAATTGCAACATGTTGAGAAAGAGGAAAGCATATCCAGATCTTTCTTGGAATTATGAGACTGGTGAGTGAGCAGGGTATAAACATCATAAAAGCCAAGTATGGATGAGCAAACCTACGTTTTCATTTCGTCCATTATGTTAACACTGGAACAGAAGAAAATACACTAAGGTATTTTGAATCTTCCATTAACCACAAAAAGCTTAAAGTTATGCAAGCAATCTAAAATATCATTTTAAGCTAATGTTAGTTTTTAATGAAGTTACTAATCAGAGGAGAACATTATTCTCAGCAAAGAAAACACAACGGGCATAATAATTGCCAATATCACCCCAACTGCATGGAGCAGAAATCCTGCAAATTCAAAAAAAATCAAAATGTTATTTGAAGCCTCTAACATATAATCATTTAAATTTATTTAGCATAGAGAGAAAAATGACTAAATTGGCCAACAAGGAGACCATTTAAAGGTTTACCTTTCATAAAATCACACAAAGTTGCCACCCAAGAATGCGACCAACCAAAGGCAAAAGACATAACAAAGAATAAGAAGATAGGAATGGTGTGAAGAATTTGAGCTACCCTTTTGGAATAAAATATCTGAAAATCATGAAAATAAAATACATCAGAAAACAAAAGAACTCTGTAAATTGCATTGAAAAGTATATACAAACTTCCCTGCATACCATAAACCATGAGAGATAATCAAAGAATACAGCATGCTCTTCGTTGATTAAGTTAGCTTTAACTTCACTATAATTATTTTGGTATGTATTATGTAATTTGGAAGAGTTAGTAAAAGCCTTGATTAATCTGAACAAGTTTTCTCCGCGTGCTTGGATGCTTCCGGGTCTGGAGACAAAAAGATATATAAAAATGACAGCATTACCTTGTATTTGAAAAAACAATACAAATCAAACAAAGTAGGTAAGATACTTACAATAGTTGTTCCACTGTATCATAGGAAGTGTTGTAAAAATAACCACCAAGGAGGAAGATAATGTCAAGCCCAGGAATATCGCCATAATCTTGTGAAAATATCCTGTAATATGTATCTCTAGGAATAATAGAAAAAACATCCTGCGTATTACAACAGAAAACTCAGATTTGTATTGGCATATACGTATACGAAAAAAATAGTTTCTACACAGCACGATAGAGTACTAAACAGGTATAAAGACAAAACCTGAGCTACACTAGTAGCCATATGGTACATTGCTGCTTTTGAATAGATATTAGAAGGCCAAGAACTTGGTCCAGATTGGCATACTAGATCTGATATATAATTAACAACATTTTTCAGTGAAATTCCTACATTACTTAGATGTAGCTTATGATATCTAACTATTCATAACAGAAATTTAACATCGCATTTACCAGGCCCTCCAGTCCCAGATGCCTCCACGTTTGTAAAAGCACCTACTGCATCGTGCCACTTATTTGTCTTCATGAACCCTTGCGAACCCTTAAGCATCAAAGATTCAGAAGGAAACAACACCTCATTAGCAAAGATCACAATATCGTCATTTCTTCCGGATGAGATGAAGCTTTAATTTGAAAGTCATATATGTAATTTCAACTCAAAACATTTATAAATAAGATATCCTATCAACATGAAAAGTTCCTCAGCCCCATTAAAAAGGAAAATAACAGGGCGGTGCAGAGCAGAACCAGAGTCCACGATTAGTCTTGCAATTTCCAGCATTGACGCTGAGAAAGAGGAGAAAATAAAGTAAGACTTAGTATGCTCGAGGTGTATATATTTTCTTAATATAACCTTTCAAATACAATGAAGACTTAAAATATAGTCGCTACGAACCAACACATGAACCACAATCAGCGGCGCCAGGTGAACCAAGAGTACTATCAAAATGAGCATTCACCAAAACCAACGGATCAGTATCTTTGGAGTCTATAGATGATATCCTACAGTAAAATATACCAGATAAGTACATGATTGAGTCCTAAAAGTAACGATTCACCACTGCAAATATACCTCATAAGAATATTAGTATGGTTTATGTATCCCAATGCTATATGGTGACGTAAAAAGTTCATATTGAAGGATCCACTTACAGTGCTCTCTTCAATCTCAATTCTGCACTAAAAACATCAACAATTGTATTAGAATTAAATTACATTAATTTACAAATTAATAACTATCGGTTCTGGTCAAGAAACCAAAACAACATCCAAACACTAAAACACCTCAGTTACAATAAGACAATGCACCTATTGACAGTAACAAATAGCCAAGATACTCAGCCCAGACTCCACCCACCTCAAGGCTACTTATTGATCAATTGAATGACCGAAATCAATTCCGGTTAACTCCACTCCTAAAGTTGACTTTTGGTCAATTGTTGACTTTTTGGTCAATTATTGACCAAAGTCAACTAAATGATCCTAAACCTTAATCTCCACTTTTTCTTCATGTTACAAGCCATTCCTCCAAGGGCTTCAAGTTTCTTCATGAATCTTGATGTTTCCAACAATTGCCATTTTTGATACACTATGATATGCTTCATGATCACCATGCCAAAGTCTTGTTCAAATACACCAACCCTGCAATCATACACTATACACAATCCAACATGCATAACAATACAACAAACAAGAATACTAACTCATATCCAAAGCCAAGTTCTAACAGGCAGCCTCATAGCAAATTTAACTTAGCTTACATAACCTAGCTTAATTCTCCACTGCATCCATGATAACAGACAGCGACATGTCAAAATATTACTTCATACCATCAATACATTTCAACAAAATAAATCAATTAACATAACTAGTTCAAAAAGGCATCACAACATAAATATAGCCAGGCACCACAGTTCAATTCAACATTTAACACTAACAATCTACTCCTTTTCTCAATTCCTAATTCAATCCCAATTAACCTCTAACTATTAACTTTCGAATATGACCAATTTCTTTTTCCTAGCAGTTAACTTGATTTAATTAACCTGCATTATCACTAATTTAAGCATACAAATTGACGGTTTTATAGCTTAGCAGAGCTTTTCAGTTAGCAGTTTTTTTCATAACTAACTTCATTATATAAATTAACTCTAAGTGACACATTAGCTAACTCAAACAACCAATATCATTCAAACCTCGCACCCACTTGAACACAACATAACAAATTTAGTTAGTTTGATTTACAATGAACCATCCATGACAATCATTTTAATCAATTCCACTACAACTACTAACCAAATTTCAATAACATATATGCATTCATTCAAAAAGCTAATAACAACATCACAACACCACAACTAATTTCGAAAGTCTAACCTCCTCGAAACAGAATGGCATTTCAAATTTCATCAACATAGCAACTAACTTCAAAGTTCATAACTAACTTAAACACAAATAACTAACTGACTCAATCCTTACAAAAATTCCAGCCCGGTATAATTGATCCATATCTAACTTTCAGTTGAATTCCTAAACTAACCTCAAGGATTAATCTTATAAATCCACTCATCCTCACCAAATTGAACTCATGTTTTCATTCTATAAATTTCTCAAAAAATCAAAATCTGTTATTCAACTCCAACACTCTCAAATCCCTCTGCTATACTATCATTCATCTTTATCACTCTCAATCTCTCTGCTACACTCTCAACCTCTCTGTTACGCTCTCACCCTCACAGGGAAGAACAACAACAAATGACACAACATTTACAGATTGAGAAGAGTAGAATAAGAAGAGAAGAGACTAGAAGAAATTGTTTCATACCTAAGCAACATCCAAGTTTCTTCATCTTCGTGCTTCAACATCGACTTCGAAGGTAAACATAAATTCTCCAATTCGCTTCGTGTTTGTTACCATGGAATATGCCTTGATTAGCTGAGTGATAGCCCCAAAATTATACGTTCGAATTCCTCTATAGGCGAATTTAATTTAAGAATTAGTTACATAGGATTCTTGAGAATTTTGGTTTGGTTTTGGTGCTCGAATAGGAATTAGATAAAATTGTTGATAAATTTGGCATATAATCACAATACAAAACAAAACAAAACAATCCTAAAATTTTCAATTAACATTAATCACAATACAAAATAATCCTAAAATTTTCAATCATAAATCACATATAATTTAGATGCAGACTTATTCACCCAAATCACAGTAAGAAAAAAAAACAAAGAAACAAAATATATAAATTCATACCCCTTGGATCCTCTTTCCAGTAACAGGACACTTAGGTCCACTCTCTCTTCTTAGTCGTCTGATAAACCAACTTTCCACCTAACAAAAACCCTAATTTCATACACCAATAAAAAACACAACGTTATTTTCTTCAATGGTAGAAACTAAATTATCTTCAAATTCAAATCCCTAATTTTACAATTTACAACACAAAGCAATAATCTGAGAAAAGAAAGATTACCAGATACCAATGAAGAGAATGATGACGGTGGTGAGCTGACCAAGGGCTGAGTTCGACGGAGAATGACTGAGTTCGACGAAGTGCATAAATCGGAGGAAGAAGAGGACTGAGTGAATACCGGAGGAAGAAGAGGACCGAGTGAATCGATGAATCGATGAATGGGTTTTGAATCGATGAATCGGTGAAGGCTAGGTCGAAGGAAGCTATGTTAGTGAATACGTGAATATGGGTAGTAGTCAAAACTTTGTGCGCCAATACAAAAATTATCCGCCAAAAACTTTGTTTTGTTTAATTTTATAATTAATTTTATTATTTATTATATATTTTATAATTAAATAACGCTTTCTTGCAAACGCTAACATAGGATAGGCAATTAATAGCGTTTTTTTAAAAAGCGCTATCTTAGTGAAGAAAATTAATAACATTTTTAAAAAAGCGCTATCTTAGTGAAGAAAATTAATAGCGTTTTTTAAAAAGCGCTATCTTAGTGAAGAAAATTAATAGCGTTTTTTTACAAAGTGCTATCAAAATCAAATTCTCTGTATCCTATAATAGTACCCGACCATAAAGTGCTATTATAGATGTGTTTGTTTCCTTTTTAATAGCAATTTCTTTAAAAGCGCTATTAAATTAGGCGATACAAAATATCAATTTTGGCGTAGTGCTAGTAGGTCCTCAGTATCATGGACTCTCAGGTCGAGAAATGATTATACAGTCACCATTTTTGGTTTTGCATCATCATCAATCGAGGAGGCCTCAACTGACTTCCCAATGAACGGTCTCCAGAGTCGTAAGCTCTTTAAGTCAACATCCTATCGTCTGCACCAATGCGCAGGATATGACATCTCCAAAGAGAACCTCGTCTGAATGTGGATTTCGTGTACACTAAGTCTGACCAGACGCCACACAAGCCACACTAATTTCCACTCTAATCCTAAGTGTATACTCATGCCTGGGTATTGGGCTTATCTCTCATGGAACCAACCCATCCAACAACACAACAACAGCAGAGCAGTATGATAACAATAATCAAAATGCAATAAATGTGGTAAAATATAGTAATATACAACAAATAATGCACAGAAACAAACACCCAATGAAATAAAAATAGACAAGCGCTAGGATTGAATTGCATAGGGAACTAGAGTCCCCAGCAGATTCGCCAGCTATCACAACTGAGAAAAACAACCGGCGAAAACAAAACAGAGTCGCCACCAAACGTTATTTATCCCGACGTAGGGAAAGGAAACGATCGAAGAAACCTCAAAAGAGAGAAGACATGGTCATCGTAACCATAGTCTGGGTTCGGGAGTCGGTTACGCGAGAGAAAGGTATTAGCACCCCATCGTGTCCATCGTACTCGATGGGATCCACGCTTATTGTCTAATCAAAGGGTAAGTTATCTAAAGCCTACTGCTAAACGGGAATGGAAAACAAAAGGAGACTCGATAGGACATCGCCGTCCTAGGCCTACGTATTCCCTCGTGTAATGGGAAAGTAGAGTCAACATCGTTCGGACGGACTACACACTAATGGGGAAGGTTACTCTCCAAGACATCGCCATCTTGTGCCTACGTATCCTCAATCGGACGAGAGAGAGAGAGAGAGAGGAAATCAGAGCAGTCGTAGTTTGACCTACAGGTTGGTAAGTGTTTTTTTATGAGCGGCGTTAGGTTCTCGTTCGGCAGTTAGGGTCGATGCCTGTTTGCGACTGAACGGAAATAACGTGCTCTTTTCTGAAAATGATTTGAAACCCAACAATCCCGAAGGATATAAATGATTTGAAATTTGTTTATGTTTTTTAGATAGAAGTGAGTTAAGTTAGTTTGTAACTTGTATTGCACTAAAGTCTATGACATAGGAGCGAATGCGTCGCATGGTCGCCCCAATGGGACGTATGCTAAACACTCTAAAAGAGTGAAGGGAGACCCATCATTCTTCATTTACCATGTACTTAAGGCTCATGGCACACAATAATCGTTGTATTTATTAAGTTCTTTGGACTTGTTTTTGAGATGAGAAGAGAAATGACTCAAAGGTTGAAAAGAAAACAACTAAGGGATCTCCATCCTAGAAGTTATCATGCATCATGGTCCTAAAGTTGAGATAGAAGGGAATTCTACCTAATGTTAGCATGCAAAGAGATGAACCTAAGGTTAAGGTTTGAAAGTGACTATCCTAATTAAGTTGGACTAGGGAAGCCTAAGGGAACGTGCAAAAGCAAACCAAAACTAAGAAAATAAACCAAAAAATGTAGCTACAACAGCGCTCCAGCACCACTACAGCAGTAAAATCTAGCAAATGAACAAGACAACATTTAACAGCTCACGAATTCAGCATAGAACAGGTGTAAAATGTAGCAGAACAAACAAGGCAGCATTTAACAGCATGTATTTGACACAACAGTAGTGTATACTTCAGCATCATGACACATATTCAAATATATCATGGAAGAATAAGCATGAAAATACATCACAAAACTATAATTAAGCATCAAGATTGCAAGCCACAAAGATTGAGCAACAATTAGCATGTAATCAAAGCATTCAAGAATACACATGATTATACATCAACATTTAAATAAATGCACATGATGTTGCAAAGATCAAACATGAACAATGCACCAAATAAATCAAGTAATGCTTAGGAACACTCATCACCATCAAACATCTTGAATATTTAACCACAATAAGCAAGTGTCAAAAGATCAAACACTTGGTGTGCACATGTATTCCCAATGCAACAAAAACACGCTTCAATAATTCTCATTCATCAACAATGTGCACAAACAAGTCTCAACATCAAACATCTTGGATATGCAACACCCACAAGAAATTGTCAAAAGATCAAACACTTAGTGTGCACATGTATTCATCAAGAATGCAAACAATTAATCATGAATCATGAGGTTTAGATTTGAAATGCAATTTTTGACAACTTAATCACTAGATTACTACATGTTAGGGAATGCACTTATTCACACAAAAAATTACATCAAATAGCAACAATCAAACATCAATTGAAACAAACAAACATCAAGATCAATAATCAAATTGACCAATGGATCCATTAACACCAAAATCACAAGATTTACATTGTGAAAATGCAAATTAAGCAAAAATAAGAAGTAGATCTAAGAATTACCAACCTACAAAGCAGAGATTTGCTTTGGTGATTATTGCAAACAGAATTTGATGCCTAGAAACAAAGAAATCCAGAGATCCAAGAAGCTTTAGCAATAAAAGTTAAAGATCAACGAAATAATCCAAAAGCTCTTCAAGAAGTGATTCCAAAACTCAGATCTAGATCCAAATTAACTTCTAGTGTAGAATTTGTTGATGGAAAAACAATGTGATGAAGGTTTAGCTCAAGAATTAACAAACTCCAATGAAGAATTTGTTAACTCTAATGGAAGAGCTTTTGTGAGGGTTTTGATAAATGGGAGAGAAAATGAGGGAAAAGTGAGAGAGAAATGAGGGAAAAGAGAGGGAAATCAAAGTGTGAAAGTTTCAAAATGAATCCCCTTGAAAAAACTGAGTTTGGGAGCTTAAATACACAAAAAAGGGGTCAGCACGCGCAAACAGTCGACCGCTCGCTGTTTTGTGCGTCGACCTAAATCTGTGCGTCGACCGAAGGGTCGACGTGCGCTTACCTGCAGCTAAAATGGCCTGAAAATCTGCTTGTGCGTCGACCAAAAAGCCTTCCATGCGTCGACCTAAAAGTCGTGCGTCGACAGAAGGGTCGGCACGCGCTTACCTGCAGCTTCAACACCCTTCTTTAAACTTTAAGTCTCCATAACTTTTTATCCGTGCATCTTTTGAAGTTGATTTCTTATACAAACTTGTAGAATATGATGTAATCTTCAATTTTGGCATTGGTTTGAACCATTTGAATTATTAATGAGGAAGATATGAATAATGCAAGATGGCCACCTGAACATGCTCTTCCATACTTAGTGAAATTTTGTAAAAACACCCTAATTCAGCAACCTTTAGGAGTTTCTTGATTTTTCTTGATTTCTCTTGATCAAACCTCATAATAACATGGATGATGACTTGAAAAGCCCATGGTTCACCTAAAAACTCAATAGTTGACTTTTGTAGGCGTCATACCCCAAATTTTAACCACTATGATTTCCTATCATTGTGCAAATCATCATCACAATATGGATGTACCTTCATGCCTCATCAATCTCCTTAAAGATGGGTGAGCATTCACTACAGCTAAGAATTAGGGTTTTGAACCCTCTCAGATCACTTAGACAAAGAATCAATCAAGGAATGACATGATTTTCAACTTGTCTAGTCTCTCAAACATCTACAAAGGATCAAGAGGACTCCCACATCAATAATCAAGCACAAAGTTACAACATTCCAAGTGGATCAAGCCTCGAGATCGTCAGTGTCACCAAATTAAGGTTTTGGTCGACTGAGGCCTCCAGATGGAAATTTTCCTCTGGGCATGAGCCAATGCTTCAAGCACAAGGCTGCAGCATTCTGAGTGGATTAAGCCTCAAGATCGCCAGTGTCACCAAATTAGGGTCTTGGTCGACCAGGGCCTCCAGATGGAAATTTTCCTCTGGCCATGAGCCAATGCTTCAAAGCATAACCTAAGATGCTCCAAGGGACATCATGAACCCAATCATCAAGTCAATTTAGCCTCAGGGGATGCATTTACCAAAAATCAGGAATTAGGGTTTCTTGACCTAATTCACCCCTAAGTTGACTTTTGGGACAAAACATGAGCCAAGACCCCAAGAAATGATTTGAGGGCCTCTAATACACTACATTGATCCATTTCCAACAATGGATTGATCCGAGAAGCTTGATCTATAAGTTTCAATTTCATCAGGACCACAATTAGGGTTTTGCGAAAAAAGTCAACCGTGCCTTTGACTTTTGACCAAGACATGCTCCCAAACCTTGGGACATGATTCAATACACCCTACAACACCTATGAAATCCATCCATTAAGTTTGATCTAGGTCAAAGACTTGATTTTATAGAGGATCGCACAGTTTAGATTTCATATGTTGAAAAAGTCAATTGTACAAAAAGTCAAAGTTTGACTTTTTGATTTTTTGGTCAACCAAGGTACCTTAACCCTAAAATGATGTTAATGTGTGATTGGAATCATCATTCATCAAGAAAAACCAAAGAAAAGTGAGTTAACTTGTAAAAGGGGTAACCATAAAAACTTAGAATTTTTCTAAGTTATGGAACAAAGTGTGTAATACCCCGTATTTTTACTAATTTGGACTTTAGAGACTTTTTGGAAATTTAGTAGTATTATTTCTAATACTAAGTTTGTTACTTATTTTCCTTCCACTTTCCCAACCTATAAAAAGAAAAAGATAGTAAGAAAGGAAAGAAAGAGAAAAGAAGGAAAAGAAGAGGAAAGAAAGAAGAAAAGAGAAAGGAAGAGAAAAAGAGGAGAAAAGGGTTTTGGAAGAAAATCCAAGAACAATCATCATCCATTGATCCAAACTTCATCCAATCATCTCATCTTCATCATTTTCATCATCTATCCAAGGTGGGTTCTAGTTAGTACCAATTTTTAGAAGTTTTGGAATTGTTTGGTTTAGGTCGAATTTATGGGAATCGATGTTTTAACGGTTAGAATTTGATATAAATTGAAAGGAATGATCAATATGCTTGTAGGAAAATATATTGATGCTTGTTTTGATGTTTTGATTTCTTTAGATTGATGGGAAAATTATAGGGTTTGTGGAAATGTTGTGTTCTTGAGAAATGTAGATTTTAAGAGTGTTGTTGTTCAAACCATGCTCAAACTATGTTATTGTACCTCTGTTGGTGGTTGGTTGTGGTTTGGAGGTGTGGGAAATTTCTGTTATAGCAGGTTGTTTTCTGAGTTTCGTAGAGCGCGCTTAGCGCGCAGAGACCCGCTCAACGCGGTCTTGAAAATCTGAAACCTCTCGAGGCAGAGAGTTGCGCGCTTAGCACGGTCAGGGGTGTGCTTAGCGCGACCCGGGACTTGGGATTTTATCCCTTAAGTGAGAAAATTCATAACTTTCGGCTCGTTTATCGGATTCGATCATTCTTTATATCGATGTAAAGCCGAGGAAATATTCTACGCAATGGAGATGAAATATGTCGATTTTACCGACCGACTAAATGATCGGGAAAGTTAAAAAGTGTTTTAATTATATTTTAATTGTTATAAATTATTCTATTAAATTGTGAGATGCCTTGCCTATCCTATTATTGTTTAACATGATTGTAATTGAATATGCATGTTAATATGGAAAAAGAAATAGAAAGAGTGAGGAAAGCCCCCTTATGAACTATAGGCAAGTTTAGAAGGTTTGGAGACACTAGTATGGAACATGTTGGTTGACCTTTGTGGGTTGAAAGGCAAGAGAAGCCTTGAGGCATGATAGCTTAGTGATTGTCGAATACAATCATGTTTGTGTGTGTGATTACGTAATCGTAACCGATTTATCTTGAGTGTAGTTTCATGAGTCTCAGACTCCTCTGAAATGGATGCACAACTACTTGGCAGGTTTGATTCCCCGTATTGTACGAATGGCGCCCATGGAGCGTATGCTTGTGACGGTTAATGGCCCGTGTGAAGTGACGGTTCATAACGGTTAATGGCCCGTAGAACCCAAATCCATTCGTATGTCAAGTAGGTTATAAGGATCTATGACTCGGGTCGCCTTCTAGACATAGAAGCGGACGGGAACAAGAGGTACCTTGGTATGGTTATCGATTAGTGATACTTTTGAGTTGATGAACTCATGCCATGTTTCTATATAGTGTGAGAAATGAAATGTGAACTCAAGAGTCTTTTCCCTTTTCCCCGGACTTGAGTTAGGATTGTTAGAACCTTGATAATCCGAGAGAACCCATAAGATAGGGAACTCACTAAGATTTGATGTATCTCACCCCACGTTGTTGATGTATTTCAGGTGCTACAGGTTCCGAGAAGGGTAAGGATAAGGTCGTGTGATCTTTTCCTTATTTGTTGATGGCTAGCTTCCATAGCGGAGTTCATGTTTAGGTCATTGTTGATCTAGTTCTTAGTTTTTATCATTTGAACATCTTGTGTATAATATGCCTTAGGTTTTTGTACTTTGTACTTTAGGGCATTTATTTGTATACAATGTGTTAACTAGGAGCTTATGTGTTTCAGTACCAAACACTTGGATCTATATATAATATTTATGCTTTGATGTATGAGTTTTATATATGGGTGTTATAGTTGGTATCAGAGCAGGTCGTATCCTCGACCTAGCCATGAAATAGTATAAGTATTTCTTTCCGTTTCATATACGTTGTGTCGCCATCGGTCTGAAGTGTTATATTTATGGCATTGAGCCTGATCAACTTAATATTATTTGTATGACCTTTAGGAACATGGCTGAAGGACGTAGAAACACTCGTGGTAGACCCCGCACCATTCCTGAAGGGACGAATCTGTCGGTCGGCGATGGCAATGCTCCTCTGTATCAGTTTATGCTGCAGACACAATAGCAACAGAATCTATTCATGCAACAAATGGTGCAACAAATGAATGGAGGTTTGCATCCTACGGTAGTTGTTCCAGAAGTTGAAGGTGGGAAATTCCGGGATTTTATCCGTATGAATTCTCCAGAATTTCATGGTGGATTAGATCCCGTGAAGGCTCACGAATGGATTTCTGGTATGGAGAGGATTTTCTTGATAGTCTAGTGTAGCGAAGAGAATAAGGTGTTGTTCGCTTCTCATTCATTGAACGGTCCCGCTATGAGATGGTGGGAGAGTGCTTCGGCTTTAATGGTTATCCAGGAGGTGCCAAAGGTTTGGAAGCAGTTCAAGGTTGTTTTCATGGAGAAGTATTTTCCGAGCTCTTTGAGAACTCAGAAAGAGTTTGATTTTCAACAACTAAGACAAGGTAGTATGACTGTGGCCAGTTATGCTAAAAAGTTTGAAGACATGGCTGCTTATTCTAGGCAGGCTATGTATGCTCCAGATGAGAGGTGGAAGGTGGAGCAATTTATTTTTGGACTTAGAGCTGAAATATCTCATAGTGTATCTCAGAGGGAGTTCACTACATATGCTGAAGTTTTAAGGAAATGCTATGTGGCCGAGCATAGTTTAAAGAAAGTCCAAGCTGAAGGTGTTGCGAGTAGAGTGAATCAAGGGGATCACGGAAGATCCAACCAATAATTCAGGCCTAGGCAATAAGCCTTAAAAGGAAAGCAAGTTCAAGATGCAAGGGTGAGTACACCTCCGGTGTGTCGAACTTGTGGAAGGATGCATTATGGAAGGTGTCGTATAGATAATGTGAAGTGTTACCAATGTCAGAAGATGGGTCACTTGAAAAGGGATTGTCCTCAGAATAGGACTCAGATACAAGGAAGGGTTTATACCTTAGATGCAAGGAAGAAGAAAAGTGACAACTCTCTAATTGCCGGTATGTGTTTCCTAAACGGACATCCTTGTTTTGTTTTATTCGATTGTGGAGCAACACATTCCTTTGTATCTATGCAATGTGTGAAACGGCTAGGGTTATGAACTATTTCTTTATCTCCTCCTATGGTGGTCACTACCGCCAGGATGAAATAGTAAAGACACCGTCGATGTGTGAAAACTATGTTTTGTCTGTGGACAGTAGGGTTTTTCAAATTGATCTTATTTGCTTACCGCTTAAGAAAGTTGATGTCATTTTGGGAATGGATTAACTTTCTGCTAATTCGATGTTTATTGGGTGGGAAGAGAAGCTTATCATCATTCCATCTGTTGAGGCCACACCAAAAGATGTTTTAACAACTATTCTAGAAGGTACGGTTGGCATGATAAATTTCTTGTTTGAAGAAGAGAAATTTGTTCTGTTGGTTCTCACTAAGGAAGGGAGTAGCGACCTTCAAGTTTCGAACATTCCTGTAGTTTGTGAGTTTTCCAAAGTTTTCCCCAAAGATGTCACTTCTCTTCCTCCGGAGAGGGAAGTGGAATTTTCTATTGACCTGGTACCGGGAATGACTCCTATATCCGTTTCTCCGTATCGGATGGAACCATTGGAGTTAAGGGAACTAAAGGAACAATTGGAAGAGCTTATGGCTAAGCATTTTGTTAGACCTAGTGTCTCACCATGGGGAGCTCCAGTTTTGTTAGTAAAGAAGAAAGACGGCAGGATGCGATTGTGTATTGACTATCGTCAACTGAATAAAGTCACCATTAAGAACAAGTATCCCTTGCCAAGGATAGATGACCTATTAGATCAATTGAAAGGAGCCTGTGTGTTGTCGAAGATTGATTTGAGGTCGGATTATCACCAAATTCGAGTGAAGAATTCCGATGTACCGAGACTGCATTTAGGACCCGTTATGGTCATTACGAATTCTTGGTGATGCCTTTCGGTGTGATTAATGCTCCAGCTGTTTTTATGGACTACATGAACTGTATATTTCAAGTTTACTTGGATCAATTTATTGTGATCTTCATTGATGACATTCTTATCTATTCCCGTACTCCACAAGAGCACGAAGGGCATTTGAGAATCGTCTTATCGATCTTACAAGAGAAGCAACTTTTTACCAAGTTAACTAAGTGCGAGTTCTGGATGTATGAAGTTAGTTTTCTTGGTCACGTTATATCACAGGGTGGTGTAGCGGTGGATCCGTCAAAGGTTGAAGCTGTGATTAATTGGGAGAGACCGAAGAATGTATCAGAAATTAGAAGTTTATTAGGTCTAACAGGTTACTACAGAAGGTTTATCAAAGGCTTTTCGCAATTAGTGTTGCCAATGACTAAGCTTACTCGGAAGGATTACCCCTTCGAGTGGGATTCGGCGTGTGAATAAAGTTATATGAGTTTGAAGGAAAGATTGACTACAGCTCCCGTTCTGATTATTCCCGATCCTAGCAAGTCGTATGAGGTATTTTGTGATGCGTCTAAGATGGGATTAGGAGGCGTCTTAATACAAGAAAGTCACGTTGTGGCTTATGCTTCTCGACAATTGAAAATTCACGAGAAGAATTATCCAACCCACGATTTGGAATTAGCGGCGGTGGTGTTTACTTTGAAAGTGTGGTGTCACTATTTATATGGAATACATTTTGAAATGTTTACTGACCACAAGAGTTTAAAGTACCTCTTTGACCAAAAAGAGTTGAATATACGTCAAAGGAGGTGGATGGAATATTTAAAGGATTATGATCTAGAGCTAAAATACTATTCGAGTAAAGTGAACAAAGTGGCTGATGCCTTGCGTAGGAAAGTTTTGAGAAAGGCCGAATTGATGATGTTAGAGTATTCGTTGTTGGAAAAGTTTAGAGATTTAAATCTTCAATTTGTGTGGACTCCTAATGGAGTGATTATGGGGAATTTGGATGTCAATTCTACTTTAAGAGTTAAAATTCAACAAGGACAATTATTGGATGAGAAGTTGCAAGAGATGCTAAGTCAACCGGGTTTTGTGCACGCTAGCGATGGAATGATTATGTTTAAACAAAGAATTCGTGTTCCGAACGATGCGACTTTGAAAAGAAAGATTTTGGAAGAAGCACATAAAGGTGCTTTCACTATACATTCGGGTTCTTCAAAGATGTATCAAGATTTAAAGAAGGACTATTGGTGGTCCGATATGAAAAGAGATGTTGCGGTCTTTGTGTCGGAATGTGCGGTATGCCAACAAGTTAAGATTGAACATCAAAGACCGGGTGGATTATTGCAACCATTAGAAATCCCAATTTGGCAATGGGATAGTATTTCTATGGATTTTGCAGTAGGTTTACCCCATACACAAGGCGGTTACGATTCGATTTGGGTAATAGTAGATCGGTTGACAAAGTCGGCGCATTTCTTGGCCGTGAAGACTACCTTCAAAGCGAGTCATCTTGCAAGGTTGTTTATTGCGGAAATTGTAAAATTGCACGGTATTCCCTCTAATATTGTGTCGGATAGAGATCCGAAGTTTACTTCAAGGTTTTGGAAAGTTTTTCAACAAGCCATGGGGACGGAGTTGCGTTTGAGCACGTCTAATCATCCACAGACGGATGGTCAGACTGAGCGAACAATACAAATGATGGAGGATATGTTGAGAGCTTGTGTACTAGAAAGTAAGGGTAATGGAAAGAACTACTACCATTGATTGAGTTCTCTTATAACAATAGTTACCATGCGAGCATCAGAATGGCTCCTTATGAAGCTTTGTATGGAAGAAAGTGTAGGACACCTTGTGTTGGGCGGAAGTTGGGGAAGATAGAATCTTAGGACCCGAAATCATCCAAGAGACTACAGAAAAGATTCGAATGATCCGCGAGAAAATTAAACAAGCACAAGATCGACAAAAGAGCTATGCGGACAATCGAAGGAGACCTTTAGAATTTGAAGAAGGTGACCATGTGTTTTTGAAAGTCACTCCTAGGTTGAGCTTAAAAGGACCGTTTAAGTCACACAAGTTAAACCCGAGATACGTGGGACCGTATCAGATCTTAGAAAAGATTGGTGAAGTAGCTTACAGATTGGCCTTACTGCCTTCTCTGTCGGAAATGCATGATGTTTTTCATGTATCTCAACTTCGCAGATTTGTTCCAGATCCTCTTCAGCAAATTCTACCGAGTACTGTTGAAATAGAAACAGACTTAACGTTTGAACCTCAACCGAGACGCATTGTGGGAAGATAAATGAAAGTGTTAAGAAACAAAGACATTTCCCTCGTTAAGGTGCAGTGGGATGTAACGCATCCGGGAGATGCAACTTGGGAACTTGAATCGGAAATGCGAGATGCTTACCCTAATATATTCAGGTAATCTTTAAATTCGAGGGCGAATTTCTATTTAAGGGGGGGAGGATGTAATACCCCGTATTTTTACTAATTTGGACTTTAGAGACTTTTTGGAAATTTAGTAGTATTATTTCTAATACTAAGTTTGTTACTTATTTTCCTTCCACTTTCCTAACCTATAAAAAGAAAAAGATAGTAAGAAAGGAAAGAAAGAGAAAAGAAGGAAAAGAAGAGGAAAGAAAGAAGAAAAGAGAAAGGAAGAGAAAATGAGGAGAAAAGGGTCTTGGAAGAAAATCCAAGAAAAATCATCATCCATTGATCCAAACTTCATCCAATCATCTCATCTTCATCATTTTCATCATCTATCCAAGGTGGGTTCTAGTTAGTACCAATTTTTAGAAGTTTTGGAATTGTTTGGTTTAGGTCGAATTTATGGGAATCGATGTTTTAACAATTAGAATTTGATATAAATTGAAAGGAATGATCAATATGCTTGTAGGAACATATATTGATGCTTGTTTTGATGTTTTGATTTCTTTGGATTGATGGGAAAAATATAGGGTTTGTGGAAATGTTGTGTTCTTGAGAAATGTAGATTTTAAGAATGTTGTTGTTCAAACCATGCTCAAACTATGTTATTGTACCTCTGTTGGTGGTTGGTTGTGGTTTGGAGGAGGTTTGGAGGTGTGGGAAATTTCTGTTATAGCAGGTTTTTTTCTGAGTTTCGCAGAGCGCGCTTATCGCACAGAGACCCGCTCAGCGCGGTGTTGAAAATCTGCAACCTCTCGAGGCAGAGAGTTGCGCGCTTAGTGCGGTCAGGGGTGCGCTTAGCGCAACCTGGGACTTGGGATTTTATCCCTTAAGTGAGAAAATTCATAACTTTCGGCTCGTTTATCGGATTCGATCATTATTTATATCGATGTAAAGCCGAGGAAATATTCTACGCAATGGAGATGAAATATGTCGATTTTACCGACCGACTAAATGATCGGGAAAGTTCAAAAGTGTTTTAATTATATTTTAATTGTTATAAATTATTCTATTATGAAATTGTGAGATGCCTTGCCTATCCTATTATTGTTTAACATGATTGTAATTGAATATGCATGTTAATATGGAAAAAGAAATAGAAAGAGTGAGGAAATCCCCCTTATGAACTATAGGCGAGTTTAGAAGGTTTGGAGACACTAGTATGGAACATGTTGGTTGACCTTTGTGGGTTGAAAGGCAAGAGAAGCCTTGAGGCATAATAGCCTAGTGATTGTCGAATACAATCATGTTTGTGTGTGTGATTATGTAATCGTAACCGATTTATCTTGAGTGTAGTTTCATGAATCTCAGACTCCTCTAAAATGGATGCACAACTACTTGGCAGGTTTGATTCCCCGTATTGTACGAATGGCGCCCATGAAGCGTATGCTTGTGACGGTTAATGGCCCGTGTGAAGTGACGGTTCATAACGGTTAATGGCCCGTAGAACCCGAATCCATTCGTATGTCAAGTAGGTTACAAGGATCTATGACTCGGGTCGCCTTATAGACGTAGAAGCGGACGGGAATTGGAGGTACCTTGGTATGGTTATCAATTAGTGATACTTTTGAGTTGATGAACTCATGGCATGTTTCTATATAGTGTGAGAAAAGAAATATGAACTCAAGAGTCTTTTCCTTTTTCCCCGGACTTGAGTTAGGATTGTTAGAACCTTGATAATCCGAGAGAACCCATAAGATAGGGAACTCACTGAGATTTGATGTATCTCACCCCACATTGTTGATGTATTTCAGGTGCTACAGGTTCCGAGAAGGGTAAGGATAAGGTCGTGTGATCTTTTCCTTATTTGTTGATGGCTAGCTTCCGTAGCGGAGTTCATGTTGAGATCATTGTTGATCTAATTATTAGTTTTTATCATTTGAACATCTTGTGTATAATATGCCTTAGGTTTTTGTACTTTGTACTTTAGGGCATTTATTTGTATACAATGTGTTAACTAGGAGCTTATGTGTTTCAGTACCAAACACTTGGATCTATATATAATATTTAGGCTTTGATGTATGAGTTTTATATATGGGTGTTACAAAGTGCTAGGGTACCAACTTCCAAGGATCATAACTTGAGATCCAAGCAACCATTTTGGATGGTCCAAAGATGGATGTGTAGCTCTCATGGCATACTTTAACAGTGTCAACTACATCTCATTCCAATTCCTCATGGATTTTAAGTTATGGAGTGATCAAAATGGCTAAAAACACGAAAATGACATTTTTCCAACACTTAGTGAAATTTTCACTAAGTCAGAATCTGCCTTACTTTTTCCAAAATGTAGGGACATTTTTCACCTTGATCCAAGTCAAACCAGGTCTAGGGGTGGACATCAAAGTTAAAGTACGCCATGAGGGCTTTCTAACAAGTACCATATCATCTCCAAATTCCATTTGAGCAAGGAGATACAACCCTTGAAACATGGCCTCATGAACTGATTTTTTCCAAGACAGATTTGACAGATTTGATGCATTTTGCTCGATTTGATCAAATATGACAAATCCAAGCCTTGTTATCATTTTGGACACATCTGAGGATCAAATCCAAGGGGGGATGATCTGATCTCCAAGCCTCCAAAGTCCAAGAATCTACACGTAGCATGCCAAACCTAAAAAAGCCTAAAATAGGCCAAGACTCTAATTTTGTTTCCAAGCATTCAATGGATACACCAAGGTGGCATGAACTAAGCCTATTCCAACTGAATGAGTCAAGGATAAGCTCTGAACCAAAGAACCATAGGCCTGTGCTCTAACCTCTAGTCAATGGCTAGAGGAGACTTGAGATTTCAAAGTGATCCAATTGGCCAAAGGCCTGCTGCAGCCACCAGTCACTATTTCTTTCAAAACAAACTTGCTCTACTATAAATAGAGCTCATTTGTGCTCAGTTTAAGTACACCAAAGCAACCAAACCGATGCTTTCCTCAAAATCCCTTTCTCTAGGCCAAAATGCCTTCTTTTGCAAGGTAACTCTGAGTTTTTGAGTTAGAGAGCATTTCCACCACAGCTCATGATCCAAACACATCCAATATGTCATATCTAGGCTGTCCAAACTCTCATATGTGACCTGTAACACCAAAATCTCAAAGTCCCATCTCAAAACCTCAAAATTGGACTTTTTTGCATTTTTCAAGCCATGTCTTGATTCAGTCACTTTCAAAACCAGATAAGACCTCAAAAAACACTCCATATATCATCCTTGAACTGTCCCAAATGGTTCCCCACATCTGGAACACCATTTGAGAGAGTTGCTATATTGGTCACTTTTGCCCTTTTTGCAAGAAAGAGCTCAAACTTGTTCCTGAGGATTCCAGCTGGTTCCAACCATTCTAAAAGCTTCTAAGGGATCAATTGAGAGTGTCTAAAGCATCAAATTACTTCTGGCACAAGAAACTTGGCAGATAGCCCAAAAAGCTCCTAAAGAGGTAAGCATCACAACTTGAACTCTTTGAAATATGCATTGCTTTGAAGTCCACTGATAATGAACATCTCATACATGTTATATCTATTGTGTTTGAACCAATTCATCATGTAATTCATGCCTGTAACAAGAGGTAGCATAGAAAATGCAATTATAGGCCTATTTCAAGAACACCATCGGGTTTTGAAATAGGAGCCTCATCTGATAAAACCACCACCACCATTGGATTCCTTGTGAAATTCTAGGCAGGATATACCTAAATTTTGTCCCAATCCATGGAGAAATGAGAAAGTTACAAGCTTCACGTTTTTGGCCAAACCCTTGCCTTGCCTTGCCTTGGCCAGGACAAAAACAAGACATGCCTCATATATTCATGGGGTGGTTTTGATACACGGATGTATCACCACCCCAGTGGTAGAAGACACCCGCTGCATCCTAGAGGTCTGGGGTTCAAATCCCCCTCGCCCCATATCCTCTTTTTACCACTTTTTTTCCATTTTTTTATATATATTTTGTTATATTTTAAATGATTTGGAAAATTAATTTCTCTCTCAATTTTAATTATTTTTGATTGGTTCTTTTTGTAAAAAATCACAAAAATGTTAAAATATTTTATTCCACAAAAAAATCAGATTTATATCAATTATTTAATATAGTTGATATTTTTGTAAATAAATTCATTTTTATTGTTCTTAAACCTTTTAAAAATGAATATTCACCTTGAAAAAACAAAACCAAATGAATTCTAAATCATCTTGTGATTAAAAATTCATTTTTCAAACCTTAACCAAAAATCACAAGTAGTTTATTTAGACTTATTTGATATTTTTGTCATTTTATTCATTTTATTAAAAGGATTACTTTTAAAAATGATGAAATTAGGGTTTCTTTGATTTTCACCCTAACAAACTTTTTTAAACACTCATGGGCCTCTAATAGAGTGTAAGACCCAACTCCTTTTTGTAAATAAACATTTTTGGGCCTCACATATTGTATAAGTCCCTCTGTACATTTTCAAAACAACGACGCGATCGTCGCCTTTTCAAAACAATCTGGGCCTCTCCCTGAGTTGTAAGCCCCATCTCCTGTACAAAAATAAACTTTGGGCCTCTAATAGAGTGTAATACCCAACCCCCTTTTAACCAAAATCATTTTTGGGCCTCAGATATTGTATAAGTCCCTCTGCGTTAAAAATAAATTCTCGGCGCGAACGCCATTTCAAAACAAAATCATTTGGGCCTCCCCTTGCGTTGTAAGTCCCATATTTCTTTTTCAAAACACTTTTAGGCCTCTCCTTGAGTTGTAAGACCCATCTCTTTGTACAGAAAACCTTTTTTGAGCCTCAGTCGTTGTATAAGTCCCGATGCGATTTCAGAAACAATGGTGCGATCACTGTCAAACCTTGGGCCTCTCCTTGAGTATAAGCCCCAGTAATCTTTTCAAAAACAACTTCTCTATTAATTTAGATTCAATATTCATAGTTGTTATAAAAAATTTCTTTAATTTCTTTGAACCACTAACAATACAGCATGGAAGCTTGCTCGCCTGTAAGTTTTTATCTGCTTTCATTTACTCGCTTTCATATATATATATATATATATATATATATATATATATATATATTGTGGGAAGTTGCGCACGGTTAGTCTTCTTTCATATCCTTTTAGATACTTGTCATATATCAACTGTATATATACTAGTATAGCTATTTAGAGTTTTCCCCAACAACTAGGTCTAGAACTAGGTAAAGCCAGTTGGTCACTCTTAGATACAGTCAAAACTAGATCCCCATAGGATTTCCAGATACAGTCTTGCCTTCTCTTGGGCTTAAACAATATGGAACAAAGAGAAAGGCAGTATTCTTCGTGAACCTTTTCTCATACTGTCACCCATAGAAATTGTCAAAGAAATTCTATTACCTAGAGTTGATCTATTCTTGGTGAATAGCATCTCTTGAATTTCTTCAAACCTTAGAACTTTCACTAAATAATCTATTCTCGGTGAATAGCATTTCTTAAACTTTTCTTGGTTTAGGACCCACAGGCTTCCTAAAAGCATCCCCGCCTCCTCTTGGGCTTTGTACAAGGACCCTCCGGCTTCTTAGAAGTTCTCATGCCTTCTCTTGGGCTTAATACAAGGACCCTGAAGACCTCTTAAAGGTATAGGAAAAAAATTAGTCATCCTTCGTTAGAGCTGTCTTTCTAAAAAGGAGTCAAAACCCTCAGACCAATTTTAGGGTTGATACTCATCCCTTAAAAGAGTCGGCCTCCTCTTGGGCATCATACAAAAGATAAAACTCTTCCACACCAGTAGACTTGGACAGTCTAAATACCCTTGAGTCTCAAAGACATTCTCAAGTTCCCTACAAAACATAGGAGAAACCCCAGATTCTGGATTAATCTCCGACAAGAGTTAGAACTTGTGGGTTCTAAAACCCCGTCTCTCTCCTAAAATCCCCTAACCAGAGTCATGTTATCATCAGGATAACACTATCTCAAATCAAAACCTCAAGGGATCTGATACCTCAACTCTTCTATAATCCCCAACAAGAGTTGATTCCCTCATTTGGACCTGCCTCAGGATCTCAATGATCTCCCCGCAGAAGCTAACCTCCTTTTAGGCTTTGTATAATGATCCTTTCCTCAGCAAAGTCAGCCTCCTCTTGGCCTTTGTACAAATGATTCACCCCAGCGGAGCTAACCTTTTTAGACTCTCTTGTTGAGTCAATCACTTTTCAGACTCTCTTGTTGATTCAATCACTTTTCAGACTCTCTTGTTGAGTCAATCACTTTTCAGACTCTCTTGTCGAGTCATTCACTTTTCAGACTCTCTTGTTGAGTCGACCCTTTCAGCCTCTATCTCGGGCTTCGTACGAGACAAATAAAAACACTCGCTTTGTATAAAGATTTCCCCTAACAGGAGTTAGCCTCCTCTCGAGTTGTGTAGATTAATTTCTCCAGCATGTTCAGCCACAATCCTGGGCTTTGTATAGGCCAGATAGAAGCACTCTCTCATTGAGTCAAACCCTTTTAGCCTCTATCTTGGGCTTCGTACGAGATATAAACCTTCATAAGTTTGGGATAAACATTTCCCCCAGCGAAGTCAATTCCCCCGAACCTTCATTAGACTTTGATGAATAAACTCCCAACCCGAGTCAAACTCTTTTCCACCTCCATTTTGGGCATTGTACAAGATATATAACACTCTCTAGTAGAGTCAAATCCGTGTAGCCTCTGTCTTGGGACTTGAACAAGATACTAAAAATATCCTCAGTCGAGTCGATTAAATTTCTCATTTCAGCCTCTATCTTGGGCTTTGTACAAGACACATACAAATCAACAATCTCTCCTTAGAGATGACAAATTCTATCTCAGTCAAACATTTTTTAGCTTCAATCTTGGGATTTGAACAAGACACAAAATTACCCTTTAGCCTCTGTCTTGGGCTTTGAACAAGACACCAAAACATCTTTTTCCTCCCTTAGAATAGGAGGAACTACGATTGCTCTGATTTCCCTAGTTCATTTAAACGGGAATACGTAGGCATAAGATTGCGAAATCTTAGCGAGCATACTAATCAAAAACTCTAGGTCTAGTACCTTCACACATCAATCAAAAATTAGGTCCAGTACCTTACCAAAAACATCGGGGACACCCGAACATCAACAAAAAATCACTCACTCACTCAAATTTCCCAAGAAACTTTCCCAACCCATTACCAGATAAACACCATCAATTACAAAGCGAAACCCTAAAGCTAATATCCAGTGGATAACCACATATAGGATGGGTAATTGACAACTACCCATTGTATAACCTGACCCCGGACCCCCCAATCTCTTTAAAGCATTTGTTTAGTTAAACATTAGCGTGCAAGGTTAGTTTTAGATATCTTCCCTTTCCCTTCCAGCTTCATGGGATAAATAAGAAATCAGAAAGTAGCACCCTTTCTCCTCGAGGAGGAAAACCCAAACTTCAGCAATAAGGTGGTCGCGTCACTGACAAAAATCGCTCGCTACAGTAGGGCATCCGTTGACTTTTTGACCAGATGAATCCAATGCCTCCTATATCCACTTCAAAAACTCTTAAAATGGTTTGTGGTGAAGACATATAGAGAAACTTTGGGATGTAAATTGAACCATGGAAACATGTCTTGATCAAGAAAATAATCACATGTGCCCTTTGTACAAAACCCTAAGTCCAAGCCACTAGGAGCTTGATCAGCTGAATCCCTTGAAAACCTTGAAACCCATGATGTTGAGACTATCTCCTTGCTTATTGCTTTGGGAACCGTCTTCTCCTCTTGTGAAAAGCCAAGAAACCTTGATCCCATGCTTAGAACCAATGATATGCACAAATGATAATGCACAATAAAATAAAGCATGAACCAGTTAGGGTTAGAAAGAAGAGGGCAAATTTTGGGGTGCTACACATAGGTCTGCAAGATTGACCAAGTCAATGGCTAGAGGAGACTTGAGATTCCTTTATGCAACCATTGGATAATGGACTGTACCAGCCACCATTCACTATTGCTGCGAAAACAAACTTGACACACTATAAATAGAGGTCATTTGTGGTCAGTTTATGTACACAAAGCTTGTCAACACTTGCTTTCCTCAAAACCTCTCTCAAAAAACCAAAAATGCCTTATTTTGTAAGTCACAATCGAATTTTGAGTTAGAGAGCAATTCTACCACAACTTATGATCTAAACACATCCAATATATCATATATAAGCTGCTCAAACACTCATCCTTCATCTGGAACACCAGAATCATAGACCTCAAATTCCACTTGAGGCCTATTTACAAAAGTCATTTTCATTGAGTAATCAGAGAAATATGAGAGGTTTTACAAATCTGCAAAAACAGAGTTCGCGCGAGCAAGAACAAGTGTTCTTGGCGCCTTTTGTGAATTTTTAAATATTTGAATATTTTGATATTTTTATTAATTGATTCAAAATTAATTTCTCTCTGAATTTTAATGTTTTTGAATTGATTATTTTTTTAAAAAGTCACAAAAATGTTAAATTATTTTATTCTACAAAAAAAAAATCAAATTTATATTATTTATTTAATATAGTTAGAATTTTTGTAAATAATTTCATTTTATATGTTTTTAAACATTTTTAAATGAAATTCTCACCTTGATTTTTCAACTTCAAATGAATTTCAAGTTTTCATGTGATTAAACATGATTTTTCAAAACATTTTTCAAAGTTTACAATTTGTTTTTTTTTCAATATATTTGATATTTTATATCATTTATTATTTAATTTTCTTTGAAAAATTATATTTTTATTTAAAATTAGGGTTTTTCTCTTGATTATAAATTTTCAAACTTCATTTGAAACACTTTTGGGCCTCTTGATAGAGTGTAAGATTCAATCCCTTTGTAAATAAACCATTTTGGGCCTCAATCATTGTATAAGTCCTGATAAGATTTTAAAAATCTCTGCGCGATCTCCCTTTTCAAAACAAAATTCATTTGGGCCTGCCCTTGTGTTGTAAGCCCCATTTTTCTTCTTTTTCAAAACTTTTGGGCCTCTAATAGAGTGTAAGACCCAACCCCCTTTGCACATAAACAATTTGGGCCTTAGTCATTGTATAAGTCCCGATATAATTTTCAAAATAATGGTGCGATCGTTATTTTTCATCTGGGTCTCTCGTTAAGTTATAAGCCCCAACCTCTTGTACAAAAATAACACTTTTGGGCCTCTAATAGAGTGTAAGACCCATCCTTTTTGTAAATACAATAATTTGGGCCTCAGTCATTGTATAAGTCCCTCTGTGGTTTTCAAAACTACGACGCGATCGTCGCCTTTTCAAAAGAATTCATCTGGGCTTCTCCTTGAGTATAAGCCCCAAACTTCTTTTTTAAAACAACTTTCCTCTTTGATTCAAATTCAAATTCAAAGTTGTTATCAAAACTTTCTTCAATTTCTTGAATAACTAACCATACAGCTATAGTTACTATGCTTGGGATTGCACAACTGTAAGTTCCACTATGTTCAATATATACTTGTTTATATATTTCCTCTGTATATGTATATGCTTGTATATACTTTCTTAGAGTTTTTCCAGCAATTAGGTCTAGTTTTAGATCAAACTAGTGGTTACTCTTTTAACAAGTCAAAACTAGTTCCCCATAGGAAATTCTAGATACAGTTTTGCCTCCTCTTGGGCTTATACAATATGGAACAGAGAAAGGCATTATTCCCGGTGAAACTTTTCTCAAGACTGTCACAACTTAGAAATATGTGTACAAGAAATTCATTTCCCCCAAATAGGATTAATTCCCGGTGAAACCTCTTTTGAATTTCTTTAAACCTTAGAACTGCTCTGCAAAGAAAGGGCTTATTCCCAGTGAAACCTTTCTTGAACTTTTCGTAGGTTTGGACCCACAAGCTTCCTAAAATCATCCTCAGGCTTCTCTTGGGCTTTGTACAAGGACCCACAGGCTTCTTAAAAGTTCTCATCCTCCTCTTGGGCTTAGTACAAGGACCTGAAGACCTCATACAGGTATAGGACAAAACTTAGTCATCTCTACTAGTTCAATTCTCCAGAGAGTCAGAATTCCAAAATACCAGACCATTCTTGGGTTGATCTTCATCCCTTTAAACCCTTAGCCTCCTCTTGGGCTTCATACAAGTAGACTTAGACAGTCTTAGCCTCCTCTTGGGCATCATACAAAGATCATTCTCCAACTAAGATTCAACCTCTTCACACCAGTAGACTTGGAAAGTCTCATCTCCTCTTGGATCTCAAAGAAACCCTCAAGTTTCCTAAAAGCACAGGAAGAAACCCTGATCATTTCATCAATCTCCAGCAGAGTTTGAAACCTTGATAGGTTTTCATACTCAAAGTTTAAACCTTTACCATCAATAAAACCTTAATAGAATCAGAACCTCAGGGCATCTGATATTTCAACCCTTCTTCAATCTTCAACAAGAGTTGATTCCCCAATTTGGACCTGTCTCTGGATCTCAATAATCCTCAGCAGAAGCCAGCCTCCTCTTAGGCTTCATATAAGAATTTCCCCAGCCAACCTTCTCTTAGGCTTTGTATAATGATTTTTCCTCAGCAGATTCAGCCTCAATCTTGGGCTTTGTACAAGACAGATAAAACCTCTCCCCATTGGAGTCAATTTATTTTAGCCTCAATCTTAGGCTTTCTACAAGACAGAGAAAACATTCCCCCGGAAGAGTCAATCTCTTTTCAGTCTCAATCTTGGGCTTTGTACAAGACAGATATAAAACTCCCTAGTAGAGTCAACCTTTTAGCTTCAACCTTGGGCTTTGATCAAGGCACACAAAAACCAACATCCCCTCAGAGGAAATCAAGAGTTCTCTATGTAGGAAGACATTTCTCTATATATCATATTTCAAAAAAAATAATCAAACAAACCCTAATTCCAGACAACTACGTAAGTGGCACACTTGTTGATTCAAAAATCCAAGCTGTGGTCCCTCTTTATCCTGGTAAATCTCTTCTTTCATCTAATTGCTCTAAGTGGCAAGCCTCTAGATTATTTACATCCAAGCCAATGTCCCTCTCTTAGCATGGAAAACTTCTAAGGAAAAATGGCATTACTCTACACTGAGTTAAAGTTTCCTCCTTCAGGACAATTCCCTTATAAAGGAAATTATGGCATTGCTGGATTCCATACATTCCAGTTTAAAGTAATTCCCCTTTATAACCAATCCTTCAAAAAAATGTGAAGAACAGGTGAGATATCTCCCTTTAGAGATGACAAATTCTCTCTCAGTCAAACCTTTTAGCTTCAATCTTGGGCTTTGAACAAGAAACAAATATACTTTTAGCTTCAATCTTGGGCTTTAAACAAGACACCAAACATCTTTTTCCTCCCATAGAATAGGAGGAACTACGATTGCTCTGATTTCTTGAGTACCTTTATGGGAATACGTAGGCATAAGATTGCGAAATCTTAGTGAGCACACATACCAAAAACTTTAGGTCCAGTACCTTACCAAAAACAACAGAAAACCCGAAAACAACAGAAACACTCTCTCAACACTCCCAAAGAAGAAAATTTCCCAACCCATAACAGATAAACACCAGAAAGTATTTAAACATGCCACAGAAGATCTATGGATAACCATATATACACTGGGTAATTGACAACTTCCCTTTGTATAACCTGGCCCCGGACCCCCCAATCTCTTAGCATTTGTTAAAGAAAACATTTGCGTGCAAGGTTAGTTTTAGATAGCTTTCCTTTTCTTTCCAGCTTCATAGGATAAATAAGAAATCAGAAAGTAGCACCCAATTCCAATCATTGCGGTAAGGTGGTCACGTCACCGACAAAAATTACACGCTACAGAAAAATGGCGACTCTGCTGGGGAGTCTTTAGGATTAGAGTTCCTAAGAGGTCTAAGATTTGTTTGGCATTTTCTATACTTTCTACTATATAATATATATCATTTACTGTTATACTACTTGATACCCGTGTTTAATTTTCTGTCAACTGGGAATGCGATTAATAAGCATGTGGAAAGTTTGAGAGAACATTAAGATAAGTGGTGGCATATCCAGGAAACGCTTATAGGGAGTGAATCCCGACCAAGCTAACTTGGCAGTCCACCGAATCAGTTGATGTTGAACGACCGATTGTCGTGAAAGCATCGTCTATCCCAGTGTGGTACCCATGACCCTGAGGATTTAGTAGACATTTAACCATATGGTCATTTGGTAGTACGATAACTATTGGGAATAGTTGATATGCGATACTACACTCAAATGAGATTCATCCTAGGATATTATAGCTCGCTCGAGTGAATCAGCTTGCTGTTGATATCCCTAGGAGGGGTCAATAACTTTGGGAACCTTTTAGAACCCATTCTACAGGTACAAAAATTGACCAAAATAGTACAACCTTTGGGGATGGGTAGAGCCATGACTCCATGCTCGTGACGTTGAACCCTTGAACCCATGTTTTCAAATGTTTTTGTGTGCTTCATTCATGCATTCATTAAAAAACTCTTTTTGAACAAGAAAAAATCTTTTTCGAAAAAAGAACTAAAACAATAATTGCAATATCAGAGGCTGCGTTATGGATTTCGGTACAAGAAAGACGCACAAGTACACCTTCAAGGCTCCGAAACTAGAAGACTTAAGGAAGTTGGGAAGGATGATTACCAATCCCGAGGTTTTCAGAGCTAAGCACGGAGGACTGTTGTCTCTGTTAAGGGTCAACATGGTTGAAGGGATCCTGTCTACACTAGTACAGTTCTACGATCCTATTTACCACTGCTTCACTTTCCCGGATTACCAACTTGCACCAACACTGGAAGAGTACTCCCACCTGATTGATTTACCTATCACTGATCAAGCTCCATTTTTTGGACTGGAAGAAATTCCAAAGGATCAAGCCATTGCAAGAGCAATCTCTTTGGATGAGTCAGAAGTTAGGACTCACATAACCACTAAAGGAGGAATCCAGGGTTTATCGGCTAAATTCCTGATGGAGAAAGCTCTATACTTTGCTAGTATAGGAAATATAACTGCCTTCGAAGATGTCTTTGTTCTGCTCATATATGGGTTATTCCTCTTTGCTAACTTTGACAACTTCATCGATACCAATGCTGTTAAGATATTCTTGATAGGAAACCCCGTGCTAACCTTGCTCGCAGATGCTTATCATTATGTACACTTAAGGAATTTATACAGCGGAGGAATGATCACATGCTGTGTACCCTTACTCTACAAATGGTTCATTTCCCATTTTCCCAAATATGCTGCTTTTTGGGATCACAAGAGTACTCTACGTTGGTCATAAAGGATTATGTCTCTTACCAATTCTGACATAGATTGGTACAATCGAATTTACAAAGGGATAGAGATCATCGACAAATTTGGAAATTTCCCTAACGTATCCCTCATTGGAACTAAAGAAGGAATCAACTATCATCCAATTTTAGCTCGCCGTCAACTTGGATACTCGATGAAGAATATCCCGCATAACGTTTATCTGGAAGGTCTTGTCTTCAAGGAAGGAGAAAATGACAGGGCACTAAAGAAGGAAATAGTGCATGTCTGGAAACATATTCACAGGAAAGGCAGAGAGTCTCTAGGAACACCAAACTATACCTCCATGGAACCTTATCTCCACTGGGTGCAAACTAGAGCCCTCAAGCTGAGGATGCCTTACCCTCGTCAAGAAGTGTTTCCCTTAAAGGAATCTGTCCTTTATTTCATGTCTGATGCGGAAAAACTCCAGGTAGCTCTCAACAAAGTTCAACGTGAAAAGAGCTCTTGGAAGAACAAATACTAAATCCTTAATTTGGAATGTACCAAGATTCAGGAACTGTTAAAGGAGAAGGATGCTCTGATTGAGATATTAGATCAACATGCTATGGAAAGTCAAGAAGACCGAAGAAATTTGCTTGCTCCTTTCACTTGGCAAAGGAGTGTCGACCCGACAGCGGCTGAAGAGGCCCAATCGAAGAAAAGGAAAAATACCGGAACTGGCATCTAAGCTCTCTTCAGAGAGGACTCGGGATCCATGAGCTTAGACGTTTCCTTACAACACTTTGTAAAATACTGTACTGTTCCTTGTAAAATACTACAATCTTTTGAATTCAATAAAAGGGGGTCTCCACCCCCCACTGTGTGATATTTGCAATCTATTTGTTAAGTTTCTTTTTAAATAAAACTAAAACTAAAAAATGTGTCTTTGCATATCATTCATCATTCTCACATAACGCATTTTTCTTATCTTTGAGTCTCACGTATATATCACAATTCTAGAGTCAAATTGTCTCACTCATACAATACTCGGGCCAATCGACAAAGAAAATGGAAGATCTCGAGGAAGAGAACAGAGAGCTGAGAGAAGAAATCAACGCTCTAAAGGAAAGTTTGGAAAAACTTCACAGCAACCTGCAAACCCTGGCAGTAGCTCAGGAGCAACAACATTAAAAGACTGTGATCACAGAGATTACATCTACACCCATATTGGAGACACATGAGAATCATCCTCGGTAAAACATGCCTAAGGGGTGCCCCTGGGGCATGCCTTTCAACTTTATACCTGAAGGATATATCCCACCGGTCACTGAAGACCCGAAAGCCGTAGCAGGAACCGCTGGACCTGAAGGTTACAAACTTCGGGAAAGTGAAGATGCAAGGGTTACAACAGCAACTCCTGAAGGTTACAAACTTTAGGGTACTGAAGCGCCAAGGGTCACCGCTATAATGTCTATACCACAACCAGTGGTACACACTGTCCCGGAAGGACAGATTCCGCAAGCGATTACTAGTGGAAAAGAAGACATGTACAAAAGGATGAATGAGTTCCAAGAGAAATTCTTGGAAATGTAGAAGGAACTGTATGCCATTCGAGGTTAAGACTTATTCAGAAAAGACGCCGCCGACCTCTGTCTTGTCCCTAATGTAGAGATACCGCACAAATTCAAGGTGCATGACTTGGAAAAATACAAAGGCAACTCTTGCCCTCAAAGTCATTTGGTGATGTACGCTCGAAAAATGTCTACTCAGACAGAAAATCAATAGCTACTGATCCATTACTTCCAAGACAGTTTAACCGGTGCCGCACTCAAATGGTACATGGGTTTAAACTGCACCAAGATCAGTACTTTTAGAGATCTCGGGGCAGCCTTTGTTCAGCAGTATAAATACAACTTGGACATGGCACCAGATAGGAATCAGCTCAGAGCAATGTCACAGAAGGATAAGGAAACTTCCAAAGAATATGCTCAGAGATGGTGTGAAATTGCCGCTCATATCTGTCCTCCTCTTGAGGAAAAAGAGATGACCAAGATTTTCCTGAAAACGTTGAGCTCATTCTATTACGACCAAATGGTCGCCAGTGCGCCCAGTGACTTCACTGAAATGGTGAACATGGGAGTACGCCTTAAAGAAGCAGTCCGGGAAGGAAGATTGGTCAAGGATGTAGAGCCATCCAGCAGTACCAAAAGATACGGTAGTGCTTTCCAAAAGAAGAAATAGCAGGATATCAGTAATATCTCTCTGGGAAAGCAAAGGCGAAGGTATCAACCGGTAGAAGCAATACCTCCCGCTATAAACCCAACGCCATCACCAACTTATCAACCTCAGGTTGCTCAGATCCAACCAAATCAACAACATTATCAGCAAAGGATGCAACAATCTTTTCAACAGGCTTGTCCACAGTACAACAACAACAATCGCACTACACAACCATCAGGGTTCGACCCTATACCGATGTTGTACGCAGAGTTATTTCCACTTCTACTGGCCAAGGGGCACGTCCAAACCAGGACTCTTCTTACAATACCAAAAAATCCACCTTTTTGGTTCAAAGCAGATCAAACTTGCCCTTACCATCAAGAAGGATCAGGACATAACATTGAGAATTATCTCAGTTTCAAGTCAGATGTACAGAAGCTTGTCAGGAACGAGATCTTATCTTTCAAAGATACTAACCCGAATGTTCAGGCGAACCCATTAACTCAACATGAGAAGACTACAGTGAATTTGATAGAAGAAGAAGTTAGTCGCAGTTATCAAATTCACGATGTACTCCTATTAGGAACCAATCTGGTCAGGATGCATTGCAGACAGAGCGGGTACAGTCATGTACTGTCTCACAATTATCACCAGTGTGATATCTGTTCAAAGAATAATCAAGGATGTTCCATAGTGCAATTATCTCTACAAGAACAAATGAATCTCGGATGGATCCAAGATCATCGAATCCGTGAGGTCAACATGGCTCACACAAATCCCAACATTGTCCAGAACCACAACATTCTGGCAATGAATGTCAACTTGGTGGAAATGCACTCAAGACAAAGCCAACATCATGATCTCCACGACACGCTTACAATTCCTGTCCGATATGCTCAATAAATAATCAGGGATGCTCTTTTGTACAAGAGGCCCTCCAACGTCAGATGGATCTCGGATGAATCCAGGATTACCATGATAGAAGTAGCCATCAAGTTAATATGATTAAAATCTTTGATATTCGCTTGATGAATACCAGTCTGGTAGAATTACACGCTAAGCAAGTTTGGCTCACTTTTCTGGCTTCACATGGTTATCAGGACTGTAAAGTGTGTCGTGAAGATGATCAAGGGTGTGCACTTGTCCAAAGAACACTTCAACACTTGTTGGACCACTGGTGGCTTCCAATCTACTTGGATGAAGCTACACAACAGATCAGTATGACTGACGGGAATCCTACTAGGCATCAAAGTCAGGATGTTCGCTCGATGGAAACAGCTTTAGTGAAGTTGCACTGCATACAAAGCGGACGCGGCCGGGTGCCACCACATAATTATAAGCACTGTAGAGTTTTCTCAGAGAACAATCAAGGATTCTACCTGGTACGGCCAGCTCTTCAAAATCAGTTGGACCGAAAAGAGATTCGACCATGTTCAAGTTTTGGGTCGATCAGTGTGATGCACGACTATCTCCCTGATCAAGGCAAAGACGTTGTCATAATCTTTAATCACGAAATAACCAAGTTCGTATGCGCCATAATCCCTCTGCTCCATGAATAGAGGGTTTCTCTTGACGGTAGAAAGATTCTCAACCTCGAACCAATTGAGGCTGACTACGATGGTCAGAAAAATCAAAAGGCTCCTGTGGTTATCTATCTGCCGGGAACGATACCGTACAAACCTGATTAGGCTATCTTAACCAAAGACTTTCGGTAGTACATCGGTTTTTCTCCCAAGAAATTTGATGTTAATGAAGTCATCAGCACCTCAAAATTGGATCACATCACATGGCATTTCTCCGAAAAGATCTCGAAGAAAAGTATGATGTAACCTCACAAAGCAAAAACCGGTCTCTCAAGAGACTCGTTTTCCCCAGTAGGATCAACAAATGGCATCTCTAACAGAGAAGTTTGAGCACCTCTACAGTTCAGACAAATGGGTTTCCCCAGAAAGTATGACATCAGTTCATTTTTCCATCAAATGGCGTCTCCCCAGTAAAACTCGGTGAGAAGTTTGACGAAGACCGCTACAAATAGCGTTCCTTGTCGAGGAAGGAACTCGAAAAGAAGAAACTAAGACCAGTTTCGTGGCTTAAAACTAGGATCGAGGGGAAGTTTACTTCAAAAGAAACTAAGACCAGTTCCATGGCTAAAGACCAGGATCGAGGGGAAGTTTATTTCAAAAGAAACTAAGACCAGTTTCATGGCTAAAGACCAGGATCGAGGGGAAGTTTGTTTCAAAAGAAACTAAGACCAGTTCCATGGCTGAAGACCAGGATCGAAGGGAAGTTTTACCCTTTTCTAAGTAACATTGCTTAGAAAAATAAGATGGATGAGCAAACTTCTATTCATAACCACCGTCAGAATTTTGGGTATTCCGATATTTAATCTTCTTGTACCCTGAAAGTCTGAATACCTTCGCCATTCACACCTTCGGGTCCAAAAAGATTAAATAGGGGCATCTGTCATACCCCAAATTTTGGCCATAAGATTTCAAATCATTGTGAGGATCATTTCCACAATATGGATGTACCATCATACCTCATTAATCTTTTCAAGGATTGTTATTCACTACAATCAAGAATTAGGGTTTTGAGCCCTCTCAGAGCATTTAGACAAAGGATCAATCAAGAATTGACATGATCTTCAACTTGTCTAGCCTCTTAAACACCCATAAAGGATCAAGAGGTCTCCCATATCAAGAATCAAGCACAAGGTTGCAACATTCCAAGTGGATCAAGCCTCAAGATCGACAATGTCACCAAATTAGGGTTTTGGTCGACCAAGGCCTCCAGATGGAAATTTTCATCTGGGCATGAGCCAATACCTCAAAACATGATCCAAAATGCTCCAAGGGACCTCATGGATTCAATCATCAAGTCAAAATGGCCTCAGGGGAAGCATTCATCAGAAATCAAGAATTCGGATTTTTTGACCTAATTCACCCCTAAGTTGACTTTTGAGGCAAGACATGAACCAAGACCTCAAGACATGATTTGAGGGCCTCAAATACACCACATTGATCCATTTACAACAATGGATTGATCCAAGAAGTTTGATTCACATGTTTCAATTTCATCTGGACCATAACTAGGGTTTTGAAGAAAAAGTCAACTGTACCTTTGACTTTTGATCAAGACATGATCCCAAACCTTGGGACATGATTCAAGACATCTTAAAGCACCTATGTAATCCATCCATTAGGTTTAAATTAGGTCAAGAACTTGATTGCATAGAGGATCACACAGTTTGGAATTCATCTGACAAAAAAGTCAACTGTGACCAAAATCAAGTTTGACTTTTTGAATTTTTTTCACAAATATGGCTCCCCTAAGTAAAAAACAATGTTAATATATGGTTTTGATCATCATCCATCAAGAAAAATCAAGAAAAGTGTGGTTACTTGCAAAAGGGGCAACCATAAGAAACTTAAATTTTTCTAAGTTATGAACAAAATGGATTTGGTACCAACTTTGCAAGGCCATAACTCCCAAACGCCAAGACCTTTTTCTTCCATCCAAAGCTCAAATGAAAGTTCACATGACATACTTCAAAAGTGTCAACTACATCAAATTCCAAATCCTCATGGATTTTGAGTTATGGATTGATCAAAATCACAAAAACATGAAAATGGCCACTTTTTCCAACACTTAGTGAAAATTTTGGACAGAATCTGTCTTGGTTTTTCACCAACTTTAGGGCCACTTTTCATTATGATCCAAGCTGAACCAAGACCATTGGTGGACATCAAAGTTAAAGTATGTCATACAAGCTTTCCAAAGAGTACCAGAACTCATCCTAATTCAACTTGAGTCGGGAGTTACAAGCATGGAAACATGGTACCTCCAAAATTGTTTTTACAAGACAGTCTTGAACTTGCCACACGATTTTGTCATTTCCATGACTTGGCAATCTTTGTCACCATACAAGACAAGTTTCTGAAGTGCAATGAACATGATCTCTACAGAGCTACAACACCATAGAGCCTTGCAAGTCAAAAACCTCATCATTTGGCAAGCAGCATTCAAAGTTCAAAATCCAAAACTTCCAAATTTGTCATGAAGCATTTAACGAATGCATAGAGCTGGCTTGTTCCAGTCCATGATCAACTAAATGAGCCAAGATAAACTCAAGCATCAGAGGACCATAGTGTCGCAACTGCGAAAAATAACCGGCGGAAACAAAACAGAGTCGCCACTAGACGTTATTTATCTCGATGCAGGGAAAGGAAACGATCGAAGAAACCTCAAAAGGATGAAGAGATGGTCATCGCAACCATAGTCCGGGTTCGGGAGTCTATTACATGAGAGGAAGGTATTAGAACCCCCTCGCGTCCATCGTACTCGATGGGATCCACGCTTGTTGTCTAATCAAAGGGTAAGTTATCTAAAGCCTACTGCTAAACGGGATCGAAAAACAAAAGGAGACTCGATAGGACATCGTCGTCCTAGGCCTACGTTTTCCCTCATGCAATAGGAAAGTCAGAGTCACGTTAGTTCGGACGGACTACACACTAATGGGGGAAGGTTGCTCGCCAAGACATCACCATCTTATGCCTACGTATCCTCAATCGAACGAGAGAGAGGAAATCAAAGCAGTTGTAGTTCGACCTACGGGTCGGTAAGTGTTTTTTATGAGCGACGTTAGGTTCGCGTCTGGAAGTTAGGGTCGATGCCTGTTTGCGACTGAACGGAAATAACGTGCTCTTTTCTGAAAATGATTTGAAACCCTACAATCCCGAAGGATAAAAATGATTTGAACTTTGTTTGTGTTTTTTAGATAGAAGTGAGTTAAGTTAGTTTGTAACATGTATTGCACTAAAGTCTAAGACATAGGAGCGAATGCGTCACATGGTCACGCCCAATGGGACGTATGCTAAACACTCTAGAAGAGTGAAGGGGAACCCCTCATTCTTCATTTCCCATGTACTTAAGGCTCGTGGCGCATAATACTCGTTGTATATATTAAGTGCTTTGGACTTGTTTTTGAGATGAGAAGAGAAAGGACTCAAAGGTTGAAAAGAAAACAACTAAGGGATCTCCATCCTAGAAGTTATCATGAATCATGGTCCTAAAGTTGAGATAGAAGGGAATTCTACCTAATGTTAGCATGCAAAGAGATGAACCTAAGGTTAAGGTTTGAAAGGGACTATCCTAATTGTTATCATGCAAATGATTAGCTCCTAATGTCTATCCTACTCCAAGCTTAATCCAAAATTAAGTTGGATGAGGGAAGCCTAAGGGAACGTGTAAAAGCAAACCAAAACCAAGAAAATAAACCAAAAACAATAGCTACAACAGTGTTCTAGCACCACTACAACAATAAAATCCAGCAAATGAACAAGACAACATTTAACAGCTCACGAATTCAGCACAGAACAGGTGTAAAATGCAGCAGAACAAACAAGGCAGCATTTAACAACATGCATTCAATATACTTAAGCCAAATGGAACGAAAGGCTCGAAGAGAAAAAATAGAATCGCAACTTAACAATTAATCAATTTTCCAAAAGCACTTAATAAGGTGCAATCTCTAATAAGCAGTCAAAAATTAAACCAAACTTGACAATATATCAAACACCTTGTAAGCGTTCAAACTATCGAGCACTTGGAGTGCATAAAACTCCAAGCTAAACCATCTATGATAGTTGATGCAAAATTTTCACTAAGCACAATTCAAAAATGATTGTGCAGAGGTTTTCAAATTAATTTTCTGCACTAAACTATATTAGAATTTTTCGATCGATTGAACAATCACAAGCATAAACAGTTCGAAATATAAATGAGATAAGGAAAAGGAAATGACAACAGGTTTGTTTAGGCAGTTCCCCTTTCTTCCTCGCTTCGGGTACGTATGCCCCCAATTCTAAAAACTAGAATTGAGATATCTATAACTTGTTTGAAAATGTTTTTACAAGAGAAAACTTAGCTATCCCACACTCAAGAAATTTTGTTGATGCAGATACTTTGTCTTCTCTTCCCTTGATTCGAGTCGAATCAAGTGCCTCGAACTTATTGGAAGAAACTCCGTTTACCGTTACTAGATTGCAAGAACACACAGGTATTCAATCACCTTCACTCGGCTGATTCTGATCCACACACAGTTCGATCCTCAAACCTTGTTACACAATCCTCCGGTCAACACTACTAGATTGACAAAACCCTCCGTTCTTCAATCACCTTCACTCGGATGAATTCAATGCACACAAGATCTGATCCAAAAACCCCCAAATCCAATTGATCTTGGAGGATAAAACCCTAGAGGTTTTATTCAAGAACAAACCCACTGAAACACTCACCCCAAACTAAGATACAACTCTATGCTTTGGACGTTATCATTTCATGATGCAGAAAATCAACAAAAATGATTATGTGTATTTGTTGAGAAAGGTGCAAGATGAAGATGAAAGTGATAAGAGAAAAGTTTCAATGTATTTCTTTCACTTGTTCTTGTTGTGTGTAAAACATGAGGAACCATCTATTTATGTGATACAAGGACCAACAGAAAATAATAACAGCATTTTAAACAAAGAGAAAAATAGAAAAATTTGGTACTAACAACGAGCCGTCGACCTCCCATTAAAGAGGGTCAGCCTGCACTGACCCGTGGAGCAATATGCACATGTTGGAAGACCATGTGTCAACCGCTACAGGGGCCATGCGGCAACGCATGACTGAGAAAATGCACAATCAGAAATGCCAGTAGAATGTGTCGACCGCAGGGTAGGCGGGCGCTTACCTGAGCAAGACACACACAATGTCAACACATCATGAGTCGACTGGACCTCAGCTTAGGTCGACTTAAGCTTCAAAAACACTCAAAAATTGATTTTTCGACACGTTTTCACCTATTTAGGAACAATTTATGCATGCCTAATACTAATACCATGATCACCCACATTTAAGGGATATGCAAGACTCCACCATATGTTTAGACTCATGATTATGCAATGCAAAATTAGAATGTCGACACCAATGAGATGACACCGTCCAAATTACAAACTACTAGCTAGTATACATTTTGACATCATTAAAATAAAGCTCAAATGAGAGACACCTTGCCCTCACATACTCCCCCTTTTTTATGATGGCAAAATCTTCAGCTTTGTTTTGTAATTTGAATCTTATCCTCCCCCTAACTGTGTGAATTCCTCTAAGACTCAATCTTTGCTGCTTGTAGATATCCTTCTCCCCCTTTGACAACATCAAAAAGAGAAAAAGACGATGGTCAAAGAAACATATCATATACCTATGGATACACTCAATAACTTGCAAACAAGATACATCAACAAACATTCACATAGAATGATGATAATGTGAAAAATTAGATGGATAAATAAGGCACAAGAAATACATACATATAGACTCAAAATACATTCCATAATAGATAAAATGTCAACATATTCCAAAAGCAAACCATGTACATAATCAAAGTGCAGCAAATGACAAGTCATACACACAAAAACTAGATATAACATGCATCAAACTATGATCCTATTTCTCATGGTCTCCTCCCCCTAAAGTGGTTACCTCGTCCACTAAAATACTAGTCTTGAGGTGGAGGAAGAGTTTGTTCTTCCAACCGCTCATCCAGATCCAATACAGCCCTGTTGAGTGTGTTGATACCATTCGTCACACAGCGTGTCTGACCTTCGGGAGCAGTATACAAATTGTCAAAATGAGTTATGACAGTAGTAGCAAACCTGTTGAAGGTTTGATTTTGTGCCTCCAGCTGGTTTGAGAGAGCCGTATACCTCTCTTCTTATGTGATCATGGACCTTTCTTACTGCAACTGCATTGATCATAACATATTGAGGATTTCCTCGTTGTTCTATTGTGGTGGCTGTGTAGGTGTAGGAATAGAATATTCGAGTTGGTGCCATTCATATTCTTCATGTTGTTTCCAACTATGATTTGGAGGAACATAGGATAAACCAAGTGAGGTCCATCCCGTGTGCTGCCATTCACCCCATCCCTGATTTTCATATGGATCTTGAGGTGGAGAGTATCCCATCTATTCAGCATTGTCATCTTCCACAGTATTCACCTCAACTTGCATGTTGTTACCAGTTTTTCCTTCTTGTGCATTTTCCTCTGCATCCTCTTCTTCATCTGCAACATCATACAGAGTATCTTGATATGTTGCTCGGTGCTTAAATTTGTATTTCTTATCTTCAGTATCCCAAAAGTAACCCATCATAGTAAGAATCTTCTAAGTAAACTCTTGATCAGTAGTAAATGTCACATAAGGAATACATGGGACCGTTACCTCAGCCTTTTTCAAGAGACACTGAATAAAAGAGGCATAACATAAAGTCGTACCTCTAGTAGAATCGCGGAGTGCAAACATATGACTTGTGAAGTAATGCGGCCAGTTTGTAGCGTGCGATTTTTATCGGTGACGCGACCACCTTATCGCTGTTGGGTTCCTCACCGCAATGGTGGGAGTGGGGTGCTACTTTCTGATTTCTTATTTATCCCGTGAAGCTGGAAGGGAAAGGGAAGTTATCTAAAACTAACCTTGCACGCAAATGTTTAACTGAACAAACTCTTAAAGAGATTCGGGGAGTTCGGGGTCAGATTATACAATGGGGAGTTGTCAATTACCCATCCTATATGTGGTTATCCACAGGTTGTTAGCATTAGGTTCTGCTTTGTACTTGATGGTGTTTATCTGTTGATGGGTTGGGAAAGTTTCTTGTTTGAGAGAGAGAGAGAGAGAGTTTTTGATGATTTTGGTGAGGTAGTGGACCTCAATTTTGATCGGTGAGAAGGTACTGGACCTAGAGTTTTTGATTGGTATGAAGGTACTAGACCTAGAGTTTTTGATTGGTATGCTCGCTAAGATTTCACAATCTTATGCCTACGTATTCCCGTTAAAGAAAACAGGGAAATCAGAGCAATCGTAGTTCCTCCTATTCTATGGGAGGAAAAGATGATGGTTTTGGTGTCTTGTTTAAAGCCCAAGATTGAAGCTAAAAGGTTGTATTTGTATATTGTTCAAAGCCCAATATTGAAGCTAAAGGGTTTGACTGAGAGAGAAATTGTCATCTCTAAAGGGAGACATCTCGTCTGTTTATCACAACTGTTGGGTGACTGATTATAAAGGAGAATTACTTTAATTGGGGTATGTGAATCCAACAATGCAATAATTTCCTTTATAGAGGATTTATCCTGAGGGAGAAAATGTTAACTCAGTGTAGAGCAATGTCATTTTTCCTTAGGAGTCTTTCGTACTAAGAGAGGGACATTGGCGTGGATATAAATAATCCAGAGGCTTGCCACTTATAGCAATTAGATGAAAGAGGAAGATTTACCAGGATAAAAGATGGACCACAGCTTGGATATTTGAATCAATAAGTGTGCCACTTACAACAGTTATCTGGAATTAGGGTTTGTTTTAATTTTCTGTTTGATGTGTGATATACAGAGAAATGTCTTCCTATAGAGAGGTTTTTGATTTCCTTTGAAGGGGTGTTAGTCTTTTGTATGTGCCTTGATCAAAGCCCAAGGTTGAAGCTAAGAGATTGATTGACTCCACTGGGGAAGTCCTTATACAAAGCCTAAGAGGAGGCTGGAAAAGACTGACTCAACAAGAGAGTGTTTATCTGTCTTGTACAAAGCCCAAGATTGAGGCTAAAAGAGAATTGACTCTTTTGGGAATATCATTATACAAAGCCTAAGAGGAGGCTAAAAGTTGACTTTTCCGGGGAAAGATTTTGTCTGTCTTGTACAAAGCCCAAGATTGAGGCTAAAACAAGAAGATTGTCTCTGCTGGAGAGTATGGTTTATCTTGTACAAAGCCCAAGATTGAGGCTAGAAAGATGTTTGACTCTGCTTAGGGAAATTTATATGGTGTCTTGTACAAAGCCCAAGATTAAGCCTACAAAATATTTTACTGACTCAGCTGAAGATATTTATGGGTCTCTTGTACAAAGCCCAAGATTGAGGTTGACTTTTGCTGAGAAAAGAAGGATCATTATACAAAGCCTAAGAGGAGGCTGAGAGAGATGGCTACTCAACAAGAGAGTGTTCTAAGGTGATTGACTCAACAAGAGAGTATCTTTGTGTGTCTTGTACAAAGCCCAAGATTGAGGCTAAAAAAGGGTTGACTCAATAAGAGAGTGCTTTTATCTGTCTTGTATAAAGCCCAAGATTGTGGTTGAACAAGCTGGAGAAATCATTATACAAAGCCTAAGAGGAGGCTGACTTTTTCTAAGGATTGTTGAGATCCAGAGGCAGGTCCAAGTTGGGGGGATCAACTCTTGCTGGGGATTTACAGAAGAGTTGAGGTATCAGATGCTTTGAGGTTCTGATTTGGGATAATGTTATACTGATGATAAGATGAACCTGGCTGGGGAAATTTGGGATAAAAGACTGGGTTTTATCTCTACTGGAGATTTATTAAAATGACTAGGGTTTCTCCTGTGTTTGTAGGGAACTTGAGAATGTCTTTGAGATCCAAGAGGAGATTAGACAGTCCAAGTCTACTGGTATGAAAGGGTTTATCTTTGTATGATGCCCAAGAGGAGGCTGACTTTTTTAAGGGATGAGTATCAACCCTAAAATTGGTCTGAGGTTTTGACTCTTTAGAAAGACTACTCTAACAAAGGATGACTAAGTTCTGTCCTATACCTTTAAGAGGTCTTCAGGGTCCTTGTATTAAGCCCAAGAGAAGGCATGATAACTTCTAGGAAGCCGGAGGGTCCTTGTACAAAGCCCAAGAGGAGGCGGGGATGCTTTTAGGAAGCCCGTGGGTCCAAACTTAAGAAGAGTTTAAGAAAAGTTTCACCAAGAATAATATTTTCTTTAGTGAACTGTTCCAGGGTTTGAAGAAATTCAAGAGAGGTTTCACTGGGAATTAATCCTCTATGGGGAAAATGAATCTCTTTGACAATTTCTAATAGTGACAGTCTGAGAAAAGTTTCACAAGAGAGTGTTCTAAGGTGATTGACTCAACAAGAGAGTATCTTTGTGTGTCTTGTACAAAGCCCAAGATTGAGGCTAAAAAAGGGTTGACTCAATAAGAGAGTGCTTTTATCTGTCTTGTATAAAGCCCAAGATTGTGGTTGAACAAGCTGGAGAAATCATTATACAAAGCCTAAGAGGAGGCTGACTTTTTCTAAGGATTGTTGAGATCCAGAGGCAGGTCCAAGTTGGGGGGATCAACTCTTGCTGGGGATTTACAGAAGAGTTGAGGTATCAGATGCTTTGAGGTTCTGATTTGGGATAATGTTATACTGATGATAAGATGAACCTGGCTGGGGAAATTTGGGATAAAAGACTGGGTTTTATCTCTACTGGAGATTTATTAAAATGACTAGGGTTTCTCCTGTGTTTGTAGGGAACTTGAGAATGTCTTTGAGATCCAAGAGGAGATTAGACAGTCCAAGTCTACTGGTATGAAAGGGTTTATCTTTGTATGATGCCCAAGAGGAGGCTGACTTTTTTAAGGGATGAGTATCAACCCTAAAATTGGTCTGAGGTTTTGACTCTTTAGAAAGACTACTCTAACAAAGGATGACTAAGTTCTGTCCTATACCTTTAAGAGGTCTTCAGGGTCCTTGTATTAAGCCCAAGAGAAGGCATGATAACTTCTAGGAAGCCGGAGGGTCCTTGTACAAAGCCCAAGAGGAGGCGGGGATGCTTTTAGGAAGCCCGTGGGTCCAAACTTAAGAAGAGTTTAAGAAAAGTTTCACCAAGAATAATATTTTCTTTAGTGAACTGTTCCAGGGTTTGAAGAAATTCAAGAGAGGTTTCACTGGGAATTAATCCTCTATGGGGAAAATGAATCTCTTTGACAATTTCTAATAGTGACAGTCTGAGAAAAGTTTCACAAGAGAGTGTTCTAAGGTGATTGACTCAACAAGAGAGTATCTTTGTGTGTCTTGTACAAAGCCCAAGATTGAGGCTAAAAAAGGGTTGACTCAACAAGAGAGTGCTTTTATCTGTCTTGTATAAAGCCCAAGATTGTGGTTGAACAAGCTGGAGAAATCATTATACAAAGCCTAAGAGGAGGCTGACTTCTTCTAAGGATTGTTGAGATCCAGAGGCAGGTCCAAGTTGGATCAACTCTTGCTGGGGATTTACAGAAGAGTTGAGGTATCAGATGCTTTGAGGTTCTGATTTGGGATAATGTTATACTGATGATAAGCTGAACCTGGCTGGGGAAATTTGGGATAAAAGACTGGGTTTTATCTCTACTGGAGATTTATTAAAATGACTAGGGTTTCTCCTGTGTTTGTAGGGAACTTGAGAATGTCTTTGAGATCCAAGAGGAGATTAGACAGTCCAAGTCTACTGGTATGAAAGGGTTTATCTTTGTATAATGCCCAAGAGGAGGCTGACTTTTTTAAGGGATGAGTATCAACCCTAAAATTGGTCTGAGGTTTTGACTCTTTAGAAAGACTACTCTAACAAAGGATGACTAAGTTCTGTCCTATACCTTTAAGAGGTCTTCAGGGTCCTTGTATTAAGCCCAAGAGAAGGCATGATAACTTCTAGGAAGCCGGAGGGTCCTTGTACAAAGCCCAAGAGGAGGCGGGGATGCTTTTAGGAAGCCCGTGGGTCCAAACTTAAGAAGAGTTTAAGAAAAGTTTCACCAAGAATAATATTTTCTTTAGTGAACTGTTCCAGGGTTTGAAGAAATTCAAGAGAGGTTTCACTGGGAATTAATCCTCTATGGGGAAAATGAATCTCTTTGACAATTTCTAATAGTGACAGTCTGAGAAAAGTTTCACAAGAGAGTGTTCTAAGGTGATTGACTCAACAAGAGAGTATCTTTGTGTGTCTTGTACAAAGCCCAAGATTGAGGCTAAAAAAGGGTTGACTCAACAAGAGAGTGCTTTTATCTGTCTTGTATAAAGCCCAAGATTGTGGTTGAACAAGCTGGAGAAATCATTATACAAAGCCTAAGAGGAGGCTGACTTCTTCTAAGGATTGTTGAGATCCAGAGGCAGGTCCAAGTTGGATCAACTCTTGCTGGGGATTTACAGAAGAGTTGAGGTATCAGATGCTTTGAGGTTCTGATTTGGGATAATGTTATACTGATGATAAGCTGAACCTGGCTGGGGAAATTTGGGATAAAAGACTGGGTTTTATCTCTACTGGAGATTTATTAAAATGACTAGGGTTTCTCCTGTGTTTGTAGGGAACTTGAGAATGTCTTTGAGATCCAAGAGGAGATTAGACAGTCCAAGTCTACTGGTATGAAAGGGTTTATCTTTGTATAATGCCCAAGAGGAGGCTGACTTTTTTAAGGGATGAGTATCAACCCTAAAATTGGTCTGAGGTTTTGACTCTTTAGAAAGACTACTCTAACAAAGGATGACTAAGTTCTGTCCTATACCTTTAAGAGGTCTTCAGGGTCCTTGTATTAAGCCCAAGAGAAGGCATGATAACTTCTAGGAAGCCGGAGGGTCCTTGTACAAAGCCCAAGAGGAGGCGGGGATGCTTTTAGGAAGCCCGTGGGTCCAAACTTAAGAAGAGTTTAAGAAAAGTTTCACCAAGAATAATATTTTCTTTAGTGAACTGTTCCAGGGTTTGAAGAAATTCAAGAGAGGTTTCACTGGGAATTAATCCTCTATGGGGAAAATGAATCTCTTTGACAATTTCTAATAGTGACAGTCTGAGAAAAGTTTCACCGGGAATAATGCCTTTCTCTTTGTTCCATATTGTATAAGCCCAAGAGAAGGCAAGACTGTATCTGGAATTACTATAGGGAACTAGTTTTGATTGTATTTAAGAGTGACCAACTGGCTTTACCTAGTTCTAGACCTAGTTGTTGGGGGAAACTCTAAGCAGGTATACAAGTATATATACAGTTGATATATGACAAGTATTTAAAAGGATATGAAAGAAGGACTTACAGGTGAGCAAGCTTCCAGCACAAACAAATATATATATATATATATATATATATATATATATATATGTTCAAGTATGTAAAAGAAAGCTAATAAAACTTACAGGCGAGCAAGCTTCCATGTTAACAGCTGTATGGTTAGTTGTTCAAGAAATTAAAGAAAGTTTTGATAACAACTATGAGTTTGAACCTAAATCAAAAGGGAAAGTTGTTTTTGAACAGACGATTGGGGCTTATACTCAAGGAGATACCCAGATGGAAAACAGTAATCGTACCATTGATCTGAAAATTATATCGGGACTTATACAATGACTGAGGCCCAAAAATGGTTTTCTGTACAAAGGGAGGGGTCTTAGAACTCAAGGAGAGGCCCAAAGGTTTGAAAAAAGGAAAAGAAATGGGACTTACAACACAAGGGTAGGCCCAGATGAAAAAGTTTTGAAAAGCGAGATCGCACCGAGGTTTTTAAAACACAGTGGGACTTATACAATGACTGAGGCCCAAAAATTGTGTATTTAGAAAGGGGATGGGTCTTACACTCTAATAGAGGCCCAAAGTTGTTTGAAAATTTAAAATCGAGAGGAAACCCTAATTTTAAATTAAAATGTCATTTTTCAAAGGAAATTTAAATAATAAATGATAAAATATCAAATATATTAAAAAACAAGTTGTACACTTTAACAAATATTTTGAAAAACCATGTTTAATCATATGAAAGCTTGAAATTACATTGGTTTTGAAAGATCAAAATGGGAATTTCATTTTGAAAATGTTTAAAAACAATAAAATGAAATTAATTACAAAAATTCTAACCATATTAAATAAATAATATAAATTGTATTTTTTTGTAAAATAAAATATTTAAACATTTTAGGGAATTTTGAGAAAAAGAATCAATTCAAAAACATAAATATTCAGAGAGAAATTAATTTTTGAATCAATTAAACAAAAATAACTAAAATTTAAAAATTTGAATTATGGCGCCAAGAACACTTGGTTGTTGTCCGCGCCCTCTGTTTTTGCAGATTTACGTTTTCTCACTTTTCTCCATGATTTCTCAATGGTTTTACATGATTCAAGTACCAATCTTGTTCGTTTTTGAATAAGGATCACAACCATATAATTTAATTCCATTTATATTAAAAATGGAGAAAGAAATCAACAGAAAACCTCAAGAACCCTAATTTCAGCATGAACACAATGAAATTCCATACACGATGGATTCATGGCAATTGACTGAGGGTTATTACTCTACATACATGCATAAACAAGATGGTAACTCAAAAATTCATTCAAGATGCATGGATCATAGAGTTTGAAGGGTTCAGTCCTACCTGTAACACCCTTTTCTACCCCACAATTATTGCAGCGGAATAAACATAAAATCATAATAAAATTAGAATCACCTCAAAGGGTGCACATTTCTCATGAAATTCAAAGTCAACAATATTACTCCGTAAACAACAGGTTTTCCTCATTACAACTAAAAATGCCTTCAAAGGGAAGCAAAATCACCATAACCACAAAAATCCCACAAAAGGGTTTATTAAAATAAACCATAGTCATCAAATAATGAATAAAATAACAGCCAAATAAAACTCAACATGGTTCGACTCAGCGACCCAACCGATGTTACACTATCAGAGCAAGACCCTCTACATCGACCAAAATGCAAATAACTTCAAAAGTCCTCAAAAGCATCCACAACTAATCCCGATTACCTGCACGTTACCCACGTGGAGGCAACATTCAAACAGGCAGGGTGAGTAATACAATTCATTATAATCAATATAAAATAAGATATGCATAAAAATGGCGTCATCATCATATACAACATCATCAGAGTCATCACAAGGCAAACATCAAAACACGTCATCATAAATCACAACAAATGCCATATAAATGCAATGCACAACAGGACTCATGCACGTGGTACCAATCGCACAATTGATGGACACTTAGGCCATCACCCTCCAAAGATCCCCATCAAATAGGATCGGTTCCACACAAGAATCGGAGCACATCATAATCCACTTCACATCCACACAATGGGATGGAAGCCACAGTAGACCGAAGTCTAACATCATTATCACTGGACCGAAGTCCTAACATCATCATCAAAGTATGCTATGAATGCATGATGCACAACGTCATAATCATCATCATCAATAAAGTCATCACGTGCATCATCATTCATCAAAATCTAATATTCGTCATATCGTCATTTATTCATCAAAACATCATGCATCATCATCTTATCATCATCAACATAGCTCATGCTAATTCACATCAGTATTTAATAATCAAACATTAGGTATAAACAACTCATAATCATCAATACACTCGTGGTAATTCATATCATCACTTAAATATCAAACATCATATATAACAGCTCATAATCATCCATATACATCATGGTAATTCATATCATCAATTAATCATCAAACATCACAAAATCATCGTCATATGATCATCAATAACATCAGGGAAATTCATCAGAAAGTCACAACATCAAAACATCAAACAGCTCAAGAAACATAAAACAATTCTCGAACAGCAGACGTTCGCTACTACATTCTCCTTGCGAACATGTTCGCTAGGACGTTCGCTTTGCAAACTCCAGAGAACCCCAATATCCCTCACAAAAACCAGAGAGTCCCATAGTCTGCCTCTCCCCGCTCCTCTATTCGCTGTGCAAAGCCCTTCGCTGGGACATTCGATGTGCGAGCCTACAAAATCACATCTCATAATTCATCCCAGTATTCACCACAAAATCATCGTGCATTCGCTGTGCTGCTCGCTTTGCGAGCCTGGGTGAATGTTCACCTTGCGAAGGAATGGTTCGCTTTGCGAACCTGCGATTTCTGCAATCGCTGCTACGCGCCAGTAGCACCCCATCCCCAAAAACCTTTACGATTCCAACCTTAATTTTTCCCAAAACATCTCCAAAACATTCCTAAAGCATCGAGGCACTCAAAGGCATAAAACCTACGACGGTTAGGTCAATTAATTCCACTATCCTAACTCAAAAATCACCTAAACCTTCACAAACTCTCAAGGTTCCCATAAACCCCATAAATCCCTTTCTCATACAAGATCCCACATATCATCAATAAGGTTTAGCCTCGAAGGCTTATTTTATCCAAATCAATTCAACCCTTATTAATCCATCAATCGATCCTCAGGAATACCCCTAAATCATCAACAACTCAGAAACCCTTCAAAAACCCCAAAAACCTCAAGATCTATTTTAAACACATCACGTCCTATATTGACAACAATGAAAGGCAATACTCCCCATACCTTAGATTGTCGATTTGGAGCTTTCTCTATCAATTCTTCGGAAACCTTCTCGAATCCTCGCCTTTTCCTTCTTTCCTCAGACCTCTGCACCTTTCTCCTTACTTTCACGGTCTAACAAAAATGAATCCTATTCTCCCCAATTCCTTTTTGTTAAACCCATGGGCTTTCAAAATGGGCTTTCCCAATAATACCCTCACTAATCCTCCTCAAAAGTCCATCTTACCCTTAATTTCTCTAATATTATTTAAATTAATAATAATACTAATATATTCATATTATATACTATTATTCAATTAAATAACCAAAACTTCACGAAAACGCCAACGTCAACACAAACCACAAAAATTCACCGAAAATCACGAATATTATATTTAAATAAATTAAATAAATATTCTTACGAAATTCAGGGTGTTACACTACCTCTTGCAGTTGGTGATCGAGTTTGGTGATGGAGGTTTGTAGCACCCCAAAATTATCCTTCTTTTTTCTAACCTCTTGCCACACCCTCATTTCACCCTAATCTTAGCCTTGCATATCATATCATCTCTGCATCTCCATTAGGTCATAACTCATAATCATTCATTCGCATTGGTCTTCTAAGACATGGGATTATAGCGGTTCTTTGAATAAAACTTCCTTTGTACTTTGAGTTTCTTCCATTCAAGTTTGAAGCAAGGGTTGAGTTCACATTGTCCTAACTCCTCATCAAGGTTCATCAGGGTTGTCAGGGCAGGTGCGCGTATGCAGTACGGTTAGAGGTTCATTGGTTTGACCTAATCTTCGTCGGACAAGTTTTGTTTCAAGATCAAGGCCAGGGTGTGATTGGTTCAAGTGGTTGTGTCCAGAGTCTCAATGCAGATTGTCTGTGTGTGAATCCATTTATCAGGCCGTGTTTAGATGGTGCATGTTGGAGAATCATATATAGGTTGTTCTTTTCAATCAATAATGCAAGTGGCAAGTTTTAGAGGATTGATGTAGAGATTGACTCGTGGTTGATTTTATCTAGTTTCTATCCAATTCAAATTCTGTTTCTATTTCTATTCAATTCCACTTCAATTTTGGTTTCCAAGTTTTAATTCATTTCAATAACCAATCCATTCATTCCAATTCATCAAAACTCATTTCATTATCCATTTACTATCCATTTCCAAATATCCATTTATCATTTAAATCCAATTACCTTGTTTTATCTTTTAATCATTCTTTATCCACATTTCAAAACCAAGTCAATTCTTATTCCAATCCATTTCTTTTTTTTAAGGTATGGTTACAAGGCCCAAATCCAAAGTCCATTCATTTTTAATTTCCATCAAGTATCCATATATCCCTTTTTATTCCACAACCAAATAATTCCTTCTTATAATAAAAAATAATAATTTCATTTGTAAATCTATTTTTATTCTATTGTTAAGCCCATTACATTTTTCCAAGCCCACATTACAAGCCAATTTGTCATTAACATTACAACACAAAAGACAAAAAAATAGAGGAGCTAAATTCCATACATCACGCCTCTACAATCATGGCCACCACTTCCCTCAAGCTGCCACTTCTACCACTTTTACACCAATACATCCAAACCTTGCGAAACCTGTACTATACCACTACACAAAACCATACATTACACTTGCACACCTTAACCAAACACGCGAACCGTACTATTGCTGCTATCAACAATACAGTTGCAGCAGGTCAATACAAAACCCTGCTCCATGACACATGCAGCAGGTCAATAACCTCCCTGCAAAAAGTCTACGCTACAAACAATGCCATGACCCACTATAACCTGCTGCTACGCCCTGCCCACAAGGTACTACCTGCCAAACTCTGCATCATCAACAACCAGCAATAATCCTGCCATGGAAAGCAACAGATCAATTATAAGGACAAAGTGTTTTTAAAAAAGAGGAAGGAATAGAGATATTGGGAGAGGCGAAATTGAAAAAATAAAAAACCTTGACACATCGCTTCAGACTCCCTTTATATTCAAACACAACCTTTTGCTGAACCCAATAACCAAAACTCTTCGATCTCACCTTTCTTCATTTCCGTTTCACACCAAACACTCCCTCTGCTCACCTTCAGTTCCCTCACATAATACTTCCATGATACTCCACATAAATTTTGTTTTCTTCTTCATCAACCAAACTTCCATCACCTCTATATTTGAACCATACACACCTCCATTGATTCTCCTCACCCAACCGAGCTCCAAAATAGCAACTACAACTTTGTGATCAACATTTCTGTAACAACAACAACAGAGCCATCACTCTTGTTCGACAAACACCGCACCAGAAAACACATACCTCCGAACCGACGACAACATCGCAACAACAACAATACCAAACACATCTCCAAACACTGCGTACCACCACAACCTCGTCAGAAAAATCGAAACCTTCTCTCCGTGTCAAAAACGATTCACACCCTTATCACACCAATAACCCAAATTCTGATTCAAGCAAAACCCAGAAAATCAGAATGGGATGAAGAAGATAGATTGAGAAGGGAAACCAAAGTCAACATCGAAGTGCAAACCTGAACACGAAAGTGTTTTGAAGCAGAGGCGAAGGCCGAGAGAGATCAAAAGATTGGTTCGCAAAAGAAGGTTGGATCTAGTCGATTTGTTACGAGATGCGTCAAAATTCATTCGCGTCTTTTCTTTCGGCCTAGTGGTTATTTAACGCTGATGATGTTTAGATTGGTTTTGTTCATTTCTTTTAAGCTTTTCTTTGTGTTATTTCTTGAACTTAAGTTCTGCCTGATGCACTTGATGGGTTTAGATGTTGATGTAGGCTTGATAACCCATCTGGTGTGCATTTTTCTTCCCCATATTGCTTTTTCCAACAACAACTTTTGTGTTTGAATGGGCCTGTAGCCCATTTTGATTCCAACCATATCATAAACCCTTTTGAAGTCTTACGCCACCTCCCATCTTGGTTTCTTGTTTTTTTTGTCTTTTTCTTGTTAATTTTCTTATTATGTTTTGTTTTTTTTTTAAAATAAAATTTTAAGTTCTTATGAGTCCTTTTATTTTATTTTCAAACAAGTTCTATCTTTTAATTGATTTTAGTTTGATAATGTTTTTTATTCTTCATTTCAATCTTATTTTCTGTTTCATTTTCAATTTTCTATTTCATTTAATTAGGCCAATGATATAACAAAAATCATGACTAGTTGATTTTTTTTCAATCGATTCAAAATCTTGATCAATATGAGGCCATTTTCTTTTTTTTATTGGTCAATGAAAGTCAATATCATAGATTATCGATTTCTCGATTAAATCTTGATTAAGACGAGACCATTTCAAATTCATTTCGGTTTCTATTTCCTTTCTCATTTTCATTCTCTTCTAAAGTCAAAAACCTTGGTCTAGTACCAAGTGCTCATTTTCAAAACTTCATTTTCTTAATAAACTTATACGGTCGTGGAGTGGTTAGGCGAAGGCCTTCTCCTATCCCGAGTGCTTGACATTACCTTTAGGGTTCACTGTAATGAAGCACTTACCATCTAAATCAAAACACTTCCTTAATAAGAGAATAAGGTTCTCTTTGTATTGAATTAAAGAGAGAGGATTGGGTGAAGACCCCTTCCTCTTCGAGTATTAGGATGCTCACTTTAGAGTGTGTGGTCTCAATACTCGTATTTCAATACGAAGACGTAACTATATTCACCACACCATTTTCAAAATAAACCTTTTGAGATAAAGAATTGGGTACTACCCAAAGGGGTTCCTATCCGAGGACTTATTTCACCCTTAAAACCAACCTTCACAAATCAAATGTGACATCTTGCCTTGATGGCGAAAATCAACCTTTTCAAAAAGGACATGTTGCGTCCGTTCTACCGCAAACAGGTAACGCATAAGACTCCACGGGCGAGCCGCAAAACACCTAACTGCTAGAACCCGTATGTTAGCATCGTCCATAAAAAAACACCAACAAACCATAGTCGATCGAACTACGATTGCTCTGATTCTTCATTCTTGTCCGAATGTAAGATACGTAGGCTCAAGATCACGATGATCTTGGCGAGCCCCCTTCCATTTTCTTCACCCGTAGTCCCCTGAACTACGTGGACTCTGACTTTCCAATTAGGGAATACATAGGCATAGGACCGCTAAGTCCTATCGAGTCCCCTTTTCTTCTCCCCACCTTTTCTTTTATTTTTTCTCACATTCTTTGGTTCTCACCCTTCACTCTCCTTCTTAGAACACTCTTTAGAAAGCAATTTCCTTAGCAAACATCCTTACACATAGACAACCAAATGGCTCCCATCGAGTACGATGGATGTGAGGGGTGCTAATACCTTCCCCTCGCATAACCGGCTTCCGAACCCGTAATTTGGTTGCGAGACCATCTTATCCTTTTTTCTTTGGGTTTTCTCGATGTTTTCCCTTCCCCTCATGGGATAAATAAAGTTTGATGACGACTCTTCTGTTTTTTCCTCTTTCGCCTCCGGTCGACTATTTTTTGAGTAGCGACAGCTGGCGACTCTGCTGGGGAATGGAAAATCCCTAAGCAAGCCAAGCCTAGTTTGTTTGTCGTATGTGTGATTTGTTTGCTTTATTATTGCTTTATTATCTTGTGTTATCTTATCTATTGGGTTTGTTGGGGATTATTTGTGAGGAGAAAGGCTTTCTACCCGATCCTTTCGAGTATACACTAAGCTAGGAGGTGGTTCCTTACTGATTTGCAAGACTTAGGACTCATCGAGTTGGTTTGACTTCCACCGCTTAGATGAGGCCCCTTTGGGAATGATTATGTCTTACTATTAGTCATAATGGCGTCTTTGTTTCTGACCTGGTAGTCCGTGATTCTGAGGACCTTTTTAGAACCCAATTCCAAAGGTTACTAAGGCATAACTCTGTGTTCATCCTTTAAAGGGATTACCGTCTTACGAATCGTCGTTATGATGGAAAACTTTTGAGGGTTAGTGCATGGGACCTTGTTTGAAAACCCTTGGAATGCCCTGTTATAAACCAATAGATTGCCTACCCATGGTGAGAGGTATCTTATTGTGTTGTCCTGCAGATTCTGTGACCCTTGATCCTTGTGCTGTGAACCTGTTGTTTGCATTCATAACATTGCATTTGCATAAGCATCTTTGCATCATTTACCATATCATTCTCCAACCAAAAATCGAGAAGCTCATCTCGTCCTCTGTCCATAACCCGCAGTTGATTTCCCAACACTCATATTGAACCTGTGGTAGCTGTGAAGCATTTGAAGCAAGTGGAACATAGACGTTTTGAAAGGCCAGTTAGATGAAGTAAGTTGGAAGTTATGGTAGCTATGGCAGAGAATAACCATCAGAATATTGACTCCCCTCCAGGTTTCACTGTGACAAGTAATCCTTTGTATGATCTTCTTCCTGATGATGATCCTCCATAAGTAAATTTTCCTACTCGACCCCAGAGGAGGCCATTGATTGATACCATGAGGGAAAAGATTCGTGCCAAACTCCAAGCTATGAAAGTGCATGATACGTCTGGGCTCGATGCTGCTGATATGTGCCTAGTGCCAGATTTGGTAATCCGTCCGAAATTCAAGGTACCCAACTTCGAGAAGTACATAGGCCTTAGTTGCCCGAAGCGTCATTTGGTGATGTTTTGCCAAAAAATGACCACATATACCCATGATGATAAGCTGATGATTCACTATTTTTAAGATAGTTTGAGTGGGGCATCTTTAAGTTGGTACATGGATTTAGAAATAAGCCATATCCAATCCTAGAAGGACTTATCCAGCGCTTTTCTAAAACGATATCAGTATAATCTAGACGTGGCTCCCGCTCGCACGCAATTGCAAAGCCTATCTCAGAAGAGTAGCGAATCCTTCAAGGAATATGCACAGCGGTGGAGAGAATTAGCAGCCAGAGTGCAACCACCACTCTTGGATATGGAATTAATTGACATGTTCATAAACAGTCTGCATGGCTCTTATTTTGAAAGAATGGCTGACAGTACGCCATCAAGCTTCTCTGACCTTGTAATGGTAGGGGAACGCATCGAAAGCTACCTCAAGAGTGGACTAATCTAGAACGTCTCGAATAGCCAAGCCGATGAGACTGAATCCCTCATTAACTCCCAAGAGGAAGAGGATGAAACCAATGCAGTCATAGCAAATGTTGAGTATTATTATGGTGCGCCATCAATGCCTTGTGGTCTCTCATTTTCTCAGCAATCATCATTTCCAGTGCCATGCCTTCCTTATGGACAACCAACAATGCCTATAGCGTCGTCCCAGAAACCTTGGATTGCTCCTCAGGTAAATCAACGAGCCCATGGTCGAGGATATCAAAATCAGTGCCAAAGTCAGCATCAGCCTCACAACAATCTAGAAAGAAGGAATGCTCCTCTTCATACAGTCCCTATGTCATACACTCAACTCTTGCCGCATCTGATTCAAAGCTCGCTGGTGGTTCCCAAGTCTCTCAAGCCGTTGCCAGAGCCATACCCTCCTGGGTACAATCTCGATGTGCAATGTGGATATCATGCTGGATCAATGGGGCATTCGACTGAAGATTGCAAAGCCTACCAAGCCAAAGTGCAACAACTGATTGACAAAGGTTACATATCCTTTCCAGAAGGAAGCCTGGTTATACACGCCAACCTCTCGTCTGTTTGAGTTCTAAGACTACAAGGGTCATCTCCTCGAGCCAGTGGGTCAGACAGAAGACATCCCCAGGATTGGCAATTTTTATATCTTTTCATTTCTTTGCATTTGTAGTTTCTTCTCTGTTAAGTGCTACTTGTTTTTAAACATTGTTGCTTACTAATGGTTTTGTTAATGTAATGAACGTGCTTTTTTGAACAAGTCCATTCGTATCCACTCATTTTTTCTCATATATTGCAAAAAAATACAATTTTTTTCCACATTTCACTCCCTTTATCAGTTGTTGTCTTAGTAAAGATTTGAGGGAGGATGATGAAAATAAAATACTCATAATTGCTAATAGTATGCTTTCGGATAAAATCTCGCTGATGATGTACATGCATTATTTCAAATCCCCTAAACACTGGAGAGATAAGGAGTTAATCCCTAGTTAACCACTTCAAGCCTAGAAGTAGGAGTTTCATTTGGATTTCCAAACCCTTACGCTTAACCTGGGGCATGGGTAGTGTTCAGTTATCCTGATTACACATTCGAATTTCAAGATGAAACCTTTTGTTATGGCGGTTATTCTTCAGAGACCAAAGACTTGGCAGTCACGACCCTTCAAAAAAAAAAAGAGCCCGCTAAGTCCGCCACCCCAAAGAGGAAACTTAGGCAAAATTAGGGCAATCCTGATGGACTCAGAAAGTGAAGTCGGTCCATGCAAAAGTTAGGGATCAAAAAATAAATAAAGCAAAAGAGGCCCTCAAATCCTCAACAAAAGAAAAACCCGATTCAATGGCCACCAAAATGGATTAGAAAGGTCACTGACATCCACGAAAACAAAATAAGGTGACTGTCATTCCAAGCAAACTCGCCCTTACACCGTCAACCCTTTTGGAAGATAAATATGTGTAGTATGACTGATCGTAGGACTGGAGTTCATCACGAATAAGGGGTGGGTACAAATCAAATTTTTAGCCTAATATCCTTTGTTTCAATAACTATGAACCAGACCATGTTACAACCCACAAAAGACCTAATTGAAGCATGGTTTATTCTGAAAGCATACTACAGCAAGGTTGCGTAAACTGACTCCCCGCATATTTACTAATCTTCAGCATTGGTGTCATATTCTTGCTATATCTTTCGCACTCTAGTAAATCAACATTGTGTTCGGACTAATAGTCCACTCACCACTCACTTTCACATCATTACAATAAGTGATTTCTTTCAAAACTTTCATGAATGTCGCATTAAAATTACCAATTCTAAGCGAACAATTTTAACTGCAAGAAAGTACTTGACATCAAAAAGATTCTGACAAAGTGCATTCAGAGAGAAACTTGATAATTTGTTGGCACTGACTCGAATCAAGACCTTCTCATAACCTTGTGAATCTAGGGCAAGTTATCTCAGACCATGTCATGGTATAGTCATCCCCAAAGCTTCTATTTGAGGAGAATTCATTCAAAAACCCTACAGACTGGGGCAGATAAATTGCCAAGAGGCAGTTTCCCTCTACACTTTCAAGATTGGTCCAGCAGACCCTGCTAGACTCTAACAAATATTGAGTTTGCAACAAGTGTCAGAAAGCCTTGGGGCAGAGCAGAAGTGCGACCAACTTGCATTAGTCGCGTAGCTACGTTCATATTGTCGGTTGCAAAGCCATCATGGAATCTAAGTTAGAAGTGAGATTCTCTAAGGAGCAAGCGTAACTTCTGCAAAGGACCAGGCTTGGAGCATCTAGAGTCTCCACATCTACTGTCCGATCATATTATCATCAGGTTTCGAGTGTCGGGAAGTTAAGCTCATTCCCCATCCAACCCAAAGCCCAATCATACTTGGCACACCAACCAAAGCCCAACCATACTTGGCACCTCCCACCATAAGCCCGAACATATTCGGCACCCTTAACCAGATACAAAATCCACCTTGCTTGCACAACTTTAAAGTCCAGTTCTCGTCTGGCAAACCATAAAACCAACTCCCGTCTGGAAAACCAAAACAAGATACCAGTTCTCGTCTGGTAAATAACTTATATGTCAGTTCCCATCTGGTCACCTATTCTTTAGCCATTTTAAAACCAATGCTCATCTGATAAGCACCGATTCAAAGTCTAGTTTCTGTCTGGCAAACCATAAAGTTAGTTCTCATATGACAACTTAACCTTTTGCCACTAGTTCTTGTCTAGTAACCCTTTTAAAAGCCATCTTCGGTTGGTATCCTTCACCTTACCCTTCTCCCTTTCCCTAGCAAGCATTTCAATAAAAGCCCAACCATCCTTGGCACCCAAAACCAAAGCCCAACCTTACTTGGCACGACCATCAATCCGTATCCTCATATCCCCAACATTTTGCATACATTTTTGCATCATTTGCATGCTTGTTTAGCCAGTTCTTGTAGAGGGTGGGGCATTCCTATGGACATTGTCTTCCCCATCGATTGCTACTTCCAACTCCTTTCGTGCCTTTCGCATGAGTATTTCCTTACCTTACCTTTCGTAGGGGATTTCATTGCCTTATGCATGAAATCTTATTCTTTCGCTTTCCTTTTGTAAGCGTTTTCGCTGCCTTACGCACGCGACAAAACTTTGTATTAAGTATCTTCGATTAATTTGGACACTTGATGCCTATGTGGACAAGAACTGAATTGTCGCAACTCAGAGAATGTCACCTCTGCCATTGTGCCTGTGAGGTCTATGATATTCTGATACCCTAAGCAAGTTGCCTCTGCCTTATGCAGGAAGATGGTTATTGCCCCTAACTTACCTTTTGTGAGTCCTTCATGTCGTTTTTCACGATGTGTCTCCTCTTTGCCTTTTGCAATGTGTTCAACTTACCTTTACTAAGAGTCTTCTCGTGCATTTCACGCATTTTTCTTCCCAGCTTACCTTTTGTAGGTCTTCTCTCTACGTTTTGTAGAAGGAATTGTCTCCAAACCTTTTGTTCTGGGGTCCTCTCTACCTTTTGTAGGAGGAATTATTCTCCAAACCTTGTGTTCTGGAGTCCTTTATGCTTTGCAGAAGTAAATACGATCATCTTCTCCCAAGGGAGTTATGTTATTTCTCCAAGCCTTTTGTTTTGGGGTCTTCTCTACCTTTCGTAGAAAAGAATTGTCTCCTAACCTTTTGTTCTGGGGTCCTCTCTATCTTTCGTAGAAGGGAATTATCTCCTAACCTTTTGTTCTGGGGTTCTCTCTACCTTTTGTAGAAGGAATTTGTCTCCAAGCCTTTTGTTCTGGAGTCCTCTCTACCTTTTGTAGAAGGAATTTGTCTCCAAGCCTTTCGTTCTGGAGTCCTCTCTGCTTTTACAGAAAATAGTACGATCGTCTTCTCCCAAGGAAGTCTCCTCTACTTATTGTAGCAGGAATTTATTTTTTCTCCTAACCTTTCGTTCAGGGGTCCTCTTTGCCTTTTGCAAGAGGAAAACCATTTCGTAATCCTGTATCCTTGAGTCCTCTCTACCTTTCGTAGGAGGAATATCTCATAATCCTTTATTTCTAGAGTCCTCTCTACCTTTTATAGAAGGAATATCTCGTAACCTTTTATATATGTCCTCAGGTGCTACAAGGATGTCTCCCCTTCCGAGGCTGGCAAAGCACTCATGTTCATTCTGCATTGCAAGCATATCATCATAACCAATTCCCTCTTCCTTGACAGATGCCTTTTTCAAGCCATCCCACCGACTCAACACTTTCAATCCACTCCTTTTCCGGTTGGAAATTCTGGGTATTCATATATTTAATCCCCTTGTACCTTGACTGTAAGAAAGCCTATGTCACTCTCACCCCCAGTTCCAAGAAGATTAAATAGGGGCATCTGTCACACCCTCATTTTCACCCTAATCTTAGCCTTGCATATCATATCATCTCTGCATCTCCATTAGGTCATAACTCATAATCATTCATTCGCATTGGTCTTCTAAGACATAGGATTGTAGCGGTTCTTTGAATAAAACTTCCTTTGTACTTTGAGTTTCTTCCATTCAAGTTTGAAGCAAGGGTTGAGTTCTCATTGTCCTAACTCCTCATCAAGGTTCATCAGGCTTGTCAGGGCAGGTGCGCGTATGCAGTACGGTTAGAGGTTCATTGGTTTGACCTAATCTTTGTCGGACAAGTTTTGTTTCAAGATCAAGGCCAAGGTGTGATTGGTTCAAGTGGTTGTATCCAGAGTCTCAATGCAGGTTGTCTGTGTGTGAATCCATTTATCAGGCCGTGTTCAGATGGTGCATGTTGGAGAATCATATATAGGTTGTTCTTTTCAATCAATAATGCAAGTGGCAAGTTTTAGAGGATTGATGTAGAGATTGACCCGTGGTTGATTTTATCTAGTTTCTATCCAATTCAAATTCCGTTTCTATTTCTATTCAATTCCACTTCAATTTTGGTTTCCAAGTTTTAATTCATTTCAATAACCAATCCATTCATTCCAATTCATCAAGATTCATTTCATTATCCATTTACTATCCATTTCCAAATATCCATTTATCATTTAAATCCAATTACCTTGTTTTATCTTTTAATCATTCTTTATCCACATTTCAAAACCAAGTCAATTCTTATTCCAATCCATTTCTTTTTTTTAAGGTATGGTTACAAGGCCCAAATCCAAAGTCCATTCATTTTCAATTTCCATCAAGTATCCATATATCCTTTTTTATTCCACAACCAAATAATTCCTTCTTATAATAAAAAAATAATAATTTCATTTGTAAGTCTATTTTTATTCTATTGTTAAGCCCATTACATTTTTCCAAGCCCACATTACAAGCCAATTTGTCATTAACATGACAACACAAAAGACAAAAAAATAGAGGAGCTAAATTCCATACATCACGCCTCTACAATCATGGCCACCACTTCCCTCAAGCTGCCACTTCTACCACTTTTACACCAATACATCCAAACCTTACGAAACCTGTACTATACCACTACACAAAACTGTACATTACACTTGCACACCTTAACCAAACACGCGAACCGTACTATTGCTGCTATCAACAATACAGTTGCAGCAGGTCAATACAAAACCCTGCTCCATGACACATCCTGCGACCAAAGCAACATGCTACAATAACAACTCAATAACCTCCCTGCAAAAAGTCTACACTACAAACAATGCCATGACCCACTACAACCTGCTGCTACTGCTGCTACGCCCTGCCCACAAGGTACTACCTGCCAAACTCTGCATCATTAACAACCAGCAACAATCATGCCATGGAAAGCAACAGATCAATTTTAAGGATAAAGTGTTTTTAAAAAAGAGAAAGGAATAGAGATATTGGGAGAGGCAAAATTGAAAAAATAAAAAAACCTTGACACATCGCTTCAGACTCCCTTTATATTCAAACACAACCTTTTGCTGAACCCAATAACCAAAACTCTTCGATCTCACCTTTCTTCATTCCCGTTTCACACCAAACACTCCCTCTGCTCACCTTCAGTTCCCTCACATAATACCTCCATGATACTCCACATAAATTCTATTTTCTTCTTCTTCAACCAAACTTCTATCACCTCTATATTTGAACCATACACACCTCCATTGATTCTCCTCACCCAACCGAGCTCCAAAATAGCAACTACAACTTTGTGATCAACATTTCTGTAACAACAACAACAGAGCCATCACTCTTGTTCGACAAACACCGCACCAGAAAACACATACCTCCGAACTGAAGACAACATTGCAACAATAACAATACCAAACACATCTCCAAACACTGCGTACCACCACAACCTCGTCAAAAAAATCCAAACCTTCTCTCCGTGTCGGAAACGATTCACCCCCTTATCACACCAACAACCCAAATTCCGATTCAAGCAAAACCCAGAAAATCAGAATGGGATGAAGAAGATAGATTGAGAAGGGAAACCAAAGTCAACATCAAAGTGCAAACCTGAACACGAAAGTGTTTTGAAGCAGAGGCGAAGGCCGAGAGAGATCGAAAGATTGGTTCGCAAAAGAAGGTTGGATCTAGTCGATTTGTTACGAGATGCGTCAAAATTCATTCCGTCTTTTCTTTCGGCCTAATTGTTATTTAACGCTGATGATGTTTGGATTGGTTTTGTTCATTTGTTTTAAGCTTTTCTTTGTGTTATTTCTTGAACTTAAGTTCTTCCTGATGCACTTGATGGGTTTAGATGTTGATGTAGGCTTGATGACCCATCTGGTGTGCATTTTTCTTCCCCATATTGCTTTTTCCAACAACAACTTTTGTGTTTGAATGGGCCTGTAGCCCATTTTGATTCCAACCATATCTTAAACCCTTTTGAAGTCTTACGCTACCTCCCATCTTGGTTTCTTGTTTTTTTTTTTCTTTTTCTTGTTAATTTTCTTATTATGTTTTGTTTTTTTATAAAAGAAAATTTTAAGTTCTTATGAGTCCTTTTATTTTATTTTCAAACAAGTTCTATCTTTTAATTGATTTTAGTTTGATCTTGTTTTTTTTTCTTCATTTCAATCTTATTTTCTGTTTCATTTTCAATTTTCTATTTCATTTAATTAGGCCAATGATATAACAAAAATCATGACTAGTTGATTTTTTTCAATCGATTCAAAATCTTGATCAATATGAGGCCATTTTCTTTTTTTTTATTGGTCAATGAAAGTCAATATCATAGATTATCGATTTCTCGATTAAATCTTGATTAAGACGAGACCATTTCGAATTCATTTGGGTTTCTATTTCGTTTCTCATTTTCATTCTCTTATAAAGTCAAAAACTTACTCTAGTACCAAGTGCTCATTTTCAAAACTTCATTTTCTTAATAAACTTATACGGTCGTGGAGTGGTTAGGCGAAGGCCTTCTCCTATCCCGAGTGCTTGACATTACCTTTAGGGTTCATTGTCATGAAGCACTTACCATCTAAATCAAAACACTTCCTTAATAGGAGAATAAGGTTCTCTTTGTATTGAATTAAAGAGAGAGGATTGGGTGAAGACCCCTTCCTCTTTGAGTATTAGGATGCTCACTTTAGAGTGTGTGGTCTCGATACTCGTATTTCAATACGAAGACGTAACTATATTCGCCACACCATTTTCAAAATAAACCTTTTGAGATAAAGAATTGGGTACTACCCGAAGGGGTTCCTACCCGAGGACTTATTTCACCCTTAAAACCAACCTTCACAAATCAAATGTGACATCTTGCCTTGATGGCGAAAATCAACCTTTTCAAAAAGGACATGTTGCATCCATTCTACTGCAAACAGGTAACATATAAGACTCCATGAACGAGCCACAAAACACCTAACTGCTAGAACCTGCACGTTAGCATCGTCCATAAAATACACCAACAAACCATAGTCGGACGAACTACGATTGCTCTGATTCTTCATTCTTGTCCGAATGTAAGATACGTAGGCTCAAGATCGCGATGATCTTGGCGAGCCCCTTCCATTTTCTTCACCCGTAGTCCCCCGAACTACGTGGACTCTGACTTTCCAATTAGGGAATACGTAGGCATAGGACCGCTGAGTCCTATCGAGTCCCCTTTTCTTCTCCCCACCTTTTATTTTATTTTCTCTCTCATTCTTTGGTTCTCACCCTTCTCTCTCCTTCTTAGAACACTCTTTAGAAAGCAATTTCCTTAGCAAACATCCTTACACATAGACAAGCGAATGGTTCCCATCGAGTACGATGGATGTGAGGGGTGCTAATACCTTCCCGTCGCATAACCGACTTTCGAACCCGTAATTTGGTTGTGAGACCATATTATCCTTTCTTCTTTGGGTTTTCTCAATGTTTTCCCTTCCCCTCATGGGATAAATAAAGTTCGATGGAGACTCTTCTGTTTCTTCCTCTTTCGCCTCCGGTCGACTATTTTTCGAGTAGTGACACCTCTAACTGGCTTATGTTTCTCTTTCATCTGCATATTCTATTAGGTCATAACTCATATTCATTCATTTGCATTGGCGTGGGATCAAGGTATTATGTGCGAGCTCAGGATTCTCTTTTGTTGTGAGATTCTCGTCTCTATTCAAGGTTGAGTTCACGTTATCATGAAGGTTCTCTTATTCAGAGGTTCATCAAGCTCTATGGTTTCTCTTATTCAGAGGAGGGATCAAAAGTATTGGGTCAGGGTTTCATTGGTGTGAATCAGGGTGTACGTCTCGAGGATTGGGGTTTCTCCTTCTATGTTGAGTTTCTGGACAGTCATCAATTAAAGACTATGAGATTAGGGTTTCAGGTTAAGGGGATCGGTGGTCATTAGGACAAGGCATTTGTGAATGGATTTGAAGGGCATTGGGTCACGTTCTAGTGAGCTTACTGATTGATATTTTGGAATTCATTGAGGAAATAAGTCTGGTGTGAATTGGAAATTGAGATACAAGCCATTTTAGACCATTATATTTTCCTTTAGCCAATCCATTTTCTAAAAAAACAAATATCCATTCATTTTTCTTTTACCCATATCCAAACTCATTATTTTATCCATTTCTAACCAAAATCCATATTCCATATTAAATCACTTTCTACACATATCCATTTAAATAACCATTAACTCTCCTTTTAATAACCATTTATCTTTTTAAACCAATTTCTAAACCTTTTTTTTTTATCTTATCCACTTTTTTTTATCCAATTTCCAATTTACTCATATTTTATCTTTCCAAACCACTGTTAAAATCATAGTCCATGAGTCTAGTCCAAATAACCTTGTCTTTATAGTATCCATTTATTTCAAAAGCAATGTCCAAGCCTTTTACCAAGCTCTTATCCAGGTCACACATACTACACATCATAGCAGCAAAATGTAACAGAAAAAGAAAAAAATAATAACGGTGGAAAAGAAAAGCACTGCAGTAGAAAAAGAAAAGATACATTGCACATAACAACATTTCATTTCAAAACACGTACAAAATATCGTGACCAATTCCACTACAAATTCACAGCAAATAACTCTAACAGAATTTCAGTGAAAAATCCTATTCTACCCTCCTGTCGCTCCCGAGAGATTCGCATCCAACGGTACAAATGCGAGAGTGGCGCAGAAGACACAGAGTCGCCAGCAATGTGTATTTATCCCAAGAGAGGGAAAGGAAACACTGCATAAACCTGAAGAGAAAGGGGGAAAGACATGGTCTTCGCAACCATAGTCCGGGTTTGGGAGTCGGTTATGCGAGGGGAAGGTGTTAGCACCCCACACATCCATCGTACTCGATGGGATCCACACTTGTTGTCTAAACGGATGGTGAGCTGTCCTACTATCTATGGCTGAACAAAAGAAAACGGGGATGGGGGTGACTAAGACGGACTCGGTAGGACATATTCGATGCCCTAGGCCTACGTACTCCCTCAGTGCAATGGGAAAGTCAGAGTCAACGTAGTTCGGACGGGAACTGTGGGGGAAGGTTGCTCGCCAAGACAATCGCTGTCTTGTGCCTACATATCCTCAATCGGACGAGAGAGAGGAATCAGAGCTAATGTAGTTCGTGGGTACGACCACGAATGGGTAAGTGTTTTTTACATGAGCGACGAGCTCTTTTCTGAAAATGAATTTTGAAACCCAACAATCCCGAAGGATAAAAAGATTAGAATTTGTTTTTGTGTTTTTTAGACAGAAGTGTTTTTTAAGTTAGTTCATAACTTGTATTGCACCAAAGTCTAGGGCACATGGACGAATACTTAACGAATCATCCCAAGACAGGACGCTCGCTAAGCACTCTAGAAAGATGAGAGGAAGCCCCTCATTTCTCATTCCCCACGCTTAAGGATCATGCGCAATACACTTTATCTTTATTAAGTGTTTTCAAGAAGTTTTAAGATGAGAAGAGAGAAGACACAAAGGAAACTCTATAGGGAAACTAAGAGTCCTAATGTTATCATGTATGGATGACCTATGGTTAGTGAGGCTTAGGAGAGACGACTACCTAAAACCTAATGCTAATCCTACTCCAAGCTTAATCAAAAATTAAGTTGGACTAGGTAGCTCTAAAGGGAGAGAATCCAAGACTTAAACAAGTCTTGAGATCCATGGGAGGAAGAGAGTGAAAGAGAAGAAATGAGAAAGAGAAGGAGAAGATGAGATACGATAAATGGCAGCAAGCACATCACATCCTAAATGTCCAACTCAAATCATAAAAAATGCTTCAAAGATCAATGCAAAACCATTCAAGTGAGCATGCAAAGATAAACATGAAAAAAAGACAAGCATACTTGTATGGAATTCACAATTAAGCATACATGGACTTCATATCAATATGAAATGAGAAAAATAAGATGAAGATGAAAACAAGTTAGAACCAAGATCATATTATCATCAACCATTCTCATGTGCAAAAGGAAATCAAAGCATGAAACATTATGCACCAAAGAAAGCTACAAAAAGAGGACAAAGTTCCAACACTTAAGCATGCTCAAACATGATCCATAAATGGTAAATCTAAGTCTCAAAGGACCTCAACCAGGGGTAAACATCATACCAAAAGCTCATGCAAAGAATCACAAAGGAACTCAATCAATTAGGCATGGCAAATCAATTAGGGTAAAGAGGTGTCAAGATATAGTCATGCATAAGTCATTTAAGCACAAATAAACAAACATATATCAAATGACATTAAAAAATTGTGAAATTAAAACTCAAATGACCTAAGTCAGAGACTAACAACATGTCAAAAGATCACACTAAAATTCAAAGTTTAAGTACCTCAAACAATTAAGCAAAAATCACATAGGAACCATAAACCAATATGCAAAGGAGAGGGACTAAAATGCAATATACAAAGATTTTAAAAATATGAGAAAAATAATGCCAAAAGAATGAGATGCAAATCATGTATAGATGATGAGAACAAAAATCAACAAGGCAGGGTGTGCATATATGAAAAAACTCACAAAGAAATTAACAAACAATTAATTCAGAGGCACAAAATAAAATAAAAATGAAAAATAAAATTTGACAAAATTTTATAAAATCCTAAAGATGATCCATGAATTTTTTGGTGATTTTTAGATGCATAAAAATAATTTTAAAAATAAAAAATGAAAATGCAACACTTAAATAAAATAAAAAGGAAATAAAATGAAGCCAGGGGTGCAACAAGCAATAATTCACGTTTAAAAATGGAATGGGCTCAAGGAGGGGGTGCAGATAGCCAGCCAGTCCATTAAAGTATACAGCGCATACCAAACAAAAAAAGCAATGACCCAGTAAACTCAGACCAGCCACAAGATCAATCTCACGCACCACATTCAGTCAACCAAAATCAAGGTAATCAAGATTAACGCATCAGATAACAAGGAACACAATAACAAATGTAAGCATGCACACACCAAATCATCAGCAATTAAAATAAAAACACGTGCGAGGCATGTGAAACTTTTAATGCGCTGGCTGAATCACCACCATCAGATTAAATCAATGCATCAGATCAAGTCAACAGAATCAAAGGTTACGCAAGATGTGTGGCTCATATCTCACAAACATAGTAACAATCATGGAATATCACACACACAATCAATAAAATAAACACAGATTTTAAATAACGTGGCTACACATGAACCACCAGATCTGGACCACCAACGGTCCAGATTTCATCTCCTACCTTGCAACCTCCACCTGCCTGAAAATGAACCAGGTGCTGGAACTTGAGCAACTTGAACACGAACTTGATGAAATCCTCACTCTAAGCTCAAACCAATGGTAGATTCTTGTTCCTCTCACCACACTGATCAATAATGTGCAAAGAGAACTTCAAAAACTCTCAAGAGAAGAGAGATTCGAAGAGAGAAAAGTTTGGAGGTGAAAATGGATTCTGAGCAAATGAGGGTGCATGACCTAGCGTTGTGCGTGTGAGTAAGCTAATATACTCTCCATTAGACCTCTCATCATGATTAGCAATTGATTAAACCCCTGATTAGTGAGTTTTGAGTGGTTTTTCAATTTTGCAATTTGTGTTCAATCCCTTAATTTACTCGTGCACCTTCATGCTTTTCATGATGGATACCTCACAGTTGACTTGCTGATCACTTTTCAAAAACAATTGGGCCTTGAATTTGCTTGGATAATGAGATTTGGATCAATTTGCAAATTGTTTATTTGCTAAATACACCATGTATACGTCACAGTTTGGCATGAAACAAGGGTCAAAATTGGTGCTCATGGCTTGTACTTTGATGGTACAATATGACTTGAAGCAATTGAAGTGATTACAAGTCCTTTTGGATGAAAATGCAAATGGTGGAAAATTGGTACATGTGGAAAACCTCAAAATGCACCTTGCCTTGCCTTAGCCATAACTTGAGAACCACAAATGATATGGAGACAATCTAGTACTTTTTGGAAATGGGAGAGAAAGATCTTAAACTTTCATGTTGGAGGAAAGTTCATTTGAAGCTTCCTTGATGATGAAAAGTCAAGCTGAATGTAGTGTAAAAACTTGCTAAAAATGGAACCTTCTCATTATAGGTCATTTTCCAAATTTAGTAACTTTTGTATAAACCCATGATTCTTGATAAATGGTATGAAACTTGACCCTTGAAGACCATATGAGGATGTGAGACCTTGAAAACCCTAAAGAGAACCTCAAAATTCGATAGTTGACTTCCCCTCTCACTGTTGACTTTTCTTGGTTTACAAGCAATTGATCCCCTGAACATCTTTCACAATGAAACACTAGCCAAGTCTTTCCTCCATGAGTACTTGTAAGCAAATAGAACCTCATGAGAATGTATTTGAACAAGCAAAACACATCAAGAAGCCTTTTGGAACCAAAACCCTAATTTGGACCATCTGATTAAGAGAGTGTGGTTCACTTGAAATCTCTTGCCAATCTTGATCTTATGATGATATGATGAACCCCTCAAACCATCTTGAGGCTTGAGACTCCTTTAAGATGAACCAAGTACCTTGATCCCATGTTAAGAACTAATGCTATGCACAAATGCCAATGCAAGAAATGCAAAGAAACATAAGGCAGTTAGCTAAAAGTAAGAGGGAAAATTTTAGGGTGTTACAGCTGCCCCTATTCAATCAACTTGGTCCTGATGGTATAATAGTAACGGCTGTCATGTGTTCAAAGGATTCACAGAGATTGAATACTAAAAGAAACCTGAAATTTGCAATCCTCAAAGGAGGTACGACTCCACTGGGGAACAAGCAATAAATGCTGCACTGTCACAACACGTATGAGTGTTGGAAACCAATACAAACAATGTATTGAAATCTCATGAAATAAACACAAACGAGTGTTAACTATGCTGGGAATAAACACTGACGGGTGTCAAGGAATCAAAGATATCAGATACAGACGGGTACTGAGAAGATACACGGACGGGTGTAAAAAGGCTCAATACGGATGGGTATCGGAAAGGTACACGGACGGGTGTGAAAAGCTCAATACGGACGGGTATCGGAAAGGTACACGGACGGGTGTAAAAAGCTCAATACGGACGGGTATTGAAAGGTACACGGATGGGTGTAAAAAGCTTAATATGGACGGGTATCGAAAAGGTACACGGACGGGTGTAGAAAAGGTTCAATACGGCCGGGTATCGAAAAGGTACACGGACGGGTGTAAAAGGGTTCAATACGGACGGGTATCGAAAAGATACACGGACGGGTGTAAAAGGGTTCAATACGGACGGGTGTAAAGAGGTTCAATACGGACGGGTATCGAAAAGGTACACGGACGGGTGTAAAAAAGGTTCAATACGGATGGGTATCGAAAAGGTACACGGACGGGTGTAAAAGGGTTGAATACGGACGGGTATCGAAAAGATACACGGACGGGTGTAAAGAGGTTCAATACGGACGGGTATCGAAAAGGTTGTAAAGCTACTTTTATCGAGGATTAATCTCGCTGGGGAATGGAAGGCAATACAGACGGGTGTCTAGAAAAACAGTATTGAGTAAAAGACATAAAAACACGGACGGGTGTCGAGGGAAACACGGACGAGTGTCATCAAAAGGTCAATACGGACGGGTATTGAAACAAAAAGGTTCAAACATGGACGGGTGCCGAAGGAAACACGGACGAGTGTCTGACAATAAAAACCTTGAGGGGATAAGCCAAAGGACCACCTGGACGAAGGGGTAAAAATGAAATCAAGGATTAGCGACCCTGGCAAACAACTCTGCAAGGGAATGTCAAATATTGCTTTGAATGACTAAACCCAACACTTGTGGAGTAAAGTCGAATGATATTCTCCTGAAATTCGTCTTTCCTGACGAAGGAAAACTCAAACCTGGCTTATGCTTCGGATGCATATGTTTGAATTTTTCCGTAATGCTCCACACGGAGTGGAAATGCTACGCATTTAGGAGGATGCCATGCAAAAAATGCTTATGCAATGCAAAAAGACCGTTCCAACGAAATAAACGCTGAGAACAGAAGCAGCTCCATCGAGGACGATAACCTACATTGTCATCAAACCAAAGAAATCATGTTGAAGAAAACTTCACCCTACTAGGGAAGATCACAAACACCAATTCTGCTGGAGATGGACGAAACTCTGAGAGAATACCCGCTCTGTTGGGGATGGAAAAGAATACTGAAGATGGAAACTCTTCTGCTGGGGATCACCAAATACTTCAGAACTTGGCTTTGACGCCTGCCAAAAATGATTGGACTTAAAACCTGCTGGGGATACCAATCACCACCAGACTCTGCTTGGGGATATGAGCACCTTTATCCTGCTGAAGAATACTGATCATCATTGGCACTTCTGCTTGGAAAGAAGTAGTTGTCAACATCCACTCTGCTAGGGGATAAACACAAATTTCCTGACTAGCTGAGAAAAGAAACGACTGCCCCATACTCTGTGGAGAAACACCATCTTTGATCAAATAAGATGCTTCGTCAATCTCTTGCAGGAGAGGCTGTAAAAATGACAACTTCTGGCTACCTGCTGAGGAAAGATGAGCCAAATCACAACTCTGGCTGGGGGAAAACCTCTTATATCCTGCTGAAGGGGACGATCCTTAACGACTCTGCTTGGGGAATTACTTTTTTATACTCTGTTGAGGAAGACGATCCTCGATACTCTAATGGGGAAGAGTAATAAACTGCTGAGGATGATCAGACTTCAAAGTTGGGGAGAGCAGCTCTACTGGGGAGGTACCAATGAAGAGTGGACTTTGAATTACTTGAGATGACTAGATCTGACCGTTGAGGAAGAGAACACTCTGACTCCTCATCGTCTTCCTGACGATATTCTATCGTCTTACCTTGCTGAGAGTGAGGATTCCATATGTACTGCTTGAGATAAGAAACCTTCATAAAAGCCTTTTTCGAACATAGGACAATTCTCTGCTTGAGGAAGAATAACAATTCCCACACCTTGTTGGAAAAAGATACCCTCTGGCTCTTTGCTAGAGGGAAAAGACTCCAAAAGTCCCACACTGGGAACAACTCAGTGCTTCGAGTTTCTGCATATTGATTGTCAAGGCCGAAACACAGTTCCTTTAACTCTCCACCTTTCCCCAGACCACAGGGTCTACTTGAAGCAATCATCTTAAGAGGATTTTACAGAAAACCTGGTGTTCAACAATGCCCCATGGTTTTCAAACTCTTAGAGATGTATCCGGTCTGGACATAACTGTCCCATACTTCATGATCCGTGAAGTAAACCACCTCGAGAGGGTTCGTAATGACCTGAAATGTTCTGCCACATTATTCTGAACCTTGCAGAGGTGCTATTGATTGACTGTGTTCTGAAGGGAAAAACTTCTCGCGCCCTTGAAGTGACCTGCCCCAGTACAAGCCTTGTAGTACATTTGTCTCTGACCGACTAGTTTTCGAGAGATTTACCGAATCTCGACGTGATTTCCCCAATTTACACGCTTGTGGAGAGATTTATCGGATCTCGACATAATTGCCCCAGTTCGAAGAAATTTTCTCAACATGAATGACCCATGGTTACATTTTGAAGAGATTTCCTGGTGTGATTGTCCCAGATTGGTTACATCTCAACACAAAAGGCTGGGAACGCCTTTTTCCCACATAATCTTTCGGCAACATGTCCTCTGGAGTCTCAGGCACCTCAACTTGGCCAGTCTAAGCTTCTCGACCAATGTTTATCGTGTAATCTTCTTTGATGTCAAATAAATGTATGCAAGTAGAAAATATTTATTCTGAGAATGATTATTCAAATGCAACACATATGTTAATCTTGAAGCCCTTATTGAAAATATGTCACACAACCGAGTTACGACACTTATTTTTGAAAGGAAAGCAATACGCACATGCAACACCAACAAAAATCTTATTAGCACAACTCATGGGAGTCAGGAACGTTATCTCGTCGAAGTACGCCTTCAGACTAAACCCTGTTTCAATTAGGACTTTTAAGGGTTGTAGCATGGCCTGGTTCGCGGTTTGAGAAAAAAGGATTTATGGCTCAAAGTTTATTGGTACCCACCCACTCTTCATGATATTCTCCAGTCCTATGTTCAGCTAATTTGACACAAGCGCTCGTCTCAAAAGGTTTCCCGATTTCTAGGGAATCCATGCAACTGGTGATTCGACACCTGACGAGGTTTTGGACTAACAGTCGCCCCTTTTTGTCTTTTGTGTCTATAGTCACACGACTTTGTTCTTATCGAGGATTTTCTTTGTAATCCTTTTGGCTTTTCGCTTTCTCATTCTTTTGCTTTTTGTTCCCTAATTTTTGCATGGACTGACTCTTTTGAGTTTTCAATTTTGAAGTCCAGTGGGATGCCTTAACTTTTGCCTAAGTCACTTGCTTTCAAGTTTTTTCGACTTAGCAGGCTTTTTCTTTTTCTCTTTTTTCTCTTTTTTTTTTGAACAAGTCGTGTGACACCGTTTTACCTGACTTGTTTGAAAGGGCTGTGACTGTTTCACTCTTCGGTTGGTGAGGAGTAACCATTGTGGTTCTACACCTCTTAACCTCTTGATAGTGGAACGGAAGGTAATGGATCCTCAGATGTACACTCCTTCTGAAAGTTGAACACTTGGTCAAACTAACTGACGCCTACCCTGCCCCTGGGTTAAAATTGAGGGTTTTTCGTTTTCAGAAAGAACTCCTACTACTAGGCTCAAAGGGGTTGACAAAGGTCTATCTCCTTATCTCTCAAGTGTTTGTGAATTGGAAACAATGCCTGTACATCCTTAACAGGGTTTTATCCAAAAGCGTACCATTAGAAATCTGTGTTCTTATTTCGTCATCCTCCCTCCAAGAGTCTAGGCAAGAAAGATAGTATTGCAATGCATATAAACATGACATGAGTGCATAAAAGTAAGATACTTCAGGAACAACACATCATTGCATTAAAATCCACATTCAAACACGAACAAGTTTTTACATGCAGACAATGTTTAAACAAACAAAGGAAAGCTACATATGAAAACACAGTAAAGGAAGCTGATGATTGCCATTGTTGAGGAGACTTGACTCCATCTGGACTTATTGCCTCTGATGATGTCTTCGCAGCCTCGAGTGCTCACTCTGATAAAGAAGCTTCACCTCATGGGGGTACCATCTGGGGTGATGACCTTTGAGTCGATCAAATCTTGCACCTTGTGTTGGAACGCATTACAGTCGTCAATTGTGTGCCTAAACGTTCCCGAATGGAACTCACAGCTAGCGTTCATGTCAAAGTCCGGAGGGATAGGGTATGGCACCGGCATGGTATTCCTCGTTTGAATCAGAGAGTTCTTGAGCAGACGAGCAAACAACTGACTATAAGGGATATGGATAGGATTAAATATCCTCTTGGGTCTTCTTGGTCTCGGTTGCCCATGCTGTTGATAATTCTGCTGTCGATGCTGATTTGGGCGCCTCACCTGCGCTTGCACTTTCCTTTCCACATTTGGCTGAGGTACAAACAAAGGTTGCTGACGTAGAGCTTCTGCAGCAAAAGGTTGTGGAGAAAGTCCATGACATGAGGTGGATCCTGCAAAGAGGGGAGGAGTCTCCACTTCTGATGAGAACTTGATTGCCCCTGAATCAATGAGTTCTTGGACCTTATGCTTGAACCTTGTACAATTCTCAACATTGTGACCAGGTGCCCCAGAATGGAACTCACACCTAGCATTAGCATTGGGTCCCAAAGGAATCTTTGTGGAAAGAGGTCCCAAACTAACATGTTTGACTAGTTTAAGCTCGAGCAAATAAGAAAGTAACTGCGCATACGGCATTGGAATGAGATCAAACTTCCTCTTAGGCCCCTCTGACTTAGGATCCTCTTGGGGAGAAGGAAGTGATTGCTGAAGAGAAAGCTCTGAAACTTCAATTTGTGGAAGAGATTCACGAGGAAATCTACGATCTAGAGCAAATCCCATAGAGATATGAGGAGTACGAACCTCTTTTGTGGAAGCGAGCACATGACTGTCTTCCTTTTTTAACACCTTATCCAAGATTTCCATGACCAGGCCCATCTGAGTCCTCATCTGATTGACTTCCTCTCTTAGAAATTTATGTTCTTGGGACATGACCATCATATCTTCCCCAAATTGCCTCATCTGAATCTTCATTTTAGTCACCTCTGCACGGAGTTGTTCCATAACTCTGCTTTGATTAAGCCTGGTAGAATACCGATGAGCTGGTTGATCAATCCAGACTGACAACAAGAGAGAGCATACGAAACCCAGAGAATCCGAGATAACCTGCTATGCAAAATGAGATGATTATGCAAATGCAAATGCAAACACGTATGAACATTATCAAGGCGATCTATCCCTTGATTCCAGTTTTAACAACAGAAGAGAATTGAATTCCTGATCATATAAAGAGAATAAGCATCTGTTACAACACAAGTCTGAATAAGCATAAACAAAGACCCCGACCAACAAGTCTGGCGGTGATCCTAGAAATACAAAGAAAACAACAACAAGGAAACTAGGGCATATCATCAAGACTCAGCCGTGCTAGAATTCCCCATTCATCATTCTTTTTGCACCAATTCTGCACTTTCTTGAGAAGCTTCTTGGTATTAGGATGCTCTGGCCTCTGAATCAACTCCTGAATCAAAAGATCCCTCCTGTGCAAGATCCCTGTTAAATAACGGCTATGCAATTCCCAATCATCTTCTCCAGAAGCTCCACCTGAACTTGAACCTTCTCTTCTGGCTCTTTTCACTTCGGCTTGGATCTTCAGTTGTTCCATATCTGCCACGGTTTCCTTGAGCTTTTCCTCAATTGCTCTCCTCTCAAAGATCCCTGATAAAATCTCCTTATCCTTCTCCCAAAGTTTTGTCTTCAAGCCTTCAATCTGCTCCAGATACTTGTCCTCTTTCAACCTGTTGGCAGTAATTGCTGTATTCCGATGGTCATGGAACTCTTTCTTGCTAACACTTTCTTTTTGTAGTAATTACTAATTCTTGACATAGCATAAGCCAACTCTTTCTTTTTGGACGAAAGGACCTTGCTAACACTTTTCAATGCTTGTGCCACTTTCTCTCTGGCTGTGGCTTCTTTAGACAATTGTTTCTCCTTCACAGCCAAAAGTTCTGATTTCAACCTGGCAATATGGATAGCTTCGCCTCTTTCGTGTTTCAACTGACCAACCTCTCTGCCCAACTCACGATTCTCCTCTCGGAGTTTCTCCTTCTCAGACCATAACTTATCATACTTCTCTATATCAACAGTCGTGGGAGCCTCGATCATCAAAGGATACAAAGGTGGTTCCACCGGGAAAGGAAGAAGCTCCTCTTCTGCTCCTTTCTTAATCCACTCTTCATAGGAAGGAAAAGCCCGATTATTACATTTCCCGAATGAAGTTTTTCCCCTCTTGGTCACCTGCTTCCAAGCATTCACAATCTTCCTTATCATCTCTTGATCCCCAGTACCATTGAAGAATAAGGACTCTCTAATATCTCACTCTTCAGGTGGACCTCTCAAAGGATAACCAAACTGCCTGATAACAAGGGAAGAATTATAGTTAATTCCATCTTTTCTCCCTATCAAGGGTACATTAGGGAATTCTCCGCACTTGCAAATAATCTCCATCCCTAGCAAGTCATGGTTGAACCAAACAATGTTGTCAGCAGTCAAGCCCATTAACCTCTTTGACCACTTCGGAGAATCTCTCGTATCAATGAAAGCGCCAGCCTCGGGGAGATGAATCAAAATCCAAGTAGATAAGAGTGGTGCACATCAACTCACAGTTTTCCCACGCCTATTTTCATTCTTGTAGTGGACTGAGTGATACATATCACCTAGCAAGGTAGGTATGGGATTCTTTGAAATAAAGATTTTGACAGCATGCATATCCACCAGATTAGGAACATTGGGAAACAGGATAATCCCATAGATGCACATAGCCAGAATAGCTTGGAAAGTAGTCCAATTCCTCTCCTTAACATGTATACAAGCTTGATCAAACAAGAACTTCAATAAGAAACCCTTAGCTCCTTATTTCTCCATAATATTACTGCTCAGAGCGGATTCACCAATATAAAGAGCAATGGCCATTTCTTTTATCCCGAGGCGTTCTTCAGAAAAGAATACTATGTCATGCCTGATGGGGATTCCCAAAATAAATGAGAACTTCTCCAACATTGGAGCCAAGATATAGTTTGGGAAAGTGAAGCAACGCAAAGACGGATCATAGAACTGAAGAAGTGTATGAATGGCATCCTTCTTATACTTGGAGATACTGTAAACAAACTTCAGAAGTCTCCCATACTCTCCACCAAACTCTGTACGAACTCCAGGACCAGCCATACTAATCAGCTTGTGAATCAACGTCAAGGTCGGGTCTGGGAACGAATAAGCAACAGTCTTCTTTCTTTGTACATCCATGGTAAGGCAACCTCAGAAAACCAGAATCAAGAGTAAGATGCAAACCCTGAAAAATGTCAAACATGTTAGAATGCAAGAAAAATGATATGCACATGCAAACATGGGATCAAGGCATCACTGCTGGATGTGCTGTGCTGTTAACTGAACGAGAACCACAATCTAGAAAACTATAATTCTAGAATACCGACCCACTGAGATTACCAGAAACCCAGATAATCAAACACTGATGAGAAATCCAGAAAACTGGGTAGGTTGAAGGTTTCGGTTTCCTGCAAGCCTGCAAATACCCATCCCATCTCACATGTGGGTGCTAAAAAGGCGAGGATCCTCAATATCACGGGCTCTCAGGTCGAGAAATAATGATACTTTCACCATTTCTAGTTTGGCATCATCATCAATCGAGGAGGCCTCAACTGATTCCCCTAAAAAATAAGGTCATCATATGCGAGTCCCTCAACATTGGGTCCTCGGATCGACAAGTGTAATGGGTTTGCCATTTCTGGTCTGCCATTATCACAGGTCGGGAGGAGAGGCGCAACTGAGGTATCGGAGAAACGGTTTCCAGAGTCGACAACTCTCTAGATCAACACCCTAACATGTGCAAGACACACGCGTCAGAATGTGTCCCAAGATAGCCTCGTCTGGTTGTGAATTTTGTGAACACACAAACGCACCAAGATGGCACGTAGGTCCCACTACTCTCCACTCTAGTCCTAGGGTGTACTCAAGCCTGGGTATTGGGCTTATCTCTCAGAACAACCCAACCTGCCAAACAGAAACTAGCCAGCACAACACAACAATATCCAGTATGACAGTAATAAAATGAAATGCAATGCAATAAAAGCTGTAAAACAGTAATATACAACATAATAAAGTACAACAAATAAACACCCAACGAAAACAAACAAGCGCTAGGATCGACTCGCTAACGGGGATGGACCAGCAAGAGGTCAACCAGAGTCCCCAGCAAACTCGCCAGCTGTCGCTCCCGAAAGATTCGCATCCAACAGTACAAACGCGAGAGTGGCGCAGAAGACACAGAGTGGCCAGCAATGTGTATTTATCCCAAGAGAGGGAAAGGAAACACTGCATAAACCTGAAGAGAAAGGGGGAAAGACATGGTCATCGCAACCATAGTCCGGGTTCGGGAGTCGGTTATGTGAGGGGAAGGTGTTAGCACCCCATGCATCCATCGTACTCGATGGGATCCACGCTTGTTGTCTAAACGGATGGTGAGCTATCCTAGTATCTATGGTTGAACAAAAGAAAACGGGGATGGGGGTGACTAAGACAGACTCGGTAGGACATATACGATGCCCTAGGCCTACGAACTCCCTCAGTGCAATGGGAAAGTCAGAGTCAACGTAGTTCGGACGGGAACTATGGGGGAAGGTTGCTCGCCAAGACAATCGCTGTCTTGTGCCTACATATCCTCAATCGGACGAGAGAGAGGAATCAGAGCTAATGTAGTTCGTGGGTACGACCACGAATGGGTAAGTATTTTTTACGTGAGCGACGAGCTCTTTTCTGAAAATGAAATTTGAAACCCAACAATCCCGAAGGATAAAAAGATTTGAATTTGTTTTTGTGTTTTTTAGACAGAAGTGTTTTTTAAGTTAGTTCTTAACTTGCATTGCACCAAAGTCTAGGGCACAGGGACGAATACTTAACGAATCGTCCCAAGACAGGACGCTCGTTAAGCACTCTAGAAAGATGAGAGGAAGCCCCTCATTTCTCATTCCCCACGCTTAAGGCTCGTGCGCAATACACTGTATCTTTATTAAGTGTTTTCAAGAAGTTTTGAGATGAGAAGAGAGAAGACCCAAAGGAAACTCTACAGGGAAACTAAGAGTCCTAATGTTATCATGCATGGATGACCTATGGTTAGTGAGGCTTAGGAGAGACGACTACCTAAAACCTAATGCTAATACTACTCCAAGCTTAATCAAAAATTAAGTTGGACTAGGTAGCTATAAAGGGAGAGAATCCAACACTTAAACAAGTCTTGAGATCCCTGGGAGGAAGAGAGTGAAAGAGAAGAAATGAGAAAGAGAAGGAGAAGATGAGATACAATAAATGGCAGCAAGCACATAACATCCTAAATGTCCAACTCAAATCATCAAAAATGCTTCAAAGATCAATGCAAAACCATTCAAGTGAGCATGCAAAGATAAACATGAAAAAAAGACAAGCATACTTGTATGGAATGCACAATTAAGCATACATGGACTTCATATCAAGATGAAATGAGAAAAATAAGATGAAGACGAAAACAAGTCAGAACCAAGATCATATTATCATCAACCATTCTCACGCGCAAAAGGAAATCAAAGCATGAAACATTATGCACCAAAGAAAGCTACAAAAAGAGGACAAAGTTCCAACACTTAAGCATGCTCAAACATGATTCAAACATGATCCATAAATGGCAAAACTAAGTCTCAAAGGACCTCAACCAGGGGTAAACATCATACCAAAAGTTCATGCAAAGAATCACAAAGGAACTCAATCAATTAGGCATGGCAAATCAATTAGGGTAAAGCGGTATCAAGATATAGTCAAATAAACAAACATATACAAATGAACAAATAAACAAACATATACAAATGAAATTAAAAAATTGTGAAATTAAAACTCAAATGACCTAAGTCAGATACTAACAACATGTCAAAAGATCACACCAAAATTCAAAGTTTAAGTACCTCAAACAATTAAGCAAAGATCACATAGGAACCATAAACTAATATGCAAAGGAGAGGGACTAAAATGCAATATGCAAAGAGTTTAAAAATATGAGAAAAATATTTTTAGGAACCACAACATGTCCTCTAACAAATGCAAAAAGAATGAGATGCAAATCATGTATAGATGATGAGAACAAAAATCAACAAGGCAGGGTGTGCATATATGAAACAACTCACAAAGAAATTAACAAACAATTAATTCAGAGGCACAAAATAAAATAAAAATGAAAAATAAAATTTTACAAAATTTTATAAAATCCTAAAGATGATCCATGAATTTTTTGGTGATTGTTAGATGCATAAAACTAAGTTTAAAAATAAAAAATGAAAATGCAACACTTAAATAAAATAAAAAGGAAATAAAATGAAGCCAGGGGTGCAACAAGCAATAATTCACGTTTAAAAATGGAATGGGCTCAAGGAGGGGGTGCAGATAGCCAGCCCAGTCCATTAAGGTATTCAGCGCATACCAAACAAAAAAAGCAATGACCCAGTCAACTCACACCAGCCACAAGATCAATCTCACGCACCACATTCAGTCAACCAAAACCAAGGTAATCAAGATTAACACATCAGATCACAAGGCACACAATAACAAATGTAAGCATGCACACACCAAATCATCAGCAATTAAAATAAAAACACGTGAGAGGCATGTGAAACTTTTAATGCGCTGGCTGAATCACCACCATCAGATTAAATCAATGCATCAGATCAAGTCAACAAAATCAAAGGTTACGCAAGATGTGTGGCTCATATCTCATAAACATGGTAATAATCATGGAATATCACACACACAATCAAGAAAATAAACACAGATTTTAAATAACGTGGCTACACATGAACCACCAGATCTGGACCACCAACGGTCCAGATTTCATCTCCTACCTTGCAACCTCCACCTGCCTGAAAATGAACCAGGTGCTGGAACTTGAGCAACTTGAACACGAACTTGATGAAATCCTCACTCTAAGCTCAAACCAATGGTAGATTCTTGTTCCTCTCACCACACTGATCAATAATGTGCAAAGAGAACTTCAAAAACTCTCAAGAGAAGAGAGATTCGAAGAGAGAAAAGTTTGGAGGTGAAAATGGATTCTGAGCAAATGAGGGTGCATGACCTAGCTCTGTGCATGTGAGTAAGCTTATATACTCTCCATTAGACCTCTCATCATGATTATCAATTGATTAAACCCCTGATTAGTGAGTTTTGAGTGGTTTTTCAATTTTGCAATTTGTGTTCAATCCCTTAATTTACTCGTGCACCTTCATGCTTTTCATGATGGATACCTCACACTTGACTTGCTGATCACTTTTCAAAAACAATTGGGCCTTGAATTTGCTTGGATAATGAGATTTGGATCAATTTGCAAATTGTTTATTTGTTAAATACACCATGTATACGTCACGGTTTGGCATGAAACAAGGGTCAAAATTGGTGCTCATGGCTTGTACTTTGATGGTACAATATGACTTGAAGCAATTAAAGTGATTACAAGTCCTTTTGGATGAAAATGCAAATGGTGAAAAATTGGTACATATGGAAAACCTCAAAATGCACCTTGCCTTGGCTTAGCCATAACTTGAGAACCACAAGGACAATCTAGTACTTTTTGGAAATGGGAGAGAAAGATCTTCAACTTTCATGTTGGAGGAAAGTTCATTTGAAGCTTCCTTGATGATGAAAAGTCAAGTTGAATGTAGTGTAAAAACTTGCCAAAAATGGAAACTTCTCATTATAGGTCATTTTCCAAATTTAGTAACTTTTGTACAAACCCTTGATTCTTGATAAATGGTATGAAACTTGACCCTTGAAGATCATATGAGGATGTGAGACCTTGAAAACCCTGAAGAGAACCTCAAAATTCCACAGTTGACTTCCCCTCTCACTGTTGACTTTTCTTGGTCTACAAGCAATTGATCCCCTGAACATCTTTCACAATGAAACACTAGCCAAGTCTTTCCTCCATGAGTACTTGTAAGCACATAGAACCTCATGAGAATGTATTTGAACAAGCAAAACCCATCAAGAAGCCTTTTGGAACCAAAACGCTAATTTGGACCATCTGATTATGAGAGTATGGTTCACTTGAAATCTCTTGCCAATCTTGATCTTATGATGATATGATGAACCCCTCAAACCATCTTGAGGCTTGAGACTCCTTTAAGATGAACCAAGTACCTTGAGCCCATGTTAAGAACCAATGTTATGCACAAATTCCAATGCAAGAAATGCAAAGAAACATAAGCCAGTTAGCTAAAAGTAAGAGGGCAAATTTTGGGGTGTTACACCTCCCAATTCACTCCATATAAGAGCAGCTGCAACAGAATTGGAGGAGGATCATTCTTCATTTTTCTCGATCCACTCCTCTACACATCTCAACTTCACCCACAATTTCACTCTGAAATCTTCCTTCTTCATGAACCATTTTCATCTCTCTTCATCATACCCTGCATAATCCTTCATCATCAGCTTCACTGCCAAAAAACCAGAATAACACTCTTCACCATTTCATCTTCATTCTTCAAACTCAACCAACACAATTTCACACTCTTCCTTCTTCACGAAGGATCTTCAACTTCAGAAAAGCAACCAAAATTGCAACAGAAGCTGCAATTCTTCTGCTGAAAAAGAGTTCACTAACCACCGTCAATTCAATCTTCATCAGTCTCCATTTCCAAATTCATAATCTGCAGAAAATCAGGACACAATTAAGTCACGGCAATTTCATACACTTGAATTCATATCCGATCATCATCATCATCAACGATCGCTAAACGGATCAACATCATAAGCAACAATGTGAAGAAGAAGAAGACGCAAGGAGCCGAAGTAGATTCAAAGAAGAAGAAGTGATTCATAGCAGAACAAAAGTAGTAGAAGGAAGAAGAAGACGGAAGCGAGAACATGAAGTACGTGTACCTGAAGTCGCAGATTGAAGCGCCATCAGAGCGACTCCGATAGGTACTCTGAATCTCTTTCTCTTTACTGATTGTTGTTGAATTTGTTTATTGGAGCAAGTTGTGTTGTTGAATTACTTGCATTTTGGTGATATTGAACGTGCTGTGAATCCTAGTGCGTGTTCTTGCTTTTGCCTCTGCATTTTGTTCTTCAGTGCTTGGTAGAGTTCCTTTTTTGTGAGAAATAAGTTGCGGTGAGGGAAGGTACGCGGAGAAGCTTGAGAACTGGATATGGATCCGGAAACGGAGCCGGATCTACAAGCTTGGATTTCTACCTCTGTTTCTTCTAGTGTTCGCCGGAAATAACGAAAGAGAGGAGCATTGGAGAGGTTTACGGCGTGGCGTCGAACCTTTTCCGGCAAGCACGCGGTGAGAATTGAGGAGAGTGTTGATGGCGGTGTGAACAGAAGGAAGTGGTGGCAAAGTGAAAGAAGGTTACCGTATAGTGTTTTGTTTCATGGCGGTTGTTTAGGAGAAGAAGGAGATGCAGAGAAAAGAGGTGGAAGAGGGTTAATAGAAGGAGGCGAGTTATGGGGCTAGTTTTGTTTAACCTAATTCCTCTGAGTTACAATGGATTAGGATCTTAAGCCCCAAGTTTTTTTAATACTTTTCACACCACCTGATAACACTCCACACCCTCCTTGTGGCTTCATAAGCATCTGGGCCTCATAGCCCATATGAATTCTAACCACACCCTCCTAGTTTCTGTTCACACACCCCCTGGTTGCATGGAGGACTTTGGGCCTGCAGAGAATAGGCCATGCGTCTGTTTCTTCTTTTCCCCACCTCTTTTTTTCTGACTGCACCCTCTTGTTAATTTCATTTAGTTTTTGTTTTTCAATTTAATTCTAACCTTTTTTAATTAGATAATAACTAGATAATATCTTGGTTTTAGAATTAAGTTTAATATTTTTGAAGTTAGATTTTTAATTGGAAATTAACTTTTAATTTGGTTTTGATTAATCCTTTTAATTAGATTTTATTTTTGATTAATTAGATTAGAAGTTTTTATTAGAAATTAATTTGAATTAACACTAGGTTTAGATGTTAATTTTAGGCTAATTGGTGACTAACTTTTAATCTTGTTTTTTAATTGTAGATTAATTTGCACTTTATTCCAACTTGGTTATTTTTGGTTAATTGTTGATCTTAATTTTGATGCTTATTCTGATTAATTCCTGATTAATTACTTGATTGCCCCTTATTTGATTTTCTCTTTGTGATTGAGTCGTCTGGTGTTTACTTGTTGATTACTCTGTATTCGCATGCTCCCTTAAGGCTCCTAGTCCAACTTAATTTCTGATTAAGCTCGGAGTAGGATAGACATTAGGCTCTCAATCCAAGCATGACAACATTAGGTAGGCGTCCCTCCTAACCTTAACTATAGGACCACCTTTGTATGATAACATTAGGATAGAATTCCCGTAGCATTTTCTTTTTGACTTGAGTCCTCTCTTCTCATCTCTTAACATTTCTAAAGCACTTAATAAATATAACATATATTGCGCTCGATCCTTAAGTGTGGGAATTGAAGAACGAGGGGTCTCCCCTCCTCTTCTAGAGTGTTTAGCATACGTCCCATTTGGGGGCGACCATACGACTCACTCGTTCTCGCATGGTAGACTTTGGTGCAATGTAAGTTACGAACTAACTTCAATCCACTTCTATCTAAAAAACACAAAAAAAAAAAACTCAAACCTTTTTCATCCTTCGGGATTGTTAAGTCTTAAACCATTTTCAGAAAAAGGCACGTTACTTCCGTCTCGTCGCAAACAGGCATCGAACCTAACTGCCGGACGCCAACTTAACGTCGCTCATAAAAAACACTTAACCTTTGTGTGGTCGTTACCACGAACTACGGACACTCTGATTTTCTCTCTCTGGTTAGATTGAGGATACGTAGGCATAAGACATCGATGTCTTGGTGAGCACCCTTCCACCTTTATTTCCGTAGTCCCACGAACTACGGACGCTCTGATTTCCTCTCTCTGGTTAGATTGAGGATATGTAGGCACAAGACGACGATGTCTTGGCGAGCACCCTTCCACCTTTCTTTCCGTAGTCCCACGAAATACGGACGCTCTGATTTCCTCTCTCTAGTCTGATTGAGGATACGTAGGCACAAGGCGGCGATGTCTTGGCGAGCAACCTCCCCCCTTAGTTCGTGTCCGTCCGAACTACGTTGACTCTGACTTTCCCATTGCACGAGGGAATACATAGGCATAGGACGCCGATGTCCTATCGAGTCACTTCTTTTTCTTTTCTTCTTCATTTCTTCATTCTTTTCCGTTCCCGTTCCTTTTCCTTTCCAGTAGCAGTGGAGCTCCAGATGACGACACCCTTTGATCGAGACAACAAGCGTGGATCTCATCGAGTATGATGAACGCGTGGGGGTGCTAATACCTTCCCCTCGCGTAACTGACTCCCTTACCCGTTTCTCTTGGTCGCGAGACCATGCTTTTCCTTTCCCTCAAGTTTACGCAGTGTTTCCTTTCCCTCTCTTGGGATAAATACACATTGCTGGCGACTCTGTTTCCGCGCCACTTTCGTGTTTGTACTTGGATGAAAATCCCGGGAGCGACAACTGGCGACTCTGCTGGGGACTAGTTGACCTCTTGCTAGTCCATCCCCTTTGCGAGTCAATCCAAGCGCTTGTCTATTTATTTTCATTGGGTGTTTACTGTTGCGCTTTATTTTGTTGTATATTACTGTATTACTGTATTTTACCGCATTTATTGCATTTCATTCCATTACTGTCATATGCTATACTGTTCTGTTGTTGTTGTTTTGTTGGGTGGGTTGGATTCATGAGAGAAAAGCCCGATACCCAGGCTTGACCATACACCTATGATTAGCGTGGAAAGTAGTGTGACTTGTGTGGCATTTGGCCAGACGTAGTATACATGAAAACTCCACATCCAGACAAGGTTTTCTTTGGTAATATTTTATCTTGTGCATTTGGGGTAGACGATGGAATGTAACTTGGAAAACTGTCGACTCTGGCGACTGTTTCCCCGAGAACTCAGTTGGGGCACTCCTCCCAAGAGGTAGTAATGGCAGACCAGAAATGGAAAACCCATTATACTTCTTGACCCGAGGACCCAAAGCTGGGAACTTGCATAGGATGACCTTTTTTAGGGGAATCAGTGGATGACCTCTTTGTTTGGAGATAGTATTGTACCCCGAGGGATGAATGTATTATTGCTTCTCAAATCGAGAATCCGAGACTGAGGATCCTATTTTCTAGAACCCACATGTAAGAGGGGATGGGTGTTTGCAGGTTTGCAGGTAACCGTAACTTTTATCCTACCTGGTATTTTGGTTTTCTTATCAGTGTGAACTTATCAGCCTGGTATTCTGGTTATTCGGATATTCTGATATTCTGGTATTCTCTTCAGAGTAGACCCTTGAACTTATCCATTCAGTAGCACAACAGTACATAGCTTTATGGAAGCCTTGATCCCGTGTCTGTTGCATCTGCATCATCATTTTTGCATACATGTTCTTGTATTTCCAAGGATAGTAATTTTGAGACTCGCTGTCGAGCATTTCCATCTATTTCTTGTGGTTTGTAAGAAAAAAAAATTGAATCAAAGCATAATGATTCCTTGGAAATATTCGAACATGGCATTTGCATTGCATTTTCATACTCATATGCATGGCAGGTGTTTGAGGTTGGTCTTTTGATCCCGATCGGGTTTTCTTCATGGTTGCAGATTCAATCTTTTTAAGTCGTGTCCTAATTGAGTAAAATCAAAAGAAAGTCATGGATCAGGTGCAAGCCGAGTTGATTGAGATGCAGACTCACATGGCTCAGTTTATGGAGTTAATGCAAGGTGTTGCTCAAGGTCAAGAGCAGTTAAGGACACTGGTCCAGCCTCTGATTTCTAGAGTCGATGAGGATGTGGTTATGCATGGAGGTGTTCATACTGGTGCTATTCCTCCGGGGGGAGGTGTTAATGGTAATGGTGACCATACTGGTCCTCTGGGCGGAGGTATTCCCATTCCTTCTGTTGGTATCCCTCCAGGCAGAGTGGAGCAGGTTGTGATTCCTTCTATTATGGGAAGAGGAAACAGTATCTGTGTAGTACATGGCCATTGCTATGATGATCAACAGGATGATGTGTTTTCTCTTCCAGTTGGGGATGCTGACCCCCGACTTGATAATGATCAGAGAATCAGGATGATTGAAGAGCAGTTGAAAGGGGTTGTGAATTAGAATTCCTTGGGTATGGATTTGGATGATTTAGGACTGGTCCCTGGTGTTAAGATTCTGCACAAGTTTCAGGCGCCTACTTTCGAGAAATATAATGGTGCTACTTGCCCAAAGACTCATGTTCGGGCCTATGCGAGGAAAATGGCTTTATATTCTAATGACAAAAAGTTATTGATACATTTCTTCCAAGATAGCTTGACTGGGGCGTCTTTGGAATGGTACATGCAGTTGGAGAGGTCCCATGTTTGAAACTGGAGGGAGTTGGTAGAAGCATTTGTTAAGCACTATCAGTACAATACTGATATGGCTCCAAATAGGACACAGTTGCAAAACTTGTCGCAGAAGAATAATGAAAGCTTTAAGGAGTACGCCCAGAGGTGGCAGGAATTGGCAGCAAGGGTACAGCCTCCCATGTTAGAGCAGGAGATGATAAGTATGTTTATGGCTACCCTGCAAGGGCATTATTATGAAAAGCTGGTACCTTGTATGCCCGGAAAGTTTGTCGACTTTATCTTAGTTGGAGAAATGGTCGAGAGTGGAATCAGAATGGGAAAGATTCAAGTTGCTTCCGCATCTTTCGAAAATGCAAAGAAACGTTACAGGGGGAAAGAAGGAGAGACTAATGTCGTTCAGTACCAACAACCTTATGCTCCTCAAAAACAGAATTATCGGCGTCAGAATTAGCATAGGCCTCGCAACAACCTGGAAAGAAGGAATGCTCCTCTTCATCCAGTTCCCATGTCGTACAGTTAACTCTTGCCACACCTGGCTCAAAATTCATTGGTGGAGCCTAAGACTTTTAAGCCTGTTCCAAAACCATACCCTCTAGGGTACAATCCCCATGTGCAATGTGGATATCATGGAGGATCTAAGGGGAACTCAACTGAAGATTGCAAAGCCTTCCAGGCCAAAGTGCAATAATTGATTGACAAAGGGTACATATCCTTTCTAGAAGGAAACTTGGTTGTGCATGTCGACTCTCATCTGTTTGAAGACTTCAAGGGTCATCTCCTAAAGCCAGTAGTCCAGGCGGAGTCAAGCCTCCTCAATGGCAATCATCAACTCCCTTTACTGCATTTTCATATGTAGCTTTCATTTGTTTGTTTAAGCACTGTCTGCATGTAAAAACTTGTTTGTGTTTTGAATGATGATTTTAATGCAATGAATTTGTTTTCTTGAAGTGTTTTATTCGTGTGCACTCATATCATGTTTATATGTATTGCAATACCAACTTTCTTGTCTAGAACTCTTGAGGGAGGATAATTGTCATACCCCAAATTTTGACCACTAAGATTCCCATCATTGTGCAAATCATCATCACAATATGGATGTATCATTATGCCTCATTAGTCTCCCCAAAGATGGGTGAACACTTACTACAATCAAATTTAGGGTTTCCAGCCCTCCCAGAGCTCTTAGACAAAGGATCAATCAAGGAATGACATGATCTTCAACTTGTCTAAACCTCTCAAACATCCATAATGGATCAAAAGGACTCCCACTTCAAGGATTAAGCACAAGGCTGCTCCCTTCTAGGTGGATCAAGCCTCAAAATCGCCAGTGTCACCAAATTAGGGTTTTTGTCGACCAGGGCCTCCAGATGGAAATTTTCCTCTGGGCATGAGCCAAGACCTCAAGAGAGGATTTGAGGGCCTCTAGTACACCACATTGATCCATTTGTAACAATGGATTAATCCAGGAAGCTTGAGCAACAAGTCTCAATTTCATCAGTACCACAGTTAGGGTTTTGCGGGAAAAGTCAACTGTATCTTTGACTTTTGACTAGGACATGCTCCCAAGCCCTAAGACATGATTCAATATACCCTATAACACCCATGGAACATGTCCATCAAGTTTGATTTAGGTCAAGGACATGATTTCCTAAAGGATTGCACAGTTTGGAATTCATCTGATAAAAAGTCAACTGTGCACAAAAGTCAACTTTGACTTTTTGAGATTTTTCACAATTATGGATTTTTAACCCTAAAATGATGTTAATGTATGATTTGAATCATCATTCATCAAGAAAAATCAAAGAAAGTGGAATAACTTATAAAAGGGGTAACCATAAAAACTTAGAAAATTTTCTAAGTTATGAACAAAGTGGCAAGGGTACCAACTTTGGAGGATCATAACTCCTAAACCATAAAGCCATTTTTCCCCATCCAAAGCTTGATTTGTAGATCTCATGGCCCTCTACAAAAACTTCAACTATACCTCATTCCAATTCTTCATGGATTATGAGTTATGGATTGATCAAAATCACAAAAAGTGAAAATGTCACTTTTTTCCAACACTTAGTGAAATTTTCACTAAGTCAGAATCTGCCTTCACTTTTTTCCAAATGTAGGGACATTTTTCACTTGGATCCAAAAAGTATCAAAAGCAAATATAATCAAATAGTTGTTGTATAATATAAGGGCTCTCCAAAATGGCCAAGAACATCACCAAATTCAATTTGAGCTAAGAGTTATGGTAGTGGCAAAATGCCTTGCTGAAACCTCTGCTGCAGTTGCCATTCACTATTGATCCCAAAATAAACTTGCTCTACTATAAATAGAGCTCATTTGTGCTCAGTTTGAGTACACCAAATCCATCAAATAGATGCTTTCCCCAAAATCCCTTTCTCTTGGCAAAAATGCATTCTTTAGCAAGGTAACTCTGTGTTTTTGAGTTTGAGAGCTTTTTCAATCAAACCAATCACACACACCTCATAAACATCATATGTAGGTGATCCAAACTCTCACAAGTGACCTGTAATCACAAAATCACAAAGTCACCTCTCAAAACCTCAATATAGGCTTTTGTGCATTTTTCAAGCCATGTCTTGATTCATTCACTTTCCAAACCAAATAAAACCTCAAACACACACAAAATATCATCCTTGAACTGTCCCAAATGGTTCTCCCCATCTGGAACACCATTTGAGAGAGTTGCTATTTTGGTCACTTTTAACCCCTTTTGCAAGAAAGGGCCAGTTTGTGTTTTTGCAGGTACCAGCTGATTCCAATCACCCCAAAAGCTTCTAAGGGATCATTTGAGTGTGTCTAAAGCATCAAATCATTTCTGAAACAAGAGGCTTGGCAGATTGCACAAAAACTCCAAAAAGCTCAAAAAGAGGTAAGCCTCATGACTTGAACTTTCCAAAATATGCAATGCTTTGAAGTCCACTGATCATGCACAGCTCATACATGTTAAATATGTTGTGTTTGAACCAATTGATCATGTAATTCATGCCTGTATCAAAGTGTAGCATAGAAAATGCAATTATAGGCCTTTTTCAAAACCACTATCGGGTTTTGAAGAGGGAGTGTGATCTGAAAAAACTACCACCACCATTGGATTCCTTGTGAAATTCTGGTCCAGATGCATATAAATTTTGTCTCAAACCATTAAGAATTGAGAAAGTTATGACCTTCACGCTTCTGAGCCAAAGCTTGCCTTGGGCCAGGCCTAAAACCAAGGCATGACTTGTATATTTGTGGTTTCACTTCAAACAATGCATGTATCACCACCCTAGTGGTAAAGCGCGTGCCTTGTGACCTTGAGGTCATGGGTTCAAACCCCACCCATGCCATTTTGTGTTTTTTTTCATATTTTGCCATTTTTTTCTAATATTTTATGTTTTATTAATTAATTGGAAAATTAATAACTCTTTCAATTTTAATTATTTTTTATTGGTTCTTTTTGCAAAAAATCAAAAAAATGTTGAAATATTTTATTCCACACAAAAAATTAAGTTTATATTATTTATTTAATATAATTAGTATTTTTGTGAATAACTTCATTTTTTATTTGTTTTAAACATTTTAAAATGAACATTCATCTTGAAAAATCAAGACCAAATGAGTTTTAATATCTCTTGTGATTAAAACTTCACTTTTTAAACCTTAAACAAAAATCACAAGTGGTTTATTCAAATTCATTTGGTATTTTTCATTGATTTTCTTTTAATATTTACTTTTAAAAGAATAACAAATTAGGGTTTCTTTGATTTTCACCCTCATCAATCATTTTCAAACACTCATGGGCCTTTATTAGAGTGTAAGACCCAACCCTTTGTAAATACAAACCTTTTGGGCCTCACTTATTGTATAAGTCCCGTTGTGTTTCAATAATTCGGCGCGATCATCGCCCGTTTAAAACAACCATCTGGGCCTCTCCTCGAGCTATAAGACCCATTCAAAACTTTTTGGGCCTCTGATCGAGTGTAAGACCCAATCCCCTTTTAACCAAAATAATTTTGGGCCTCAGATATTGTATAAGTCCCTCTGCGTTAAAAGAAAAATTCGGCGCGATCGTCGCCCGCTTAAAAATAAACCATCTGGGTCTCTCCTCGAGCTATAAGACCCATTAAAAACTTTTGGGCCTCTATTAGAGTGTAAGACCCAACCCCTTTTGAAAACCAAATTATCTTGGGCCTCAGTCATTGTATAAGACCCACTGCATTTTCAAAATCTCAGCGCGATCGCCATTTCAAACGAAAAATCATCTGGGCCTACCCTCGTGTTATAAGCCCCACTCTTTTTCTATAAAATCTTTTGGGCCTCTTGAGAGAGTGTAAGACCCACCCCTTTGTACAAAAACCCTTTTTTGGCCTCAGTCACTTGTATAAGTCCCTCTGTATAAAATGATAGTGCGATCATTGGTAAAAACCCTGGGCCTCTCCTTGAGCTGTAAGCCCCAATTTTTCTCTCGAAGCACTTTCTCCTTTGATTTTGAATATACTGTTGTTTTCAATCTTTGTTGAACAACAAACAAAACAGCATGGAAGCTCTACAACTGAGTAAGTGTTTACCTGCTTTCATTTACTGCTTTCATATGTACATAACTGTATTGTGGGGCTGTTTCACTGTAAGTCTCCTTTCATAAACTCATATCAATTCTGTAATAATAGTATAACTATTTAGAGTTTCCCTGGCAACTACGTCTAGCACTAAACCCTGTTGATCACTCTTAAATAGACTAAACTAGATCCCCATAGGATTACCAGATACAATCTTCTCTTCGGCTGTCCTCCTAGGAATTGTCAAGAGACTCTACTCCCCAGAGTTGATCTATTCTCTGTGAATGGCATCTCTTGAGTTTCTTCCAAATTCTCGAACTTTCCTGGCTTGATCTATTCTTTGTGAATAGTCTGTCTTGAACTTCTCGGGGTTTGGGGACCCACAGGCTTCCTAAAAGCATCCCCGCCTCCTCTTGGGCATTGTACAAGGATCCGTCAGCTTCTTAGAAGTATTCACAGCCTCCTCTTAGGCTTCGTATAAATGATTTCTTCCTCCGAGAATGATAGCCTCCTCTTGGGCTTCGTACAAATTGTCCCTCGGCTTCTTAAAATATTCCAGCCTCCTCTTGGGCTTCGTACAAATTGTCCCGACGACCTCCTAGAGGTATAGGAACATAAATTAGTCATCTTAATAGAACATTCTTTCCAAGAGTCTAGATCCTGCTACTGTTGTTTCTTAAATGTAGTACAAAAGATGAAACTCTAGACTTGGACAGTCTAATTTCCTTGAGTCTCAAAGACATTCTCATGTTCCTTTCAAAACTAGGAGACGAAACCCGTAGACTCGGACAGTCCCAATCCCCTTTGGATTTCCCATTTCCTTAAAGAACAGGAAATATCCCTGATCCTCGAATCAAAATCCCTGGGTGCAAACATTACTCATATAAGAACTGATTTTCTCTTTAAATCAGCATATTGAACTTGTCACTCAACTGAAATAATAACCATTCGCCTCCATCTCGGCCTTTGTATGAGATATAAAAACACTCTCTTGTTGAGTATAAAAAGACTTTTTTGAGTCGATCACCTTTAGCATCCATCTCGGGCTTTGTACGAGATACAAAACACTCTCTTGTTGAGTATAAAAACACTCTCTTGTTGAGTCATCCCTTTTAGCCTCCATCTCGGGCTTCGTACGAGATACAAAGCACTCTCTTGTTGAGTCAACCCTTTTAGCCTCTCTCTCGGGCTTCGTACGAGACACACAAAATCACCCTCTTGTTGGGTCGATAGCCTCCTCTTAGGCTTTGTATAAGGAAACCCCGGTTGAGTCAATCAACCTTTTAGCATCAAAATTGTGCCTCGTTCACAGGATACAAACATCAACAACTCCCTTCATCTAACTGCTGTAAGCGGCAAGCCTCTGGATTATTTACATCGACGCCACTGTCCTTCTTTTAGCATGAGAAATTCCTAAGGAAAGATAGCATTGCTCTACACTGAGTTAAAGTCTTCTCCTTCAGGTTAAAACCCCCTATAAAGGAAATTATGGCATTGTTGGATTCACATATCCCAGTTAAAGTAATTCTCCTTTATAATCAGTCACCCCTGACAAACAGACCACTTTAGAGATGACAAGTTCGCTCTAAAGTCCAAACCCTTTCGCTTCATATCTTGGGCTTCGAACAAGATACAAATAGACCTTTCAGCTTCACATCTTGGGCTTTGAACAAGATATAAACCACCTTTTTAGCTTCACGTATTGGGCTTTGAACAAGACACCAAAACACCATTTCCTCCCATAGAATAGGAGGAACTACGATCGCTCTGATTTCCCTGTTTCAGAAAACAGGAATACGTAGGCATAAGATTGAAAGAAAAATCTTAGCGAGCACACTAAACAAAAACTCAAAATCCCATACCCTCAGTCCTAAACATCCAACCCATAAACCGTCCAATGTTTTCACTCTAAAAAAAAAGAAAGAAGAAAAAGGCCCCATTACCATATAGCATCCGTAAACTAACAGGCCGCTGTTTAAACTCAGTATGCAAGCAGGGTTAATTGGAGACATCTATTTCCTTTCCTTCATCAGCTTCAATAGGATAAAAAATGAATTGAACTGTAGTAACCCCCAAAGAGCCATAGTGCTTAAGAAACACGTCCAGTTTCGCTCGCTACAGAAAAGTGGCGCCCACAGTGGGGCCCTATTCTTCTCGTTCTTATAATCTAAGGTGGAAACTTTGGACAAATCCTTTTCTTGGCAGTGCCTTCACTGGGGATAGGACTTTGGTTGACTTCACTAGGATCTTAGGTCAAAACCTTTAAATTGGGAAGGAACCACAGAAAGGCGTCTCCATCGGGGAGCCATTTTCTGTCAGGAACATAGGATTCATAGCTCTTAAAAGGTCTAGGACATTAGGACAAATATATATACTTCTTTTCCTAATTGATATATGTGTTTATTTTTCTGCTAATGGGAATGCGTGTGATGCTGCATGTGGAAATATTGAGTATACACCTAGGAAAAACCCCTTTAGTGGTGCGGAAGCTATCGGAAATGGTTGTCACGCGATACCACCCTCTTCTGAGGACTCTTCGAAAAAACATCACCTAGCACGGTTCCCGGCCCGCTGGTGTTTTTCTCGACAAGAGTTGATGATGTTGAGAGACAGGTACAAAAATCACTAGTATAAACCTTTGGGACGGGTAGAGCCTTGACTCCATGACACCGACCCTTTGACCCCATGTTTTTTCTATGTTTTTGTGTGCTGCATTCATGCATTCATTTAAATAAAAAACATTAAAACAAAGGAAATCTTCTCTTCTAGTCTCTCTTTTTCAAATTAAACTAAGACAATGATTGCAAATGTCAGAGAAAAAGATTGCGCTCATGGATTTCGGTAGAAGGAGAACTCATAAGTATACCTTCAAGGTTCCAAAACTAGAGGATTTGAGAGGTTTGGCGAGAATGATTACGAACCAAGAGGCTTTCAGAGCCAAGTATGGAGGTTTGATATCTCTATTAAGGGTTCAAGTAATTGAAAGAATCATGGATGCACTCATTCAGTTTTACGATCCGGTCTATCACTGTTTCACATTCCCGAATTATCAGCTCGCACCAACGCTGGAGGAATATTCTCATCTGATTGATTTACACATCACTGATCGAGCACCTTTTTCTTGACTGGAAGAAATTCCAAAGGATCAGACCATTGCAAGAGCAATTTATTTGGACGAGTCAGAGGTCAGGACTCACAAGGTTTGTCGGCCCAGTTCTTGACAAAGAAGGCCCTATATTTCGCTAGTATAGGGAACGTGATTGCTTTTGAAAGCATCTTTATTTTACTCACCTACGGGTTATTTTTGTTTCCCAACGTCAATAACTTCGTCGATATCAACACCATTAAGGTTTTTCTCATTGGAAACCCTGTGCCGACTTTACTCGCAGACGCATATCATTCTGTACACTTAGGGAATTTGTGCAGCGGAGGGGAGATCACATGTTGTGTACCTCTACTATACAAATGGTTTATCTCCCATTTACCTAAGTCTGCTACTTTTTGGGATCAAAAGAATACTTTACGTTGGTCGCATAGAATCATGTCTCTTACCAACTCTGACATAGATTGGTGCAATAGGATTTATGAGGGAATCAGGATCATTGACCGTTGTGGAAACTTCCCCAACGTACCCCTCATAGGAACTAAGGGAGGAATCAATTACCATCCAGTGTTGGTTCGTCGTCAATTTGGATACCCGATGAGGCATGTCCCGCAAAATGCTCATCTGGAAGGTCTTTTCTTCAAAGAAGGAGAAAATGACAGAGCACTAAAGATTGAAATAGTGCACGCTTGGAAACATGTTCATAAGAAAGGACGGGAGTCTCTAGGAAAACCGGACTGTGTCTTAGTGGAGCCTTATCTCCACTGGGTACAAACTAGAGCTCTCAAGCTAAAGACGCCTTATCCTCGTCACGGAGTTCTTCCGCCAAGGGAGTCTGTCATGTACTTCATGACTGAAACGGAAAAACTCCAGGTTACTCTCAATAAAGTTCAGCGGGAGAGAAGGTCTTGGAAGAACAAGTACCGCACCCTCAATGTGGAGTGTATCAAAATACATCAACTACTGAAGGATAAAGATGCTCTGATTGAAATTTTGGAGCAGCATGCTGTAGAAAATCAGGATGACCAAAGGAATTTGCTCACTCCTTTCCCCTAGCAAAGGAATGACAACCCGACAACGGCCCAAGAGCCCTGGTCCAAGAGAAGGAAAGTACCAGAATCAGCACCCGGTTTCTCCTTAGGGAGGGCTCGGGGCCCATTAGCTTAGGTTTCTGTTTCCGCACCTTGTAATCTACTGTATTTTCATTTCCGCAATCCTTTGAATTCAATAAAACGGGGTTTCCCCACTGTTTGATATTTGCAATCTAATTGTCGAAGTTTATTTTAATTAAACAAAAAAAACACTTAATCATTGCATTCATCATTATCACATCATGTATTCTCCTTACCTACGAGTCTCACGTTTGTGTCTCGATTCTAGAGTCAAGCTGTCTCATTCGTACAATACTCGAGCCAATCGTCAGAAGAGGATGGATGATCTTGAGGAAGAGAACAGAGAGTTGAAAGAAGAGATCAACGCTCTGAGAGAGGATATGAGAAAGCTTCTTAACGACATGCAAGCCATGGCAGAAGCTCAGCTACAAAGAACTGTGATCTCAGAGATCACCTTAACGCCCATAGTGGAGAAGTATGATCCTAGGTATCAAATGCCGAAAGATCGTCCCTGGGGCATGCCTGTTAACTATATCCCGGAAGGATATGTTCCGCCGATCACTGAAGATCAGGGAATCATAGCAGAAGCCGCTGGGTATGAAGGTTACAAACTTCGGGAAAGCGAGGATTCCAGAGGCATATTAAGGACTCCTGAAGGTTACAAACTTCGGGAAATGCCAAGATTCGCTGCCGTAGTCACGGTACCACCCCCTGTGGTGCACACTGTCCCGGAAGGACAGATTCCACAGATACCTTCTGGTGGAAACGGAACTATGTTTGACATGATGGACGAGTTCCAGGAATAGTTCCTGGAGATGCAAAAGGAACTGCAAGCCATCCGCGGTCAGGATTGATTTGGAAAGGACGCCGCAGACCTTTGTCTGGTCCCCAATGTGAAAGTTCCGCACAAGTTCCAAGTTCCCAACTTTGAAAAATACAAGGGTAATTCTTGCCCTCAGAGTCACTTGGTGATGTACGCTCGGCAAATGTCAGCTCAGACAGAGAATCAGAATTTACTGATTCACTACTTTCAGGATAGTTTAACCGGTGCCGCATTAAAATGGTACATGGGTTTAAACCGTGCTACGATCAGCACATTCAGAGATCTTGGCACTGCCTTCGTCCAACAATACAAATACAATTTGGACATGGCACCAGACAGAGATCAGCTCAGATCAATGTCACAAAAGGACAAGGAAACCTTTAAGGAGTACGCTCAGAGATGGCGTGAGATCGCCGTCCAAATTTGTCCACCTCTTGAGGAAAAAGAGATGACAAAAATTCTCTTAAAGACCTTAAGCTCATTTTACTACGACAGAATGGTTGCTAGTGCGCCCAGTGACTTCACCGAAATGGTCGGTATGGGGGTACATCTCGAGGAAGCTGTTCGAGAAGGACGTCTAATAAAAGACGCTGGATCATCAAGTAGTACAAAACAATATGGTAGTACTCTCCCTAAGAAAAAAGAGCAAGATATTGGGAATATCTCTCTCGGAAAGCAAAGGCGACGTTATCAGCCAGTAGCGGCTGTGACTCCTGCTAGAAATCTCGCGCCTATTTCTACGTATCAACCTCAGGTTGTGCAGAGCCAACCTAATCAACAAAGGACACAACAGCCTCTTCAGAAGGCTCGTCCTCCATACAATAACAATCGTACAACGCGGCCACCAGGATTTGATCCTATGCCCGTATCATACGCAAAACTATTTCCGTTACTACTGGCCAAGGGGCACATCCAGACTAAGTCTCCTCTTACAGTACCGGAAAATCCGCCTTTTTGGTTTAAGGTGGACCAGTCATGCCCTTATCACCAAGGAGGACCAGGGCATAACATAGAGAACTGTCTCAATTTCAAATCCGATGTACAAAAGCTTGTTAGGAGCGGGGTCTTATCTTTCAAGCATACAAATCCCAATGTTCTCACGAACCCGCTGCCTCAACATGAGAAAGCCGCAGTCAATCTGATAGAGGGAGAGTCTAACAAAGTTTATCAAATTCACGATGTACTCTTATTGAAAACCAACTTGGTTAAGATGCATTGTAGACAGAGTGGATATAGCCATGTGCCACCTCATAATTATCATCAGTGTGATATCTGCTCTAAAAGCAATCAAGGATGTTCCGTGGTGTAATGAGCTCTACAGGAATAGATGGATCTCGGATGGATCCAAGAGCACCGAGTTTGTGGAGTTAACATGGTTTACACGAATTCCAACGTCATTCAGAACCACGACATCCGTGCAATGAATGCCAACTTAGTGAAAATGCACTCAAGGCAAAGCCAGTATCATAATCTGCCACGGCACGATTACAGTTCTTGTCTGACTTGCTCGGTAAACAAATAGGGATGCTCTTTTATACAAGAGGCCCTCCAGCGTCAGATGGATCTTGGATGGATCCAGGACTACCATGATAGGAATCCCTATCAGATCAACATGGTTCAAATCTTTGACATTCGTTTAATGAATACCAACCTGGTAGAGTTACATGCTGAGCAGGTCCGCCTCGGATTCCTGGTATCACATGATTACCAGAGCTGTAAAATGGGTTGCGAGAATGATCAAGGTTGTGCCCTCGTCCAGGAGGCACTTCAGCACTTGTTAAATCACTGGTGGATGCCAATCTATATGGATGAAGATACTCAGCAAATTAGTATCAATAACAGGAATCCTACTAGATATCAAAGTCGGGACATTCGATCGATGGAAACGGACCTCGTCAGGTTACATTGCATTCAAAACGGGCGTGGCCAGGTGCCACCACACAACTATGAATGTTGTAGAGTCTGTTCGGAAAGTAACCAAGGGTGTTACCTTGTGCGAACAGCTCTTCAGGGTCAGGTGGATCGTAGAAAGATTCGCCCATATCCGGGTTCTGGACCAATCAACTGGGCACCGGACTACCTCGCTGATCTAATTGAGGATGTTGTCGTAATCTCTAATCATCAGAGGGCCAGGGATGTTTTTGTCATCATCCCTCTACTTGACGAATCAAGAGTTCCTAACCAGGAACAGATCGAGATTACTTACGATGGTCAGAAAAATCAAAAGGCTCCCATAGTCATCTATCTACCGGGACCACTACCATATGAGACAACTAAGGCTATCCCTTACAAATACGGTGCAACGATAATTAAGAATGGAAAGGAAATTCCATTACCCTCCGTTGTGAATATTGCAGACATCAGTCGAGTAACATGGAGTGGTAGAATCTTCAACCGAGGAGTTGGAGAACCCAGCAGAGAAAAGGAACCTCAGACAGAAGTTCCCAATCCACCAGTCGGTCGATCCAGTAATCCCGACCTTTCAAAAAACGATGATGAGATACTAAAGCTCATCCAAAGGAGTGAATACAACATTGTTGATCAACTATTACAAACTCCTTCAAAGATCTCGATATTATCACTTTTGCTTAGTTCAGAAGCGCACAGGGAGGCTCAACAGAAAGTCTTAGAGCAAGCCTTTGTGGAACAGGATGTAACCATCAGACAGTTTGATAGCATTGTCTCTAACATCACTTCCTGCAATAACTTGGGGTTTAGTGGTGAAGAATTACCTGAAGAAGGTCACCGTCATAACATGGCGCTCAACATTACAGTCAACTTCCAGGACGATGCTTTAGCCAGCGTACTGGTAGACACAGGGTCAGCCCTGAATGTTATGCCAAAGTCCACTTTGATACAATTATCCTTCAAAGGACCCCCGATGAGAACCAGCGAGGTCGTCGTCAAAGCATTTGACGAATCCAGAAAAACGGTTATCGGCGAAGTCGACCTTCCCATAGCTATTGGTCCTCACACTTTCAAAGTCACTTTCCAGGTCATGGACATTCGGGCAACGTACAATTGTTTATTAGGAAGACCTTAGATACATCAGGCTGGGGTGGTCACTTCGACCCTCCACCAAAAGTTAAATTTCATCCAGAACAACCAGCTCGTCACGGTCTGTGGAGAACAAGCCTTGCTCATGAGTAACTTATCATCATCTACTTGTGTAGAACCCGAGGAGATTGTTGGGACTCAGTTCCAAGCGCTTTCGGTGAGCAAGGACAATCGATACGAAGAGGGAACTTCCATTTCCTCATACAAAGATGCTATCAAAGCAGTCAAAGGTGCCAATACAACAGGATGGGGACAGCTTGTCCTACTGACAATAAAACAAAGAAGGGTATTGGTTTTTCTGCAACCTGTACCCAGACAGCTACTACCAGCAATGAAAGTCTTCGTCCCATTCAGGATTTCTTCCACAGTGGAGGTTTCCTTCACCCAGTGCCTCAAGAAGTGCATACCATCAGTAAAGACCATTCTTCCGATATGGAGGAAGAATGGGAATCCTATCTCAACAAGGACGGTTATATGTCTCAGGACGAAATGCAGACTCCCTTTTGCTTTCCTACACAGAGTCCGAGATTTATACCACGGTCAGATGTCAAAATGATATATGGAGATTGTGATCCGGAAGGATGTCATGCTCTGCCAAATTCATTAGAGGAGGACACTCTAATGAAAGACAACTTTGACCATGACTATTATGGCCCAATGGATGGTCTGCCAATGTGGCAGCTGTATTCGGGAGACTTGGGGCAAGAAAGTCAGCCGAACAATGAAAATAAGTTGAGCATCATTAAAAAGAATACTTGTGTCCCCACCATGTCATGGGATCCTCACCCAGGGTTATCCTGAAGATACCCCACACGATGATGAATTCGCAACGTTCGCAGGATTAAAATTCATCAACTATGTTTTTCCCGAGGTCAACGTCATCGAGAGAGATGACTCCTCCAGTTCCAAAGAAGTGTGGGACACCTTGGGACAACCGAGTGGAAAATACGACTTCATGGTCAAATACACCGCTCCTGAAAACTCTCGTATCAGGCTCGAAGACATCCAGCCAACTGGATGGGGAGATCTGCCTGAGAACACAAATACTATGCAAAATACAACAGAGGAATCCTCCTACGACAATTCTGCCTGGGAGACAGATTCCAATGATCCTGTTCCACCAGAAATCAGCGTTATTTCTGAAGACAAATCAAGGAAGGTACCAAACTTTGTGATTCACCGAGGAGTTCGCCGCCAATGGGCTACTGTCGATATTCCGAAAGTTGTTCAAAAGTCAAAGTAATTGCCGTTTTTAACCTTTCACCCTGCCCAGGTGAAACGGTTGTTTTGATAGGGCTCGCTTTCTGTAAATTTCCCTCTTCGCTTTGCCCAAAGTGAGAGAGTTTTGTTTTATAGGGCTGTAGTTTCCAGAATCGACTTGTTCATAAATAAAATAACGTCGTTCTGTAATTTCCGCATTAATTGCTGTTTTCTCTTTTTCTTTTCTCAGAAAATGGTAAATCCTAAAAAATAACTCAATAATAAAAACAAGCAGTAAAAGAGAAAAAACACTGCACACACTTTTACATTCTCTCTATCTCTTCTAAAACACGAATCATCACGTCATGTAGATTGCTTGTTTTAAACCCCGTTGAAACATACGATCCGATGCCTTCTCTCGACTTTGAGTTCCTGGTATTTGGGACTGAAGAAGAAGTTGACGACAAAATTCTAGAAGAGATCTCTCGACTACTCAGACAAGAGGAAAGGTCCATTGAGCCTCACAAAGAGTTGTTGGAAATAGTCAACTTGGGCTCAGAAGAAGAGAGAAAAGAAGTCAAGATTGGGGCGCTACTCAGTCCAATTGCCAAAGAGAATTTGATAAAGCTTCTCAAAGTGTTCCCCAATGTATTCGCTTGGTCCTATCAGGATATGCCAGGGTTGGATACCAGTATCGTGGAACATCATTTACCGTTGAGATCGGAATATCCGCCAGTAAAACAGAGGTTGAGACGGACTCATCCGGACATGGCCATCAAAATCAAAGAGGAGGTATAGAAACAGATTGACGCGGTTTCCTCGCCACATCAGAATATCCTCAATGGTTAGCCAACATTGTACCCGTTCCAAAAAAGGACAGAAAAGTCAGAATGTGTGTCGATTATAGAGATATAAACAAGGCTAGTCCAAAGGATGACTTTCCTTTACCACACATTGACATGCTGGTAGATAGTACATCAAAGTTTAAAGTTTTCTCCTTCATGGATGGATTCTCGGGCTATAACCAGATCAAAATGGCGCCGGAAGACATGGAGAAAACTTTGTTCATTACCCCATGGGGTACCTTTTGTTACAAGATAATGTCGTTCGGTTTGAAGAACGTCGGGGCAACCTATCAATGGGCCATGACTACTCTTTTTCATGACATGATACCCAAAGAAATCGTGGTATATGTCGATGATATGATTGCAAAATCTAAGACAGAAGAGGAGCATGTGACCCACCTGTCAAAACTATTTGAGCGGTTGAGAAAATACAGACTCCGCTTGAATCCCAACAAGTGCACCTTCGGTGTCCGTTCAGGGAAACTTTTAGGGTTCATCGTCAGCCAGAAAGGAATTGAGGTTGATCCTGACAAGGTCAAGGCCATTCAAGAAATGCCTTCTCCAAAGACTGAACAACAAGTCAGAGGATTCCTGTGACGTTTGAACTACATCTCCAGATTCATATTCCTCATGACCACGACGTGTGCGCCGATTTTCAAACTGCTAAAAAAGAATCAGGATTGCGTTTGGACAAAAGATTGTCAAACCACTTTCGACAATATTAAGGAATACCTATCGAATCCGCCGATTCTATCACCTCCAGTGGAAGGAAGACCGCTGATCATCTACTTAACAGTCCTAGAGGACTCAATGGGATGTGTACTTGGCCAACAAGATGAAACCAAAAGGAAAGAGTCTGTCATCTACTATTTGAGCAAGAAATTCACCGACTGCGAGACTCGGTACACTATGCTCGACAAAACTTGATGCGCTTTGGCTTGGGCAGCCAAACGTCTTCGACAATACATGATTTGCCACACTACTTGGTTAATCTCCGAAATGGATCCAATCAAGTATGTATTTGAAAAACCTGCTCTCACGGGAAGGATTGCCCGTTGGCAGATGTTCCTATCAGAATATGACATAGAGTATCATGCTCAAAAAGCCGTTAAGGGGAGTGTTTTAGCCGATCATTTGGCTCATCAACCGATTGACGATCAAGAATCAATCAGGTTTAACTTCCCAGACGAAGATGTCATGTATCTAAAAATGAAAGATTGCGATGAACCGCTACCCAGTGAAGGGCCAGAACCAGGTTCCCAATGGGGACTTATCTTTGACGGAGCAGTTAATCATTACGGAAATAGATTGGGGCAATCAGGGTACCTACATTCCTTTCACTGCCAGACTTACGTTCAAATGCACAAACAACGAGGCCGAATACAAAGCTTGTATTATGGGTCTCGAGGAAGCGATTGATTTGAGGATCAAAAACTTGGACGTATATGGCGACTCAGCCCTAGTTATCAATCAGATAAAAGGAGATTAGAACACATACCAATCAGGATTGATTCCTTACAAAGACTATGCAAGAAGGTTGCTACCCTTCTTCAACAGAATCGAGTTTCGTCATATCCCTCGTGAGGAGAATCACATGGCTGATGCATTAGCCACTCTCTCTTCCATGATTAGTGTAGGTCAATGGAACGACCTACCTAAGATCGACATAATACGCCTTGAAAGGCCCGCTTACATCTTCACGATTGAAGCAGTCATAGACGACAAACCTTGGTATCACGATATCAAATGCTTCCTTCAGAAACAAGAGTACCCACATGGGGCGTCTAGAAAGGATAGAAAAACCCTCAGAAGACTGGCTGGAAACTTCTTTCTGAGCGGCGATACACTCTATAAGAGAAATTTTGACATGGTCTTGCTCCGATGTGTAGACAAACCAGAAGCAAACATGCTGATAAAAGAAATTCATGAAGGATCCTTTGGCACACATGCCAATGGACGTACAATGGCTAGAAAAATTCTAAGAGCAGGGTACTATTGGTTGACCATGGAATCCGACTGCTACAAGTACATGAGGAGGTGTCACAAGTGTCAGATATACTCAGATAAAATTCATGTACCACCAACACATCTCAAAGTTCTTTCTTCCCCATGGCCTTTTTCCATATGGGGAATCGACATGATTGGCATGATTGAGCCCAAGGCTTCGAATGGACACCGGTTCATCCTGGAAGCCATTGACTATTTCACCAAGTGGGTCGAAGCAGCGTCATACGCTAATGTAACCCGGCGAGTGGTGGTCCGATTTATCAAAAACAATCTCATCTGTCATTGTGGTGTTCCAAGCCAGATCATTATCGATAATGGATCTAACTTGAACAATAAGATGATGAAAGAGTTGTGCGCTGAGTTCAAGATCGAACACCATAACTCATCTCCCTACTGACCCAAGATGAACGGAGCAGTAGAAGCGGCTAACAAGAACATCAAGAAGATTGTTCAAAAGATGGTTGTAACCTACAAAGATTGGCACAAAATGCTACCCTTTGTTCTTCACGGTTATCGCACATCTGTCCACACTTCAACAGGGGCAACCCCTTTCTCTCTAGTATATAGCATGGAAGCAGTGCTCCCCATCGAAGTAGAGATCCCATCAATTCGGGTATTGATGGAAGCTAAGCTTACAGAAGCTGAATGGTGTCAAAGTCGACACGACAAACTGAATCTGATCAAAGAGAAGCGAATAACGGCACTATCCCACAGTCAGTTGTATCAACAGAGAATGAAGAAGGCGTTTGACAAAAAGGTCCGACCTCGCGTCTTCAGGAAAGGAGACCTCGTGCTCAAGAAGATACAATCATTTCTCACTGATTCCCGGGGCAAATGGACCCCAAACTATGACGGCCCCTATGTGGTCAAGAAAGCTTTCTCAGGCGGCGCCTTGAGACTTGCAACCATGGACGGAGAGGAATTTGCCTACCCCGCGAATGTTGTTGTAGTCAAGAAATACTTCGCCTAAAAAAAACGTCTTGGTGGATTGAAAACTCGAAAGGGCGGTCCAGGAAAAAATTAGAGACATGATCAAAAATCATCCCGGTGGATTGGAAGTCTCAAAGTATAATCCATGCAAAATTTAGGGATAATGGCAAGTAACTACGTCTGATCAGTTCAACTCCTCAGCAGTAATGCCATCCATCGAAAGGAAACTCCACACAAGGTCATCTTCGACAGAAGCTCAGGATGCCCTGAACTCAAAGTTGGTAGAAGGATAGTGGTCGTTATGTTTCGATGTAGCCCTTTTCCCTTAAATTACCATTTTCTAACTTTGTAAATACTCTATGGAGTCACGCGTTTGGCTGATTTCCATCCTATCAATAAAATTTGAGCCCTTGTGCTTTTGTTTATAATTCTCATTTGTTTTAGCTTTATAGAACGGCATTTTAACATGATCAACGATTCTTGAAACGAAGCAAAAATGAATTTACTTGTTAAAATTGTTTTGCTTTTAAAAAAGTAAATAAATAAAAAAAGAGACGGCAATTTCTTTTGACGGTTGAACATCGAAAGAACATCGATCGCTTCTCCAAAGGCATTCGAGCTTCAGAGTGCAGAATCAAAGTACTCCTTCTAAACCAGTGCGCCTGAATGAAGGGTCAGTTATGTCAGATGCGAATACTCCATTTGACACCCCCGGCAGAGTTCTTACCTCCTAAGACTAATCAACGGTTGTTCCCCGCGGGAACTACTTTCTCCTAAGCAAGGCAGAATTACTATTTTGAACCAGCGGTACTTCTTCGTCCCACTGTGGCCGAGTATCCAGTCGTGTTCATCTACTAGTTTGTATGTCATGTCAGTTTTGTCAGTATATACATACATACATCATGTATTATTGATTTACATTCATATTCATATTGCATCACTATCACTTTAGTCGGTCTTATCCCCTAGTGATAACAGGCTTCTCAATCGAGTTGTCAAGCCCTTTCCTCGTCAGGAAGTGTTGCGTCTGAACAATCTCTCTCCCCCAGTTTATTTCTGGATTGAAGTTGGCCCTTGACCACTTGATAACTTGAACCTCTGAAAGACCAGAAAACCTTCAACCAATGTCATTCTTCGCTATTGAAGACAACATCCTTGCTTTCCCGGATTAAGGAAAATCCCCAGAGAAAGCCTCTTAATCAAGAGATTCGGTGGTACGGCAGTTTTTCTCCAAAGAAGACACTGATGAAAAGGTCATCGGCACCTCAAAATTGGATCCCATCATATGGCGTTTCTCTGGGAAGATCCCGAGAAAAGTATGATGTAAGACTCCGAGCGGAAGCAGTCTCTCAAGAAACTCGCTTTCCCCAGTAGAAACAAATGGCGTCTCCAATAGAGAAGTTTGTGTACCTCTACAACTCAGACGATTGGGTTCCCCAGCGAGTCTGACCCCAAAAATTTTCTATCAAATGGCATCTCCCCAGGAATATTCGGCGAGAAGTTTGAGGAAAACCGCTACGTATAGCGTCCCTTGTCAAGAAAGTTTATTGACAAAAGAAACTAAGACCAGTTCCTTGGTAGTAAACCAGGATCGATGAGAAGTTTATTTCAGAAACTGAGACCAGTTCCTTGGTAGGAAACCAGGAACGAGGGGAAGTTTACATCAGAAACTGGGACCAGTTCCTTGGTAGGAAACCAGGAACGAGGAGAAGTTTATTCCAGCAACTGAGACCAGTTCCTAGGCACGAAACCAGGATCGAGGGGAAGTTTAACTTTTCTAAGCATCATTACTTAGAAAAAGAAGAAGGATGCGTGAACTACCATTCTTAACCACCATCAAAATTTCGGGTATTCCGATATTTAATCCTCTTACACCCCGAGTGCCCAAACACCTTCGTCATTCGCACCTTCGGGTCCAAGAGGATTAAATAGGGGCATCTGTCATACCCCAAATTTTGACCACTAAGATTCCCATCATTGTGCAAATCATCATCACAATATGGATGTATCATTATGCCTCATTAGTCTCCCCAAAGATGGGTGAACACTTACTACAATCAAATTTAGGGTTTCCAGCCCTCCCAGAGCTCTTAGACAAAGGATCAATCAAGGAATGACATGATATTCAACTTGTATAAACCTATAAAACATCCACAATGGATCAAAAGGACTTCCACTTCAAGGATTAAGCACAAGGCTGCTCCCTTCTAGGTGGATCAAGCCTCAAGATCGTCAGGGCCTCCAGATGGAAATTTTCCTCTGGGCATGAGCCAATACTTCAAAACATAACCTAATATGCTCCATGGAACCTCATGACCCCAATCATCAAGTCAATTTTGCCTCAGGGGATGCAGTCATAAAAAAATCAGGAATTAGGGTTTCTTGACCTAATTCACCCCTAAGTTGACTTTTGGGACAAATCATGAGCCAAGACCTCAAGAGAGGATTTGAGGGCCTCTAGTACACCACATTGATCCATTTGTAACAATGGATTAATCCAGGAAGCTTGAGCAACAAGTCTCAATTTCATCAGTACCACAGTTAGGGTTTCGTGGGAAAAGTCAACTGTATCTTTGACTTTTGACCAGGACATGCTCCCAAGCCCTAAGACATGATTCAATATACCCTATAACACCCATGGAACATGTCCATCAAGTTTGATTTAGGTCAAGGACATGATTTCCTAAAGGATTGCACAGTTTGGAATTCATCTGATAAAAAGTCAACTGTGCACAAAAGTCAACTTTGACTTTTTGAGATTTTTCACAATTATGGATTTTTAACCGTAAAATGATGTTAATGTATGATTTGAATCATCATTCATCAAGAAAAATCAACGAAAGTGGGATAACTTGTAAAAGGGGTAACCATAAAAACTTAGAAAATTTTCTAAGTTATGAACAAAGTGGCAAGGGTACCAACTTTGGAGGATCATAACTCCTAAACCACAAAGCCATTTTTCCCCATCCAAAGCTTGATTTGTAGATCTCATGGCCCTCTACAAAAACTTCAACTAGACCTCATTCCAATTCTTCATGGATTTTGAGTTATGGATTGATCAAAATCACAAAAAGTGAAAATGTCACTTTTTCCAACACTTAGTGAAATTTTCACTAAGTCAGAATCTGCCTTCACTTTTTTCCAAATGTAGGGACATTTTTCACTTGGATCCAAAAAGTATCAAAACCAAATATGATCAAACAGTTGTTGTATCATATAAGGGCTTTCCAAAATGGCCAAGAACATCACCAAATTCAATTTGAGCTAAGAGTTATGGTAGTGGAAAAATGCCTTGCTGAAAACTGCCAAGGCAAGGCAGAATTTTGTATTTTTGGTCGATTTGCCAAAATCAGCCAATTCCAAGCCTTGTCGTCATCTTGGACACATCTGAGGATCAAATCTAAAGGGGACAATCACTGAGCCAAGCCTCCAAAGTCCTTGGAACAAGAAGTAGCATGCCAAACCTAGAATTGCCTAAAAGAGGGACAAGACTCCAATTTTGGATTTGAGCATTTAATAGATGCTTAGAGGTGGCATGGACTGACACATTTGCAACTGAATTCAGTCAAGATTCCTCCAACAAGTAGGGAACCAAAGCTCTGTGCTCTAACCTCTAGTCAATGGCTAGAGGAGACTTGGATTTTCATTTGCCAACATTGGCCAAACCTCTGCTGCAGTTGTCATTCACTATTGATCCCAAAACAAACTTGCTCTACTATAAATAGAGCTCATTTGTGCTCAGTTTGAGTACGCCAAAGCCATCAAACAGATGCTTTCCCCAAAATCCCTTTCTCTTGGCAAAAATGCCTTCTTTAGCAAGGTAACTCTGAGTTTTTGAGTTTGAGAGCTTTTTCAATCAAACCAATCACACACACACCTCATAAACATCATATGTAGGTGATCCAAATTCTCACAAGTGACTTGTAATCACAAAATCACAAAGTCACATCTCAAAACCTCAAAATAGGCTTTTGTGCATTTTTCAAGCCATGTCTTGATTCATTCACTTTCCAAACCAGATAAAACCTCAAACACACTCCAAATATCATCCTTGAACTGTCCCAAATGGTTCTCCCCATCTGGAACACCATTTGAGAGAGTTGCTATTTTGGTCACTTTTAACCCCTTTTGCAAGAAAGGGCCAGTTTGTGTTTTTGCAGGTAACAACTGATTCCAATCATCCTAAAAGCTTCTAAGGGATCATTTGAGTGTGTCTAAAGCATCAAATCATTTCTGGAACAAGAGGCTTGACAGATTGCACAAAAACTCCAAAAAGCTCAAAAAGAGGTAAGCCTCATGACTTGAACTTTCCAAAATATGCAATGCTTTGAAGTCCACTGATCATGCACACCTCATACATGTTAAATATGTTGTGTTTGAACCAATTGATCATGTAATTCATGCATGTATCAAAGTGTAGCATAGAAAATGCAATTATAGGCCTTTTTCAAAACCACTATCGGGTTTTGATGAGGGAGTATGATCTAAAAAAACTACCACCACCATTGGATTCCTTGTGAAATTCTGGTCCAGATGCATATAAATTTTGTCTCAAACCATTAAGAATTGAGAAAGTTATGACCTTCACGTTTCTGAGCCAAAGCTTGCCTTGCCTTGCCTTGGGCCAGGCCTAAAACCAAGGCATGACTTGTATATTTGTGGTTTCACTTCAAACAATGGATGTATCACCACCCCAGTGGTAAGGCGCGCACCTTGTGACCTTGAGGTCGTGGGTTCAAACCCCACCCATGCCATTTTGTGTTTTTTTCATATTTTGCCATTTTTTCCAATATTTTATGTTTTATTAATTAATTGGAAAATTAATAACTCTTTCAATTTTAATTATTTTTTATTGGTTCTTTTTGCAAAAAATCACAAAAATGTTGAAATATTTTATTCCACAAAAAAAATTAAGTTTATATTATTTATTTAATATAATTAGTATTTTTGTGAATAACTTCATTTTTTATTTGTTTTAAACATTTTAAAATGAACATTCATCTTGAAAAATCAAGACCAAATGAGTTTTAATATCTCTTGTGATTAAAAATTCATTTTTCAAACCTTAAACAAAAATCACAAGTGGTTTATTCAAATTCATTTGGTATTTTTCATTGATTTTCTTTTAATATTTACTTTTAAAAGAATAACAAATTAGGGTTTCTTTGATTTTCACCCTCATCAATCATTTTAAAACACTCATGGGCCTCTATTAGAGTGTAATACCCAACCCTTTGTAAATAAAAACCTTTTGGGCCTCACTTATTGTATAAGTCTCGTTGTGTTTCAATAATTCGGCGCTATCGTCGCCCGTTTAAAACAACCATCTGGGCCTCTCCTCGAGCTATAAGACCCATTCAAAACTTTTTGGGCCTCTGATAAAGTGTAAGACCCAATCCCCTTTTAACCAAATCAATTTTGGGCCTCAGATATTGTATAAGTCCCTCTGCGTTAAAAGAAAAATTCGGCGCGATCGTCGCCCGCTTAAAAATAAACCATCTGGGTCTCTCCTCGAGCTATAAGACCCATTAAAAACTTTTGGGCCTCTATTAGAGTGTAAGAGCCAAACCCTTTTGAAAACCAAATTATCTTGGGCCTCAGTCATTGTATAAGACCCACTGTGTTTTCAAAATCTCGGCGCGATCGCCATTTCAAACGAAAAATCATCTGGGCCTACCCTCGTGTTATAAGCCCCACTCTTTTTCTTTAAAACCTTTTGGACCTCTTGAGAGAGTGTAAGACCCACCCCTTTGTAAATAAAACCTTTTTTGGCCTCAGTCACTTGTATAAGTCCCTATGTACAAAATGATAGTGCGATCATTGGTAAAAACCCTAGGCCTCTCCTTGAGCTGTAAGCCCCAATTTTTCTTTCAAAGCACTTTCTCCTTTGATTTTGAATATACTGTTGTTTTCAATCTTTGTTGAACAACTAACAAAACAACATGGAAGCTCTACAACCGAGTAAGTGTTTACCCGCTTTCATTTACCGCTTTCATATGTATATAATTGTATTGTGGGGCTGTTTCACTGTAAGTCTCCTTTCATAAACTCATATCAACTTTGTAATAATAGTATAGCTATTTAGAGTTTCCCCGGCAACTACGTCTAGCACTAAGCCTTGTTGATCACTCTTAAATAGACTAAACTAGATCCCCATAGGATTACCAGATACAGTCTTCTCTTCGGCTATCCTCCTAGGAATTGTCAAGAGACTCTACTTCCCAGAGTTGATCTATTCTCCGTGAATGGCATCTCTTGAGTTTCTTCCAAATTCTCAAACTTTCCTGGCTTGATCTATTCTTTGTGAATAGCCTGTCTTGAACTTCTCGGGGTTTGGGGACCCACAGGCTTCCTAAAAGCATCCCCGCCTCCTCTTGGGCGTTGTACATGGACCCGTCGGCTTCTTAGAAGTATTCACAACCTCCTCTTAGGCTTCGTATAAATGATTTCTTCCTCCGGGAATGATAGCCTCCTCTTGGGCTTCGTACAAATTATCCCTCGGCTTCTTAAAAGATTTCAGCCTCCTCTTGGGCTTCGTACAAATTGTCCCGACGACCTCCTAGAGGTATAGGAACATAAATTAGTCATCTTAATATAACAGTCTTTCAAAGAGTCTAGATCCTGCTACTGCTATTTCTTAAACGTAGTACAAAAGATGAAACTCTAGACTTGGACAGTCTAATTTCCTTGTTTCTCAAAGACATTCTCAAGTTCCTTTCAAAACTAGGAGATGAAACCTGTAGACTCGGACAGTCCCAATTCCCTTTGGATTTCCCATTTCCTTAAAGAACAGGAAATATCCCTGATCCTCGAATCAAAATCCCTGAGTGCAAACATTACTCATATAAGAACTGATTTTCTCTTTAAATCAGCATATTGAACTTGTCACTCAACTGAAACAATAACCATTCGCCTCCATCTCTGGCTTTGTCGAGATACAAAAACACTCTCTTGTTGAGTATAAAAAGACTCTCTTTTTGAGTCGATCACCTTTAGCCTCCATCTCGGGCTTTGTACGAGATACAAAACACTCTCTTGTTGAGTACAAAAGCACTCTCTTGTTGAGTCATCCCTTTTAGCCTCCATCTCGGGCTTCGTACGAGATACAAAGCACTCTCTTGTTGAGTTAACCGTTTTAGCCTCTCTCTCGGGCTTCGTACGAGACACACAAAATCACCCTCTTGTTGGGTAGATAGCCTCTTCTTAGGCTTTGTATAAGGAAACCCCGGTTGAGTCAATCAACCTTTTAGCATCAAAATTGTGCCTCGTTCACAGGATACAAACATCAACAACTCCCTTCATCTAACTGCTGTAAGCAGCAAGCCTCTGGATTATTTACATCCACGCCATTGTCCTTCTTTTAGCATGAGATAGCATTGCTCTACACTGAGTTAAAGTCTTCTCCTTCAGGTTAAAACCCCCTATAAAGGAAATTATGGCATTTCTGGATTCACATATCCCAGTTAAAGTAATTCTCCTTTATAATCAGTCACCCCTGACAAACAGACCACTTTAGAGATGACAAGTTCGGTCTAAAGTCCAAACCCTTTCGCTTCATATCTTGGGCTTCGAACAAGATACAAATAGACCTTTCAGCTTCACATCTTGGGCTTTGAACAAGATATAAACCACATTTTCAGCTTCACATCTTGGGCTTTGAACAAGACACCAAAACACCATTTCCTCCATAGAATAGGAGGAACTACGATCGCTCTGATTTCCCTGTTTCAGAAAACGAGAATACGTAGGCATAAGATTGAAAGAAAAATCTTAGCGAGCACACTAAACAAAAACTCAAAATCCCATACCCTCAGTCCTAAACATCCTACCCATGAACTGTCCAATGTTTTCACTCTAAAAAAAAAAGAAGAAAAAGGCCCCATTACCATATAGCATCCGTAACCTAACAGACCGCTGTTTAAACGCAGTATGCAAGCAGGGTTAATTGGAGACATCTATTTCCCTTCCTTCATCATTTTCAATAGGATAAAAAATGAATCGAACTGTAGTAACCCCCAAAGAGCGACAGTGCTTAAGAAACACGTCCAGTTTCGCTCGCTACAATGATGAGATGAAAACGCAAAATATCTGGTTGTGTGCTTTTGGATAAAACCCTGTTGAGGATGTATAGGCATTGTTTCAAATCCCTAAACATTGGAGATATAAGGGAGATAGACCCTCGTTAACCCCTTTGAGCCTTGAAGTAGGAGTTTCTTACTTACGAAAAAACCCTCACACTTAACCCAGGGGCAGGGTAGGCGTCCGTTAGTTTGACCGAGCGTTCAAATTTCAAAAGGAGTGTGCATCTGAGGATCCATTACCTTCTGTTCCACCATCAAGAGGTCAAAAGATGTGAAACCACAATGGTTATCCATCAATGATCAAGGAGTGAGGCAGTCACAACCCTTTCAAACAAGTCAGACAATCCAGTGTCACACGATTTGTTCAAAAAAAGAAAGAAAGAAAGCCCGCTAAGTCGAAACTTGAAAGTAAGTGACTTAGGCAAAAGTTAGGGCATCCCGCTGGACTTCAAAATTGAAAAACTCAAAAGAGTCAGTCCAGGCAAAAATTAGGGATCAAAAAGCAAAAGAATGAAAAGCGAAAAGCGAAAAGGATTATAAAAGAAAATTCCTCAAAGAAGAACAAAGTCATGTGGCTACAGACACAAAAGACAAAAGGGGTGACTGTTGCTCCAAAACCTCATCAGGTCATAAACCATCAATTGCATGGGTTCCTTAATGATCATAAAACCTTTTGAAAGGTGAGCGCTTGTGCCGAATTAGCTGAGCATAGGACTGGAGGACATCAAGGAGAATGGGTGGGTACAAACAAAATTTTGAGCCATAAATCCTTTTTTCTAAAAACCGCGAACCAGGCCAAGTTACAACCCTTAAAAGTCCTAATTGAAGCAGGGTTTATTCTGAAAGTGCACTTCAGTGAGATAGCGTTCCTAACTCCTATGAGTTATGCTAATAAGATTTTTGTTGGTATTGCATGTGCGTATTGTTTCCCATTCAAAAATCAGTGTCGCATCCTAGCTAGTGATTCGTTCACAAGGCTTGGCGACACATTTTCAATAAAACTTCAGGTTAACACGAGTGTTGCATTAGAATTGTCATTCTTATAATAAACATTTTCTGCTTGCATGTGTTTGACATCAAAGAAGCTTACATGATGAACATCAGTTGAGAAGCTCGATCACGCCAAGTTGAGATGGTGAAAACTCCGAAGGACAGTCATGTCAAGGGGTATGTGGCCAAGAGACTGTGCGCAGCCTGGGGGTTCCTAATAAATGGTGATAAGAAGCAGCCAAACTGGGGAAATTATGTCGAGATTCAATAAATCTCTCCACAAGCACTTAATATGGGGCAATTAAGTCGATTTGACAAATCTCTGTAAGATTAGTCAGGGGCAAAATTCACTTCAAGGCTTGTATTGGGGCAAGCCACCTCTAGAGCATGAGAAGTTATCCACTCCTGAGAACGTTTAATTGAAAGCCTCTCTTCAAGGTTCAGAATACTGGGACAGAGTATTTTCAAGTAATTACAAATCCTTTCGAGGTAATTTACTTCATGGATTATGAAGTCTGGGGCAGTTGCGTCGAGATCTGATAAATCTCTCCAAGAGTTTGAAGACCCTGGGGCAGTGTGAATGCCCGGTCTTCTATAAAATCCTCTTGAGATGATTTCTTCCTTTAGACCTGGTGGTCTGGGGCAAGTGGAGAGTTCAAAGGGTCGTTTATGACCATAGGGACAAGTCAGGCTGGGTAACAAGTTTGTTTTCCCCAGTAGCGTTACTCTCCCCAGCACTGAGGTTTCATCATCCTCAGCGGAACTTATTCTCCCCAGCAAGAGTACAGAGGATTGTGTTCCCCAGCCGAAGTCATGGTTGGTTTATTATTCCCCAGCAAGCGGTTTAAAGTGGATTGCTCCGAGGTGAATGTGGTTGTATCTCCGGCAGGAGATGTGTTGGATGTCTTTGAAAAGACTTTATTTTCCCCACAGAGCCTGGTACTCACTTTCCTCAGCAGGCCAGGAAGTGTAATTCCGTCAGCAACTGCACGCTCTAATCCCCAGCAGGGTAAATTCTTTCCTCCAACAGCAGATTAAGCTCAATGATATCCCTCGGCAGGTTTCGTTGACTTTCCTCCCTGGCAGAATTATTCTCCCTAGCATTGAGGTTTCATCATCCACATCAGACTGTCACTCTCTCCAGTCAGAGTACAAAAGATTGTTCCTCAGCCAACATCTGAAGTGGATTGCTTTAAGATGGATGTTGTTTTGTTACCACAGGAGATTTGTGGAACGTATTCCCGAGACAAAGATGTTGTCTTCCCCGCAGAGTATTGGTGTTTATTCCCCTCGGCCAGTCAGGAAACGTGTTTTCACCAGCAACAGCAGGATAAGGGCAAAGTCATTTCCCTAACAGCGGGTTAAGTCCAATGGTGTCCCCAGCAGGTCTAGTACTTGTGATGTGTCTCCCCAAGCAGAGTTTGGTGGTTGTCTTTGCAGTAGGTTTGATCAGCGATGGGTGACATCCCTAGCAGGTTTTAAGTCCAAGTGATATTTGGCACTTTTCCGATTCAGGTCTTGGTTTCCTTTTTCAAAGAGTTATATATAATCCCCAGCAGAGCGGATGTTCTTTTGGATTTCATCTCCAGAAGAAGTTGTTGATCAAAGGATTTGTTCAATGTGATCCTTCTCAGCAGAGTTCTTGGACTCAGAGGACAATTTATTTTGTCATCCCCGGTGGAGCTGCCTTTGTTTTCAGCATTTATTTTGCTAGAGCATTTCTTTTTGCATTGCATAAGCATGGTTTGCATGGCATCCTCCCAAACGCGTAGCATTTCCATTTCGTATGGAGCATTACGCCATAGAAAAATTCAAACATATGCATTCGAAGCATAAGCCAGGTTTGATACTCTCTTTGCCTGTTCTCTTCCTCAGCAGAGATGGCATATCTTAGCAGATTTTGTTTTATCCTCGGTGAGGTCGCCGAGGGATGTGTTCATCCTACCTGTGCTCCCCGACAGAGTCTTCTATTTAGACTTCTCCTTTCCCCAGCGGAGTCATCTTATCTGTGGGTTGTAAGTCCATTGATTTTACCTCTCACCCTTTTGGTTCACGATCGTATCTTTGCAAGGAGTTTACCTTTGATTGGCCAATCTCTTTTGTAAACCCAGTTCTCGCCTGTTAGTCAGTTCTCATCTGACTTATTTCGTGAAACCTAGTTCTCGTCTGGTAGTCAGTTCTCGTCTGATTTATTTTTGTGAAACCCAGTTCTCGCCTGGTAGTCAGTTCTTGTCTGACTTATTTTTGTGAAACCCAGTTCTCGCCTGGTAGTCAATTCTCGTCTAAATTATTTTTGTGAAATCCAGTCCCCGCCTGGTAGTCAGTTCTCACCTGACATTTTTGTAAACCTAGTTCTCGCCTGGTAGTCAGTTCTCGCCTGACATCTCTTGTGAAATCCATTTCTCGCCTGGTAGTCAGTTCTCGTCTGACTTATTTCGTGAAACCCAGTTCTCTTCCTCAGCAGAGATGGCGTAACTCAGAAGAGTTTGTTTCACTTTATCCCCAGAGAAATCCACATTCGGCTTGGTCTTCCTTTTCGAGTTCGTCTTCGACCATCCTCGTATTATTTTGTAGGGTAGAGCGTCTTCGACCGGTCTTCCTTTTCGAGTTCGACTTCGGCCATCCTCGTATTATTTTGTTGAGTAGAGCGCCTTCGGCTGGCAAACACTCCATTTTATTATCCCCACAGTTTTCAAATTCTAGGGTTCTTTTGGTATTCAATCTCCGTGTATCCTTGAATGTCTGAAAGCCGTTGCTATCATACCTTCAGGACCAAGTTAATTGAATAGGGGCAGCTGTAGCACCCCAAAATTTGCCTTCTTTTTTCTAACCTCTAGGCTTATGTTTCTCTTTCATCTGCATCTTCTATTAGGTCATAACTCATATTCATTCATTTGCATTGGCGTGGGATCAAGGTATCATGTGCGAGCTCGGGATTCTCTTTTGTTGTGAGATTCTCGTCTCCATTCAAGGTTGAGTTCACGTTATCATGAAGGTTCTCTCATTCAGAGGTTCATCAAGCTCTAGGGTTTCTCTTATTCAGAGAAGGGATCAAAAGTATTGGGTCAGAGTTTCATTGGTGTGAATTAGGGTGTACGTCTCGAGGATTGGGGTTTCTCCTTCTTGGTTGAGTTTGTGGACAATCATAAATTGAAGATCATGAGATTAGGGTTTCAGGTTAAGGGGATTAGTGGTCATCAGGACAAAGCATTTGTGAATGGATTTAAAGGGCATTGGGTCACGATCTAGTGAGCTTACTGATTGATATTTTGGAATTCATTGAGGAAAGAAGTCTGGTGTGAATTGGAAATTTGATTGGAAATTGAGATACAAGCCATTTTAGACCATTATATTTTCCTTTAACCAATCCATTTTCTAAAAAAACAAATATCCATTCATTTTTCTTTAACCCATATCCAAACTCATTATTTTATCCATTTCTAACCAAAATCCATAATCCACATTAAATCACTTTCTACACATATCCATTTAAATAACCATTAACTCTCCTTTTAATAACCATTTATCTTTTTAAACCAATTTCTAAACCTTTTTTTATCTTATCCACATTTTTTTATCCAATTTCCAATTTACCCATATTTTATATTTCTAAACCACTGTCAAAATCATAGTCCATGAGTCCAGTCCAAATAACCTTGTCTTTATAGCATCCATTTATTTCAAAAGCAATGTCTAAGCCTTTTACCAAGCTCATATCCAGGTCACGCATACTACACATCATAGCAGCAAAATGTAACAGAAAAAGAAAAAAATAATAACGGTGGAAAAGAAAAGCACTGCAGTAGAAAAAGAAAAGATACATTGCACATAACAGCATTTCATTTCAAAACACGTACAAAATATCGTGACCAATTCCACTACAAATTCACAACAAATAACTCTAACAGAATTTCAGTGAAAAAACCTATTCTACCCTCCCAATTCACTCCATATAAGAGCAGTTGTAACAGAATTGGAGGAGGATCATTCTTCATTTTTCTCTATCCACTCCTCTACACATCTCAGCTTCACCCACAATTTCACTCTGAAATCTTCGTTGTTCATGAACCACTTTCATCTCTCTTCATCATACCCTGCATAATCCTTCATCATCAGCTTCACTGCCAAAAACCAGAATAACACTCTTCACCATTCTCATCTTCATTCTTCAAACTCAACCACACAATTTCACACTCTTCCTTCTTCATGAAGGATCTTCAACTTCATAAAACTAATCAAAATTGCAACAGAAGCTGCAATTCTTCTGTTGAAAAAGAGTTTGCTAACCACCATAAATTCAACCTTCATCAGTCTCCATTTCCAAATTCATAATCTGCAGAAAATTAGGACACAATTAAGTCACGACAGTTTCATACACTTGAATTCATATCCGATCATCATCATCATCAACCATCGCTAATCGGATCAACATCATAAGCAACAATGTGAAGAAGAAGAAGACGCAAGGATCCGAAGTAGATTCAAAGAAGAAGACGTGATTCGCAGCAGAACAAAAGCAGTAGAAGGAAGAAGAAGACGGAAGCGAGAACGTGAAGTACGTGTACCTGAAGTCGCAGATTGAAGCGCCGTCGGAGTGACTCTGATAGGTACTCTAAATCTCTTTCTCTTTACTGATTACTGTTGAATTTGTTTATTGGAGCAATTTGTGTTGTTGAATTACTTGTATTTCGGTGATATTGAACGTGCTGCGAATCCTGGTGCGTGTTCTTTCTTTTGCCTCTGCATTTTCTTCTTCAGTGCTTGGTAGAGTTCCTTTTCTGTGAGAAATAAGTTGCGGTGAGGGAAGGTATGCGGAGAAGCTTGAGAACTGGATATGGATCCGAAAATAGAGCCCGATCTACGAACTTGGATTTCTGCCTCCGTTTCTTCTGGTGTTCGCATTGGAGAGGTTTACGGCGTGGCGTCGAACCTTTTCTGGCGAGCACGCGGTGATAATTGAGGAGAGTGTTGTGTAGGGAGGAATTTCATGGAGGTTGTTTGGTGAGACGAAGGTGATGGCGGTGTGAACAGAAGGAAGTGGTGGCGGAGTGAAAGAAGGTTGCCGTGTAGTGTTTTGTTTCATGGTGGTTGTTTGGGAGAAGAAGGAGATACAGAGAACAAAGGTGGAAGAGGGTTAATAGAAGGAGGCGAGTTATGGGGCTAGTTTTGTTTAACCTAATTCCTCTGAGTTGCAATGGATTGGGCTCTTAAGCCCCAAGTTTTTTTTAATACTTTTCACACCACTTGATAACACTCCACACCCTCCCTGTGGCTTCATAAGGATCTGGGCCTCATAGCCCATACGAATTCTAACCGCACCCTCCTAGTTTCTGTTCACACACCCCTGGCTGCATGGAGGACTTTGGGCCTGTAGAGAATAACCCATGCACCTATTTCTTCTTTTCCCCACCTCTTGTTGTCTGTCACTCACCCTCTTATTAATTTCATTTAGTTTTTGTTTTTCAATTTAATTCTAACCTTTTTTAATTAGATAATATCTTGTTTTTAGAATTAAGTTTAATATTTTTGAAGTTAGATTTATAATTGGAAGTTAACTTTTAATTTGGTTTTGATTAATCATTTTAATTAGATTTTATATTTTATTAATTAGATTAGAAGTTTTTATTAGAAATTAATTTGAATTAACACTAGGTTTAGATGTTAATTTTAGGCTAATTGGTGACTAACTTTTAATCTTGTTTTTTAATTGTAGATTAATTTGCACTTTATTCTAACTTGGTTATTTTTGGTTAATTGTTGATCTTAATTTTGATGCTTATTCTGATTAATTTCGGATTAATTACTTGATTGCCTCTTATTTGATTTTCTCTTTGTGATTGAGTCGTCTGGTGTTTACTTATTGATTACTCTGTATTCGCATGCTCCCTTAAGGCTCCTGTAGCGAGCGATTTTGGACGCGGTTCTTAAGCGCTGGTCGCTCTCTGCGGTTGAGCTTAAAACTACAGGTCGATTCATTTTTTATCCTATTAAAGATGATGAAGGAAGGGAAATAGATGTCTCTAATTAACCCTGCTTGCATACTGAGTTTAAACAGCTGTCTGTTAGGTTACGAATGCTATCAATGTGGGGGGGCCTTTGTACTGGTTATTTGTATTTTTGCCAATACTGGTTTTTATCTAGACAAAAGGTTTCTGGCGAGGAACAAGGATTAGGATGTTAGGACTGATGTTTTTGAATTACTGCTTTTGATTGATGGGGATATGGGATTTGGTTTTTTTGTTGATTGTGCTCGCTAAGATCTTTTCTTTCGATCTTATGCCTACGTATTCCCGTTTACCGAAACAGGGAAATCAGAGCGTTCATAGTTCTTCTATGGGAGGAAATGGGTGTTTTGGTGTCTTGTTGAAAGCCCAAGACGTGAAGCAAAAGGTGATTTGTATCTTGTTTAAAGCCCAAGATGTGAAGCTGAAGAGTTTATTTGTATCTTGTTCAAAGCCCAAGATATGAAGCTAAAAAGTCTCAATTTTAGAGAGAATTTGTCATCTCTAAAGAGGGGGTTGTTTGTCACTACTGTTGGGTGACGGGTTATAAAGGAGAATTACTTTAACCGGGATACGTGGATCCTAGCAATGCCATAATTTCCTTTATAGGGGATTTTAACCTAAAGGAGAAGACTTTAACTCAGTGTAGAGCAATGCTATCTTTCCTTAGGAATTTCTTATGCTAAAAGAGGGACAGTGGCATGGATGTAGATGATCCAGAGGCTTGCCGCTTACAGCGATTAGATGAAGGGAAAGGAGTTGTTGATGTTTGTGTACTGTGAACGAGGCACATCTTTGATGCTAAAAGGTTGATTGGATCAACCAGTGGTTTTCTTATACAAAGCCTAAGAGGAGGCTAATATGTGTCTCGTACAAAGCCCGAGAAAGAGGCTAAAAGGTTTTGACTCGATGATGAAGTCTTTTGGTATCTCGTATAAAGCCCCGAGATGAAGGCTATTTGACTCAACAAGAGAGTCTTTTGTATCTCGTACGAAGCCCGAGATGGAGGCTAAAGAGGTGATTGACTCAACGAGGGAGTCTCTTATGTGTCTCGTACAAAGCCCGAGAGAGAGGCTAAACGTTGTTTGACTCCACTGGGGAGAATCATTGTACCAAGCCCAAGAGGAGGCTAAGATGACTGTTTCAGTTGAGTGACAGGTCCAATATACTGATTTTGAAAGAGAAAATCAGTTCTTATATGAGCAACACTGTACTCATGTATTTGATTCAAGGATCCGGGTTATTCCTATTTTTTAAGGAAGCGGGAAATCCGAAGGGTATTGAGACTGTCCGAGTCTACGGGTTTCCTTCCTATTTTTTAAAGGATGCTTGAGAATGTCTTTGAGACTCAAGGAGATTAGACTGTCCAAGTCTAGAGTTTCATCTTTTGTACTATGCTTTGAGAAACAGTAGTAGACTCTATGAAAGGACTGTTCTATGCAAATGACTAAGTTTTGTTCCTATACCTCTAGGAGGTCGTCGGGACAATTTGTACGAAGCCCAAGAGGAGGCTAGAAACTTTTAAGAAGCCGACGGGTCCTTGTACTAAGCCCAAGAGGAGGCTATCATTCTCGGAGGAAGAGATCATTATACGAAGCCTAAGAGGAGGCTGTGAATACTTCTAAGAAACCGTAGGGTCCTTGTACTAAGCCCAAGAGGAGGCGGGGTTACTTTTAGGAAGCCTGTGGGTCCTTGTACGATGCCCAAGAGGAGGCCGATGCTTTTAAGAAGCCCGTGGGTCCCCAAACCCCGAAAAATTCAAGGCAATCTATTCACAAGGAATAGATCAATTCAGGAAAGTTCGAGAATTTGGAAGAAACTCAAAGATGCCATTCACGGAGAAGACATTCATCTTTGGGGAGTAGAGTTTCTTGACAATTCCTAATGAGGACAACCGAAGAGAAGACTGTATCTGGTGATCCTATTGGGGATCTAGCTATCTATTTCTACGAATAAACGAAACGGCGTCACTTAGTTCTAGACGTAATTGCCGGGGAAACTCTAAATATCTATACTATTATTACACAGTTGATATGAGTTTATGAAAGAAGACTTATAGTGAATCAGCCCCACAATACAGTTATATGTATATGAAAGCAGTAAATGAAAGCAATAACCACTTACTCGGTTGTAGAGCTTCCATGTTGTTTGGTTAGTTGTTCAACAAAGAAAGATTGAAAACAACAGTATATTCAAAATCAAAGGAGAGAGTGCTTTGAAAAAGAAAGGTTTGGGGCTTACAGCTCAAGGAGAGGCCCAGGGTTTTATCAGTGAGCGCACTGTTTTGAATTTGTACAGAGGGACTTATACAAGTGACTGAGGCCCAAAAAGGTTTTCTGTACAAAGGGATGGGTCTTACACTCTCTCAAGAGGCCCAAAAGGTTTAAAGAAAAAGAGTGGGGCTTATAACACGAGGGTAGGCCCAAGGTTGTTTTTAAAAAGGCGACGATCGCGCCGTTTGTTTTTTACGGTATCGGGACTTATACAATACACTGAGGCCCAAAAATGATTTGGTCAAAAAAAAAAAGATTGGGTCTTACACTCTATTAGAGGCCCAAAAAGTTTTGAAGAAAAAAGAGTGGGTCTTACTACACGAGGGTAGGCCCAAGGTGGTTTTTCATTTAAAATGTGGCGATCGCGCCGAGGTTTCCTTTTAACACAGAGGGACTTATACAATAAGTGAGGCCCAAATGGTTTTGGTTAAACGGGGATTGGGTCTTACACTCTATTAGAGGCCCAAAAAGTTTTTGAATGGGTCTTATAGCTCAAGGAGAGGCCCAAGGTTATTTTTCTAAAGGCGATAATCGTGCCGTTTATTTGAAAATGTACAGAGGGACTTATACAACGAATGAGGCCCAAAATATTTCTATACAAGTGGGTTGGGTCTTACACTCTCTCAAGAGGCCTAAAAGGTTTTGATAATCAATTTTGAAAGTTGAATAAAAAAAACCCTAATTTTAATCTTTAAAAGTAAATATTTAAAGAAAATCAAACAAAATTCAAAATAAATTTGAATAATCCACTTATGATTTTGCTTATGGTTTGAAAAAATGAGGGATAATCACAAGGAATATTTAAACTCATTAGGTTTTGATTTTCAAAGTAAATATTCATTTTTAGAATGTTTAAAAACAATTAAAAATGAATTTATTCACAAAAATACTAATTATATTAAATAAATAATATAAATCTAATTTTTTGGTGGAATAAAATATTTCAATATTTTTGTGAATTGTTGCAAAAAGAACCAATCAAAAATGATAAAAATTGAAGGAGTTACTAATTTTTCAAACCATTAAAAATAATAATATGAAAAATAACAAAATAAAAAAGTGGTAAAAAAAAGTCTGGGGCGAGGGGGATTCGAACCCCAGACCTCTCGCTTGCCAATACTCACAAAACCAGCTGATGAACCACTGGGGCGCAATGCCAATTCATTAATAACATGGCAAGTGAAAAATATATATCAAACTTGTTGGATTTTCTGAAGAATGACGCCATGGCCATCTTCTTCCTCGAGCTCGTGCGTGAAGCACCATATCTCACTCATCTCTCAACCATTGGACATGATTCAAACACCAAACTCGTGCGTTTTTTCACAAGGAATAAGATGGCAATACCCAATTTTATTCATTTTCAGTGTGGAGTAAAATAATCATGATGAACACAGATGAACCCTAATTTGCAAAAGCAATCGTGCAGGCATGGTTATGAGGTCTATGATCCAATTCTTGAGGCAAAACAATCAACACATGATGGCAATCAAATGGCAAAAATATCATGCGAGGATATATGCATGGATCATGGAGTTTGAGTTTGAAGCTCACCTTGATGCAAGCTAAAATGGAACTTTGCCCAGATGGTGTTCCAGTCGTGAATTGATGATCCCTACAGCTTCAATGGATGTTATGGAGTGTGTTGCAAGCTTTGGAACACTTTAAAATTCTTTGGATCAAGCTGGAGACCTCGACCTGCAAAATTGAAGCATAATGGCTTGGTTGAAGAGTGATTTTGAGCCTGGGGTGTTACAGTTGGTGTTTAAGTGTTTGGACACCTCAAATACATCATATGTGATGTGTTTGAGCAATTGGAATGGATTGATTGTGGCTGCAACTTAAAACCCGATAGTGGTTACTCAAAAACAAGAAAACTTGAGGTTTAAGAAAGAATGAGAGAAAGCAGTGTTGTAACTGGCTTTGGTGTGAGTTGAATGATCCATTGGGACCTCTATTTATAGGTGATCAACTTTTGTTTTGGAGGAATAGTGAATGGCTGCTGGATCAGATCATATTTGCATGGATTGGCTTGGAGGATTTCTTCTAAAGCAAGGCAAGCTAGCCATTCCCAAGAGCAGGGCTATGCCTTGACGAAAACCACATTCCTCAGATGTTTTTAATGTTGTTTAATCAGAGAAATTGACTGAGTAGGGTAGCTACCTTGACAATGCACTATTCCACATTAATGCACTTTAAATTCAAGGCAAAATGTGCCAAAGTGGATGAACTTCAAGTTGGAAGATTCCTTGGTCTTTTGACTCAGATTTATCAGTTGGATCAGTTGCATTGTGATTGGTTTGAACACAGGTGGCATAGTGATCCTTTGTTTTTGGCTCAAAATCATGTGGCAAGCAAACATGCAAACTGATTTTCTCAAAACAGCCTGCAGCAGCATGACTTTGGGCAAGGATTTTTCTTGGCTCAAGTTGAATCAATTCATGTTGTTGAGCTCTTTGAATTCTTGGCAACATATGCAACAACATTGATGTTTAACTTTGGACTTGATTCAGCTTGAAATTGTGTGAAAAAATCTCACAAGTTTTGGTGTTTCAACAAAATCTGTCTTGGACAGAATTTTTCTAAGTGTTGGAAAATGGTACATTTTCATGTTTTCAGCCACTTTGGCTCACTCATAACTCAAAATCCATAATGAATTGGAGTTAGGCCTAGTTGAAGTTTTTGTAGAGGGTAATGAGATCTACAAATCAAGCTTTGGATGGGAAAAAAATGGCCTTGTGGTTTAGGAGTTATGGTCCTTCAAAGTTGGTACCTTTGTCACTTTTTTTTTAACTTAGAAAATTTTCTAAGTTTTTATGGTTACCCCTTTTACAAGTTATCCAACTTTTCTTGATTTTTCTTGATGAATGATGATTCAAATCATACATAAACATCATTTTAGGGTTAAAAATCCATTTTGGTGAAAAATCTCAAAAAGTCAAAGTTGACTTTTGTGCACAGTTGACTTTTTATCAGATGAATTCTAAACTGTGCAATTCTTCAGGAAATCATGTCCTTGACCTAAATCAAACTTGATGGACATGTTACAAGGGTGTCATAGGGTGTATTGAGGTATGTCCTAGGGTTTAGGAGCATGTCTTGGTCAAAAGTCAAAGTTACAGTTGACTTTTCCCTAAAAACCCTAATTGTGGTGCAGATGAGATTGAGACTTGTTGCTCAAACCTCTTGGCTTAATCCATTGTTCCAAATGGATCAATTTGGTTTATTAGAGACCCTCAAATCCTCTCTTGAGGTCTTGGGTCATGATTTGCCCCAAAAGTCAACTTAGGGGTGAATTAGGTCAAGAAACCCTAATTCCTGATTTTTGATGTATGCATCCCCTGAGGTCAAATTGACTTGATGATTGGGTCCATGAGGTTCAATGGAGCATATTAGGTTGTGTTTTGGATCTTTGGCTCATGCCCAGATGAAAATTTCCATCTGGAGGCCCTGGTCGATCAAAACCCTAATTTGGTGACACTGGCGATCTTGAGGCTTGATCCACCTAGAAGGGAGCAGCCTTGTGCTTAATCCTTGAAGTGGGAGTCCTTTTGATCCTTTGTGGATGTTTGAGAGGTTTAGACAAGTTGAAGATCATGTCATTCCTTGATTGATCCTTTGTCAAAAGCTCTGAGAGGGCTTGAAACCCTAATTTTGATTATAGTGAATGCTCAACAACTCTTGAGGCATTTGATGAGGCATGATGGTTCATCCATATTGTGATAATGATTTGCACAATGATGGGAAATCTTAGTGGTCAAAATTTGGGGTATGACAGATGCCCCTATTTAATCTTCTTGGACCCGAAGGTGTGAATGACGAAGGTATTCGGGCATTCGGGGTGCAAGAGGAGTAAATATCGGAATACCCGAAATTTTGATGGCTATGAATGGCAGCTTACACATTCATCTTCTTTAGCTAAGCAATGATGCTTAGAAAAGGTAAAAACTTCCCCTCGATCCTGGTTTCCTACCAAGAACTGGTCTCAGTTTCTTTTGTAAACTTCCCCTCGATCCTGGTTTCCTACCAAGGAACTGGTCTTAGTCTCTGAAATGAGCTTCCCCTCGTTATTGGTTTCCTACCAAGAACTGGTCTCAGTTTCTTTTGTCAATAAAATTTATTGACAAGGAACGCTATTAGTAGCGGTTTTCCTCAAACTTCTCGTCGAATTTTCCTGGGGAGATGCCATTTGAGTGGAAAAAGCTTTGATGTCAGACTTGCTGGGGAACCCAGTCGTCTGAGTTGTAGAGTTGCACAAACTTCTCTGTTGGAGACGCCATTTGTCGATTCTACTGGGGAAAGCGAGTCTCTTGAGAGACTGTTTTTGTTTGGGAGCTTACATCATACTTTTCTCGGGATCTTCCCGGAGAAATGCCATATGATGGGGTCCAATTTTGAGGTGCCGATGACATTTTCATCAGTGGTCTTTCGGAGCGAAACTGGCGTGCTGCCGAATTTACGAGGTTTTCTCTGTGGATCTTCCTTAATCCGAAAAAGCAAGGATATCATCTTCAATGGCGAAGAGTGACACTTGTTGAAATTTTTCTCTGGCTTTTCAGAGGTTCAAGTTATCAAAGTGGTCAAGGACCAACTTCTTTCCAGAAATAAACTGGGAGCGAGGTTGTCCAAACACAGCACTTCCTGATGAGGAAACGGCTGACAACTCGATTGAGAGGACTTTTATCACTAGGGGATACGACCTACTAGAGTGATAGTGACGCAATATGAAATGTGAATGTAAATCAAATGCATGATGTATGTATGTATATGCCGACAAAACCGACACGACACACAAACTGACGAGTGAACATGACTGGATACTCGGCCATCGCGGGGCGTATAGAAATATCGCTGGTTCAAAATAGCAATTCCACCTTGCTTAGGAGAGATAGTCCCGGTTGGGAGCTATGTTGGTCGGGCTTAGGAGATGAGAACTCGGCCGAGGTGTGTCAGACAAAACAAGGTCTCTGACATTATTGATCCTTCATTCCGGCGTACCAGCTTAGAAGGAGTACTTTGATTCTGCACTTTGAGGTTCAAACACCTTTGGAGAAGCGATCGAGATTCTTCTGATGTTCAACAGTCAAAAGAAATTGCCGACTTTATTTTAAAAGCAGAAAAAGTTTTAACAAGTAAATTCATTTTGTTCAAGAATCGTTAATCATGTTAACAACGTCGTTCTGTAAAGCTAAAACAAATAAGAATTACAAACAAAAGCACAAGGGCTCAAATTTTATTGATAAGATGGAAATCAGCCAAACGCGTGATTCCAAAGAGTATATACAAAGCTTGAAAATGGTAATTTACAGGGAAAAGGGCTACGTTGAAACATAGCGACCACTATCCTCCCACCAACTTTGAATTCGGGGCATCCTGAGCTTCTGTCGAAGATGACCTTGACTGGAGTTTTCTTCCGATGGGTGATGTAACTGCTGCTGAGGGATTTGCCTCCGCTGAGCATAGTTACTTGCCATTATCCCTAATTTTTGCCTGGATTGTACTTTGATGTTTCCAATCCATCGGGATGATTTTTTTCATGTCTCTAACTTTTGCCTGGACCGCCCTTTCGGGTTCTCAGTCCACCGAGACGTTTTTTTTTAGGCGAAGTATTTCTTGACTACATCAACATTTGTGGGGTAGGCAAATTCCTCTCCGTCCATGGTTGCAAGTCTCAAGGCGCCGCCTGAGAAAGCTTTCGTGACCACATAGGGGCCATCATAATTCGGGGTCCATTTGCCCCGAGCATCAGTGAGAAAGGATTGTATCTTCTTGAGCACGAGGTCTCCTTTTCTGAAGACACGAGGTCGAACCTTTTTATCGAACGCCCTCTTCATTCTCTGTTGATACAACTGACCGTGGCATAGTGCCGTTATTTTCTTTTCTTCGATCAGATTCAGTTCGTCGTGTCGACTTTGACACCATTCAGCTTCGGTGAGCTCAGCTTCCATCAATACCCGGATTGATGGGATCTCTACTTCTATGGGGAGCACTGCTTCCATGCCATACACTAGAGAGAAAGGGGTAGCCCCTGTTGAAGTGCGGACATATGTGCGATAACCGTGAAGAGCAAAGGGTAACATTTCGTTCCAGTCTTTGTAGATTACAACCATCTTTTGAACGATCTTCTTGATGTTCTTGTTAGCCACTTCTACCGCTTCATTCATCTTGGGTCGGTAGGGAAATGAGTTATGGTGTTCGATTTTGAACTCTGCGCACAACTCTTTCATCATCTTATTGTTCAAGTTAGATCCATTATCAGTAATGATCTCGCTTGGAACACCATAACGGCAGATGATATTGTTTTTGATAAATCGGACCACCACTTGTCGGGTTACATTAGCGAATGACGCTGCTTCGACCCACTTGGTGAAGTAGTCAATGGCTACAAGGATGAACCGATGTCCGTTTGAAGCCTTGGGCTCAATCATGCCAATCATGTCGATTCCCCATATGGAAAAAGGCCACGGGGAAGAAAGAACTTTGAGATGTGATGGCGGTACATGAATTTTGTCGGAGTATATCTGACACTTGTGACACCTCCTCATGTACTTGTAGCAGTCGGATTCCATGGTTAACCAGTAGTACCCTGCTCTCAGGATTTTTCTCGCCATTGTGTGTCCGTTGGCATGAGTGCCAAAGGATCCTTCATGAATTTCTTTCATGAGCATGTCTGTTTCTGGCCTGTCGACGCATCGGAGCAAGACCATGTCAAAATTTCTCTTATAGAGAGTGTCACCGCTCAGGAAGAAGTTTCCAGCCAATCTTCTGAGGGTTTTTCTGTCTTTTCTGAGTGCCCCAGATGGGTACTCCTATTTCTGAAGGAAGCACTTGATATCATGATACCAAGGTTTGTCATCTATAACTGCTTCAATCGTGAAGATGTAAGCGGGCCGTTCGAGGGGCATTATGTCGATCTTAGGTATGTCATTCCATTGACCTACACTAATCATGGAAGAGATAGTGGCTAATGCATCAGCCGTGTGATTCTCATCACGAGGGATGTGATGAAACTCAACTCTGTTGAAGAAAGGTAGCAACCTTCTTGCGTAGTCTTTGTAAGGAATCAATCCTGATTGGTATGTGTTCCAATCTCCTTTTATCTGATTGATAACCAAGGCTGAGTCGCCGTATACGTCCAAGTTTTTGATCCTTAAATCAATCGCTTCTTCGAGACCCATAATACAAGCTTCGTATTCGGCCTCGTTGTTTGTACATTTGAACGTAAGTCTGGTAGTGAAAGGAATATGGGTACCCTGAGGGGTAACAATGATTGCCCCAATTCCATTTCCGTAATGATTAACTGCTCCGTCAAAGATAAGTCCCCACTGGGAACCTGGTTCTGGCCCTTCACTGGGTAGCGGTTCATCACAGTCTTTCATTTTTAGATACATGACATCTTCGTCTGGGAAGTCAAACCCGATTGATTCCTGATCGTTAATCGGTTGATGAGCCAAATGATCGGCTAAAATACTTCCCTTAACGGCTTTTTGAGTGTGATACTCTATGTCATATTCTGATAACAGCATCTGCCAACGGGCAATTCTTCCCGTGAGAGCAGGCTTTTCGAAAACATACTTAATTGGATCCATTTCGGAGACCAACCAAGTAGTATGACGAATCATGTATTGGCAAAGACGTTTGGCTGCCCAAGCCAAAGCGCAACAAGTTTTCTCGAGCATCGTGTACCGAGTTTTACAGTCGGTGAATTTCTTGCTTAGATAGTAAATGGCAGACTCTTTCCGTTTGGTTTCGTCTTGTTGGCCAAGTACACACCCCATTGAGTCCTCTAGAACTGTGAGGTAAATGATTAGTGGTCTTCCTTCCACTGGAGGTGATAGAATCGGAGGATTCAACAGGTATTCCTTAATACTGTCGAAGGCAGTTTGACAATCTTCTATCCAAATGCAATCCTGGTTCTTTTTTAGTAACTTGAAGATCGGCTCACAAGTGGCAGTCATGAGGAATATGAATCTGGAGATGTAGTTCAAGCGTCCCAGGAATCCTCTGACTTGTTTTTCAGTTTTCGGAGAAGGCATTTCTTGAATGGCCTTGACCTTGTCAGGATCAACCTCAATTCCTTTCTGGCTGACGATGAACCCTAGTAGTTTACCTGAACGGACACCGAAGGTGCACTTGTTGGGATTCAAGCGGAGCTTGAATTTTCTTAGACATTCGAACAATTTTGACAGATGTTCAACGTGCTCACTCTCTGTTTTTGATTTTGCAATCATATCATCGACATATACCTCGATTTCCTTATGTATCATGTCATGAAACAGAGTAGTCATGGCCCTTTGATAGGTTGCCCCGGCGTTCTTCAAACCGAACGAAATTACCTTGTAACAAAAAGTACCCCATAGGGTAATGAATGAAGTTTTCTCCATGTCTTTCGGCGCCATTTTGATTTGGTTATAGCCCGAGAATCCATCCATGAAGGAGAATACTTTGAACTTTGCTGTGCTGTCAACCAGCATGTCAATGTGTGGTAAAGGGAAGTCGTCCTTTGGACTTTCCTTGTTCAGATCTCTGTAATCAACACACATTCTGACCTTTCCGTCCTTTTTGGGAACGGGTACGATGTTGGCTAACCATTGAGGATATTCTGCTGTGGTGAGGAAACCTGCGTCGATCTGTTTTTGTACCTCCTCTTTGATTTTGATGGCCATGTCCGGGTGAGTGCGTCTCAACCTTTGCTTTACTGGCGGACATTCCAATCTTAACGGTAAGTGATGTTCCACGATGCTGGTATCCAACCCTGGCATATCCTGATAGGACCAAGCGAATACATCGTGAAATTCTCTGAGAAGCTTTATCAAACTCTCTTTGGCAGTTGGACTGAGCAGTGCCCCAATCCTGATTTCTTTCCTCTCTTTTTCTGAACCCAAGTTTACCATTTCCACCGGCTCTTTGTGAGGTTCAATAGACCTTTCCTCTTGTCTGAGTAGTCGGGAGATTTCTTCTGGAATTTCGTTGTCATTTTCTTCTTCAGCCTCGAATACCGGGAACTCAAAGTTGGGAGAAGGCATCGGATCGTATGTTTCAACGGGGTGTAAAACAAGCAATCTGCATGACGTGATGATTCGTGTTTAGAAGAGATAGAGAAAATGCAAGTGTGTGCAGTGTTTCATTTTTATTACTGCTTGTTTTTATTATTGAATTATTTTTTAGGATTACCATTTTTTGAAAAAGCAAAAGGAGAAAACAACAATTAATGTGGAAATTACAGAACGATGTTATTTTATTAATGAACAAGTCGAACCCTGAAACTACAGCCCTATAAAACAAAACTCTGTCGCTTCGGGCAAAGCGAAGAGGGAAATTTACAGAAAGCGAGCCCTATCAAAACATCTGTTCCACCTGGGCAGGGTGAAAGATTAAAAGACGGCAATTACTTTGACTGATGAACGACCTTCGGAACCTCGACAGTAACCCATTGGCGGCGAACTCCTTGGTGAATCACAAAGTCTGGCACCTTCCTTGATTTTTCTTCAGAAATAACGCTGATTTCTGGTGGAGCATGATCGTTGGAATCTGTTTCCCAGGCAGAATTGTCGTAGGAGAATTCCTCTGTCGTATTTTGCAGAGTATTTGTGCTCCCAGGTACATCTCCCCATCCAGTTGGCTGGATGTCTTCGAACCTGATACGAGAGCTTTCGGGAGCAGTGTACTTGACCATAAAGTCATACTTTCCACTTGGTTGTCCCAGGGTGTCCCAAACTTCTTTGGAACTGGAGGAGTCATCCCTCTCGATGACGTTGACCTCAGGAAAAGCATAGTTGATGAATTCTAGTCCTGCACACGTTGCGAATTCATCGTCATGTTGAGTAGTTTCCGAATGACCTGAGTGTTGATCCTATGACATGGTGGGGACATAGGTATTCTGTTCAATGACGGTCAGCTGATTTTCATCACTCGGCTGACTTTCTTGCCCTAAGTCTCCTGGATAAGGTTGCCACATTGGCAGACCATCCATTGGGCCATAGTAGGTGTGGTCAAAGTTTTCTTTCATCAGAGTGTCCTCCTCTAATGAATTTGGCGGAGCACGACATCCTTCCGGATCACAATCTCCATATACCATTTCGACATCTGACCTTGGTATAAACCTCAGACTCTGTGCGGGATAGCAAAATGGCATAGGCACCTCTTCCTGAGACATATAACCGTCCTTGTTAAGATAGGACTTCCACTCTTCCTCTGTGTCAGAGGGATCTTCCTCATTGATAGCATGAACTTCTTGAGACACTGGGTGAAGGAAACCTCCACTGTGGAAGAAGTTTTGAAGGGGATGAAGACTTTCATCGTTAGCAGTTGTCTGGGTACAGATTGCAGAAAAACCAAGACCCTTCTTTGTTTTATTGTCAGTGGGAATGACAAGCTGTCCCCATCCTGTCGTATCGGTACTCTCGACCGCTTTGATAGCATTGTTGTATGAGGAAATCGAGGTTCCTCCTTTGAAATGATTGTTCTTGCTCACCGACAGTGCTTGGAACTGAGTTCTAATAACCTCCTTGGGTTCTATAACAGTAGATAATGACAAGTTACTCACAAGTAAGGCTTGTTCCCCACAAACCGTGACAAGCTGATCGTTCTGAACGAATTTTAGCTTTTGGTGGAGGGTCGAAGTGACCGCTCCAGCCTGATGTATCCAAGGTCTTCCTAATAAACAACTGTATGTTGCCCGGATGTCCATGACCTGGAAAGTGACTTGGAAAGTGTGAGGACCAATAGTTATGGGAAGATCAACTTCGCCGATAACCGTTTTTCTGGATCCGTCGAATGCTTTGACGACGACCTCGCTGACTCTCATCGGAGGGCCCTTGAATGATAATTGCATCAAGGTGGACTTCGGCATAACATTCAGGGCTGACCCTGTGTCTACCAGTACGCTGGCTAAAGCATCGTCCTGGCAGTTAACTGTGATATTGAGCGCCATGTTATGACGGCGACCTTCTTCAGGTAATTCCTCATCACTAAATCCCAAATTGTTGCAGGAAGTGATGTTAGAGACAATGCTATCGAACTGTCTGATTGTTACATCATGTTCCACAAAGGCTTGCTCCAAGACTTTCTGTAGAGCCTCCCTGTGCGCTTCTGAACTGAGTAACAGTGATAATACCGAGATCTTTGAAGGAGTTTGTAACAGTTGATCAACAATGTTGTATTCACTCCTTTGGATGAGCTTCAGCATCTCATCGTTTTTTGAAAGGTCGGGATTACTGGATTGACCGACTGGTGGATCGGGAGCTTCTGTCTGAAGTTCCTTTTCTTTGTTAACTTCCCCAACCCCTCGGTTGAAGATTCTACCACTCCGTGTTACTCGACTGATGTCTGCAATATTCACGACGGAGGGTAATGGAATTTCCTTTCCATTTTTAATGGTTGTTGCACCGTATTTGTAAGGGATAGCCTTAGTTGATTCATACGGTAGTGGTCCCGGTAGATAGATGACTATGGGAACCTTCTGATTTTTCTGACCATCATAAGTAATCTCGATCCGTTCCCGGTTGGGAACTTTAGATTCGTCAAATAGAGGGATGATGGCAAAAACATCCCTGGTCCTATGATGACCAGAGATCGTGACAACATCCTCAACTTGCTCGGCAAGGTAGTTCGGCGACCAGTTGGTGGGTCCAGAACCCGGATATGGACGAATTTCTCCACGATCGACCTGACCCTGAAGAGCTGATCTTACAAGGTAACACCCTTGGTTACTTTCCGAACAGACGCCGCAACTGTCATAGTTGTGTGGTGGCACCTGGCCACGCCCACTTTGAATACAATGCAACCTTACTAGGTTAGCTTCCACTGATCAGACATCCTGACTTTGACGCCGAGTGGGGTTTCTGTTATTGATACTAATCTGCTGAGCATCTTCATCCATATAAATTGGCATCCACCAGTGATTTAACAAGTGCTGAAGTGCCTCCTGGACAAGGGTACAACCTCGATCGTTTTCGCAACCCGCTTTACAGCTTTGATAGTCATGTGATATTAAGAATCCGAGTCGGACCTGCTCAGCATGTAACTCTACCAGGTTGGTATTCATCACGCGAACATCGAAAATCTGAACCATGTTGATTTGATAGGAGTTCCTATCATGGTAGTCTTGGATCCATCCAAGATCCATTTGACGCTAGAGGGCTTCTTGTATGAAAGAGCATCCCTATTTGTTTACCGAGCAAATCAGACAGGAACTATAATCGTGCCGCGGCAGATTATGATACTGGCTTTGCCTTGAGTGTATCGCCACCAAGTTGACATTCATTGCACGGATGTCGTGGTTTTGAATGACGTTAGAATTCGTGTAAACAATGTTAACTCCACGAACTTGGTGCTCTTGGATCCATCCGAGATCTATCTGTTCCTGTAGAGCTGATTGCACTACAGAACATCCTTGATTGTCTTTAGAGCAGATATCACACTGATGATAGTTATGAGGTGGCACATGGCCATATCCACTCTGTCTACAATGCATCTTAACCAGATTGGTTTTCAACAAGGGTACATCGTAAATTTGATAGACATTGTTAAATTCTTCCTCAATCAGATTGATTGCAGCCTTCTCGTGTTGAGGCAGCGGGTTCGTAAGAACGTTAGGATTCGTATCCTTGAAGGATAAGACCCCGCTCCTAACAAATTTTTGCACATCGGACTTGAAATTGAGGCAAGTTTCTATGTTATGCCCTAATCCTCCTTGATGATAAGGGCACGTCTGATCCATCTTAAACCAAAAAGGCAGATTTCCCGGTACTGCAAGAGGGGACTTAGTCTGAATGTGCCCCTTGGCTAGCAGTAATGGAAACAGCTCTGCGTACGTTACGGGTATAGGATCAAATCCTGGTGGCCGTGTTGTACGGTTGTTGTTGTATTGGGGACGAGCCTGCTGAAGAGGCTGTTTCGTCCTTTGCTGATCAGGTTGGCTCTGTGCAACCTGAGGTTGATACGTAGGAATAGGCGCAGGGCTGATAGCAGGAATTACAGCTGCTACCGGTTGATAACGTCGCCTTTGCTTTCCAAGAGAGATATTCCCAATATCTGGCTCTTTTTTCTTAGGGAGAGCACTATCGTATTTTTTAGTACCGCTCGTCGATCCATTGTCTTTTACCAAACGTCCTTCTCGGACGGCTTCCTCAAGACGTACACCCATGCCGACCATCTCGGTGAAATCACTGGGCACACTGGCAACCATTCGGTCATAGTAAAATGAGCTTAAGGTCTTTAAGAAGATCTTTGTCATCTCTTTTTCCTCAAGAGGTGGACAAATTTGAGCGGCAATTTCACGCCACCTTTGAGCATACTCATTAAAGGTTTCCTTGTCCTTTTGCGACATTGATCTGAGTTGATCTCTGTCGGGTGCCATGTCCAAATTGTATTTGTACTGTTGGACGAAGGTTGTACCAAGATCTCTGAATGTGCTGATCGTAGTACGGTTTAAACCCATGTACCATTTGAGTGTGGCACCGGTTAAACTATCCTGAAAGTAGTGAATCAGCAGGTCCTGATTCTCCATCTGAGCTGACATTCGCCGAGCGTACATCACCAGATGGCTCTGAGGGCAAGAGTTACCCTTATATTTTTCAAAGTCGGGCACTTGGAATTTGTGCGGGACTTTCACATTGGGGACCAAGCAGAGATCTGCGGCGTCCTTTCCAAATAGATCCTGACCGCGAATGGCTTGCAGTTCCTTCTGCATTTCCAGGAACTGTTCCTGGAATTCATCCATTCGGTTAAACATAGTTTCCTTTTTACCAGAAGGTATTGGTGGAACCTGTCCTTCCGGGACAGTGTGTACCACAGGAGGTGGTACCGTGACTACGGTGGTGAGTCTTGGCGTTTCCCGAAGTTTGTAACCTTTAGGAGTCTTCAGTATGCCCCTGGCATCTTCGCTTTCCCGAAGTTTGTAACCTTCAGGCCCAGCGGCTTCTGTTGTGATTCCCTGATCTTCAGTGATCGGCAGAACATATCCTTCCGGGATATAGTTAACAGGCATGCCCGAAGGACGATCTTTCGGTATTTGATACCTAGGATCATACTTCTCTATGATGGGCGTTGAGGTGATCTCGGAGATCACAGTTCTTTGTAGCTGAGCTTCTGCCATGGCTTGCGTGTCATTACGAAGCTTTCTCATATCCTCTCTCAGAGCGTCGATCTCTTCTTTCAACTCTCTGTTCTCTTCCTCAAGATCATCCATCTTTTTCTGACGATTGGCCCGAGTATTATACGAATGAGACAGTTTGACTCTAGAACCAAGACACAAACGTGAGATTCGTAGGTAAGAAGAATACGCGATGTGAGAATGATGAATGTAATGATTATATTAATTGTTCTTTTGGTTTAATCAAAATAAACTTCGACAATTAGATTGCAAATACCAAACGGTGGGGAAACCCCTTTTTATTGAATTCAAAGGATTACAGAAGTGGAAATACAGTAGATTACAAAGTGCAGAAACAGAAACCTAAACTAATGGGTCCTGAGTCCTCTCTGAAGAGAAATCAGGTGCTGATTCTGATATCTTCCTTTTCTTTGACCGGGGCTCTTGGGCTGTTGTCGAGTTGTCATTCCTTTGCCAAGTGAAAGGAGTGAGCAAATTCCTTTGATCATCTTGATTCTCTATAGCATGTTGCTCCAAAATTTCAATCAGAGCATCTTTCTCCTTCAGTAATTGCTGTATTTTTATGCACTCTACGTCGAGGGTGCGGTACTTGTTCTTCCAAGACCTTCTCTCCTTTTGAACTTTGTTGAGAGTAACCTGAAGCTTTTCAGTCTCAGTCATGAAGTATATGACAGATTCCCTCGGCGGAAGAATTCCGTAACGAGGATAAGGCATCTTTAGCTTGAGAGCTCTAGTTTGTACCCAAAGGAGATAAGGCTCCACCGAGACACAATCCGGTTTTCCTAGAGACTCTCGTCCTTTCTTAAGAACATGTTTCCAAGCGTGCACTATTTCCATCTTTAGTGCTCTGTCGTTTTCTCCTTCTTTGAAGAAAAGACCTTCCAAATGAACACCCAGTGGGACGTGTCTCATCGGGTATCCAAATTGACGGCGAACCAATACCGGATGGTAGTTGATTCCTTCTTTAGTTCCTATGAGGGGTACGTTGGGGAAGTTTTCGCAACGATCAATGATCCTGATTCCCTCATAAATCCTATTACACCAGTCTATATCAGAGTTGGTAAGAGACATGATCTTCTGCGACCAACGTAAGGCACTCTTACAATCCCAAAAAGCAGTAGACTTGGGCAAGTGAGAGATGAACCATTTGTAAAGCAGAGGTACACAGCATTTGATCTCCCCTCCACTGTACAAATTTCCTAAGTGTACAGAATGATACGCATCTGCGAGCAAAGTCGGCACAGGATTTCCAATGAGAAAAACCTTAATGGCGTTGATATCGACGAAGTTATTGATGTTGGGAAACAAAAATAACCCGTAGGTGAGCAAGACAAAGATGCTTTCAAAAGCAGTCACGTTCCCTATACTAGCAAAGTACAGAGCTTTCTTTGTTAAGAACTGGGCTGGCAAACCTTGGATGCCACCCTTGGTAGTTAGGTGAGTCCTAACCTCAGACTCGTCCAAATGAATTGCTCTTGCAATGGTCTGATTCTTTGGAATTTCTTCCAGTCCAGAAAATAGAGCTCGATCCGTAATGTGTAGATCGATCAGATGAGAATACTCCTCCAGCGTCTGTGCCAGCTGGTAATCCGGGAATGTGAAACAGTGATAAACCGGATCGTAGAACTGAATGAGCGCATCCATGATTCCCTCAATCACATGGACTCTTAACAGAGGCAACAGACCTCCGTGTTTGGCTCTGAAAGCCTCTGGGTTAGTGATCATCCTTGCTAACCTTCTTAAATCCTCTAGCTTTGGAACCTTGAAGGTGTACGTATGAGTTCTCCTTCTACCGAAATCCATTAGTGTAATCCTCTTCTCTGATATTTGCAATCACAGTCTTAGTTTATTTTGAAAAAAACAGAGAGACTAGAAGAGAAGTTTTTTGAATGTTTTAATGTTTTATTAAATGAATGCATGAATGCAACACACAAAAACATAGAAAAAACATGGGGTCAAAGGGTCGTTGTCATGAAGTCAAGGCTCTACCCATCCCCAAAGGTTTATACTAAGGTGATTTTTGTACCTGTACTCATTATCATCAGCTCCTCCCAGGAAAGCAAAACAACAAGCGGATCGCCAGCGAGTTGTAGAGCAATCTTAGAGTAAGTGCCATTCACCGAGAATAGATCACCAGCCTCAAATGAGGGTAGTATCGCGTAACAACTATTTCTGATAGTTTTCGCACTACGAAAGTGTTTGGCTCCTCAGCTTCTCAGACTTAACAACCGGCCCATTGGCTAGAAGAGTGAATGGGTTGCGTTGGTCAGCCTCCACTGAGGTTGATGGTCGACCCCGTCGCCATCACTTATCTTAAGTGTATACTCAATCTTTCCACATACGGCATCACCCGCATTCCCATTAGCAGAAAAATAAACACGTATAGCAATTAGGAAAAGCAGTATATATATTTGTCTTAAACATCCTAGACCTTTAAAGCTAAGGATCCTAAGTTCCTGACAGAAATGGGTTCCCCGGCGGAAGCCCCAATCTGTGGTATACACAAGAGATGAAAAGGAAGACCGTGTCTAGATCTAATTTAGAAACTTGCCCCACGGTGGGCGCCACTTTTCTATAGCGAGCGATTTTGGACTCGGTTCTTAAGCACTGGTCGCTCTCTGCGGTTGAGCTTAAAACTACAGGTCGATTCATTTTTTATCCTATTAAAGCTGATGAAGGAAGGGAAATAGATGTCTCCAATTAACCCTGTTGCATACTGAGTTTAAACAGCTGTCTGTTAGGTTACGAATGCTATCAATGTGGGGGGGCCTTTGTACTGGTTATTTGTATTTTTGCCAATACTGGTTTTTATCTAGACAGAAGGTTTCTGGCGGGGAACAAGGATTAGGATGTTAGGACTGATGTTTTTGAATTACTGCTTTTGATTGATGGGGATATGGGATTTGGTTTTTTTGTTGATTGTGCTCGCTAAGATCTTTTCTTTCGATCTTATGCCTACGTATTCCCGTTTACCGAAACAGGGAAATCAGAGCGTTCGTAGTTCCTCCTATTCAATGGGAGGAAATGGGTGTTTTGGTGTCTTATTCAAAGCCCAAGACGTGAAGCGAAAGGTGATTTGTATCTTGTTTAAAGCCCAAGATGTGAAGCTAAAGAGTTTATTTGTATCTTGTTCAAAGCCCAAGATATGAAGCTAAAAAGTCTCAATTTTAGAGAGAATTTGTCATCTCTAAAGAGGGGGTTGTTTGTCACTACTGTTGGGTGACGGGTTATAAAGGAGAATTACTTTAACAGGGATACGCGGATCCTAGCAATGCCATAATTTCCTTTATAGGGGATTTTAACCTAAAGGAGAAGACTTTAACTTAGTGTAGAGCAATGCTATATTTCCTTAGGAATTTCTCATGCTAAAAGAGGGATAGTGGCATGGATGTAGATGATCCAGAGGCCTGCCGCTTACAGCGATTAGATGAAGGGAAAGGAGTTGTTGATGTTTGTGTACTGTGAACGAGGCACAACTTTGATGCTAAAAGGTTGATTGGATCAACCAGCGGTTTTCTTATACAAAGCCTAAGAGGAGGCTAATATGTGTCTCGTACAAAGCCCGAGAAAGAGGCTAAAAGGTTTTGACTCGATGATGAAGTCTTTTGGTATCTCGTATAAAGCCCGAGATGAAGGCTATTTGACTCAACAAGAGAGTCTTTTGTATCTCGTACGAAGCCCGAGATGGAGGCTAAAGAGGTGATTGACTCAACGAGGGAGTCTCTTATGTGTCTCGTACAAAGCCCGAGAGAGAGGCTAAACGTTGTTTGACTCCGCTGGGGAGAATCATTGTACCAAGCCCAAGAGGAGGCTAAGATGACTATTTCAGTTGAGTGACAGGTACTCATGTATTTGATTCAAGGATTATATGAGCAACACTGTACTCATGTATTTGATTCAAGGATCCGGGTTATTCCTGTTCTTTAAGGAAGCGGGAAATCCGAAGGGTATTAAGACTGTCCGAGTCTACGGGTTTCCTTCCTATTTTTTGAAGGGTGCTTGAGAATGTCTTTGAGACTCAAGGAGATTAGACTGTCCAAGTCTAGAGTTTCATCTTTTGTACTATGCTTTGAGAAACAGTAGTAGACTCTATGAAAGGACTGTTCTATGCAAATGACTAAGTTTTGTTCCTATACCTCTAGGAGGTCGTCGGGACAATTTGTACGAAGCCCAAGAGGAGGCTAGAAACTTTTAAGAAGCCGACGGGTCCTTGTACTAAGCCCAAGAGGAGGCTATAATTCTCGGAGGAAGTGATCATTATACGAAGCCTAAGAGGAGGCTGTAAATACTTCTAAGAAGCCGTAGGGTCCTTGTACTAAGCCCAAGAGGAGGCGGGGTTACTTTTAGGAAGCCTGTGGGTCCTTGTACGATGCCCAAGAGGAGGCCGATGCTTTTAAGAAGCCCGTGGGTCCCCAAACCCCAAAAAATTCAAGGCAAGCTATTCACAAGGAATAGATCAAGTCAGGAAAGTTTGAGAATTTGGAAGAAACTCAAAGATGCCATTCACGGAGAAGACATTCATCTTTGGGGAGTAGAGTTTCTTGACAATTCCTAATGAGGACAGCCGAAGAGAAGACTGTATCTGGTGATCCTATTGGGGATCTAGTTGTCTATTTCTACGAATAAACGAAACGGCGTCACTTAGTTCTAGACGTAATTGCCGGGGAAACTCTAAATATCTATACTATTATTACACAGTTGATATGAGTTTATGAAAGAAGACTTACAGTGAAACAGCCCCACAATACAGTTATATGTATATGAAAGCAGTAAATGAAAGCAATAACCACTTACTCGGTTGTAGAGCTTCCATGCTGTTTGGGTAGTTGTTCAACAAAGAAAGATTGAAAACAACAGTATATTCAAAATCAAAGGAGAAAGTGCTTTGAAAAAGAAAGGTTTGGGGCTTACAGCTCAAGGAGAGGCCCAGGGTTTTATCAGTGAGCGCACTGTTTTGAATTTGTACAGAGGGACTTATACAAGTGACTGAGGCCCAAAAAGGTTTTCTGTACAAAGGGATGGGTCTTACACTCTTTCAAGAGGCCCAAAAGGTTTAAAGAAAAAGAGTGGGGCTTATAACACGAGGGTAGGCCCGAGGTTGTTTTTAAAAAGGCGACAATCGCGCCGTTTGTTTTTTACGGTATCGAGACTTATACAATACACTGAGGCCCAAAAATGATTTGGTCAAAAAAAAAAAAGATTGGGTCTTACACTTTATTAGAGGCCCAAAAAGTTTTGAAGAAAAAAGAGTGGGTCTTACTACACGAGGGTAGGCCCAAGGTGGTTTTTCATTTAAAATGTGGCGATCGCGCCGAGGTTTCCTTTTAACACAGAGGGACTTATACAATAAGTGAGGCCCAAATGGTTTTGGTTAAAAGGGGATTGGGTCTTACACTCTATTAGAGGCCCAAAAATTTTTGAATGGGTCTTATAGCTCAAGGAGAGGCCCAAGGTTATTTTTCAAAAGGCGATAATCATGCCGTTTATTTGAAAATGTACAGAGGGACTTATACAACGAATGAGGCCCAAAATATTTTTATACAAGTGGGTTGGGTCTTACACTCTCTCAAGAGGCCCAAAAGGTTTTGATAATCAATTTTGAAATTTGAATAAAAAAACCCTAATTTTAATCTTTAAAAGTAAATATTTAAAGAAAATCAAACAAAATTCAAAATAAATTTGAATAATCCACTTATGATTTTGCTTATGGTTTGAAAAAATGAGGGATAATCACAAGGAATATTTAAACTCATTAGGTTTTGATTTTCAAAGTAAATATTCATTTTTAGAATGTTTAAAAATAATTAAAAACGAATTTATTCACAAAAATACTAATTATATTAAATAAATAATATAAATCTAATTTTTGGTGGAATAAAATATTTCAACATTTTTGTGAATTGTTGCAAAAAGAACCAATCAAAAATGATAAAAATTGAAGGAGTTATTAATTTTTCAAACCATTAAAAATAATAATATGAAAAATAACAAAATAAAAAAGTGGTAAAAAGAAGTCTGGGGCGAGGGGGATTCGAACCCCAGACCTCTCGCTTGCCAATACTCACAAAACCAGCTGATGAACCACTAGGGCGCAATGCCAATTCATTAATAACATGGCAAGTGAAAAATATATATCAAACTTGTTGGATTTTCTGAAGAATTGCGCTATGGCCATCTTCTTCCTCGAGCTCGTGCGTGAAGCACCATATCTCACTCATCTCTCAACCATTGGACATGATTCGAACACCAAACTCGTGCATTTTTTCACAAGGAATAAGATGGCAATACCCAATTTTATTCATTTTCAGTGTGGAGTAAAATAATCATGATGAACACAGATGAACCCTAATTTGCAAAAGCAATCGTGCAGGCTTGGTTATGAGGTCTATGATCCAATTTCTTGAGGCAAAACAATCAACACATGATGGCAATCAAATGGCAAAAATATCATGCGAGGAAATATGCATGGATCATGGAGTTTGAGTTTGAAGCTCACCTTGATGCAAGCTAAAATGGAACTTTGCCTAGATGGTGTTCCAGTCGTGAATTGATGATCCCTACAGCTTCAATGGATGTTATGGAGTGTGTTGCAAGCTTTTGAACACTTTAAAATTTTTTGGATCAAGCTGGAGACCTCCACCTGCAAAATTGAAGCATAATGGCTTGGTTGAAGAGTGATTTTGAGCCTGGGGTGTTACAGTTGGTGTTTAAGTGTTTGGACACCTCAAATACATCATATGTGATGTGTTTGAGCAATTGGAATGGATTGATTGTGGCTGCAACTTAAAACCCGATAGTGGTTACTCAAAAATAAGAAAACTTGAGGTTTAAGAAAGAATGAGAGAAAGCAGTGCTGTAACTGGATTTGGTGTGAGTTGAATGATCCATTGGGACCTCTATTTATAGGTGATCAACTTTTGTTTTGGAGGAATAGTGAATGGCTGCTGGATCAGATCATATTTGCATGGATTGGCTTGGAGGATTTCTTCTAAAGCAAGGCAAGCTAGCCATTCCCAAGAGCAGGGCTATGCCTTGACCAAAACCACATTCCTCAGATGTTTTTAATATTGTTTAATCAGAGAAATTGACTGAGTAGGGTAGCTACCTTGACAATGCACTATTCCACATTAATGCACTTTGAATTCAAGGCAAAATGTGCCAAAGTGGATGAACTTCAAGTTGGAAGATTCCTTGGTCTTTTGACTCAGATTTATCAGTTGGATCAGTTGCATTGTGATTGGTTTGAACACAGGTGGCATAGTGATCCTTAGTTTTTGGCTCAAAATCGTGTGGCAAGCAAACATGCAAACTGATTTTCTCAAAACAGCCTGCAGCAGCATGACTTTGGGCAAGGATTTTTCTTGGCTCAAGTTGAATCAATTCATGCTGTTGAGCTCTTTGAATTCTTGGCAACATATGCAACAACATTGATGTTTAACTTTGGACTTGATTCAGCTTGCAACTGTGTGAAAAAATCTCACAAGTTTTGGTGTTTCAACAAAATCTGTCTTGGACAGAATTTTTCTAAGTGTTGGAAAATGGTACATTTTCATGTTTTCAGCCACTTTGGCTCACTCATAACTCAAAATCCATAATGAATTGGAGTTAGGCCTAGTTGAAGTTTTTGTAGAGGGTAATGAGATCTACAAATCAAGATTTGGATGGAAAAAAATGGCCTTGTGGTTTAGGAGTTATGGTCCTTCAAAGTTGGTACCTTTGTCACTTTATTTTTAACTTAGAAAATTTTCTAAGTTTTAATGGTTACCCCTTTTACAAGTTATCCAACTTTTCTTGATTTTTCTTGATGAATGATGATTCAAATCATACATAAACATCATTTTAGGGTTAAAAATCCATTTTGGTGAAAAATCTCAAAAAGTCAAAGTTGACTTTTGTGCACAGTTGACTTTTTATCAGATGAATTCCAAACTGTGCAATTCTTCAGGAAATCATGTCCTTGACCTAAATCAAACTTGATGGACATGTTCCAAGGGTGTCATAGGGTGTATTGAGGTATGTCCTAGGGTTTAGGAGCATGTCTTGGTCAAAAGTCAAAGTTACAGTTGACTTTTCCCTTAAAACCCTAATTGTGGTGCAGATGAGATTGAGACTTGTTGCTCAAACCTCTTGGCTTAATCCATTGTTCCAAATGGATCAATTTGGTTTATTAGAGACCCTCAAATCCTCTCTTGAGGTCTTGGCTCATGATTTGCCCCAAAAGTCAACTTAGGGGTGAATTAGGTCAAGAAACCCTAATTCCTGATTTTTGATGTATGCATCCCCTGAGGTCAAATTGACTTGATGATTGGGTCCATGAGGTTCAATGGAGCATATTAGGTTGTGTTTTGGATCTTTGGCTCATGCCCAGATGAAAATTTCCATCTGGAGGCCCTGGTCGATCAAAACCCTAATTTGGTGACACTGGCGATCTTGAGGCTTGATCCACCTAGAAGGGAGCAGCCTTGTGCTTAATCCTTGAAGTGGGAGTCCTTTTGATCCTTTATGGATGTTTGAGAGGTTTAGACAAGTTGAAGATCATGTTATTCCTTGATTGATCCTTTGCCAAAAGCTCTGAGAGGGCTTGAAACCCTAATTTTGATTGTAGTGAATGCTCAACAACTCTTGAGGCATTTGATGAGGCATGATGGTTCATCCATATTGTGATGATGATTTGCACAATGATGGGAAATCTTAGTGGTCAAAATTTGGGGTATGACAGCTCCTAGTCCAACTAAATTTTTAATTAAGCTCGGAGTAGGATAGACATTAGGCTCTCAATTCAAGCATGACAACATTAGGTAGGCGTCCCTCCTAACCTCAACTATAGGACCACCTTTGCATGATAACATTAGGATAGAATTCCCGTAGCATTTTCTATTCGACTTGAGTCCTCTCTTCTCATCTCTTAACATTTCTAAAGCACTTAATAAATATAACGTATATTGCGCTCGAGCCTTAACTGTAGGAAATGAAGAACGAGGGGTCTCCCCTCCTCTTCTAGAGTGTTTAGCATAAGTCCCATTTGGGGGCGACCATGCGACTCACTCGTTCCTGCATGGTAGACTTTGGTGCAATGTAAGTTACGAACTAACTTCAATCCACTTCTGTCTAAAAAACACAAAAATAAACTCAAACCTTTTTCATCCTTCGGGATTGTTAAGTCTCAAACCATTTTCAGAAAAAGGCACGTTACTTTCGTCTCGTCGCAAACAGGCATCGACCCTAACTGCCAGACGCGAAATTAACGTCGCTCATAAAAAACACTTAACCTTTGTGTGGTCGTTACCACGAACTACTGACGCTCTGATTTCCTCTCTCTGGTTAGATTGAGAATACGTAGGCCTAAGACGGCGATGTCTTGGCGAGCACCCTGTAGTGAGTCATTTTGGACGTGGTTCTTAAGCACCGTCGCTCCTTGGGGGGGACTACAGGTTGATTCATTTTTTATCCTATTGAGCTGACTAAGGAAGGGAAATAGATGTCTCCAATTAACCCTGCTTGCATACTGAGTTTAAACAGCAGTCTGTTAGGTTACGGATGCTATGTGGTAGTGGGACCTCTCTCAACTTATTTGGCTAAGGTGGAAATGACGGAACGGGTCAGGGTAGGATGTTAGGACTGATATATGAAGACACAGTATTTTGGGTTTTTGTTTAGTGTGCTCGCTAAGATTTTTGTTTCAATCTTATGCCTACGTATTCCCATTTTCCGAAACAGGGAAATCAGAGCGTTCGTAGTTCCTCCTATTCTATGGGAGGAAATGGTGTTTTGGTGTCTTGTTCAAAGCCCAAGACGTGAAGCGAAAGGTTGTTTGTATCTTGTTCAAAGCCCAAGATGTGAAGTTGAAGAGTCTATTTGTATCTTGTTTAAAGCCCAAGATATGAAGCTAAAAGGGTTTGACTTTAGAGAGAATTTGTCATCTCTAAAGAGGTGTTTGTCTGTCACAACTGTTTATAAAGGAGAATTACTTTAACCGGGATGTGTGAATCCGGTAATGCCATAATTTCCTTTATAGGGGATCTCCAACCTAAAGGAGAAGACTTTAACTCAGTGTAGAGCAATGCCATCTTTCCTTAGGAAATTCTCATGCTAAAAGAGGGACAGTGGCATGGATGTAGATGATCCAGTGGCTTGCCGCTTACAGCGATTAGATGAAGGGAAAAGAGTTGTTGATGTTTGTGTACTGTGAACGAGGCATAACTTTGATGCTAAAAGGTTGATTGGATCAACCAGTGGTTTTCTTATACAAAGCCTAAGAGGAGGCTATTGGCCCAACAAGAGGGTATTTTTGATTTGTCTCGTACAAAGCCCGAGATAGAGGCTAAAAGGGGAGTGACTCAACAAGAGAGTCTTTTATGGTATCTCGTACGAAGCCCGAGATGGAGGCCAAGGGTTTTATACTCAACAAGAGAGTGATTTGTTTCTTGTACAAAGCCCAAGACAGAGGCTAAAAGGATTGTGACTCAACAAGAGAGTCCTTTTTGTATCTCGTATAAAGCCCGATATGGAGGCTAAAGTGTTGATTTAATAAGAACCTTTTTGTATCTCGTATAAAGCCTGAGATGGAGGCTAAAGATGTTTGACTCAACAAGAGAGTCTTTTGTATCTCGTATAAAGCCCGAGATGGAGGCTAAAGGGGGTACTGTTTCAGTTGAGTGACCAGTATATAGGTTCAAAGAGAAAATCAGTTCTTATATGAGTAACACTGTACTCAGGGATTTTGATTCGAGGATCAGGGATATTTCCTTTTCTTTGAGGAAACGGGAAATCCAAAGGGTATTGAGACTATCCAAGTCTGCGGGGTTCCTTCCTATTTGTGAAGGGTGCTTGAGAATGTCTTTTAGACTCAAGGAAATTAGACTGTCCAAGTCTAGAGTTTCATCTTTTGTACTATGCTTTGAGAAATAGTAGTAGACTCTTAGAAAGACTGTTCTATTAAGATGACTAATTTCTGTTCCTATACCTCTAGGAGGTCGTCGGGACAATTTGTATGAAGCCCAAGAGGAGGCTGGAAACTTTTAAGAATCCGAGGGACAATTTGTACTATGCCCAAGAGGAGGATATCATTCCCGGAGGAAGAAATCATTTATATGAAGCCTAAGAGGAGGCTGTGAATACTTCTAAGAAGCCGATGAGTCCTTGTACTAAGCCTAAGAGGAGGCGGGGATGCTTTTAGGAAGCCTGCGGGTCCTTGTACAATGCCCAAGAGGAGGCCGATGCTCTTAAGAAGCCTGTGGGTCCCCAAACCCCGAGAAATTCAAGACAGACTATTCACAAGGAATAGGTCAAGCTAGGAAAGTTTGAGAATTTGGAAGAAACTCAAGAGATGCCATTCACGGAGAAGACATTCATCTCTGGGGAGGTAGAGTCTCTTGACAATTCCTAATGAGGACAGCCGAAGAGAAGACTGTATCTGGTAATCCTATTGGGGATCTAGCTTGTCTATTTCTAAGAGCGATCGGTACGGCTTTACTTAGTTCTAGACATAGTTACCAGGGAAACTCTAAATATCTATACTATTATTACATAGTTGATATGAGTTTATGAAAGGAGACTTACAGTGAGCAGCCCCACAATACAGTTATATGTATATGAAAGCAGTAAATGAAAGCGGATAAACACTTACTCGGTTGTAGAGCTTCCATGCTGTTTTGTTAGTAGTTCAATAAAGATAGATTGAAAACAACAACATATTTCAAAATCAAAGGAGAAAGTGCTTTGAAAAAGAAAGATTTGGGGCTTACAGCTCAAGGAGAGGCCCAGGGTTTTATCAGTGATCGTAATGTTGAATTTGTACAGAGGGACTTATACAAGTGACTGAGACCAAAAAATTGTTTCCTGTATAAAGGGATGGGTCTTACACTCTCTCAAGAGGCCCAAAAAGGTTTAAAGAAAAAGAGTGGGGCTTATAACACGAGGGTAGGCCCAGATGATTTTTCCTTTGAAATGGCGATCGCGCCGAGATTTTCTTTTAACGCAAAAGGGGCTTATACAATATCTGAGACCCAAAGTTGTTTTGATTAAAAGGGGATTGGGTCTTACACTCTAATAGAGGCCCAAAAGTTTTGAATGTGTCTTATAGCTCGAGGAGAGGCCCAAATGTTTTAAACGGACGACGGTCGTGCCGTTTACTTGTATAGAGGGACTTATACAATAAGTGAGGGCCAAAAGGTTTTTGTACAAGGGGGTGGGTCTTACACTCTCTCAAGAGGCCCAAAAAGGTTTTGAATGATTTATGAGGGTTGAATTAATCAAAAACCCTAATTTATTTTCAAAATGTGTTTTAATTGAATAAAAAATTCAATTAAAATGATCAAAATTGTTTAACATGTGGAAAACAAATTGTGATCTTGGATTAATGCCTCATAAATCAAGTTTTGCCCTACAAAATGACTAGAAACCATTAAAAGTTGCAAAATCAAGATGGAAAAAATATTCAAAATGCCAAAAACAATTAAAATATTAATTCTTTGCAAAAATATCAATTATATGAAATAAATAATATTTTTGGGAAAATATTTCAACATTTTTTTGAATTATTAAAAAAAGAATCAACTCAAAATCATTAAAACTCAGAGAGAAATTAATTTTTGAATCAATTAAATAAAATCACAAAATTCAAATATTTGAATTTTTCAAAAAGGGCGCCAAGAACACCCAAGAACACGCGCGTGTTCTGAGTTTTGCCCAGATTTGCATTTTCTCTCCAATCTCACTGAATACTTGATTATATCATGCAATCCATATATCAATCTGCTCGTTTCAACCTCACGATCATGTCTATGACAATTAATTTCATTTAAATTAAGCATAAAACAAGAAATCACGACAAATCCTCAAGAACCCTAAATTCTGCATGAAGGCTGGAAATTTTGATACACGATTCAAACAAAGCAATTAATTAAGGGGAAACATTCCATGCATGATTATGAACATTTGGCAAAAGTATTGTGCAAGGAAATATGCATAGATTGAGAGATGACCAAGATTAGGCTTACCTCTAAGCCGTGATAGCAAGTTCAAAGTGATTTCTGTGTTGGAGGTGTTATAGATGAGTGGTGATGATCTGGACAGCTTCCCTGCACCCTATGGAGTGTGTTTGAATGCTTGGACTTAATGGAAATTAGCTAGATCACTTCATGGCATCTCAACTGTAACTTGGTTAAAACCTTGAGCAATTGACTGGTGATTCTGAGAAATCAATGTTCCAGTTGTTGTTTAAGTGTTTGATCAGCTCATATATGATGTATGTGAGGTGTGTGTGTGATAGGTTTGAGTGGAATTGCCCTCTACTGAAAAATTTGATAGTGACTTGCTTAGAAAGGCATTTTTGAGAGTGATAAGTTGATTTTGAGAAAGGCAAGTGTTGTAGGTCTTTGGTGTACTTAAACTGATCACAATTGAGCTCTATTTATAGTAGAGCAAGTTTGTTTTACAAGGAATAGTGAATGGCAACTGCTAAGTAGGGTTGGCCAATGTTGGCAAATGAGAATCCAAGTCTCCTCTAGCCATTGACTAGAGGTTAGGGCACAGGCTGCTGGTTCCCTTGGTCTTGGATAAGTCTTGACTGAATTCAGTTGCTAATAGCTCCGTCCATGCCACCTTGGTGCTTCCATTGAATGCTCCAATCCAAAATTGGAGTCTTGTCCCTATTTTAGGAAATTCTAGGTTTGGCATGCTATTTCTTGTTCCAAGGACTTTGGAGGCTTGGCTCAGTGATTGTCCCCTTTAGGTTCAATCCTCAGATGTGTCCAAAGTGATGACAAGGCTTGGAATTGGCTGATTTTGGAAAATCGACCAAAAGTGCAAAAATCTGCCTTGCCTTGGCAGATTTCAGTAAGGCATCTTGCCACTATCATATCTCATGGCTCAAATTGAATTTGGTGATGTTCTTGGCCATTTTGGAAAGCCCTTATATGATACAACAACTTTTTGATCATATTTGGTTTTGATAACTTTTGGATCCAAGTGAAAAATGTCCCTACATTTGGAAAAAAGTAAGGCAGATTCTGACTTAGTGAAATTTTCACTAAGTGTTGGAACAAAGTGACTTTTCTTGATTTTGATCACTCCATAACTCAAAATCCATTAGGAATTTGGACATAGGTCAGTATGAAGCTTTTGTAGAGGGAATTAGATCTACAAATCAAGCTTTGGATGGGGAAGAATGGCTTTGTGGTTTATGAGTTATGGTCTTCCAAAGTTGGTACCCTTGCCACTTTATTTCGTAACTTAGAAATTTTTCTAAGTTTTTATGGTTACCCCTTTTACAAGTTATCCCACTTTCTTTGATTTTTCTTGATGAATGATGATTCAAATCATACATTAACATCATTTTAGGGTTAATATTCCATTTAAGTGAAAAATCTCAAAAAGTCAAAGTTGACTTTTGTGCACAGTTGACTTTTTGTCAAATGAAACCCAACCTGTGCAATCCCTTGGGAAATCATGTTCTTGACCTAAATCAAACTTGATGGACATGTTCCATGGGTGTTATAGGGTGTATTGAATCATGTCTTAGGGTTAGGGAGCATGTCCTGGTCAAAAGTCAAAGCTACAGTTGACTTTTCTCGCAAAACCCTAACTGTGGCTCAGATGAAATTGAAACTTGTTGCTCAAGCTTCTTGGATAAATTCATTGTTTCAAATGGATCAATGTAGTATATTAGAGACCCTCAAATCATGTCTTGAGGTATTGGCTCATGATTTATCCCAAAAGTCAACTTAGGGGTGAATTAGGTCAAGAAACCCTAATTCCTGATTTTTGATGTATGCATCCCCTGAGGTTAAATTGACTTGATGATTGGGTCCATGAGGTTCCATGGAGCATATTAGGATATGCTTTGAAGTATTGGCTCATGCCCAGAGGAAAATTTCCATCTGGAGGCCCTGGTAAACCAAAACCCTAATTTGGTGACACTGGCGATCTTGAGGCTTGATCCACCTAGAAGGGAGCAACCTTGTGCTTAATCCTTGAAGTGGGAGTCCTTTTGATCCATTGTAGAGGTTTGATAGGTTAGACAAGTTGAAGATCATGTCATTCCTTGATTGATCATTTGTCTAAGGCTCAAAGGGGGCTTGAAACCCTAATTTTGATTGTAGTGAATGCTCAACAATTCCTTGAGGAGATTGATGAGGCAAAGAGGTACATCCATATTGTGATGATGGTTGACACAATGATGGGAATCTTAGTGGTCAAAACTTGGGGTATGACAGATGCCCCTATTTAATCTTCTTGGACACGAAGGTGTGAATGGCGAAGGTATTCGGGCATTCAGGGTGCAAGAGGATTAAATATCGGAATACCTGAAATTTTGATGGTGGTCTATGAATGGTAGTTCACGCATTCATCTTCTTTCACTAAGTGTTGATACTTAGAAAAGGTAAAACTTCCCCTCACTCCTGGTTTCTTACCAAGGAACTGGTCTCAGTTTTCTGATTTAAACTTCCCCTCGATCCTGGTTTCCTACCAAGGAACTGGTCTTAGTTTTTGATATAAACTTCCCCTCGATCCTGGTTTCCTACCAAGGAACTGGTCTCAGTTTCTTTTGTCAATAAACTTTATCGACAAGGGACGCTATTTGTAGCGGTTTTCCTCAAACTTCTCGCCGAATTTTCCTGGGGAGATGCCATTTGACAGAAAAAGGTTTGATGCCAGACTTGCTGGGGAACCCATTCGTCTGAGTTGTAGAGTTGCACAAACTTCTCTGTTGGAGACGCCATTTGTCGAATCTACTAGGGGGAGCGAGTCTCCTGAGAGACTGCTTCCGTTTCGGAGTCTTACATCATACTTTTCTCGGGATCTTCCCGGAGAAATGCCATATGATGGGATCCAATTTTGAGGTGCCGATGACCTTTTCATCAGTGGTCTTTTCAGAGAAAAACTGTTGTACTGCCGAATCTCTTGATTAAGAGGATTTCTCTGGGGATTTTCCTTAATCCGGGAAAGCAAGGATATCATCTTCAATGGCGAAGAGTGACATTTGTTGAAGGTTCTCGAGTTTTTCAGAGGTTCAAGTTATCAAAATGGTCAAAGGTCAATTCTAATCCAGAAATAAATTGGAGCAGAGAGCTGGTTCAGACGCAACACTTCCTAACGAGGACAAGGCTGACAACTCGATTGAGAGGAATTTTATCACTAGGGGATGAGACCGACTCGAGTGATAGCGATGCAATATGAATGCGAATGCAAATAAAATGCATGATGTATGTATGTATATGCTGACAAAACTGACGCGACATACAAACTAGTAGATGAACAAGACTGGATACTCGGCCACGGTGGGGCATGTAGAAATATCACTGGTTCAAGATAGCAATTCGGCCTTGCTTAGGAGAGATAGTCCCTGTGGGGAATACCGTTGGTCGGGCTTAGGAGATAAGAACTCGGCCGAGGGCATCAGATGGGACAGCCGCATCTGAAATAGTTAATCCTTCATTCAGGCGTACTGGTTTAGAAGGAGTACTTTGATTCTGCTCTTTGAAGCTCGATTACTTCTGGAGAAGTGATTGATGTTCTTTCGATGTTCAACAGTCAAAAGAAATTGCCATCTTTTTTGTAAAAGCAGAAAAAGTTTAACAACTAAATTCATTTTTGTTTTATTTCAAGAATCGCTGATCATATTAAAATGTCGTTATGTAAAGCGAAAATAAATGAGAATTACAAACAAAAGCACAAGGGCTCAAATTTTATTGATAAGATGGAGATCAGCCAAACGCGTGATTCCAAAGAGTATATACAAAGTTAGAAAATGGTAATTTACAGGGAAAAGGGCTACGTTGAAACATAACAACCACTATCCTTCTACCAACTTTGAATTCAGGGCATCCTAAGCTTCTGTCGAAGATGAACTTGACTGGAGTTTTCCTCCGTTGGATGGTGCAACTGCTTCTGAGGGACTTGCCTCTGTTGAACATAGTTACTTGCCATTATCCCTAATTTTTTCCTGGATTGTACTGTGATGTTTCCAATCCACCAGGATGATTTTTTTTTATTTTGTCTCTAACTTTTTCCTGGACCGCCCTTTCGGGTTTTCAATCCACCGAGAAGTTTTTTTTTGTTAGTTTAGGCGAAGTATTTCTTGACTACATCAACGTTTGTGGGGTAGGAAAATTCCTCTCTGTCCATGGTTGCAAGTCTCAAGGCACCGCCTGAGAAAGCTTTCTTGACCACATAGAGGCCGTCATAATTCGGAGTCCATTTGCCTCGCGAATCAGTGAGAAATGATTGAATCTTCTTGAGCACGAGGTCTCCTTTTCTGAAGACGCGAGGTCGGACCTTTTTGTCGAACGCCTTCTTCATTCTTTGCTGATACAACTGACCGTGGCATAGTGTCGTGATTCTTTTTTCTTCGATCAAATTCAGTTCTTCGTGTCGACTTAGACACCATTCAGCTTCTGTAAGCTTAGCTTCCATCAATACCCGGATTGATGGGATCTCTACTTCGATGGGGACCACTGGTTCCATGCCATATACTAGAGAGAAAGGGGTTTCCCCTGTTGAAGTGCGGACAAATGTGCGATAACCGTGAAGAGCAAAGGTAGCATCTCGTGCCAGTCTTTGTAGGTTATAACCATCTTCTGAATAATCTTCTTGATGTTTTTGCTAGCCGCTTCTACCGCTCCGTTCATCTTGGGTCGGTAGGGAGATAAGTTATGGTGTTCGATCTTGAACTTTGCGCACAACTCTTTCATCATCTTATTGTTCAAGTTGGATCCATTATCCGTAATGATCTGGCTAGGAACACCATAATGGCAGATGATATTGTTTTTGGTAAAGCGGATAACCACTTGTCGGGTTACATTGGCGTATGACGCTGCTTCGACCCACTTGGTGAAATAGTCAATGGCTACAAGGATGAACCGATGTCCGTTTGAAGCCTTAGGTTCAATTATACCGATCATGTCGATTCCCCATATTGAAAAAGGCCATGGGGAAGAGAGAACCTTGAGATGTGATGGCGGTACATGAATCTGGTCGGAGTATATCTGACACTTGTGACACCTCCTCATATACTTGTAGCAGTCGGATTCCATTGTTAACCAATAGTACCCTGCTCTTAGAATTTTCCTCGCCATTATGTGTCCGTTGGCATGAGTGCCAAAGGATCCTTCATGAATTTCTTTCATCAGTGCGTCTGCTTCTGGTCTGTCGACACATCGGAGCAAGACCATGTCAAAATTCTGCTTATAAAGCGTGTCACCGCTCAGGAAGAAGCTTCATGCTAGCCTTCTGAGGGTCTTTCTGTCTTTCCTGGATGCCCCTGCTGGGTACTCCAGTTTCTGAAGGAAGCATTTGATATCGTGATACCAAGGTTTATTGTCTATGGCTGCTTCAATCGCGAAGATGTACGTGGGCCTTTCAAGGCGCATTATGTCGATCTTAGGTATGTCATTCCATTGACCTACACTACTCATGGAAGAGAGAGTGGCTAATGCATCAGCCATGTGATTTTCCTCACGAGGGATACGATGAAACTCGACTCTATCGAAGAAGGGTAGCAACCTTCTTGCATAGTCTTTGTAAGGAACCAATCCTGATTGGTATGTGTTCTAATCTCCTTTTATTTGATTGATAACCAGGGCTGAGTCACCATATACGTCCAAATTTTTTATCCTTAAATCAATCGCTTCCTCGAGACCCATAATACAAGCTTCGTATTCGGACTCATTGTTTGTGCATTTGAACATAAGTCTGGCAGTGAAAGGAGTGTGGGTATCCTGAGGGGTAACAATTATTTCCCCAATCTCGTTTCCATAATGGTTAACTGCTCCGTCAAAGATTAGTCCCCATTGGGAACCTAGTTCTGGCCCTTCACTGGGTAGCGGTTCATCGTAATCTTTCATCTTTAGATACATGACATCTTCGTCCGGGAAGTCAAATCCAATTGATTCCTGATCGTCAATCGGTTGATGAGCCAAATGATCGGCTAAAATACTTCCTTTAACGGCTTTCTGAGCGTGGTATTCGATGTCATATTCTGATAACAACATCTGCCAACGGGCAGTCCTTCCCGTTAGAGCAGTTTTTTCAAATACATACTTGATTGGACCCATCTCAGAGACAAACCAAGTAGTGTGACGGATCATGTATTGGCGAAGACGTTTGGCTGCCCAAGCCAAAGCACAGCAAGTTTTCTCGAGCATCGTGTACCGAGTTTCGCAGTCGGTAAACTTCTTGCTTAGATAGTAAATGGCAGACTCTTTCCGTTTTGTTTCGTTTTGTTGGCCAAGTACATACCCCATTGAGTCTTCCAAGACTGTGAGGTAAATGATCAGTGGTCTTCCTTCCACTGGAGGTGATAGAATCGGCGAATTCAACAGGTATTCCTTAATACTGTCGAAAGCGGTTTGACAATCTTCTATCCAAATGCAATCCTGGTTCTTTTTGAGTAATTTGAAGATCGGCGCACAGGTCGCGGTCATGAGGAATATGATTTTGGAGATGTAATTCAAACGTCCCAAGAATCCTCTGACTTGTTTTTCAGTTTTCGGAGAAGGCATTTCTCGAATGGCCTTGACCTTGTCAGGATCAACCTCAATTCCTTTCTAGATTACGATGAACCCTAAGAGTTTCCCTGAACGGACACCGAATGTGCACTTGTTGGGATTCAAGCGGAGTTTGTACTTTCTCAACCGTTCGAATAGCTTTGATAGGTGGGTCACATGTTCCTCTTCTGTCTTAGATTTTGCATTCATATCATCGACATACACTTCAATTTCCTTGTGTATCATGTCATGAAATAGAGTAGTCATGGCCCTTTGATAGGTTGCCCCGGCATTCTTCAAACTGAACGGCATTACCTTGTAACAAAAGGTACCCCATGGGGTAATGAACGAAGTTTTTTCCATGTCTTTCGGCGCCATTTTGATTTGATTATAGCCCGAGAATCCATCCATGAAAGAGAAAACTTTGAACTTTGTTGTATTGTCTACTAGCATGTCAATGTGTGGTAAAAGAAAGTCGTCCTTTGGACTAGCCTTGTTTAGATCCCTGTAATCTACACACATTATGACCTTTTCGTCCTTTTTCGAAACGGGTACAATGTTGGCTAACCATTGAGGATATTCTGACGTGGCGAGGAAACCCGCGTCAATCTGTTTCTGTACTTCCTATTTGATTTTGATGGCCATGTCCGGGTGAGTCCGTCTTAACCTTTGCTTTACTGGCGAACATTCTGATCTAAACGGTAAATGATGTTCCACGATGCTGGTATCCAACCCTGGCATGTCCTGATAGGACCAAGCGAATACATCGGGGAAATCTTTGAGAAGCTTTATCAAACTCTCTTTGGTAGTTAGACTGAGCAGTGCCCCAACCCTGATTTCTTTTCTCTCTTTTTCTGAACCCAAGTTTACCGTTTCCAACGGCTCTTTGTGAGGTTCAATGGACCTTTCCTCTTGTTTGAGTAATCGGGAGATCTCTTCTAGAATTTTGTTGTCAGCTTCTTCTTCAGCCCCAAATACCGGGAACTCAAAGTCGGGAGAAGGCATCAGATCGTATGTCTCAACTGGGTTTAAAACAAGCAATCTGCATGATGTGATGATTCATGTTTAGAAGAGATTGAGAATGCAAAAGTGTGCAGTGTATATTTTTATTACTGCTTGTTTTTATTATTGAATTGTTTTTTAGGATTACCATTTTCTGTAAAAAAGCAAAAAGAGAAAACAACAATTAATGCGAAAATTACAGAACGACGTTATTTTATTAATGAATAAGCCGATTCTTGAAACTACAGCCATATAAAACAAAACTCTGTCGCTTTGGGCGAAGCGAAGAGGGAAAATTTACAGAAAGCGAGCCCTATCAAAACATCCGTTTCACCTGGGCAGGGTGAAAGGTTAAAGACGACAATTACTTTGACTTATGGATGATCTTCGGAACAGCGACAGTAACCCATTGGCGGCGAACTCCTCGGTGAATCACAAAGTCTGGCACCTTTCTTGATTTGTCTTCAGAAATAACGCTGATTTTCGGCGGAGCAGGATCATTGGAATCTGTCTCCCAGGCAGAGTTGTCGTAGGAGAATTCCTCTGTTGCATTTTGCATAGCATTTGTACTCTCAGCTGTATCTCCCTATCCAGTTGGCTGGACGTCTTCGAGCCTGATACGAGAGCTTTCGGGAGCGGTGTACTTGACCATGTAGTCGTATTTTCCACTCGGCTGTCCCAAGGTGTCCCATACTTCTTTGGAACTGGAGGGGTCATTTCTCTCAATGACGTTGACCTCGGGAAAAGCATAGTTAATGAATTCTAGTCCTGCGAACGTTACAAATTCATCGTCATGTTGAGTAATTTTTGAATGACCTAAGTGTTGATCCCATGACATGGTGGGGACGCAGGTATTCTGTTCAATGAGACTCAGCTGATTTTCACTCTTCGGCTGACTTTCTTGCCCCAAGTCTCCTGGGTAAGGCTGCCACATTGGCAGACCATCCATCGGGCCACAGTAGTTGTAGTCAAGACTGTCTTTCATCAGAGTGTCCTCCTCTAATGAATTTGGTGGAGCACAGCATTCTTCCAGATCACAATCTCCATATATCATTTCGACGTCTGACCTGGGTATAAATCTCGGACTCTGTGCAGGATAGCAAAATGGCGTAGGCACCTCTTCCTGAGACATATAACCGTCCTTATTGAGATAGGACATCCATTCCTTATCTGTGTCAGATGGATCCTCCTCATTGATAGTGTGTACTTCTTGAGTCACCTGTTGAAGGAAACCTCCACTGTGAAAGAAGTTCTGAATGGGATGAAGACTTTCATCGCTGGCAGTTGTCTGGGTACAGGTTGCAGAGAAACCAAGACCCTTCTTTGTTTTATTGTCAGTAGGAATGACAAGCTGCCCACATCCTGTTGTATTGGCATTCTCAACCGCTTTAATAGCATCTTTGTATGAGGAAATCGACGTTCCTCCTTCTGATTGATCGCCACTGTGCAATGAAAGCTTTTGGAACTGGGTTTCGATTATCCCTTATGGTTCCACATAAGTGGATGACGATAAATTGCTTACGAGCAAAGCCTATTCCCCACAGACTGTGATGAGTTGACCGTTCTGGACGAACTTTAGCTTTTGGTGGAGGGTCGAGATGACCGCCCCAGCCAGATGTATTCAAGGTCTTCCTAATAAACAACTGCACGTTGCCTGGATATCCATGACCTGGAAAGTGACTTGGAAAGTGTGAGGACAGATAGTTATGGGAAGGTCGACTTCACCGATATCCGTTTTTCTGGATCCGTCAAATGCTTTGACGACGACCTCGCTGATTCTCATCGGAGGGCCCTTGAATGATAATTGCATCAAAGTGGACTTCAACATAACATTCAGGGTTGACCCCGTGTCTACCAATATGCTGGCTAAAGCATCGTCCTGGTAGTTAACTGTAATATTGAGCGCCATGTTATGACGACAACCCTCTTCGGGTAATTCCTCATCACTAAATCCCAAATTGTTGCAGGAAGTGATGTTAGAGACAATACTATCAAACTGTCTGATTGTTACATCCTGTTCCACAAAGGCTTGCTCCAAGACTTTCTGTAGAGCCTCCCTGTGCGCTTCTGAACTTAGTAACAGTGATAATACCGAGATCTTTGAAGGAGTATGTAACAATTGATCAACGATGTTATATTCACTCCTTTGGATGAGCTTCAGCATCTCATCATTGTTTTCCGAAAGGTCGGGATTACTGGATTGACCGACTGGTGGATTGGGAACTTCCGTCTGAGGTTTCTTTTCTTTGTTGGACTCTCCAACTCCTCTGTTGAAGATTCTACCACTCCGCGTTACACGACTGATGTCTGCAATATTCACGACGGAGGGTAATGGAACTTCCTTTCCATTTTCAATTATCGTTGCGCCGTATTTGTAAGGGATAGCCTTAGTTGATTCATACGGTAGCGGTCCTGGCAGATAGATGACTATGGGAGCCTTCTGATTCTTCTGACCATTGTACGTAATCTCGATCCGTTCCCGGTTGGTAACTTTGGATTCGTCAAGTAGAGGGATGATGGCAAAGACATTCCTGGTCCTCTGATGATCAGAGATGACGACAACGTCCTCGATTTGATTGGCAAGGTAGTTCGGCGACCAATTGATGGGTCCGAAACCTGGATATGGGTGAATCTCGATGATCCACCTGCCCCTGGAGAGCTGCTCGCACAAGGTATCACCCTTGGTTACTTTCCGAACAGACTCGACAACATTCACAATTGTGTGGTGGCACCTGGCCACGCCCACTTTGAATACAATGTAACCTCACTAGGTTAGCTTCCGCAGATCGGACATCCTGACTTTGACGCCGAGTGGGGTTTCTGTTACTGATACTAATTTGCTGAGTATCTTCATCCATGTATATTGACATCCACTAATAATTTAACAAATGCTGAAGTGCTTCCTGGACAAGGGCACATCCCTAATCGTTTTTGCAACCCGCTTTACAGCTATGATAATTATGTGATACCAGGAATCCGAGTCAGACCTGCTCAGCATGCAACTCTACCAAGTTGGTATTCATCAAGCGAATATCAAAGATTTTAACCATGTTGATCTAATAGGGATTCCTATCATGGTAGTCCTGAATCCATCCAAGATCCATCCGACGCTGGAGGGCCTCTTGTATGAAAGAGCATCCCTGTTTGTTTACCGAGCAAGTCAGACAGGAACTGTAATCATGTCGCAGCAGATTATGATACTGGCTTTGCCTTGAGTGCATCGCCACCAAGTTGACATTGATTGCATGGATGTCGTGGTTTTGAATGATGTTGGAATTCGTATAGACCATGTTAACTCCACGAACTTGGTGCTCTTGGATCCATCCGAGATTCATCTGTTCCTGTAGAGCTGATTGCACCACAGAACATCCTCGATTACTTTTAGAGCAGACATCACATTGATGATAATTATGACGTGGCACATGGCCATATCCACTCTGTTTATAATGCATCTTGACCAGATTAGTTTTCAACAAGAGTACATCATGAATTTTATAGACGTTGTTAGTTTCTCTCTCAATCAGGTTGACTGCAGCTTTCTCATGTTGAGGCAGCGGGTTCGTGAGAACATTGAGATTCGTATCTTTGAAAGATAAGAGCCCGCTCCTAACAAGCTTTTGCACGTCAGATTTGAAATTAAGACAATTCTCTATGTTATGCCCTGATCCTCCTTAATGATAAGGGCAAGTCTGATTCGCTTTGAACCAGAAAGGTGGTTTTTCCGGTACCGTAAGAGGAGACTTAGTCTAGATGTGCCCCTTGGCCAGTAGTAACGGAAATAGTTCTGCGTACAACATGGGTATAGGATCAAACTCTGATGGTCGTGTTGTACGGTTGTTGTTATATGGAGGACGAGCCTGCTAAAGAGGTTGTTATGTTCTTTGCTGATTAGGTTGCCTCTGCGCAACCTGAGGTTGATACGTAGAAACAGGTGCAGGATTGATAGCAGGAGTCATAGCCACTACTGGTTGATAACGTCGCCTTTGCTTTGCGAGAGAGATATTCCCAATATCTTGCTCTTTTTTCTTAGGGAGAGCACTACCGTATCATTTTGTACTACTTGATGATCCAGCGTCTTTTACCAAACGTCCTTCTCGGACGGCTTCCTCAAGACGAACCCTCATGCCCACCATCTCAGTGAAGTCACTGGGTGCACTGGCAACCATTCTGTCATAGTAAAATGAGCTTAAGGTCTTTAAGAAGATCTTTGTCATCTCTTTTTCCTCAAGCGGTGGACAAATTTGAGCAGCAATTTCACGCCATCTCTGAGTGTACTCCTTAAAGGTTTCCTTGTCCTTTTGTGACATTGATCTGAGTTGATCTCTGTCTGGTGCCATGTCCAAATTATATTTGTATTGTTGGACGAAGGCAGTGCCAAGATCTCTGAATGTGCTAATCGTAGCACGGTTTAAACCCATGTACCATTTTAAGGCGGCACCGGTTAAACTATCCTGAAAATAGTGAATCAGCAGGTCCTGATTCTCTGTCTGAGCTGACATTCGCCGAGCGTACATCACCAAGTGACTTTGAGGGCAAGAGTTACCCTTGTATTTTTCAAAGTCGAGCACTTGGAACTTGTGCGGAACTTTCACATTGAGGACCAGACAAAGGTCTGCAGCGTCCTTTCCAAATAAATCCTGACCACGGATGGCTTCCAGTTCCTTCTGCATTTCCAGGAATTGCTCCTGGAATTCATCCATTCTATCGAACATGGTTTCCTTCTTACCAGAAGGTATTTGTGGAATCTGTCCTTCTGGGACAGTGTGCACCACAGGGGGTGGTACCGTTACTACTGCAGTGAATCTTGGCGTTTCCCGAAGTTTGTAACCTTCAGGAGTCTTCAATATGCCCCTGGCATCTTCGCTTTCCCAAAGTTTGTAACCTTCAGGCCCAGCGGCTTCCGCTGAAGTTTTCGGATCTCCAGTGATTGGCGGAACATATCCTTCCGGGATATAGTTAACAGGCATGCCCCAGGGACGATCTTTCGGCATCTGATACCTAGGATCATACTTCTCCACTATGGGCGTTGAGGTGATCTCTGAGATCACAGTCCTTTGTAGCTGAGCTTCTGCCATGGTTTGCGTGTCGTTACGAAGCTTTCTCATATCCTCTCTTAGAGCGTCGATTTCTTCTTTCAACTCTTTGTTCTCTTCCTCAAGATCATCCATCTTTTTCTGACGATTGGCCCGAGTATTATACGAATGAGACAGTTTGACTCTAGAACCGAGACACAAACGTGAGATTCGTAGGCAAGAAGAATATGTGATATGAGAATGATGAATGCAATGATTATATTAATTGTACATTTTTTTTGGTTTAATCAAAATAAACTTCGACAATTAGATTAAAAATATCAAACAGTGGGGAAAACCCCGTTTTATTGAAATTCAAAGGATTACAAAAATGGAAATACAGTAGATTACAAGGTGCGAAAACAGAAACCTAAGCTAATGGGTCCCGAGTCCTCTCTGAAGAGAAATCGGGTGCTGATTCTGGTACTTTCCTTTTCTTTGACCGGGGCTCTTGGGCCGTTGTCGGGTTATCATTCCTTTGCCAAGTGAAAGGAGTGAGCAAATTCCTTTGGTCATCTTGATTCTCTACACCATGCTGCTCTAAAATCTCAATCAGAGCGTCTTTCTCTTTCAGTAGTTGCTGTATTTTGATGCACTCCACATTGAGGGTGCGGTACTTGTTCTTCCAAGACCTCCTCTCCCGTTGAACTTTGTTGAGAGTCACCTGAAGTTTTTCCATCTCAGTCATGAAGTACATGACAGATTCCTTCGGTGGAAGAACTCTGTGACGAGGATAAGGCATTTTTAGCTTAAGAGCTCTAGTTTGTACCCAGTGGAGATAAGGCTCCACCGAGACACAGTCTGGTTTTCCTAGAGACTCTCGTCCTTTCTTATGAACATGTTTCCAAGCGTGCACTATTTCCGTCTTTAGTGCTCTGTCATTTTTTCCTTCCTTGAAGAAAAGACTTTCTAGATGAGCATTACGTGGGACGTGCCTCATCGGGTATCCAAATTGACGACGAACGAGAACTGGATGATAGTTGATTCCTCCCTTAGTTCCTATAAGGGGTACGTTGGGGAAGTTTCCACAACGGTCAATGATCCTGATCCCATCATAAATCCTATTGCACCAATCAATGTCAGAGTTGGTGAGAGACATGATTTTCTGTGACCAACGTAAGGCACTCTTATGATCCCAAAAAGCAGCAGACTTAGGCAAATGAGAGATAAACCATTTGTAAAGCAAAGGTACACAGCAGGTGATCTCCCCTCCACTGTACAAATTTCCTAAGTGTACAGAATGATACGCGTCAGCGAGCAAAGTCGGCACAGGGTTTCCAATGAGAAAAACCTTAATGGCGTTGATATCGACGAAGTTATTAATGTTGGGCAACAGAAACAACCCGTAGGTGAGCAAAACAAAGATGCTCTCAAAAGCGGCCACGTTCCCTATACTAGCAAAGTATAGGGCTTTCTTTGTCAAGAACAGGGCCGACAAACCTTGTATGCCACCCTTAGTGGTCATGTGAGTCCTGATCTCTGACTCGTCCAAATGAATTGCTCTTGCAATGGTCTGATTCTTTGGAATTTCTTCCAGTCCAGAAAATGGAGCTTGATCAGTAATGTGTAGATCAGTCAGATGAGAATATTCCTCCAGCGTTGGTGCTAGCTGCTAATCCGGGAATGTAAAACAATGATAAACTGGATCGTAGAACTGAATGAGCATCTCCATGATTCCCTCAATCACATTGACTCTTAGCAGAGATAGCAAAACTCCGTACTTGGCTCTAAAAGCCTCATGGTTTGCGATCATCCTCGCCAAACCTCTTAAATCCTCTAGTTTCGGAATCCTGAAGGTATACTTATGAGTTCTCCTTCTACCGAAATCCATTAGCGCAATCCCTTTCTCTGATATTTGCAATCACAGTCTTAGTTTAATTTGCAAAAAAACAGAGAGACTAGAAGATACATTTTTTTTTTGTTTTAATGTTTTTTAAATGAATGCATGAATGCAGCACACAAAAACATATAAAAAACATGGGGTCAAAGGGTCGTTGTCATGGAGTCAAGGCTCTACCCATCCCAAAGGTTTATACTAGTGTGATTTTTGTACCTGTACTAAAAATCATCCGCTCCTCCCAGGATAACAAACAGCAAGCGGATCGCCAGCGAGCTGTATGCAATCTTAGAGTAAATGTCATTCACCGAGAATAGATCATCAGCCTCAAATGAGGGTAGTATCGCATGACAACTATTTTCGATAGTTTCCGCACTACAAAAGGGTTGGCTCCTCAGCTTCTCAGACACCACAATCGACCCATTGCCTGCGAGAGGGGATGGGTTGCATTGGGAAGCCTCCACTGAGGTTGATGGTCGACCTCGTCACCATCACTTATCTTAAGTGTATACTCAATCTTTCCACATGCGGCATCACACGCATTCCCATTAGCAGAAAAATAAACACATATATCAATTAGGAAAAGCAGTATATATTTGTCCTAATGTCCTAGAATTTTTAAAAGCTACGAATCTTATGTTCCTGACAAAATTGGCCTCCCGGCGGAGTCACCATTCTGTGGTTTCTATATGAAAAGAAAAGAGAAAAGCCCCACGGTGGGCGCCATTTTTCTGTAGCGAGCAATTTTGGACGTGGTTCTTAAGCACTGTCGCTCCTTGGGGGGACTACAGGCCGATTCATTTTTTATCCTATTGAGCTGACTAAGGAAGGGAAATAGATGTCTCCAATTAACCCTGCTTGCATACTGAGTTTAAACAGCGGTCTGTTAGGTTACGGATGCTATGTGGTAGTGGGGCCTCTCTCGACTTATTTGGCTAAGGTGGAAATGACGGAACGGGTCAGGGTAGGATGTTAGGACTGATATATGAAGACACGGGATTTTAGGTTTTTGTTTAGTGTGCTCGCTAAGATTTTTCTTTCAATCTTATGCCTATGTATTCCCATTTTCCGAAACAGGGAAATCAGAGAGTTCGTAGTTCCTCCTATTCTATGGGAGGAAATGGTGTTTTGGTGTCTTGTTCAAAGCCCAAGACGTGAAGCGAAAGGTTGTTTGTATCTTGTTTAAAGCCCAAGATGTGAAGCTAAAGAGTCTATTTGTATCTTGTTTAAAGGCCAAGATATAAAGCTAAAAGGGTTTGACTTTAGAGAGAATTTGTCATCTCTAAAGAGGTGTTTGTCTGTCACAACTGTTTAAAAAGGAGAATTACTTTAACCGTGATGTGTGAATCCGGTAATGCCATAATTTCCTTTATAGGGGATTTCCAACCTGAAGGAGAAGACTTTAACTCAGTGTAGAGCAATGCCATCTTTCCTTAGGAATTTCTCATGCTAAAAGAGGGACAGTGGCATGGATGTAGATGATCCAGAGGCTTGCCGCTTTCAGCGATTAGATGAAGGGAAAAGAGTTGTTGATGTTTGTGTACTATGAATAAGGCACAACTTTGATGCTAAAAGGTTGATTGGATCAACCAGTGGTTTTCTTATACAAAGCCTAAGAGGAGGCTATTGGCCCAACAAGAGGGTATTTTTGATTTGTCTCGTACAAAGCCCGAGATAGAGGCTAAAAGGGGAGTGACTCAACAAAAGAGTCTTTTATGGTATCTCGTACGAAGCCCGAGATGGAGGCCAAGGGTTTTATACTCAACAAGAGAGTGATTTGTGTCTTGTACAAAGCCCAAGATGGAGGCTAAAAGGATTGTGACTCAATAAGAGAGTCCTTTTTGTATCTCGTATAAAGCCCGAGATGGAGGCTAAAGTGTTGATTTAATAAGAACCTTTTTGTATCTCGTATAAAGCCCGAGATGGAGGCTAAAGATGTTTGACTCAACAAGAGAGTCTTTTGTATCTTGTATAAAGCCCGAGATGGAGGCTAAAGGGGGTATTGTTTTAGTTGAGTGACCAGTATATGGGTTCAAAGAGAAAATCAGTTCTTATATGAGTAACACTGTACTCAGGGATTTTGATTCGAGGATCAGAGATATTTCCTTTTCTTTGAGGAAACGGGAAATCCAAAGGGTATTGAGACTATCCAAGTCTGCGGGGTTCCTTCCTATTTGTGAAGGGTGCTTGAGAATGTCTTTTAGACTCAAGGAAATTAGACTGTCCAAGTCTAGAGTTTCATCTTTTGTACTATGCTTTGAGAAACAGTAGTAGACTCTTGGAAAGACTGTTCTATTAAGATGACTAATTTCTGTTCCTATACCTCTAGGAGGTCGTCGGGACAATTTGTACGAAGCCCAAGAGGAGGCTGGAAACTTTTAAGAAGCCGAGGGACAATTTGTACTAAGCCCAAGAGGATGCTATCATTCCCGGAGGAAGAAATCATTTATACGAAGCCTAAGAGGAGGTTATGAATACTTCTAAGAAGCCGACGGGTCCTTGTACTAAGCCCAAGAGGAGGCGGGGATGCTTTTAGGAAGCCTGCGGGTCCTTGTACAATGCCCAAGAGGAGGCCGATGCTTTTAAGAAGCCTGTGGGTCCCCCAAACCCCGAGAAATTCAAGACAGGCTATTCACAAGGAATAGATCAAGCTAGGAAAGTTCGAGAATTTGGAAGAAACTCAAGAGATTCCATTCACGGAGAAGACATCCATCTCTGGGGAGGTAGAGTCTCTTGACAATTCCTAATGAGGACAACCGAAGAGAAGACTGTATCTAGTAATCCTATTGGGGATCTAGCTTGTCTATTTCTAAGAGCGATCGGTACGGCTTTACTTAGTTCTAGACGTAGTTGCCGGGGAAACTCTAAATATCTATACTATTATTACACAGTTGATATGAGTTTATGAAAGGAGACTTACAGTGAGCAGCCCCACAATACAGTTATATGTATATGAAAGCGGTAAATGAAAGCGGATAAACACTTACTCGGTTGTAGAGCTTCCATGCTGTTTTGTTAGTTGTTCAACAAAGAAAGATTGAAAACAACAACATATTTCAAAATCAAAGGAGAAAGTGATTTGAAAAAGAAAGATTTGGGGCTTACAGCTCAAGGAGAGGCTCAGGGTTTTATCAGTGATCGTACTATTGAATTTGTACAGAGGGACTTATACAAGTGACTGAGGCCCAAAAATTGTTTCCTGTACAGAGGGATGAGTCTTACACTCTCTCAAGAGGCCCAAAAAGGTTTAAAGAAAAAGAGTGGGGCTTATAACACGAGGGTAGGCCCAGATGATTTTTCGTTTGAAATGGCGATCGCGCCGAGATTTTCTTTTAACACAAAAGGGGCTTATACAATATCTGAGGCCCAAAGTTGTTTTGGTTAAAAGGGGATTGGGTCTTACACTCTAATAGAGGCCCAAAAGTTTTGAATGGGTCTTATAGCTCGAGGAGAGACCCAAATGTTTTAAACAGACGACGGTCGCGCCGTTTACTTGTACAGAGGGACTTATACAATAAGTGAGGCCCAAAAGGTTTTTGTACAAGGGGGTGGGTCTTACACTCTCTCAAGAGGCCCAAAAAGGTTTTGAATTATTTATGAGGGTTGAATTAATCAAAAACCCTAATTTGTTTTCAAAATGTGTTTTAATTGAATAAAAAATTCAATTAAAATGATCAAAATTGTTTAACATGTGGAAAACAAATTGTGATCTTGGATTAATGCCTCATAAATCAAGTTTTGCCCTACAAAATGATTAGAAACCATTTAAAGTTGCAAAATCAAGATGGAAAAAATATTCAAAATGCCAAAAACAATTAAAATATTAATTCTTTGCAAAAATATCAATTATATGAAATAAATAATATTTTTGGGATTTTTTTGGAAAATATTTCAACATTTTTGTGAATTATTAAAAAAAGAATCAACTCAAAATCATTAAAACTCAGAGAGAAATTAATTTTTGAATCAATTAAATAAAATCACAAAATTCAAATATTTGAATTTTTCAAAAAGGGCGCCAAGAACACCCAAGAACACGCGCGTGTTCTGGGTTTTGCCCAGATTTGCATTTTCTCTCCAATCTCACTGAATACTTGATTATATCATGCAATCCACATATCAATCTGCTCGTTTCAACCTCACGATCATGTCTATGACAATTAATTTCATTTGAATTAAGCATAAAACAAGAAATCACGACAAATCCTCAAGAACCCTAAATTTTGCATGAAGGCTGGGAATTTTGATACACGATTCAAATAAAATAATTAATTGAGGGGAAACATTCCATGCATGATTATGAACATTTGGCAAAAGTATTGTGCGAGGAAATATGCATAGATTGAGAGATGACCAAGATTAGGCTTACCTCTAGGCCGTGACAGCAAGTTCAAAGTGATTTCTGTGTTGGAGGTGTTATAGATGAGTGGTGATGATCTGGACAGCTTCCCTACACCCTATGGAGTGTGTTTGAATGCTTGGACTTGATGGAAATTGACTGGATCACTTCATGGCATTTCAACTGCAACTTGGTTAAAACCTTGAGCAATTGACTGGTGATTATGAGAAATCAGTGTTCCAGTTGTTGTTTAAGTGTTTGATCAGCTCATATATGATGTATGTGAGGTGTGTGTGTGTGTTTGGTTTGAGTGGAATTGCCCTTTACTGAAAAATTCGATAGTGACTTGCTAAGAAAGGCATTTTTGAGAGTGAGAAGTTGATTTTGAGAAAGGAAAGTGTTGTAGGCCTTTGGTGTACTTAAACTGATCACAATTGAGCTCTATTTATAGTAGAGCAAGTTTGTTTTGTAAGGAATAGTGAATGGCAACTGCTGAGTAGGGTTGGCCAATGTTGGCAAATGAGAATCCAAGTCTCCTCTAGCCATTGACTAGAGGTTAGGGCACAGGCTGCTGGTTCCCTTGGTCTTGGATAAGTCTTGACTGAATTCAGTTGCTAATAGCTCAGTCCATGCCACCTTGGTGCTTCTATTGAATCCTCCAATCCAAAATTGGAGTCTTGTCCCTATTTTAGGCAATTCTAGGTCGAGCATGCTATTTCTTGTTCCAAGGACTTTGGAGGCTTGGCTCAGTGATTGTCCCCTTTAGATTCAATCCTCAGATATGTCCAAAGTGATGACAAGGCTTGGAATTGGCTGATTTTGGCAAATCGACCAAAAGTGCAAAAATCTGCCTTGCCTTGGCAGATTTCAGCAAGGCATCTTGCCACTATCATATCTCATGGCTCAAATTGAATTTGGTGATGTTCTTGGCCATTTTGGAAAGCCCTTATATGATACAACAACTGTTTGATCATATTTGGTTTTGATACCTTTTGGATCCAAGTGAAAAATGTCCCTACATTTGGAAAAAAGTAAGGCAGATTCTGACTTAGTGAAATTTTCACTAAGTGTTGGAACAAAGTGACTTTTCTTGATTTTGATCACTCCATAACTCAAAATCCATGAGGAATTTGGACATAGGTCAGTATGAAGCTTTTGTAGAGGGCAATTAGATCTACAAATCAAGCTTTGGATGGGGAAGAATGGCTTTGTGGTTTAGGAGTTATGGTCTTCCAAAGTTGGTACCCTTGCCACTTTATTTCATAACTTAGAAATTTTTCTAAGTTTTTATGGTTACCCCTTTTACAAGTTATCCCACTTTCTTTGATTTTTCTTGATGAATGATGATTTAAATCATACATTAACATCATTTTAGGGTTAAAAATCCATTTTAGTGAAAAATCTCAAAAAGTCAAAGTTGACTTTTGTGCACAGTTGACTTTTTGTCAAATGAATTCCAAACTGTGCAATCCCTTAGGAAATCATGTTCTTGACCTAAATCAAACTTGATGGACATGTTCCATGGGTGTTATAGGGTGTATTGAATCATGTCTTAGGGTTAGGGAGCATGTCCTGGTCAAAAGTCAAAGATACAGTTGACTTTTCTTGCAAAACCCTAATTGTGGCTCAGATGAAATTGAAACTTGTTGCTCAAGCTTCTTGGATCAATTCATTGTTTCAAATGGATCAATGTAGTATATTAGAGACCCTCAAATCATTTCTTGAGGTCTTGGCTCATGATTTGTCCCAAAAGTCAACTTAGGGGTGAATTAGGTCAAGAAACCCTAATTCCTGATTTTTAATGTACGCATCCCCTGAGGTTAAATTGACTTGATGATTGGGTCCATGAGGTTCCATGGAGCATATTAGGATATGCTTTAAAGTATTGGCTCACGCCCAGAGGAAAATTTCCATCTGGAGGCCCTGGTCAACCAAAACCCTAATTTGGTGACACTGGCGATCTTGAGGCTTGATCCACCTAGAAGGGAGCAACCTTGTGCTTAATCCTTGAAGTGAGAGTCCTTTTGATCCATTGTAGAGGTTTGAGAGGTTAGACAAGTTAAAGATCATGTCATTCCTTGATTGATCATTTGTTTAAGGCTCAAAGGGGGCTTGAAACCCTAATTTTGATTGTAGTGAATGCTCAACAATTCCTTGAGGAGATTGATGAGGCAAAGAGGTACATCCATATTATGATGATGGTTGACACAATGATGGGAATCTTAGTGGTCAAAATTTGGGGTATGACACACCCTTCCACCATTCTTTCCGTAGTCCCACGAACTACGAACGCTCTGATTTCCTCTCTCTGGTTAGATTGAGGATACGTAGGCACAAGACGGCGATGTCTTGGCGAGCACCCTTCCACCTTTATTTCCGTAGTCCCATGAACTACGGACACTCTGATTTCCTCTCTCTAGTCCGATGAGGATACGTAGGCACAAGGCGGCGATGTCTTGGCGAGCAACCTCCCCCCTTAGTTCGTGTCCGTCCGAACTACGTTGACTCTGACTTTCCCATTGCACGAGAGAATACTGAGGCATAGAACGCTGATGTCCTATCGATTCACTTCTTTTTCTTTTCTTCTTCGTTTCTTCGTTCTTTTCCGTTCCCATTCCTTTTCCTTTCCAGTAGCAGTGGAGCTCCAGATGATGACACCTTTTGACCGAGACAACAAGCGTGGATCCCACTGAGTACGATGGACGCGTGGGGGTATTAATACCTTCCCCTTGCGTAACCGACTCCCTTACCTGTTTCTCTTGGTCGCGAGACCATGCTTTTCCTTTCCCTCGGGTTTACGCAGTGTTTCCTTTCCCTCTCTTGGGATAAATACACATTGCTGGCGACTCTGTTTCCGCGCCACTTTCGCGTTTGTACTTGGATGAAAATCCTGGGAGTGACAAGGTGTTACAAATAGGTTCCAATGATCTGGACATCTTCCTTAGGTGCCAAGGAGTGTGTTTGAATGCTTGGAATGGATTGAATGAGCTGGAACTGGTTGTGGTACCTCAACTGCGACTCTGTCAAGAACTTGAGCAATTGGCTGGTGATTTTGGGAATTTGATGTTCCAGATGTGATTTTGTGTTATGGATCACTCATACATGATTTTATGAGGTGTGTGTGTGTGTGATTGGTTTAGTTGGAATCACTCTCAATCTTAAAACCCGATGGTGACTTGAGTTAGAAGGCAAAAATTGGAGTGAAAGAGAGATTTTGAGGAGAGCATCAGTTTGGGTGCTTTGGTGTACTCAAACTGATCACAAATGAGCTCTATTTATAGTGTGTCAAGTTTGTTTTGGCAGCAATAGTGTGTGGCAACTGCAACAGGTCTATGGCCAATGTGGATCAAATGGAATCTCAAGTCTCCTCTAGCCATTGACTTGAGGTTAGAGCACATGTCTGTGGTTTTTTGGTTCAGAGATAAGGCTTAACTCATTCAGTTAAGCTTACCTCAGTCCATGTCACCTTGATGCATCCATTGAATGCACTGAAACAAAATTGGAGTCTTGGCACTTTTTAGCTCTTTTAGGTTTGGCATGGCTATATGTAGATTCTTGGACTTTGGAGGCTTAGGGATCAGATCATTCTCCTTTTGTTTTATCCTCAGATGTGTCCAAATGGATGACAAGGCTTGGAGTTGTCCAAATTGTCCAAATCAAGCAAAATACACAAATCTGCCAAAATCTGCCCTGTCCAAGACAGTTGGAAATGGTGATTTTGAGGGGATCATATCTCCCTGCTCAGGTTTAGTTATGGGAGGCTCTTGTGCTTTTTAAAAAGCCCTCATATGATACAAAACATGTGTGATCATAGTTTGTTTTGAAACTATTTGGATCCAACTGAAAAATTCTCATGAACATTGATGTTCAAGGCTGGGAACTTAGGCAGATTTTCACTAAGTGTTGGAAAAAGTGTCATTTTCATGTTTTTGTCATTTTGATCACTCCATAACTCAAAATCCATAAATAATTGGAGTTGGAGGTAGTTTAAGCTTTTGTAGAGTGTAGAAAGATCTACAAATCCAACTTTGGATCACCCAAAATGGTTGCTTGGATCTCAAGTTATGATCCTTAGAAGTTGGTACCAAAATCACTTTTGTTCCATAACTTCGAAAAAATTTGTTATCTTATGGTTGCCCCTTTTGCAAGAAACCTCACTTTTATTGATTTTTATTAATGAATGATGATAAATACCATACATTAACATTATTTTTGACTTAAGGGAACCATATTTGTGAAAAATTCCAAAAAGTCAAACTTGATTTTGTGCACAGTTGACTTTTTATCGGATGAAATCCAAATTGTTCGATCCTTTATGAAATCAAGTCCTTGACCTAAATCAAACCTAATGGATGGATTCCATAGGTGACATAGGGTGTATTGAATCATGTACCAAGGTTTGGGAGCATGTCCTGTTCAAAAGTCAAAGGTACAGTTGACTTTTTCCTTCGAAACCCTAATTGTAGTCCAGATGAAAATGAAACTTGTGAATCAAGCTTCATGGATCAATCCATTGTTGCAAATGGATCAATGTATTGTATTTGAGGCCCTCAAATCATGTCTTGAGGTCTTGGCTCATATCTTACTTCAAAAGTCAACTTAGGGGTGAATTAGGTCAAAAAACCCTAATTCCTGATTTTTGATGAATGCATCCCCTGAGGCTAAATTAACTTGATGATTGGGTCCATGAGGTCCCTTGGAGTATCTTGTGTTGTGCTTTGAAGCATTGGCTCATGCCCAGAGGAAAATCCCCATCTGGAAGCCTTGGTCAATCAAAACCCTAATTTAATGACACTGGCGATCTTGAGGCTTTATCCACTTAGAATGTTGCAACCTTGTGCTTGATTCTTGAGGTGGGAGTCCTCTTGATCCTTTATAAGTGTTGGAGAGTTTTGACAAGTTGAAGATCATGTCATTTCTTAATTGATCATTTGTCTAAGTGCTCTGAGAGGGCTCAAAACCCTAATTCTTGGTAAAGGAATGCTCAACAATCCTTGAGGAAATTGATGAGGCAAGAAGGTACATCCACATTGTGGTGATGATTCTCACAATGATGGGAAATATTGGTGGTCAAAATTTAGGGTATGACAGATGCCCCTATTTAATCTTCTTGGACCCGAAGGTGTGAATGGCGAAGGTAATCAGGCATTCGGGGTGCAAGAGGATTAAATATCAGAATACCCGAAATTTTGACGGTGGTTATGAATGGCAATTCGCTCATCCATCTTCTTTTGCTAAGAAATGATACTTAGAAAAGTGTGAAACTTCCCCTCGATCTAGGTCTTCAGCCACGGAACTGGTCTTAGTTTCTGATATAAACTTCCCCTCGATCCTGGTCTTCAGCCAAGGAACTGGTCTAAGTTTCTTTTGTCAATAAACTTCCCCTCGATCCTGGTTTTTACCCACGGAACTGGTCTTAGTTTTTGAAATAAACTTCCCCTCGATCCTGGTCTTCAGCCAAGGAATTGGTCCCAGTTTCTTCTTGTCGAGTTTCTTCCTTGACAAGGGACGCTATATGTAGCGATCTTCATCAAACTTCTCACCGAGTTTTACTGGGGAGACGCCATTTGATGGAAAAGTTTTGAGGTCAAACTTGCTGGGGACACCCATTCGTCTGAGCTGTAGAGGTGTTCAAACTTCTCTATTGGAGATGCCATTTATTGACTCTATTGGGGAAAAACGAGTCTCTTGAGAGACTGATTTTCGCTCGGGGATATTACATCATACTTTTCTTCGAGATCTTCTTGGAGAAATGCCATGTGATGTAATCCACTTTTGAGGTGCCGATGACTTCATTATCATCGAATTTCTTGAGAGAAAGACCGATGTGTTGCCAAGAGTCTTTTAGTAGGGAAGCTTTCTTTGGGGATTTTCCTTAATCCGGGAAAGCAAAAATATCATCTTCAATGGTGAAGAGTGACGTTTGTCGAATGTCTTCTTGCCTTTCAGAGGTTTAAGTTATCAAAGTGGTCGAGGATCGTCTCCAATCCAGAAATAAACTGGGGAGAAATTGCTCAGACGATACATTTCCTGACGAGGAAAGAACTGACAACTCGATTGATAAGAGGACTTTATCACTTGGGAACAAGACCAACTAGAGTGATAGTGATGCAATATGAATATGAATGTAAATCAATAATGCAAGATGTATGTATGTTTATGCTGACAAAACTGACGCGACATACAGACTAGTAGATGAACACGACTGGATACTCGGCCACGGTGGGGGATGAGAAGTATCATTGGTTCAAGATAGTAACTCTGCCTCGCTTAGGAGAAGTAGTCCCTGCGGGGAAGAGAGAATCGTCCAATCGGTCTTAAGAGATATGTACTCTGCCGGGGATATCAGATGGGACATTCGCATCTGACACAGTTGATACTCCATTCAGGTGCATTGGTTTAGAAGGAGTACTTTGATTCTGCACTTTGAGGTTCAATCACCTTCAGAGAAGCCATCGATGTTATTTTGATTGTTCATCAGTAAAAAAGAATTGCTATTTTTATTTTAAAAGCAGAAAAATTTGACAAGTAAATTCATTTTTGTTTTATTTCAAGAATCGTTGACCATGTTAAAAATGTCATTCTGTGAAACCAAAACAAATGAGAATTGCAAACAAAAGCACTAGGGCTCAAATTTTATTGATAGAATGGAAATCAGCCAAGCCCGTGATTCCATAGAGTATTTACAAAGTTCAGAAAATGGTAATTTAAGGGAAAAGGGCTACATTGAAACATAACGACCATTATCCTTCTACCAACTTTGAATTTTGCACATCCTGAGCTTCTTTCGAAGATGACCCTGACTGGAGTTTTCTTGATGGATGGCATGACCGCTGAGGAGTTGAACTGATCAGACGTAGTTACTTGCCATTAATCCCTAACTTTTTCCTGGATTGTACTTTGAGATTTCCAATCCATCGGGATGATTTTTTACTTATGTCTCTAATTTTTTCCTGGACCGCCCTTTCGGGTTTTCAATCCACCGAAACGTTTTCTTTTTTTTATTTAAGCGAAGTATTTCTTGACTACATCAACATTTGTGGGGTAGGCAAATTCTTCTCCATCCATGGTTGCGAGTCTCAAGGCGCCGCCTGAGAAGGCTTTCTTGACCACATAGGGGCCATCGTAATTCGTAGTCCATTTGCCCCGGGAATCAGTGAGGAATGATTGTATCTTCTTGAGCACAAGGTCTCCTTTTCTGAAGACGCAAGGTCGGACCTTTTTGTCAAACGTCTTCTTCATTTTATGTTGGTATAACTGACCATGGCATAGAGCCGTTATTCACTTTTCTTCATTCAGATTCAGTTCGTTGTTTCGACTTTGACACCATTCAGCTTCTGTTAGTTTAGCTTCCATCAATACCTGGATTGATGGGATCTATACTTCTAAGGGAAGCACTGCTTCCATGCCATATACTAGAGAGAAAGAGGTTACCCCTGTGGAAGTGCGGACAGATGTCCGATAAATGTGAAGAGCAAAGGGTAGTATCTCGTGCCAGTCTTTGTAGGTTACAACCATCTTTTGAACAATCTTCTTGATGTTCTTGTTAGCCGCTTTTACCGCTCCATTCATCTTAGGTCGGTAGGGAGATGAGTTATGGTGTTTAATTTTGAACTCAGCACACAACTCCTTCATCATCTTGTTGTTCAAGTTAGATCCATTATCAGTAATGATCTGGCTTGGAACACCATTGTAGCGAGCGATTTTGGACGCAGTTCTTAAGCGCTGGTCACTCTCTGCGGTTGAGCTTAAAACTACAGGTCGATTCATTTTTTATCCTATTAAAGCTGATGAAGGAAGGGAAATAGATGTCTCCAATTAGCCCTGCTTGCATACTGAGTTTAAACAGCTGTCTGTTAGGTTACGAATGCAATCAATGTGGGGGAGCCTTTGTACTGGTTATTTGTATTTTCGCCAATACTGGTTTTTATCTAGACAGAAGGTTTCTGGCGGGGAACAAGGATTAGGATGTTAGGACTGATGTTTTTGAATTACTGCTTTTGATTGATGGGGATATGGGATTTGGTTTTTTTGTTGATTGTGCTCGCTAAGATCTTTTCTTTCGATCTTATGCCTACGTATTCCCGTTTACCGAAATAGGGAAATCAGAGCGTTCGTAGTTCCTCCTATTCTATGGGAGGAAATGGGTGTTTTGGTGTCTTGTTCAAAGCCCAAGACGTGAAGCGAAAGGTGATTTGTATCTTGTTTAAAGCCCAAGATGTGAAGCTGAAGAGTTTATTTGTATCTTGTTCAAAGCCCAAGATATGAAGCAAAAAAGTCTCAATTTTAGAGAGAATTTGTCATCTCTAAAGAGGGGGTTGTTTGTCACTACTGTTGGGTGACGGGTTATAAAGGAGAATTACTTTAACCGGGATACGCGGATCCTAGCAATGCCATAATTTCCTTTATAGGGGAATTTAACCTAAAGGAGAAGACTTTAACTCAGTGTAGAGCAATGCTATCTTTCCTTAGGAATTTCTCATGCTAAAAGATGGACAGTGGCATGGATGTAGATGATCCAGAGGCCTGCCGCTTACAGCGATTAGATGAAGGGAAAGGAGTTGTTGATGTTTGTGTACTGTGAACGAGGCACAGCTTTGTACTGTTGCGACATTGATCTGAGTTGATCTCTGTCGGGTGCCATGTCCAAATTGTATTTGTACTGTTGGATGAAGGCTGTACCAAGATCTCTGAATGTGCTGATCGTAGTACGGTTTAAACCCATGTAGCATTTGAGTGCGGCACCGGTTAAACTATCCTAAAAGTAGTGAATCAGCAGGTCCTGATTCTCCGTCTGAGCTGACATTCGCCGAGCGTACATCACCAGATGGCTTTGAGGGCAAGAGTTACCCTTATATTTTTCAAAGTCGGGCACTTGGAATTTGTGCGGGACTTTCACATTGGGGACCAAGCAGAGATCTGCGGCGTCCTTTCCAAATAGATCCTGACCGCGAATGGCTTGCAGTTCCTTCTGAATTTCCAGGAATTGTTCCTGGAATTCATCCATTCGGTCAAACATAGTTTCCTTTTTACAAGAAGGTATTGGTGGAACCTGTCCTTCCAGGACAGTGTGCACCACAGGAGGTGGTACCGTGACTACGGTGGTGAGTCTTGGCGTTTCCCGAAGTTTGTAACCTTCAGGAGTCTTCAATATGCCCCTGGCATCTTCGCTTTCCCGAAGTTTGTAACCTTCAGGCCCAGCGGCTTCTGTTGTGATTCCCTGATCTTCAGTGATCGGCGGAACATATCCTTCCGGGATATAGTTAACAGGCATGCCCCAAAGACGATCTTTCGGTATTTGATACCTAGGATCATACTTCTCTATGATGGGCGTTGATGTGATCTCGGAGATCACAGTTCTTTGTAGCTGAGCTTCTGCCATGGCTTGCATGTCGTTACGAAGCTTTCTCATATCCTCTCTCAGAGCGTCGATCTGTTCTTTCAACTCTCTGTTCTCTTCCTCAAGATCATCCATCTTTTTCTGACGATTGGCCCGAGTATTATACGAATGAGACAGTTTAACTCTAGAACCGAGACACAAACGTGAGATTCGTAGGTAACAAGAATACGCGATGTGAGAATGATGAATGTAATGATTATATTAATTGTTCTTTTGGTTTAATCAAAATAAACTTCGACAATTAGATTGCAAATACCAAACGGTGGGGAAACCAGTTTTTTATTGAATTCAAAGGATTACAGAAGTGGAAATACAGTAGATTACAAAGTGCAGAAACAGAAACCTAAACTAATGGGTCCTGAGTCCTCTCTGAAGAGAAATCAGGTGCTGATCCTGATATCTTCCTTTTCTTTGACCGGGGCTCTTGGGCTGTTGTCGGGTTGTCATTCCTTTGCCAAGTGAAAGGAGTGAGCAAATTCCTTTGATCATCTTGATTCTCTACAGCATGTTGCTCCAAAATTTCAATCAGAGCATCTTTCTCCTTCAGTAATTGCTGTATTTTGATGCACTCTACGTCGAGGGTGCGGTACTTGTTCTTCCAAGACCTTCTCTCCTTCTGAACTTTGTTGAGAGTAACCTGAAGCTTTTCAGTTTCCGTCATGAAGTACTTGACAGATTCCCTCGGCGGAAGAATTTTGTAACGAGGATAAGGCATCTTTAGCTTGAGAGCTCTAGTTTGTACCCAGTGGAGATAAGGCTCCACCGAGACACAGTCCGGTTTTCCTAGAGACTCTCGTCCTTTCTTAAGAACATGTTTCCAAGCGTGCACTATTTCCATCTTTAGTGCTCTGTCGTTTTCTCCTTCTTTGAAGAAAAGACCTTCCAGATGAACACCCAGTGGGACGTGTCTCATCGGGTATCCAAATTGACGGCGAACCAATACCGGATGGTAGTTGATTCCTCCTTTAGTTCCTATGAGGGGTACGTTGGGGAAGTTTCCACAACGGTCAATGATCTTGATTCCCTCATAAATCCTATTACACCAGTCTATATCAGAGTTGGTAAGAGACATGATCTTCTGCGACCAACGTAAGGCACTCTTACAATCCCAAAAAGCAGTAGACTTGAGCAAGTGAGAGATGAACCATTTGTAAAGCAGAGGTATACAGCATGTGATTTCCCCTCCATTGTACAAATTTCCTAAGTGTACAGAATGATACGCATCTGCGAGCAAAGTCGGCACAGGATTTCCAATGAGAAAAACCTTAATGGCGTTGATATCGACGAAGTTATTGATGTTGGGAAACAAAAATAACCCGTAGGTGAGCAAGACAAAGATGCTTTCAAAAGCAGTCACGTTCCCTATACTAGCAAAGTACAGAGCTTTCTTTGTTAAGAACTGGGCTGGCAAACCTTGGATGCCACCCTTGGTAGTTAGGTGAGTCCTAACCTCAGACTCGTCCAAATTAATTGCTTTTGCAATGGTCTGATTCTTTGGAATTTCTTCCAGTCCAGAAAATGGAGCTCGATCCGTAATATGTAGATCGATCAGATGAGAATACTCCTCCAGCGTTGGTGCCAGCTGGTAATCCGGGAATGTGAAACAGTGATAAACCTGATCGTAGAACTGAATGAGCGCATCCATGATTCCCTCAATCACATGGACTCTTAACAGAGGCAACAGACCTCCGTGTTTGGCTCTGAAAGCCTCTGGGTTAGTGATCATCCTTGCTAACCTTCTTAAATTCTCTAGCTTTGGAACCTTGAAGGTGTACGTATGAGTTATCCTTCTACCTAAATCCATTAGTGTAATCCTCTTCTCTGATATTTGCAATCACAGTCTTAGTTTATTTTGAAAAAAACAGAGAGACTAGAAGAGAAGTTTTTTGAATGTTTTAATGTTTTATTAAATGAATGCATGAATGCAACACACAAAAACATAGAAAAAACATGGGGTCAAAGGGTCGTTGTCATGAAGTCAAGGCTCTACCCATCCCCAAAGGTTTATACTAAGGTGATTTTTGTACCTGTACTCATTATCATCAGCTCCTCCCAGGAAAGCAAAATAACAAGCGGATCGCCAGCGAGTTGTAGAGCAATCTTAGAGTAAGTGCCATTCACCGAGAATAGATCACCAGCCTCAAATGAGGGTAGTATCGCGTAACAACTATTTCCGATAGTTTCCGCACTACGAAAGTGTTTGGCTCCTCAGCTTCTCAGACTTAACAACCGGCGCATTGGCTAGAAGAGTGAATGGGTTGCATTGGCCAGCCTCCACTGAGGTTGATGGTCGACCCCGTCGCCATCACTTATCTTAAGTGTATACTCAATCTTTCCACATACGGCATCACCCGCATTCCCATTAGCAGAAAAATAAACACGTATAGCAATTAGGAAAAGCAGTATATATATTTGTCTTAAACATCCTAGACCTTTAAAGCTAAGGATCCTAAGTTCCTGACAGAAATGGGTTCCCCGGCGGAAGCCCCAATCTGTGGTATACACAAGAGATGAAAAGGAAGACCGCGTCTAGATCTAACTTTGAAGAGCCCCGCGGTGGGCGCCACTTTTCTGTAGCGAGCAATTTTGGACGCGGTTCTTAAGTGCTGGTCGCTCTCTGCGGTTGAGCTTAAAACTACAGGTCGATTCATTTTTTATCCTATTAAAGCTGATGAAGGAAGGGAAATAGATGTCTCCAATTAACCCTGCTTGCATACTGAGTTTAAACAGCTGTCTGTTAGGTTACGAATGCTATCAATGTGGGGGGGCCTTTGTACTGGTTATTTGTATTTTCGCCAATACTGGTTTTTACCTAGACAGAAGGTTTCTGGCGGGGAACAAGGATTAGGATGTTACGACTGATGTTTTTGAATTACTGCTTTTGATTGATGGGGATATGGGATTTGTTTTTTTGTTGATGGTGTTCGCTAAGATCTTTTCTTTCGATCTTATGCCTACGTATTCCCGTTTACCGAAACAGGGAAATCAGAGTGTTCATAGTTCCTCCTATTCTATGGGAGGAAATGGGTGTTTTAGTGTCTTGTTCAAAGCCCAAGACGTGAAGCGAAAGGTGATTTGTATCTTGTTTAAAGCCCAAGATGTGAAGCTGAAGAGTTTATTTGTATCTTGTTCAAAGCCCAAGATATGAAGCTAAAAATTCTCAATTTTAGAGAGAATTTGTCATCTCTAAAGAGGGGGTTGTTTGTCACTACTGTTGGGTGACGGGTTATAAAGGAGAATTACTTTAACCGGGATACGCGGATCCTAGCAATGCCATAATTTCCTTTATAGGGGATTTTAACCTAAAGGAGAAGACTTTAACTCAGTGTAGAGCAATGTTATCTCTCCTTAGGAATTTCTCATGCTAAAAGAGGGACAGTGGCATGGATGTAGATGATCCAGAGGCCTGCCGCTTACAGCGATTAGATGAAGGGAAAGGAGTTGATGATGTTTGTGTACTGTGAACGAGGCATAGCTTTGATGCTAAAAGGTTGATTGGATCAACCAGTGGTTTTCTTATACAAAGCCTAAGAGGAGGCTAATATGTGTTTCGTACAAAGCCCGAGAAAGAGGCTAAAAGGTTTTGACTCGATGATGAAGTCTTTTGGTATCTCGTATAAAGCCCGAGATGAAGGCTATTTGACTCAGCAAGAGAGTCTTTTGTATCTCGTACGAAGCCCGGGATGGAGGCTAAAGAGGTGATTGACTCAACGAGGGAGTCTCTTATGTGTCTCGTACAAAGCCCGAGAGAGAGGCTAAACGTTGTTTGACTCCACTGGGGAGAATCATTGTACCAAGCCCAAGAGGAGGCTAAGATGACTGTTTCAGTTGAGTGACAGGTCCAATATACTGATTTTGAAAGAGAAAATCAGTTCTTATATGAGCAACACTGTACTCATGTATTTGATTCAAGGATCCGGGTTATTCCTGTTCTTTAAGGAAGCGGGAAATCCGAAGGGTATTGAGACTGTCCAAGTCTACAGGTTTCCTTCCTATTTTTTGAAGGGTGCTTGAGAATGTCTTTGAGACTCAAGGAGATTAGACTGTCCAAGTCTAGAGTTTCATCTTTTGTGCCATGCTTTGAGAAACAGTAGTAGACTCTATGAAAGGACTGTTCTATGCAAATGACTAAGTTCTGTTCCTATACCTCTAGGAGGTCGTCGGGACAATTTGTACGAAGCCCAAGAGGAGGCTAGAAACTTTTAAGAAGCCGACGGGTCCTTGTACTAAGCCCAAGAGGAGGCTATCATTCCCGGAGGAAGAGATCATTATACAAAGCCTAAGAGGAGGCTGTGAATACTTCTAAGAAGCTGTAGGGTCCTTGTACTAAGCCCAAGAGGAGGCAGGGTTACTTTTAGGAAGCCTGTGGGTCCCTTATACGATGCCCAAGAGGAGGCCAATGCTTTTAAGAAGCCCGTGGGTCCCCAAACCCCAAAAAATTCAAGGCAAGCTATTCACAAGGAATAGATCAAGTCAGGAAAGTTCGAGAATTTGGAAGAAACTCAAAGATGCCATTCACGGAGAAGACATTTATCTTTGGGGAGTAGAGTTTCTTGATAATTCCTAATGAGGACAGCCGAAGAGAAGACTGTATCTGGTGATCCTATTGGGGATCTAGCTGTCTATTTCTACGAATAAACGAAACGGCGTCACTTAGTTCTAGACGTAATTGCCAGGGAAACTCTAAATATCTATACTATTATTACACAGTTGATATGAGTTTATGAAAGAAGACTTACAGTGAAACAGCCCCACATTACAGTTATATGTATATGAAAGCAGTAAATGAAAGCAATAACCACTTACTCGGTTGTAGAGCTTCCATGCTGTTTGGTTAGTTGTTCAACAAAGAAAGATTGAAAACAATAGTATATTCAAAATCAAAGGAGAAAGTGCTTTGAAAAAGAAAGGTTTGGGGCTTACAGCTCAAGGAGAGGCCCAGGGTTTTATCAGTGAGCGCACTATTTGAATTTGTACAGAGGGACTTATACAAGTGACTGAGGCCCAAAAAGGTTTTCTGTACAAAAGGATGGGTCTTACACTCTCTCAAGAGGCCCAAAAGGTTTAAAGAAAAATAGTGGGGCTTATAACACGAGGGTAGGCCCAAGGTTGTTTTTAAAAAGGCGACGATCGCGCCGTTTGTTTTTTACGGTATCGGGACTTATACAATACACTGAGGCCCAAAAATGATTTGGTAAAAAAAAAAGATTAGGTCTTACACTCTATTAGAGGCCCAAAAAGTTTTGAAGAAAAAAGAGTGGGTCTTACTACACGAGGGTAGGCCCAAGGTGGTTTTTCATTTAAAATGTGGCGATCGCGCCGAGGTTTCCTTTTAACACAGAGGGACTTATACAATAAGTGAGGCCCAAATGGTTTTGGTTAAAAGGGGATTGGGTCTTACACTCTATTAGAGGCCCAAAAAGTTTTTGAATGGGTCTTATAGCTCAAGGAGAGGCCCAAGGTTATTTTTCAAAAGGCGATAATCGTGCCGTTTATTTGAAAATGTACAGAGGGACTTATACAACGAATGAGGCCCAAAATATTTCTATACAAGTGGGTTGGGTCTTACACTCTCTCAAGAGGCCCAAAATATTTCTATACAAGTGGGTTGGGTCTTACACTCTCTCAAGAGGCCCAAAAGGTTTTGATAATCAATTTTGAAAGTTGAATAAAAAAAACCCTAATTTTAATCTTTAAAAGTAAATATTTAAAGAAAATCAAACAAAATTCAAAATAAATTTGAATAATCCACTTATGATTTTGCTTATGGTTTGAAAAAATGAGGGATAATCACAAGGAATATTTAAACTCATTAGGTTTTGATTTTCAAAGTAAATATTCATTTTTAGAATGTTTAAAAACAATTAAAAATGAATTTATTCACAAAAATACTAATTATATTAAATAAATAATATAAATCTAATTTTTTGGTGGAATAAAATATTTCAACATTTTTGTGAATTGTTGCAAAAAGAACCAATCAAAAATGATAAAAATTGAAGGAGTTATTAATTTTTCAAACCATTAAAAATAATAATATGAAAAATAACAAAATAAAAAAGTGGTAAAAAGAAGTCTGGGGCGAGGGGGATTCGAACCCCAGACCTCTCGCTTGCCAATACTCACAAAACCAGCTGATGAACCGCTGGGGCGCAATGCCAATTCATTAATAACATGGCAAGTGAAAAATATATATCAAACTTGTTGGATTTTCTGAAGAATGGCGCCATGGCCAAGCACCATATCTCACTCATCTCTCAACCATTGGACATGATTCAAACACCAAACTCGTGCGTTTTTTCACAAGGAATAAGATGGCAATACCCAATTTTATTCATTTTCAGTGTGGAGTAAAATAATCATGATGAACACAGATGAACCCTAATTTGCAAAAGAAATCGTGCAGGCATGGTTATGAGGTCTATGATCCAATTTCTTGAGGCAAAACAATCAACACATGATGGCAATCAAATGGCAAAAATATCATGCGAGGAAATATGCATGGGGATCATGGAGTTTGAGTTTGAAGCTCACCTTGATGCAAGCTGAAATGGAACTTTGCCCAGATGGTGTTCCAGTCGTGAATTGATGATCCCTACAGCTTCAATGGATGTTATGGAGTGTGTTGTAAGCTTTGGAACACTTTAAAATTCTTTGGATCAAGCTGGAGACCTCCACCTACAAAATTGAAGCATAATGGCTTAGTTGAAGAGTGATTTTGAGCCTGGGGTGTTACAGTTGGTGTTTAAGTGTTTGGACACCTCAAATACATCATATGTGATGTGTTTGAGCAATTGGAATGGATTGATTGTGGCTGCAACTCAAAACCCGATAGTGGTTACTCAAAAACAAGAAAACTTGAGGTTTAAGAAAGAATGAGAGAAAGCAGTGCTGTAACTGGCTTTGGTGTAAGTTGAATGATCCATTGGGACCTCTATTTATAGGTGATCAACTTTTGTTTTGGAGGAATAGTGAATGGCTGCTGGATCAGATCATATTTACATGGATTGGCTTGGAGGATTTCTTCTAAAGCAAGGCAAGCTAGCCATTCCCAAGAGCAGGGCTATGCCTTGACCAAAACCGCATTCCTCAGATGTTTTTAATGTTGTTTAATCAGAGAAATTGACTGAGTAGGGTAGCTACCTTGACAATGCACTATTCCACATTAATGCACTTTGAATTCAAGGCAAAATGTGCCAAAGTGGATGAACTTCAAGTTGGAAGATTCCTTGGTCTTTTGACTCAGATTTATCAGTTGGATCAGTTGCATTGTGATTGGTTTGAACACAGGTGGCATAGTGATCCTTAGTTTTTGGCTCAAAATCGTGTGGCAAGCAAACATGCAAACTGATTTTCCCAAAACAACCTGCAGCAGCATGGCTTTGGGCAAGGATTTTTCTTGGCTCAAGTTGAATCAATTCATGATGTTGAGCTCTTTGAATTCTTGGCAACATATGCAACAACATTGATGTTTAACTTTGGACTTGATTCAGCTTGCAACTGTGTGAAAAAATCTCACAAGTTTTGGTGTTTCAACAAAATCTGTCTTGGACAGAATTTTTCTAAGTGTTGGAAAATGGTACATTTTCATGTTTTCAGCCACTTTGGCTCACTCATAACTCAAAATCCATAATGAATTGGAGTTAGGCCTAGTTGAAGTTTTTGTAGAGGGTAATGAGATCTACAAATCAAGCTTCGGATGGAAAAAAATGGCCTTGTGGTGTAGGAGTTATGGTCCTTCAAAGTTGGTACCTTTGTCACTTTATTTTTAACTTAGAAAATTTTCTAAGTTTCTATGGTTACCCCTTTTACAAGTTATCCAACTTTTCTTGATTTTTCTTGATGAATGATGATTCAAATCATACATAAACATCATTTTAGGGTTAAAAATCCATTTTGGTGAAAAATCTCAAAAAGTCAAAGTTGACTTTTGTGCACAGTTGATTTTTTATTAGATGAATTCCAAACTGTGCAATTCTTCAGGAAATCATGTCCTTGACCTAAATCAAACTTGATGGACATGTTCCAAGGGTGTCATAGGGTGTATTGAGGTATGTCCTAGGGTTTAGGAGCATGTCTTGGTCAAAAGTCAAAGTTACAGTTGACTTTTCCCTTAAAACCCTAATTGTGGTGCAGATGAGATTGAGACTTGTTGCTCAAACCTCTTGGCTTAATCCATTGTTCCAAATGGATCAATTTGGTTTATTAGAGACCCTAAAATCCTCTCTTGAGGTCTTGGCTCATGATTTGCCCCAAAAGTCAACTTAGGGGTGAATTAGGTCAAGAAACCCTAATTCCTGATTTTTTATGTATGCATCCCCTGAGGTCAAATTGACTTGATGATTGGGTCCATGAGGTTCCATGGAGCATATAAGGTTGTGTTTTGGATCTTTGGCTCATGCCCAGATGAAAATTTTCATCTGGAGGCCCTGGTCGATCAAAACCCTAATTTGGTGACACTGGCTATCTTGAGGCTTGATCCACCTAAAAGGGAGCAGCCTTGTGCTTAATCCTTGAAGTGGGAGTCCTTTTGATCCTTTGTTGATGTTTGAGAGGTTTAGACAAGTTGAAGATCATGTAATTCCTTGATTGATCCTTTGTCAAAAGCTCTGAGAGGGCTTGAAACCCTAATTTTGATTGTAGTGAATGCTCAACAACTCTTGAGGCATTTGATGAGGCATGATGGTTCATCCATATTGTGATGATGATTTGTACAATGATAAGAAATCTTAGTGGTCAAAATTTGGGGTATGACAGATGCCCCTATTTAATCTTCTTGGACCCGAAGGTGTGAATGACGAAGGTATTCGGGCATTCGGGGTGCAAGAGGATTAAATATCAGAATACCCGAAATTTTGATGGCTATGAATGGCAGCTTACACATTCATCTTCTTTAGCTAAGCAATGATGCTTAGAAAAGGTAATAACTTCCCCTCGATCCTGGTTTCCTACCAAGAACTGGTCTCAGTTTCTTTTGTAAACTTCCCCTCGATCCTGGTTTCCTACCAAGGAACTGGTCTTAGTCTCTGAAATGAACTTCCCCTCGTTCTTGGTTTCCTACCAAGGAACTGGTCTTAGTTTCTTTTGTAAACTTCCCCTCGATCCTGGTTTCCTACCAAGGAACTGGTCTTAGTCTCTGAAATGAACTTCCCCTCGTTCTTGGTTTCCTACCAAGGAACTGGTCTTAGTTTCTTTTGTAAACTTCCCCTCGATCCTGGTTTCCTACCAAGGAACTGGTCTTAGTCTCTGAAATGAACTTCCCCTCATTCTTGGTTTCCTACCAAGGAACTGGTCTTAGTTTCTTTTGTCAATAAGCTTTATTGACAAGGGACGCTATGCGTAGCGGTTTTCCTCAAACTTCTCGCCGAATTTTCCTGGGGAGATGCCATTTGAGTGGAAAAAGCTTTGATGTCAGACTTGCTGGGGAACCCAGTCGTCTGAGTTGTAGAGTTGCACAAACTTCTCTATTGGAGACGCCATTTGTCAATTCTACTGGGGAAAGCGAGTCTCTTGAGAGACTTTTTTTGTTTGGGAGCTTACATCATACTTTTCTCGGGATCTTCCCGGAGAAATGCCATATGATGGGGTCCAATTTTGAGGTGCCGATGACATTTTCATCAGCGGTCTTTCGGAGCGAAACTGGCGTGCTGTCGAATTTACGAGGTTTTCTCTGTGGATCTTCCTTAATCCGGAAAAGCAAGGATATCATCTTCAATGGCGAAGAGTGACACTTGTTGAAAGTTTTCTCTGGCTTTTCAGAGGTTCAAGTTATCAAAGTGGTCAAGGACCAACTTCTTTCCAGAAATAAACTGGGAGCGAGGTTGTCCAAACACAGCACTTCCTGATGAGGAAACGGCTGACAACTCGATTGAGAGGACTTTTATCACTAGGGGATACGACCGACTAGAGTGATAGTGACGCAATATGAAATGTGAATGTAAATCAAATGCATGATGTATGTATGTATATGCCGACAAAACCGACACGACACACAAACTGACTGGTGAACATGACTGGATACTCGGCCATCGCGGGGCGTATAGAAATATCGCTGGTTCAAAATAGCAATTCCACCTTGCTTAGGAGAGATAGTCCCGGTTGGGAGCTATGTTGGTCGGGCTTAGGAGATGAGAACTCGGCCGAGGTGTGTCAGACGAAACAAGGTCTCTGACATTATTGATCCTTCATTCCGGCGTACCAGCTTAGAAGGAGTACTTTGATTCTGCACTTTGAGGTTCAAACACCTTTGGAGAAGCGATCGAGATTCTTCTGATGTTCAACAGTCAAAAGAAATTGCCGACTTTATTTTAAAAGCAGAAAAAGTTTTAACAAGTAAATTCATTTTGTTCAAGAATCGTTAATCATGTTAACAACGTCGTTCTGTAAAGCTAAAACAAATAAGAATTACAAACAAAAGCACAAGGGCTCAAATTTTATTGATAAGATGGAAATCAGCCAAACGCGTGATTCCAAAGAGTATATACAAAGCTTGAAAATGGTAATTTACAGGGAAAAGGGCTACATTGAAACATAACGACCACTATCCTCCCACCAACTTTGAATTCGGGGCATCCTGAGCTTTTGTCGAAGATGGCCTTGACTGGAGTTTTCCTCCGATGGGTGATGTAACTGCTGCTGAGGGATTTGCCTCCGCTGAGCATAGTTACTTGCCATTATCCCTAATTTTTGCCTGGATTGTACTTTGATGTTTCCAATCCATCGGGATGATTTTTTTCATGTCTCTAACTTTTGCCTGGACCGCCCTTTCGGGTTCTCAGTCCACCGAGACGTTTTTTTTTTTTTTTTTTTTAGGCGAAGTATTTCTTGACTACATCAACAGTTATGGGGTAGGCAAATTCCTCTCCGTCCATGGTTGCAAGTCTCAAGGCGCCGCCTGGGAAAGCTTTTGTGACCACATAGGGTCCATCATAATTCGGGGTCCACTTGCCCCGAGAGTCAGTGAGAAATGATTGTATCTTCTTGAGCACAAGGTCTCCTTTCCTGAAGATGCGGGATCGAACCTTTTTGTCGAACGCCTTTTTCATTCTCTGTTGATACAACTGACAATGGCATAGTGCCGTGATTCGTTCTCTTCGATCAGATTCAGTTCGTCATGTCGACTTTGACACCATTCAGCTTCTGTAAGCTTAGCTTCCATCAATACCCGGATTGATGGGATCTCTACTTCTATGGGGAGAACTGCTTCCATGCCATACACTAGAGAGAAAGGGGTAGCCCCTGTTGAAGTGCGGACTGATGTACGATAACCATGAAGAGCAAAGGGTAACATTTCGTGCCAGTCTTTGTAGGTTACAACCATCTTTTGAACGATCTTCTTGATGTTCTTGTTAGCCGCTTCTACCGCTCCATTCATCTTGGGTCGGTAGGGAGATGAGTTATGGTGTTCGATTTTGAACTCTGCGCACAACTCTTTCATCATCTTATTGTTCAAGTTAGATCCATTATCAGTAATGATCTCGCTTGGAACACCATAACGGCAGATGATATTGTTTTTGATAAATCGGACCACCACTTGTCGGGTTACATTAGCGAATGACGCTGCTTCGACCCACTTGGTGAAGTAGTCAATGGCTACAAGGATGAACCGATGTCCGTTTGAAGCCTTGGGCTCAATCATCCCAATCATGTCGATTCCCCATATGGAAAAAGGCCACGGGGAAGAAAGAACTTTGAGATGTGATGGCGGTACATGAATTTTGTCGGAGTATATCTGACACTTGTGACACCTCCTCATGTACTTGTAGCAGTCGGATTCCATGGTTAACCAGTAGTACCCTGCTCTCAGGATTTTTCTCGCCATTGTGTGTCCGTTGGTATGAGTGCCAAAGGATCCTTCATGAATTTCTTTCATGAGCATGTCTGTTTCTGGCCTGTCGACGCATCGGAGCAAGACCATGTCAAAATTTCTCTTATAGAGAGTGTCACCGCTCAGGAAGAAGTTTCCAGCCAATCTTCTGAGGGTTTTTCTGTCTTTTCTGAGTGCCCCAGATGGGTACTCCTGTTTCTGAAGGAAGCACTTGATATCATGATACCAAGGTTTGTCATCTATGACTGCTTCAATCGTGAAGATGTAAGCGGGCCGTTCGAGGAACATTATGTCGATCTTAGGTATGTCATTCCATTGACCTACACTAATCATGGAAGAGATAGTGGCTAATGCATCAGCCATGTGATTCTCATCACGAGGGATGTGATGAAACTCAACTCTGTTGAAGAAAGGTAGAAACCTTCTTGCGTAGTCTTTGTAAGGAATCAATCCTGATTGGTATGTGTTCCAATCTCCTTTTATCTGATTGATAACCAAGGCTGAGTCGCCGTATACGTCCAAGTTTTTTATCCTTAAATCAATTGCTTCTTCGAGACCCATAATACAAGCTTCGTATTCGGCCTCGTTGTTTGTACATTTGAACGTAAGTCTGGCAGTGAAAGGAATGTGGGTACCCTGAGGGGTAACAATGATTGCCCCAATTCCATTTCCGTAATGATTAACTGCTCCGTCAAAGATAAGTCCCCACTGGGAACCTGGTTCTGGACCTTCACTGGGTAGCGGTTCATCGCAGTCTTTCATTTTTAGATACATGACATTTTCGTCTGGGAAGTCAAACTCGATTGATTCCTGATCGTCAATCGGTTGATGAGCCAAATGATCGGCTAAAATACTTCCCTTAACGGCTTTCTGAGTGTGATACTCTATGTCATATTCTGATAACAGCATCTGCCAACGGGCAATTCTTCCCGTGAGAGCAGGCTTTTCGAAAACATACTTAATTGGATCCATTTCGGAGACCAACCAAGTAGTATGACGAATCATGTATTGGCGAAGACGTTTGGCTGCCCAAGCCAAAGCGCAGCAAGTTTTCTCAACCATCGTGTACCGAGTTTCACAGTCGGTGAATTTCTTGCTTAGATAGTAAATGGCAGACTCTTTCCGTTTGGTTTTGTCTTGTTGGCCAAGTACACACCCCATTGAGTCCTCTAGAATTGTGAGGTAAATGATCAGTGGTCTTTCTTCCACTGGAGGTGATAGAATCGGAGGATTCAACAGGTATTCCTTAATACTGTCGAAGGCAGTTTGACAATCTTCTGTCCAAATGCAATCCTGGTTCTTTGAGTAACTTGAAGATCGGCGCACAAGTGGCAGTCATGAGGAATATGAATCTGGAGATGTAGTTCAAGCGTCCCAGGAATCCTCTGACTTGTTTTTCAGTTTTCAGAGAAGGCATTTCTTGAATGGCCTTGACCTTGTCATGATCAACCTCAATTCCTTTCTGGCTGACGATGAACCCTAGTAGTTTACCTGAACGGACACCGAAGGTGCACTTGTTGGGATTCAAGCGGAGCTTGAATTTTCTTAGATGTTCGAACAATTTTGACAGATGTTTAACGTGCTCACTCTCTGTTTTTGATTTTACAATCATATCATCGACATATACCTCGATTTCCTTATGTATCATGTCATGAAACAGAGTAGTCATGGCCCTTTGATAGGTTGCCCCGGCGTTCTTCAAACCGAACGGCATTACCTTGTAACAAAAAGTACCTCATGGGGTAATGAATGAAGTTTTCTCCATGTCTTTCGGCGCCATTTTGATTTGGTTATAGCCCGAGAATCCATCCATGAAGGAGAATACTTTGAACTTTGTTGTGCTGTCAACCAGCATGTCAATGTGTGGTAAAGGGAAGTCGTCCTTTGGACTTGCCTTGTTCAGATCTCTGTAATCAACACACATTCTGACCTTTCCGTCCTTTTTGGGAACGGGTACGATGTTGGCTAACCATTGAGGATATTCTGCTGTGGCGAGGAAACCTGCGTCAATCTGTTTCTGTACCTCCTCTTTGATTTTGATGGCCATGTCCGGGTGAGTGCGTCTCAACCTTTGCTTTACTGGCGGACATTCCGATCTCAACGGTAAGTGATGTTCCACGATGCTGGTATCCAACCCTGGCATATCCTGATAGGACCAAGCGAATACATCGGGAAATTCTCTTAGAAGCTTTATCAAACTCTCTTTGGCAGTTGGACTGAGCAGTGCCCCAATCCTGATTTCTTTCCTCTCTTTTTCTGAACCCAAGTTTACCGTTTCCACCGGCTCTTTGTGAGGTTCAATAGACCTTTCCTCTTGTCTGAGTATTCGGGAGATTTCTTGTGGAATTTCGTTGTCATTTTCTTCTTCAGCCTCGAATACCGGGAACTCAAAGTTGGGAGAAGGCATCAGATCGTATGTTTCAACGGGGTGTAAAATAAGCAATCTGCATGACGTGATGATACGTGTTTAGAAGAGATAGAGAAAATGCAAGTGTGTGCAGTGTTTCATTTTTATTGCTGCTTGTTTTTATTATTGAATTGTTTTTTAGGATTACCATTTTCTGAAAAAGCAAAAAGAGAAAATAGCAATTAATGTGGAAATTATAGAAAGACATTATTTTATAAATGAACAAGTCAAACCCTGAAACTACAGCCCTATAAAACAAAACTCTGTCGCTTCGGGCAAAGCAAAGAGGGAAATTTACAGAAAGCGAGCCCTATCAAAACACCTGTTCCACCTGGGCAGGGTGAAAGGTTAAAAGACGGCAATTACTTTGACTGATGAACGACCTTCGGAACCTCGACAGCAACCCATTGGCGGCGAACTCCTCGGTGAATCACAAAGTCTGGCACCTTCCTTGATTTGTCTTCAGAAATAACGCTGATTTCTGGTGGAGCAGGATCGTTGGAATCTGTTTCCCAGGCAGAATTATCGTAGGAGAATTCCTCTGTCGTATTTTGCAGAGTATTTGTGCTCTCAGGTACATCTCCCCGTCCAGTTGGCTGGATGTCTTCGAACCTGATACGAGAGCTTTCGGGAGCAGTGTACTTGACCATAAAGTCGTACTTTCCACTTGGTTGTCCCAGGGTGTCCCAAACTTCTTTGGAACTGGAGGAGTCATCCCTCTCGATGACGTTGACCTCGGGAAAAGCATAGTTGATGAATTCAAGTCCTGCGAACGTTGCGAATTCATCTTCATGTTGAGTAGTTTTCGAATGACCTGAGTGTTGATCCCATGACATGGTGGGGACACAGGTATTCTGTTCAATGATGGTCAGCTGATTTTCATTGTTCGGCTGACTCTCTTGCCCCAAGTTTCCTGGGTAAGGCTGCCACATTGGCAGGCCATCCATTGGGCCATAGTAGTTGTAGTCAAAATGGTTTTTCATCGGAGTGTCTTCCTCTAACGAATTTGGCAGAGCATGGCATCCTTCCGGATCACATCCATATATCATTTCGACATCTGACCTTGGTATAAATCTCGGACTCTGTGCGGGATAGCAAAAAGGCATAGGCACCTCTTCCTGAGACATATAACCGTCCTCATTAAGATAGGACTTCCACTCTTCATCTGTGTCAGAGGGATCTTCCTCATTGATAGCATGAACTGTCTGAGACACTGGGTGAAGGAAACCTCCACTGTGGAAGAAGTTTTGAAGGGGATGAAGACTTTCATCGTTGGCAGCTATCTGGGTACAGGTTGCAGAAAAACCAAGACCCTTCTTCGTTTTATTGTCAATAGGAATGACAAGTTGTCCCCATCCTGTTGTATCGGTACTCTCGACCGCTTTGATAGCATCTTTGTATGAGGAAATCGAGGTTCCTCCTCTGAACTGATTGTTCTCGCTTACCGACAGTGCTTGGAACTGAGTTCCAATAACCTCCTCGGGTTCTACACATGTAGATGATGACAAGTTGCTTATAAGCAAGGCTTGTTCCCCACAAACCGTGACAAGTTGGTCGTTCTTGACGAACTTTAGCTTTTGGTGGAGGGTCGACGTGACCACTCCAGCCTGATGTATCCATGGTTTTCCTAATAAACAACTGTACGTTGCCCGGATATCCATGACCTGGAAAGTGACTTGAAAAGTGTGAGGTCCAATAGTTATGGGAAGATCAACTTCGCCGATAACCGTTTTTCTGGATCCGTCGAATGCTTTGACGACGATCTCGCTGACTCTCATCGGAGAGCCTTTGAATGATAACTGCAACAAAGTAGACTTTGGCATAACATTCAGGGCTGACCCTGTGTCTACCAGTACGTTGGCTAAAGCATCGTCCTGGCAGTTAACTCTGATATTGAGCGCCATGTTATGATGACGACCCTCTTCAGGTAATTCTTCATCACTAAATCCCATATTGTTGCAGGAAGTGATGTTAGAGACAATGCTATCGAACTGTCTGATTGTTACATCCTGTTCTACAAAGGCCTGCTCCAAGACTTTCTGTAGAGCCTCCCTATGCGCTTCTGAACTGAGTAACAGTGATAATACCGAGATCTTTGAAGGAGTCTGTAACAGCTGATCAACAATGTTATATTCACTCCTTTGGATGAGCTTCAGCATCTCATCATTATTTTTCGAAAGGTCGGGATTATTGGACTGACCAACTGGGGGATCGGGAGCTTCTGTCTGAAGTTCCTTTTCTTTGTTAAGTTCTCCAACTCCTCGGTTGAAGATTCGACCGCTCCGTGTTACTCGACTGACGTCTGCAATGTTCACAATGGAGGGTAATGGAATTTCCTTTCCATTTTCAATTATTGTTGCACCGTATTTGTAAGGGATCGTCTTAGCTGATTCATACGGTAGCGGTCCTGGTAGATAGATGACTACAGGAGCCTTCTGATTTTTTTGACCATCATAAGTAATCTCGATCTGTTCCCGGTTGGGAACTTTAGATTCGTCAAATAGAGGGATAATAGCGAAAACATCCCTGGTATGGTGATGACTAGAGATCGTGACAACATCCTCGACTTGCTCGGTAAGGTAATTCGGCGTCCAGTTGATAGGTCCAGAACCCGAATAGGGACGAATTTCTCCACGATCGATCTGACCCTGAAGAGCTGCTCTTACAAGGTAACACCCTTGGTTACCTTCCGAACAGACGCTACAACTGTCATAATTGTGTAGTGGCACATGGCCACGCCCACTTTGAATACAATGTAACCTCACTAGGTTACCTTCCACTAATCGGACATCCTGACTTTGGCGACGAGTAGGATTCCTGTTACTGATACTAATCTGCTGAGTATCTTCATCCAAGTAGATTGGCTTCCACTAGTGATTTAACAAGTGCTGGAGTGCTTCTTGGAAAAGGGTACAACCTCGATTGTTTTCGCAACCCGCTTTACAGCCTTGATAGTCATGTGATATTAAGAATCCGAGTCGGACCTGCTCAGCATGTAACTCTACCAGGTTGGTATTCATCACGCGAATGTTAAAGATTTGAACCATATTAATCTGATAAGGGTTCTTATCATGGTAGTCTTGGATCCATCCAAGATCCATCTGACGCTGGAGGGCCTCTTGTATTAAAGAGCATCCCTTTTTTTTACCGAGCAAATCAGACAGGAACTGTAATCGTGCCGTGGCAGATTATGATACTGGCTTTGCCTTGAGTGCATTGCCACCAAATTGACATTCATTGCACGAATTTCGTGGTTCTGAATGACGTTAGAATTCGTGTAGACCATGTTAACTCCACGAACTCGGTGCTCCTGGATCCATTCGAGATCCATTTGTTCCTGCAGAGCTGCTTGCACTACAAAACATCCTTGATTGTTTTTAGAGCAGACATCACATTGATGATAATTATGAGGTGGCACATGGCCATATCCACTCTGTCTACGATGCATCTTAACCAGATTGGTTTTTAACAAGAGTACATCATGAATTTGGTAGACATTGTTAAATTCTTCCTCAATCAGATTGATTGCAGCCTTCTCGTGTTGAGGCAGCGGGTTCGTAAGAACGTTAGGATTCGTATCCTTGAAGGATAAGACCCCGCTCCTAACAAGTTTTTTCACATCGGACTTGAAATTGAGGCAAGTTTCTATGTTATGCCCTGATCCTCCTTGATGATAAGGGCACGTCTGATCCACCTTAAACCGAAAAGGCAGATTTTTCGGTACTGCAAGAGGGGACTTAGTCTGAATGTGCCCCTTGGCTAGCAGTAACAGAAACAGCTCTGCGTACGTTACGGGTATAGGATCAAATCCTGGTGGCTGTGTTGTACGGTTGTTATTGTATTGGGGACGAGCCTGCTGAAGAGGTTGTTGCGTCCTTTGCTGATCAGGTTGGCTCTGTGCAACCTGAGGTTGATACGTAGCAATAAGTGCAGGGCTGATAGCAGGAATTACCGCTGCTACCGGCTGATAACGTCGCCTTTGCTTTTCGAGAGAGATATTCCCAATATCTGGCTCTTTTTTCTTAGGGAGAGCACTACCGTATTTTTTAGTACCGCTCGTCGATCCAGTGTCTTTTACCAAACGTACTTCTCGGACGGCTTCCTCAAGACGTACACCCATGCCGACCATCTCGGTGAAATCACTGGGCGCACTGGCAACCATTCTGTCATAGTAAAATGAGCTTAAGGTCTTTAAGAAGATCTTTGTTATCTCTTTTTCCTCAAGAGGTGGACAAATTTGAGCGGCAATTTCACGCCACCTTTGAGCATACTCCTTAAAGGGTTCCTTGTCCTTTTGCGACATTGATCTGAGTTGATCTCTGTCGGGTGCCATGTCCAAATTGTATTTGTACTGTTGGATGAAGGCTGTACCAAGATCTCTGAATGTGCTGATCGTAGTACGGTTTAAACCCATGTACCATTTGAGTGCGGCACCGGTTAAACTATCCTGAAAGTAGTGAATCAGCAGGTCCTGATTCTCCGTCTGAGCTGACATTCGCCGAGCGTACATCACCAGATGGCTCTGAGGGCAAGAGTTACCCTTATATTTTTCAAAGTCGGGCACTTGGAATTTGTGCGGGACTTTCACATTGGGGACCAAGCAGAGATCTGCGGCGTCCTTTCCAAATAGATCCTGACCGCGAATGGCTTGCAGTTCCTTCTGAATTTCCAGGAATTGTTCCTGGAATTCATCCATTCGGTCAAACATAGTTTCCTTTTTACAAGAAGGTATTGGTGGAACCTGTCCTTCCGGGACAGTGTGCACCACAGGAGGTGGTACCGTGACTACGGTGGTGAGTCTTGGCGTTTCCCGAAGTTTGTAACCTTCAGGAGTCTTCAGTATGCCCCTGGCATCTTCGCTTTCCCGAAGTTTGTAACCTTCAGGCCCAGCGGCTTCTGTTGTGATTCCCTGATCTTCAGTGATCGGCGGAACATATCCTTCCGGGATATAGTTAACAGGCATGCCCCAAAGACGATCTTTCGGTATTTGATACCTAGGATCATACTTCTCTATGATGGGCGTTGATGTGATCTCGGAGATCACAGTTCTTTGTAGCTGAGCTTCTGCCATGGCTTGCATGTCGTTACGAAGCTTTCTCATATCCTCTCTCAGAGCGTCGATCTCTTCTTTCAACTCTCTGTTCTCTTCCTCAAGATCATCCATCTTTTTCTGACGATTGGCCCGAGTATTATACGAATGAGACAGTTTAACTCTAGAACCAAGACACAAACGTGGGATTCGTAGGTAACAAGAATACGCGATGTGAGAATGATGAATGCAATGATTATATTAATTGTTTTTTTGGTTTAATCAAAATAAACTTCGACAATTAGATTGCAAATACCAAACGGTGGGGAAACCAGTTTTTTATTGAATTCAAAGGATTACAGAAGTGGAAATACAGTAGATTACAAAGTGCAGAAACAGAAACCTAAACTAATGGGTCCTGAGTCCTCTCTGAAGAGAAATCAGGTGCTGATTCTGATATCTTCCTTTTCTTTGACCGGGGCTCTTGGGCTGTTGTCGAGTTGTCATTCCTTTGCCAAGTGAAAGGAGTGAGCAAATTCCTTTGATCATCTTGATTCTCTACAGCATGTTGCTCCAAAATTTCAATCAGAGCATCTTTCTCCTTCAGTAATTGCTGTATTTTGATGCACTCTACGTCGAGGGTGCGGTACTTGTTCTTCCAAGACCTTCTCTCCTTCTGAACTTTGTTGAGAGTAACCTGAAGCTTTTCAGTTTCCGTCATGAAGTACTTGACAGATTCCCTCGGCGGAAGAATTCCGTAACGAGGATAAGGCATCTTTAGCTTGAGAGCTCTAGTTTGTACCCAGTGGAGATAAGGCTCCACCGAGACACAGTCCGGTTTTCCTAGAGACTCTCGTCCTTTCTTAAGAACATGTTTCCAAGCGTGCACTATTTCCATCTTTAGTGCTCTGTCGTTTTCTCCTTCTTTGAAGAAAAGACCTTCCAGATGAACACCCAGTGGGACGTGTCTCATCGGGTATCCAAATTGACGGCAAACCAATACCGGATGGTAGTTGATTCCTCCTTTAGTTCCTATGAGGGGTACGTTGGGGAAGTTTCCACAACGGTCAATGATCTTGATTCCCTCATAAATCCTATTACACCAGTCTATATCAGAGTTGGTAAGAGACATGATCTTCTGCGACCAACGTAAGGCACTCTTACAATCCCAAAAAGCAGTAGACTTGGGTAAGTGAGAGATGAACCATTTGTAAAGCAGAGGTACACAGCATGTGATTTCCCCTCCACTGTACAAATTTCCTAAGTGTACAGAATGATACGCATCTGCGAGCAAAGTCGGCACAGGATTTCCAATGAGAAAAACCTTAATGGCGTTGATATCGACGAAGTTATTGATGTTGGGAAACAAAAATAACCCGTAGGTGAGCAAGACAAAGATGCTTTCAAAAGCAGTCACGTTCCCTATACTAGCAAAGTACAGAGCTTTCTTTGTTAAGAACTGGGCTGGCAAACCTTGGATGCCACCCTTGGTAGTTAGGTGAGTCCTAACCTCAGACTCGTCCAAATGAATTGCTCTTGCAATGGTCTGATTCTTTGGAATTTCTTCCAGTCCAGAAAATGGAGCTCGATCCGTAATATGTAGATCGATCAGATGAGAATACTCCTCCAGCGTTGGTGCCAGCTGGTAATCCGGGAATGTGAAACAGTGATAAACCGGATCGTAGAACTGAATGAGCGCATCCATGATTCCCTCAATCACATGGACTCTTAACAGAGGCAACAGACCTCCGTGTTTGGCTCTGAAAGCCTCTGGGTTAGTGATCATCCTTGCTAACCTTCTTAAATCCTCTAGCTTTGGAACCTTGAAGGTGTACGTATGAGTTATCCTTCTACCTAAATCCATTAGTGTAATCCTCTTCTCTGATATTTGCAATCACAATCTTAGTTTATTTTGAAAAAAACAGAGAGACTAGAAGAGAAGTTTTTTGAATGTTTTAATGTTTTATTAAATGAATGCATGAATGCAACACACAAAAACATAGAAAAAACATGGGGTCAAAGGGTTGTTGTCATGAAGTCAAGGCTCTACCCATCCCCAAAGGTTTATACTAAGGTGATTTTTGTACCTGTACTCATTATCATCAGCTCCTCCCAGGAAAGCAAAACAACAAGCGGATCGCCAGCGAGTTGTAGAGCAATCTTAGAGTAAGTGCCATTCACCGAGAATAGATCACCAGCCTCAAATGAGGGTAGTATCGCGTAACAACTATTTCCGATAGTTTCCGCACTACGAAAGTGTTTGGCTCCTCAGCTTCTCAGACTTAACAACCGGCCCATTGGCTAAAAGAGTGAATGGGTTGCATTGGCCAGCCTCCACTGAGGTTGATGGTCGACCCCGTCGCCATCACTTATCTTAAGTGTATACTCAATCTTTCCACATACGGCATCACCCGCATTCCCATTAGCAGAAAAATAAACACGTATAGCAATTAGGAAAAGCAGTATATATATTTGTCTTAAACATCCTAGACCTTTAAAGCTAAGGATCCTAAGTTCCTGACAGAAATGGGTTCCCCGGTGGAAGCCCCAATCTGTGGTATACACAAGAGATGAAAAGGAAGACCGCGTCTAGATCTAACTTTGAAGGGCCCCGCGGTGGGCGCCACTTTTCTGTAGGGAGCAATTTTGGACGCGGTTCTTAAGTGCTGGTCGCTCTCTGCGGTTGAGCTTAAAACTACAGGTTGATTCATTTTTTATCCTATTAAAGCTGATGAAGGAAGGGAAATAGATGTCTCCAATTAACCCTGCTTGCATACTGAGTTTAAACAGCTGTCTGTTAGGTTACGAATGCTATCAATGTGGGGGGGCCTTTGTACTGGTTATTTGTATTTTCGCCAATACTGGTTTTTATCTAGACAGAAGGTTTCTGGCGGGGAACAAGGATTAAGATGTTACGACTGATGTTTTTGAATTACTGCTTTTGATTGATGGGGATATGGGATTTGTTTTTTTGTTGATGGTGTTCGCTAAGATCTTTTCTTTCGATCTTATGCCTACATATTCCCGTTTACCGAAACAGGGAAATCAGAGTGTTCATAGTTCCTCCTATTCTATGGGAGGAAATGGGTGTTTTAGTGTCTTGTTCAAAGCCCAAGACGTGAAGCGAAAGGTGATTTGTATCTTGTTTAAAGCCCAAGATGTGAAGCTGAAGAGTTTATTTGTATCTTGTTCAAAGCCCAAGATATGAAGCTAAAAATTCTCAATTTTAGAGAGAATTTGTCATCTCTAAATAGGGGGTTGTTTGTCACTACTGTTGGGTGACGGGTTATAAAGGAGAATTACTTTAACCGGGATACGCGGATCCTAGCAATGCCATAATTTCCTTTATAGGGGATTTTAACCTAAAGGAGAAGACTTTAACTCAGTGTAGAGCAATGCTATCTCTCCTTAGGAATTTCTCATGCTAAAAGAGGGACAGTGGCATGGATGTAGATAATCCAGAGGCCTGCCGCTTACAGCGATTAGATGAAGGGAAAGGAGTTGATGATGTTTGTGTACTGTGAACGAGGCATAGCTTTGATGCTAAAAGGTTGATTGGATCAACCAGTGGTTTTCTTATACAAAGCCTAAGAGGAGGCTAATATGTGTCTCGTACAAAGCCCGAGAAAGAGGCTAAAAGGTTTTGACTCGATGATGAAGTCTTTTGGTATCTCGTATAAAGCCCGAGATGAAGGCTATTTGACTCAGCAAGAGAGTCTTTTGTATCTCGTACGAAGCCCGGGATGGAGGCTAAAGAGGTGATTGACTCAACGAGGGAGTCTATTATGTGTCTCGTACAAAGCCCGAGAGAGAGGCTAAACGTTGTTTGACTCCGCTGGGGAGAATCATTGTACCAAGCCCAAGAGGAGGCTAAGATGACTGTTTCAGTTGAGTGACAGGTCCAATATACTGATTTTGAAAGAGAAAATCAGTTCTTATATGAGCAACACTGTACTCATGTATTTGATTCAAGGATCCGGGTTATTCCTGTTCTTTAAGGAAGCGGGAAATCCGAAGGGTATTGAGACTGTCCGAGTCTACGGGTTTCCTTCCTATTTTTTGAAGGGTGCTTGAGAATGTCTTTGAGACTCAAGGAGATTAGACTGTCCAAGTCTAGAGTTTCATCTTTTGTACCATGCGTTGAGAAACAGTAGTAGACTCTATGAAAGGACTGTTCTATGCAAATGACTAAGTTCTGTTCCTATACCTCTAGGAGGTCGTCGGGATAATTTGTAGGAAGCCCAAGAGGAGGCTAGAAACTTTTAAGAAGCCGACGGGTCCTTGTACTAAGCCCAAGAGGAGGCTATCATTCCCGGAGGAAGAGATCATTATACAAAGCCTAAGAGGAGGCTGTGAATACTTCTAAGAAGCTGTAGGGTCCTTGTACTAAGCCCAAGAGGAGGCAGGGTTACTTTTAGGAAGCCTGTGGGTCCTTATACGATGCCCAAGAGGAGGCCGATGCTTTTAAGAAGCCCGTGGGTCCCCAAACCCCGAAAAATTCAAGGCAAGCTATTCACAAGGAATAGATCAAGTCAGGAAAGTTCGAGAATTTGGAAGAAACTCAAAGATGCCATTCACGGAGAAGACATTCATCTTTGGGGAGTAGAGTTTCTTGACAATTCCTAATGAGGACAGCCGAAGAGAAGACTGTATCTGGTGATCCTATTGGGGATCTAGCTGTCTATTTCTACGAATAAACGAAACGGCATCACTTAGTTCTAGACTTAATTGTTGGGGAAACTCTAAATATCTATACTATTATTACACAATTGATATGAGTTTATGAAAGAAGACTTACAGTGAAACAGCCCCACAATACAGTTATATGTATATGAAAGCAGTAAATGAAAGCAATAACCACTTACTCGGTTGTAGAGCTTCCATGCTGTTTGGTTAGTTGTTCAACAAAGAAAGATTGAAAACAACAGTATATTCAAAATCAAAGGAGAAAGTGCTTTGAAAAAGAAAGGTTGGGGTTTACAGCTCAAGGAGAGGCCCAGGGTTTTATCAGTGAGCGCACTGTTTTGAATTTATACAGAGGGACTTATACAAGTGACTGAGGCCCAAAAAGGTTTTCTGTACAAAGGGATGGGTCTTACAGTCTCTCAAGAGGCCCAAAAGGTTTAAAGAAAAAGAGTGGGGCTTATAACACGAAGGTAGGCCCAAGGTTGTTTTTAAAAAGGCGACGATCGCGCCGTTTGTTTTTTACGGTATCGGGACTTATACAATACACTGAGGCCCAAAAATGATTTGGTCAAAAACAAAAGATTGGGTCTTACACTGTATTAGAGGCCCAAAAAATTTTGAAGAAAAAAGAGTGGGTCTTACTACACGAGGGTAGGCCCAAGGTGGTTTTTCATTTAAAATGTGGCGATCGTGCTGAGGTTTCCTTTTAACACAGGGGGACTTATACAATAAGTGAGGCCCAAATGGTTTTGGTTAAAAGGGGATTGGGTCTTACACTCTATTAGAGGCCCAAAAAGTTTTTGAATGGGTCTTATAGCTCAAGGAGATGCCCAAGGTTATTTTTCAAAAGGCGATAATCGTGTCGTTTATTTGAAAATGTACAGAGGGACTTATACAACGAATGAGGTCCAAAATATATCTATACAAGTGGGTTGGGTCTTACACTCTCTCAAGAGGCCCAAAAGGTTTTGATAATCAATTTTGAAAGTTGAATAAAAAAAACCCTAATTTTAATCTTTAAAAGTAAATATTTAAAGAAAATCAAACAAAATTCAAAATAAATTTGAATAATCCACTTATGATTTTGCTTATGGTTTGAAAAAATGAGGGATAATCACAAGGAATATTTAAACTCATTAGGTTTTGATTTTCAAAGTAAACATTCATTTTTATAATGTTTAAAAACAATTAAAAATGAATTTATTCACAAAAATACTAATTATATTAAATAAATAATATAAATCTAATTTTTTGGTGGAATAAAATATTTCAACATTTTTGTGAATTGTTGCAAAAAGAACCAATCAAAAATGATAAAAATTGAAGGAGTTATTAATTTTTCAAACCATTAAAAATAATAATATGAAAAATAACAAAATAAAAAAGTGGTAAAAAGAAGTCTGGGGCGAGGGGGATTCGAACCCCAGACCTCTCGCTTGCCAATACTCACAAAACCAGCTGATGAACCGCTGGGGCGCAATGCCAATTCATTAATAACATGGCAAGTGAAAAATATATATCAAACTTGTTGGATTTTCTGAAGAATGGCGCCATGGCCATCTTCTTCCTCGAGCTCGTGCGTGAAGCACCATATCTCACTCATCTCTCAACCATTGGACATGATTCAAACACCAAACTCGTGCGTTTTTTCACAAGGAATAAGATGGCAATACCCAATTTTATTCATTTTCAGTGTGGAGTAAAATAATCATGATGAACACAGATGAACCCTAATTTGCAAAAGCAATCGTGCAGGCATGGTTATGAGGTCTATGATCCAATTTCTTGAGGTAAAACAATCAACACATGATGGCAATCAAATGGCAAAAATATCATGCGAGGAAATATGCATGGGGATCATGGAGTTTGAGTTTGAAGCTCACCTTGATGCAAGCTGAAATGGAACTTTGCCCAGATGGTGTTCCAGTCGTGAATTGATGATCCCTACAGCTTCAATGGATGTTATGGAGTGTGTTGTAAGCTTTGGAACACTTTAAAATTCTTTGGATCAAGCTGGAGACCTCCACCTACAAAATTGAAGCATAATGGCTTGGTTGAAGAGTGATTTTGAGCCTGGGGTGTTACAGTTGGTGTTTAAGTGTTTGGACACCTCAAATACATCATATGTGATGTGTTTGAGTAATTGGAATGGATTGATTGTGGCTGCAACTCAAAACCCGATAGTGGTTACTCAAAAACAAGAAAACTTGAGGTTTAAGAAAGAATGAGAGAAAGCAGTGTTGTAACTGGCTTTGGTGTGAGTTGAATGATCCATTGGGACCTCTATTTATAGGTGATCAACTTTTGTTTTGGAGGAATAGTGAATGGCTGCTGGATCAGATCATATTTGCATGGATTGGCTTGGAGGATTTCTTCTAAAGCAAGGCAAGCTAGCCATTCCCAAGAGAAGGGCTATGCCTTGACCAAAACCACATTCCTCAGATGTTTTTAATGTTGTTTAATCAGAGAAATTAACTGAGTAGGGTAGCTACCTTGACAATGCACTATTCCACATTAATGAACTTTGAATTCAAGGCAAAATGTGCCAAAGTGGATGAACTTCAAGTTGGAAGATTCCTTGGTCTTTTGACTCAGATTTATCAGTTGGATCAGTTGCATTGTGATTGGTTTGAACACAGGTGGCATAGTGATCCTTAGTTTTTGGCTCAAAATCGTGTGGCAAGCAAACATGCAAACTGATTTTCTCAAAACAGCCTGCAGCAGCATGACTTTGGGCAAGGATTTTTCTTGGCTCAAGTTGAATCAATTCATGTTGTTGAGCTCTTTGAATTCTTGGCAACATATGCAACAACATTGATGTTTAACTTTGGACTTGATTCAGCTTGCAAGTGTGTGAAAAAATCTCACAAGTTTTGGTGTTTCAACAAAATCTGTCTTGGACAGAATTTTTCTAAGTGTTGGAAAATGGTACATTTTCATGTTTTCAGCCACTTTGGCTCACTCATAACTCAAAATCCATAATGAATTGGAGTTAGGCCTAGTTGAAGTTTTTGTAGAGGGTAATGAGATCTACAAATCAAACTTTGGATGGAAAAAAAATGGCCTTGTGGTTTAGGAGTTATGGTCCTTCAAAGTTGGTACCTTTGTCACTTTATTTTTAACTTAGAAAATTTTCTAAGTTTTTATGGTTACCCCTTTTACAAGTTATCCAACTTTTCTTGATTTTTCTTGATGAATGATGATTCAAATCATACATAAACATCATTTTAGGGTTAAAAATCCATTTTGGTGAAAAATCTCAAAAAGTCAAAGTTGACTTTTGTGCACAGTTGACTTTTTATCAGATGAATTCCAAACTGTGCAATTCTTCAGGAAATCATGTCCTTGACCTAAATCAAACTTGATGGACATGTTCCAAGGGTGTCATAGGGTGTATTGAGGTATGTCCTAGGGTTTAGGAGCATGTCTTTGTCAAAAGTCAAAGTTACAGTTGACTTTTCCCTTAAAACCCTAATTGTGGTGCAGATGAGATTGAGACTTGTTGCTCAAACCTCTTGGCTTAATCCATTGTTCCAAATGGATCAGTTTGGTTTATTAGAGACCCTCAAATCCTCTCTTGAGGTCTTGGCCCATGATTTGCCTCAAAAGTCAACTTAGGGGTGAATTAGGTCAAGAAACCCTAATTCCTGATTTTTGATGTATGGATCCCCTGAGGTCAAATTGACTTGATGATTGGGCCCATGAGGTTCCATGGAGCATATTAGGTTGTGTTTTGGATCTTTGGCTCATGCCCAGATGAAAATTTCCATCTGGAGGCCCTGGTCGATCAAAACCCTAATTTGGTGACACTAGCGATCTTGAGGCTTGATCCACCTAGAAGGGAGCAGCCTTGTGCTTAATCCTTGAAGTGGGAGTCCTTTTGATCCTTTGTGGATGTTTGAGAGGTTTAGGCAAGTTGAAGATCATGTCATTCCTTGATTTATCTTTTGTCAAAAGCTCTGAGAGGGCTTGAAACCCTAATTTTGATTGTAGTGAATGCTCAACAACTCTTGAGGCATTTGATGAGGCATGATGGTTCATCCATATTGTGATGATGATTTGCACAATAATGGGAAATCTTAGTGGTCAAAATTTGGAGTATGACAACCATAACGGCAGATGAGATTGTTTTTGATAAAGCGGACCACGACTTGTCGGGTTACATTGGTGTATGACACTGCTTCAACCCACTTGGTGAAATAGTCAATGGCTACCAGGATAAAACCGATGTTCGTTTAAAGCTTTAGGTTCGATCATGCCAATCATGTCGATTCCCCATGTAGAAAAAGGCCATGGGGAAGAAAGTACTTTGAGATACATTGGCGGTACATTGATTTTTTCTGCTTATATCTGACACTTATGACACTTCCTCATGTACTTGTAGCAATCGGATTCCATTGTCAACCTATAGTACCCGGCTCTCAGAATTTTTCTGGCCATTGTGTGTCTATTGGCATGAGTGCCAAAGGATCCTTCGTGAATTTCTTTTATCAGCATGTTTGCTTCTGGCTTGTCTACTCATCAGAGCAACTCCATGTCAAAGTTTCTCAGGAAGAAGTTGCATGCCCGCCTTCTGAGGGTTTTCCTGTCTTTTTTGGATGCCCCAGGTGGGTATTCTGGTTTTTGAAGGAAGCTCTTGATATCGTGATACTAAGGTTTATCGTCTATGACTGCTTCAATCGTGAAGATGTAAGCGGGTCGTTCAAGGCGCATTATGTCAATCTTAGGTACGTCATTCCATTGACCTACACTAATCATGGAAGAGAGAATGGCTAGTGCATCGGCCATGTGATTCTTTTCACGAGGGATATGATAAAAATCGATTTGGTTGAAGAATGGTAACAACATTCTCGCGTAATATTTGTAAGGAATCAGTCCTGATTGGTATGTGTTCTAATCTCCTTTGATCTAATTGATAACCAGGGTTGAGTCTCCATATACATCCAAGTTCTTTATCCTTAAGTCAATTGCTTCTGGAAGTGAAAGGAATGTCGGTACCCTGAGGTGTTATGATGATTACCCCAATTCCATTTCCATAATGATTGACAGCTCCGTCAAAGATTAGTCCCCATTGGGAACCTGGTTCTGGCCCTTCACTGGGTAGCGGTTCATCACAATCTTTCATTTTCAAGTACATGACATCTTCGTCTGGGAAGTCAAATCCGACTGATTCCTAATCGTCAATCGGTTGATGAGCCAAATGATTGGCTAAAATACTTCCTTTGACAGCTTTCTGAGCATGGTACTCAATGCCGTATTCTGATAACAACATCTGCCAACGGGCAATCCTTCCCGTGAGAGCAGGCTTTTCAAAGACGTACTTGATCGGATCCATTTTGGGGATCAACCAAGCAGTGTGACAAATCATGTACTGGCGAAGACGTTTGGCTGCCCAAGCCAGAGCACAACAAGTTTTCTTAAGCATAGTATACTGAGTTTCATAGTCGGTAAACTTCTTGCTCAGATAGTAGATGGCAGACTCTTTTCTTTTTGTTTCATCTTGTTGGCCAAGTACACAACCCATTGAGTCTTCCAAGACTTTTAGGTAGATGATCAGCGGTCTTCCTTCCACTGGAGGTGGTAGGATAGGTGGATTCAACATATACTCTTTGATACTGTCGAAGGCTTTTTGGAAGTCTTCTATCCATACGCAGTCCTGATTCTTTTTGAGTAATTTGAAGATTGGCGCGCATGTCGCGGTCATGAGGAATATAAATCTGGAAATGTAATTCAAACGTCCCAGGAATCCTCTGACTTGTTTCTCAGTCTTTGAAGAAGTCATTTCTTGAATGGCCTTGACTTTGTCAAGATCAATCTCAATTCCTTTTTGGCTGACGATGAACCCTAGTAGTTTTCTGGAGCGGACACCAAATGTACACTTGCTAGGATTCAAACGGAGTTTGTATTTTCTCAGACACTCGAATAATTTTGACAGGTGGGTCACATGCTCCTCTTCTGTTTTAGATTTGGCAATCATATCATCGGCATACACTTCTATTTCTTTGTACATCATGTCATGAAACAGAGTAGTCATGGCCCTTTGATAGGTTGCCCCGACGTTTTTCAAACCAAATGGCATTACCTTGTAACAAAAGGTGCCCCATGGGGTGATGAATGAAGTTTTCTCCATATCTTCCGGCGCTAATTTGATTTGATTATAGCCCGAGAATCCATCCATGAAGGAGAAGGCTTTGAACTTTGTTATGCTGTTAACCAGCATCTCTATGTGTGGTAAGGGAAAGCCATCCTTTGGTCTGGCTTTGTTCAGATCCCTGTAGTCTACACGCATTCTGACTTTTCCGTCCTTTTTCGGAACTGGTACTATGTTGGCTAACCATTGAGGGTATTCTGATGTGGCGAGGAAACCCGTGTCAATCTGTTTCTGCACTTCCTCTTTGATTTTGATAGCCATGTTAGGATGAGTCCGTCTCAGCCTTTGTTTTACCTGCGGATATTCTGATCTTAATGGTAAATGATGTTCCGCGATGCTTGTATCCAACCCTGGCATGTCCTGATAGGACCAAGCAAACACATCTAGAAACTCTCTGAGAAGCTCTATCAAGTCTTCTTTGACAGCCGGACTGAGTAGTGCCCCAATCTTGACTTCTTTCCTCTCTTCTTCTGAACCCAAGTTGACAGTTTCCAACGACTCTTTGTGAGGGTCAATGGACCTTTCCTCTTGCCTGAGTAGTCGTGAAATCTCTTCTAGAATTTCTTCGTTTTCTTCTTCATCAGTCTCAAATACCGGGAATTCAAAGTTGGGAGAAGGCATAGGATCGTATGTTTCAACGGGGTTTAAAACAAGCAATCTGCAAAACGTGATGGTTGTTTTTTGAAGATATAGAGAGAATGCAAGAGTTTGTGCTGTGTATTTTCTGAAAAATGCTTGTTTTTATTTTTGAATTGTTTTAGGATTACCTTCTGAAAAAGTGAAAAGTGAAAACAGCAATAAATTCGGGAATTACAGAACGACTTTTATTTATTTATGATTTAGTCGATTTTTGAAACTACAGCCCTATAAAACAAAAACTCTGTTGCTTTGGGCAAAGCGAAGAGAGACCTTTACAGAAAGTGAGCCCTATAAAAACATCTGTTTCACCTGGGCAGGGTGAAAGGTTAAAACAAAGACGGCAATTAATTAGACTTATGAACGACTTTCGGGACATCGACAGCAACCCATTGGCGGCGAACTCCTCAGTGAATCACAAAGTCTGGTACCTTCTTTCTTGATTTGTCCTCAGAAATGACGTTGATTTCTGGCAAAGCAGGATCGTTGGAGTTTTCCTCCCAGGCAGAGTTGTCGTAGACGAACTCTTCTGTTGTATCTTGCACAGTATTTTCATTCTCAGGTGGATCTCCCCATCCAGTTGGCTGGATGTCTTCGAGCCTGATACGAGAGCTTTCAGGAGCGGTGTACATGACCAAGAAGTCGTACTTGCCACTCGGCTGTCCTAAGGTGTCCCATACTTCTGTGGAACTGGAGGAGTCATCCTTCTCGATGATGTTGACCTCAGGAAAAGCATAGTTGATGAACTCTTGTCCTGCAATTTTTGCAGATTCATCGTTGTGTTAGATATTTTTGGAATGTTTTGAGTAATGATCCCATGATTTGGTGGGGACGCAGGTATTCTTTTTAATGATGCACAACTGATAAGCGTCGTTTGGCTGACTCTTTTGCCCCAAGTCTTTTGGGTACGGCTGCTAGATAGGAAAGTCATCCATTGGGTCATAATAGTCATAGTCAAAACTATCTTTCATCAGAGTGTCCTCCTCTAATGAGTTGGGTGGAGCACGACATCCTTTTGGATCACAATATCTGTATATCATCTTGACGTCTGATCTTGTTATATATCTCGGACTTTGAGTGGGATAGCAAAATGGAATATGCATTTTTTCTTGAGACATATAACCATCCTCATTGAGATAGGACTTCCATTCTTCATCTGTATTAGAGGAGTCACCCTCATTGATGATATGTACTTCTTGAGACACCGGGTGAAGGAAACCTCCACAGTGGAAGAAGTCCTGAATGGGATGAACACTTTCATTTTTAGTAGCAGTCTGGGTACAGGTTGAGGAGAAACCAAGACCTTTCTTTGTCTTGTTATCAGTAGGAATGACAAGCTGTCCCCATCCTTTTACGTTGTTACTCTTGATCACTTCGAGAGCGTCTTTGTAGGAGGAAGTCGATGTTCCTTTTTCTGATTAATTTTTATTGCTCGCCAAAAGTGGTTGGAACTAAGTTCCAACAACCTCCTCAGGTTCTACGCAGGAGAATGATGATAAGTTGCTCACGATTAAGGCCTGCTCTCCACAGACTGTGACTAACTTGTCATTCTTGACGAACTTCAGCTTCTGGTGAAGTGTCGAAGTGACTACCCCAGCCTCATGTATCCAAGGTCTTCCTAATAAACAGTTGTATGTTGCGTCCATGACCTGGAAAATGACTTGGAAAGTGTGAGGACCAATAGTTATGGGAAGATCAACTTCGCCGATAACTGTTTTTCTGGATCCATCAAAGGCTTTGACGATGACCTCGCTGCCTCTCATCGGAGATCCTTGAAATGATAGTCGCATCAGAGTAGATTTTGGCATAACATTTAGAGTTGATCCGGTATCTACCACTATGCTGGCTAAAGCATCGTCCTAGTAGTTGACTGTAATGTTAAGCACTATGTTGTGATTTTTGCCTTCTTCCGGCAGTTCTTCATTACTGAATCCTAAATTATTGCAGAAAGTGATGTTGGAGATGATGCTGTCAAATTGTCTTATCGTCACATCTTGTTCCACAAAGGCTTGCTCTAAGACTTTCTATAAAGCTTCCCTGTGAGCTTCAGAACTGAGTAATAGAGACAACACAGAGATTCTCGAAGGAGTTTTCAACAGTTGGTCCACAATGTTGTACTCACTCTTCTGACTGTAATGTTCAGCATCTCTTTTGGATGACTTTTTATCGGATGAAATCCAAACTCTTCGATCCTTTGTGAAATCAAGTCTTTGACCTAAATCAAACCTAATGGATGGATTCCATAGGTGATATAGGGTGTATTGAATCATGTCCCAAGGTTTGGGAGCATGTCCTAGTCAAAAGTCAAAGGTACAGTTGACTTTTTCCTTCGAAACCCTAATTGTGGTCCAGATGAAAATGAAACTTGTGAATCAAGCTTCTTGGATCAATCCATTGTTGCAAATGGATCAATGTAGTGTATATGAGGCCCTTAAATCATGTCTTGAGGTCTTGGCTCATATCTTGCTTTAAAAGTCAACTTAGGGGTGAATTAGGTCAAGAAACCCTAATTCCTGATTTTTGATGAATGCATCCCCTGAGGCTAAATTGACTTGATGATTGGGTCCAAGAGGTCCCTTGGAGTATCTTGGGTTGTGCTTTGAAGCATTGGCTCATGCCCAGAGGAAAAATCCCATCTGGAGGCCTTGGTCAATCAAAACCCTTATTTGGTGACACTAGCGATCTTGATGCTTGATCCACTTGGAATGTTGTAACATTGTGCTTGATTCTTGAGGTGGGAGTCCTCTTGATCCTTTATAGGTGTTGGAGAGTTTAGACAAGTTGAAGATCATGTCATTTCTTGATTGATCCTTTTTCTAAGTGCTATGAGAGGGCTCAAAACCCTAATTCTTGGTAGAGGAATGCTCAACAATCCTTGAGGAAATTGATGAGGCAAGAAGGTACATCGACATTGTGGTGATGATTCTCACAGTGATGGGAAATCTTGGTGGTCAAAATTTGGGGTATGACACAGTTAATGCGCTTTTTATTTTTCAGCAGATAAATCAAATGGACTTCTGCTTGATCGACCTGAGAGTACTGATCGTTAAAATAGTAAGTGTACTATTTTTGCGATGTAGTAATAATAGGGGTTATCCCCAGAATTGATCTTGAGGACTGCGCGTTATTGTAAGTGCAGATGCTAATTCAATTAAAAAAAAGTTTTCTTGGGGGTTGATTGTTGAGAAATTATAACTAACAATAATAAAATGAACAAAATTATAAACTTTACTTAAAACAGATATGAGAAGCATGCTAGAGGACAGTGTATGAATTGCACAGCAAAAACTCTCAATCCTTATTCTAGGTGACATTACTCTAAACGAACCTTACCAATTCTTAAGATTATTTTTCCCTAATTCCTTAGCAGAAAAACCTTTGAGATTCTGTCTCCACCCTAATTCCTCAGCGGTCAAGAAAGAATCACAAGCATTATATTTGATCAAGAATAATTCAGTTATTGCAGGGTATCCCCATTCCTAGACAATATCTACTGTAATATTATTACGCAAAAGCGTTAGGTTGGTTGGTCCGACCTAAACCCTAACCGTAAATCAATTTCAATTTGTCCGATCGAAAAAGCATTGAAAGCATTGCATAACAAAAGATTAAGGAAAAAGCAATATCTCATATAACAATGGAAATTAGAGTAATTACAAATGCAATTCAGGGACATCCCCTAGCATTGGGGGGTTTAGCCGCTTATAGTACTAAAAGAAATTACAACATAAGAGATAGACATTACAAAAATAACGGATGAATTTGATCTTCAATCGTGATGGCTCATGAAAAATCTTCCTTCTCCCGATCACTTGATAGCATCCAAACTTTATCGTAAAATCTTTTCGTAATATCCAAAGTCACCTCTCTCTTTCCAAACAGTAGCCTAAATAATCACATATCACATAACAGCACTAGGAAATGCCCAAAATACCCTCCAGAGTCACTTAGTACAAAAATCCACAAAAATCAGAAGATGTAGCGTCTTGGCCAACACGGTGTAGCGCGGTTTTTGTGGTTTCGAATCACTATCGCTTTGGGGTGCTATAGTTCAATTCATTTTTTATCCTGTGAAGCTGATTAAGGAAGGGAAATAGATGTCTCCAATTAACCCTGCTTGCATACTGAGTTTAAACATATGACTGTTGGTTTACAGATGCTATCAAAATTGTGGGTCTCTCTTAGGTTATTTGGCTTAAGAATAGAGTGTTCATGAGGCTTTTGGGTAGATATTGTATCTAAAATTTTTCTGACTGGTGTATGAAGGTATTGGACCTAGAGTTTTTGATTTGTATGCTCGCTAAGATCTCGCAATCTTATGCCTACGTATTCACATTTAACGAAATAGGGAAATCAGAGCAATCCTAGTTCCTCCTATTCTAAGGGAGGAAAAAGATGTTTTGGTGTCTTGTTCAAAGCCCAAGACATGAAGCTAAAGGTGATTTGTATCTTGTTCAAAGCCCAAGATATGAAGCTAAAGGGTTTTGGCTGAGAGAGAATTTGTCATCTCTAAAGAGGAACTGTTGATGGTTGCGTGCTTTGATCAAAGCACAAGTTTGACGCTAAAAGGTTGATTGACTCGGCTAGGGATTTCTTTATACGAAGCCTAAGAGGAGGCTAGATAAGACTGACTCAACAAGAGAGTGTATATGTCTTGTACAAGGCCCAAGATTGAGGCAAAAAAGAGACTGACTCTTTGGGGATATCATTATATAAAGCCTAAAAGGAGGCTAACAGTTTAACTTTTTTGGGGAAAATGTTCTTTCTGTCTTGTACAAAGCCCAAAATTGAGGCTAAAAGGGATTTTTGACTCTGTTGGGGAGGTTTATATTGTACAAAGCTCAAGATGGAGGCTGAAATGAGTTTGTCTCAACAAGAGAGTGTTTTTATATGTCTTGTACAAAGCCTAAGATGGAGGCTAAAAGAGTTGACTCAACAAGAGAGTCTTGCAAAGGTGATTGACCCAACAAGAGAGTCTGAAAGTTGATTGACTCGACAAGAGAGTCTTTTATACTCAACAAGAGAGTGATTTGTTGTCTCGTATGAAGCCCGAGATTGAGGCTAAAAGGGTATTGACTCAAAAAGAGATCCTTGAAAAGTGATGGACTCAACAAGAGAGTCTGAAGAGGTTAGGGGGAGGAGAATTATTGTACAAAGCCCAAGAGGAGGCTGACTGTGTTGAGGAAAGATCATTATACAAAGCCTAAGAGGAGGCTATCTTACTGCTGAGGATTAGATCCATAGGTAGGCCCAAGGGTGGGGAATTCTCATGAGAGAGACCGGGTTTCTGCTGGAGATTTATCCAGAGTGATCAGTGTTTTTTTCTATGTTTGAAAGGAACTTGAGAATGTCTTTGAGACTCAAAGGGGGTTTAGACTGTCCAAGTCTACTGGTGCTGAAGAGTTTTATCTTTGGTAGGATGCCCAAAAGAGGGCAAGGGCCTTAAGGGATGAGAATCAACCTTAAAGTGGCCTGAGGTTTGACACTGGAAAGACTGCTCTAGCAAAGGATGACTAAGTTTTGTCTTATACCTTTAAGAGGTCGTGAAGGTCCTTGTATTAAGCCCAAGAGAAGGCGTGAGAACTTATAAGAAGCCGAAGGGTCCTTGTACAAAGCCCAAGAGGAGGCGGGGATGCTTTTAGGAAGCCTGTGGGTCCCCAAACCAAGAGAAGTTCAAGAAATGCAATTCACAGAGAATAGATCATTCCAGGAAAGTTTGAGGGTTTGGAAGAAACTCAAGAGATGCTATTCACGGAGAATAGATTAACTCTGGGGAGTAGAATTTCTTTGACAATTTCTAGGGGTGAAAGTCTGAGAAAAGGTTCACCGAGAATACTGCCTTTCTCTTTGTTCCATATTATTTAACCCCAAGAGAAGGGAAGACTGTTTCTGGAAATCCTATGGGGATCTAGTTTTGTTTGTATTTAAAGAGTGACCAACAGGGCTTTACCTAGTTCTAGACGTAGTTACCGGGGAAAACTCTAAATAACTATACTAGTATATATACAGTTCATATATGATGAGTATTTAAAAGGTATGAAAGAAGACTAACCATGCGCAGCTTCCCACAATACAATTATGTATATGAAAGCATATAAAAGAAAGCGGATAAACACTTACCCGTTATAGAGCTTATATGCTATTTTGTTAGTTGTTCAAAGAAATTAAAGAAAGTTTTGATAGCAACTATACATTTGGATTTGAAATCAAAGGAGAAAGTATTTTGAACAGATATCAGGGCTTACAGCTCAGGGAGAGGCCCAACTTTTAACAACGATTGCACTGTTGTTTTGACTTTGTACAGGGACTTATACAAGTGACTAAGGCCCAAAGAAAGGTTTCCTGTACAAAGGGTGTCATGCCCCAAATTTTGACCACTAATATTTCCCATCATTTTGCAAATCATCATCACAATATGGATGTACCTTTGTGCCTCATCAATCTCCTCAAGGGTTGTTGAGCACTCACTACGATCAAACTTAGGGTTTCAAGCCCTCTCAGAGCACTTAGACAAAGGATCAATCAAGGAATGACATGATATTTAACTTGTCTAAGCCTCTCAAGCATCCACAATGGATCAAGAGGACTCCCACTTCAAGAATCAAGCACAAGGTTGCAGCATTCCAAGTGGATTAAGCCTCAAGATCGCCAGTGTCACCAAATTAGGGTTTTGGTCGACCAGGGCCTCCAGATGGAATTTTTCCTCTGGGCATGAGCCAATGCTTCAAAGCACAACCTAAGATGCTCCAAGGTACATCATGAACTCAATCATCAAGTCAATTTTGCCTCAGGGGATGCATATAATAAAAATCAGGGAATTAGGGTTTCTTGACCTAATTCACCCCTAAGTTGACTTTTGGGATAAAACGTGAGCCAAGACCACAAGAGAGGATTTGAGGGTCTCTAACACACTACATTGATCCATTTGCAACAATGGATTGATCCAAGAAGCTAGGTTCACAAGTTTCAAGTTCACAGAACCACAGTTAGGGTTTCGCAAGAAAAGTCAACTGTACCTTTGACTTTTGACCAGAACATGCTCCCAAACCTTGGGACATGATTCAATACACCCTATAACACCTATGAAATCAGTGCATCAAGTTTGATTTAGGTCAAGGACTTGATTTCATAGAGGATCGCACAGTTTGGAATTCATTTGATAAAAAGTTAATTGTGCCCCAAAGTCAAAGTTTGACTTTTTGATTTTTTCATCAATTATGGGTAAACATAAAAAAACTTAGAATTTTTCTAAGTTATGGAACAAAGTGGCTAGGGGTACCAACTTCCAAGGATCATAACTTGAGATCTGTAGCGAGCGATTTTGGACGTGGTTCTTAAGCACGGTCGCTCTTTGGGGGGAACTACAGGTCGATTCATTTTTTATCCTATTGAAGCTGACGAAGGAAGGGAAATAAATGTCTCCAGCTAACCCTGCTTTGCAAACTGAGGTCAAACAATCAAAACTGTTGGTTTACATATGTGATCAATGTGGGGGGGCTCTCTTAGGTTATTTTGGTTGAATTTAGACTTTTGGTAGGGAACACAGATTAGGATGTATTGAACGATATGTGAGGATTTGGGATCTGAGGTTTTTGATGTGGTGTGCTCGCTAAGATTTTTCTTTCAATCTTATGCCTACGTATTCCAGTTTACCAAAACAGGGAAATCAGAGCGATCGTAGTTCCTCCTATTCTATGGGAGGAAGTGGTGTTTTGGTGTCTTGTTCAAAGCCCAAGATGTGAAGCTGAAGGGTCTATTTGTATCTTGTTCGAAGCCCAAGATTTGAAGCTAAAAGGCTTTGACTTTAGAGAGAATTTGTCATCTCTAAAGAAGGGTTTGTGTGTCACAACTGCTAGGTGACTGATTATAAAGGAGAATTACTTTAACTGGGATATGTGAATCCAGCAATGCCATAATTTCCTTTCTAGGGGATTTTCAACCTGAAGGAGAAGACTTTAACTCAGTGTAGAGTAATGCCATCTTTCCTTAGGATTTTCTCATGCTATAAGAGGGACAGTGGCGTAGATGTAAATAATCCAGAGGCTTTCCACTTACAGCAATTAGATGGAAGAAAAGGAGTTGTTGATGTTTGTATACTGTGAGCAAGGCACAGATTTTGATGCTAAAAGATTGATTGACTCAACCAGGGTTTTCTTTATACAAAGCCTAAGAGGAGGCTATTGACCTAACAAGAGGGAGTTTTTATGTGCCTCGTACGAAGCCCGAGAGAGAGGCTAAAAGGGTTGACTCGACATGAGAGTCTTTTATACTCAACAAGAGAGTGATTTGTATCCCGTACGAAGCCCGAGATGGAGGCTAAAAGGAGGTTAACTCAACAAGAGAGTGTTTTGTATCTCGTACGAAGCCCGAGATGGAGGCTAAAAGGTTTTGACCCAACAAGAGAGTCTTTTATACTCAACAAGAGAGTGTTTTTGTATCTTGTACGAAGCCTGAGATGGAGGCTAAAAGGTTTTGACTCAACAAGAGAGTCTTTTATACTCAACAAGAGAGTGTTTGTGTATCTCGTACGAAGCCTGAGATGGAGGCTAAAAGGTTTTGACTCAATAAGAGAGTCTTTTATACTCAACAAGAGAGTGTTTTTGTATCTCGTACGAAGCCCGAGATGGAGGCTAAAAGGATTGTTGTTTCAGTTAAGTGACAGGTCTAGTATGTTGGTTAAAAGAGAAAATTAGTTCTTATAAAAGAGACTGGTTAAAGGCTATGCGTTGGGATTTGATCAGAGGATCAGGGTTATTTCCTGTTCTCTAAGGAAATGAGAAATCCAAAGGGTATTGAAACTGCCTAAGTCTACGAGTTTTATCTTTTGTACTATGCTTAAGAAACAGTAGTAGTACGTTCATGGTAGAAAGATCTAGACTCTTTGAGAGACTGTTCTATTAAGATGACTAATTTCTGTTCCTATACCTCTAGGAGGTCGTTGGGACAATTTGTACGAAGCCCAAGAGGAGGCTGGAAACTTTTAAGAAGCCGAGGGACAATTTGTACGAAGTCCAAGAGGAGGCTCTCTTCCTGAAGGAAGAATCCTTATACGAAGCCTGAGAGGAGGTTGTGAATACTTCTAAGAAGCCGACGGGTCCTTGTACAACGCCCAAGAGGAGGAGGGGATGCTTTTAGGAAGCCTGTGGGTCCCCAAATCCCGAGAAGTTCAAGACATTGTATTCACCGAGAATAGATCAAGCCAGGAAAGTTCAAGGATTTAAAAGAAACTCAAGAGATGCCATTCACGGAGAAAAGATCATCTCTTAGGAGTAGAGTTTCTTTGACAATTTCTAAGAGTGACAGTATGAGAAAGGGTTCACCGAGAATACTGTCGTTCACGTTTCCATATTGTTTAACCCCAAGAGGAGGGAAGACTGTATCTGGTAATCCTATGGGGGATCTAGTTTAGACTGTATTTAAGAGTGATCAACAGGGTTTAGTGCTAGACTTAGTTGTCGAGGAAACTCTAAATATCTATACTAGTATTACATAGTTGATATGAGTTTACGAAAGAAGACTTACAGTGAAATAGCCCCACAATACAGTTATATGTATATGAAAGCGGGTAAAGAAAGCATATAAACACTTACTCGATTATAGAGCTTCCATGATGTTTGGGTTAGTTGTTCAACAAATAAAGATTGAAAACAACAGTATATTTCAAAATTCATGGAGAAAGTATTTTGAAAAGAATGTTGAATTACACTCTATTAGAGGCCCAAAGTGTTTGAAAAAAATTTGATGAGGGTTGAATTAATCAAAAACCCTAATTTGTTTTCAAAATGTATTTTAATTGAATAAAAAATTCAATTAAAATGACTAAAATTGTTTAATATGTGGAAAACAAATTGTGATCTTGGATTAATGTTTCAAAAATCATGTTTTGACCTACAAAATGATTAGAAATCATAAAAATTTGCAAAATCAAGAAGGAAAAAATATTTTAAATGTCAAAAATAATTAAAATATTAATTCTTTACAAAAATATCAATTATATGAAATAAATAATATTTTTGGGATTTTTTGGTAAAATAAAATATTTTAACATTTTTGTGAATTATTAAAAAAAGAATCAACTCAAAATCATTAAAACTCAGAGAGAAATTAATTTTTGAATCAATTAAATAAAATCACAAAATTCAAATATTCAAACTGTCAAAAAATGGCGCCAAGAACAAGGGCAAGAACACGCGCCACCCTCTGTTTCTGCAGATTTGCGTTTTCTATCCAATCTCACTGAATACTTGATTATATCATGCAATCTACATATCAATCTACTCGTTTTAACCTCACGGTCATGTCTATGGTCTTTAATTTCATTTATTTTTAACATGGAATAAGAAATCAAAGAGAAACCTCAAGAACCCTAATTTCTGCATGAAGGTTCAGAAATTTTATACATGATTCAAACAATGCAATTGATTGAGGGAAAACATTCCATGCATAATTATGAACATGTGGCCAAATTATTGTGCAACAAAAATTGCATGGATCATAGAGTTAGAAGAGCTCATGCTTACCTCTTGCAGCTGGTGATCGTGTTTTGTGTTAGAGGTGTTACAGCTAGGTTCCATTGATCTGGATAGCTTCCCTAGGTGCCATGGAATGTGTCTGGATGCTTGGAATGGATTGAAATGATCTGGAACTTGAGATGGTACCCCAACTGCAAATCTGTCAAAGGCTTGAGCAATTGGATGGTGATTTTGTGATTTTGGTGTTCCATCTGTTATGTGAGTGTTTGGATCACTTCTATATGATGTATGTGAGGTGTGTGAGTGATTGGTTTGATTGGAAAAGGTCTCAAACTCAAAACCCGATAGTGACTTGCTTTGGAAGGCAAATTTGGAGTGAAGAAAGAGATTTTGAGGAAAGCATCTGTTTGATGGCTTTGGTGTACTCAAACTGATCACAAATGAGCTCTATTTATAGTAGAGGAAGTTTGTTTTGCAAGCAATAGTGAATGGCAACTGCAGCATAGGTTTGGCCAATGTTGTCCAATGGAATCTCAAGTCTCCTCTAGCCACTGACTAGAGGTTAAAGCACAGGCCTTTGGTTCCCTAGTTGTTGGATCATTCTTGACTGAATTCAGTTGCAAATGTGTCAGTCCATTCCACCTTGGTGCATCCATTAAATGCTCCAATCCAAAATTGGAGTCTAGTCCCTCTTTTAGGGATTTTTAGGTTTAGCATGCTACTTCTTGTTCCAAAGACTTTGGAGGCTTGGCTCAGTGTTTGTCCCTTTTAGATTTGATCCTCAGATGTGTTCAAGATGATGACAAGGCTTGGAATTAGCTGATTTTGCCAAATCGAGCAAAAATGCAAAATTCTGCCTAGCCTTGGCAGTTTTCAGCAAGGCATATTGCCCTTGTCATATCTCATGGCCCAAGTGGAATTTGGTGATGTTCTTGGTCATTTTGGAAAGTCCTCATATGATACAACAACTGTTTGATCATATTTGGTCTTGATACCTTTTGGATCCAAGTGAGAAATCCCCCTACATTTGGAAAAAAGTGAAGGCATATTCTGACTTAGTGAAAATTTCACTAAGTGTTGGAAAAAGTGACATATTCACTTTTTGTGATTTTGATCATTCCATAACTCAAAATCCATGAGGAATTTGGAGGGAGGTCAGTTTTAAGCTTTTGTAGAGGGTAATGAGATCTACAAATCAAGCTTTGGATGGGGAAAAATGGCTTTGTGGTTTAGGAGTTATGATCCTCCAAAGTTGGTACCCTTGCCACTTTGTTCATAACTTAGAAACTTTTCTAAGTTTTTATGGTTACCCCTTTTACAAGTTATCCCACTTTTCTTTATTTTTCTTGATGAATGATGATTCCAATCATACATTAACATCATTTTAGGGTTAAAAAACCATTTTTGTGAAAAATCTCAAAAAGTCAAAGTTGACTTTTGTGCACAGTTGACTTTTTATCAGATGAATTCCAAACTGTGCCATCCTCTATGAAATCATGTCCTTGACCTAAATCAAACTTGACGGATTGATTTCATAGGTGTTATAGCGTATATTGATTCATGTCCTAGGGTTTGGGAGCATGTCCTGGTCAAAAGTCAAAGTTACTGTTGACTTTTCTCGCGAAACCCTAATTGTGGCTCTGATGAAATTGAGACTTGTTGCTCAATCTTCTTGGATCAACCCATTGTTACAAATGGATCAATGTGGTATGTTGGAGATCCTCAAATCATGTCTTGAGGTCTTGGCTCATGATTTGTCCCAAAAGTCAACTTAGGGGTGAATTAGGTCAAGAAACCCTAATTCCTGATTTTTTATGTATGCATCCCCTGAGGCTAAATTGACTTGATGATTGGGTTTATGATGTCCCTTGGAGCACCATGTAATACCCCAAAATTTGCTCTCCCCTTTTGGCATCATAGCATGGCATTATCATTTATCATATCATATCTATCTCATTAGCATTGCATTGCATTTAACATAGAAAAATGAAGCATGGCATCCTTCTTACCATCAGGGCATGTGGTCAGGTGGGAGATGGACAATCAAGAGATCATTCAAAGCACAAAAAGGTCAGTCAAGTTGCCTCAAGGAAAGCCAAGAAGCCTTTCATGTCTCATACTATCTCAATTGATCATCCACAACCTCAAGGATAAGAGATACAATGGGAGATTGAAGCATTACGTCTTTCACTGTGCAAGAGGTTCAAAAAATGAAGGAAAACCCTCAAAAGAGATAGCTCATTGATCCAAAATCATCCTCAAATGGCATATATCATCATCCTTTAAGAGGATACACAACATACTCTGAGGAATTTGAAATTGAAGACTGCACTTTTTCCTCCTAACCAGAAGGGGCTGAAATTAGGGTTTCCAATTAAATCAGGGTATCTCTGATTTTTTGGACAAAACTTGATGTCATGGTATTCCATATGTCCCTAAGTGTATGTATGTGGAAAATTACATCTCAATTGGTTCTAGAAGTGGTTCAATTGGAAGAAAGATCAAGAATCAGAGAAATTGGGGCAAAGTCAAATAATCAGAGGAAAAAGTCAACTCTTGGCTTTTTGAGGCCAAATTCATAAAATTCATGTTATATGTGTCCAATGTGCAAAATTTGGTCAAGAAACTCCAAAGGAATCATGAAAAATCAAGATGTGGAAAGTTGCCATTTTTGGGTGAAGTAGGGTTACTAAAAATAGTAAGTTTTGGCCATTTTGCATCAGAGTTTGAGCCAAGGCCATTTAAAATTGGGGCATCAAATGAAAATTCCACTCAGCCACAACAAAAGGTCTTGCTTTAAGCTTCAAATCCATGTGTAGAACATCTCCATTGGATAAAAATTGAGTGAGATATGAGTGGCCAAAGTTTGAGCAAAGTAGGTTCAAAACTAGGTCATGACCAAGTATCTTCAGGTCACGCGCGTGTCATTTCTACAAACAGTTGGTGTGCCATATATTCGCCTATTTTTCTCATGGTTAAAGGCCTCAAATGAAAAACTTGTCAACATCAATATTGTTCCTTGCAATGCCCTCTTCAATGTTCATGTTGGGCAAAATTTCATCTGATCAAGTTATGATGGAGAAATAGTGGCCTCAAGTCATGGTAATCATGCTGAAAATCCAGGTGCCAAGATGCCTTGTCAACCAACCAGTTGCCACGCCCTTCTATCAGTTCCAAATGTGGATGTTATAAGTCATTTTGCAACTTATTTCAAGCCTCATTTCAATTCATTTTTCATACCAAACATGTTCTACTATGATCCCTCTTTCTAATGATCACAAAGCCTCATCAAATTATTCACAATACATGGAGAATTTCCTTCTCAAACTTGCTTGTTTTCATTGGTTCCAACTGTCATAAAATCAGAAAAAACAAGTGTTGTTGTTGTTGTTATTTCAAAGTGTATGCACATATCCCACACCTTATGACACTTTGCCTTTTCAGAACTAACATTGTCCTTGCTTGCACGTGCTGCTCAGGCTCATTACATGGAAGTGGAAAGAATGAAACTTGTAGAGCAAGTTTATGTTGCTGCAGCTCACACACGAGTTTACCACCACCACTGATCCTTTGTAATCCACCCTAGCTCGCCATAGATCATCATCACTATATCACAGCTCGTCCCCTAACTAACTTGACTCAGTTAGTTAGGATGGACTCACCTAAATCACTTCAACTCAGTTAACCAACTCAGGTTAACCATGGTTAGCTCACACTATAAATCAAATCCTCACTCTTAATTTTCATTTTCAGCTTCATTTTTTCACTCTCCCTCTCCAATACTTCAAACTTTTTCTCTCAATCTCTTTGTTTTCTCTCTGACTGCACTCCATTTTCACCATCTCCTTTCACATTTCGCCTCCATCATCTTCATTGTTTCATTCTGGATCAAGAATAAGAGCATACACATTCAAGTAATCAAGTTCAGTTCAAGAGATTGGAATTGTCAGTGTGATTCTCTGCACGATTTCAAGATTCTCAAGCCTTTATTTGGCCAAGAGTAGCTCAAAGAAGAAGCACGATTCTCTGGTTTTTTGTTTAACTCCATTTGCAGCATTTTCAGGTTTCATCATCTCAAACTTTTCTGGCATGATTTAGAGTTTGTTTAGCTTATTTTGTTGATATGAGCTTACTAGGAGCATTTGAACTCCCGCTAGTTGATAGAGCTTCTTAGAAGCTTAGATCCAAAAAATTAGGGCAATTTGTGTGTGCTTGTTTCTTGCTGTATGTGAATAGTTTGATGATTTCATTGGTGGATTTGGAACGTGTGTGACTTCCTCTTTATTTTGGTATAACATTTGTGAAATTCTGGAGAATTGGAGGTTGCAGACGGTGGTAGTTCGCCGGAGAAGGTGACTGGAGGTCCCTCTCCGGCCGGTGTTCTTGTGTTAGGGTTTTGTTCTCAGTTTGAACGTGGACCATTGGATGTTCACCATCGTGTGGCTTATGTGATGACAGCACATTAAAATTCATGTGCATGTCACGTGTGATTTTCTGAATTTATTTTTAAACATTGTGTGGTATGGTACATGGTAGTGTGTATGGACATTCAAGTGTGCGCGTTGATCTTAATTACTTTGACTATAGCTTGACTATGACTTGATCCAACGGCTTGTATGGTTTTGACTTGGTTTGACTGAATTCCATGATAGTTAGGGTGTTATGCGCACTTATTGGACCTAATCAGATTGCTACCCACACCCCCATGTTTTCAAGCCCAATTAATTTGAACTGCATGATTGCTATGTTCACACCTCCCCTTCCCTTTGCATTTCATTTTATTTTTCTATTTTTTATACACGTTTACTTTTTAATTTTTAAAAATATCAAACCTCATCATAAAATTCCACAAAAATTCATGAGCATCATTAAAACATTTAGAAAATTTTTCATGATTTTATTTTCTGATTTTATGACCTTTTTGCCCCTTCTCCATAATTTTCTTTGAATTTCTTTGGTGTGTATTCTTAATATGGTACATGATATTGTTTAATTTTGTTCTTGACCATAAAAATTGTTTTGATGCTCTTCTTTTTGCATTGAGTCATTATCATCTTGAGGTATGTTAAGTGATTTTTATTTGATTTTTTAGGTCAGTTTTATGGCATGTTTGGTGTTCACTTTTGTGCTACTTTGTATGATATGTCTATGTGACCTAAGTGCATTGTTTGACATCATTTTGCCTTGGTTCTTTGCATGCTACTTTGATATGTGATTCATCTCTGATTAGTGAACTTCAATACCATGTTTTCATAATTTTCATGAGGCCATTTGATTTTTGTTTGATGCAATTCATTTAAAGCATTATAACATGTTATATCATTGTAATCTTTTGTGCATGTTTACATGTTTTCTTTTGTACATAATGGCATGATCATTTGCATATTTGGTGAACCATTCACTTGACATTATAGGTCATTGGTACATATTATATGTCATCCTTGCATGTTGACTTTCATTTAAACCTTGTGCACCTTTAACATGTGGTGTTTGTACTTGTGTTTTCTTTTGAACTTCCATTTCAATTCTACTTCTTCTATTACTTCTTAAATGCTTTGATGTGCCATGCATGAATACTTGTGAGATGTTTGTGAATCATTTTTCATTTCATTTCAATTCTGATCCATGGATTACATGTTCCATTTGTGCATATTTCTTCTTTTCTCTTTCATCTTTCATTCTTCCTTTTCTTATGATATCATGTTCTAATGTCATGGAGGATGTTTGTTGCCTATCCACTTGAGTTTGATTGATAATGATCATTTGTTTTCCATATGATGTACATTCTGGTTGTGGTTATAGGATTTGATTTCTCATTTAATTCTTTTGAGTTTTATGGTGCATTACATGTTCTTTTACTTCTTATACTTCTTATACATGTTTACTAACCATGTAGGGGCTTTGGTAAGTTTCAATTGAGTGTGGATAAGGAATCCACATTCAACTTCTATCCTTTCTCTTTTACAATTCCATTTTATGTTTTGTTAAGCACTTATGTGCTTTCTTTTAATAACTCATTACTTTCCCTTTTTGAATTACAATTCATCTTCTACTTTAGAAGTGAATTGTTTAATTCTTTCTTTCTTTAGACTTTAGGTTGAAACCTCACAAACCATTAGGATCACTCCCTTTAATCTTCAATTAGGATTGAGTCTTAGTCCATATAGGTTTTACCTTTTCTCCTCTCTTGAGTCTCTCTTCTCATCTCTCAAAGAAAATTCAAAACATATAATAAAGGTAGACACTTATTGCATTTAGGCCTTTCATATAAAGAAAAGATTATAAGGGGTCTTCTCTTGTAATCTTAGAATGTGTAGCATATAGCCCATCTTGGGTCAATGTGTTAAACATTTGATCTTGTATGAGGGACTTAAATGCAATACTTGTTGAAAGCATAAATAATAAAACACTTCTTCATTTCTTAATCAACAAAAACACTTAATAAACGCAAGTATGCTAGTGTGTTTGAACCTTGACAATTGAAACTAAGTGTGGGGGTCTTCTTCATATTTAGTGTACTTTCTTACTCATTCTATCTTGGAATGTGAGAAGGTACACATTCCAAGGACTAAGATTTGGATACACTATCATATGCAAATAAATAATAAAACACTTCTTTCTAAAAGACAAAAACAAGCAATAACGTCTTTCCTTCGGGAATTCTTTTCTCACCTCATTCACTCTTAGCGTACGAACGCGCTTCTACTCGTTCTCTTGCAAGATGGTAACGCACTCGGACCAGCGAGCCTGCAACACCTGAGCTAGAACGTAAGCCGTTCTCTAAAAAACATAAACAATTCATCCCTAGTGAGGGGAACTACGTCGCTCTGATTCTCATGCTCCCGATGAGATACGTAGGCAGTGGGGTAGGGCCCATGCGAGCACTTCTTTTATTTTCCCTACATTTATTTCTCTTTCCTTTTCCATTCTTTCTCTTTTCTTTCTTTCAGTTCCTTTTCCAGTATTCTTTTCTTACACCCTTTGATCGAGACAAGCAAGCGTGGATCCCATCGGGTACGATGGACACATGGGGGTGCTAATACCTTCCTCACGCGTAACCGACTCCCGAACCCATTTCTCTTGGTCGCGAGACCATGCTCTTTCCTTTCCCTCAGGTTTACGCGGTGTTTCCTTTCCCTCTCTTGGGATAAATACACATTGCTGGCGACTCTGTTCGGTGCCACTATCGCGTTTGTACTTGGATGAAAATCCCGGGAGCGACAGCTGGCGACTCTGCTGGGGATCGAACCCAGAATCTCTGGTTTCCTTAGCGAGTCAATCCTAGCGCTTGTTTGTTTTTTCATTGGGTGTTTACTGTTGTGCTATATGTTGCTGTTTATTTATTTTACTGCATTTACTGCATTTTAGCATTACATATCATATATTATATTGTGTTGCACTGCTTTGTCTGTTTGGCGGGATGGGATTTCTGAGAGATAAGCCCATTACACAGGCTTGAGTATACACTTAGAATTAGAGTGGAGAGTAGTGGGACCTACGTGCCGTTTGGAGTGCGTTGGGTGTTCACGAAATTCACAGCTAGACGAGGCTATCTTGGGACACGTCGTGGCATGCGCATCTTGCGTATTCCAGGATGTAGATCTAGAGAGCTGTCGACTCTAGTGACCGATCATGAGGACCTTAGTGGAAACATCCTTCTTTAGCGGTGACAATGGCAGACCACATTCTGTGGCAAACCCATTCGCACCCGAGGGCCCACTTTGGAACTTGCATAGGATGACTTTTATTTTTTTTCTAAGGGGAGTCTGTGGACGACCTCTTTGATTGGCATAGCATTGTATCCTACGGGCTGAATGTGCTATTGCTTCTCAAACCTCCGAAGCTGACAAGCCTTATTTTCTAAGAACCACATGTGAGCATGGGCGGGATGTTTACAGGTTTGCAGGAAACCCAGCCTCCTACCTACCTTACTTGTGATTCTATGAGGATTTCAGACATTGTATCCTATGATAGTGATTTGAGTGTTCATTTCAGATATTGCCAGATTCAGTACAGAGACACGGTGCACACAGTTCAATACAGACACCGACACTTGATTACCTGATCACATGCCCTTTTGCATTGCATTATCATATCATAACAGTTATGTTTGTCATTTTCAGGTGCATAATACATTTCTGATTCCAATCCATGGGTTCAACAGAGATCTTTGCCGAGAGAAAGAACAATGTGTCTTACAAGTTTCCAGATCCTGTCTTGGATTCATTGCTCAAAGTTATAGATATGGTTGGTCCGGGTATTCTTGATAGGTTTCAGAAGAGCTACGGGAATTTGGTTGGGATGGTCCGTACAATCACCAAGTATGAACATGATGCTTTGCACACTCTGCTGCAGTTCTACGAGCCTTCGTTGAGGTGCTTTCTTTTTTCAGATTACGTTTTGATGCCAACACTGGAAGAATTCTCATTTATTTTGGGAATTCCGATCACGTCGGCAATACCATTCTTCTCTGGTAGTTCTCCCAGCGTAAAAGAAATTGCTGCTGCTTTACAAATGGATCAGGCAGTGATAAAGAGTGGTGTGAGCAGTAAAAATGGAGTTAGCGGATTTCATTTAGAATTTCTGTCTGGACAGGCCCAAGAGGCTGCAAGTGCTAAAAATTGGACGGTTTACAATTCCATTCTGGCTCTCTGCATATATGGCCTAGTTTTCTTTCCCAATCAGCAAGACTTTGTGGATATGCAAGCGACAAGAGTTTTCGTTCTTAAAAATCCAGTCCCTACTTTGTTAGGAGATTTTTATCATTCCGTGCACTATAAGAATGAGAAAAGGAGGGGAGGATCTGTTAGTTATTGTACTCCACTGCTGAGTCATTGGTTTTTCAAACATTTGCCTCAGACAGGTGCATTTGTGGAAACCAAAGATGTGGCGAAATGGTCTAAACGATTGATGAGTTTAACTGCTGATAACATTGTATGGTTTGACCACCGGTTATTGAGAACAGAGCTTGTCACAAGATGCGGAAATTTTCCAAATGTGCCTTTGATTGGCAGAAAAGGAGGGATCAATTATAATCCAGTTTTGGCCATCCGACAGTTTGGGTATGCTTCCAGGGATCCTCCTACAGAGCAAGATGTGGAAGAATCTTTATTTTTTACAGGAACTAAAGATGCGAAGGTGGTAGAAGTAGTGAATGCTTGGAAAGATAAGCACAAAATTGGAAAAGCAGTTTTTGGAAAAGGAGATTGTAGATCTTATCCTGAATATGACAGGTGGATTGAGACGAAAGTAAAGGAATTGCTTTTACCCTTTTCAAGGGGACCTCTTTTATGTTCAGTACAGCCAGAACAACCCACTATGGTGGCTATTGAAGAATGTGAGAAGTGGAAGAAAATGGTCAGAGAGTTGCAGATAGAGAATTCTGGAATGAGCAGATGTCTTCAGAAAGCTCTAGCTGACAAAAAAGAGTTGGAAAAGAGAGCCTTGAAAGCGGAAAAAACCTTGGCTGACAAAGAGGAAGATTTTGATGACCGAGCTCGGTACTTTCGGAAACTTACTTTGGGAGCAGATGACACTAGTCAGACACACAAGATTACAAAACAGGCTTTAGCCCGAAGCAAGGATTCATTAGCTCAACTTCGTCAAGCTTGGGATGAAGTCAGAATTGAAAATGCCGAGTTAAAGGATCAGTCGAAGACTAAAGACGAGGAGCTTAAAAAGGCACATGAGCAGAGGAGAAAGTATCGGGAAAGTCTCGATAAAAGTCAAGAACAGTTAGAAGAAGTTAGAAGCCAGTTGAAGAATACCAAGAAAGAGCTTGAAGAAACCATGATAGAAAGAGAGATACTCAAGACGCAAGCTGGCGTAAAGAGACACAAAGGAGTGCATGATGACGAAGCTCTTATGCTGCATATGGGTTCTTTAACTGAAGCTCTTGAGAAAAGGGATGTCTTGATCAAAGAAATGATTGAAAAGCCGAATCACCAGCGTACCCGTATACTTTTTGAGGAGATCAAATACTCAAGTGATAAGCTGAAGGATGTGGAATTGTCAGATTGATGTTCTTTTCCCTGTATTTTGTTGTTAATGGCTACCATCAGGCTTGTTGATGGATCCATTTTTCCTTGTGTCGCATTTGCGGTTGAACCTTTCTTAAATGTACTTGAATACTTCGTTGAATGAGTATGAGCAGTTTTATTCAGAATTATTCCTTATCAGATAGTTGCACACAAGCACATGACCACGACACGTCTCTCTATATCACGATTTCTGGTCTTCAGATTTCTGTGGTTGGATTGGAATCAGGGTGTAAAGCACTTTGGAAATGATAAGCATAACATTGCATGGCATTGCATAACATTCTGCATTTATGTTACTTGCTTTTCAGGTACTCGTTGCAGGGACTCTAACCTTTATTTGGTTTCAGGCAGTATAGCGGAGAGTCATATTCACCGATATTCGACGCGAAGAAATCAAGTAAGAATCATGGATCAGGTGCAAAGTGATTTGGCCGAAATGAGGGCGCGTATGGACCAGTTCATGACCCTCATGACTGGCATGGCGCAAAATCAGGAGAGATTGAGGCTTCTGGTCGAGCGTCCAGACAATGGGCCCGAAGGTGATCAGCATGACAATTCACAGGGACATGGCATCCCTCCTCCCGGTGGCAACCCTCCTCCTGGTGGTAACAATCGGGGTAATGGAAATGGTAGGCATGCTGGTGTTACTCTTGAAGATACTCTGGAAGACCAATTTACTCTATTAGATGCTGATGTGGGTAATCAAGGTGATCGAAGGTATGAGGAGTTAGCAGAAAAGATCAGGGCCATAGAATGCAAGAACTCTATGGGTATTGATGTTACCAGCTTGGGGCTGGTCTCAGGAGTCAGAATTCCCCCTAAATTCAAGCCTCCCACTTTTGATAAGTATCACGGCAATGCGTGTCCCCAAACGCATCTTCAAGCTTACTTTGGGAAGATTTCAGCCCATACGGATGACGAGAAGCTATGGATACACTATTTTCAGGACAGTCTGGCTGGGGCGTCCTTGACCTGGTATATGAAGTTGAATAGAGCTGCTGTGAAGAATTGGAAAGATCTGGCAGAAGCGTTCCTGAAGCAATACCAGTATAATATTGACATGGCGCCCAACCGCACTCAATTGCAGGGGTTGTCACAAAATGCCAAGGAGAGTTTCAAAGAATATGCACAGAGGTGGAGGGAAATGGCTGCCCAGGTTCAACCTCCCTTGTCAGACAGAGAAATGGCAGATATGTTCATGGGCACCTTGCAAGGGGCCTATCTTGATAGATTAGCTGCTTGTCCGTCAACTGGATTTGCTGATATTGTGATTGCGGGAGAAAGAATAGAAAGTCTGTTAAAGCTTGGAAAGATCCAGGATGTGAGTGGGGCTGGCTCTTCGGGGACGAAGAAACCGTTTGCTAGTAACCAGAAAAGAAGAGAAGGTGATACGAATGCTGTGTTTAGAGGACGAGGCAGAGGGCGTTCTCAAGCTTATTATCAGGTAGATGCCGTAACAATCCCCACACCGTCTGTTCAGAAACAACAACCCCAACAACAAGTTCAATAGCAACAACCTTTTTTTCAGCAAAGATCTAGGCAGAGGGATCGTAAGATGGATCCTCTCCCTATGACTTATGCTGCGCTGTTGCCCCGGCTACTCGAGTTAAAGTTGGTAGAACTCCGTACTATGAAAGCTCCGGTTGCTGGAAACCTGCCACCTAACTTCGATGCTAATGCTCGTTGTGAGTTCCACTCAGGTGCTCAGGGGCACTCCATTGAAAAATGCTGGGCTTTCCATCATAAAGTACAAGATTTGATTGATGCTAAAGCCATCAATTTCTCTCCCGCTCCTAATATTACTCAGCATCCCATGCCTGATCATAGTGCAGCAAATGTGTACGCTATTGAAGATGGGAGGAGATTGAATCTGGTGACAGATATCCATCAAGTGAAAACTTCTTTGTTGGTTGTAAAAGATCGTTTATTGAAGGGACAGGTGTTCCCGGGCTGTAATCAAGATTGCTCTGAGTGTATGAATCAGGAGAACGGCTGTGATAAGTTGAAGATGGGTTTACAGAATCTGATCGATGAAGGATGTCTACAGTTCGACAGAGTCGTGAAAGACACTGATGAGATATCAACCGTGACCATCTATTACACTCCCGCTGAGATTCAAATGTCGGTCAATGAAGTTCCCGTGGCGAGTGTTGCGCCAGAAAGGCCCAGTCCTGTCACTATCACGGTGCCAGGACCAATTCCGTTCACGTCTACGAAGGCTATCCCATGGCACTATGGGGCAGATGTATATTACAAAGGTAAAAAGCAGGAAGTTGAGTCGTCAGTCAGCCCAAATATTGATAACGTAGGGGGTGTAGGGGGTTTTACAAGGAGTGGAAGGTTGTTCGCTCCCCAAACCTTGAGAAGTGATAAAGAGGCAGAAGCCGCAGCAAAGGCTAAAGGTAAACAGGTGGTTGAAAATGCGCCTACACCTGAAGCAGAGACAAAGATTACTTTTGATAAGGAAATGGAAGAATTTATGAAGATAATCAAGAAAAGCGATTATAAGATTGTGGACCAACTGAATCAGACCCCTTCAAAGATTTCAATCTTGTCACTATTGATGTGCTCTGATGCGCACCGGCAGGCGTTGTTGAAAGTATTGAAGAGTGCATACGTGCCACAAGAAATTACTGTTAATCAGCTCGAGGGCGTAATCTCCAATGTTAATGTTAGCCATGGCTTGGGCTTTACAAGTAGAGATTTGACTGTTGAAGGAAGAAACCATAATAAGGCTTTGCATATCACGATGGAGTGTAAGGGCGCAGTGTTATCTCATGTACTGGTAGACACTGGTTCATCACTCAATGTCTTGCCCAAGAAGGCATTAATGAAGCTGGAAGTTGATGGTTTGATCTTAAGGCCTAGTGAATTGGTGGTCAGAGCATTCGATGGAACTAGACGATCTGTGTTTGGTGAGGTGGAATTGCCCGTACAAATTGGACCACAGGTATTCAAATCCACGTTCCATGTAATGGACATACAACCTGCATATAGCTGCCTATTGGGGCGCCCTTGGATTCACGGAGCCGGGGCTGTTACTTCTACTCTACATCAAAAGCTGAAGTATGAGTTTGAAGGGCAGGTTGTGACGGTGTGTGGGGAAGAAGACATCTTTGTGAGTCACTTGTCCACGTTCAAGTACATTGAAATGGATGGGGAAATTCATGAGATGTTGTGCCAATCATTTGAAGCAGTCAATATTGACGATGCACCTGAGTCTTCTTCTGTACTAGTTGGGGCCGGTACCTCCATTTCATCTTACAAACAAGCTGTCGAAGTCGTCAGGGCAGGCAACGCCCAAGGTTGGGGCAGGTTGATAGAGACCCCAATGAAGGAAGACAAATTTGGTATTGGTTATCATCCCTCTACAACTTCAGATGCGGGGAGCAGGGGACCCATTACTTTCAATAGTGGGGGAATTATCTACACGGACCAGTCTTGTGCAGCCACAGAGGATAGTGTTGACAGTAATTGTGACCTGGACAACTGGGTACGCCCTCATGCTCCGGGACAACAAGTGCAAAACTGGTCCGTTGAAGAAGTCATCCGGGTTACTCTTCAGACAGAGTAATTTTTCTTTATTTTTTTTCTAACCATAATGCATGTCAAAATCTTGCGCTCTGCCCAAGGCGTACAGATTCATTTGTAGGGCCACCATGGTTGCATTTGCAATGTTTAATCATTAATAAAGGACGTTTTGCAATCAAATTTTGTTCTCTGTCTTTCAGTTTTTATTTTTTGCACAAAAAATAAAATGGCAATGTTTCATTTTCTTTTGTTTTGCTTAAAATAAATTCTAAAATAAGGCATGAACCCGTTCATGCAGACTTGATCCTCCGGATACTACTGATAACGATTTTGATATGACTATGTATGACTTTGACAATCCGATTTATCAAGCTGAAGAAAGGGATGAGAAAGATTGTGAACTCTCTGAAGAACTGGCCAGATTGTTGAAACAAGAGGAAAGGGTCATCCAGCCTCACCAGGAGACTGTAGAAATCATCAATATTGGTACCAAGGACGCCAAGAAAGAGATCAGGATTGGTGCCAGCTTGCAAGCAGATGTGAAGCAAACTTTGACGGAAATGTTGCGCGAGTATGTTGACATCTTCGCCTGGTCGTATCAAGACATGCCGGGGTTGGATACGGATATTGTCGTGCACAGGCTGCCATTAAGAGAAGAATGTCCGCCAGTCAAGCAGAAACTTCGTCGGACTCACCCCGACATGGCTTTAAAGATTAAGGAGGAAGTCCAGAAGCAGTGGGATGCTGGTTTTCTTGCTGTGACAAAGTATCCTCCATGGGTAGCTAACATCGTGCCAGTACCGAAGAAAGATGGAAAAGTGAGAATGTGTGTGGATTATCGAGATCTTAATAAAGCTAGCCCGAAAGATGATTTTCCACTACCTCATATTGATGTGCTGGTCGATAATACAGCTCAGTTTTCAGTGTTCTCTTTTATGGACGGTTTCTCCGGGTACAACCAGATCAAGATGGCAGCTGAAGATATGGAGAAGACCACGTTCATTACTCCGTGGGGTACATATTGTTATAAAGTAATGCCTTTCGGGTTGAAAAACGCAGGGGCAACATACCAGCGGGCGATGGTGACATTGTTTCATGACTTGATTCATAAGGAGATCGAATGTTATGTAGATGATATGATTGCCAAGTCGAGAACAGAAGAGGAACATCTGATTAACCTGAAAAAGCTATTTGAAAGGTTGAGAAAGTTCCGTCTAAGATTAAATCCAAACAAGTGCACGTTTGGGGTACGTTCTGGAAAGTTACTGGGTTTCACTGTGAGCGAAAGAGGAATCGAGGTTGATCCTGCCAAGGTGAAAGCAATACAAGAAATGCCTGAACCGAGAACAGAAAAAGAGGTTCGTGGTTTCTTGGGTAGATTGAACTACATTGCAAGGTTCATATCTCACCTAACAGCCACGTGTGAGCCAATATTTAAATTGTTAAGGAAAGATCAAACGGTCAGGTGGAATGATGATTGCCAATTGGCATTCGATAAGATAAAAGAATACTTGCAGGAACCTCCGATTCTAATGCCTCCAGTTGAAGGGAGACCGCTGATAATGTATCTGACAGTGCTTGAAGGTTCCATGGGTTGTGTTCTCGGTCAACATGACGAGACAGGTAGGAAGGAGCATGCTATCTACTACCTGAGCAAAAAGTTCAATGATTGTGAGTCCCGATACTCGATGCTTGAAAAGACATGCTATGCGCTTGCATGGGCCACTAAGCGATTGAGGCAATATATGGTTAGGCACACAACCTTGTTGATTTCAAAAATGGATCCTATCAAGTACATTTTCGAGAAACCAGCATTGACAGGCAGAGTTGCACGGTGGCAAATGGTCTTGACAGAGTATGACATTCAGTACACTTCACAAAAGGCCATCAAAGGAAGTATCTTGTCCGACTATCTTGCGCAACAGCCGATTGATGATTACCAACCCATGAAGTTTGACTTCCCTGATGAGGACATCATGTTTCTCAAAGCTAAAGACTGCGAGGAACCACTTCCGGAGGAGGGGCCAGACCCTGAATCCAAATGGAGTCTGATGTTTGATGGGGCTGTCAATATGAATGGGTGCGGAGTTGGAGCAGTTCTTATCACGCCGGAAGGTGTTCATATGCCTTTCACTGCCCGAATAACTTTCGGATGCACCAACAATGAAGCAGAGTACGAAGCTTGTATAATGGGGATCGAGGAGGCGGTTAATCTACGGATTAAGACCCTTGATATATTTGGTGATTCAGCTTTGGTAATCAATCAAGTGAAGGGAAGTTGGTACATGCACCAAGCAAATCTAGTGCCGTATAGAGATTATACAAGGAGATTGCTGACGTTTTTCACAACAGTGAAACTGTACCACATTCCTCGAGATGAGAATAGGTTCGCTGATGCCTTGGCCACTTTGTCTTCCATGATCAAAGTGCAAGGATGGAACCATGTACCTAAGATTGAGGTATCCCGCCTTGACAGACCAGCATTTGTGTTTGCGGTCGATGCAACGTCTGATGACAAGCCATGGTTTCATGACATTAAGTGTTTCTTGAAAAGTCAAGAGTACCCGTCCGGGGCATCGTCCAAAGACAGGAAGACGTTGAGAAGGTTAGTTGGTAGTTTCTTCTTGAATAAAGATGGCGTGCTGTATAAAAGAAATTTTGACACGGTCCTGCTTAGATGTGTGGATAGACATGAAGCAGACTTGTTGATGATTGAAGTGCACGAAGGCTCTTTCGGTACCCATGCTGGAGGGCATGCAATGGCTAAAAAGTTGTTAAGGTCGGGATATTATTGGTTGACTATGGAGTCAGATTGTTGCAAATATGCCCGCAAATGCCATAAATGCCAGATCTATGCAGATAAAGTGCATGTACCTCCAAATCCGTTGAGTATCATGTCGTCGCCTTGGCCGTTTGCCATGTGGGGCATTGATATGATTGGAAAGATTGAGCCTACAGCTTCTAATGGTCATCGTTTCATCTTGGTGGCAATTGATTATTTCACCAAATGGGTTGAAGCTGCATCCTATGCCAATGTTACAAAACAAGTGGTAGCTCGTTTCTTAAAACGGGATATCATTTGCCGATATGGAGTTCCCGAAAGAATCATTACTGATAATGGTTCTAATTTGAATAATAAGATGATGGCTGAGTTATGCCGGGACTTCAAAATCGAACATCACAATTCTTCTCCGTACCGCCCAAAGATGAATGGCGCGGTCGAAGCGGCCAACAAAAATATCAAGAAGATTGTGCAGAAGATGGTTGTCACGTACAAAGATTGGCATGAGATGTTACCATTTGCTTTGCATGGGTATCGAACGTCGGTACGCACGTCCACTGGGGCAACCCCATTCTCACTTGTATATGGTATGGAGGCAGTACTACCAGTTGAAGTGGAGATTCCGTCCCTCAGAGTCATGATGGATGTTAAGCTAGATGAGGCTGAATGGGTACGAGCCAGATTTGATCAGTTGAGCCTTATTGAGGAAAAGCGATTGGCGGCTGTATGCCATGGGCAACTATATCAGCGCAGAATGAAGCAGGCATTTGACCAGAAGGTGCGTCCTCGGGTTTACAAAGTCAGAGATGTGGTACTCAAAAGGATCATTCCTCCCAATACAGATCACAGGGGCAAATGGACTCCTAATTATGAAGGTCCATTCGCGGTTAAAAAGGTCTTTTCGGGCGGAGCTTTATTGCTTACAACCATGGATGGCGAAGACTTTTCATCCCCTGTCAACTCGGACGTAGTCAAAAAATACTTCGCATGAATAGACTCGCTGGATAATAAAAATAAAAATCCAGGCAAAAAAGGGCATCCCGGCGAACCAAAAACAGAATAAGGTTCGGGCAAAAATTAGGGATATAATTGAAAAAATTGTACACCTGGTAAGTTGAAAACCCGAAAGGGCAACTTAGGCAAAAAAGGGTATCCTGTTGGATCGAAAACCTGAAAGGGCGGTCCACACAAAAGAGGGATTTAAGCGAATGACTACGGTCTGAGTTATCTGTACCCCATTGCCGTTTGAACAACTGACGTTCTGAAAGATAGGGATCGGTCTGATCGTTCCTCAGAAGGCAAGGTCGGGGAGTTTTGAAGACATACTGGTCATAACAGAATGGAAACTCAGTGGAATTCCGTTTTCACATTGCCATTAGGATAGTTTCTTTTCTCAATTTTCAGTGATCACCTCTTTCCAGGGATTGCTTCCAGATGTAATTGCCTATTCTGGGCTCTCAGTCAATAAATTGAATTTTAATAAAAAGCTTTCTATTTTTGTTTTATTGCTTTGTTTGCAAAAACGTCCTAATTTTTGATAAAACATTGCATTTGAAAACATGGCAGCCTTGCAATAACATGCGCAGAAAAAACATTTGAAATTACTTCGAATGTTGAATACTCCCGGATGGTGGATTCTAGCCACGCAATATTCGGGGCATGTGGGCATATTATTTTGTTGCAGGTAGCAGGTGCAGATGATTTTAAGCACAAGACCAGCAATAAATCACCCCACGCAAAGGACTGGGGCAATTACGGGTTCCCCAAAAGAGTGGTCTCGTCGACACCGAAACTGATGGTCATTATCCCCAGCGAAGTCACAAGAGTTTGAAGAGGCTAAATCTTCTGTAAAATCCTCTTATGACATCCTCTTCGGGGACGAATTGTTGTTTTGTCCAAGCATGGGGCATGATTGTTTCCCCAGCATGAAGTGTTGATCATCCCCAGTAGAGTTTGAGGACAGTTGGTCTTCTGTAAAATCCTCTCAAAAGGCATTCCCCAACACGAGACGCTTTAAAGCAGTTTTCCCCAGCAGAGTTTGTTATAAACTCGTCATCCCCAACGGAATTGTCTAAAGGAAAGCTCGCCTAACATGGGGCATTATAGTACTTATCCTAAGCTCGACAGTCATATTCCTCAGCAGACTACCGTGGATTTGCTTTGGGTTTCCCCAGCAGATCTCTAAGGACTCTTTCCCAACAAGTTGCAGTGGAATGGTATAACCAGGTTTTGTATGTCCCCGGCAGAGTAACCCTGATTCCCCGGCAAGATCGTACCTCTGGTCATTGTATTCCCCACAGAGGTCAGCATCGAATCTTGTCAGTAATACTCCCCAGCTGAGTTGTTGTTCTCCCCGCAGAGGTTTATAAGATCGGTAGAATCTATTCCTCAACAAGGATGGCACAGTCTTTCCCCAGCCGGGTCAGAAGGTTGATAACCCCTACAAAGGGTCTTGGATTGGATAGATCCTCAAGCAGAGTTTTTATGACTCTTCCTCCCTAGCAAGACGCCATGCAAAGAAATTCTCATCCCCAGCGGAATCACTGTGACCAGAATTCATTCCCCCAGCAGATGAAGTGATTCCTGGTAGATTTATTATTCTTCAAGTCCAATTTATTTTTGGCGAACTTGACAATTCGAAGCAGACGGATTGTTCATTTATTCTCCCACAGAGATACTATCCTCTCAGGAATCTCTAAAGTCAAGTCATTGATCATTGTTCCTCAGCAAAGCCGACAGAGATATCTGACACGGATGCAGAGTGTAATCCGTTATTGGAATATTTCAAAAGTCCAACAGTGGATTGGCAAAAGTCCGTCTTCGGGTGGCAAAAGTCCAACAGTGGATTGGCAAAAGTCAGTCTTCGGGTGGCAAAAGTCCAACAGTGGATTGGCAAAAGTCCATCTTCGGGTGGCAAAGCAGCTAAAAGTCCAACAGTAGATTGGCAAAAGTCCGTCTTCGGGTGGCAAAAGTCCAACAGTGGATTGGCGAAAGGTCCATCTAAGGGTGGCATATTCCAAAAGTCTAACAGTGGATTGGCGAAAGGTCCATCTAAGGGTGGCATATTCCAAAAGTCCAACAGTGGATTGGAAAAAGTCCGTCTTCGGGTGGCACGGAGCTGCAAAGTCCACCAGTAGCGTGGCAGGCCAGTAGTCGTCTGGAATTGCATAAAAGACATTATTAAAGTCCACCAGTAGCGTGGCAAGCCAGTAGTCGTCTGGCGTCGTTCAAAAGACGTTATCAAAGTCCACCAGTAGTGTGGCAGGCCAGTAGTCGTCTGGAGTTGCATAAAAGACATTATTAAAGTCCACCAGTAGCGTGGCAGGCCAGTAGTCGTCTGGAGTTGCATAAAAGACATTATTAAAGTCCACCAGTAGCGTGGCAAGCCAGTAGTCGTCTGGCGTCGTTCAAAAGACGTTATCAAAGTCCACCAGTAGTGTGGCAGGCCAGTAGTCGTCTGGAATTGCATAAAAGACATTATTAAAGTCCACCAGCAGCGTGGCAAGCCAGTAGTCGTCTGGCGTCGTTCAAAAGACAGATCTCTCCGACGTTTCATCGAAGATTCAATCCAGCAGTCTCGTTGGGTTTATATCCCTTTTATTCTTCATCATCCAGAGCAAATTTTTGGTTATATTTGGTATTCAATCACTATATACCTTGAAAGTCCGAAAGCAATTGCTTTCAGGCATTCAGGTCTACAGCGCTTGAATAGGGGCAGCTGTAATACCCCAAAATTTGCTCTCCCCTTTTGGCATCATAGCATGGCATTATCATTTATCATATCATATCCATCTCATTAGCATTGCATTGCATTTAACATAGAAAAATGAAGCATGGCATCCTTCTTACCATCAGGGCATGTGGTCAGGTGGGAGATGGACAATCAAGAGATCATTCAAAGCACAAAAAGGTCAGTCAAGTTGCCTCAAGGCAAGCCAAGAAGCCTTTCATGTCTCATACTATCTCAATTGATCATCCACAACCTCAAGGATAAGAGATACAATGGGAGATTGAAGCATTACGTCTTTCACTGTGCAAGAGGTTCAAAAAATGAAGGAAAACCCTCAAAAGAGATAGCTCATTGATCCAAAATCATCCTCAAATGGCATATATCATCATCCTTTAAGAGGATACACAACATACTCTGAGGAATTTGAAATTGAAGACTGCACTTTTTCCTCCTAACCAGAAGGGGCTGAAATTAGGGTTTCCAATTAAATCAGGGTATCTCTGATTTTTTGGACAAAACTTGATGTCATGGTATTCCATATGTCCCTAAGTGTATGTATGTGGAAAATTACATCTCAATTGGTTCTAGAAGTGGTTCAATTGGAAGAAAGATCAAGAATCAGAGAAATTGGGGCAAAGTCAAATAATCAGAGGAAAAAGTCAACTCTTGGCTTTTTGAGGCCAAATTCATAAAATTCATGTTATATGTGTCCAATGTGCAAAATTTGGTCAAGAAACTCCAAAGGAATCATGAAAAATCAAGATGTGGAAAGTTGCCATTTTTGGGTGAAGTAGGGTTACTAAAAATAGTAAGTTTTGGCCATTTTGCATCAGAGTTTGAGCCAAGGCCATTTAAAATTGGGGCATCAAATGAAAATTCCACTCAGCCACAACAAAAGGTCTTGCTTTAAGCTTCAAATCCATGTGTAGAACATCTCCATTGGATAAAAATTGAGTGAGATATGAGTGGCCAAAGTTTGAGCAAAGTAGGTTCAAAACTAGGTCATGACCAAGTATCTTCAGGTCACGCGCGTGTCATTTCTACAAACAGTTGGTGTGCCATATATTCGCCTATTTTTCTCATGGTTAAAGGCCTCAAATGAAAAACTTGTCAACATCAATATTGTTCCTTGCAATGCCCTCTTCAATGTTCATGTTGGGCAAAATTTCATCTGATCAAGTTATGATGGAGAAATAGTGGCCTCAAGTCATGGTAATCATGCTGAAAATCCAGGTGCCAAGATGCCTTGTCAACCAACCAGTTGCCACGCCCTTCTATCAGTTCCAAATGTGGATGTTATAAGTCATTTTGCAACTTATTTCAAGCCTCATTTCAATTCATTTTTCATACCAAACATGTTCTACTATGATCCCTCTTTCTAATGATCACAAAGCCTCATCAAATTATTCACAATACATGGAGAATTTCCTTCTCAAACTTGCTTGTTTTCATTGGTTCCAACTGTCATAAAATCAGAAAAAACAAGTGTTGTTGTTGTTGTTATTTCAAAGTGTATGCACATATCCCACACCTTATGACACTTTGCCTTTTCAGAACTAACATTGTCCTTGCTTGCACGTGCTGCTCAGGCTCATTACATGGAAGTGGAAAGAATGAAACTTGTAGAGCAAGTTTATGTTGCTGCAGCTCACACACGAGTTTACCACCACCACTGATCCTTTGTAATCCACCCTAGCTCGCCATAGATCATCATCACTATATCACAGCTCGTCCCCTAACTAACTTGACTCAGTTAGTTAGGATGGACTCACCTAAATCACTTCAACTCAGTTAACCAACTCAGGTTAACCATGGTTAGCTCACACTATAAATCAAATCCTCACTCTCAATTTTCATTTTCAGCTTCATTTTTTCACTCTCCCTCTCCAATACTTCAAACTTTTTCTCTCAATCTCTTTGTTTTCTCTCTGACTGCACTCCATTTTAACCATCTCCTTTCACATTTCGCCTCCATCATCTTCATTGTTTCATTCTGGATCAAGAATAAGAGCATACACATCCAAGTAATCAAGTTCAGTTTCAAGAGATTGGAATTGTCAGTGTGATTCTCTGCACGATTTCAAGATTCTCAAGCCTTTATTTGGCCAAGAGTAGCTCAAAGAAGAAGCACGATTCTCTGGTTTTTTGTTTAACTCCAGTTTGCAGCATTTTCAGGTTTCATCATCTCAAACTTTTCTGGCATGATTTAGAGTTTGTTTAGCTTATTTTGTTGATATGAGCTCACTAGGAGCATTTGAACTCCGGCTAGTTGATAGAGCTTCTTAGAAGCTTAGATCCAAAAAATTAGGGCAATTTGTGTGTGCTTGTTTCTTGCTGTATGTGAATAGTTTGATGATTTCATTGGTGGATTTGGAATGTGTGTGACTTCCTCTTCATTTTGGTATAACATTTGTGAAATTCTGGAGAATTGGAGGTTGCAGACGGTGGTAGTTCGCCGGAGAAGGTGACCGGAGGTCCCTCTCCGGCCGGTGTTCTTGTGTTAGGGTTTTGTTCTCAGTTTGAACGTGGACCATTGGATGTTCACCATCGTGTGGCTTATGTGATGACAGCACATTAAAATTCATGTGCATGTCACGTGTGATTTTCTGAATTTATTTTTAAACATTGTGTGGTATGGTACATGGTAGTGTGTATGGACATTCAAGTGTGCGCGTTGATCTTAATTACTTTGACTATAGCTTGACTATGACTTGATCCAACGGCTTGTATGGTTTTGACTTGGTTTGACTGAATTCCATGATAGTTAGGGTGTTATGCGCACTTATTGGACCTAATCAGATTGCTACCCACACCCCCATGTTTTCAAGCCCAATTAATTTGAACTGCATGATTGCTATGTTCACACCTCCCCTTCCTTTTGCATTTCATTTTATTTTTCTATTTTTTATACACGTTTACTTTTTAATTTTTAAAAATATCAAACCTCATCATAAAATTCCACAAAAATTCATGAGCATCATTAAAACATTTAGAAAATTTTTCATGATTTTATTTTCTGATTTTATGACCTTTTTGCCCCTGCTCCATAATTTTCTTTGAATTTCTTTGGTGTGTATTCTTAATATGGTACATGATATTGTTTAATTTTGTTCTTGACCATAAAAATTGTTTTGATGCTCTTCTTTTTGAATTGAGTCATTATCATCTTGAGGTATGTTAAGTGATTTTTATTTGATTTTTTAGGTCAGTTTTATGGCATGTTTGGTGTTCACTTTTGTGCTACTTTGTATGATATGTCTATGTGACCTAAGTGCATTGTTTGACATCATTTTGCCTTGGTTCTTTGCATGCTACTTTGATATGTGATTCATCTCTGATTAGTGAACTTCAATACCATGTTTTCATAATTTTCATGAGGCCATTTGATTTTTGTTTGACGGATTTCATTTAAAGCATTATAACATGTTATATCATTGTAATCTTTTGTGCATGTTTACATGTTTTCTTTTGTACATAATGGCATGATCATTTGCATATTTGGTGAACCATTCACTTGACATTATAGGTCATTGGTACATATTATATGTCATCCTTGCATGTTGACTTTCATTTAAACCTTGTGCACCTTTAACATGTGGTGTTTGTACTTGTGTTTTCTTTTGAACTTCCATTTCAATTCTACTTCTTCTATTACTTCTTAAATGCTTTGATGTGCCATGCATGAATACTTGTGAGATGTTTGTGAATCATTTTTCATTTCATTTCAATTCTGATCCATGGATTACATGTTCCATTTGTGCATATTTCTTCTTTTCTCTTTCATCTTTCATTCTTCCTTTTCTTATGATATCATGTTCTAATGTCATGGAGGATGTTTGTTGCCTATCCACTTGAGTTTGATTGATAATGATCATTTGTTTTCCATATGATGTACATTCTGGTTGTGGTTATAGGATTTGATTTCTCATTTAATTCTTTTGAGTTTTATGGTGCATTACATGTTCTTTTACTTCTTATACTTCTTATACATGTTTACTAACCATGTAGGGGCTTTGGTAAGTTTCAATTGAGTGTGGATAAGGAATCCACATTCAACTTCTATCCTTTCTCTTTTACAATTCCATTTTATGTTTTGTTAAGCACTTATGTGCTTTCTTTTAATAACTCATTACTTTCCCTTTTTGAATTACAATTCATCTTCTACTTTAGAAGTGAATTGTTTAATTCTTTCTTTCTTTAGACTTTAGGTTGAAACCTCACAAACCATTAGGATCACTCCCTTTAATCTTCAATTAGGATTGAGTCTTAGTCCATATAGGTTTTACCTTTTCTCCTCTCTTGAGTCTCTCTTCTCATCTCTCAAAGAAAATTCAAAACATATAATAAAGGTAGACACTTATTGCATTTAGGCCTTTCATATAAAGAAAAGATTATAAGGGGTCTTCTCTTGTAATCTTAGAATGTGTAGCATATAGCCCATCTTGGGTCAATGTGTTAAACATTTGATCTTGTATGAGGGACTTAAATGCAATACTTGTTGAAAGCATAAATAATAAAACACTTCTTCATTTCTTAATCAACAAAAACACTTAATAAACGCAAGTATGCTAGTGTGTTTGAACCTTGACAATTGAAACTAAGTGTGGGGGTCTTCTTCATATTTAGTGTACTTTCTTACTCATTCTATCTTGGAATGTGAGAAGGTACACATTCCAAGGACTAAGATTTGGATACACTATCATATGCAAATAAATAATAAAACACTTCTTTCTAAAAGACAAAAACAAGCAATAACGTCTTTCCTTCGGGAATTCTTTTCTCACCTCATTCACTCTTAGCGTACGAACGCGCTTCTACTCGTTCTCTTGCAAGATGGTAACGCACTCGGACCAGCGAGCCTGCAACACCTGAGCTAGAACGTAAGCCGTTCTCTAAAAAACATAAACAATTCATCCCTAGTGAGGGGAACTACGTCGCTCTGATTCTCATGCTCCCGATGAGATACGTAGGCAGTGGGGTAGGGCCCATGCGAGCATTTCTTTTATTTTCCCTACATTTGTTTCTCTTTCCTTTTCCATTCTTTCTCTTTTCTTTCTTTCAGTTCCTTTTCCAGTATTCTTTTCTTACACCCTTTGATCGAGACAAGCAAGCGTGGATCCCATCGGGTACGATGGACGCATGGGGGTGCTAATACCTTCCTCACGCGTAACCGACTCCCGAACCCATTTCTCTTGGTCGCGAGACCATGCTCTTTCCTTTCCCTCAGGTTTACGCGGTGTTTCCTTTCCCTCTCTTGGGATAAATACACATTGCTGGCGACTCTGTTCGGTGCCACTATCGCGTTTGTACTTGGATGAAAATCCCGGGAGCGACAGTTGGCGACTCTGCTGGGGATCGAACCCAGAATCTCTGGTTTCCTTAGCGAGTCAATCCTAGCGCTTGTTTGTTTTTTCATTGGGTGTTTACTGTTGTGCTATATGTTGCTGTTTATTTATTTTACTGCATTTACTGCATTTTAGCATTACATATCATATATTATATTGTGTTGCACTGCTTTGTCTGTTTGGCGGGATGGGATTTCTGAGAGATAAGCCCATTACACAGGCTTGAGTATACACTTAGAATTAGAGTGGAGAGTAGTGGGACCTACGTGCCGTTTGGAGTGCGTTGGGTGTTCACGAAATTCACAGCTAGACGAGGCTATCTTGGGACACGTCGTGGCATGCGCATCTTGCGTATTCCAGGATGTAGATCTAGAGAGCTGTCGACTCTAGTGACCGATCATGAGGACCTTAGTGGAAACATCCTTCTTTAGCGGTGACAATGGCAGCCCACATTCTGTGGCAAACCCATTCGCACCCGAGGGCCCACTTTGGAACTTGCATAGGATGACTTTTATTTTTTTTCTAAGGGGAGTCTGTGGACGACCTCTTTGATTGGCATAGCATTGTATCCTACGGGCTGAATGTGCTATTGCTTCTCAAACCTCCGAAACTGACAAGCCTTATTTTCTAAGAACCACATGTGAGCATGGGCGGGATGTTTACAGGTTTGCAGGAAACCCAGCCTCCTACCTACCTTACTTGTGATTCTATGAGGATTTCAGACATTGTATCCTATGATAGTGATTTGAGTGTTCATTTCAGATATTGCCAGATTCAGTACAGAGACACGGTGCACACAGTTCAATACAGACACCGACACTTGATTACCTGATCACATGCCCTTTTGCATTGCATTATCATATCATAACAGTTATGTTTGTCATTTTCAGGTGCATAATACATTTCTGATTCCAATCCATGGGTTCAACAGAGATCGTTGCCGAGAGAAAGAACAATGTGTCTTACAAGTTTCCAGATCCTGTCTTGGATTCATTGCTCAAAGTTATAGATATGGCTGGTCCGGGTATTCTTGATAGGTTTCAGAAGAGCTACGGGAATTTGGTTGGGATGGTCCGTACAATCACCAAGTATGAACATGATGCTTTGCACACTCTGCTGCAGTTCTACGAGCCTTCGTTGAGGTGCTTTCTTTTTTCAGATTACGTTTTGATGCCAACACTGGAAGAATTCTCATTTATTTTGGGAATTCCGATCACGTCGGCAATACCATTCTTCTCTGGTAGTTCTCCCAGCGTAAAAGAAATTGTTGCTGCTTTACAAATGGATCAGGCAGTGATAAAGAGTGGTGTGAGCAGTAAAAATGGAGTTAGCGGATTTCATTTAGAATTTCTGTCTGGACAGGCCCAAGAGGCTGCAAGTGCTAAAAATTGGACGGTTTACAATTCCATTCTGGCTCTCTGCATATATGGCCTAGTTTTCTTTCCCAATCAGCAAGACTTTGTGGATATGCAAGCGACAAGAGTTTTCGTTCTTAAAAATCCAGTCCCTACTTTGTTAGGAGATTTTTATCATTCCGTGCACTATAAGAATGAGAAAAGGAGGGGAGGATCTGTTAGTTATTGTACTCCACTGCTGAGTCATTGGTTTTTCAAACATTTGCCTCAGACAGGTGCCTTTGTGGAAACCAAAGATGTGGCGAAATGGTCTAAACGATTGATGAGTTTAACTGCTGATAACATTGTATGGTTTGACCACCGGTTATTGAGAACAGAGCTTGTCACAAGATGCGGAAATTTTCCAAATGTGCCTTTGATTGGCAGAAAAGGAGGGATCAATTATAATCCAGTTTTGGCCATCCGACAGTTTGGGTATGCTTCCAGGGATCCTCCTACAGAGCAAGATGTGGAAGAATCTTTATTTTTTACAGGAACTAAAGATGCGAAGGTGGTAGAAGTAGTGAATGCTTGGAAAGATAAGCACAAAATTGGAAAAGCAGTTTTTGGAAAAGGAGATTGTAGATCTTATCCTGAATATGACAGGTGGATTGAGACGAAAGTAAAGGAATTGCTTTTACCCTTTTCAAGGGGACCTCTTTTATGTTCAGTACAGCCAGAACAACCCACTATGGTGGCTATTGAAGAATGTGAGAAGTGGAAGAAAATGGTCAGAGAGTTGCAGATAGAGAATTCTGGAATGAGCAGATGTCTTCAGAAAGCTCTAGCTGACAAAAAAGAGTTGGAAAAGAGAGCCTTGAAAGCGGAAAAAACCTTGGCTGACAAAGAGGAAGATTTTGATGACCGAGCTCGGTACTTTCGGAAACTTACTTTGGGAGCAGATGACACTAGTCAGGCACACAAGATTACAAAACAGGCTTTAGCCCGAAGCAAGGATTCATTAGCTCAACTTCGTCAAGCTTGGGATGAAGTCAGAATTGAAAATGCCGAGTTAAAGGATCAGTCGAAGACTAAAGACGAGGAGCTTAAAAAGGCACATGAGCAGAGGAGAAAGTATCGGGAAAGTCTCGATAAAAGTTAAGAACAGTTAGAAGAAGTTAGAAGCCAGTTGAAGAATACCAAGAAACAGCTTGAAGAAACCATGATAGAAAGAGAGATACTCAAGACGCAAGCTGGCGTAAAGAGACACAAAGGAGTGCATGATGACGAAGCTCTTATGCTGCATATGGGTTCTTTAACTGAAGCTCTTGAGAAAAGGGATGTCTTGATCAAAGAAATGATTGAAAAGCCGAATCACCAGCGTACCCGTATACTTTTTGAGGAGATCAAATACTCAAGTGATAAGCTGAAGGATGTGGAATTGTCAGATTGATGTTCTTTTCCCTGTATTTTGTTGTTAATGGCTACCATCAGGCTTGTTGATGGATCCATTTTTCCTTGTGTCGCATTTGCGGTTGAACCTTTCTTAAATGTACTTGAATACTTCGTTGAATGAGTATGAGCAGTTTTATTCAGAATTATTCCTTATCAGATAGTTGCACACAAGCACATGACCACGACACGTCTCTCTATATCACGATTTCTGGTCTTCAGATTTCTGTGGTTGGATTGGAATCAGGGTGTAAAGCACTTTGGAATAATAAGCATAACATTGCATGGCATTGCATAACATTCTGCATTTATGTTACTTGCTTTTCAGGTACTCGTTGCAGGGACTCTAACCTTTATTTGGTTTCAGGCAGTATAGCGGAGAGTCATATTCACCGATATTCGACGCGAAGAAATCAAGTAAGAATCATGGATCAGGTGCAAAGTGATTTGGCCGAAATGAGGGCGCGTATGGACCAGTTCATGACCCTCATGACTGGCATGGCGCAAAATCAGGAGAGATTGAGGCTTCTGGTCGAGCGTCCAGACAATGGGCCCGAAGGTGATCAGCATGACAATTCACAGGGACATGGCATCCCTCCTCCCGGTGGCAACCCTCCTCCTGGTGGTAACAATCGGGGTAATGGAAATGGTAGGCATGCTGGTGTTACTCTTGAAGATACTCTGGAAGACCAATTTACTCTATTAGATGCTGATGTGGGTAATCAAGGTGATCGAAGGTATGAGGAGTTAGCAGAAAAGATCAGGGCCATAGAATGCAAGAACTCTATGGGTATTGATGTTACCAGCTTGGGGCTGGTCTCAGGAGTCAGAATTCCCCCTAAATTCAAGCCTCCCACTTTTGATAAGTATCACGGCAATGCGTGTCCCCAAACGCATCTTCAAGCTTACTTTGGGAAGATTTCAGCCCATACGGATGACGAGAAGCTATGGATGCACTATTTTCAGGACAGTCTGGCTGGGGCGTCCTTGACCTGGTATATGAAGTTGAATAGAGCTGCTGTGAAGAATTGGAAAGATCTGGCAGAAGCGTTCCTGAAGCAATACCAGTATAATATTGACATGGCGCCCAACCGCACTCAATTGCAGGGGTTGTCACAAAATGCCAAGGAGAGTTTCAAAGAATATGCACAGAGGTGGAGGGAAATGGCTGCCCAGGTTCAACCTCCCTTGTCAGACAGAGAAATGGCAGATATGTTCATGGGCACCTTGCAAGGGGCCTATCTTGATAGATTAGCTGCTTGTCCGTCAACTGGATTTGCTGATATTGTGATTGCGGGAGAAAGAATAGAAAGTCTGTTAAAGCTTGGAAAGATCCAGGATGTGAGTGGGGCTGGCTCTTCGGGGACGAAGAAACCGTTTGCTAGTAACCAGAAAAGAAGAGAAGGTGATACGAATGCTGTGTTTAGAGGACGAGGCAGAGGGCGTTCTCAAGCTTATTATCAGGTAGATGCCGTAACAATCCCCACACCGTCTGTTCAGAAACAACAACCCCAACAACAAGTTCAACAGCAACAACCTTTTTTTCAGCAAAGATCTAGGCAGAGGGATCGTAAGATGGATCCTCTCCCTATGACTTATGCCGCGCTGTTGCCCCGGCTACTCGAGTTAAAGTTGGTAGAACTCCGTACTATGAAAGCTCCGGTTGCTGGAAACCTGCCACCTAACTTCGATGCTAATGCTCGTTGTGAGTTCCACTCAGGTGCTCAGGGGCACTCCATTGAAAAATGCTGGGCTTTCCATCATAAAGTACAAGATTTGATTGATGCTAAAGCCATCAATTTCTCTCCCGCTCCTAATATTACTCAGCATCCCATGCCTGATCATAGTGCAGCAAATGTGTACGCTATTGAAGATGGGAGGAGATTGAATCTGGTGATAGATATCCATCAAGTGAAAACTTCTTTGTTGGTTGTAAAAGATCGTTTATTGAAGGGACAGGTGTTCCCGGGCTGTAATCAAGATTGCTCTGAGTGTATGAATCAGGAGAACGGCTGTGATAAGTTGAAGATGGGTTTACAGAATCTGATCGATGAAGGATGTCTACAGTTCGACAGAGTCGTGAAAGACACTGATGAGATATCAACCGTGACCATCTATTACACTCCCGCTGAGATTCAAATGCCGGTCAATGAAGTTCCCGTGGCGAGTGTTGCGCCAGAAAGGCCCAGTCCTGTCACTATCACGGTGCCAGGACCAATTCCGTTCACGTCTACGAAGGCTATCCCATGGCACTATGGGGCAGATGTATATTACAAAGGTAAAAAGCAGGAAGTTGAGTCGTCAGTCAGCCCAAATATTGATAACGTAGGGGGTGTAGGGGGTTTTACAAGGAGTGGAAGGTTGTTCGCTCCCCAAACCTTGAGAAGTGATAAAGAGGCAGAAGCCGCAGCAAAGGCTAAAGGTAAACAGGTGGTTGAAAATGCGCCTACACCTGAAGCAGAGACAAAGATTACTTTTGATAAGGAAATGGAAGAATTTATGAAGATAATCAAGAAAAGCGATTATAAGATTGTGGACCAACTGAATCAGACCCCTTCAAAGATTTCAATCTTGTCACTATTGATGTGCTCTGATGCGCACCGGCAGGCGTTATTGAAAGTATTGAAGAGTGCATACGTGCCACAAGAAATTACTGTTAATCAGCTCGAGGGCGTAATCTCCAATGTTAATGTTAGCCATGGCTTGGGCTTTACAAGTAGAGATTTGACTGTTGAAGGAAGAAACCATAATAAGGCTTTGCATATCACGATGGAGTGTAAGGGCGCAGTGTTATCTCATGTACTGGTAGACACTGGTTCATCACTCAATGTCTTGCCCAAGAAGGCATTAATGAAGCTGGAAGTTGATGGTTTGATCTTAAGGCCTAGTGAATTGGTGGTCAGAGCATTCGATGGAACTAGACGATCTGTGTTTGGTGAGGTGGAATTGCCCGTACAAATTGGACCACAGGTATTCAAATCCACGTTCCATGTAATGGACATACAACCTGCATATAGCTGCCTATTGGGGCGCCCTTGGATTCACGGAGCCGGGGCTGTTACTTCTACTCTACATCAAAAGCTGAAGTATGAGTTTGAAGGGCAGGTTGTGACGGTGTGTGGGGAAGAAGACATCTTTGTGAGTCACTTGTCCACGTTCAAGTACATTGAAATGGATGGGGAAATTCATGAGATGTTGTGCCAATCATTTTAAGCAGTCAATATTGACGATGCACCTGAGTCTTCTTCTGTACCAGTTGGGGCCGGTACCTCCATTTCATCTTACAAACAAGCTGTCGAAGTCGTCAGGGCAGGCAACGCCCAAGGTTGGGGCAGGTTGATAGAGACCCCAATGAAGGAAGACAAATTTGGTATTGGTTATCATCCCTCTACAACTTCAGATGCGGGGAGCAGGGGACCCATTACTTTCAATAGTGGGGGAATTATCTACACGGACCAGTCTTGTGCAGCCACAGAGGATAGTGTTGACAGTAATTGTGACCTGGACAACTGGGTACGCCCTCATGCTCCGGGACAACAAGTGCAAAACTGGTCCGTTGAAGAAGTCATCCGGGTTACTCTTCAGACAGAGTAATTTTTCTTTATTTTTTTTCTAACCATAATGCATGTCAAAATCTTGCGCTCTGCCCAAGGCGTACAGATTCATTTGTAGGGCCACCATGGTTGCATTTGCAATGTTTAATCATTAATAAAGGACGTTTTGCAATCAAATTTTGTTCTCTGTCTTTCAGTTTTTATTTTTTGCACAAAAAATAAAATGGCAATGTTTCATTTTCTTTTGTTTTGCTTAAAATAAATTCTAAAATAAGGCATGAACCCGTTCATGCAGACTTGATCCTCCGGATACTACTGATAACGATTTTGATATGACTATGTATGACTTTGACAATCCGATTTATCAAGCTGAAGAAAGGGATGAGAAAGATTGTGAACTCTCTGAAGAACTGGCCAGATTGTTGAAATAAGAGGAAAGGGTCATCCAGCCTCACCAGGAGACTGTAGAAATCATCAATATTGGTACCAAGGACGCCAAGAAAGAGATCAGGATTGGTGCCAGCTTGCAAGCAGATGTGAAGCAAACTTTGACGGAAATGTTGCGCGAGTATGTTGACATCTTCGCCTGGTCGTATCAAGACATGCCGGGGTTGGATACGGATATTGTCGTGCACAGGCTGCCATTAAGAGAAGAATGTCCGCCAGTCAAGCAGAAACTTCGTCGGACTCACCCCGACATGGCTTTAAAGATTAAGGAGGAAGTCCAGAAGCAGTGGGATGCTGGTTTTCTTGCTGTGACAAAGTATCCTCCATGGGTAGCTAACATCGTGCCAGTACCGAAGAAAGATGGAAAAGTGAGAATGTGTGTGGATTATCGAGATCTTAATAAAGCTAGCCCGAAAGATGATTTTCCACTACCTCATATTGATGTGCTGGTCGATAATACAACTCAGTTTTCAGTGTTCTCTTTTATGGACGGTTTCTCCGGGTACAACCAGATCAAGATGGCACCTGAAGATATGGAGAAGACCACGTTCATTACTCCGTGGGGTACATATTGTTATAAAGTAATGCCTTTCGGGTTGAAAAACGCAGGGGCAACATACCAGCGGGCGATGGTGACATTGTTTCATGACTTGATTCATAAGGAGATCGAATGTTATGTAGATGATATGATTGCCAAGTCGAGAACAGAAGAGGAACATCTGATTAACCTGAAAAAGCTGTTTGAAAGGTTGAGAAAGTTCCGTCTAAGATTAAATCCAAACAAGTGCACGTTTGGGGTACGTTCTGGAAAGTTACTGGGTTTCATTGTGAGCGAAAGAGGAATCGAGGTTGATCCTGCCAAGGTGAAAGCAATACAAGAAATGCCTGAACCGAGAACAGAAAAAGAGGTTCGTGGTTTCTTGGGTAGATTGAACTACATTGCAAGGTTCATATCTCACCTAACAGCCACGTGTGAGCCAATATTTAAATTGTTAAGGAAAGATCAAACGGTCAGGTGGAATGATGATTGCCAATTGGCATTCGATAAGATAAAAGAATACTTGCAGGAACCTCCGATTCTAATGCCTCCAGTTGAAGGGAGACCGCTGATAATGTATCTGACAGTGCTTGAAGGTTCCATGGGTTGTGTTCTCGGTCAACATGACGAGACAGGTAGGAAGGAGCATGCTATCTACTACCTGAGCAAAAAGTTCAATGATTGTGAGTCCCGATACTCGATGCTTGAAAAGACATGTTGTGCGCTTGCATGGGCCACTAAGCGATTGAGGCAATATATGGTTAGGCACACAACCTTGTTGATTTCAAAAATGGATCCTATCAAGTACATTTTCGAGAAACCAGCATTGACAGGCAGAGTTGCACGGTGGCAAATGGTCTTGACAGAGTATGACATTCAGTACACTTCACAAAAGGCCATCAAAGGAAGTATCTTGTCCGACTATCTTGCGCAACAGCCGATTGATGATTACCAACCCATGAAGTTTGACTTCCCTGATGAGGACATCATGTTTCTCAAAGCTAAAGACTGCGAGGAACCACTTCCGGAGGAGGGGCCAGACCCTGAATCCAAATGGAGTCTGATGTTTGATGGGGCTGTCAATATGAATGGGTGCGGAGTTGGAGCAGTTCTTATCACGCCGGAAGGTGTTCATATGCCTTTCACTGCCCGAATAACTTTCGGATGCACCAACAATGAAGCAGAGTACGAAGCTTGTATAATGGGGATCGAGGAGGCGGTTAATCTACGGATTAAGACCCTTGATATATTTGGTGATTCAGCTTTGGTAATCAATCAAGTGAAGGGAAGTTGGTACATGCACCAAGCAAATCTAGTGCCGTATAGAGATTATACAAGGAGATTGCTGACGTTTTTCACAACAGTGAAATTGTACCACATTCCTCGAGATGAGAATAGGTTCGCTGATGCCTTGGCCACTTTGTCTTCCATGATCAAAGTGCAAGGATGGAACCATGTACCTAAGATTGAGGTATCCCGCCTTGACAGACCAGCATTTGTGTTTGCGGTCGATGCAACGTCTGATGACAAGCCATGGTTTCATGACATTAAGTGTTTCTTGAAAAGTCAAGAGTACCCGTCCGGGGCATCGTCCAAAGACAGGAAGACGTTGAGAAGGTTAGTTGGTAGTTTCTTCTTGAATAAAGATGGCGTGCTGTATAAAAGAAATTTTGACACGGTCCTGCTTAGATGTGTGGATAGACATGAAGCAGACTTGTTGATGATTGAAGTGCACGAAGGCTCTTTCGGTACCCATGCTGGAGGGCATGCAATGGCTAAAAAGTTGTTAAGGTAGGGATATTATTGGTTGACTATGGAGTCAGATTGTTGCAAATATGCCCGCAAATGCCATAAATGCCAGATCTATGCAGATAAAGTGCATGTACCTCCAAATCCGTTGAGTATCATGTCGTCGCCTTGGCCGTTTGCCATGTGGGGCATTGATATGATTGGAAAGATTGAGCCTACAGCTTCTAATGGTCATCGTTTCATCTTGGTGGCAATTGATTATTTCACCAAATGGGTTGAAGATGCATCCTATGCCAATGTTACAAAACAAGTGGTAGCTCGTTTCTTAAAACAGGATATCATTTGCCGATATGGAGTTCCCGAAAGAATCATTACTGATAATGGTTCTAATTTGAATAATAAGATGATGGCTGAGTTATGCCAGGACTTCAAAATCGAACATCACAATTCTTCTCCGTACCGCCCAAAGATGAATGGCGCGGTCGAAGCGGCCAACAAAAATATCAAGAAGATTGTGCAGAAGATGGTTGTCACGTACAAAGATTGGCATGAGATGTTACCATTTGCTTTGCATGGGTATCGAACGTCGGTACGCACGTCCACTGGGGCAACCCCATTCTCACTTGTATATGGTATGGAGGCAGTACTACCAGTTGAAGTGGAGATTCCGTCCCTCAGAGTCATGATGGATGTTAAGCTAGATGAGGCTGAATGGGTACGAGCCAGATTTGATCAGTTGAGCCTTATTGAGGAAAAGCGATTGGCGGCTGTATGCCATGGGCAACTATATCAGCGCAGAATGAAGCAGGCATTTGACCAGAAGGTGCGTCCTCGGGTTTACAAAGTCGGAGATGTGGTACTCAAAAGGATCCTTCCTCCCAATACAGATCACAGGGGCAAATGGACTCCTAATTATGAAGGTCCATTCGTGGTTAAAAAGGTCTTTTCGGGCGGAGCTTTATTGCTTACAACCATGGATGGCGAAGACTTTTCATCCCCTGTCAACTCGGACGTAGTCAAAAAATACTTCGCATGAATAGACTCGCTGGATAATAAAAATAAAAATCCAGGCAAAAAAGGGCATCCCGGCGAACCAAAAACAGAATAAGGTTCGGGCAAAAATTAGGGATATAATTGAAAAAATTGTACACCTGGTAAGTTGAAAACCCGAAAGGGCAACTTAGGCAAAAAAGGGTATCATGTTGGATCGAAAACCTGAAAGGGCGGTCCACACAAAAGAGGGATTTAAGCGAATGACTACGGTCTGAGTTATCTGTACCCCATTGCCGTTTGAACAACTGACGTTCTGAAAGATAGGGATCGGTCTGATCGTTCCTCAGAAGGCAAGGTCGGGGAGTTTTGAAGACATACTGGTCATAACAGAATGGAAACTCAGTGGAATTCCGTTTTCACATTGCCATTAGGATAGTTTCTTTTCTCAATTTTCAGTGATCACCTCTTTCCAGGGATTGCTTCCAGATGTAATTGCCTATTCTGGGCTCTCAGTCAATAAATTGAATTTCAATAAAAAGCTTTCTATTTTTGTTTTATTGCTTTGTTTGCAAAAACGTCCTAATTTTTGATAAAACATTGCATTTGAAAACATGGCAGCCTTGCAATAACATGCGCAGAAAAAACATTTGAAATTACTTCGAATGTTGAATACTCCCTGATGGTGGATTCTAGCCACGCAATATTCGGGGCATGTGGGCATATTATTTTGTTGCAGGTAGCAGGTGCAGATGATTTTAAGCACAAGACCAGCAATAAATCACCCCACGCAAAGGACTGGGGCAATTACGGGTTCCCCAAAAGAGTGGTCTCGTCGACACCGAAACTGATGGTCATTATCCCCAGCGAAGTCACAAGAGTTTGAAGAGGCTAAATCTTCTGTAAAATCCTCTTATGACATCCTCTTCGGGGACGAATTGTTGTTTTGTCCAAGCATGGGGCATGATTGTTTCCCCAGCATGAAGTGTTGATCATCCCCAGTAGAGTTTGAGGACAGTTGGTCTTCTGTAAAATCCTCTCAAAAGGCATTCCCCAACACGAGACGCTTTAAAGCAGTTTTCCCCAGCAGAGTTTGTTATAAACTCGTCATCCCCAACGGAATTGTCTAAAGGAAAGCTCGCCTAACATGGGGCATTGTAGTACTTATCCTAAGCTCGACAGTCATATTCCTCAGCAGACTACCGTGGATTTGCTTTGGGTTTCCCCAGCAGATCTCTAAGGACTCTTTCCCAACAAGTTGCAGTGGAATGGTATAACCAGGTTTTGTATGTCCCCGGCAGAGTAACCCTGATTCCCCGGCAAGATCGTACCTCTGGTCATTGTATTCCCCACAGAGGTCAGCATCGAATCTTGTCAGCAATACTCCCCAGCTGAGTTGTTGTTCTCCCCGCAGAGGTTTATAAGATCGGTAGAATCTATTCCTCAACAAGGATGGCACAGTCTTTCCCCAGCCGGGTCAGAAGGTTGATAACCCCTACAAAGGGTCTTGGATTGGATAGATCCTCAAGCAGAGTTTTTATGACTCTTCCTCCCTAGCAAGACGCCATGCAAAGAAATTCTCATCCCCAGCGGAATCACTGTGACCAGAATTCATTCCCCCAGCAGATGAAGTGATTCCTGGTAGATTTATTATTCTTCAAGTCCAATTTATTTTTGGCGAACTTGACAATTCGAAGCAGACGGATTGTTCATTTATTCTCCCACAGAGATACTATCCTCTCAGGAATCTCTAAAGTCAAGTCATTGATCATTGTTCCTCAGCAAAGCCGACAGAGATATCTGACACGGATGCAGAGTGTAATCCGTTATTGGAATATTTCAAAAGTCCAACAGTGGATTGGCAAAAGTCCGTCTTCGGGTGGCAAAAGTCCAACAGTGGATTGGCAAAAGTCCGTCTTCGGGTGGCAAAAGTCCAACAGTGGATTGGCAAAAGTCCATCTTCGGGTGGCAAAGCAGCTAAAAGTCCAACAGTAGATTGGCAAAAGTCCGTCTTCGGGTGGCAAAAGTCCAACAGTGGATTGGCGAAAGGTCCATCTAAGGGTGGCATATTCCAAAAGTCTAACAGTGGATTGGCGAAAGGTCCATCTAAGGGTGGCATATTCCAAAAGTCCAACAGTGGATTGGAAAAAGTCCGTCTTCGGGTGGCACGAAGCTGCAAAGTCCACCAGTAGCGTGGCAGGCCAGTAGTCGTCTGGAATTGCATAAAAGACATTATTAAAGTCCACCAGTAGCGTGGCAAGCCAGTAGTCGTCTGGCGTCGTTCAAAAGACGTTATCAAAGTCCACCAGTAGTGTGGCAGGCCAGTAGTCGTCTGGAGTTGCATAAAAGACATTATTAAAGTCCACCAGTAGCGTGGCAGGCCAGTAGTCGTCTGGAGTTGCATAAAAGACATTATTAAAGTCCACCAGTAGCGTGGCAAGCCAGTAGTCGTCTGGCGTCGTTCAAAAGACGTTATCAAAGTCCACCAGTAGTGTGGCAGGCCAGTAGTCGTCTGGAATTGCATAAAAGACATTATTAAAGTCCACCAGCAGCGTGGCAAGCCAGTAGTCGTCTGGCGTCGTTCAAAAGACAGATCTCTCCGACGTTTCATCAAAGATTCAATCCAGCAGTCTCGTTGGGTTTATATCCCTTTTATTCTTCATCATCCAGAGCAAATTTTTGGTTATATTTGGTATTCAATCACTATATACCTTGAAAGTCCGAAAGCAATTGCTTTCAGGCATTCAGGTCTACAGCGCTTGAATAGGGGCAGCTGTAATACCCCAAAATTTGCTCTCCCCTTTTGGCATCATAGCATGGCATTATCATTTATCATATCATATCCATCTCATTAGCATTGCATTGCATTTAACATAGAAAAATGAAGCATGGCATCCTTCTTACCATCAGGGCATGTGGTCAGGTGGGAGATGGACAATCAAGAGATCATTCAAAGCACAAAAAGGTCAGTCAAGTTGCCTCAAGGCAAGCCAAGAAGCCTTTCATGTCTCATACTATCTCAATTGATCATCCACAACCTCAAGGATAAGAGATACAATGGGAGATTGAAGCATTACGTCTTTCACTGTGCAAGAGGTTCAAAAAATGAAGGAAAACCCTCAAAAGAGATAGCTCATTGATCCAAAATCATCCTCAAATGGCATATATCATCATCCTTTAAGAGGATACACAACATACTCTGAGGAATTTGAAATTGAAGACTGCACTTTTTCCTCCTAACCAGAAGGGGCTGAAATTAGGGTTTCCAATTAAATCAGGGTATCTCTGATTTTTTGGACAAAACTTGATGTCATGGTATTCCATATGTCCCTAAGTGTATGTATGTGGAAAATTACATCTCAATTGGTTCTAGAAGTGGTTCAATTGGAAGAAAGATCAAGAATCAGAGAAATTGGGGCAAAGTCAAATAATCAGAGGAAAAAGTCAACTCTTGGCTTTTTGAGGCCAAATTCATAAAATTCATGTTATATGTGTCCAATGTGCAAAATTTGGTCAAGAAACTCCAAAGGAATCATGAAAAATCAAGATGTGGAAAGTTGCCGTTTTTGGGTGAAGTAGGGTTACTAAAAATAGTAAGTTTTGGCCATTTTGCATCAGAGTTTGAGCCAAGGCCATTTAAAATTGGGGCATCAAATGAAAATTCCACTCAGCCACAACAAAAGGTCTTGCTTTAAGCTTCAAATCCATGTGTAGAACATCTCCATTGGATAAAAATTGAGTGAGATATGAGTGGCCAAAGTTTGAGCAAAGTAGGTTCAAAACTAGGTCATGACCAAGTATCTTCAGGTCACGCGCGTGTCATTTCTACAAACAGTTGGTGTGCCATATATTCGCCTATTTTTCTCATGGTTAAAGGCCTCAAATGAAAAACTTGTCAACATCAATATTGTTCCTTGCAATGCCCTCTTCAATGTTCATGTTGGGCAAAATTTCATCTGATCAAGTTATGATGGAGAAATAGTGGCCTCAAGTCATGGTAATCATGCTGAAAATCCAGGTGCCAAGATGCCTTGTCAACCAACCAGTTGCCACGCCCTTCTATCAGTTCCAAATGTGGATGTTATAAGTCATTTTGCAACTTATTTCAAGCCTCATTTCAATTCATTTTTCATACCAAACATGTTCTACTATGATCCCTCTTTCTAATGATCACAAAGCCTCATCAAATTATTCACAATACATGGAGAATTTCCTTCTCAAACTTGCTTGTTTTCATTGGTTCCAACTGTCATAAAATCAGAAAAAACAAGTGTTGTTGTTGTTGTTATTTCAAAGTGTATGCACATATCCCACACCTTATGACACTTTGCCTTTTCAGAACTAACATTGTCCTTGCTTGCACGTGCTGCTCAGGCTCATTACATGGAAGTGGAAAGAATGAAACTTGTAGAGCAAGTTTATGTTGCTGCAGCTCACACACGAGTTTACCACCACCACTGATCCTTTGTAATCCACCCTAGCTCGCCATAGATCATCATCACTATATCACAGCTCGTCCCCTAACTAACTTGACTCAGTTAGTTAGGATGGACTCACCTAAATCACTTCAACTCAGTTAACCAACTCAGGTTAACCATGGTTAGCTCACACTATAAATCAAATCCTCACTCTTAATTTTCATTTTCAGCTTCATTTTTTCACTCTCCCTCTCCAATACTTCAAACTTTTTCTCTCAATCTCTTTGTTTTCTCTCTGACTGCACTCCATTTTCACCATCTCCTTTCACATTTCGCCTCCATCATCTTCATTGTTTCATTCTGGATCAAGAATAAGAGCATACACATTCAAGTAATCAAGTTCAGTTCAAGAGATTGGAATTGTCAGTGTGATTCTCTGCACGATTTCAAGATTCTCAAGCCTTTATTTGGCCAAGAGTAGCTCAAAGAAGAAGCACGATTCTCTGGTTTTTTGTTTAACTCCATTTGCAGCATTTTCAGGTTTCATCATCTCAAACTTTTCTGGCATGATTTAGAGTTTGTTTAGCTTATTTTGTTGATATGAGCTCACTAGGAGCATTTGAACTCCCGCTAGTTGATAGAGCTTCTTAGAAGCTTAGATCCAAAAAATTAGGGCAATTTGTGTGTGCTTGTTTCTTGCTGTATGTGAATAGTTTGATGATTTCATTGGTGGATTTGGAACGTGTGTGACTTCCTCTTTATTTTGGTATAACATTTGTGAAATTCTGGAGAATTGGAGGTTGCAGACGGTGGTAGTTCGCCGGAGAAGGTGACTGGAGGTCCCTCTCCGGCCGGTGTTCTTGTGTTAGGGTTTTGTTCTCAGTTTGAACGTGGACCATTGGATGTTCACCATCGTGTGGCTTATGTGATGACAGCACATTAAAATTCATGTGCATGTCACGTGTGATTTTCTGAATTTATTTTTAAACATTGTGTGGTATGGTACATGGTAGTGTGTATGGACATTCAAGTGTGCGCGTTGATCTTAATTACTTTGACTATAGCTTGACTATGACTTGATCCAACGGCTTGTATGGTTTTGACTTGGTTTGACTGAATTCCATGATAGTTAGGGTGTTATGCGCACTTATTGGACCTAATCAGATTGCTACCCACACCCCCATGTTTTCAAGCCCAATTAATTTGAACTGCATGATTGCTATGTTCACACCTCCCCTTCCCTTTGCATTTCATTTTATTTTTCTATTTTTTATACACGTTTACTTTTTAATTTTTAAAAATATCAAACCTCATCATAAAATTCCACAAAAATTCATGAGCATCATTAAAACATTTAGAAAATTTTTCATGATTTTATTTTCTGATTTTATGACTTTTTTCCCCTTCTCCATAATTTTCTTTGAATTTCTTTGGTGTGTATTCTTAATATGGTACATGATATTGTTTAATTTTGTTCTTGACCATAAAAATTGTTTTGATGCTCTTCTTTTTGCATTGAGTCATTATCATCTTGAGGTATGTTAAGTGATTTTTATTTGATTTTTTAGGTCAGTTTTATGGCATGTTTGGTGTTCACTTTTGTGCTACTTTGTATGATATGTCTATGTGACCTAAGTGCATTGTTTGACATCATTTTGCCTTGGTTCTTTGCATGCTACTTTGATATGTGATTCATCTCTGATTAGTGAACTTCAATACCATGTTTTCATAATTTTCATGAGGCCATTTGATTTTTGTTTGACGCATTTCATTTAAAGCATTATAACATGTTATATCATTGTAATCTTTTGTGCATGTTTACATGTTTTCTTTTGTACATAATGGCATGATCATTTGCATATTTGGTGAACCATTCACTTGACATTATAGGTCATTGGTACATATTATATGTCATCCTTGCATGTTGACTTTCATTTAAACCTTGTGCACCTTTAACATGTGGTGTTTGTACTTGTGTTTTCTTTTGAACTTCCATTTCAATTCTACTTCTTCTATTACTTCTTAAATGCTTTGATGTGCCATGCATGAATACTTGTGAGATGTTTGTGAATCATTTTTCATTTCATTTCAATTCTGATCCATGGATTACATGTTCCATTTGTGCATATTTCTTCTTTTCTCTTTCATCTTTCATTCTTCCTTTTCTTATGATATCATGTTCTAATGTCATGGAGGATGTTTGTTGCCTATCCACTTGAGTTTGATTGATAATGATCATTTGTTTTCCATATGATGTACATTCTGGTTGTGGTTATAGGATTTGATTTCTCATTTAATTCTTTTGAGTTTTATGGTGCATTACATGTTCTTTTACTTCTTATACTTCTTATACATGTTTACTAACCATGTAGGGGCTTTGGTAAGTTTCAATTGAGTGTGGATAAGGAATCCACATTCAACTTCTATCCTTTCTCTTTTACAATTCCATTTTATGTTTTGTTAAGCACTTATGTGCTTTCTTTTAATAACTCATTACTTTCCCTTTTTGAATTACAATTCATCTTCTACTTTAGAAGTGAATTGTTTAATTCTTTCTTTCTTTAGACTTTAGGTTGAAACCTCACAAACCATTAGGATCACTCCCTTTAATCTTCAATTAGGATTGAGTCTTAGTCCATATAGGTTTTACCTTTTCTCCTCTCTTGAGTCTCTCTTCTCATCTCTCAAAGAAAATTCAAAACATATAATAAAGGTAGACACTTATTGCATTTAGGCCTTTCATATAAAGAAAAGATTATAAGGGGTCTTCTCTTGTAATCTTAGAATGTGTAGCATATAGCCCATCTTGGGTCAATGTGTTAAACATTTGATCTTGTATGAGGGACTTAAATGCAATACTTGTTGAAAGCATAAATAATAAAACACTTCTTCATTTCTTAATCAACAAAAACACTTAATAAACGCAAGTATGCTAGTGTGTTTGAACCTTGACAATTGAAACTAAGTGTGGGGGTCTTCTTCATATTTAGTGTACTTTCTTACTCATTCTATCTTGGAATGTGAGAAGGTACACATTCCAAGGACTAAGATTTGGATACACTATCATATGCAAATAAATAATAAAACACTTCTTTCTAAAAGACAAAAACAAGCAATAACGTCTTTCCTTCGGGAATTCTTTTCTCACCTCATTCACTCTTAGCATACGAACGCGCTTCTACTCGTTCTCTTGCAAGATGGTAACGCACTCGGACCAGCGAGCCTGCAACACCTGAGCTAGAACGTAAGCCGTTCTCTAAAAAACATAAACAATTCATCCCTAGTGAGGGGAACTACGTCGCTCTGATTCTCATGCTCCCGATGAGATACGTAGGCAGTGGGGTAGGGCCCATGCGAGCACTTCTTTTATTTTCCCTACATTTATCTCTCTTTCCTTTTCCATTCTTTCTCTTTTCTTTCTTTCAGTTCCTTTTCCAGTATTCTTTTCTTACACCCTTTGATCGAGACAAGCAAGCGTGGATCCCATCGGGTACGATGGACGCATGGGGGTGCTAATACCTTCCTCACGCGTAACCGACTCCCGAACCCATTTCTCTTGGTCGCGAGACCATGCTCTTTCCTTTCCCTCAGGTTTACGCGGTGTTTCCTTTCCCTCTCTTGGGATAAATACACATTGCTGGCGACTCTGTTCGGTGCCACTATCGCGTTTGTACTTGGATGAAAATCCCGGGAGCGACAGCTGGCGACTCTGCTGGGGATCGAACCCAGAATCTCTGGTTTCCTTAGCGAGTCAATCCTAGCGCTTGTTTGTTTTTTCATTGGGTGTTTACTGTTGTGCTATATGTTGCTGTTTATTTATTTTACTGCATTTACTGCATTTTAGCATTACATATCATATATTATATTGTGTTGCACTGCTTTGTCTGTTTGGCGGGATGGGATTTCTGAGAGATAAGCCCATTACACAGGCTTGAGTATACACTTAGAATTAGAGTGGAGAGTAGTGGGACCTACGTGCCGTTTGGAGTGCGTTGGGTGTTCACGAAATTCACAGCTAGACGAGGCTATCTTGGGACACGTCGTGGCATGCGCATCTTGCGTATTCCAGGATGTAGATCTAGAGAGCTGTCGACTCTAGTGACCGATCATGAGGACCTTAGTGGAAACATCCTTCTTTAGCGGTGACAATGGCAGACCACATTCTGTGGCAAACCCATTCGCACCCGAGGGCCCACTTTGGAACTTGCATAGGATGACTTTTATTTTTTTTCTAAGGGGAGTCTGTGGACGACCTCTTTGATTGGCATAGCATTGTATCCTACGGGCTGAATGTGCTATTGCTTCTCAAACCTCCGAAGCTGACAAGCCTTATTTTCTAAGAACCACATGTGAGCATGGGCGGGATGTTTACAGGTTTGCAGGAAACCCAGCCTCCTACCTACCTTACTTGTGATTCTATGAGGATTTCAGACATTGTATCCTATGATAGTGATTTGAGTGTTCATTTCAGATATTGCCAGATTCAGTACAGAGACACGGTGCACACAGTTCAATACAGACGCCGACACTTGATTACCTGATCACATGCCCTTTTGCATTGCATTATCATATCATAACAGTTATGTTTGTCATTTTCAGGTGCATAATACATTTCTGATTCCAATCCATGGGTTCAACAGAGATCTTTGCCGAGAGAAAGAACAATGTGTCTTACAAGTTTCCAGATCCTGTCTTGGATTCATTGCTCAAAGTTATAGATATGGTTGGTCCGGGTATTCTTGATAGGTTTCAGAAGAGCTACGGGAATTTGGTTGGGATGGTCCGTACAATCACCAAGTATGAACATGATGCTTTGCACACTCTGCTGCAGTTCTACGAGCCTTCGTTGAGGTGCTTTCTTTTTTCAGATTACGTTTTGATGCCAACACTGGAAGAATTCTCATTTATTTTGGGAATTCCGATCACGTCGGCAATACCATTCTTCTCTGGTAGTTCTCCCAGCGTAAAAGAAATTGCTGCTGCTTTACAAATGGATCAGGCAGTGATAAAGAGTGGTGTGAGCAGTAAAAATGGAGTTAGCGGATTTCATTTAGAATTTCTGTCTGGACAGGCCCAAGAGGCTGCAAGTGCTAAAAATTGGACGGTTTACAATTCCATTCTGGCTCTCTGCATATATGGCCTAGTTTTCTTTCCCAATCAGCAAGACTTTGTGGATATGCAAGCGACAAGAGTTTTCGTTCTTAAAAATCCAGTCCCTACTTTGTTAGGAGATTTTTATCATTCCGTGCACTATAAGAATGAGAAAAGGAGGGGAGGATCTGTTAGTTATTGTACTCCACTGCTGAGTCATTGGTTTTTCAAACATTTGCCTCAGACAGGTGCCTTTGTGGAAACCAAAGATGTGGCGAAATGGTCTAAACGATTGATGAGTTTAACTGCTGATAACATTGTATGGTTTGACCACCGGTTATTGAGAACAGAGCTTGTCACAAGATGCGGAAATTTTCCAAATGTGCCTTTGATTGGCAGAAAAGGAGGGATCAATTATAATCCAGTTTTGGCCATCCGACAGTTTGGGTATGCTTCCAGGGATCCTCCTACAGAGCAAGATGTGGAAGAATCTTTATTTTTTACAGGAACTAAAGATGCGAAGGTGGTAGAAGTAGTGAATGCTTGGAAAGATAAGCACAAAATTGGAAAAGCAGTTTTTGGAAAAGGAGATTGTAGATCTTATCCTGAATATGACAGGTGGATTGAGACGAAAGTAAAGGAATTGCTTTTACCCTTTTCAAGGGGACCTCTTTTATGTTCAGTACAGCCAGAACAACCCACTATGGTGGCTATTGAAGAATGTGAGAAGTGGAAGAAAATGGTCAGAGAGTTGCAGATAGAGAATTCTGGAATGAGCAGATGTCTTCAGAAAGCTCTAGCTGACAAAAAAGAGTTGGAAAAGAGAGCCTTGAAAGCGGAAAAAACCTTGGCTGACAAAGAGGAAGATTTTGATGACCGAGCTCGGTACTTTCGGAAACTTACTTTGGGAGCAGATGACACTAGTCAGACACACAAGATTACAAAACAGGCTTTAGCCCGAAGCAAGGATTCATTAGCTCAACTTCGTCAAGCTTGGGATGAAGTCAGAATTGAAAATGCCGAGTTAAAGGATCAGTCGAAGACTAAAGACGAGGAGCTTAAAAAGGCACATGAGCAGAGGAGAAAGTATCGGGAAAGTCTCGATAAAAGTCAAGAACAGTTAGAAGAAGTTAGAAGCCAGTTGAAGAATACCAAGAAAGAGCTTGAAGAAACCATGATAGAAAGAGAGATACTCAAGACGCAAGCTGGCGTAAAGAGACACAAAGGAGTGCATGATGACGAAGCTCTTATGCTGCATATGGGTTCTTTAACTGAAGCTCTTGAGAAAAGGGATGTCTTGATCAAAGAAATGATTGAAAAGTCGAATCACCAGCGTACCCGTATACTTTTTGAGGAGATCAAATACTCAAGTGATAAGCTGAAGGATGTGGAATTGTCAGATTGATGTTCTTTTCCCTGTATTTTGTTGTTAATGGCTACCATCAGGCTTGTTGATGGATCCATTTTTCCTTGTGTCGCATTTGCGGTTGAACCTTTCTTAAATGTACTTGAATACTTCGTTGAATGAGTATGAGCAGTTTTATTCAGAATTATTCCTTATCAGATAGTTGCACACAAGCACATGACCACGACACGTCTCTCTATATCACGATTTCTGGTCTTCAGATTTCTGTGGTTGGATTGGAATCAGGGTGTAAAGCACTTTGGAAATGATAAGCATAACATTGCATGGCATTGCATAACATTCTGCATTTATGTTACTTGCTTTTCAGGTACTCGTTGCAGGGACTCTAACCTTTATTTGGTTTCAGGCAGTATAGCGGAGAGTCATATTCACCGATATTCGACGCGAAGAAATCAAGTAAGAATCATGGATCAGGTGCAAAGTGATTTGGCCGAAATGAGGGCGCGTATGGACCAGTTCATGACCCTCATGACTGGCATGGCGCAAAATCAGGAGAGATTGAGGCTTCTGGTCGAGCGTCCAGACAATGGGCCCGAAGGTGATCAGCATGACAATTCACAGGGACATGGCATCCCTCCGCCCGGTGGCAACCCTCCTCCTGGTGGTAACAATCGGGGTAATGGAAATGGTAGGCATGCTGGTGTTACTCTTGAAGATACTCTGGAAGACCAATTTACTCTATTAGATGCTGATGTGGGTAATCAAGGTGATCGAAGGTATGAGGAGTTAGCAGAAAAGATCAGGGCCATAGAATGCAAGAACTCTATGGGTATTGATGTTACCAGCTTGGGGCTGGTCTCAGGAGTCAGAATTCCCCCTAAATTCAAGCCTCCCACTTTTGATAAGTATCACGGCAATGCGTGTCCCCAAACGCATCTTCAAGCTTACTTTGGGAAGATTTCAGCCCATACGGATGACGAGAAGCTATGGATGCACTATTTTCAGGACAGTCTGGCTGGGGCGTCCTTGACCTGGTATATGAAGTTGAATAGAGCTGCTGTGAAGAATTGGAAAGATCTGGCAGAAGCGTTCCTGAAGCAATACCAGTATAATATTGACATGGCGCCCAACCGCACTCAATTGCAGGGGTTGTCACAAAATGCCAAGGAGAGTTTCAAAGAATATGCACAGAGGTGGAGGGAAATGGCTGCCCAGGTTCAACCTCCCTTGTCAGACAGAGAAATGGCAGATATGTTCATGGGCACCTTACAAGGGGCCTATCTTGATAGATTAGCTGCTTGTCCGTCAACTGGATTTGCTGATATTGTGATTGCGGGAGAAAGAATAGAAAGTCTGTTAAAGCTTGGAAAGATCCAGGATGTGAGTGGGGCTGGCTCTTCGGGGACGAAGAAACCGTTTGCTAGTAACCAGAAAAGAAGAGAAGGTGATACGAATGCTGTGTTTAGAGGACGAGGCAGAGGGCGTTCTCAAGCTTATTATCAGGTAGATGCCGTAACAATCCCCACACCGTCTGTTCAGAAACAACAACCCCAACAACAAGTTCAATAGCAACAACCTTTTTTTCAGCAAAGATCTAGGCAGAGGGATCGTAAGATGGATCCTCTCCCTATGACTTATGCCGCGCTGTTGCCCCGGCTACTCGAGTTAAAGTTGGTAGAACTCCGTACTATGAAAGCTCCGGTTGCTGGAAACCTGCCACCTAACTTCGATGCTAATGCTCGTTGTGAGTTCCACTCAGGTGCTCAGGGGCACTCCATTGAAAAATGCTGGGCTTTCCATCATAAAGTACAAGATTTGATTGATGCTAAAGCCATCAATTTCTCTCCCGCTCCTAATATTACTCAGCATCCCATGCCTGATCATAGTGCAGCAAATGTGTACGCTATTGAAGATGGGAGGAGATTGAATCTGGTGACAGATATCCATCAAGTGAAAACTTCTTTGTTGGTTGTAAAAGATCGTTTATTGAAGGGACAGGTGTTCCCGGGCTGTAATCAAGATTGCTCTGAGTGTATGAATCAGGAGAACGGCTGTGATAAGTTGAAGATGGGTTTACAGAATCTGATCGATGAAGGATGTCTACAGTTCGACAGAGTCGTGAAAGACACTGATGAGATATCAACCGTGACCATCTATTACACTCCCGCTGAGATTCAAATGTCGGTCAATGAAGTTCCCGTGGCGAGTGTTGCGCCAGAAAGGCCCAGTCCTGTCACTATCACGGTGCCAGGACCAATTCCGTTCACGTCTACGAAGGCTATCCCATGGCACTATGGGGCAGATGTATATTACAAAGGTAAAAAGCAGGAAGTTGAGTCGTCAGTCAGCCCAAATATTGATAACGTAGGGGGTGTAGGGGGTTTTACAAGGAGTGGAAGGTTGTTCGCTCCCCAAACCTTGAGAAGTGATAAAGAGGCAGAAGCCGCAGCAAAGGCTAAAGGTAAACAGGTGGTTGAAAATGCGCCTACACCTGAAGCAGAGACAAAGATTACTTTTGATAAGGAAATGGAAGAATTTATGAAGATAATCAAGAAAAGCGATTATAAGATTGTGGACCAACTGAATCAGACCCCTTCAAAGATTTCAATCTTGTCACTATTGATGTGCTCTGATGCGCACCGGCAGGCGTTGTTGAAAGTATTGAAGAGTGCATACGTGCCACAAGAAATTACTGTTAATCAGCTCGAGGGCGTAATCTCCAATGTTAATGTTAGCCATGGCTTGGGCTTTACAAGTAGAGATTTGACTGTTGAAGGAAGAAACCATAATAAGGCTTTGCATATCACGATGGAGTGTAAGGGCGCAGTGTTATCTCATGTACTGGTAGACACTGGTTCATCACTCAATGTCTTGCCCAAGAAGGCATTAATGAAGCTGGAAGTTGATGGTTTGATCTTAAGGCCTAGTGAATTGGTGGTCAGAGCATTCGATGGAACTAGACGATCTGTGTTTGGTGAGGTGGAATTGCCCGTACAAATTGGACCACAGGTATTCAAATCCACGTTCCATGTAATGGACATACAACCTGCATATAGCTGCCTATTGGGGCGCCCTTGGATTCACGGAGCCGGGGCTGTTACTTCTACTCTACATCAAAAGCTGAAGTATGAGTTTGAAGGGCAGGTTGTGACGGTGTGTGGGGAAGAAGACATCTTTGTGAGTCACTTGTCCACGTTCAAGTACATTGAAATGGATGGGGAAATTCATGAGATGTTGTGCCAATCATTTGAAGCAGTCAATATTGACGATGCACCTGAGTCTTCTTCTGTACTAGTTGGGGCCGGTACCTCCATTTCATCTTACAAACAAGCTGTCGAAGTCGTCAGGGCAGGCAACGCCCAAGGTTGGGGCAGGTTGATAGAGACCCCAATGAAGGAAGACAAATTTGGTATTGGTTATCATCCCTCTACAACTTCAGATGCGGGGAGCAGGGGACCCATTACTTTCAATAGTGGGGGAATTATCTACACGGACCAGTCTTGTGCAGCCACAGAGGATAGTGTTGACAGTAATTGTGACCTGGACAACTGGGTACGCCCTCATGCTCCGGGACAACAAGTGCAAAACTGGTCCGTTGAAGAAGTCATCCGGGTTACTCTTCAGACAGAGTAATTTTTCTTTATTTTTTTTCTAACCATAATGCATGTCAAAATCTTGCGCTCTGCCCAAGGCGTACAGATTCATTTGTAGGGCCACCATGGTTGCATTTGCAATGTTTAATCATTAATAAAGGACGTTTTGCAATCAAATTTTGTTCTCTGTCTTTCAGTTTTTATTTTTTGCACAAAAAATAAAATGGCAATGTTTCATTTTCTTTTGTTTTGCTTAAAATAAATTCTAAAATAAGGCATGAACCCGTTCATGCAGACTTGATCCTCCGGATACTACTGATAACGATTTTGATATGACTATGTATGACTTTGACAATCCGATTTATCAAGCTGAAGAAAGGGATGAGAAAGATTGTGAACTCTCTGAAGAACTGGCCAGATTGTTGAAACAAGAGGAAAGGGTCATCCAGCCTCACCAGGAGACTGTAGAAATCATCAATATTGGTACCAAGGACGCCAAGAAAGAGATCAGGATTGGTGCCAGCTTGCAAGCAGATGTGAAGCAAACTTTGACGGAAATGTTGCGCGAGTATGTTGACATCTTCGCCTGGTCGTATCAAGACATGCCGGGGTTGGATACGGATATTGTCGTGCACAGGCTGCCATTAAGAGAAGAATGTCCGCCAGTCAAGCAGAAACTTCGTCGGACTCACCCCGACATGGCTTTAAAGATTAAGGAGGAAGTCCAGAAGCAGTGGGATGCTGGTTTTCTTGCTGTGACAAAGTATCCTCCATGGGTAGCTAACATCGTGCCAGTACCGAAGAAAGATGGAAAAGTGAGAATGTGTGTGGATTATCGAGATCTTAATAAAGCTAGCCCGAAAGATGATTTTCCACTACCTCATATTGATGTGCTGGTCGATAATACAGCTCAGTTTTCAGTGTTCTCTTTTATGGACGGTTTCTCCGGGTACAACCAGATCAAGATGGCACCTGAAGATATGGAGAAGACCACGTTCATTACTCCGTGGGGTACATATTGTTATAAAGTAATGCCTTTCGGGTTGAAAAACGCAGGGGCAACATACCAGCGGGCGATGGTGACATTGTTTCATGACTTGATTCATAAGGAGATCGAATGTTATGTAGATGATATGATTGCCAAGTCGAGAACAGAAGAGGAACATCTGATTAACCTGAAAAAGCTATTTGAAAGGTTGAGAAAGTTCCGTCTAAGATTAAATCCAAACAAGTGCACGTTTGGGGTACGTTCTGGAAAGTTACTGGGTTTCATTGTGAGCGAAAGAGGAATCGAGGTTGATCCTGCCAAGGTGAAAGCAATACAAGAAATGCCTGAACCGAGAACAGAAAAAGAGGTTCGTGGTTTCTTGGGTAGATTGAACTACATTGCAAGGTTCATATCTCACCTAACAGCCACGTGTGAGCCAATATTTAAATTGTTAAGGAAAGATCAAACGGTCAGGTGGAATGATGATTGCCAATTGGCATTCGATAAGATAAAAGAATACTTGCAGGAACCTCCGATTCTAATGCCTCCAGTTGAAGGGAGACCGCTGATAATGTATCTGACAGTGCTTGAAGGTTCCATGGGTTGTGTTCTCGGTCAACATGACGAGACAGGTAGGAAGGAGCATGCTATCTACTACCTGAGCAAAAAGTTCAATGATTGTGAGTCCCGATACTCGATGCTTGAAAAGACATGTTGTGCGCTTGCATGGGCCACTAAGCGATTGAGGCAATATATGGTTAGGCACACAACCTTGTTGATTTCAAAAATGGATCCTATCAAGTACATTTTCGAGAAACCAGCATTGACAGGCAGAGTTGCACGGTGGCAAATGGTCTTGACAGAGTATGACATTCAGTACACTTCACAAAAGGCCATCAAAGGAAGTATCTTGTCCGACTATCTTGCGCAACAGCCGATTGATGATTACCAACCCATGAAGTTTGACTTCCCTGATGAGGACATCATGTTTCTCAAAGCTAAAGACTGCGAGGAACCACTTCCGGAGGAGGGGCCAGACCCTGAATCCAAATGGAGTCTGATGTTTGATGGGGCTGTCAATATGAATGGGTGCGGAGTTGGAGCAGTTCTTATCACGCCGGAAGGTGTTCATATGCCTTTCACTGCCCGAATAACTTTCGGATGCACCAACAATGAAGCAGAGTACGAAGCTTGTATAATGGGGATCGAGGAGGCGGTTAATCTACGGATTAAGACCCTTGATATATTTGGTGATTCAGCTTTGGTAATCAATCAAGTGAAGGGAAGTTGGTACATGCACCAAGCAAATCTAGTGCCGTATAGAGATTATACAAGGAGATTGCTGACGTTTTTCACAACAGTGAAACTGTACCACATTCCTCGAGATGAGAATAGGTTCGCTGATGCCTTGGCCACTTTGTCTTCCATGATCAAAGTGCAAGGATGGAACCATGTACCTAAGATTGAGGTATCCCGCCTTGACAGACCAGCATTTGTGTTTGCGGTCGATGCAACGTCTAATGACAAGCCATGGTTTCATGACATTAAGTGTTTCTTGAAAAGTCAAGAGTACCCGTCCGGGGCATCGTCCAAAGACAGGAAGACGTTGAGAAGGTTAGTTGGTAGTTTCTTCTTGAATAAAGATGGCGTGCTGTATAAAAGAAATTTTGACACGGTCCTGCTTAGATGTGTGGATAGACATGAAGCAGACTTGTTGATGATTGAAGTGCACGAAGGCTCTTTCGGTACCCATGCTGAAGGGCATGCAATGGCTAAAAAGTTGTTAAGGTAGGGATATTATTGGTTGACTATGGAGTCAGATTGTTGCAAATATGCCCGCAAATGCCATAAATGCCAGATCTATGCAGATAAAGTGCATGTACCTCCAAATCCGTTGAGTATCATGTCGTCGCCTTGGCCGTTTGCCATGTGGGGCATTGATATGATTGGAAAGATTGAGCCTACAGCTTCTAATGGTCATCGTTTCATCTTGGTGGCAATTGATTATTTCACCAAATGGGTTGAAGCTGCATCCTATGCCAATGTTACAAAACAAGTGGTAGCTCGTTTCTTAAAACGGGATATCATTTGCCGATATGGAGTTCCCGAAAGAATCATTACTGATAATGGTTCTAATTTGAATAATAAGATGATGGCTGAGTTATGCCGGGACTTCAAAATCGAACATCACAATTCTTCTCCGTACCGCCCAAAGATGAATGGCGCGGTCGAAGCGGCCAACAAAAATATCAAGAAGATTGTGCAGAAGATGGTTGTCACGTACAAAGATTGGCATGAGATGTTACCATTTGCTTTGCATGGGTATCGAACGTCGGTACGCACGTCCACTGGGGCAACCCCATTCTCACTTGTATATGGTATGGAGGCAGTACTACCAGTTGAAGTGGAGATTCCGTCCCTCAGAGTCATGATGGATGTTAAGCTAGATGAGGCTGAATGGGTACGAGCCAGATTTGATCAGTTGAGCCTTATTGAGGAAAAGCGATTGGCGGCTGTATGCCATGGGCAACTATATCAGCGCAGAATGAAGCAGGCATTTGACCAGAAGGTGCGTCCTCGGGTTTACAAAGTCGGAGATGTGGTACTCAAAAGGATCATTCCTCCCAATACAGATCACAGGGGCAAATGGACTCCTAATTATGAAGGTCCATTCGCGGTTAAAAAGGTCTTTTCGGGCGGAGCTTTATTGCTTACAACCATGGATGGCGAAGACTTTTCATCCCCTGTCAACTCGGACGTAGTCAAAAAATACTTCGCATGAATAGACTCGCTGGATAATAAAAATAAAAATCCAGGCAAAAAAGGGCATCCCGGCGAACCAAAAACAGAATAAGGTTCGGGCAAAAATTAGGGATATAATTGAAAAAATTGTACACCTGGTAAGTTGAAAACCCGAAAGGGCAACTTAGGCAAAAAAGGGTATCCTGTTGGATCGAAAACCTGAAAGGGCGGTCCACACAAAAGAGGGATTTAAGCGAATGACTACGGTCTGAGTTATCTGTACCCCATTGCCGTTTGAACAACTGACGTTCTGAAAGATAGGGATCGGTCTGATCGTTCCTCAGAAGGCAAGGTCGGGGAGTTTTGAAGACATACTGGTCATAACAGAATGGAAACTCAGTGGAATTCCGTTTTCACATTGCCATTAGGATAGTTTCTTTTCTCAATTTTCAGTGATCACCTCTTTCCAGGGATTGCTTCCAGATGTAATTGCCTATTCTGGGCTCTCAGTCAATAAATTGAATTTTAATAAAAAGCTTTCTATTTTTGTTTTATTGCTTTGTTTGCAAAAACGTCCTAATTTTTGATAAAACATTGCATTTGAAAACATGGCAGCCTTGCAATAACATGCGCAGAAAAAACATTTGAAATTACTTCGAATGTTGAATACTCCCGGATGGTGGATTCTAGCCACGCAATATTCGGGGCATGTGGGCATATTATTTTGTTGCAGGTAGCAGGTGCAGATGATTTTAAGCACAAGACCAGCAATAAATCACCCCACGCAAAGGACTGGGGCAATTACGGGTTCCCCAAAAGAGTGGTCTCGTCGACACCGAAACTGATGGTCATTATCCCCAGCGAAGTCACAAGAGTTTGAAGAGGCTAAATCTTCTGTAAAATCCTCTTATGACATCCTCTTCGGGGACGAATTATTGTTTTGTCCAAGCATGGGGCATGATTGTTTCCCCAGCATGAAGTGTTGATCATCCCCAGTAGAGTTTGAGGACAGTTGGTCTTCTGTAAAATCCTCTCAAAAGGCATTCCCCAACACGAGACGCTTTAAAGCAGTTTTCCCCAGCAGAGTTTGTTATAAACTCGTCATCCCCAACGGAATTGTCTAAAGGAAAGCTCGCCTAACATGGGGCATTATAGTACTTATCCTAAGCTCGACAGTCATATTCCTCAGCAGACTACCGTGGATTTGCTTTGGGTTTCCCCAGCAGATCTCTAAGGACTCTTTCCCAACAAGTTGCAGTGGAATGGTATAACCAGGTTTTGTATGTCCCCGGCAGAGTAACCCTGATTCCCCGGCAAGATCGTACCTCTGGTCATTGTATTCCCCACAGAGGTCAGCATCGAATCTTGTCAGTAATACTCCCCAGCTGAGTTGTTGTTCTCCCCGCAGAGGTTTATAAGATCGGTAGAATCTATTCCTCAACAAGGATGGCACAGTCTTTCCCCAGCCGGGTCAGAAGGTTGATAACCCCTACAAAGGGTCTTGGATTGGATAGATCCTCAAGCAGAGTTTTTATGACTCTTCCTCCCTAGCAAGACGCCATGCAAAGAAATTCTCATCCCCAGCGGAATCACTGTGACCAGAATTCATTCCCCCAGCAGATGAAGTGATTCCTGGTAGATTTATTATTCTTCAAGTCCAATTTATTTTTGGCGAACTTGACAATTCGAAGCAGACGGATTGTTCATTTATTCTCCCACAGAGATACTATCCTCTCAGGAATCTCTAAAGTCAAGTCATTGATCATTGTTCCTCAGCAAAGCCGACAGAGATATCTGACACGGATGCAGAGTGTAATCCGTTATTGGAATATTTCAAAAGTCCAATAGTGGATTGGCAAAAGTCCGTCTTCGGGTGGCAAAAGTCCAACAGTGGATTGGCAAAAGTCAGTCTTCGGGTGGCAAAAGTCCAACAGTGGATTGGCAAAAGTCCATCTTCGGGTGGCAAAGCAGCTAAAAGTCCAACAGTAGATTGGCAAAAGTCCGTCTTCGGGTGGCAAAAGTCCAACAGTGGATTGGCGAAAGGTCCATCTAAGGGTGGCATATTCCAAAAGTCTAACAGTGGATTGGCGAAAGGTCCATCTAAGGGTGGCATATTCCAAAAGTCCAACAGTGGATTGGAAAAAGTCCGTCTTCGGGTGGCACGGAGCTGCAAAGTCCACCAGTAGCGTGGCAGGCCAGTAGTCGTCTGGAATTGCATAAAAGACATTATTAAAGTCCACCAGTAGCGTGGCAAGCCAGTAGTCGTCTGGCGTCGTTCAAAAGACGTTATCAAAGTCCACCAGTAGTGTGGCAGGCCAGTAGTCGTCTGGAGTTGCATAAAAGACATTATTAAAGTCCACCAGTAGCGTGGCAGGCCAGTAGTCGTCTGGAGTTGCATAAAAGACATTATTAAAGTCCACCAGTAGCGTGGCAAGCCAGTAGTCGTCTGGCGTCGTTCAAAAGACGTTATCAAAGTCCACCAGTAGTGTGGCAGGCCAGTAGTCGTCTGGAATTGCATAAAAGACATTATTAAAGTCCACCAGCAGCGTGGCAAGCCAGTAGTCGTCTGGCGTCGTTCAAAAGACAGATCTCTCCGACGTTTCATCGAAGATTCAATCCAGCAGTCTCGTTGGGTTTATATCCCTTTTATTCTTCATCATCCAGAGCAAATTTTTGGTTATATTTGGTATTCAATCACTATATACCTTGAAAGTCCGAAAGCAATTGCTTTCAGGCATTCAGGTCTACAGCGCTTGAATAGGGGCAGCTGTAATACCCCAAAATTTGCTCTCCCCTTTTGGCATCATAGCATGGCATTATCATTTATCATATCATATCCATCTCATTAGCATTGCATTGCATTTAACATAGAAAAATGAAGCATGGCATCCTTCTTACCATCAGGGCATGTGGTCAGGTGGGAGATGGACAATCAAGAGATCATTCAAAGCACAAAAAGGTCAGTCAAGTTGTCTCAAGGCAAGCCAAGAAGCCTTTCATGTCTCATACTATCTCAATTGATCATCCACAACCTCAAGGATAAGAGATATAATGGGAGATTGAAGCATTACGTCTTTCACTGTGCAAGAGGTTCAAAAAATGAAGGAAAACCCTCAAAAGAGATAGCTCATTGATCCAAAATCATCCTCAAATGGCATATATCATCATCCTTTAAGAGGATACACAACATACTCTGAGGAATTTGAAATTGAAGACTGCACTTTTTCCTCCTAACCAGAAGGGGCTGAAATTAGGGTTTCCAATTAAATCAGGGTATCTCTGATTTTTTGGACAAAACTTGATGTCATGGTATTCCATATGTCCCTAAGTGTATGTATGTGGAAAATTACATCTCAATTGGTTCTAGAAGTGGTTCAATTGGAAGAAAGATCAAGAATCAGAGAAATTGGGGCAAAGTCAAATAATCAGAGGAAAAAGTCAACTCTTGGCTTTTTGAGGCCAAATTCATAAAATTCATGTTATATGTGTCCAATGTGCAAAATTTGGTCAAGAAACTCCAAAGGAATCATGAAAAATCAAGATGTGGAAAGTTGCCATTTTTGGGTGAAGTAGGGTTACTAAAAATAGTAAGTTTTGGCCATTTTGCATCAGAGTTTGAGCCAAGGCCATTTAAAATTGGGGCATCAAATGAAAATTCCACTCAGCCACAACAAAAGGTCTTGCTTTAAGCTTCAAATCCATGTGTAGAACATCTCCATTGGATAAAAATTGAGTGAGATACGAGTGGCCAAAGTTTGAGCAAAGTAGGTTCAAAACTAGGTCATGACCAAGTATCTTCAGGTCACGCGCGTGTCATTTCTACAAACAGTTGGTGTGCCATATATTCGCCTATTTTTCTCATGGTTAAAGGCCTCAAATGAAAAACTTGTCAACATCAATATTGTTCCTTGCAATGCCCTCTTCAATGTTCATGTTGGGCAAAATTCATCTGATCAAGTTATGATGGAGAAATAGTGGCCTCAAGTCATGGTAATCATGCTGAAAATCCAGGTGCCAAGATGCCTTGTCAACCAACCAGTTGCCACGCCCTTCTATCAGTTCCAAATGTGGATGTTATAAGTCATTTTGCAACTTATTTCAAGCCTCATTTCAATTCATTTTTCATACCAAACATGTTCTACTATGATCCCTCTTTCTAATGATCACAAAGCCTCATCAAATTATTCACAATACATGGAGAATTTCCTTCTCAAACTTGCTTGTTTTCATTGGTTCCAACTGTCATAAAATCAGAAAAAACAAGTGTTGTTGTTGTTGTTATTTCAAAGTGTATGCACATATCCCACACCTTATGACACTTTGCCTTTTCAGAACTAACATTGTCCTTGCTTGCACGTGCTGCTCAGGCTCATTACATGGAAGTGGAAAGAATGAAACTTGTAGAGCAAGTTTATGTTGCTGCAGCTCACACACGAGTTTACCACCACCACTGATCCTTTGTAATCCACCCTAGCTCGCCATAGATCATCATCACTATATCACAGCTCGTCCCCTAACTAACTTGACTCAGTTAGTTAGGATGGACTCACCTAAATCACTTCAACTCAGTTAACCAACTCAGGTTAACCATGGTTAGCTCACACTATAAATCAAATCCTCACTCTCAATTTTCATTTTCAGCTTCATTTTTTCACTCTCCCTCTCCAATACTTCAAACTTTTTCTCTCAATCTCTTTGTTTTCTCTCTGACTGCACTCCATTTTCACCATCTCCTTTCACATTTCGCCTCCATCATCTTCATTGTTTCATTCTGGATCAAGAATAAGAGCATACACATCCAAGTAATCAAGTTCAGTTTCAAGAGATTGGAATTGTCAGTGTGATTCTCTGCACGATTTCAAGATTCTCAAGCCTTTATTTGGCCAAGAGTAGCTCAAAGAAGAAGCACGATTCTCTGGTTTTTTGTTTAACTCCAGTTTGCAGCATTTTCAGGTTTCATCATCTCAAACTTTTCTGGCATGATTTAGAGTTTGTTTAGCTTATTTTGTTGATATGAGCTCACTAGGAGCATTTGAACTCCGGCTAGTTGATAGAGCTTCTTAGAAGCTTAGATCCAAAAAATTAGGGCAATTTGTGTGTGCTTGTTTCTTGCTGTATGTGAATAGTTTGATGATTTCATTGGTGGATTTGGAATGTGTGTGACTTCCTCTTCATTTTGGTATAACATTTGTGAAATTCTGGAGAATTGGAGGTTGCAGACGGTGGTAGTTCGCCGGAGAAGGTGACCGGAGGTCCCTCTCCGGCCGGTGTTCTTGTGTTAGGGTTTTGTTCTCAGTTTGAACGTGGACCATTGGATGTTCACCATCGTGTGGCTTATGTGATGACAGCACATTAAAATTCATGTGCATGTCACGTGTGATTTTCTGAATTTATTTTTAAACATTGTGTGGTATGGTACATGGTAGTGTGTATGGACATTCAAGTGTGCGCGTTGATCTTAATTACTTTGACTATAGCTTGACTATGACTTGATCCAACGGCTTGTATGGTTTTGACTTGGTTTGACTGAATTCCATGATAGTTAGGGTGTTATGCGCACTTATTGGACCTAATCAGATTGCTATCCACACCCCCATGTTTTCAAGCCCAATTAATTTGAACTGCATGATTGCTATGTTCACACCTCCCCTTCCCTTTGCATTTCATTTTATTTTTCTATTTTTTATACACGTTTACTTTTTAATTTTTAAAAATATCAAACCTCATCATAAAATTCCACAAAAATTCATGAGAATCATTAAAACATTTAGAAAATTTTTCATGATTTTATTTTCTGATTTTATGACCTTTTTGCCCCTGCTCCATAATTTTCTTTGAATTTCTTTGGTGTGTATTCTTAATATGGTACATGATATTGTTTAATTTTGTTCTTGACCATAAAAATTGTTTTGATGCTCTTCTTTTTGCATTGAGTCATTATCATCTTGAGGTATGTTAAGTGATTTTTATTTGATTTTTTAGGTCAGTTTTATGGCATGTTTGGTGTTCACTTTTGTGCTACTTTGTATGATATGTCTATGTGACCTAAGTGCATTGTTTGACATCATTTTGCCTTGGTTCTTTGCATGCTACTTTGATATGTGATTCATCTCTGATTAGTGAACTTCAATACCATGTTTTCATAATTTTCATGAGGCCATTTGATTTTTGTTTGACGCATTTCATTTAAAGCATTATAACATGTTATATCATTGTAATCTTTTGTGCATGTTTACATGTTTTCTTTTGTACATAATGGCATGATCATTTGCATATTTGGTGAACCATTCACTTGACATTATAGGTCATTGGTACATATTATATGTCATCCTTGCATGTTGACTTTCATTTAAACCTTGTGCACCTTTAACATGTGGTGTTTGTACTTGTGTTTTCTTTTGAACTTCCATTTCAATTCTACTTCTTCTATTACTTCTTAAATGCTTTGATGTGCCATGCATGAATACTTGTGAGATGTTTGTGAATCATTTTTCATTTCATTTCAATTCTGATCCATGGATTACATGTTCCATTTGTGCATATTTCTTCTTTTCTCTTTCATCTTTCATTCTTCCTTTTCTTATGATATCATGTTCTAATGTCATGGAGGATGTTTGTTGCCTATCCACTTGAGTTTGATTGATAATGATCATTTGTTTTCCATATGATGTACATTCTGGTTGTGGTTATAGGATTTGATTTCTCATTTAATTCTTTTGAGTTTTATGGTGCATTACATGTTCTTTTACTTCTTATACTTCTTATACATGTTTACTAACCATGTAGGGGCTTTGGTAAGTTTCAATTGAGTGTGGATAAGGAATCCACATTCAACTTCTATCCTTTCTCTTTTACAATTCCATTTTATGTTTTGTTAAGCACTTATGTGCTTTCTTTTAATAACTCATTACTTTCCCTTTTTGAATTACAATTCATCTTCTACTTTAGAAGTGAATTGTTTAATTCTTTCTTTCTTTAGACTTTAGGTTGAAACCTCACAAACCATTAGGATCACTCCCTTTAATCTTCAATTAGGATTGAGTCTTAGTCCATATAGGTTTTACCTTTTCTCCTCTCTTGAGTCTCTCTTCTCATCTCTCAAAGAAAATTCAAAACATATAATAAAGGTAGACACTTATTGCATTTAGGCCTTTCATATAAAGAAAAGATTATAAGGGGTCTTCTCTTGTAATCTTAGAATGTGTAGCATATAGCCCATCTTGGGTCAATGTGTTAAACATTTGATCTTGTATGAGGGACTTAAATGCAATACTTGTTGAAAGCATAAATAATAAAACACTTCTTCATTTCTTAATCAACAAAAACACTTAATAAACGCAAGTATGCTAGTGTGTTTGAACCTTGACAATTGAAACTAAGTGTGGGGGTCTTCTTCATATTTAGTGTACTTTCTTACTCATTCCATCTTGGAATGTGAGAAGGTACACATTCCAAGGACTAAGATTTGGATACACTATCATATGCAAATAAATAATAAAACACTTCTTTCTAAAAGACAAAAACAAGCAATAACGTCTTTCCTTCGGGAATTCTTTTCTCACCTCATTCACTCTTAGCGTACGAACGCGCTTCTACTCGTTCTCTTGCAAGATGGTAACGCACTCGGACCAGCGAGCCTGCAACACCTGAGCTAGAACGTAAGCCGTTCTCTAAAAAACATAAACAATTCATCCCTAGTGAGGGGAACTACGTCGCTTTGATTCTCATGCTCCCGATGAGATACGTAGGCAGTGGGGTAGGGCCCATGCGAGCACTTCTTTTATTTTCCCTACATTTGTTTCTCTTTCCTTTTCCATTCTTTCTCTTTTCTTTCTTTCAGTTCCTTTTCCAGTATTCTTTTCTTACACCCTTTGATCGAGACAAGCAAGCGTGGATCCCATCGGGTACGATGGACGCATGGGGGTGCTAATACCTTCCTCACGCGTAACCGACTCCCGAACCCATTTATCTTGGTCGCGAGACCATGCTCTTTCCTTTCCCTCAGGTTTACGCGGTGTTTCCTTTCCCTCTCTTGGGATAAATACACATTGCTGGCGACTCTGTTCGGTGCCACTATCGCGTTTGTACTTGGATGAAAATCCCGGGAGCGACACACCATAGGTTATGTTTTGAAGCATTGGCTCATGCCCAGAGGAAAATTTCCATCTGGAGACCCTGGTCGACCAAAACCCTAATTTGGTGACACTGGCGATCTCGGGGCTTGATCCACTTAAAAGGGAGCAGCCTTGTGCTTAATCCTTGAAGTGGGAGTCCTCTTGATCCCTTGGGGATATTTGAGAGGTTAGACAAGTTAAAGACCATGTCATTCCTTGATTGATCCTTTGTCTAAGAACTCTGAGAGGGTTTGAAACCCTAGTTTGATTGTAGTGAATGCTCACCCATCTTTGGGGAGACTAATGAGGTACAAATGTACATCCATATTGTGCTGATGATTTGCACGGTGATGGGAAATCTTAGTGGTCAAAATTTGGGGTATGATAAGATCCAAACAACCATTTAGGCTGATCCAAAGATGGATTTGTAGCTCTCATGGCATACTTTAAAAGTGTCAACTACACCTCATTCCAATTCATCATGGATTTTGAGTTATGGTTCGATCAAAATGGCTGAAAACATGAAATGCCACTTTTTCCAACACTAAGTGAAATTTTCACTAAGTCAAAATCTGTTTCACTTTTTCCAAAATGTAAAGGCATTTTTCACTTGGATCCAAAAAGTGTCAAGACAAACTATGATCACACATATGTTGTATCATATGAGAGCTTTCCAAAATGGCCAAGAACCCCATGAAATTCCATTTGAGCTAAAAGTTATGACAGTGGCAATATGCCTTGCTGCAACTGTCATAACTTGGCAGCTTTGTGCATTTTGCTCGATTTGAGCTATTTGTGCAAATGACAAATAAGTTTATCCATCTGAACACCTCAGGGAGAGACCAAGGAGGGATAAACATTGATCCATAAGCCTCCCAAGTCTTTAGAACTAAAAATAGCATGTCAAACCTAAAAACCCCTAAAAAGGGGAGAAGACTCCAATTTTGTTTTGGAGCATTCAATGGATGCACTAAGGTGGCATGAACTGAGCCATTCCTAACTGAATGAGTCATGGTTGATCTCTGAACTAGGGAACCAAAGGCATGTGCTCTAACCTCTAGTCAATGGCTAGAGGAGACTTGGATTCCTATTGATCAACATTTGCCAAACCTCTACAGCAGTTGCCATTCACTATTCCACCCAAAACAAACTTGCTCTACTATAAATAGAGCTCATTTGTGCTCAGTTTGAGTACACCAAAACACTACAACACTTGCTTTCCTCAAAATCTCTTTCTCTAGGCAAAAATGCCTTCTTTAGCAAGGTAACTCTGAGTTTTTGAGTTAGAGAGCATTTCCATCACAGCTCATGATCCAAACACATCCAATATGCCATATCTAAGCTGTCGAAACTCTCACAAGTGACCTGTAACACCAAAATCATAAAGTCCCCTCTCAAAACCTCAAAATAAGACTTTGTTGCATTTTTCAAGCCATGTCTTGATTCAGTCACTTTTAAAACTAGATAAAACCTCAAACACACTCCAAATATCATCCTTGAACTGTACCAAATGGTTCCCCACATCTGGAACACCATTTGAGAGAGTTTCTATTTTGGTCATTTTTGCCCCTTTTACAAGAAAGGGCCAGTTTCCATTCCTGAGGTTTCCAGTTGATTTCAATCATCCTAAAAGCTTCTAAGAGATCATTTAAGAGTGATCAAAGCATCAAAACATTTCTGGAACAAAGCCCTTGACAGATTGCCCAAAAAGCTCCTAAAGAGGTAAGCATCTCCACTTGAATTCTTTAAAATATGCATTGCTTTGAGGTCCAATGATCATGCACATCTCATACATGTTATATATGTTGTGTTTGGACCAATTCATCATGTAATTCATGCATGCAACAAGAGGTAGCACAGAAAATGTAAAGGGAGGCCTATTTCAAAACCACTATCGGGTTTTAAAATGGGGAGCTCATCTAAAAAAACCACCACCACCATTGGACTCCTTGTGAAATTCTAGGCAGGATAGACCTAAATTTTGTCCCAATCCATGGAGAAATGAGAAAGTTATAAGCTTCACGTTTTTCGCCAAAACCTTGCATTGCCTTGCCTTGGCCAGGCCAAAAACAAAGCAAGCCTTGTATATTTGTGGGTGAGCTTTGATACACGGATGTATCACCACCCCAGTGGTAGAAGGCGCGTATTGCACACAAGAGGTCTGGGGTTCGAATCCCCCTCACCCCAGGCCCCTTTTTAATGGTTTTTTTCCATTTTTCTTATTATTTTTCTTATTATTTTTAATGATTTGAAAAATTAATAACTCAATCAGTTTTAATTTTTTTTATTGGTTCTTTTTGCCAAAAATCACAAAAATGTTGAAATATTTTATTCCACAAAAAAAAAATTTATATTATTTATTTAATATAGTTGGTATTTTTATGAATAAATTCATTTTTAATTGTTTTTAAACATTCTAAAAGTGAATATTCATCTTGAAAAATCAAAACCAAATGAGTTTTAATTCATCTTGTGATTAAAGCCTCATTTTTCAAACCTTAACCAAAAATTACAAGTTGTTTATTCAAGCTTATTTGGTATTTTATCATTTTTCTTTAAGAATTTACTTTTTAAATGATGAAATTAGGGTTTTGATTGATTCCACCCTCATCAATCATTTTCAAACACTCTTGGGCCTCTTGAGAGAGTGTAAGTCCCATCCTTTCATAAATTAAAACCATTTTGGGCCTCAATGTATTGTATAAGTCCCGATACCGTCAAAAAAGTTCGGCACGATCGTCGCCCTTTTTAAACAAAAATCCATGGGCCTCTCCTTGAGCTGTAAGCCCCATCACTTGTACAAAAATAAATATTTGGGACTCTAATAGAGTGTAAGACCCAATCCCCTTTTAACCAAAACCATTATGGGCCTCAGATATTGTATAACTCCATATGCGTTAAAAGAAAACCTCGGCACGATCGTCGTTTTCCAACAAACCTTTTTGGGCCTCTCCTTGAGCTATAAGCCCCATCCCCTTGTACATAAAAAAACCTTTTGGGCCTCACATATTGTATAAGTCCCTCTGTACAGTTTACAAAACAATGGTGCGATCATCGTTAAAACTTGGGTCTCTCCTTGAGCTGTAAGCCCCAACAATCTTTTCAAAGCACTTTCTCCTTTGATTTTGAATTAAAATATATGTTGTCATCAAAACTTTCTTTAATTTCTTTGTTGAACAACTAACCAAATAGCATGGAAGCTCTACAACGGGTAAGTGTTTATCCGCTTTCATTTACCACTTTCATATATATAACTGTATTGTGGGGATGTTTCACTGTAAGTCTTCTTTCACATTCTTTTATATACTTGTCACATATCCACTGTGTAATACTAGTATAGTTATTTAGAGTTTTCCCCGGCAACTACCTCTAGCACTAGGTAAAGCCATGTTGGTCACTCTTAAATACAAACAAAACTAGATCCCCCGTAGGATTCCAGATACAGTATTCCCTTCTCTTGGGGCTAAACAATATGGAACAAAGAGAAAGGCAGTATTCTCGGTGAACCTTTTCTCAGACTGTCACCCCTAGAAATTGTCAAAGAAACTCTAACTCCCCAGAGATTATCTTTTCTCTGTGAATTGCATCTCTTGAGTTTCTTTCAAATTATCTAACTTTTCTGGAATGATCTCTTCTCTGTGAATTGCATTTCTTGAATTTCTCTTGGTTTGGAGACCCATAGGCTTCCTAAAAGCATCCCCGCCTCCTTTTGGGCGTTGTACAAGGACCTTTCGGCTTCTTAGAAGTTCTCATGCCTTCTCTTGGGCTTAATACAAGGACCCTGACGACCTCTTAAAGGCATAAGACAGAACTTATTCATCCTTTGTTAGAGCAGTCTTTCCATCGTCAAAAACTACGGCCATTTTAGGGTTGATACTCATCCCTTAATGCTCGTGCCTCCTCTTGGGCATCATACAAAAGATAAAACTCTAGACTTGGATAGTCTAAACTCCTTGAGTCTCAAAGACATTCTCAAGTTCCTTTCAAACATGGGAAAAAACACCGATCACTCTGAAACTCGGTCTCTCTCATGAGAGTTCCCCACACTTGGACCCGCTTCAGGATCTCAATAATCTGCAGCGGTAAGTCAGCCACCTCTTGGGATTTGTACAAATGATTCTCCCTAACAGAGCTAACCTTTTCAAACTCTCTTGTTGAGTCAACCACTTTTAGCCTCCGTCTTGGGCTTTGTACAAGACATATAAAAAACCCACTCTCTTGTTGAGTATAAAAGACTCTCTTGTTGAGTCAGCCACTTTTAGCCTCAGTCTTGGGCTTTGTACAAGACATATAAAACACTCTCTTGTTGAGTCAATCTTCTTTTAGCCTCAATCTCAGGCTTCGTACGAGACAATAAATCACTCTCTTGTTGAGTATAAAAGACTCTCTTATTGAGTCAATCAACCTTCAGACTCTCTTGTTGAGTCAATCACCTGTTCAAGACTCTCTTGTTGAGTCAACTCTTTTAGCCTCTGTCTCGGGCTTTGTACAAGACACATACAAGCACTCTCTTGTCGAGTCAAACTCAGTTCAGCCTCCATCTTGGGCTTTATACAAGATACATTCTCCCCAACGGAGTCAAAAATCCTTTTTTGCCTCAATCTTGGGCTTTGTACAAGACAAAAAGAACATTTCCCCCCGGAAGAGTCAACTTCTAGCCTCTTCTTAGGCTTTGTATAAAGAAATCCCCAGTTGAGTCAACCTTTTAGCATCAAACTTGTGCTTTGATTAAAGCACATGAAAATCAACAATCCCTTTTTAGAGATGACAAATTCTCTCTCAGTCAGAACCCTTTAGCTTCACATCTTGGGCTTTGAATAAGATACAAATAACCCTTCAGCTTCACATCTTGGGCTTTGAAAAAGATACCTATCATTTTTAGCTTCAATCTTGGGCTTTGAACAAGACACCAAAACACCTCTTTCCTCCCTTAGAATAAGAGGAACTACGATCGCTCTGATTTCCCTGTTTCGTTAAACGTGAATACGTAGGCATAAGATTGTGAAATCTTAGCAAGCATACTAATCAAAAACCCAAAGTCCAGTACCTCCATGCATCAACCAAAGAAAATTAGGCCTAATATCCTAACCAAAAGCCTCCTGTACAGACACCCCGTTCTTTTAAGTAAATAACCTAAGACAGACCCCTCCCTTTTGATAGCATCTGTAAACCAACAGTTTTGACTATTTAACCTCAGTATGCAAGCAGGGTTAATTGGAGACATCTATTTCCCTTCCTTAATCAGCTTCACAGGATAAAAAAATGAATCGAACTATAGTACCAAAGCGATAGTGATTCGAAACCACAAAAATCGCGCTACAGAAAAATGACGACCATAGTGGGGGGCATTCTTTCTCACAGTCTTAAGTAGAAGACCTTAAATTTACGAAGTGTCACAGAAATGTCGACTTTGCTGGGGAGTCATTGTCTGTTAGGATCATAGGATCATAGAGGTCTAAGATATTAGGACAAATATATATACTGCTTTTCCTAATTGATATATGTGTTTACTTTTCTGCTAATGGGAATGCGTGTGATGCCGCATCTGGAAAGATTGAGTATACACCTAAGATAAGTGATGGCATTATACGGGTAATCTTACGGGGAGTGAATCCCAAATAAGAGGTCCCGGTCGACCATCAAATCAGTGGAGATGCCCTTTGCAGATTCAATGCCTATACGACTTCGATTGTTGAAAGCAGATTATTTCATTGGTTTATCTGAGAAGCTGAGGATTTTAGTAGACTGAAACCATTTTGTAGTGCGGAAGCTATCGGAAATAGTTGTCACGCGATACTACCCTCATTTGAGACTACTCTAAGATACTACAGCTCGTTGGCGATCCGCTTGTTGTTGCTATCCCAAGAGGGGTCGGTGATTTTGAGGACATGTACAAAAAATCACCAGTATAAACCTTTGGGGATGGGTAGAGCCTTGACTTCATGACACCGACCCTTTGACCCCATGTTTTTTCTATGTTTTTGTGTGCTGCATTTATACATTCACTTAAAAAACATTTAAACAAAGAAAAATCTTCTCTTCTAGTCTCTCTTTTCCAAATTAAACTAAGACAATGATTGCAAATGTCAGATAAAGAGATTGCGCTAATGGATTTCGGTAGAAGGAAGACTCACAAGTACACCTTCAAGGTTCCAAAATTAGAGGATTTAAGAGGATTGGCAAGGATGATAACCAACCCTAAGGCTTTCAGAGCTAAGTATGGAGGACTGTTGTCTCTATTAAGGGTCCATGTAATTGAAGAAATCATATCCACACTAATCCAGTTCTACGATTCGGTCTATCATTATTTCATATTCCTGGATTATCAACTAGCACTAACACTGGAGGAGTACTCTCACCTGAATGATTTGCACATTACTGATCAAGCTCCCTTTTTCGGACTGGAAGAAATTCCAAAGGATCAAACCATTGCAAGAGCAATTCATTTGGACGAGTCAGAAGTCAGGACACATATGACCATTAAGGGTGGAATCCAGGGTTTGCCAGCCCAGTTCTTGATAAAGAAAGCTCTGTACTTTGCTAGTATAGGGTACGTGGCCATTTTCGAAAGCATCTTTGTTTTGCTCACCTACGGGTTATTTTTGTTTCCCAACATTGATAACTTCGTTGATATCAACGCCATTAAGATTTTTCTGATTGGAAACCCTGTACCGACCTTGCTCGCAGATGCTTATTATTCGGTACACCTAAGGAATTTGTATAGTTGAGGAATGATCACATGTTGTGTACCCCTGCTGTACAAATGGTTCATTTCCCACTTGCCCAAGTCTGCTACATTTTGGGATCCTAAGAATACTTTACGTTGGTCGCGGAGAATCATGCCTCTTACCAACTCTGACATTGATTGGTACAATCGAATCTATGACCGGATTAGAATCATTGACTATTGTGGTAAATTCCCTAATGTACCCCTCATAGGAACTAAAGGAGGAATCAACTATCATCCAGTTTTAGTTCGTCGTCAACTCGGATACCCGATGAGGCATGTCCCGCGAAATGCTCATCTAGAAGGTTTGTTCTTCAAGGAAGGAGAAAATGACAGGGCACTAAAGACAGAAATAGTGCATGCCTGGAAACATGTTCATAGGAAAGGAAGAGAGTCTCTAGGAAAGCCGGACTATGTCTCGGTGGAGCCTTATCTCCACTAGGTACAAACTAGAGCTCTCAAGCTGAGGATGCCTTACCCTCGTCAGGAAGTTCTTCCATTTGTAGCGAGTGATTTTGAACGTGGTTCTTAAGCACTGTCGCTCTGGGGTACTACAGGTCGATTCATTTTTTATTCTATTAAGTTGACTAAGGAAGGGAAATAGATGTCTCCAATTAACCCTGCTTGCATAGTGAGTTTAAACAGATGATTGTTGGTTTACAGATGCGGTTTAGATTGTGGGCCTCTCTCTGCTTATTTTGCTAAGAATGAAATGTCGGGACTATTTGTGAGGATGTTAGGACTGATGCTTTTCGATTGATGTGTGAAGGTTCGGGATTTTGGGTTTTTTTTATCAGTGTGCTCACTAAGATTTTTCAATCTTATGCCTATGTATTCCCGTTTAACGAAACAGGGATATCAGAGCGATCGTAGTTCCTCCTATTCTATGGGAGGAAAAAGGTTGTTTTGGTGTCTTGTTCAAAGCCCAAGACGTGAAGCTAAAAGGGTTTGTATCTTGTTCAAGGCCCAAGATGTGAAGCTGAAGGGTCTATTTGTATCTTGTTCGAAGCCCAAGATGTGAAGCTAAAGGGTTTTGACTTTAGAGAGAATTTGTCATCTCTAAAGGGGATATTTGGTCGGTTTGTCACAACTGTTGGGTGACTGATTATAAAGGAGAATTACTTTAACTGGGATATGTGAATCCAACAATGTCATAATTTCCTTTATAGGGGATTTTTAACCTTAAGGGGAAGACTTTAACTCAGTGTAGAGCAATGCTATCTTTCCTTAGGAATTTCTCATGCTAAAAGAGAGGGACAGTGGCATGGATATAAATAATCTAGAGGCTTGCCGCTTACAGCAATTAGATGGGGGGAAAAGGAGTTGTTGATGTTTGTATACTGTGAACGAGACACATATTTTAATGCTAAAGGGTTGATTGACTCAACCGGGGTTTCCTTATACAAAGCCTAAGAGGAGGTTACTGACCCAACAAGAGGGTATTTTTATGTGTCTCGTACGAAGCCCGAGAGAGAGGCTAAAAGGGTTGACTCAACAAGAGAGTGCTAACAAGTGACTGACTCAACAAGAGAGTGTTTTTATATGTGTCTTGTACGAATCCCAAGATGGAGGCTCAAAGGTTTTGACTCAACATGAGAGTCTTTTATACTCAATAAGAGAGTGCTTTTGTATCTCGTACGAAGCCCGAGATTGAGGCTGAAAATGTTTGACTCAACAAGAGAGTCTTTTATACTCAACAAGAGAGTGTTTTTGTATCTCGTACGAAGCCCGAGATGGAGGCTGAAAATGTTTGACTCAACAAGAGAGTCTTTTATACTCAAAAAGAGAGTGTTTTTGTATCTCGTACGAAGCCCGAGATGGAGGCTGAAAATGTTTGACTCAATAAGAGAGTCTTTTATACTCAACAAGAGAGTGTTTTTGTATCTCGTACGAAGCCCGAGATGGAGGCTAAAAGGTTTTGACTCAACAAGAGAGTCTGAAAAGGTTAGCTCCGCCGGGGAGAATCATTGTACAAATCCCAAGAGGAGGCTAGTGTGTTGGTGACTGTTTCAGTTTAGTGGCAGGTCCAGTATGTTGGATAAAAGAGAAAATAAGTTCTTATATGGGTAATGTTGTGCTCAGGGATTGATCGGAGGATCAGGGTTATTTCCTGTTCTTTAAGGAAATGGGATATCCCAAAAGGTATGGAGACTGTTCAAGTCTACGGGTGTTTTGAGAAATTGATTCTCAAGTAGTGAATGATCTTTGTATGATGCCCAAGAGAAGGTTGGTATGTTAAGGATGAAGGACAACCCATTAACTGGTCTGACACTTGATTCAGAAAGACAGCTCTAGCAAATTGATGACTAGGTTCTGTTCCTATACCTGTAGAGGTCTCTAGGTCCTTGTACTAAGCCCAAGAGAAGGCATGAGAGCTTTTAAGAAGCCGAATGGTCCTTGTACAACTCCCAAGAGGAGGCGGGGATGCTTTTAAGAAGCCTGTGGGTCCCCAAACCCCAAGAAGTTCAAGACAAGCCATTCACCGAGAATAGATCAAGCCAGGAAAGTCCGAGAATTTGGAAGAAACTCAAGAGATGCCATTCACAGAGAAAAGATCATCTATGGGGAGTTAGAGTCTCTTTGACAATTTCTAAGGGTGACAGTCTGAGAAAGGGTTCACAGAGAATGCTGCCTTTCACGTCTCCATATTGTTTAACCCCAAGAGAAAGGAAAACTGTGTCTGGTAATCTATGGGGATCTAGTTTTGTTTGTATTTAAGAGTGACCAATAGGGCTTTACCTAGTGCTAGACGTAGTTGTCGGGGAAAACTCTGAATAACTATACTAGTATTACACAGTTGATATTTGACGAGTATATAAAATTTTAAGAAAGAAGACTTACAGTGAGCAGCCCCACAATACAGTTATATATATGAAAGCGGATAAAGAAAGTGGATAAACACTTACTCGGTTGTAGAGCTTCCATGCTGTTTTGTTAGTTGTTCAACAAAGAAATCTTTGATAACAATATTATATTCTAAATCAGAGGAGAAAGTGCTTTGAAAAGATTGTTGGGACTTACAGCTCAAGGAGAGGCCCAAGGTTTTATCAGTGATTGCACTGTTGTTTTGTACAGGGACTTATACAAGTGACTGAGGCCCAAAAAGGTTTTCTGTACAAGGGGGTGGGTCTTACACTCTCTCAAGAGGCCCTAAGATTTATTTTTGTACAGGGTGGGCCATACAGCTCAAGGAGAGGCCCAAAAGTTTTGTTTTAAAAGGTGACGATCGCGCTGAACTTTTTTTATGGTATCGGGACTTATACAATAAGTGAGGCCCAAATTATTTTGGTTTTTTAAAAAGGGTTGGGTCTTACACTCTACTAGAGGCCCAATGATTTTTAAAGAATGATGCTTATAACGCGAGGGTAGGCCCAAGGGTTTGATTTTTGAACTGGCGATCGCGCCGAGATTTTCTTTCAACGCAGAGGGACTTATACAATATCTGAGACCCCAAATTGTTTAGTTTAAAAGGGGATTGGGTCTTACACTCTATTAGAGGCCCAAAGTATTTAAAAGTTTTGTTTGAGTGAAAATCAAGGAAACACTAAATTTGTTTTCATTTAAAAGTAAATATTTAAAGAAAATCAAATAAAAATGATAAAGATACCAAATAAGTTTGAATAAACCACTTGTGATTTTTGTTGAGGGTTGAAAAATGAGGTTTTAATCACAAGATAAATTAAAACTCATTTGGTTTTGATTTTCAAAGTAAATATTCACTTTTAAATGTTTAAAAATAATTAAAAAGGAATTTATTCACAAAAATACTAATTATATTAAATAACTAATATAAATTTAATTTTTTTGTGGAATAAAATATTTCAACATTTTTGTGATTTTTTGCAAAAAGAACCAATAAAAATAATTAAAATTAAGGGAGTTATTAATTTTTCAAATCATTAAAAATAATAAGAAAAACAATAAAAAAAAGTGGGAAAAAAAGCAAAAAGAGGATCTGGGGCGAGGGGGATTCGAACCCCAGACGTCTTGTGTATAGGGCCCGCGTCTTACCACTGGGGTGGTGATACATCTGTTGATTGAAACACAACCACAAATATACAAGGCTTGCCTTGTTTTTGGCCTGGCCCAAGGCAAGGCAAGGCAAGATTTTGGTTGAAAACGTGAAGGCCATAACTTTCTCATTTCTCCATGGATTGGGACAAAATTTAGGTCTATCCTACCTAGAATTTCACAAGGAATCTAATGGTGGTGGTATTTTTTTCAGATCATGATCCTATTGAAAAACCCAATAGTGGTTTTGAAATAGGCCATGATTTGCATTTTCTATGCCGTCTCTTGGTACAAGCATGAGTTACATGATAAATTGGTGCAAACACAACACATATAACATGTATAAGAGATGAATGATTAGTGGACATCAAAAGAAAGCATGATTCAAAGAATCCAAGTTGTGATGCTTACCTCTTTTTGGAGCTTTTGTGCACTCTGCCAAGCCACTTGTTACAAAAATGATTTGATGCTTTGAACAACCTCAAATGATCTCTTAGAAGCTTTTAGGATGGTTGGAATCAGCTGGAAACCTCAGGAACAAGTTTGAGCTCTTTCTTGCAAAAGTGACCAAAATAACAACTCTCTCAAATGGTGTTCCAGATGGGGGGAACCATTTGGGACAGTTCAAGGATGATATTTTGAGTGTGTTTGAGGTTTTATCTAGTTTAGAAAGTGACTGAATCAAGACATGGCTTGAAAAATGCACAAAAGTCCTAATTTTGAGGTTTTGAGAGGTGGCTTTGTGATTTTGGTGTTATAGGTCACTTGTGAGAGTTTGGACAGCTTAGATATGATATATTGGATGTGTTTGGATCATGAGCTGGGGTGGAATTGCTCTCTAACTCAAAAACTCAGAGTTACCTTGCTAAAGAAGGTATTTTTTCCTAGAGAAAGAGATTTTGAGGAAAGCAAGTGTTGTAGTGCTTTGGTGTACTCAAACTGAACACAATTGAGCTCTATTTATAGTAGAGCAAGTTTGTTTTGGCTACAATAGTGATTGGCAACTACATCAGAGGTTTGGCCAATGTTGAGCAATGAGAATCCAAGTCTCCTCTAGCCATTGACTAGAGGTTAGGGCACAGGCTGCTGGTCCCCTTGGTCTTGGATAAGTCTTGACTGAATTCAGTTGGAAATGGCTCAGTCCATGCCACCTTGGTGCTTCCATTGAATGCTCAAAAACAAAATTGGAGTCTTGTCCCTCTTTTAGGCATTTCTAGGTTTGGCATGCTATTTTTGGTTCCAAAGACTTGGGAGGCTTGGGATCAGAGTTGGTTCCTCCTTGGTCCCCCCTTGAGGTGTTCAGATGGATAGAGTTGCTTGCTCTTTGCAAAATTTGAGCAAATCGAGCAAAACTCCCAAATATGCCTTGCCATGACAGTTTGCAGCAAGGCATATTGGCATTGTCATATCTCATGGCTCAAGTGGACTTTGGTGGAGTTCTTGGCCATTTTGGAAAGCCCTCATATGATACAACAACTTTTTGATCATAATTGGTTTTGATACTTTTTGAATCCAAGTGAAAAATTCCCCTACATTTTGAAAAAAGTAAGACAGATTCTGACTTAGTGAAAATTTCACTAAGTGTTGGAAAAAAGTGACATTTTCACTTTTTGTGATTTTGATCATTCCATAACTCAAAATCCATGAGGAATTGGAATGAGTTATGTTTGAAGCTTTTATAGAGTGCCATGAGAGCTACAAATCCAGCTTTGGATGGGGAAAATGGCCTTGTCGTTTAGGAGTTATGATCCTCCAAAGTTGGTACCCTAGCCACTTTGTTCCATAACTTAGAAAAATTTCTAAGTTTTTATGGTTACCCCCTTTTACAAGTTATCCCACTTTTCTTGATTTTTATTCATGAATGATGATTTCAATCACACATTAACATCATTTTAAGGTTAAAGAACCATAATTATGAAAAATCTCAAAAAAGTCAAAGTTTGACTTTTGTGCACAGTTGACTTTTTATCAGATGAATTCTGAACTGTGTGATCCTCTATGAAATCAAGTCCTTGACCTAAATCAAACTTGATGGATTGATTTCATAGGTGTTATAGGGTATGTTGAATCATGTCCTAGGGTTTGGGAGCATGTCCTGGTCAAAAGTCAAAGGCACAGTTGACTTTTCTCGCGAAACCCTAATTGTGGCTCTGATGAATTTGAAACTTGTTGCTCAAGCTTCTTGGATCAATCCATTGTTGCAAATGGATCAATGTGGTTTATTAGAGACCCTCAAATCATGTCTTGAGGTCTTGGCTCATGATTTGTCCCTAAAGTCAACTTAGGGGTGAATTAGGTCAAGAAACCCTAATTCCTGATTTTTGTGAATGCATCCCCTGAGGTCAAATTGACTTGATGATTGGGTTCATGATGTCCCTTGGAGCATCATAGGTTATGCTTTGAAGCATTGGCTCATGCCCAGAGGAAAATTTCCATCTGGAGGCCCTAGTCGACCAAACCCTAATTTGGTGACACTGGCGATCTTGAGGCTTAATCCACTCAGAATGCTGCAGCCTTGTGTTTGAGAGGTTTAGACAAGTTGAAGATCATGTCATTCCTTGATTGATCCTTTGTCTAAGCACTCAGAGAGGGCTTGAAACCCTAATTGTGATTGTAGTGAGTGCTCACTCATCTTTGGGGAGACTGATGGTTCATCCATATTGTGATGATGATTTGCACAATGATGGGAAATATTAGTGGTCAAAATTTGGGGTATGACAGATGCCCCTATTTAATCTTCTTGGACCCGAAGGTGTGAATGGCGAAGGTATTCGGGCATTCGGGGTACAAGAGGATTAAATATCAGAATACCCGAAATTTTGATGGTGGTTATGAATGGTAGTTCACACAACCTTCTTCTTTTGCTAAGCAATGTTGCTTAGAAAAGGTAAACTTCCCCTCGATCCTGGTTTCCTACCAAGGAATTGGTCTTAGTTTCTGATTTAAACTTCCCCTCGATCTTGGTTTCCTACCAAGGAACTGGTCTCAGTTTCTGAAATAAACTTCCCCTCGATCCTGGTTTCCTACCAAGGAACTGGTCTCAGTTTCTGAAATAAACTTCCCCTATATCCTGGTTTCCTACCAAGGAACTGGTCTTAGTTTCTTTTGTCAATAAGCTTTCTTGACAAGGGACGCTATTCGCAGCGGTTTTCCTCAAACTTCTCGCCGAATTTTCCTGGGGAGTACCATTTGATGGAAAAAATTTTGATGTCAGACTTGTTGGGGAACCCATTCGTCTGAGCTGCAGAGGTGTACAAACTTCTCTGTTGGAGATGCCATTTGTTGACTCTATCAGGGAAAACGAGTCTCTTGAGAGACTGCTTTTGCTTGGGGATATTACATCATACTTTTCTCAGAGATCTTCTCGGAGAAATGCCATATGATGTGGTCCAATTTTGAGGTGCTGATGACTTCATTAACATCGACTCTCCGGAGAGCAAAATTGATGTGTTGCTGAAAGTCTTTAGTCGTGAGGCTTTCTCTGGGGATTTTCCTTAATCCGGGAAAGCGAAGATATCGTCTTCAATGGCGAAGAGTGTCATTTGTCAAAAGTTTCTCTGGTCTTCTCAGAGGTTCAAGTTATCAAAGTGGTCAAGGGACCGCCTTCAACCCAGAAATAAACTGGAGGAGAGATTGTTCAGACACGACGTTTCCTGACAAGGAAAGAATTGACAACTCGATTGTGAAGACTCTTATCATTAGGGGATAAGATCGACTAAAGTGATAGTGATGCAATATGAATGCGAATACAAATCAACCATGCATGATGTATGTATGTTTATGCTGACAAAGCTAACACGACATACAAACTGATGGATGAACGCGACTGGATACTCGGCCACTGCAGGGGACGAAGAAGCATCACTGGTCCAAGATAGAAATTCTGCCTTGCTTAGGAGAAGTAGTCCCTGCGGGGAATAACCGTTGGTGGGCTTAGGAGGCAAGTGCTCTGCCGGGGATGTCGGATGGAATATTCGTGTCTGACACAGTTGATCCTTCATTCAGGTGTACTGGTTTAGAAAGGGTACTTTGATTCTGCACTTTGAAGTTCGCTTACTTCTAGAGAAGCGATCGATGTTCTTTCGATGTTCAACAGTCGAAAGAAATTGCCATCTTTATTTTAAAAGCAAAAAAATTTTATCAAGTAAATTCATTTTTGTTTTATTTCAAGAACCGTTGATCATGTTAAAATGTCGTTCTGTAAAGTTAAAACAAATAAGAATTGCAAACAAAAGCACAAGGGCTCAAATTTTATTGATAGGATGGAAATCAGCCAAGCGCGTGATACCATAGAGTATTTACAAAGTTTGAAAATGGTAATTTAAGGGAAAAGGGGCTACATTGAAACATAACGACCACTATCCTTCTACCAACTTTGAATTCGGGACATCCTGAGCTTCTGTCGAAGATGACCTTGACTGGAGTTTTTCTTCTGATGGATGGCATTACTGCTGAGGGATTTTCCCCTGTTGGACGTAGTTACTTGCCATTAATCCCTAACTTTTTCCTGGATTGTACTGTGATGTTTCCAATCCACCAGGATGATTTTTTATTATGTCTCTAATTTTTGCCTGGACCGCCCTTTCGGGTTTTCAATCCACCGAGACGTTTTTTTTTAGTTTAGGCGAAGTATTTCTTGACTACATCAACATTTGTGGGGTAGGAAAATTCCTCTTCATCCATGGTTGCAAGTCTCAAGGCACCGCCTGAGAAAGCTTTCTTGACCACATACGGGCCGTCATAGTTCGGAGGACATTTACCCCGGGAATTAGTGAGAAATGATTGTATCTTTTTGAGCACAAGGTCTCCTTTCCTGAAGACGCGGGGTCGAACCTTTTTGTCGAACTCCCTCTTCATTCTTTGCTGATACAACTGACCGTGGCATAGTGCCGTGATTCTTTTTTCTTCGATCAGATTCAGTTCGTCGTGTCGACTTTGACACCATTCAGCTTCTGTTAGCTTAGCTTCCATCAATACCCAGATTGATGGGATCTCTACTTCTATGGGGAGCACTGCCTCCATGCCATATACTAGAGAGAAAGGGGTTGCCCCTGCTAAAGTGCGGACAGATGTGCGATAACCGTGAAGAGCAAAGGGTAGCATCTCGTGCCAGTTTTTATAGGTTATAACCATCTTTTGAATGATCTTCTTAATGTTCTTGTTAGCCGCTTCTACCGCTCCGTTCATCTTGGGTCGATAGGGAGATGAGTTATGGTGTTCGATCTTGAACTCTGCGCACAACTCTTTCATCATCTTATTATTCAAGTTAGATCCATTATCAGTAATGATCTGGCTAGGAACACCATAACGGCAGATGATATTGTTTTTGATAAATCGGACCACCACTTGTCGAGTTATATTAGTGTATGACGCTGCTTTGACCCACTTGGTAAAGTAATCAATGGCTACCAGGATGAACCGATGTCCGTTTGAAGCCTTAGGTTTGATCATGCCGATCATGTCGATTCCCCATATGGAAAAAGGCCATGGGGAAGAAAGAACTTTGAGATGTGTTGGCAGTACATTAATTTTGTCGGAGTATATCTGACACTTATGACACCTCGTCATGTACTTGTAGCAGTAGGATTCCATTGTCAACCAATAGTATCCTGCTTTTAGAATTTTTCTCGCCATTGTGTGTTCGTTGGCATGAGTGCCAAAGGATCCTTCATGAATTTCTTTTATCAGCATGTTTGCTTCTGGTCTGTCTACACATCGGAGCAAGACCATGTCAAAGTTCCTCTTATAGAGTGTTTCACTGCTCAGGAAGAAACTGCCTGCCAGCCTTCTGCGGGTTTTTCTGTCTTTCCTTGGTGCCCCAGGTGGGTACTCTTGTTTCTGAAGGAAGCATTTGATATCGTGATACCAAGGTTTGTCGTCTATGACTGCTTCAATCGTGAAGATGTAAGCGGTCCTTTCAAGGCGCATTATGTCGATCTTAGGTAAGTTGTTCCATTGACCTACACTAATCATGGAAGAGAGGGTGGCTAAGGCATCAGCCATGTGATTCTCCTCACGAGGGATATGATAAAACTCGATTTTGTGGAAGAAGGGTAGCAACCTTCTTGCATAATCTTTGTAAGGAATCAGTCCTGATTGGTAGGCGTTCCAATCTCCTTTAATCTGATTGATAACCAAAGCTGAGTCGCCGTATACATCTAAGTTCTTAATCCTTAAGTCGATCGCTTCTTCGAGACCCATAATACAAGCTTTGTATTCGGCCTCGTTGTTTGTACACTTGAATGTAAGTCTGGGAGTGAAAAGAATGTGTGTACCCTGAGGTGTTATGATAATTTCCCCAATTCCGTTTCCGTAATGATTAACAGCTCCGTCAAAGGTTAGTCCCCATTGGGAACCTGGTTATGGCCCTTCACTGGGTAGCGGTTCATCACAGTCTTTCATTTTTAGATACATGACATCTTCGTCTGGGAAGTCAAATCCGACTGATTCATGATCATCAATCGGTTGATGAGCCAAATGATCGGCTAAAATACTCCCCTTAACGGGTTTTTGAGCGTGGTATTCAATGTCGTATTCTAATAACAACATCTGCCAATATGCAATCCTTCCCGTGAGAGCAGGTTTTTCAAATACGTACTTGATTGGATCCATTTCGGAGACCAACCAAGTAGTGTGATGAATCATGTACTGGCAAAGACGTTTGGCTTCCCAAGCCAAAGCGCAACAAGTTTTCTCTAGCATAGTGTACCGAGTCTCGTAGTCGGTGAATTTCTTCCTTAAATAGTATATGCCAGACTCCTTCCTTTTTGTTTCGTCTTGTTGACCAAGCACACAACCCATTGAGTCCTCTAGGACTATGAGGTAGATGATCAGGGGTCTTCCTTCCACTGGAGGTGATAGAATCGGCGGATTCAATAGATATTCCTTAATACTGTCGAAGGCGGTTTGGCAATCTTCTGTCCAAACACAGTCCTGGTTCTTTTTGAGTAATTTAAAAATCGGCGCACATGTCGCGGTCATGAGGAATATGAATCTGGAGATGTAGTTCAAACGTCCCAGGAATCCTCTGACTTGTTTTTCAGTTTCCGAAAAAGACATTTCTCGAATGGCCTTGACCTTGTCAGGATCAACCTCAATTCCTTTCTGGCTGACGATGAACCCTAAAAGTTTCCCTGAACAGACACCGAAGGTGCACTTGTTGGGATTCAAGCGGAGTTTGTATTTTCTCAACCGCTTGAATAGTTTTGATAGGTGGGTCATATTCTCCTCTTCTGTCTTAGATTTGGCAATCATTGTCGCTCCCGGGATTTTCATACTAGTACGAACGCGAAAGTGGCACCGAAACAGAGTCGCCGGCAATGTGTATTTATCCCAAGAGAGGGAAAGGAAACACCGCGTAAACCTGAAGGAAAGGAAAAGAGCAAGGTCTTACGACCAAGAGAACTGGGTTCGGGAGTCGGTTACGCTCGAGGAAGGTATTAGCATCCCCACGCGTCCATCGTACCCGATGGGATCCACGCTTGCTTGTCTCGATCAAAGGGTGTAAGGAAAGGATACTGGAAAAAGAGTTGCTAACTGGAGAACTGGAAAAGGGAAGGAAAGAGAAAGAGAAACAAATGTATGGAAAATAAAAAAAGTGCTCGAATGGGCCCTACCCCACTGCCTACGTATCTCATCGGGAACATGAGAATCAGAGCGACGTAGTTCCCCTCAACGAGGGTCGCTTTGTTTGTGTTTTTTAGTGGAAACGTCAGAGTGCGCGTCCCAGTAGTTAGGTGTTACAGCTCGCTGTTGAGAGACTTAGGCGTTACCTATTTGCAGTGGAACGGACGCGACGAATCCTTAAGGAATGAGTGAAGAGATGAGAAGAGAATTATTTGTTTGTTTTGTTTTTTAAGAAAGAAGTGTTTTGTTTATTGGTGTTTAGTAACGCACATTGTATTTAAGTCCTTCATGTAGGATCGAATGCCTCGCATATCGACCCAAGACGGGACGTACGCTAAACATTCTAAGAAAGTGAGAGAAGACCCCTCACTATCTCATTCCCACATGAAAGGCCCAAATACAATACATGTTTTGCCTTTTATTAAGTGTTTTTTACTTTTGTTTTAAGATGAGAAGAAGAGAGACTCAAAAGGAAACAAAGGTAAAATCTAATGTGGGGGACTAAGACTCACCCTAGTGTTAGCATGCATGGTGATCCTATGGTTAATGAGGTTTAAGGAACCTAATCCTAAAACAAAGGAGAAGAAAAACGAATTAAACAACTCACTTCTAAAGAAGAAGATGAGTTGTAATTCAAAAGGGGAAGAATGAAGTTATTCAAGGAAAGCATGCAAATGCTTATCAAAGTCACTAGTTGAAATATTAAAAGGAATAAGAGAAGATGAAAGAGAGAAGTACATGTGGAAACATGTCCCCACACTTACTTACCTTTAGCACCTACATAAAAGGGTTAGTGCAAAAACAATTTACAAGTAATGAAATGAGAAAAGGAATACCAAGTAGTGATCAAACAAATTAAGAATCAATGAGTAAGGATCCTAAGAGGTGAAACTCAATTAAGGTCAGAACCTACATCTAAAGGTGTTCCCTAATGTTAAAGTATCAAACACAAGTTAACTATGCACTATTAAATGTCCTAAACACCAAAGAAGTGAATCATGAAAGAAATAAATGAAGAAAAAATGACTATGCAAAGTAATCATGCATTAATGCTTCATACAAGACCAAAGTCAGAACCAATGTCATTTGGGAATACCTCACAATGTATATGAATCATCATACAATTCATAAATGAAACGATGTAAGAAGAAGAGATGAGAAGGAGAAGAAGCATAGAAAAGAAACATGCTAAAACTTCAAGTTAATATGCACAAGCTTATGTCAAATGTAAGCACATGTTAAGATTATTTATAATACATGAAATATGACCTGTAATATCATGAAAATGACCTATAAAGTATGTACAATCAATCACAAAAAAAAAGTTGCACAAATGCTTCACCAAAACATGCTAGAATGAAGTGGAAGAAAGTGCACAAAAGTAACTTCAATTACAAGGCATCAAAACAACATCAAAGCACATATGAAAATTATGCAAATATGATTCTAATTAAACTAAGTCAGAGGCTAAACACATATTAAAAACTCATATCAAAATTCAAGATAAAAGTGTCACAAAGAAATGCACAAAGTCATATTGAAATGCCACAAAAAGAAGTGTAAAGATGATCATACAAACATCATATAAGATGACCTTAAAAATCAAGAAAAAATATTTTTGGACACTTTAAGATATTACTTAACCAATGCAAAAAGAATGAGTTGAAGATGATGTGTGAAATGAGAGAAAGAAAACATACAAGTTCAAGTGTCCATAAGAAGGATCAATAAAAAAGAAACTAAAAGAAAATCATGGAATAATGTGCAAAAATTCACAAAGCCAGAATTAAAAATTATAGAAAATTATTTAAATGTGTCACATGAACTTATTTGGGAATTTTAGAAATGTTTTACTATTTATAAGAGAAACAAACAAATATGGAAAAGAAATGAAAATAATGCAAATAAATGGGAGGGGGTGCAACGAAAGCAATTTCCATGTTGAAAATAGTTTGGTCCCAGATAATGGGGGTGCAGATATCAATTATAACCCAGTCCATATGCGTGTGATTCTGTGTGACATGGTGTACCATCAGTCAATATGCGTAATCAATCATAATCACACGATCAAGTCTATCAGCGATGATCATCAAAGTAATCACATCTAACCATCCACAATGCACGCACACCAAAGCAATCATGCATGCATACACACAATAACACTCAGATTAAAATAACTTGCATGCGTGATGCACATGGTTTCATTAATGCATTGGCAACATATCAATCATTGGATCAGTTTGATGAGGATCAATCATACATGATGAACGGATCAGATTGAAGACACACAATAATAATCATGGAACACATGCACACAAATGCTCAGGTTACAAAATGATTTTAATGCGTTGGCACTCTTATAACCACACGATGCAAGAGATCAAATGGTTGTGTTCAAATCTGGCCAAGAAACCCTAGACGCATGCTCACCGGCCGGAGAATGACCTCTGGTCGTCTTCTCCGGCCATCTCTGTCACCTGCAACCCTCACATCTCTCAGAAACATGCAAATCGTACACCAAAATGTAGAGGAACTCACATAGATCAAGAATATAGGTTCAGTTTTCATATATCACACGCATACAATGAGTATCAAATGCAACAACCTTGCCCTAATTTTTCAACTATACTCCTAAAGAGCCTATTAACTAGCCAGGACGCACACAACTTCTAGTAAGCTAAAAACCACAGAAAAAACAAGCTAAAACAATATAGATTTATGCAATAAAGTTGGAGGAATTGGAACCTGAAGTTTGCAGAAACTTGAAGCAAAAGAAAACCAGAGATCCTCTCTTGATCTTGAGCTTAATTTGTGCAAAATAAATGCCACTGTAAGCTTGAAGTCTTGAAGAAAAATAGATGAAGATTCAAAACCGTGATGTTATGCTTGAAGGATTGGTGTTGATCTTGTTTGTTCTTGATTCAAAAACACCAAACAATGGACAATGGATGGATGATGAAGATGAATTCGTGAAGAGAGAGTGAGAGAGCTCAGAGAGAATGAGAGAAAGATTTTGAAGTGAGTGATCAAAAATGAGAGTGAAGTTCCATTTGTGAGAGTGTTTTTGATTTATATGTTGAGTTAATTGTGCTAACTCATGGTTAAGTGAGTGAAACAGGTGTGGTTAAGTGAGTGCACCCTAACTAACTGAGTCAAGTTAGTTAGGGGCGAGTGAGTGAGTCTGTGATATGGTGAGGTTGAGGTTTATGGTGTTATGGTGGTGATGAAGTGAAGGGCGATGATGAGGTCACTTGCTGCAGCAGAAACTTGCTAAGAAAGTTTTATTCTCTTCCTTTTTGATGTATGTTGCATAATGTGTCATGCATGGCAAGTGAAATGTTTGTCCAAATGAGGAAAACAAAGGTACATGAGTGCATAGAAACGTTTGTGGTATGACTGAACCAAAATCGTGTACAGATAAACTCCCAAAATCCATCAATGCACCCATGAAAGTAGGGTTGTTTGCAGATGAAATTCTTCATGAATGGTGGATGATATTACATGGTTTTGGTGTCAAATGAAAGAGGGAATATGGGAGAACAAGTTTGATGTTGGAAAGTTTTCCATTTGAAGCTTCCTTGATGGAGAAAAATGGCTTGACATCTTGCCCACCATGTGTTTGACAAAATTATGGGGCATGGGCCTGGTTTTGCTTGGTCATGACTTGGTTTGTGACCTAGTTTTGCCAAACTTTGATTGATCATATCTCTCTCAATATTGATCCCATGGAAGAGTTCTTTACATGGATTTGAAGCTTATAACATGAAATTTAATTATATCAACTTGGGCCTGAGGTTTGAAGCTTTTATCATGAAGAAAGAGAGCCTCAAAGTAGGGTGCAAAATGGTCCAAACTTGCCATTTTTGGAAACCCTAAAGTTTCTATTTTTGGCAGTTTTGTAACTTCTTGATTTTTTCATGATTCATCCATCATTTCTTGATCAAATCTTGTGCAATGAACATATATAACTTGAGTTTTATGATTTTGATCTTAAAAAGTCAAGAGTTGACTTTTTTCACTGCACAGTTGACTTTTTGCCCAATTTCTTGATTACCAAGCAACTGATCAATTGAACCTCTTCTGAGATGAACCAATGGCCAATCTTCCATCCTTAGACACTTGATATCATGTAGAAAACATTGAGATCAAGTTTGAATCAAAATTTCCTCAGGAACATGCTTGAATCCAAAACCCTAATTTTGACTGTTTTTGACAGGAGGTGATGCACTGTTCAATCTTATTGATGAATTCCCATCTTCCAATGACTTGTGAGATCAAGTGGGATGACATATGATGTAATAAACCCTTGAGGCTTGTTGAGAGACCCTTGGCTCTTATTCTCTTGCTTTGGATGATCCATACCTTTGAGGAACAACTGGTCACATGCCCTTATGCAAGATGCCATGCTAAATGCTTAATGTTTTGTTTTTCTATGCTTGAATGCCATGCAATGAAATGAAAGCTCATGCTTGATGATATGAAGAAATGAGAGGGCAAATTTTGGGGTATTACAGCTGCCCCTATTCAATCACTATAGACCTGAATGGATGATAGCGATTGCTGTCATACTTTCAAGGTATGGAGGGATTGAATACCGAAAATAACCAGAAAATTTGCACTCTGTGGAGAAGAAGAAAAGGGATATAAACCCAACCAAATGAACTCTGCTTGAATAAAACTCTGGAGGGATGTCTTTTTGAACAACGCCAGACGAGTACTGGCTTGCCACACTACGGGTGGACTATAGCAACGTCTTTTGTACAACGCCAGGCGACTACTGGCCTGCCATACTACGGGTGGACTTTAGCAACATCTTTTGTGCAATGCCAGACGACTACTGGCCTGCCACACTACGGGTGGACTTTTGCACTGTCTTTTAGCACAACGCCAGACGACTACTGGCCTGCCACACTGCGGGTGGACTTTAGCAATGTCTTTTAGCACAACGCCAGATGACTACTGGCTTGCCACACTATGGGTGGACTTTAGCAATGTCTTTTAGCACAACGCCAGTCGACTACTGGCCTGCCACACTACGGGTGGACTTTAACAACGTCTTTTGTACAACGCCAAACGACTACTGGCCTGCCACACTACGGGTGGACTTTGACAATATCTTTTTGAATGGAGTCAGACGACTACTGACTTGCCACACTGCGGGTGGACTTTTGCCAATCTACGGTTGGACTTACAACTATCTTTTTGAATGGAGTCAGACGACTACTGACTTGCCACACTGCAGGTGGACTTTTGCCAATCTACGTTTGGACTTACAACTGTCTTTTTGAATGGAGTCAGACAACTACTAACTTGCCACACTGCGAGTGGACTTTTGCCAATCTATGGTTGGACTTGTAGCTGAATTTCCACCCTTGGATGGACTTTTGCCAAACTACGGTTAGACATTAAACTGAATTGCCACCCTTGGATGGACTTTTGCCAATCTACGGTTGGACTTTGCTGCTTTGCCACCCTTGGATGGACTTTTGCCAATCTACGGTTGGACTTGCTGATTTGTACTAGATTACGCTATGCAATGCATGTCAGACATCCCTGCTGACTCTGCTGAGGAACAATGATCAATGATTTAACTTTAGAGACTCCTGAAAGGATGGTATCTCTGTTAGAGAATGAATGAACAATCTGTTTGCTTCGGATTGTCACGCTTGCCAAAAATAAATTGGACTTTGAGATATAAGGGAGTGATGACTCTGCCAGGAATTACTTCAACTGACTGGGAACAAATTCTGGTCACAGCAACTACGCTGAGGATGAGAATGTTCTGACTTAGCTGGGGAAAGAATGCACTAACACTCTGCTGAAGAAGACACGTCATTAAAACTCTGCTTGGGGATCTATCAAACCCAAAGAGAATTATGCTAACACTCTGCTGAGGAAGAGATTATGTTGACCTACTAAACTTCTGCAGGGAAGAAAAATAACTCAGCTGGGGAGTATTATTGACAAGAGTCAATGCTGAACTCTGTGGGGAGTACAACTATCAGAGACACAATCTTGCTGGGGACCGGAACTACCCAGTCAGGGATACACAAACCCGGGTTAGAAGACCTTCTGTTGTGACTTGCTGGGGAAGAAACTCTAAAGATCTACTGGGAGAACACACAGAAAATTCACGGTAATCTGTTGAGGAACAAAGCTGTCGAGCTAAGAATAAGAACCACAATGTCCCATGCTAGGCAAACCTTCAGCTCGGCGACTCCACTGGGGATAATGAGTTGACGACAAACTCTGCTGGGGAGAACCGCTTCAAGGCGTCTCTCGCTGGGGAATGTCTCTTAAGAGGATTTTATAGAAGACCACGCATCCTCAAACTCTTGGACAAATGTCGCGACTTGAGCTAGACGTAATAACAGGGAGGTCACTCTACTGGGGATAATAAATCCAGGATTTCCCTAGCCGGGGAACTTCATGATGCCCCATGTTTGGGAGATTCAACAACTTGGTTATGCTCCAGATTACGCGGTAGCTCTGAAAAAATCATCCCAAGAGGATTTTACAGAAGACTTGGCATCTTCAAACTCCTGGACACTCACTGAGTCTTGCACATTAACGGCGAGGCCTGCGAAGCAACTCTACTGGGGAATTCGCAACTGTTATCGACACAGAAAAACTTGTAGCTGTTAGAAGTACTGAATAGGAGAATCGACTTAATAAGATACAACGCTACCCAGTTGAAATTAACTTGTCGATATCGAATCGCCGTGAGCGATCATCGGCCAAAGATGGACTCAATCAGTAAACGTTGTGACGAAAGGTGACATGTGAACCTTTTCCTGAACCTGCCTGCCCCAGCCTTCTGCATGGGGATAAGTGATTACTCGTTTGGAAGACATGAGCCATAATCTCAAAGAGGCTTCAATCTTGTTTTTGAGCCTAATACAAGGTTGCTACCTGCAATCAAAAGATATGTACATATGCCCCGTGCCAGATATGACTTCTGCAACTGAGAAAATCCAACTCTGAACCACCACTTGCTGGGGAGAAAGGTTTTGATACATCTCTTACTGGGAACATTATTAATGAAGCCTGCTGAAGACGGAGGACCACAAATGCGTTGGGTTGGAATGCCCCTTTGTTTCAAACCTTTTGGCTGATGGACTGCATATGCGTGAACAACAGTATGGTCTCAAGAGGATTTTACAGAAGACTTGACATCCAAAATGCCTCAATGTCTTTAAACTCTTGGAGAGATTCGTCGGATCTCGAAGTAATTGCCTCAGACTGTATGGTCCATAGAGGAATTCGCCTCGAGAAGATTCATGAACAATCTCATATCCTCGTGAGATATTCTGCCCCAATACTCTGAACCCTGGATAGGCTGATCAGCCATCTAAATGGACTAACTTCTCATGCTCTTGGGATGGCCTGCCCCAATATGAACCTTGAAGTGGTTTTGCCCCTGACTACTGATCTTTGAAGGAAGATCCAGAATACCTGCCTTTGGAAGGACTTGAATCTCGGAGTAATTGCCCCAGTTTGACTGAACTCTGAAGAGATTTCTCGACGTGATTGGCCCAAATTGGATACACCTTAAAGAGATTATTTGACGTGATTGCCCCAGATCGACTATATCTTAACACAACTTGTTGGGAAAGCTCTCGCTCAACAAAGTTTCCTGAGGCAGTGCCACTGGATGTGGCTGTCCTTCGGGAGTTTTAGGATTCTCAACTCGGCAAGATTAAGCTTCTGGACTGTATTTCCATGTATAAACTTCTTTTGACGTCAAACAAATGTATGCAAGCAGAAAATGTTTTATTCTGAGAATGAAAATTCTAATGCAACACACATGTTAATCTTGAAGTTTTACTGAAAAGATGTCGCAAAGCTGTGAACGAATCACTTCTTAGGATACGACATTGATTTTTGAATAAAATAAAGCATGCACATGCAATACCAACAAGATCTTTTAGCATCACTCATAGGAGTCAGGAACGCTATCTCATCGGAGTACGCTCTTGAAATAAACCCTGTTTCAATTAGGACTTTTAAGGGTTGTATCGTGGCCTGGTTCACGGTTTTGAGAAAAAAGGATTTAAGGCTCAAATTTTATTGGTGCCCACCCACTCTTCGTGATGTTCTCCAGTCCCACGTCCAGCTAATTTGACACAAGCGATCATCTCTCAAAAAGATTTCATGATCTTTAAGGAATCCATGCACTGATGGTTTGAGACAATGAGGTTTTGGAGCAAAAGTCACCCCTTTGTCCTTGTGTCTGTGTCACACGACTTTGTTCTTGCTCGAGGATTTTCTCTTTTGAGCATTTCTTTTGTTTTTTACTTTCGCATTCTTTTGCTTTTTGATCCCTAATTTTTGCCTGGACTGATTCTTTTGAATCTTTAGATTTTGAAGTCCAGCGGGATGCCCTGACTTTTGCCTAAGTCTCTTGTTTTCAAGTTTCGACTTAGCGGGCTTCTTTTTTCTTCTTTTTCTTTCTCTTTTTTCTTGAACACGTCGTGTGACACTGGCTTGTCTAGACTTTGTTGAAAGGGTTATGACTGCCCCACTCCTTGATTGTTGATGGATAACCATTGTGGTTTCACATCTCTTGACCTCTTAACGGTGGAATAGAAGGCAATGGATCCTAAGGTGCACCCTCCTTTTGAGGTTTGAACGCTTGGTCAAACTAACTGACGCCTACCCTGCCCCTGGGTTAAATGTGAGGGTTTTTCCGTATGAAAAGAAACTCCTACTTCAAGGCTCAAAGGGGTTAACGAGGGTCTATCTCCCTTATATCTCCAGTGTTTGGGGATTTGAATCAATGCCTGTACATCCTCAACAGGGTTTTATCCGAGAGCACACAATTAGAGATTTTTGCGTTTTAAATCATCATCCTCCCTCATGAGTTTAAGCACGACAGTCGGTATTGCAATGCACATATACAAACTTATGAGTGAATACAAATGGATTACTTCAGGAAAAACATGCGTTCTTTATTAGGATTAACATATAAAGAAAAACAGATTTCATACATGCATACAAATGTTTTGACAAACATAAAAAGCTACACATAAGAATGCAGTAAAAAAGCTAAATGATTGTCCTTGTTGAGGATGCTTGACTCCGTCTGGACTTATTGATACTGAAGATGTTTTTGTAGCCTCGAGTGCTCACTCTGATAAAGAAGCTTCACCTTGTGGGGGTACCGTCTGGGGTGATGACCTTTGAGTCAATCAAATCTCGCACCTTGTGCTGGAATACATTACAGTTATCAAGTGTGTGCCCAAACGTTCCTGAATGGAACTCACAGCTATCGTTCATATCATAGTCTGGAGGAATAGGGTATGGCACTGGCATGGCATTCCTCAGCTGGATCAGTGAACTCTTGAGCAAGCGAGCCAATAACTGACTGTAAGGAATAGGAATATGATCAAATATCCTCTTGGGCCTTCTTGGTCTGAGTTGCCTCCGCTGCTGATAATTCTGCTGCTGCTGACTCGGGCGCCCAATCTGCTCTTGTATTTTCCTTTCTGCATTCGGCTGAGGCACAAACAAGGGTTGCTGACGTAGGTCTTCTGCAACATAGGGTTGTGGAAGAGATCCCTGACGCGAGGTGGATCCTTTGGAAAAGGAGGGAGTCCTCAGTTCCTTTGCAACAATAGGAGTAAAATCACTTTGTTTACCAGTGCTAACTGACGCAAACTTGACTACCCCTGAATCAATGAGCTCTTGGACTTTATGCTTGAACCTTGTACAATTCTCAACATTGTGACCAAGTGCCCCAGAGTGGAACTCACGTCTAGCATTAGCATTAGGTCCCAGAGGGAGCTTTGTGGGCAGAGGTCCCAAACTAACACGTTCAACCAGTTTGAGCTCGAGCAAATAAGAAAGCAATTGCATATATGGCATTGGAATGGGATCAAACTCCCTCTTAGGCCTCTCTGACTTAGGTTCCTCTTGAGGAGTAGGAGGTGATTGCTGATAAGAGAGCTCTGAAACGTTAGTTTGCGGAGGGGATTCACGAAGCAATCCATGATCTAGGGCAAACCCCAAAGAGATGGGAGGATTAAAGACCTCTGTTGTGGAAGCGGGCACATGATTGTTTTCCTTTTTTAACACCACATTCAGAATTTCTGTAACTCGGCCCATATGAGTCTTCATCCGATTGACTTCTTCTCTTAACAGTTCTTGACCTCGGGACAATGCCTGAATGTCCATCATAAAATGCCCCAGCTGGACCTTCATCTCAGTCACTTTTGCTCGGAGTTATTCCATGGCTATCCTCTGATTATCACAGGTCGAGTAGTGGTGGCAGGTCAAGCTGGCTGTCCTGAAGATAATACCAAGTCATAATGAGAAATCCGCTCTCGAACACCTGTTATGCATATGAGTATGAGAATGCCATGCAGAATGCCATGTTCGAATATTTCCAAGGAATCACTATGATTCGATTCAAATTTTTTCTTACGCTAACCACAAGAAATAGATGGAAATGCTCAGTGGCAAGTCTTAAAGTTAATCCCTTGGAAATACAAGAACATGTATGCGAAAATGATGATGCAGATGCGACAGACATGGGATCAAAGCTTCCATATAATCTGGATAAGTGTTGTGTCGATGGCCGAATAAGCTCACAGGTCGGCTCTGAAGAGAACACCGAAATACCCGAATATCTGACTAACCAGAATACCAGGATGCCGGGATATCGGCATAATCAAAATACCAGAATAAACAAAACACCGGCGTGATCAGAATATGGGAATGCCAGAATATCGGCATAATTAGGGTGCCGGAATAATCGGAATACCATAATACCAGGCTGATGAGTCCACACTGATAAGAGAACCAGAATATCAGGTAGGATGAAAGTCAAGGTTACCTGCAAACCTGTAAATAACCCGCCCCTCTCACATGTGGGTACTAGGATCCTCAGTATCCCGGGCTCTCAGGCCGAGAAATGATGATACGTTCACCATTTCTGGTTTGGCATCATCATCAATCGAGGAGGCCTCAACTGATTCTCCAAAACGAAAGGTCCTCAGCTTCTGGCACTGAGGTCGAGAAGCTATAGTACATTCATCCCTCAGGGTACAGTACTATCGCCAATCGAGGAGTGCCTCCACTGATTCTCTTTTAAAAAGGATATCCTATAGCGAATTCCCAGTATTGGGTCCTCGGATCAAGAAGTGTAATGGGTTTGCCATTTCTGGTCTGCCATTATCACATCTTGGGAGGAGTGCCGTTACTGAGTCCTCGGGAATGGTCACCAGAGTCGACAGCTTCCTAGGTTAACACCCCGAAATGCACAAGACGCACAAATCAGAACATCTCCCAAGAAAACCTCGTCTGGTTGTGGATTTCGTATAAACCATACATAACAAGATGCTACGTAGGCCACACTACTTTCCACTCTAATCCTATGTATGTACTCAATCCTGTGTAATGGGCTTATCTCTCAGAATACCCATCCCGCAAAACAGAAAACTAGCACAGCACAGTCCAGTATAATAATGAAATATGATGCAGTAAATGTGGTAAATACAGTAATGTACAGTAAAGCTGTAAAACAGTAAAACAGCAAAAACAACATCAAAGTAAACACCCAATGAAAGAAAAATAAACAAGCGCTAGGATTGACTCGCAAAAAGGGATGGACCAGCAAGAGGTCAACCTGTCCCCAGCAGAGTCGCCAGCTGTCGCTCCTGGGATTTTCATCTTACTACGAACACGAAAGTGGCACCGAAATAGAGTCGCCAGAAATGTGTATTTATCCCAAGAGAGGGAAAGTAAACACCGCATAAACCTGAAGGAAAGGAAAAGAGCAAGGTCTTACCACCAAGAGAACTGGGTTCGGGAGTCGGTTACGCGCGAGGAAGGTATTAGCACTCTCACGCGTCCATCGTACCCGATGGGATCCACGCTTGCTTGTCTCGATCAAAGGGTGTAAGGAAAGGATACTGGAAAAAGAGCTGCTAACTGGAGAACTGGAAAAGGGAAGGAAAGAGAAAGAGAAACAAATGTAGGGAAAATAAAAGAAGTGCTCGAATAGGCCTTACCCCACTGCTTACGTATCTCATCGGGAACATGAGAATCAGAGCGACGTAGTTCCCCTCAACGAGGGTCGCTTTGTTTGTGTTTTTTAGTGGAAACGTCAGAGTGCGCGTCCCAGCAGTTAGGTGTTGCAGCTCGCTGTTAGGAGACTTAGGCGTTACCTGTTTGCAGTGGAACGGATGCGATGAATCCTTAAGGAATGGTGAAGAGATGAAAAGAGAATTATTTGTTTGTTTTGTCTTTTAAGAAAGAAGTGTTTTGTTTATTGGTGTTTAGTAACGCACATTGTATTTAAGTCCTTCATGTAGGATCGAATGCCTCGCATATCGACCCAAGACGGGACGTACGCTAAACATTCTAAGAAAGTGAGAGAAGACCCATCACTATCTCATTCCCACATGAAAGGCCCAAATACAATACATGTTTTGCCTTTTATTAAGTGTTTTTTACTTTTGTTTTAAGATGAGAAGAAGAGAGACTCAAAAGGAAACACAGGTAAAATCTAATGTGGGGGACTAAGACTCACCCTAGTGTTAGCATGCATGGTGATCCTATGGTTAATGAGGTTTAAGGAACCTAATCCTAAAACAAAGGAGAAGAAAAATGAATTAAACAACTCACTTCTAAAGAAGAAGATGAGTTGTAATTCAAAAGGGGAAGAATGAAGTTATTCAAGGAAAGCATGCAAATGCTTATCAAAGTCACTAGTTGAAATATTAAAAGGAATAAGAGAAGATGAAAGAGAGAAGTACATGTGGAAACATGTCCCCACACTTACTTACCTTTAGCACCTACATAAAAGGGTTAGTGCAAAAATAATTTACAAGTAATGAAATGAGAAAAGGAATACCAAGTAGTGATCAAACAAATTAAGAATCAATGAGTAAGGATCCTAAGAGGTGAAACTCAATTAAGGTCAGAACCTACATCTAAAGGTGTTCCCTAATGTTAAAGTATCAAACACAAGTGAACTATGCACTATTAAATGTCCTAAACACCAAAGAAGTGAATCATTAAAGAAATAAATGAAGAAAAATGACTATGCAAAGTAATCATGCATTAATGCTTCATACAAGACCAAAGTCAGAACCAATGTCATTTGGGAATACCTCACAATGTATATGAATCATCATAAATTCATAAATGAAACGATGAAAGAAGAAGAGATGAGAAGGAGAAGAAGCATAGAGAAGAAACATGCTAAAACTTCAAGTTAATATGCACAAGCTTATGTCAAATGTAAGCACATGTTAAGATGATTTATAATACATGAAAGATGACCTGTAATATCATGAAAATGACCTATAAAGTATGTACAATCAATCACACAAAAAAAGTTGCACAAATGCTTCACCAAAACATGCTAGAATGAAGTGGAAGAAAGTGCACAAAAGTAACTTCAATTACAAGGCATCAAAACAACATCAAAGCACATGTGAAAATTATGAAAATATGATTCTAATCAACCTAAGTCAAAGGCTAAACACATATTAAAAACTCATACCAAAATTCAAGATAAAAGTGTCACAAAGAAATGCACAAAGTCATATTGAAATGCCACAAAAAGAAGTGTAAAGATGATCATACAAAAATTATATACGATGACCTTAAAAATCAAGAAAAAATATTTTTGGACACTTTAAGATACTACTTAACCAATGCAAAAATAATGAGTTGAAGATGATGTGTGAAATGAGAGAAAGAAAACATACAAGTTCAAGTGTCCATAAGAAGGATCAATCAAAAAGAAACTAAAAGAAAATCATGGAATAATGTGCAAAAATTCACAAAGCCAAAATTAAAAATTATAGAAAATTATTTAAATGTGTTACAATGTCACATGAATTTATTTGGGAATTTTAGAAATGTTTTACTATTTATAAGAGAAATAAACAAATATGGAAAAGAAATGAAAATAATTAAAATAAATGGGAGGGGGTGCAACGAAAGCAATTTCCATGTTGAAAATAGTTTGGGCCCAGACAATGGGGGTGCAGATATCAATTATAACCCAGTCCATATGCGTGTGATTGTGTATGACATGGTGTACCATGAGTCAATATGCGTAATCAATCATAATCACACGATCAAGTCTATCAGCGATGATCATCAAAGTAATCACATCTAACCATCCACAACGCACGCACACCAAAGCAATCATGCATGCATACACACAAGAACACTCAGATTAAAATAACTTGCACGTGTGATGCACATGGTTTCATTAATGCGTTGGCAACATATCAATCATTGGATCAGTTTGATGAGGATCAATCATACATGATGAACGGATCGATTGAAGACACACAATAATAATCATGCAACACATGTACACAAACGCTCAGGTTACAAAATGATTTTAATGCGTTGGCACTCTTATTACCACACGATGCAAGAGATCAAACGGTTGTGTTCAAATTTGGCCAAGAAACCCTAGACGCATGCTCACCGGCCAGAGAACAGCCTCCGGTCGTCTTCTCCGGCCATCTCCGTCACCTGCAACCCTCACATCTCTCAGAAACATGCAAATCGCACACCAAAATGTAGAGGAACTCACATAGATCAAGAATATAGGTTCAGTTTTCACATATCACACGCATACAATGAGAATCAAACGCAACAACCTTGCCCTAATTTTTCAACTATACTCCTAAAGAGCCTATCAACTAGCCATGACGCACACAGCTTCTAGTAAGCTAAAAACCATAGAAAAAACAAGCTAAAACAATATGGATTTATGCAATAAAGTTGGAGGAATTGGAACCTGAAGTTTGCAGAAACTTGAAGCAAAAGAAAACCAGAGATCCTCTATTGATCTTGAGCTTAATTTGTGCAAAATAAATGCCACTGTAAGCTTGAAGTCTTGAAGAAAAATAGATGAAGATTCAAAACCGTGATGTTATGCTTGAAGGATTGGGGTTGATCTTGTTTGTTCTTGATTCAAAAACACCGAACAATGGACAATGGATGGATGATGAAGATGAATTCGTGAAGAGAGAGTGAGAGAGCTCAGAGAGAATGAGAGAAAGATTTTGAAGTGAGTCAGCAAAAATGAGAGTGAAGTTCCATTTATGAGAGTGTTTTTTATTTATATGTTGAGTTAATTGTGCTAACTCATGCTTAAGTGAGTGAAACAGGTGTGGTTAAGTGAGTGCACCCTAACTAACTGAGTCAAGTTAGTTAGTGGCGAGTGAGTGAGGCTGTGATATGGTGAGGTTGAGGTTTATGGTGTTATGGTGGTGATGAAGTGAACGGCGATGATGAGGTCACTTGCTGCAGCAGAAACTTGCTAAGCAAGTTTTATTCTCTTCCTTTTTGATGTATGTTGCATAATGTGTCATGCATGGCAAGTGAAATGTTTGTCCAAATGAGGAAAACAAAGGTACATGAGTGCATAGAAATGTTTGTGGTATGACTGAACCAAAATCGTGTACAAACAAACTCCCAAAATCCATGAATGCACCCATGAAAGTAGGGTTGTTTGTAGATGAAATTCTTCATGAATGGTGGATGATATTGCATGGTTTTGGTGTCAAATGAAAGAGGGAATATGGGAGAACAAGTTTGATGTTGGAAAGTTTTCCATTTGAAGCTTCCTTGATGGACAAAAATGGCTTGACATCTTGCCCACCATGTGTTTGACAAAATTATGGCGCATGGGCCTGGTTTTGCTTGGTCATGACTTGGTTTGTGACCTAGTTTTGCCAAACTTTGATTGATCATATCTCTCTCAATATTGATCCCATGGAAGAGTTATTTACATGGATTTGAAGCTTATAACATGAAATTTAATTGGCTCAACTTGGACATGAGGTTTGGAGCTTTTATCATGAAGAAAGAGAGCCTCAAAGTATGGTGCAAAATGGTCCAAACTTGCCATTTTTGGAAACCCTAAAGTTTCTATTTTTGGCTGTTTTGTAACTTCTTGATTTTTTCATGATTCATCCATCATTTCATGATCAAATATTGTCCAATGAACATATATAACTTGAATTTTATGATTTTGATCTTAAAAAGTCAGGAGTTGACTTTTTTGACTGCACAGTTGACTTTTTCCCCAATTTCTTGATTACCAAGCAACTGATCAATTGAACCTCTTCTGAGATGAACCAATGGCCAATCTTCCATCCTTAGACACTTGATATCATGTAGAAAACATTGAGATCAAGTTTGAATCAAAATTTCCTCAGGAGCATGCTTGAATCCAAAACCCTAATTTTGACTGTTTTTGATAGGAGGTGATGAACTGTTCAATCTTATTGATGAATTCCCATCTTCCAATGACTTGTGAGATCAAGTGGGATGACATATGATGTAATAAACCCTTGAGGCTTGTTGAGAGACCCTTGGCTCTTATTCTCTTGCTTTGGATGATCCACACCTTTGAGGAACAACTGGTCACATGCCCTTATGCAAGATGCCATGCTAAATGCTTAATGTTTTGTTTTTCTATGCTTGAATGCCATGCAATGAAATGAAAGCTCATGCTAGATGATATGAAGAAATGAGAGGGAAAATTTTTGGGTATTACAATCATGTCATCGACATATACCTCAATTTCCTTGTGTATCATGTCATGAAACAGAGTAGTCATGGCCCTTTGATAGATTGCCCCCGCGTTCTTCAAACTGAACGGCATTACCTTGTAACAAAAGGTACCCCATGGGGTAATGAACGAAGTTTTCTCCATGTCTTTCGGCGCCATTTTTATCTGATTATAGCCTGAGAATCCATCCATGAAGGAGAAAACTTTTAACTTTGTTGTACTATCAACCAGTATGTCAATGTGTGGTAAGGGAAAGTCGTCCTTTGGACTAGCCTTGTTCAGATCCCTGTAGTCTACACACATTCTGACCTTTCCGTCCTTTTTTGGAACAGGTACTATGTTAGCTAACCATTGAGGATACTCTGACGTGGCGAGAAAACTCGCGTCAATCTGTTTCTGTACTTCCTCTTTGATTTTGATGGCCATGTCTGGGTAAGTCCGTCTCAACCTTTGTTTTACTGGAGGACATTCTGATTTCAATGGTAAATGATGTTCCACAATGCTGGTATCCAACCCTGGCATGTCCTGGTAGGACCAAGCGAATACATCGGGAAACTCTTTTAGAAGCTTTTTTAAACTCTCTTTGGCAGTTGAACTGAGCAGTGCCCCAGTCCTGATTTCTTTTCTTTCTTTTTCTGAACCCACGTTGATTGTTTCCAACGGCTCTTTATGAGGTTCAATGGACCTTTCCTCCAGTCTAAGTAATCGGGAGATCTCTTCTGGAATTTCGTCGTCAACTTCTTCTTCAGCCCCAAATACCGGGAACTCAAAGTTGGGAGAAGGCATCGGATCGTATGTTTCAATGGGGTTTAAAACAAGCAATCTGCATGACGTGATGATTTATGTTTAGAAGAGCTAGAGAAAATGCAAGTGTGTGCAGTGTTTTTTCTTTGAAAATTGCTTGTTTTTATGATTGATTTGTTTTTTAGGATTACCATTTTCGAAAAAAGCAAAAATAAAACAGCAATTAATGCAGAAATTACAGAACGACGTTATTTTATTTATGATCAAGTCGACTCTTGAAACTACAGCCCTATAAAACAAAACTCTGTCGCTTTGGGCGAAGCGAAGAGGGAAATTTACAGAAAGTGAGCCCTATCAAAACATCCGTTTCACCTGGGCAGGGTGAAAGGTTAAAGATGACAATTACTTTAACTTATGAACAATCTTCGAAACATCGACAGCAACCCATTGGCGGCGAACTCCTCGATGAATCACAAAGTCTGGTATCTTTCTCGATTTGTCTTCAGAAATGACGCTGATTTCTGGTGGAGCTGGATCATTGGAATCTGTCTCCCAGGAAGAGTTGTCGTAGGAGGATTTCTCTGTTGTATTTTGCATAGTATTTGTGCTCTCAGGTATATCTCCCCATCCAGTTGGCTGGATATCTTTGAACCTAATACGAGAGCTTTCGGGAGTGCTGTACTTGACCATAAAGTCAAATTTTCCACTTGGTTGTCCTAAGGTGTCCCACACTTCTTTGGAACTGGAGGAGTCATCTCTCTCGATGACGTTGACCTCAAGAAAAGGATAGTTGATGAATTCTAGTCCAGCAAGCTTTGCCAATTCATCGTCGTACTGGATAGGTTCTGAATGACCTGAGTGTTGATCCCATGACATGGTGGGGACACAGGTATTCTGTTCAATGATGCTCAGCTGATTTTCATTGTTCGGCTGGTTTTCTTGCCCCAAGTCTCCTGGGTACGGGTGCCAGATAGGCAGGCCATCCATTGGGCCATAATAGTCGTGGTCAAAGTTTTCCTTCATCAGAGTGTCCTCCTCTAATGAGTTTGGTGGAGCACGGAATCCTTCTGGATCACAATCTCCATATATCATTTCGACGTCTGACCTCGGTATAAATCTCGAACTCCGTGCGGGATAGCAAAAGGGCGTAGGCACCTCTTCCTGAGACATATAATCGTCCTCGTTGAGATAGGACTTCCATTCCTTATTCGTATCAGAGTGATCCTCCTCGTTGATGGTATGGACTTCTTGAGGCACTGGGTGAAGGAAACCTCCACTATGAAAGAAGTCCTGAATGGGATGAAGACTTTCATCGTTAGCAGCTGTCTGGGTGCAGGTTGCAGAAAAACCAAGACCCTTCTTTATTTTGTTATCAGTGGGAATGACAAGCTGTCCCCATCCTTTTGCAATGTTATTCTTGATCACTTCGAGGGCATCTCTGTATGAGGAAATCGAGGTTCCTTTCTCTGATTGATTCTCATTGCTCACTGAAAGTGCTTGGAACTGAGTCCCAACAACCTCCTCGGGTTTTACACAAGTAGATAATGACAAGTTACTCACGAGCAAGGCTTGTTCTCCATAAACTGTGACGAGTTGATCGTTCTTGACGAACTTCAGTTTCTGGTGTAGTGTCGAAGTGACTGTCCCAGCCTGGTGTATCCAAGGTCTTCCTAATAAGCAACTATATGTTGCCCGAATGTCCATGACCTGGAAAGTGATTAGGAAAGTGTGAGGACCGATAGTTATAGAAAGGTCAACTTCGCCGATAACTACTTTCTGAGACCCGTCAAATGCTTTGACGATGACCTCACTGCCCCTCATCCAGGACCCTTTGAATGATAGTCACATTAAAGTGGACTTCGGCATAACGTTGATGGTCGATCCTGTGTCTACCAGCACGTTGGCTAAAGCATCGTCCTGACAGTTAACTGTGATATTGAGCGCCATGTTATGGCTTTTGCTCCCCTCTGGCAAGTCCTCATCACTGAATCCTAAGTTGTTGCAGGAAGTGATGTTAGAGATGATGCTATCGAACTATCATATTGACACATCCTGTTCCACAAATGCCTGCTCTAAGACTTTCTGTAGAGCCTCTCTGTGGGCTTCGGAACTGAGTAAAAGTGATAGCACTGAGATCTTTGAAGGAGTTTGTAACAGCTGATCAACAATGTTATATTCACTCCTTTGGATGAGCTTCAGCATCTCATCATTATTTTTTGAAAGGTCGATATCACTGGATTGACCGACTGGTGGATCGGGAGCTTATGTCTGAAGTTCCTTTTCTTTGTTAGGTTCTCTAACCCCTCGGTTAAAGATTCGACCGCTCCGTGTTACTCGACTGATGTCTGCAATATTCACGACGGAGGGTAATGGAATTTCCTTTCCATTCTCAATTATCGTTGCACCGTATTTGTAAGGGATCGCCTTACCTGATTCATACGATAATGGTCCCGGCAGATAGATAACTACAGGAGCCTTCTGATTTTTCTGACTGTCATAAGTAACTTCAATTAGTTCCTTGCTAAGAACCTTTAATTCATCCAGTAGAGGGATGATGGTACAAACATCCTTGTTCCTCTCAGGGTCAGAGATTACCACCACGTCTCTAATTTGATCTGCGAAGTAGTCTACCGTCCAGTCAATGGACCCCAAAGCTAGGTATGGGTGAATCTCCTTGCGATCCAACTGACCTTGAAGGGCTGCTCGCACGAGGTAACATCCTTGGTTATTTTTTGAATAGACTCAACAACATTCATAGTTGTGTGGTGGCACCTAGCCATGCCCAGTTTGAATGCAGTGTAACCTCACTAGATCTGTTTCTGTAGATCGGACATCCTGACTTCGATGCCGAGTAGGGTTCCTATCAACCACGCTGATTTGTTGCCTGTCTTCATCCATATAGATTGGAAACCACCAGTGGTTTAATAAGTGTTGTAAAGTTCTCTGAACGAGAGCGCATCCTTGGTTACTCTCACAACATCCTTTGCAGTTCGGATAATCATGTGAAGTGAGAAAACCAAGTTGAACCTGCCTGGCATATAACTCCACCAAGCTGGTATTCATCAGATGAATATCAAAGATTTAAATCATGTTGATCTGATAAGGATTTCTATCATGGTAGTCCTGGATCCATCCAAGATCCATCTAACGCTGGAGGGCCTCTTGTACAAAAGAGTATCCCTGTTTGTTTACCGAGCAAGTCAAACAGGAATTGCAATCGTGCCGCGGCAGATTATGATATTGGCTTTTCCTTGAGTGCATCGCCACCAAGTTGACATTCATTGCATGGATGTCGTGGTTCTGAATGACATTGGAATTCGTATAGGTCATGTTGACTCCACGAACTAGATGCTCTTGGATCCATCCGAGATCCAATTGTTCCTGTAGAGCTTATCGCACCACAGAACATCCCTGATTGTTTTTAGAGCAGATATCACACCGGTGATAGTTATGAGGTGGCACATGGTCGTATCCACTCTATCTACAATGCATCTTGACCAAGTTGGCCCTTAATAAGAGTACATTATGAATTTGATAGATGTTGTTAGACTCCCCCTCTATTAAATTGGCTGCAGCTTTCCTATGTTGAGGCAGCGGGTTCGTGAGAACATTAGGATTCGTATCCTTGAAAGATAAGACCCCGCTCCTAACAAGCTTTTGCACATCGGATTTGAAATTGAGACAATTTTCTATGTTATGTCCTGGTCCTCCTTAATGGTAAGGACAAGTCTGATCCGTTTTAAACCAAAAAGGCAGATTTTCTGGTACTGTAAGAGGAGACTTGGTTTGGACGTGCCCCTTGACTAGTAGTAATGGAAACAATTATGCGTACAACATGGGTATAGGATCAAACCCTAGAGGTCGCGTTGTACGGTTATTGTCGTATGGAGGACGAGCCTGCTGAACAGGCTGCTGATTAGGTTGGCTCTGCGCAACCTAAGGTTGATACATAGGAACAGGCGCAGGATTGATAGCAGGAGTTACAGCTGCTACCCGTTGATATCGTCGCCTTTGCTTTCCGAGAGAGATATTCCCAATATCCTGCTCTTTTTTCTTAGGGAGAGCACTACCGTATCGTTTTGTACTACATGATGATCCAGCTTCTTTTACTAAGCGTCCTTCTCGGACTGCTTCCTCAAGACGAACTACCATGCCCACCATCTCGGTGAAGTCACTGGGCGCACTGGCGACCATTCTGTCATAGTAAAATGAGCTTAAGGTCTTTAAGAAGATCTTTGTCATCTCTTTTTCCTCAAGAGGTGGACAAATATGAGCGGCAATTTCATGCCATCTCTGAGCGTACTCCTTAAAGGTTTCCTTGTCCTTTTGTGACATCGATCTGAGTTGATCTCTGTCTGGTGCCATGTCTAGATTATATTTGTAGTGTTGGACGAAAGTAGCGCCAAGATCTCTGAATGTGTAGATCGTAGCGCGGTTTAAACCCATGTACCATTTTAATGCGGCACCGGTTAAACTATCCTGAAAGTAGTGAATTAGTAGCTCCTAATTATTTCTCTGAGCTGACATTCGCCGAGCGTACATCACTAAATGACTCTGAGGGCAAGAGTTGCCCTTGTATTTTTCAAAGTCGGGAACTTAGAACTTGTGTGGAACTTTCACATTGTGGACCAAGCAAAGGTATGCGGCGTCCTTTCCAAATAGATCCTAGCCGCAAAGGGCCTGCAGTTCTTTCTGCATTTCCAGGAACTGTTCCTGGAATTCATTCATTCTGTCGAAGATACTTTCGTTTCCACCAGAAGGTATCTGGGGAATTTGTCCTTCCGTGACAATGTGTACCACGGGTGGTGGTATAGTCATTATGGTCGAGACCATCGGTGTCTCCCGAAGTTTGTAACCTTCAGGAGTTGTTGTCATGCCCCTGGCATCTTCGCTTTCCCGAAGTTTGTAACCTTCAGGCCCAGCGGCTCCTGCTGCGGTTCCCTGATCCTCAGCGATCGGTGGAACATATCCTTCCGGGATATAGTTAAGTGACATGCCCCATGGACGATCTTTCGGCATTTTGTACCTAGGATCATACTTCTCCACTATGGGCGTTGATGTAATCTCTGAGATCACAGTCCTTTGTTGTTGCATCTGAGCTTCTACTAGAGCTTGCATGTCGTTATGAAGCTTTCTCAGATCCTCTTTCAGAGTGTCGATCTCTTCTCTCAACTCTCTGTTCTCTTCCTCGAGATCATCCATCTTTTTCTGACGATTGGCCCGTGTATTGTACGAATGAGACAGTTTGACTCTAGAATCGAGACGCAAACATGAGATTCGTAGGTAAGAAGAATGTGTTTATGAGAATGATGAATGCAATGATTATTAATTATTTTTGTTTATTCAAAGTAAACTTCGACAATTAGATTGCAAATATCAAACAGTGGGGAAACCCCATTTTATTGAATTCAAAGATTGCGGAAATGGAAATACAGTAGATTACAAAGTGCTGGAAAAGGAAATCTAAACTAATGGATCCTGAGTCCTCTCTGAAGAGAGCTCAAGTGCTGGTTTGGGCGCTTTCCTTTTCTTTGACCGGGGCTCTTAGGCCATTGTCGAGTTGTCATTCCTTTGCCAAGTGAAAGGAGCGAGCAAATTCCTTTGGTCATCCTGATTTTCTACAGAATGTTGCTCTAAAATCTCAATCAGGGCATCTTAACAGCTGTTGCATTTTCCTGCACTCCAAATTGAGAATACGGTACTTGTTCCTCCAAGACCTCTTCTCCTGCTGAACTTTGCTGAGAGTAACCTAAAGTTTTTCCATCTCAGACATGAAATAAAGGGTAGAGTCCCTTAATGGAAGAACTTCCAGCCGAAGGTAAGGCATCCTTAGCTTGAGAGCTCTATTTTGTACCCAGTGGAGATAAGGCTCCATCGAGACACAGTCTGGTTTCCCTAGAGACTCTCGTCCTTTCCTATGAACTTGTTTCCAAGCGTGCACTATTTCCGTCTTTAGTGCCCTGTCATTTTCTCCTTCCTTGAAGAAAAGACCTTCCAGATGAGCATTCCGTGGGACGTGCCTCATCGGGTATCCGAATTGACGACGAACGAGAATTGGATGATAGTTGATTCCTCTCTTAGTTCCTATAAGGGGTACATTTAGGAAATTTCCACAACAGTCAATGATCCTGATCCCTTCGTAGATTCGATTGTACCAATCGATGTCAGAGTTGGTACGAGACATGATTCTCTACGACCAACGTAAAGTATTCTTTTGATCCCAAAATGTAGCAGACTTGGGCAAATGGGAAGTGAACCATTTGTAAAGCAAGGGTACATAGCACGTGATCATTCCTCCGCTATATAAATTCCTTAAGTGTACCGAATGATACGCATTTGCGAGTAAGGTCGGTACAGGGTTTCCGATCAGGAATGTTAGTTCTTGTATTGGCTGAATTTTTGGTAAAACAATGGTGTTGTTAATGATGTCATATGTCTCATGTCTTAACATGAGTTCTTAACATTGAGTTGATGTTAAGTTCAAAAGGGTTGCAGTTTTGTATGCTGATGTTACACCTGATGTCTTGACATCAGTTGACAGAACATCAGAACATCAGTCTGATGTGTTTTGTTAGGGTTGATTTGTTTAAGTGTGTTTTGAGAAGATCTGGTGGAGAGATTGCATGCGAATATCATGGGACAAATATATTTTGTTGCAATCTTATATTGAGCAGATATTGTTACTATTTTCATGCAAAAAGATATGGAGATTAATTGAAGATTTAATTGAAGATTTGATTGAAGATCTATTAGTAGCAGAATCTTTTGCAGATTTGTAGCAGCTGATTTGTTGTGATTTGAAGGCTCAAATCTAGTTAGGAAATAGGTTATAAATAGAAGCATTGTAACCTAGTTTTAGTAGGCCAGCCATCATGTAAACTATAAGGGCTGTGTTGTTTGATGAACCACCCGGTTTGTGGGGTGGTCATCATGTTTATCTCTAAGCCTGTAGGTAAGAGATGTATTGGTCTTAGAGGAAGTTGTTAAGCAACTCTAAGCATTGTTCTTAGTCATGAGGGTCATGTCTAGGTATTGTTATAGGAGTGTGTCTTCTATTTTCATGTGTTTGGAGAGTTGTTGGAAATCAAGCTGTTGATGCAGTAACTGAGATGTTGACTACTAGACATCATTGCGATGATTGGAAGTGAGATGGTGTCTCTTACCTATGGAGAACTTAGGTAGAAGGGTCATTGGGTAGGGATTAAGTGAGTAGATTATCAACTGGTATTGTTGAGTCTGTTATTTAATACTGCTAATAGTGAACTTCCTTCCTGGCTTGGTATGCCCCCAGATGTAGGTTGTTAGATCGAACTGGGTGAACAAATTCTGTGTGCACTTTTCTTTTCAGCAACTTATTTAATTGTCTATAATTGCCTTGCTGTTTATGTCAGACCAGATGTCTCGACATCATGTAGGACATCTGGGATCTGTTATACCAGAATTTCAATTGGTATCAGAGCAGGCATCCTGTCTGTTTCTGGATGAGATCTAGGGAAGATACTTTCTGGTTTATGAGAAAGGAAGATAGTTTTGCTGAGTTATGGACTTAGTGTGTAGCTTTGGTGGAGGACTGCTGTTGTGAGTTTGATTTATTTTCAAACTTTTCTTTGGCACTTGGATTATGGTGATGGTGCGCAAGGATTATTGAGTAGTGCCTGAAGAGTGTTGAGGAGTTGTTGTGTGTTCCGCTGCATGATATCTGATGTAACCCTGGTTGTTTCTTGTGTCTCTGGTGGTGAGACTTTAGGAAGGTATTTTCTTGGAAAGACTTTAGAGTTTGGTCTCCTCAGCAGAAGAAGAATATATTTCAAATCAGGTATTGAAGACCAATCTGTCCAGAACACTGATTCCTTCCTTCTCAATTTTCTTGATGATGAAAGAAGAGGGTGGAGCCAAAGCAAAAGAGTATCACTGTCAAATATTTCATGCGGGAGTGAAGATCTTGATAAGTTATCTCTTAAGCGTTTTTATGGTGTCCAATGTAGTTCTGGTATATCTGAAGATGAATTCTCTTGTGAAGATACATGTTTCTTATTTTCAAAATCATGAATTGGAGGAAGTTTCATCAAGAAAGAAGCTGAGCGTGATATGTCAATCCTAATGTCTCAACTTCGCGCTACACATCAGCCGTTTATGGTAAATGCTGAGTCAAAGTCCTATTAGATTGTAGCTGTTATGAAGGATCACTGAAGCTGTGAAGTTGAACAATTTTTGAGATGTTATTCATAATGTCATAGCATCTCAGCTGGAGCTGGTTGAAGAAAAGGTAGTAATCTTGTTAGCGGAAGAGAAGGAGATGGTCCCTGTTAAAGCTAAAATGTCTGAGGACTTTATAGGGAAAATGCATCCAAGAGTTTGTGTGCACTAGTAGTGTAAATCAGCCTGTGGTCAATTGGTGTATGCGTGAGCTCTTTCAATTTTGTGGCTTGAAGGATTGGAAGTAGCAGATTGTCTATGGTATGTTATCACTCTTAAGTTAGACAAGAGGTCTGAACCTTGTGCTTATAAGAAGAAGCTTCTGGAAGAGTGTGTTATGCAAGTTACTGCAATTTTGTTGGTCTGATCTTGGAAGTTGATCAGATGTTGATATGTTCTCGTGTGTTCGCTGCAAGAGATATGTGTGGATTACTATGGTTGTAGTCTCCAATTCCTAGTAGATGTTTAATGTGATTTAGACTGATGTCGAAACTGATGTTGAAACATCACTTCAGTTCTTTGCTCAGGGTGGAGTGAAAGATCAAGACACTGACCTAACCTGGAAGGCTTTTGTGGTATGAATGGTTGTCATGAAGAAGATTCAGAAGATGCTAGAATCTGAAGAAGGGTTAAACCACAGGGATTTAAGATCAATTGCTATTTGTGATATTCACAAGTATTTAATTGATGATCCTTGAAAGACAAGATTAAGGATGTTTTGTCAATTGTTTTAACATCTTTTCATCAGAGGTTTGGAGAATCATGGGAGGGGTTCTACATTCACTCACAAGTCGCCTAGGTGTTGACCTGGGATTATTGCTTAGCATCTGTTCCTAGAAAGTATTGTGAGTGACTTGTCCAGATGGTGGTGTTGTTAAAGATGAAGATGGAAGACTATGTAGACATCATAATCTTGTTGGTTACAGCTTGGATCAGTTTATTTCTTATCTAAGTGGTTTGGAGCATGGTGTTTGTTCTGGTTGTGAAGGTCGGGGATAAGTGGCAGTTATCTCTGGCTTTCTACTGACGGCTCTACTAAAGGAAGTGACTTTCTTTAGTATTGCTATGGGGTAGTCTTGGACTACTTATTTTCTGAAGATTCAGATGTGGTAGGTTTGAAGTCTTTGGAGTTTCTAAGTAGGATGGAGGTTGTCTACTCAAACTTGATTGTTGAATCAAGTCTATGAGAGCATGGAAATCTGTTTCTGCAAAGGGATGAGGTTCTTCTGAGTGGCAGAAGGTAAAACTGAATTTAACAGTTGGGTGACATAATGTTCTGACATCTAGCTTAACATCAGAAGTCTCAACTGGTGATGTGGCACATCAGCTTTTGATAGGGTGATCTACAGGAATGAACAATATGATGCTTCAAAAAGATCGTTCTCATGGCAGTTTGCGGGAGCTACAGGAAGGAGAAGATGTTACATGACCATGGCTTAGGGAGTCTAAGTGTGTTTGCTATTGAGCAATTAGAACATGTGACTTGAAGATCTAGTTTCCTTGGTGGATCAGGATATCTTTGTGAGAGTTCTGACAAACATGAAAAAGGTCAAAATGTGGCATTTGGCAGTTTTCATATGAGGATTCATGCTTGAGGTGATCAAACTGTGGCATTTGGTTGATCTCACAAGTGAATTTGAAGAATCAAGATAATCAGAGTGTGGCAGCTGGTTATTATTGAGGATTGTCTTGGAACAAGTTACTCTTGGGCTGAAGGGTGATGAGTTGAAGACTCAAGGAGATTATTTTTCTTGAAGGTGGATGAGAGTTTATTCCTCTGGTTCTTTGGATTACTATGCTAGAGTAAGTCCAGTTGGTGGAGCATATCAAGAATCATGGTGTTGATGTTTTGGTGTGTGAAAGATGTTCTAACTTGTAATAGGACATTATCTGGGATGATTACCTACATTGTATCTAAAGAGAATCTACCTAATCATACGGGAGAATGATGAAGTAGAAGGTCTGCTTTGGAAGGAGAATGTAGAGACGACTGAAGTAGATCAGGTATTGATTGCTTGAAAGTCTGAATGTGGATATTCATCAATTGATCCAAATGTCAAAGATAGATGATTAAGGGTGTGCGTGTGGAGTTGGATGCTCAAGCATTTTTGTCAGAAGAGATGTTTCTGACTATGTGAATTAGAATATGGAGATTCTGGTCTTGTTTTTAGTAGTTTGTTTTGGCAAAGCATGACTACTAATTTTGAAGACTTCACTAGTATCAACAACTACTGGTGGATGTAATGGTAGAGGGATTGTGATGTGATTTGATCAGAACATTTTTTTTAGAGAGTTGTTCCTTCTTCTGCTATAAGTATCTCTTAAAGAGATTAGATCTCAGTAAAGCAGAGAATTTGTGGAGTCTGTGAGCAGTGTCAAACAAGTCAGGATACTTGGTTGTGTTCTCCAAAAGTGAAAGTACAGTATGTGAATGTGCTCAGCAAGTGTGCTCAAATGTTCATCTCCATCTAGAGCATTAGTTAACCATGACAGAGGGAGTACTTGTCTATGGATTCTGCAGCAAAGGTGCATATATTGTGAAGCTTGCATGCTGATCAAGCTTGTGGAGATTGGTTGCCTCTTATGAGGAGATAATGTCAGATAACATGTTATGACATTAGGCTGTTGGATGGCATGTTGGTGTGGACATGAATGGTTCTAGCCATGTGAAGCTAATTGTTTGTATCATGTGTGCACATGCTTCTGAGGAGAAGTCTGAAGACAATTTTATGCAGTTTTGGAAAAACTTTGTGAGGGTCTTTGTTGATGGGAGATGTCACACTTGTCTTAATGTGTGTTATTAATTCTAAGTAAGAGGAGTTTACTTAGAGTTCAGTGGAAGGCATTATGAGTGTGCTTCAGAACTTGTGGATGATTGTGTGAAGCATTCCTGACTGGATGGATGAAGACTGTGTCTGGATTTTCCAAATGCTATGATATACTAGTCAAGGAGCATCAGTTGTGAAATATAAGGGGAGAACTTCTGTATGTACTAGTGTGGTACTTGGATTGTTTGAGGATTGAGCATTTTGTGAATGCGTTCAGCAGGTGTGTTGAACAGAGGGTGCGCTCTTGAAGACATGAAGATGAGTCTTATGTTTTCCATTCATTTAAGGTGTTCTTCTTGCAAAGGAGCACTGGTTATCTTAGATAGGGAGAGTTGATCTTTTGTGGAAAAAGTGGTTTATCCATATTGTAATGTCAGACAAGATGTCGTGACATTGTGTTACTGGTGAAGTTCATGGTGTACTTGACAGTTTAGACCTGGTTCTATAGATTTGTGTGTCAATGGATTGAATCAGAAGTATACATTCACACCAATGTTGTCAATTTTTGGCCAAAAAGGGGGAGAGAATGTACAGTAGTAGCTGCTGAGTCTGGATTTTGTTCTGAGTATGTTGGTTGGCAGATTCAGAGTTTGTCCAATTGTGGCTAAAAGGGGGAGAGTTAGCCTAGATGTTGCCTAGTTGTCTGTTGTGGTTCTAGGCTTGAGGGGGAGTGTGTAGTTTGTGTTGCTGTTTTGCTGGTTGCAGTTTTGAGGGGGAGTTGCTGCTGCTGGTTGCAGTTTATATGGTGTTTTTCCGCTGGTATCTCTGGTGTAGGCTGAGATTGTTTTAGCCAAAATTAGCCAAAGGGGGAGATTGTTAGTTCTTGTATTGGCTGGAATTTTGGTAAAACAATGGTGTTGTTAATGATGTCATATGTTTGATGTCTTAACATGAGTTCTTAACATTGAGTTGATGTTAAGTTCAGAAGGGTTGCAGTTTTATATGCTGATGTTAAACCTGATGTCTTGACATCAGTTGACAGAACATCAGAACATCAGTCTGATATGTTTTGTTAGGGTTGTATTTGTTTAAGTGTGTTTTGAGAAGATCTGGTGGAGAGATTGCAGGCGAATATCATGGGACAAATATATTCTGTTGCAATCTTATATTGAGCAGATATTGTTACTATTTTCATGCAAAAAGATATGGAGATTAATTGAAGATTTAATTGAAGATTTGATTGAAGATCTATTTAGTAACAAAATCTTTTACAGATTTGTAGCAGCTGATTTGTTGTGATTTGAAGGCTCAAATCCAGTTGGGAAATAGGTTATAAATAGAAGCATTGTAACCTAGTTTTAGTAGGCCAGCCATCATGTAAACTATAAGGGCTGTGTTGTTTGATGAACCACCCGATTTGTGGGATGGTCATCATGTTTATCTCTAAGCCTGTAGGTAAGAGATGTATTGGTCTTAGAGGAAGTTGTTAAGCAACTCTAAGCATTGTTCTTAGTCATGAGGGTCATGTCTAGGTATTGTTATATGAGTGTGTCTTCTATTTTTATGTGTTTGGAAAGTTGTTAAAAATCAAGCTGTTGATGCAGTAACTGATATGTTGACTGCTAGACATCATTGCGATGATTGGAAGTGAGATGGAGTCTCTTACCTATGGAGAACTTATGTAGAAGGGTCATTGGGTAGGGATTAAGTGAGTAGATTGTTAACTGGTATTGTTGAGTCTGTTATTTAATACTGCTAATAGTGGACTTCCTTCCTGGCTTGGTATACCCCTAGATGTAGGTTGTTAGACCGAACTGGGTGAACAAATTCTGTGTGCACTTTTCTTTTCAGCAACTTATTTAATTGTCTATAATTGCCTTGCTGTTTATGTCAGACCAGATGTCTCAACATCATGTAGGACATCTGGGATCTGTTATACCAGAATTTCAAGGAAGATCTTAATGGCGTTGATATCTACAAAGTTATCGATGTTGGGAAACAAAAATAACCCGTAGGCGAGCAAAACAAAGATGCTCTCGAAAGCGGCCACGTTCCCTATACTAGCAAAATATAGGGCTTTCTTTGTTAAGAATTGGGCTGGCAAACCCTGTATTCCACCCTTAGTGGTCATGTGAGTCCTGACTTCTGACTCGTCCTAATAAATTGCTCTTGCAATGGTTTGATCCTTTGGAAACTCCTCCAGTCCAGAAAAGGGAGACTGATCAGTGATATGCAGATCAGTCAAGTGAGAATACTCCTCCAGCGTTGGTGCTAACTGATAATCCGGGAATGTGAAACAGTGATAGACCGGGTCGTAGAACTGGATTAATGTGGATAGGATTCCTTCAATTACGTGGACCTTTAACAAAGACAACAGTCCTCCATACTTGGCTCTGAAAGCCTCGTGGTTGGTGATCATTCTCGCCAAACCTTTTAAATCCTCTAACTTTGGAACCTTGAAGGTGTACTTATGAGTTTTCCTTCTACCGAAATCCATCAGCGCAATCTCCTTTCTCTAATATTTGCAATCATTGTCTTAGTTTAATTTGAAAAAGAGAGACTAGAAGAGAAGATTTTTTTTTGAATGATTTTTTAGATGAATGTATGAATGCAGCACACAAAAACATAGAAAAAACATAGGGTCAAAGGGTCGGTGTCATGAAGTCAAGGCTCTACCCCCCCCCCCCCCCCCCCCCCAAAGGTTTATACTGGTGATTTTTTGTACTTGTCTCTCAAAATCATTGATTCCCTTAGAGATAACATCAACGGGCCGGGAACCGTGCTAGGTGATGTATCTTAAAGCAGTCTCAGATGAGGGTAACATCGCGTGACAACTATTTCCGATAGCTTCCGCACTACAAAGTGGCTAAGTCTGCTAAAAACCTCAGCTTCTCAGATAACCCAGTCAACCACACTACTTTCAACAACCGAAGTCGTATAGGCAATGTATCTGCAAAGGGAGTCTCCACTGAGTTTGATGGTCGATCGGGGACTCTTAACTGGAATTCACTCCCAGTAAGATTACCCACATTTCCATCACCTATCTTAGGTGTATACTCAATCTTTCCACATGCGGCATCACACGCATTCCCATTAGCAGAAAAATAAACACAAATATCAATTAGGAAAAGCAGTATATATATTTGTCTTAATCATCCAAGACCTCTAGTCTTATGATCCTATACAGACAGTGACTCCCCAACAGAGTCGTCATTTCTGTGACATAAATTTAGGGTTTCAACCAGAGAGATAAGAGGGACAAAATGCCCTGTGTGGCCCCACGGTGGGCGTCATTTTTCTGTAGCGAGCGATTTTGGACGTGGTTCTTGAGTACTGCCGCTCTGGGGTACTACAGGTCAATTCATTTATTATCCTATTGAAGCTGACTAAGGAAGGGATATAGATGTCTCCAATTAACCCTGCTTGCATACTGAGTTTAAACAGATGACTGTTGGTTTACAGATGCGGTTTAGATTGTGGGCCTTTCTCTGCTTATTTTGCTAAGAATGAAATGTCAAGACTATTTGTGAGGATGTTAGGACTGATGCTTTTCGATTGATGTGTGAAGGTACGGGATTTTGGGTTTTTTTTATTAGTGTGCTCGCTAATATTTTTCAATCTTATGCCTACATATTCCCGTTTAACGAAACAGGGAAATCAGAGTGATCGTAGTTCCTCCTATTCTATGGGAGGAAAAAGGTTGTTTTGGTGTCTTGTTCAAAGCCCAAGACGTGAAGCTAAAGGGGGTTTGTATCTTGTTCAAGGCCCAAGATGTGAAGGTGAAAGGTCTATTTGTATCTTGTTCGAAGCCCAATATGTGAAGCTAAAGGGTTTTGACTTTAGAGAGAATTTGTCATCTCTAAAGGGGATATTTGGTCGGTTTGTCACAACTGTTGGGTGACTGATTATAAAGGAGAATTACTTTAACTGGGATATGTGAATCCAGCAATGTCATAATTTCCTTTATAGGGGATTTTTAACCTGAAGGGGAAGACTTTAACTCAGTGTAGAGCAATGCTATCTTTCCTTAGGAATTTCTCATGCTAAAAGAGGGACAATGGCATGGATGTAAATAATCCAGAGGCTTGCCGCTTACAGCAATTAGATGGGGGAAAAGGAGTTGTTGATGTTTGTATACTGTGAACGAGGCACAGATTTTGATGCTAAAGGGTTGATTAACTCAACTGAGGTTTCCTTATACAAAGCCTAAGAGGAGGCTACTGACCCAACAAGAGGGTGTTTTTATGTGTCTCGTACGAAACCCGAGAGAGAGGCTAAAAGGGTTAACTCAACAAGAGAGTGCTAACAAGTGACTGACTCAACAAGAGAGTGTTTTTATATGTGTCTTGTACGAAGCCCGAGACTGAGGCTCAAAGGTTTTGACTCAACATGAGTCTTTTATACTCAACAAGAGAGTGCTTTTGAATCTCGTACGAAGCCCGAGATGGAGGCTGAAAATGTTTGACTCAACAAGAGAGTCTTTTATACTCAACAAGAGAGTGTTTTTGTATCTCGTACGAAGCCCGAGATGGAGGCTGAAAATGTTTGACTCAATAAGAGAGTCTTTTATACTCAACAAGAGAGTGTTTTTGTATCTCGTACGAAGCCTGAGATGGAGGCTGAAAATGTTTGACTCAACAAGATAGTCTTTTATACTCAACAAGAGAGTGTTTTTGTATCTCGTACGAAGCCCGAGATGGAGGCTGAAAGGTTTTGACTCAACAAGAGAATCTGAAAAGGTTATCTCCGCCGGGGAGAATCATTGTACAAAGCCCAAGAGGAGGCTAGTGTGTTGGTGACTGTTTCAGTTTAGTGACAGGTCCAGTATGTTGGATAAAAGAGAAAATCAGTTCTTATATGGGTAATGTTGTGCTCAGGGATTGATCGGAGGATTAGGGTTATTTCTTGTTCTTTAAGGAAATGGGAAATCCCAAAAGGTATGGAGACTGTCCAAGTCTACGGGTGTTTTGAGAAATCGATTCTCAAGTAGCGAATGATCTTTATATGATGCCCAAGAGAAGGCTGGTATGTTAAGGGATGAAGGTCAACCCATTAACTGGTCTGACACTTGACTCAGAAAGACAGCTCTAGCAAATTGATGAATAGGTTCTGTTCCTATACCTGTAGAGGTCTCTGGGACCTTGTACTAAGCCCAAGAGAAGGCATGAGAGCTTTTAAGAAGCCGAAGGGTCCTTGTACAACGCCCAAGAGGAGGCGGGGATGCTTTTAAGAAGCATGTGGGTCCCCAAACCCTGAGAAGTTCCAGACAAGCCATTCACCGAGAATAGATCAAGCCAAGAAAGTGCGAGAATTTGGAAGAAACTCAAGAGATGCCATTCACGGAGAAAAGATCACCTCTGGGGAGTTAGAGTCTCTTTGACAATTTCTAAGGGTGACAGTCTGAGAAAGGGTTCACAGAGAATGCTTCCTTTCACGTCTCCATATTGTTTAACCCCAAGAGGAGGGAAGAGTGTGTCTGGTAATCCTATGGGGGTCTAGTTTTGTTTGTATTTAAGAGTGACCAACAGGGCTTTTCCTAGTGCTAGGCGTAGTTGCCAGAGAAAACTCTAAATAACTATACTAGTATTACACAGTTAATATTTGACGAGTATATAAAAGTTTGTGAAAGAAGACTTACAATGAACAGCCCCACAATACAGTTATATATATGAAAGCGGGTAAATACTTACTCGGTTGTAGAGCTTCCATGTTATTTTGTTAGTTGTGCAACAAAGAAAGCTTTGATAACAATATTATATTCTAAATCAAAGGAGAAAGTGCTTTGAAAAGATTGTTGGGGCTTACAGCTCAAGGAGAGGCCCAAGGTTTTATCAGTGATTGCATTGTTATTTTGTACAGGGACTTATACAAGTGACTGAGGCCCAAAAAGGTTTTCTGTACAAGGGGGTGGGTCTTACACTCTCTCAAGAGGCCCAAAGATTTATTTTTGTACAAGTGGTGGGGCAACAGCTCAAGGAGAGGCCCAAAAGTTTTGTTTTAAAATGTGACGATCACGCCGAACTTTTTTTATGGTATCGGGACTTATACAATAAGTGAGGCTCAAATTATTTTGGTTTTTAAAAGAGGGTTAGGTCTTACACTCCACTAGAGGCCCAATGATTTTTAAAGAATGGGGTTATAACGCGGGGGTAGGCCCAAGGGTTTGATTTTTGACCTGGCGATCGCGCCGAGATTTTCTTTCAACGCAGAGGGACTTATACAATACCTGAGGCCCAAAATTATTCAGGTTAAAAGGGGATTGGGTCTTACACTCTATTAGAGGCCCAAAGTGTTTAAAAGTTTTGTTTGTGTGAAAATCAAGGAAACCCTAAATTTGTTTTCTTTTAAAAGTAAATATTTAAAGAAAATCAAATAAAAATGATAAAAATACCAAATAAGTTTGAATAAACCACTTGTGATTTTTGTTGAGGGTTTGAAAAATGAGGTTTTAATCACAAGATAAATTAAAACTCATTTGGTTTTGATTTTCAAAGTAAATATTCACTTTTAAATGTTTAAAAACAATTAAAAAGGAATTTATTCACAAAAATACTAATTATATTAAATAACTAATATAAATTTAATTTTTTTTGTGGAATAAAATATTTCAACATTTTTGTGATTTTTTGCAAAAAGAACCAATCAAAAATAATTAAAATTGAGGGAGTTATTAATTTTTCAAATCATTAAAAATAATAAGGAAAACAATAAAAAAGTGGGAAAAAAAAAGCAAAAAGAGGATCTGGGGCGAGTGGGATTCGAACCCCAGACCTCTTGTGTATAGGGCGCGCGCCTTACCACTGGGGTGGTGATACATCCGTTGATTGAAACACAACCGCAAATATACAAGGCTTGCCTTGTTTTTGGCCTGGCCCAAGGCGAGGCAAGGCAAGATTTTGGTTGAAAACGTGAAGGCCATAACTTTCTCATTTCTCCATGGATTGGGACAAAATTTAGGTCTATCCTACCTAGAATTTCACAAGGAATCCGATGGTGGTGGTATTTTTTTTTCAGATCATGCTCCTATTGAAAAACCCGATAGTGGTTTTGAAATAGGCAATGATTTGCATTTTCTATGCCATCTCTTGGTACAAGCATGAGTTACAAGATAAATTGGTGCAAACACAACACATATAACATGTATAAGAGATGCATGATCAGTGGACATCAAAAGAAAGCATGATTCAAAGAATCCAAGTTGTGATGTTTACCTCTTTTTGGAGCTTTTGTGCAATCTGCCAAGCCACATGTTCCAGAAATGATTTGATGCTTTGAACAACCTCAAATGATCTCTTAGAAGCTTTTAGGATGGTTGGAATCAGCTAGATACCTCAGGAACAAGTTTGAGCTCTTTCTTGTAAAAGGGGCAAAAGTGACCAAAATAACAACTCTCTCAAATGGTGTTCTAGATGGGGGGAACCATTTGGGACAGTTCAAGGATGATATTTGGAGTGTGTTTGAGGTTTTATCTGGTTTGGAAAGTGACTGAATCAAGACATGGCTTGAAAAATGCACAAAAGTCCTATTTTTGAGGTTTTGAGAGGTGACTTTGTGATTTTGGTGTTACAGGTCACTTGTGAGAGTTTGGACAGCTTAGATATGATATATTGGATGTGTTTGGATCATGAGCTATGGTGGAATTGCTCTCTAACTCAAAAACTCAGTTTTACCTTGCTAAAGAAGGTATTTTTCCCTAGAGAAAGAGATTTTGAGGAAAGCAAGTGTTGTAGTGCTTTGGTGTACTCAAACTGAACACAATTGAGCTCTATTTATAGTGGAGCAAGTTTATTTTGGCTGCAATAGTGATTGGAAACTACAGCAGAGGTTTGGCCAATGTTGAGCAATGAGAATCCAAGTCTCCTCTAGCCATTGACTAGAGGTTAGGGCACAGGCTGCTGGTCCCCTTGGTCTTGGATAAGTCTTGACTGAATTCAGTTGGAAATGGCTCAGTCCATGCCATCTTGGTGCTTCTATTGAATACTCCAAAACAAAATTGGAGTCTTGTCTCTCTTTTAGGCATTTCTAGGTTTGGCATGCTATTTTTGGTTCTAAAGACTTGGGAGGCTTGGGATCAGAGTTGGTTCCTCCTTGGTTCCTGTTAAGGTGTTCAGATGGATAGAGTTGCTTGCTCTTTGCAAAATTTGAGCAAATCGAGTAAAACTCCCAAATCTGCCTTGCCATGACAGTTTGCAGCAAGGCATATTGGCATTGTCATATCTCATGGCTCAAGTGGACTTTGGTGGAGTTCTTGGCCATTTTGGAAAGCCCTCATATGATACAACAACTGTTTGATCATAATTGGATTTGATACTTTTTGGATCTAAGTGAAAAATGCCCCTACATTTTGAAAAAAGTAAGACAGATTCTGACTTAGTGAAAATTTCACTAAGTGTTGGAAAAAAGTGACATTTTCACTTTTTGTGATTTTGATCATTCCATAACTCAAAATCCATGAGGAATTGGAATGAGTTATGTTTGAATCTTTTGTAGAGTACCGTGAGAGCTACAAATCCAGCTTTGGATGGGGAAAAATGGCCTTGTGGTTTAGGAGTTATGATCCTCCAAAGTTGGTACCCTAGCCACTTTGTTCCATAACTTAGAAAATTTTCTAAGTTTTTATGGTTACCCCTTTTACAAGTTATCCCACTTTTCTTTATTTTTTCTTGATGAATGATGATTCCAATCACACATTAACATCATTTTAGGGTTAAGGAACCATAATTATGAAAAATCTCAAAAAAGTCAAAGTTTGACTTTTGTGCATAGTTGACTTTTTATCAGATGAATTTCGAACTGTGCGATCCTCTATGAAATCAAGTCCTTGACCTAAATCAAACTTGATGGATTGATTTCATAGGTGTTATAGGGTGTGTTGAATCATGTCCTAAGGTTTGGGAGCATGTCCTGGTCAAAAGTCAAAGGCACAGTTGACTTTTCTCGCGAAACCCTAATTGTGGCTCTGATGAATTTGAAACTTGTTGCTTAAGCTTCTTGGATCAATCCATTGTTTCAAATGGATAAATGTGGTTTATTAGAGACCCTCAAATCATTTCTTGAGGTCTTGGCTCATGATTTGTCCCAAAAGTCAACTTAGGGGTGAATTAGGTCAAGAAACCCTAATTCCGGATTTTTGTGAATGCATCCCCTGAGGTCAAATTGACTTGATGATTGGGTTCATGATGTCCCTTGGAGCATCATAGGTTATGCTTTTAAGCATTGGCTCATGTCCAGAGGAAAATTTCCATCTGGAGGCCCTGGTCGACTGTAACACCTCAAAATTTGCCTTGTTGTTTTTAGATAACTGGCTTAGGTTTCTTTTCATTTCTTGCATTTGCATTGTGCATAGCATTTGGTTCTTAGCATGGGATCGAGGTATTTGGTTCAACTCAAGGGCAAAAGCTTCTTATGAGCTCCATAAGCTTCTCACATCCTTATATGGTGGCCCAAGGGTATTTCAATGAGGGATTCTCCAAGTGGTTATATCAAGGGTTGGTGTCCTTACACTGATGACCAAAACTAGGGTTTTATGGTTAAGGGTCCTAAGCTCAAGGAGTTTATTCAAACCTTTCACCAAGGTTCTCCATATGTCAAAACAAGTCTAAGGAGGGATTTTGAGCCAAAAATTCACCATGGAAGACCTCAGATGATTCAGTAGCTTACAGATGAAGTAATCAGTCAAACTGGTCAATTGAAAAGTCAAACTAAGGTTTTGAGAGGTCCTCATCATGGTAATCAAGTCAAGAGACCTTTATTTTTTCTATGGAAGGCTTTCATGATCACAATTTGCAAGAATCAAGCTTTGGTAAAAAGTTGCTAAATTGGGAAAGTGACTTGTAATTTCAAGTTACTATTTTTGGCATATTTTCAACCAACTTTAACCAAACTTTTCATGATCAAAAATGCTTCAAACGAATTTTTGCTCAACACCAAAGTTGTAGATCTCTTTCTCCTCTTTCCAAAGAGTGGTGGATCATGATCATATCATTTTTTGATCAAGAGTTATGGGCATTTGAAGTTAGAGGGCATTTGGTGTTCCACCATGCATACCATTTTGACATAACTTGCAAGATGCATTTTAACTCACCAATATGGTTTCTAATTGTTCAGTTCACCTCACCACACTCCATTGCACCTCACTTAGCATCATTTTGAGCTAAGAATTAAATGAATCCGTGGATTACATAGTCATAATTCATCATTATGCAATTTTGCAAGTTCACTTGGAATTCATAATTCAGTTACTCTCCAGCCCCAAGATCAATCCAAAGGTGGTCCTTGTATCAAAATGAAAACAATCATGCACTTTTCATGAAGAATGCATGAGCCAAATACCTCATGTGCACAAACTTGCAAATTTGCAAAACAGCCCAAAACTCATTGCTCTCAAGTCCTTGAAGATTAAAACCCTAAACTGTAGCATTGGCACACTATATAAGCTAACTCACACGAATTTCTCAGCAGCTACTATTCATTTTCATCACTTTTCAAAGTTTTGCTCTCAAGTTTCTCTCCTTCGATTCTCCCAATCCTTCAAGGTTCCTCCATTTTTCTTGGTTGGTTTAGGATCAGTGAAGCACAAGGAAGAGAAATCCACCACTGTTTTGAGGTTTAAGCAAGGAATTCATCAAGTTGAGTTCAGAGCTTCAACTTTCGGATTCAAGGATTCAGGGTAGTTTGAAGGTCTAATTGCATTTATTTTGCAATTAGACGGTTGAAAGAGTTGATCTGCAGCTTATCTTGGAGTTTCTTGACGTATTTCCATTTCTGTAAATCTCAGGTGAGCTTCAAATTCATAGATCTAGAATTGATTTTTGTTGTGTGTTTAATGTTCATCTTGATGTACTGAGCTCATATATGTGTTTGGTTTTGATTTTCAACGTGAATCATGGCTGAAATTTAGATCTGAAATTTTCAGATCCAAACTTGTTTCGTTCGATTCTTGAAATATATGCATGCTAAATGATTTTGAGTGGCATATTTGTGATCTACGTGAGTTGCTGAACATTTTGATGTATGATTTGTTGTTTTTGGTTATGGTTTGAAGTTTGGTGACCGGAGAGTGGCCGGAGAAGATTACCGGCGCTTCTCCGGCCGGTGAGGGTTTAATTAGGGTTTGTGGTTTTCCAGTTTGAATCTCATGCGTTGGATTGTGATTAATTTTCCAGTTTAATTCACGTGCGTTGGATCTTGGTTATGTGGTGTTAATTAAATTGATTAGGGTTTAGTGGATCTGATTAATTCATGACCGTTTGATTTCATTTAATTAGTGCATTTGAATGGGAGCCTGTGGATCTGGATACTTTCCCTTGTTTGACTCAATCTGAGCCGTTCGCTGATTCTGAATGTTGGAAGGCATTTGGGCCTTTTCTGCTGTTTACACCCCCGTTTCTGAGCCCATGATCTTTTGCACGCGTTTGGATTTCTCTTTGCACCCCTACCTTCATTTCATTTTCTTTTTATTTTCTATTTTCATACCATTTCATAATTAATTGTTAAAAATACTTGCATGTGCTAAAAAATTCCAAAAAAATTCATCATCCCTTCTCATTATTAAAATTAATTTTTCACATTTTATTTTATTATTTTTGCATTAAATTTGCATTAAATATTAATTTTCCAAATTAATTTGTCTCATTTACACTTCATATTGCATACTTCATGTTGCATTTTTTATTTATCTCATTTGGAAAGTGATTTGATCCTGATTCTTTTTGGGTTGTGTTCATAACATGTTGAAGTATGTTTGAGATTTTTGGTATGATTTTTAGGTCCTTTTTGGATGACTTTTGATGTGTTGCTTTGAGCATGAATGTATGAAATCCTATTGATGCTTTGACCTAATTGTTGATTGACTTTGGTTCTGATTCATTGCTTGTGGATTTGATATGTCAATTATACATGTTTGAGATGCTTGAATACTGAATGATATAATTTTTGAGGCATGTTTGTTATTTCTTTGAAGCATGAACTTTAACTTGTCCAATTTGTGAATATATGCTTCATGTTTGGTTTGCTTGATCATGAAGGCACTTGTGCCACAATTTTAGGTCTTGTTTGAGGATTGATAGCATGTTAATTGACTTCTGGTTGTGATATTTGGATCTCATCTTTGCATGTTTGATATTTGCCTTGCACCTTAAGTCACTTGTTTCACAAGAATGAATCATGTTTCACTTCACTTCACTTCTTCTTCTTTGCTTCTTAATTGATTGTGAAAGTGTTTGTATGACTTGAATGATGTTTGAAGATCTTGTTTAGACACACATTTAGGATTGTGTCACTTCTGAACTTGGTTTGCTTTATGGAATTTTGACTTGGTTGCTTTACATGATCACTTCTTTTCATCTCACTCCTTCTTTAATGACTTGAATGGTACTTGAGTGACTTCTCCCTTTTCTTTTTGACTAATTGTGCATGATTAATAGTAGAGGTCAGTAGGACCATTAGGTTCTGAACTTGATGTTTGATTTACTTTAGAACTTGTTTCTTCATTGCCTTTTGCTTGTTTGAGTTTCATTTTGTCATATGTGAATACTTCTAACATTTTCAGGGGCAAATGGTAAGTTGTTTGAATGTGGATATGCTTCCACATTTTACTTTCTTACTTTACCTTTTAACTTTCATACTTGTGTTTGAAGTGAGCTTAGGCCACTTGTGTTTCACTTTTCCTTCTCCTCCTTCTCTTTCACTCTTTTCATCCCTCGAGTCTCAAGACTTGTTTAAGTCTTGGATTCTCTCCCTTTAGAGCTACCTAGTCCAACTTAATTTTCGATTAAGCTTGGAGTAGGATTAGCATTAGGTTAGGTAGTAGTCTCTCCTAAACCTCACTAACCATAGGACATCCATGCATGATAACATTAGGACTCTTAGTTTCCCTGTAGAGTTTCCTTTTGTGTCGCTTCTCTTCTCATCTCAAACTTCTTGAACACACTTAATAAAATATAACGTATATTGCGCTCGAGCCTTAAGTGTAGGAAGTGAAGAACGAGGGGTCTCCTCTCTTCTTCTAGGGTGTTTAGTATACGTCTCATTCGGGGGCGATCATGCGACTCACTCGTTCCCGCATGGTAGACTTTGGTGCAATGTAAGTTACGAACTAACTCAAAACACTTCTGTCTAAAAAACACCAAACCAATTCAAATTTTTTTATCCTCCGGGATTGTTGGGTTTCAAACTTCTTTTTTTCAGGAAAGAGCTCGTCGCTCACGTAAAAAACACTTACCTACCCGTGGTCGTACCCACGAACTACGTCAGCTCTGATTCCTCTCTCTCGTCCGATTGAGGATACGTAGGCACAAGACAGCGACTGTCTTGGCGAGCAACCTTCCCCCCTAGTTCGCGTCCGAACTACGTTGACTCTGACTTTCCCATTGCACTGAGGGAGTACGTAGGCCTAGGACAACGATACTGTCCTATCGAGTCACTTCTTTTTCTTTTCTTCTTCGTTTCTCCGTTCTTTCTGTTCTCGTTCCTTCGCCGATCCAGTAGCAGTGAAGTTCCAGATGACGACACCCTTTGATGCAGACAGCAAGCGTGGATCCCATCGAGTACGATGGACGTGTTGGGTGCTAACACCTTCCCTTCGCGTAACCGACTCCCGTACCCATTCTCTTGGTCGTGAGACCATGCTCTTTCCTTCTTTCAGGTTTACGCAGTGTTTCCTTTCCCTCTCTTGGGATAAATACACTTTGCTGGCGACTCTGTGTCTTTTGCGCCACTCTCGCGTTTGTACCGTTGGATGTGAATCTTTCGGGAGCGACAGCTGGCGACTCTGCTGGGGATTCTGGTTGACCTACGCTGGTCCTTCCCCTTTAGCGAGTCGATCCTAGCGCTTGTCTATTTTTTTTTTCTCTGGGTCTTTGTTTTTATGGTGCTTTGCTTTGTTTTATATTACTGTATTGCTATTTACTGTATTTTTACTTTACTGCTTTACTGTGTTTACAGCTTTTATTGCATTGCATATTATTACTGTCATACTGGGTATTGCTGTGCTGTTCTGCTGCTGGTTTTTCTGTTTGCAGGGTGGGCTGGATTCATGAGAGAGAAGCCCAATACCAAGGCTTGAGCATACACCTATGATTAGCGTGGAAAGTAGTGTGACTTGTTTGGCATTTGGCCAGACGAAGTATACATGAAAACTCCACATCCAGACGAGGTTTTCTTGGTAATATTCTGTCCTGTCCATTTTGGGCAGATGATGGAATATAATCTGGAAAACTGTCGACTCTGGCGACCATCCCCGAGGACTCAGTTGCAGCACTCCTCCCGAGATGTGACAGTGGCAGCCCACTTTCTGTGGCAAACCCATTGCACATTCTCGATCCGAGGACCCAATGCTGGGAACTTGCTATAGGATTTCCCTTTTGTAGTGAATCAGCGGACGACCTCTTTGATTGGCGATAGCATTGTATCCTTCGGGCTGAATGTACTATTGCTTCTCAAACCTCTGAAGCTGAGATTCTTTTGTTTTGGAGAATCGGTTGAGGCCTCCTCTTTTGATGATGATGCCAAACCAGAAATGGTGAACGTATCATCATTTCTCGATCTGAGAGCCCGGGATACTGAATATCCTAGTACCCACATGTGAGAGGGGATGGGTGTTTGCAGGTTTGCAGGTAACCGAGACCTTCAACCTACCTGGTTTCTGGGTTTCTCATCAGTGTACTATTATCATCCTGGCATTCTGGCAGTTTGATTGGGTTGTTATTCTGGATTTTTGGGTTTCTGGTATTCTGGGTCTTATTCAGTCAGCAGAACAGCAGCAGTTTGAGCATTTTGGATACCTTGATCCCATGCCTGCATTTTGCATCATCTTTTTGCATTCTAACATGTTTGTTCATTTGTAGGGTTGCATCCTAACTTTGATTCTGGTTGTCTGAAGACTGTCCATGATGAGTATTAGCGCTGAAAAAAGAAAGAACATCGTCCCGTACAAGTTCCCAGAGCTTCATCTAGACGCTGTGCACAAGATCTCGGCTATGGAAAAACCTGAGGCATTGGCAGAGTTCAGAGGAGAATATGGGAGGATTCTGAGTTTCGCCCGGAATGTTACCAATTATGAGTTCAGGGCCCTGCACACTCTGGCACAGTTCTATGACCCTCAACTCCGGTGTTTTCTATTTGCTGATTATCTTTTGGCTCCAACGTTGGAAGAATTTGCTCTTATTTTGGATGTTTCGGTCAAAGAGGGAGCTCCCTTCTATCCTTCTAAGGAGTTTCCTGATTTGGAAAGGGTTGCTGCTACTTTACGTTTGGATCAGTCACTGTTGAAGAAAAATATTGCTAGTAAAGGGGGTTATCAAGGTTTTCACACGAAGTTTTTGATCGAACAGGCTGCTACTTGTGCTAAGGCTAAGTGTTGGTCAGTGTTCAATGCAATTCTGGCTATGTGTGTTTATGGAACAGCGTTATTCCCTAATGTGAAAGATTTTGTAGATGCACATGCTGTCCGGATATTCACCACGAAGAATCCGGTACCTACCTTGCTTGGGGATCTTTATTATTCGATGCACTATAAGAATGAGAAAAGGAGAGGCGGACCTCTTTATTGTTGTGCTTCAATTTTCTATAAGTGGTTTGCTGATCGTCTTCCCAAATCTGGGGCATTCGAAGACACTAAAGGAACTTTAGATTGGGCAAAGAGATTAATGGGGTTAAGGGCCGATAACTTAGTTTGGATCAATCGTGATTTGTTGGGCCGAGAGATCCTGGTTAGTTGTGGAGGTTACCCAAACGTACCTTTAATAGGAAGGAAGGGGGGAATTAACTACAACCCCATTCTTGCTATTAGGCAATTTGGGTATGCTTTAAAGGAGCCGCCAAAAGGCCAAGATGTGCAAGAGTCTCTGTTTTTGGGTGAGGAAGCCAATCTGGAAGTGTTGAAAGAAGCTGCAAACGCTTGGAGAGATCGCCATAAGAAAGGAAAGACTTCTTTTGGAAAGAGTAACAACAAAGCTTTTCGTGCGTATGAAGACTGGGTTCAGAGCAGAGTAGAAAGTGTACTTTTGCCATTCTGCAGGGAACCTCCTTCTTACCCTTTACTGATTGAACCCCCAACCATGATTGAGATGGAGAAGTATAACCAATTATGGGCTGAAAAGGAGAAGATTCGAGAGGAGAACCGTGAGTTGCAAAAGGAAATCTACCAGTTGAAACATGAGCGAGGTGAGGCTGTTCATATTGCCAAGCTGAAGACAGAACGTCTCGCTGAGAAAGAAAAGGAGCTGGTTGAAGAGATAGCAGCTAGGAAAAGGGTAGGACAAGCTCTAAAAGGAGTTTGCAAGACTCTCAAATCCAAGAAGGATGACTTAGCCAAGGCTTGGGCGAAGATTCGCAGGTTCAATGCTTACCGAGATACTGCAATCACGGCCAACAAGCAGAAAGAAGATAAGCATTTGGAGCAGATTGAGAGTCTGAAGTTGAAGCTCAGGAAGAAGGACGAGGAGATCTTGTCAGGGACGTTCCGAAGACATGCAGTTGAGGAACGGCTCAAAGAAGCCATAGCAACCATGGAAGAGCTGAAAATACAAGCAGGAGTGAAGAGGTCTAAGTGGGAGTGCTCTAGCTCAGGCAGTGGCCCTCATACGGTGCAAGATCCTTGAAGGGAACTTTACTCAGTAGTTTGTATTTTGTTCTTTCTTTGTATTTTGGGTCACCACCAGAATTGTTGGATGGGACCTCTGCTTATTTTTGTTTCAGGCTATTTTTTTTGGTACCTTGGGTTGTAATTTCTGACAGTGATTCACTCTGATTTATATGAGCAGCAGTTTCATCCTATTTCACCTTTAAACTGGAATCAAGGGGTGGATCACCCTGCAAATATACAAACATGTTTGCATTTGCATTTGCATAATCATAATCATTTTTGCATTGCAGGTTATCTTGGTTTCTCTGGTTTTCTTATGCTCTCTCTTTCTCTCAGTCAGGATTGATCAGCCAACTCATCGTTATTCTACTCGGCTCAATCAAAACAAAGTGATGGACAAAGTTCAGGCAGATATGGCCGCTATGCAAGCTCGCATCGACCAGTTCATGGAAATGATGCAGGGTGTGGTGCAAAGTCAGAACGAGTTTAGAACTCTGGTTCAGCCGTTAGTGGCGCAGGTCGACGAAAATGGTATCCTACACGGTGGTCTTATTAACCGTAATATCCCTCTGGGCGGAGTTGGTGCTGGTGGACAGGGCAGAATTCCTACAGTGGTTGGAGAGGGAAGTACTGTTCGGGCTATCCATGGCCATCATTTTGATGATCAACAGGACGATGTGTTCTCAGTCAGGAGTTTAGATGCTGCCCTTCCTGTGGTCAGTGATGAAAGAATCCGTTTAATCGAAGCTCAGTTGAAAGGAGTAGTGAAACAAGATGATTTGGGGATTGATTTGGACGACCTAGGGTTGGTCCCTGATGTTGTTATTCCACACAAGATTCAGATTCCTACGCTAGAAAAGTACAATGGCTCTACCTGCCCAAGGACTCATGTGAAGGCCTATACCCGGAAGATGGCTGCTCACGCTAAGGATGAAAAGTTAATGATGCACTTCTTCCAAGACAGCCTGTCTGGCGCGTCTTTGGAATGGTACATGGGGCTAGAAAGCAGAGATGTCCGTACCTGAAGAGAGCTAGCTGCAGCTTTCATCAAGCATTATCAGTACAACACGGACATGGCTCCCAACAGAACTCAGTTGTTGAGCATGTCCCAGAAGAATTATGAGAGTTTCAAAGAATACGCGCAAAGGTGGCGTGAATTGGCGGCTAGGGTGCAGCCACCAATGCTAGAGAAAGAGATGCTAGATATGTTCATGGACACACTGCCGAAGCACTACTATGAGAAGCTTTTGCCTTGTTCTCTAGGCAAGTTTGCAGATGTGATTGCTATTGGGCAGAAGATAGAGGTCGGAATTAAGGCTGGAAAGGTTTCTAGCGGTGATGGATCGTCTTCTGGACAGGGAAAGAAGCCGTTTGATAATTATAAGAAGAAAGGAGAGACCAACGTTGTATCATCCCACAGGGGAAAAGGGAAACAGCGCCAGTTTAACAATCAACAGGTAGCATCAGTAACCATTCCAGCAACGTTACCACCGCCACAGCAGCAAAGGGGTAATGCTAATCAGAATAGGCAGCAGGGTCAGTATCAGAACAGACAGAGGAATGCAGAGAGGCATTTTGATCAACCCCCAATGTCATATGCACAGTTGTTGCAACATTTACTACAGTTGCGTCTAGTTGAGCTTCGTACCCTGGCTCCACCAACAGGGGAACTCCCACGAGGCTACGATGCTAACGCACACTGTGATTTTCATTCTGGTGCTCCTGGGCACACGGTGGAGAAGTGCAGGGCGTTTCAGCACAAGGTGCAGGACCTTGTGGACTCTAAAGCCATCAATTTCTCGAATGACGGACCCAATGTTATTCAAAACCCGATGCCTAATCACAATGGGCCAAGGGTGAGTGCTATAATTGAGGAATGTGAAACTTTGAATTTGATCGTGGATGTGGAGGAACTGAAGACTCCATTGGTGGTGGTTAAGAACAGGTTATTGAAAGGTGATGTCTATCCGGGCTGTGGTGAGAATTGCTCAGATTGTTTGATAAAGGCTAATGGTTGTGATTCGTTGAAGAGGGGTATTCAGAATCTGATTGATGAGGGTTGTTTACAGTTTGACAGAGGTAGTCAGCTAGAAGAGGTTGTTAGTGAAAAGGTTGCCACTATCACTATTCCGTTCAAAACAATTACTATTTCTGGTCCAGCAAGGCCACCTCCAGTCATTATCACAAGGGCTGGACCCATTCCGTACGAGAGTTCTAAGGCTATTCCGTGGAATTATGGTGCAGAGGTGTTTGTCAATGGGCAAAAGCAAGAGCTAATGAATACTTCACCAGTGGGTTCTAGTTCAGGGGTTAAAGTTGAGACTGATGCTATAACCAGAAGTCGTAGAGTGCTCCCTCCGGTTAACGATCAACCCAGTACCTCTAGGCAAGATAGGGGAAAACAGGCGATGGATGGTTCCGTTCAGACCCCAGTGATTGTGGAATCTACAGTGAAACCGGTTGATGATGCTTTTTCGGAAAATGTAGAGGAATTCATGAGGCTCATCCGAAAAAGTGATTATAAGATCGTGGACCAGTTACATCAGACCCCGTCCAAGATCTCTATTCTGTCTCTGCTCTTGTGTTCTGAGGCTCACAGGAATGCACTTTTGAAGGTTTTGAATGCAGCCTACGTTCCTCAAGAGATTTCTGTTAATCAGCTGGAAGGGGTTGTAGCGCACGTGAATGCGGGTAACGGCCTGGGTTTTACAGATCTTGACCTGACTTCTGCTGGCAGGAATCATAACAATGCCCTGCATATTTCGATCGAATGCCGTGGCTCGTTGATGTCACATGTCTTGGTTGATACTGGTTCATCGTTGAATGTATTGCCCAAGAAAGCGTTAATGAAGTTGGATACTCGAGGACTTATTTGTACACCAAGCGACTTTGTGGTGCGAGCTTTTGATGGCTCGAAGAGATCTGTTTTTGGCGAGATTGTGCTTCCAATCAAGGTTGGGCCGGAAATCTTTAATGCAACGTTTTACATTATGGATATTCAGCCAGCGTACAGCTGTTTATTGGGTCGTCCTTGGATCCATGGGGCAGGTGCTGTAACTTCCACTCTACATCAAAAACTGAAGTATATGGTTGATGGTCATGTAGTGACAGTATGTGGGGAAGAAGACATAATGATCAGTCAGCTGTCAACCTTCAAATACGTGGAAGTAGATGGGGAAATCCACGAGACGTTGTGCCAGGGATTTGAGAAGGTGAAAGTTTCTGAAGAAGTTGTTCAGTCTGAAGCTATAGTGCAGCCTGTAGTGGTAAATCAACCTGAGGGTTCCATGTCTTCGTTAAAAGACGCCAAAGCTGTGGTTGAAGCGGGTAGCTCACGGAGGTGGGGCCAGGTGGTTGAAGTCCAGAAAAAGAAGGATACTTATGGATTGGGATATAAGCCATCCGGAAGAGATGAGGATCCCCCAAAATTCTATGGCCCTGTCCGGTTCACTAGCGCTGGAGTTTTCTTCGACAGAGTTAATGCTATTGAAGAAGAAGGAGACAGTGATTGTGACATGGATAGCTGGATCCGTCCTTGTGTCCCAGGGGAAAGTCTACACAACTGGTCTTCCGAGAAAGTCATTCAAGTGACAGGCTTCGAGTAATTGCTTTGTTTTCCTATTTTGTTAATCCTACGTTCTGCCCAAGACGTAGTGATTCTGTTTGTAGGGCTTTTAACTATTGCATGTTTTGCTTTATCATCAATAAAGGACTTTTCACACTCAAATATTTTGATCTCTGTCTTTCTGTTTTTATTTTTATGCATTAAAAAACCCACATCAAAATGGCAATGTGTTTCTTTTGTTGCATCATAATAAAACATACCTCATAAATCATTGCAGGTCTTTTTGTCCAGATGGCGCCGATCATGACTCGGCTATAGCTCGGTATGACTTTGACAATCCAATTTATCAGGCTGAAGAAGAGGCTGACGAAGAGTGTGAACTGCCCGAAGAGTTGGCCAGATTGTTGAAGCAAGAGGAGAGAGTCATCCAACCTCATCAGGAGGAAATCGAGATTGTGAATCTGGGAACCGAGGACGCTAGAAAGGAAGTAAGAGTAGGGGCTGCATTGGAAGACAGTGTCAAGGGAAGATTGATTTAAATGCTCCGTGAGTATGTGGACATCTTCGCCTGGTCTTACCAAGACATGCCCGGGCTGGATACTGATATTGTTGTACACCGGCTACCACTCAAAGAAGGTTGTGCTCCGGTCAAGCAAAAGTTGAGAAGAACTAAACCGGAGATGTCTGTCAAGATCAAGGAAGAGGTTCAGAAACAGCTAGACGCCGGATTTCTTGCCGTAACAAATTATCCTCCATGGGTTGCTAACATCGTGCCTGTACCTAAGAAGGATGGGAAGGTCAGGATGTGTGTTGATTACAGGGATTTGAATAGAGCAAGCCCAAAGGATGATTTCCCGCTCCCTCACATTGACGTGTTAGTTGACAATACTGCTCAGTATTCTGTGTTTTCCTTCATGGATGGCTTCTCTGGGTATAACCAAATCAAGATGGCCCCAGAGGACATGGAGAAAACAACATTCATAACACCGTGGGGAACTTTCTGCTACAAAGTGATGCCCTTTGGATTGAAAAATGCAGGGGCAACTTACTAGCGGGCGATGGTGACTCTCTTTCATGATATGATTCACAAAGAGATTGAAGTCTATGTTGATGACATGATTGCGAAGTCACAGACGGAAGAAGAACATCTGGTGAATCTTCAGAAGTTATTTGAAAGGTTAAGGAAATTCAGACTGAGGTTGAATCCAAACAAATGCACCTTCGGGGTGAGATCAGGAAAATTGCTGGGGTTTATTGTTAGTGAAAAAGGTATTGAGGTTGATCCTGCAAAGGTAAAAGCCATACAAGAAATGCCTGTGCCGAAAACAGAAAAAGAGGTTCGTGGTTTCTTGGGGAGATTGAATTACATTGCTAGGTTCATCTCGCATCTCACAGCCACGTGTGAACCAATCTTCAAGCTGCTAAGAAAAGATCAAGCGGTCAGGTGGAATGAAAATTGTCAAAAGGCATTTGAAAAGATTAAAGAATACTTGCAGGAACCTCTGGTCCTTATGCCGCCAATACCAGGAAGGCCTTTGATTATGTATCTCACGGTTCTTGAGAATTCAATGGGTTGTGTGCTCGGTCAACAAGACGAGTCAGGTAAAAAAAGAGCACGCCATCTATTACCTGAGTAAGAAGTTTACTGATTGCGAGTCAAGATACTCGATGCTGGAGAAAACATGTTGTGCACTCGCTTGGGCCGCTAAGCGTTTGAGGCAGTATATGTTAAACCATACAACCCTTTTGATTTTGAAGATGGATCCAATCAAGTATGTGTTTGAGAAGCAAGCACTTTCTGGTAGAATAGCCCGTTGGCAAATGGTTCTGACAGAATATGATATTCAGTATGTTTCCCAAAAGGCCATTAAGGGAAGTGTGTTGTCAGAGTATCTTGCCGAACAGCCAATTGTGGATTATCAACCGATGAAGTTTGAGTTTCCGGATGAGCACATCATGTATCTGAAGATGAAGGATTGCGAAGAGCCTTTGCCTGATGAAGGACCTGAGATTGGATCTCAATGGAAGATAGTTTTTGATGGGGCTGTTAATTCATATGGCAACGGAATCGGGGCAATCATTACGACTCCACAGGGTTCTCATATACCCTTTACTGCCCGATTAGCGTTCATATGCACCAACAATGAGGCGGAGTATGAAGCATGCATCATGGGGTTAGAAGAAGCAATTGATTTGAGAATCAAGAACCTCGATGTTTATGGTGATTCTGCGTTGGTGGTGAATCAGATTACAGGAGAATAGGAGACTCGTCAAGTAAATCTCGTTCCATATAACAATTATGCCAGAAGATTGTTACCTTTCTTTGACAGAGTAGACTTCCATCACATTCCCCGGATAGAGAATCAGATGGCTGATGCGTTGGCAACGTTGTCATCAATGTATAAAGTGAATCTTTGGAATGAAGCTCCCTCAATCAGAATCATGCGCTTGGATAGACCTGCATTTGTATTTGCAGTTGAAGGGGTATCAGATGGCCAGCCTTGGTATCATGACATTAAAGTCTTCTTGAAGAGTCAGGAATACCCAGCTGGGGCATCTTCCAAAGATAAAAAGACATTGAGGAGGTTATCAGGAAACTTCTTTTTGAACAAAGATGATGTGTTGTACAAGAGAAACTTTGACATGGTCTTGCTACGTTGTGTTGATGAACACGAGGCAGGCTTGTTAATGGAAGAGGTTCACGAAGGTTCCTTCGGTACTCATGCCAATGGGCATGCTATGGCCAGAAAATTGTTGAGAGCGGGGTATTATTGGATGACTATGGAGTCTGACTGTTTTAAATACGCCCGGAAATGTCATAAATGCCAGATTTATGCTGACAAGGTGCACGTACCGCCTACTCCTCTGAATGTTTTGTCGTCACCTTGGCCTTTTGCTATGTGGGGTATTGACATGATTGGGAAGATCGAGCCGACTGCTTCAAATGGACATCGTTTTATCCTCGTGGCTATCGATTATTTCACGAAGTGGGTGGAAGCGGCATCGTATGCCAACGTCACCAAACAAGTGGTAGCCCGGTTTATTAAGAAGGACATCATCTGCCGGTATGGAGTCCCAGAGAGAATCATTACTGATAATGGTTCAAATCTGAATAACAAGATGATGAAGGAGCTATGCCAGAGCTTTAAAATTGAACATCACAATTCTTCTCCCTATCGTCCGAAGATGAATGGGGCTGTTGAAGCGGCTAATAAGAACATAAAGAAGATTGTGCAGAAGATGGTAGTGACATACAAAGACTGGCATGAGATGTTGCCTTACGCTTTGCATGGGTATCGTACTTCGGTACGCACCTCGACCGGGGCAACTCCTTTCTCACTAGTGTATGGCATGGAAGCAGTCTTGCCATTGGAAGTTGAGATTCCTTCTTTGAGAATTCTGACAGATGTGAAGCTGGATGAAGCTGAATGGGTGCGTTCCCGGCTGAATGAATTGAACCTCATTGAAGAGAAGAGATTGAAAGCCATTGCGCATGGCCGGTTGTATCAGAGCAGGATGAAGAAAGCCTTTGATCAGAAGGTGCATCCTCGGTGTTTTCAAGCTGGTGAATTAGTTCTGAAAAGGACCACTCCTCCTCAAACAGATCACAGGGGCAAGTGGACTCCGAATTACGAAGGGCCATATGTAGTAAGACAGGTTTTCTCTGGTGGAGCCTTATTACTCTCAACTATGGATGGCGAAGATTTTACGTCCCCTGTGAACGCGGATGTAGTCAAAAAATACTTTGCATAAAAGAGACCCGCTGAGCATAAAAAGAAGGTTCAGGCAAAAATGGGGCATCCTGGCGAACCATAAAAAGAAAAGGTTCGAGCAAAAATTAGGGATAAAAAGAAAAAGAATAAACCCGCAAGGTTGAAAACCTGAAAAGGCAACCTTGGCAAAAATGGGTATCCCGGTGGATTGAAAACCCGAGAAGGGCGATCCAGGCAAAAGTTAGGGATTTTTAAGGCAAAGACTACGATCCGCGTTCGATCTGTGATCACTGTTCGCACTTGGAAAATTTGGAGGAAAGGGATCAGTCCAGTTAGTCGTTTTCGAAGGCTAAAGTATCTGCGGATGAACAAGTCATATGGGTTATAGCTGAGTTGAGTCATGGTGGATGTTTGTTCCCCACATTGCCGACATTTGTATTTTCTTTTGCTTTTTGCGCAATTACCTCTTTCCAGGAATTGCTTCCAGATGTAAATGCCTATTTACAGGCCAATTCATTCAATAAAGTTTGCATTTCAATTAAAGAGCTTTTGTTTTCTGTTTTACCTGTTTTGTTTGTGAAAATGTCCGATATTTTTGATAAAAACATTACATGCTAAAACGTTGAGCTTCATGACACAAGATGGAAAAACAGTGGCAATTGCTTAGGCGAAAGTCACCATGTGGATAATCAATGTATTCATTCTTGCACGTAGAATTTTGTTGGTTTTGCAGGATGACAGGTGTACTTTCCCCAGTAGAGTAGAGCTCTCCCCTACTTTGAAGTCTGATCGTCCTCAGCAGGTTATTACTCTTCCCCATCAGAGTATCGAGGGTCGTCTTCCTCAACCAGAGTATAAAGAAGTAATTCCCTAAGCGGGATCGTTAAGGATTGTTTTCCTTAGCAGGATATAAGAGGTTTTTTCCCAGGCCAGAGTTGTGACTTGGCACATCTTTCTTCAGCAAGTGAAGTCTCCCCACGGAGCATGGGGCATTTATTTGTCCCCCAGCTAGTCAGGAAGCATGTGTTATCCCCTAGCAGGTGAATGTTGACAATTACTTTCTCTCCCAAGCGGAGTCGTTGAGGATCGTCTTCCTCAGCAAAGTACAGAGGATTGTATACCCAGCCGGAGTCGTGTTTGGATTGTTATTCCCCAGCAAGTACTCAGAAGTTGATTGCTTTGAGGTGAATGTTGCCATACCTCCAACAGGAAGTTTGTGGACGAAGGTATTATTATCCCCACAGGGTCCTGATGTCTACTTTCCTCGGTTAGTCAGAAAGTATAGTTTCGTCGACAATGGTTTGATCTAGTACCCGACAGGGTGAGGGTAAAGTTACTTCCCTAGCAGCAGATTAAGCTCATTTCCCCAATTAGAGTCTGGTGGTGAGTGGTATCCCCAGCAGGTCTTAAGGCCAATCGTTTGTGGCAGGCGCCGAAGCCCAGTTCTGAAATAGCTGGTCGTCCCCAGCGGTGGAATTTCCATCTTCAGTATTCATATCCCTCCCTAGCTAAGTGGGTATTCTCTCGGAGCTTCGTCCATCTCCAGCAGAGTAGTTGATCTTGATATTCCCCAACAGAGTGGATATCCTCTTGGAGTTTCGTCCATCTCTGACAGAGTTGGTGATTGGATATTCCCTAGCAGGGAGAAGTTTTCCTCAGCAAGTTTTCCTTTGTTTCAGGGGCAATTTAGTTTGCCATCCCCAGCGGAGTTGCTTCTGGTCTTCAGCATTTATTTTGCTGAGACATCTCTCCTGCATTGCATAAGCATTTGTTTGTATGGCATCCTCCCAAATGCGTAGCATTTCCACTTCGTGTGGAGCATTACGGCAAAATTCAAACATGTGCATCTGAAGCATAAGCCAGGTTTGAGTTTTCCTTCGTCAGGAAAGCTAGATTTCAGGAAGATATCTTTTGACCTTACTCCACAGGTGTTGGGTTAAGCAATATTTGACAGTACCCCGGCAGAGTGTTTTGCCAGGATTGTTTACCCTTGATTTCATTTGTACCCCTCCGTCCAGGTGGTCCTTTGGTTTATTCCCTCAAAATTTTACCATTTGACACTCGTCTGTGTTCTTTCAGCACCCGTCCGTGTTTGACTCTTTTGTTTCAATGCCCGTACGCATTGACATTTGACACTCGTCTGTGTTTCCTTCAGCACCCGCCCGTGTGTGAACCGTTGATTTCAATATCCATCCGTATTGACCTTTTGATGACACTCGTCCGTGTTGCCTTCCATTCCCCAGCGAGATTAATTCCCGATAAAGTTGCTTTACAACCTTTTCAATACCCGTCCATATTGAAATCATTTACACCCGTCCGTGTACCCTTTTCAATACCCGTCCGTATTGAAATCTTTTACACCCGTCCGTGTACCCTTTTCAGTACTCGTCCGTATTGAATGTTCAACACCCGTCCGTGTGCATTCTCAATCCCCAGAGAGGTCATCTTGAACCTCCTTTTACACCCGTCCGTGTACCTTTTTCAATACCCATCCGCATTGAAATCTTTTACACCCGTCCGTGTATCTTCTCAATACCCGTCCGTATTTGACATCCTGGATTCCTTGACACCCGTCCGTGTTCATCCCCAGCATAGCTAACACTCGTTTGTGTTTATTTTAGGACTTTTCATTACAGTTTTGGTTTCCAACACTCGTACGTGTCGTGACAGTGCAACATTTTTTTGTTTGTTCCCCAATGGAGTCGTCCCTCCCTTGAGGATTGCAAATTTTAGGTTTCTTTTGGTATTCAATCTCCGTGAATCCTTGGAACGCATGATAGCCGTCACTATCATACCTTCAGGATCAAGTTGATTGAATAGGGGCAGCTGTAACACCTCAAAATTTGCCTTGTTGTTTTTAGATAACTGGCTTAGGTTTCTTTTCATTTCTTGCATTTGCATTGTGCATAGCATTTGGTTCTTAGCATGGGATCGAGGTATTTGGTTCAACTCAAGGGCAAAAGCTTCTTATGAGCTCCATAAGCTTCTCACATCCTTATATGGTGGCCCAAGGGTATTTCAATGAGGGATTCTCCAAGTGGTTATATCAAGGGTTGGTGTCCTTACACTGATGACCAAAACTAGGGTTTTATGGTTAAGGGTCCTAAGCTCAAGGAGTTTATTCAAACCTTTCACCAAGGTTCTCCATATGTCAAAACAAGTCTAAGGAGGGATTTTGAGCCAAAAATTCACCATGGAAGACCTCAGATGATTCAGTAGCTTACAGATGAAGTAATCAGTCAAACTGGTCAATTGAAAAGTCAAACTAAGGTTTTGAGAGGTCCTCATCATGGTAATCAAGTCAAGAGACCTTTATTTGTTCTATGGAAGGCTTTCATGATCACAATTTGCAAGAATCAAGCTTTGGTAAAAAGTTGCTAAATTGGGAAAGTGACTTGTAATTTCAAGTTACTATTTTTGGCATATTTTCAACCAACTTTAACCAAACTTTTCATGATCAAAAATGCTTCAAACGAATTTTTGCTCAACACCAAAGTTGTAGATCTCTTTCTCCTCTTTCCAAAGAGTGGTGGATCATGATCATATCATTTTTGGATCAAGATTTATGGGCATTTGAAGTTAGAGGGCATTTGGTGTTCCACCATGCATACCATTTTGACATAACTTGCAAGATGCATTTTAACTCACCAATATGGTTTCTAATTGTTCAGTTCACCTCACCACACTCCATTGCACCTCACTTAGCATCATTTTGAGCTAAGAATTGAATGAATCCGTGGATTACATAGTCATAATTCATCATTATGCAATTTTGCAAGTTCACTTGGAATTCATAATTCAGTTACTCTCCAGCCCCAAGATCAATCCAAAGGTGGTCCTTGTATCAAAAGGAAAACAATCATGCACTTTTCATGAAGAATGCACGAGCCAAATACCTCATGTGCACAAACTTGCAAATTTGCAAAACAGCCCAAAACTCATTGCTCTCAAGTCCTTGAAGATTAAAACCCTAAACAGTAGCATTGGCACACTATATAAGCTAACTCACACGAATTTCTCAGCAGCTACTATTCATTTTCATCACTTTTCAAAGTTTTGCTCTCAAGTTTCTCTCCTTCGATTCTCCCAATCCTTCAAGGTTCCTCCATTTTTCTTGGTTGGTTTAGGATCAGTGAAGCACAAGGAAGAGAAATCCACCACTGTTTTGAGGTTTAAGCAAGGAATTCATCAAGTTGAGTTCAGAGCTTCAACTTTCGGATTCAAGGATTCAGGCTAGTTTGAAGGTCTAATTGCATTTATTTTGCAATTAGACGGTTGAAAGAGTTGATCTGCAGCTTATCTTGGAGTTTCTTGACGTATTTCCATTTCTGTAAATCTCAGGTGAGCTTCAAATTCATAGATCTAGAATTGATTTTTGTTGTGTGTTTAATGTTCATCTTGATGTACTGAGCTCATATATGTGTTTGGTTTTGATTTTCAACGTGAATCATGGCTGAAATTTAGATCTGAAATTTTCAGATCCAAACTTGTTTTGTTCGATTCTTGAAATATATGCATGCTAAATGATTTTGAGTGGCATATTTGTGATCTACGTGAGTTGCTGAACATTTTGATGTATGATTTGTTGTTTTTGGTTATGGTTTGAAGTTTGGTGACCGGAGAGTGGCCGGAGAAGATTACCGGCGCTTCTCCGGCCGGTGAGGGTTTAATTAGGGTTTGTGGTTTTCCAGTTTGAATCTCATGCGTTGGATTGTGATTAATTTTCCAGTTTAATTCACGTGCGTTGGATCTTGGTTATGTGGTGTTAATTAAATTGATTAGGGTTTAGTGGATCTGATTAATTCATGACCGTTTGATTTCATTTAATTAGTGCATTTGAATGGGAGCCTGTGGATCTGGATCTTTCCCTTGTTTGACTCAATCTGAGCCGTTCGCTGATTCTGAATGTTGGAAGGCATTTGGGCCTTTTCTGCTGTTTACACCCCCGTTTCTGAGCCCATGATCATTTGCACGCGTTTGGATTTCTCTTTGCACCCCTACCTTCATTTCATTTTCTTTTTATTTTCTATTTTCATACCATTTCATAATTAATTGTTAAAAATACTTGCATGTGCTAAAAAATTCCAAAAAAATTCATCATCCCTTCTCATTATTAAAATTAATTTTTCACATTTTATTTTATTATTTTTGCATTAAATTTGCATTAAATATTAATTTTCCAAATTAATTTGTCTCATTTACACTTCATATTGCATACTTCATGTTGCATTTTTTATTTATCTCATTTGGAAAGTGATTTGATCCTGATTCTTTTTGGGTTGTGTTCATAACATGTTGAAGTATGTTTGAGATTTTTGGTATGATTTTTAGGTCCTTTTTGGATGACTTTTGATGTGTTGCTTTGAGCATGAATGTATGAAATCCTATTGATGCTTTGACCTAATTGTTGATTGACTTTGGTTCTGATTCATTGCTTGTGGATTTGATATGTCAATTATATATGTTTGAGATGCTTGAATACTGAATGATATAATTTTTGAGGCATGTTTGTTATTTCTTTGAAGCATGAACTTTAACTTGTCCAATTTGTGAATATATGCTTCATGTTTGGTTTGCTTGATCATGAAGGAACTTGTGCCACAATTTTAGGTCTTGTTTGAGGATTGATAGCATGTTAATTGACTTCTGGTTGTGATATTTGGATCTCATCTTTGCATGTTTGATATTTGCCTTGCACCTTAAGTCACTTGTTTCACAAGAATGAATCATGTTTCACTTCACTTCACTTCTTCTTCTTTGCTTCTTAATTGATTGTGAAAGTGTTTGTATGACTTGAATGATGTTTGAAGATCTTGTTTAGACACACATTTAGGATTGTGTCACTTCTGAACTTGGTTTTCTTTATGGAATTTTGACTTGGTTGCTTTACATGATCACTTCTTTTCATCTCACTCCTTCTTTAATGACTTGAATGGTACTTGAGTGACTTCTCCCTTTTCTTTTTGACTAATTATGCATGATTAATAGTAGAGGTCAGTAGGACCATTAGGTTCTGAACTTGATGTTTGATTTACTTTAGAACTTGTTTCTTCATTGCCTTTTGCTTGTTTGAGTTTCATTTTGTCATATGTGAATACTTCTAACATTTTCAGGGGCAAATGGTAAGTTGTTTGAATGTGGATATGCTTCCACATTTTACTTTCTTACTTTACCTTTTAACTTTCATACTTGTGTTTGAAGTGAGCTTAGGCCACTTGTGTTTCACTTTTCCTTCTCCTCCTTCTCTTTCACTCTTTTCATCCCTCGAGTCTCAAGACTTGTTTAAGTCTTGGATTCTCTCCCTTTAGAGCTACCTATTCCAACTTAATTTTCGATTAAGCTTGGAGTAGGATTAGCATTAGGTTAGGTAGTAGTCTCTCCTAAACCTCACTAACCATAGGACATCCATGCATGATAACATTAGGACTCTTAGTTTCCCTGTAGAGTTTCCTTTTGTGTCGCTTCTCTTCTCATCTCAAACTTCTTGAACACACTTAATAAAATATAACGTATATTACGCTCGAGCCTTAAGTGTAGGAAGTGAAGAACGAGGGGTCTCCTCTCTTCTTCTAGGGTGTTTAGTATACGTCTCATTCGGGGGCGATCATGCGACTCACTCGTTCCCGCATGGTAGACTTTGGTGCAATGTAAGTTACGAACTAACTCAAAACACTTATGTCTAAAAAACACCAAACCAATTCAAATTTTTTTATCCTCCGGGATTGTTGGGTTTCAAACTTCTTTTTTTCAGGAAAGAGCTCGTCGCTCACGTAAAAAACACTTACCTACCCGTGGTCGTACCCACGAACTACGTCAGCTCTGATTCCTCTCTCTCGTCCGATTGAGGATACGTAGGCACAAGACAGCGACTGTCTTGGCGAGCAACCTTCCCCCCTAGTTCGCGTCCAAACTACTTGACTCTGACTTTCCCATTGCACTGAGGGAGTACGTAGGCCTAGGACAACGATACTGTCCTATCGAGTCACTTCTTTTTCTTTTCTTCTTCGTTTCTCCGTTCTTTCTGTTCTCGTTCCTTCGCCGATCCAGTAGCAGTGAAGTTCCAGATGACGACACCCTTTGATGCAGACAGCAAGCGTGGATCCCATCGAGTACGATGGACGTGTTGGGTGCTAACACCTTCCCTTCGCGTAACCGACTCCCGTACCCATTCTCTTGGTCGTGAGACCATGCTCTTTCCTTCTTTCAGGTTTACGCAGTGTTTCCTTTCCCTCTCTTGGGATAAATACACTTTGCTGGCGACTCTGTGTCTTTTGCGCCACTCTCGCGTTTGTACCGTTGGATGTGAATCTTTCGGGAGCGACAGCTGGCGACTCTGCTGGGGATTCTGGTTGACCTACGCTGGTCCTTCCCCTTTAGCGAGTCGATCCTAGCGCTTGTCTGTTTTTTTTTTCTCTGGGTCTTTGTTTTTATGGTGCTTTGCTTTGTTTTATATTACTGTATTGCTATTTACTGTATTTTTACTTTACTGCTTTACTGTGTTTACAGCTTTTATTGCATTGCATATTATTACTGTCATACTGGATATTGCTGTGCTGTTCTGCTGCTGGTTTTTCTGTTTGCAGGGTGGGCTGGATTCATGAGAGAGAAGCCCAATACCAAGGCTTGAGCATACACCTATGATTAGCGTGGAAAGTAGTGTGACTTGTTTGGCATTTGGCCAGACGAAGTATACATGAAAACTCCACATCCAGACGAGGTTTTCTTGGTAATATTCTGTCCTGTCCATTTGGGGCAGATGATGGAATATAATCTGGAAAACTGTCGACTCTGGCGACCATCCCCGAGGACTCAGTTGCGGCACTCCTCCCGAGATGTGACAGTGGCAGCCCAATTTCTGTGGCAAACCCATTGCACATTCTCGATCCGAGGACCCAATGCTGGGAACTTGCTATAGGATTTCCCTTTTGTAGTGAATCAGCGGACGACCTCTTTGATTGGCGATAGCATTGTATCCTTCGGGCTGAATGTGCTATTGCTTCTCAAACCTCTGAAGCTGAGATTCTTTTGTTTTGGAGAATCGGTTGAGGCCTCCTCTTTTGATGATGATGCCAAACCAGAAATGGTGAACGTATCATCATTTCTCGATCTGAGAGCCCGGGATACTGAACATCCTAGTACCCACATGTGAGAGGGGATGGGTGTTTGCAGGTTTGCAGGTAACCGAGACCTTCAACCTACCTGGTTTCTGGGTTTCTCATCAGTGTACTATTATCATCCTGGCATTCTGGCAGTTTGATTGGGTTGTTATTCTGGATTTTTGGGTTTCTGGTATTCTGGGTCTTATTCAGTCAGTAGAACAGCAGCAGTTTGAGCATTTTGGATACCTTGATCCCATGCCTGCATTTTGCATCATCTTTTTGCATTCTGACATGTTTGTTCATTTGTAAGGTTGCATCCTAACTTTGATTCCGGTTGTCTGAAGACTGTCCATGATGAGTATTAGCGCTGAAAAAAGAAAGAACATCGTCCCGTACAAGTTCCCAGAGCTTCATCTAGACGCTGTGCACAAGATCTCGGCTATGGCAAAACCTGAGGCATTGGCAGAGTTCAGAGGAGAATATGGGAGGATTCTGAGTTTCGCCCGGAATGTTACCAATTATGAGTTCAGGGCCCTGCACACTCTGGCACAGTTCTATGACCCTCAACTCCGGTGTTTTCTATTTGCTGATTATCTTTTGGCTCCAACGTTGGAAGAATTTGCTCTTATTTTGGATGTTTTGGTCAAAGAGGGAGCTCCCTTCTATCCTTCTAAGGAGTTTCCTGATTTGGAAAGGGTTGCTGCTACTTTACGTTTGGATCAGTCACTGTTGAAGAAAAATATTGCTAGTAAAGGGGGTTATCAAGGTTTTCACACGAAGTTTTTGATCGAACAGGCTGCTACTTATGCTAAGGCTAAGTGTTGGTCAGTGTTCAATGCAATTCTGGCTATGTGTGTTTATGGAACAGCGTTATTCCCTAATGTGAAAGATTTTGTAGATGCACATGCTGTCTGGATATTCACCACGAAGAATCCGGTACCTACCTTGCTTGGGGATCTTTATTATTCGATGCACTATAAGAATGAGAAAAGGAGAGGCGGACCTCTTTATTGTTGTGCTTCAATTTTCTATAAGTGGTTTGCTGATCGTCTTCCCAAATCTGGGGCATTCGAAGACACTAAAGGAACTTTAGATTGGGCAAAGAGATTAATGGGGTTAAGGGCCGATAACTTAGTTTGGATCAATCGTGATTTGTTGGGCCGAGAGATCCTGGTTAGTTGTGGAGGTTACCCAAACGTACCTTTAATAGGAAGGAAGGGGGGAATTAACTACAACCCCATTCTTGCTATTAGGAAATTTGGGTATGCTTTAAAGGAGCCGCCAAAAGGCCAAGATGTGCAAGAGTCTCTGTTTTTGGGTGAGGAAGCCAATCTGGAAGTGTTGAAAGAAGCTGCAAACGCTTGGAGAGATCGCCATAAGAAAGGAAAGACTTCTTTTGGAAAGAGTAACAACAAAGCTTTTCGTGCGTATGAAGACTGGGTTCAGAGCAGAGTAGAAAGTGTACTTTTGCCATTCTGCAGGGAACCTCCTTCTTACCCTTTACTGATTGAACCCCCAACCATGATTGAGATGGAGAAGTATAACCAATTATGGGCTGAAAAGGAGAAGATTCGAGAGGAGAACCGTGAGTTGCAAAAGGAAATCTACCAGTTGAAACATGAGCGAGGTGAGGCTGTTCATATTGCCAAGCTGAAGACAGAACGTCTCGCTGAGAAAGAAAAGGAGCTGGTTGAAGAGATAGCAGCTAGGAAAAGGGTAGGACAAGCTCTAAAAGGCGTTTGCAAGACTCTCAAATCCAAGAAGGATGACTTAGCCAAGGCTTGGGCGAAGATTCGCAGGTTCAATGCTTACCGAGATACTGCAATCACGGCCAACAAGCAGAAAGAAGATAAGCATTTGGAGCAGATTGAGAGTCTGAAGTTGAAGCTCAGGAAGAAGGACGAGGAGATCTTGTCAGGGACGTTCCGAAGACACGCAGTTGAGGAACGGCTCAAAGAAGCCATAGCAACCATGGAAGAGCTGAAAATACAAGCAGGAGTGAAGAGGTCTAAGTGGGAGTGCTCTAGCTCAGGCAGTGGCCCTCATACGGTGCAAGATCCTTGAAGGGAACTTTACTCAGTAGTTTGTATTTTGTTCTATCTTTGTATTTTGGGTCACCACCAGAATTGTTGGCTGGGACCTCTGCTTATTTTTGTTTCAGGCTATTTTTTTTGGTACCTTGGGTTGTAATTTCTGACAGTGATTCACTCTGATTTATATGAGCAGCAGTTTCATCCTATTTCACCTTTAAACTAGAATCAAGGGGTGGATCACCCTGCAAATATACAAACATGTTTGCATTTGCATTTGCATAATCATAATCATTTTTGCATTGCAGGTTATCTTGGTTTCTCTGGTTTTCTTATGCTCTCTCTTTCTCTCAGTCAGGATTGATCAGCCAACTCATCGTTATTCTACTCGGCTCAATCAAAACAAAGTGATGGACAAAGTTCAGGCAGATATGGCCGCTATGCAAGCTCGCATCGACCAGTTCATGGAAATGATGCAGGGTGTGGTGCAAAGTCAGAACGAGTTTAGAACTCTGGTTCAGCCGTTAGTGGCGCAGGTCGACGAAAATGGTATCCTACACGGTGGTCTTATTAACCGTAATATCCCTCTGGGCGGAGTTGGTGCTGGTGGACAGGGCAGAATTCCTACAGTGGTTGGAGAGGGAAGTACTGTTCGGGCTATCCATGGCCATCATTTTGATGATTAACAGGACGATGTGTTCTCGGTCAGGAGTTTAGATGCTGCCCTTCCTGTGGTCAGTGATGAAAGAATCCGTTTAATCGAAGCTCAGTTGAAAGGAGTAGTGAAACAGGATGATTTGGGGATTGATTTGGACGACCTAGGGTTGGTCCCTGATGTTGTTATTCCACACAAGATTCAGATTCCTACGCTAGAAAAGTACAATGGCTCTACCTGCCCAAGGACTCATGTGAAGGCCTATACCCAGAAGATGGCTGCTCACGCTAAGGATGAAAAGTTAATGATGCACTTCTTCCAAGACAGCCTGTCTGGCGCGTCTTTGGAATGGTACATGGGGCTAGAAAGCAGAGATGTCCGTACCTGGAGAGAGCTAGCTGCAGCTTTCATCAAGCATTATCAGTACAACACGGACATGGATCCCAACAGAACTCAGTTGTTGAGCATGTCCCAGAAGAATTATGAGAGTTTCAAAGAATACGCGCAAAGGTGGCGTGAATTGGCGGCTAGGGTGCAGCCACCAATGCTAGAGAAAGAGATGCTAGATATGTTCATGGACACACTGCCGAAGCACTACTATGAGAAGCTTTTACCTTGTTCTCTAGGCAAGTTTGCAGATGTGATTGCTATTGGGCAGAAGATAGAGGTCGGAATTAAGGCTGGGAAGGTTTCTAGCGGTGATGGATCGTCTTTCGGACAGGGAAAGAAGCCGTTTGATAATTATAAGAAGAAAGGAGAGACCAACGCTGTATCATCCCACAAGGGAAAAGGGAAACAACGCCAGTTTAACAATCAACAGGTAGCATCAGTAACCATTCCAGCAACGTTACCACCGCCACAGCAGCAAAGGGGTAATGCTAATCAGAATAGGCAGCAGGGTCAGTATCAGAACAGACAGAGGAATGCAGAGAGGCATTTTGATCAACCCCCAATGTCATATGCACAGTTGTTGCAACATTTACTACAGTTGCGTCTAGTTGAGCTTCTAACCCTGGCTCCACCAACAGGGGAACTCCCACGAGGCTACGATGCTAACGCACACTGTGATTTTCATTCTGGTGCTCCTGGGCACACGGTGGAGAAGTGCAGGGCGTTTCAGCACAAGGTGCAGGACCTTGTGGACTCTAAAGCCATCAATTTCTCGAATGACGGACCCAATGTTATTCAAAACCCGATGCCTAATCACAATGGGCCAAGGGTGAGTGCTATAATTGAGGAATGTGAAACTTTGAATTTGATCGTGGATGTGGAGGAACTGAAGACTCCATTGGTGGTGGTTAAGAACAGGTTATTGAAAGGTGATGTCTATCCGGGCTGTGGTGAGAATTGCTCAGATTGTTTGATAAAGGCTAATGGTTGTGATTCGTTGAAGAGGGGTATTCAGAATCTGATTGATGAGGGCTGTTTACAGTTTGACAGAGGTAGTCAGCTAGAAGAGGTTGTTAGTGAAAAGGTTGCCACTATCACTATTCCGTTCAAAACAATTACTATTTCTGGTCCAGCAAGGCCACCTCCAGTCATTATCACAAGGGCTGGACCCATTCCGTACGAGAGTTCTAAGGCTATTCCGTGGAATTATGGTGCAGAGGTGTTTGTCAATGGGCAAAAGCAAGAGCTAATGAATACTTCACCAGTGGGTTCTAGTTCAGGGGTTAAAGTTGAGACTGATGCTATAACCAGAAGTCGTAGAGTGCTCCCTCCGGTTAACGATCAACCCAGTACCTCTAGGCAAGATAGGGGAAAACAGGCGATGGATGGTTCCGTTCAGACCCCAGTGATTGTGGAATCTACAGTGAAACCGGTTGATGATGCTTTTTCGGAAAATGTAGAGGAATTCATGAGGCTCATCCGAAAAAGTGATTATAAGATCGTGGACCAGTTACATCAGACCCCGTCCAAGATCTCTATTCTGTCTCTGCTCTTGTGTTCTGAGGCTCACAGGAATGCACTTTTGAAGGTTTTGAATGCAGCCTACGTTCCTCAAGAGATTTCTGTTAATCAGCTGGAAGGGGTTGTAGCGCACGTGAATGCGGGTAACGGCCTGGGTTTTACAGATCTTGACCTGACTTCTGCTGGCAGGAATCATAACAATGCCCTGCATATTTCGATCGAATGCCGTGGCTCGTTGATGTCACATGTCTTGGTTGATACTGGTTCATCGTTGAATGTATTGCCCAAGAAAGCGTTAATGAAGTTGGATACTCGAGGACTTATTTGTACACCAAGCGACTTGGTGGTGCGAGCTTTTGATGGCTCGAAGAGATCTGTTTTTGGCGAGATTGTGCTTCCAATCAAGGTTGGGCCGGAAATCTTTAATGCAACGTTTTACATTATGGATATTCAGCCAGCGTACAACTGTTTATTGGTTCGTCCTTGGATCCATGGGGCAGGTGCTGTAACTTCCACTCTACATCAAAAGCTGAAGTATATGGTTGATGGTCACGTAGTGACAGTATGTGGGGAAGAAGACATAATGATCAGTCAGCTGTCAACCTTCAAATACGTGGAAGTAGATGGGGAAATCCACGAGACGTTGTGCCAGGGATTTGAGAAGGTGAAAGTTTCTGAAGAAGTTGTTCAGTCTGAAGCTATAGTGCAGCCTGTAGTGGTAAATCAACCTGAGGGTTCCATGTCTTCGTTAAAAGACGCCAAAGCTGTGGTTGAAGCGGGTAGCTCACGGAGGTGGGGCCAGGTGGTTGAAGTCCAGAAAAAGAAGGATACTTATGGATTGGGATATAAGCCATCCGGAAGAGATGAGGATCCCCCAAAATTCTATGGCCCTGTCCGGTTCACTAGCGCTGGAGTTTTCTTCGACAGAGTTAATGCTATTGAAGAAGAAGGAGACAGTGATTGTGACATGGATAGCTGGATCCGTCCTTGTGTCCCAGGGGAAAGTCTACACAACTGGTCTTCCGAGAAAGTCATTCAAGTGACAGGCTTCGAGTAATTGCTTTGTTTTCCTATTTTGTTAATCCTACGTTCTGCCCAAGACGTAGTGATTCTGTTTGTAGGGCTTTTAACTGTTGCATGTTTTGCTTTATCATCAATAAAGGACTTTTCACACTCAAATATTTTTATCTCTGTCTTTCTGTTTTTATTTTTATGCATTAAAAAACCCACATCAAAATGACAATGTGTTTCTTTTGTTGCATCATAATAAAACATACCTCATAAATCATTGCAGGTCTTTTTGTCCAGATGGCGCCGATCATGACTCGGCTATAGCTCGGTATGACTTTGACAATCCAATTTATCAGGCTGAAGAAGAGGCTGACGAAGAGTGTGAACTGCCCGAAGAGTTGGCCAGATTGTTGAAGCAAGAGGAGAGAGTCATCCAACCTCATCAGGAGGAAATCGAGATTGTGAATCTGGGAACCGAGGACGCTAGAAAGGAAGTAAGAGTAGGGGCTGCATTGGAAGACAGTGTCAAGGGAAGATTGATTGAAATGCTCCGTGAGTATGTGGACATCTTCGCCTGGTCTTACCAAGACATGCCAGGGCTGGATACTGATATTGTTGTACACCGGCTACCACTCAAAGAAGGTTGTGCTCCGGTCAAGAAAAAGTTGAGAAGAACTAAACCGGAGATGTCTGTCAAGATCAAGGAAGAGGTTCAGAAACAGCTAGACGCCGGATTTCTTGCCGTAACAAATTATCCTCCATGGGTTGCTAACATCGTGCCTGTACCTAAGAAGGATGGGAAGGTCAGGATGTGTGTTGATTACAGGGATTTGAATAGAGCAAGCCCAAAGGATGATTTCCCGCTCCCTCACATTGACGTGTTAGATGACAATACTGCTCAGTATTCTGTGTTTTCCTTCATGGATGGCTTCTCTGGGTATAACCAAATCAAGATGGCCCCAGAGGACATGGAGAAAACAACATTCATAACACCGTGGGGAACTTTCTGCTACAAAGTGATGCCCTTTGGATTGAAAAATGCAGGGGCAACTTACCAGCGGGCGATGGTGACTCTCTTTCATGATATGATTCACAAAGAGATTGAAGTCTATGTTGATGACATGATTGCGAAGTCACAGACGGAAGAAGAACATCTGGTGAATCTTCAGAAGTTATTTGAAAGGTTAAGGAAATTCAGACTGAGGTTGAATCCAAACAAATGCACCTTCGGGGTGAGATCAGGAAAATTGCTGGGGTTTATTGTTAGTGAAAAAGGTATTGAGGTTGATCCTGCAAAGGTAAAAGCCATACAAGAAATGCCTGTGCCGAAAACAGAAAAAGAGGTTCGTGGTTTCTTGGGGAGATTGAATTACATTGCTAGGTTCATCTCGCATCTCACAGCCACGTGTGAACCAATCTTCAAGCTGCTAAGAAAAGATCAAGCGGTCAGGTGGAATGAAAATTGTCAAAAGGCATTTGAAAAGATTAAAGAATACTTGCAGGAACCTCTGGTCCTCATGCCGCCAATACCAGGAAGGCCTTTGATTATGTATCTCACGGTTCTTGAGAATTCAATGGGATGTGTGCTCGGTCAACAAGACGAGTCAGGTAAAAAAGAGCACGCCATCTATTACCTGAGTAAGAAGTTTATTGATTGCGAGTCAAGATACTCGATGCTAGAGAAAACATGTTGTGCACTCGCTTGGGCCGCAAAGCGTTTGAGACAGTATATGTTAAACCATACAACCCTTTTGATTTTGAAGATGGATCCAATCAAGTATGTGTTTGAGAAGCAAGCACTTTCTGGTAGAATAGCCCGTTGGCAAATGGTTCTGACAGAATATGATATTCAGTATGTTTCCCAAAAGGCCATTAAGGGAAGTGTGTTGTCAGAGTATCTTGCCGAATAGCCAATTGTGGATTATCAACCGATGAAGTTTGAGTTTCCGGATGAGCACATCATGTATCTGAAGATGAAGGATTGCGAAGAGCCTTTGCCTGATGAAGGACCTGAGATTGGATCTCAATGGAAGATGGTTTTTGATGGGGCTGTTAATTCATATGGCAACGGAATCGGGGCAATCATTACGACTCCACAGGGTTCTCATATACCCTTTACTGCCCGATTAGCGTTCATATGCACCAACAATGAGGCGGAGTATGAAGCATGCATCATGGGGTTAGAAGAAGCAATTGATTTGAGAATCAAGAACCTCGATGTTTATGGTGATTCTGCGTTGGTGGTGAATCAGATTACAGGAGAATGGGAGACTCGTCAAGTAAATCTCGTTCCATATAACAATTATGCCAGAAGATTGTTACCTTTCTTTGACAGAGTAGACTTCCATCACATTCCCCGGATAGAGAATCAGATGGCTGATGCGTTGGCAACGTTGTCATCAATGTATAAAGTGAATCTTTGGAATGAAGCTCCCTCAATCAGAATCATGCGCTTGGATAGACCTGCATTTGTATTTGCAGTTGAAGGGGTATCAGATGGCCAGCCTTGGTATCATGACATTAAAGTCTTCTTGAAGAGTCAGGAATACCCAGCTGGGGCATCTTCCAAAGATAAAAAGACATTGAGGAGGTTATCAGGAAACTTCTTTTTGAACAAAGATGATGTGTTGTATAAGAGAAACTTTGACATGGTCTTGCTACGTTGTGTTGATGAACACGAGGCAGGCTTGTTAATGGAAGAGGTTCACGAAGGTTCCTTCGGTACTCATGCCAATGGGCATGCTATGGCCAGAAAATTGTTGAGAGCGGGGTATTATTGGATGACTATGGAGTCTGACTGTTTTAAATACGCCCAGAAATGTCATAAATGCCAGATTTATGCTGACAAGGTGCACGTACCGCCTACTCCTCTGAATGTTTTGTCGTCACCTTGGCCTTTTGCTATGTGGGGTATTGACATGATTGGGAAGATCGAGCCGACTGCTTCAAATGGACATCGTTTTATCCTCGTGGCTATCGATTATTTCACGAAGTGGGTGGAAGCGGCATCGTATGCCAACGTCACCAAACAAGTGGTAGCCCGGTTTATTAAGAAGGACATCATCTGCCGGTATGGAGTCCCAGAGAGAATCATTACTGATAATGGTTCAAATCTGAATAACAAGATGATGAAGGAGCTATGCCAGAGCTTTAAAATTGAACATCACAATTCTTCTCCCTATCGTCCGAAGATGAATGGGGCTGTTGAAGCGGCTAATAAGAACATAAAGAAGATTGTGCAGAAGATGGTAGTGACATACAAAGACTGGCATGAGATGTTGCCTTACGCTTTGCATGGGTATCGTACTTCGGTACGCACCTCGACCGGGGCAACTCCTTTCTCACTAGTGTATGGCATGGAAGCAGTCTTGCCATTGGAAGTTGAGATTCCTTCTTTGAGAATTCTGACAGATGTGAAGCTGGATGAAGCTGAATGGGTGCGTTCCCGGCTGAATGAATTGAACCTCATTGAAGAGAAGAGATTGAAAGCCATTGCGCATGGCCGGTTGTATCAGAGCAGGATGAAGAAAGCCTTTGATCAGAAGGTGCGTCCTCGGTGTTTTCAAGCTGGTGAATTAGTTCTGAAAAGGATCACTCCTCCTCAAACAGATCACAGGGGCAAGTGGACTCCGAATTACGAAGGGCCATATGTAGTAAGACAGGTTTTCTCTGGTGGAGCCTTATTACTCTCAACTATGGATGGCGAAGATTTTACGTCCCCTGTGAACGCGGATGTAGTCAAAAAATACTTTGCATAAAAGAGACCCGCTGAGCATAAAAAGAAGGTTCAGGCAAAAATGGGGCATCCTGGCGAACCATAAAAAGAAAAGGTTCGAGCAAAAATTAGGGATAAAAAGAAAAAGAATAAACCCGCAAGGTTGAAAACCTGAAAAGGCAACCTTGGCAAAAATGGGTATCCCGGTGGATTGAAAACCCGAGAAGGGCGATCCAGGCAAAAGTTAGGGATTTTTAAGGCAAAGACTACGATCCGCGTTCGATCTGTGATCACTGTTCGCACTTGGAAAATTCGGAGGAAAGGGATCAGTCCAGTTAGTCGTCTTCGAAGGCTAAAGTATCTGCGGATGAACAAGTCATATGGGTTATAGCTGAGTTGAGTCATGGTGGATGTCTGTTCCCCACATTGCCGACATTTGTATTTTCTTTTGCTTTTTGCGCAATTACCTCTTTCCAGGAATTGCTTCCAGATGTAAATGCCTATTTACAGGCCAATTCATTCAATAAAGTTTGCATTTCAGTTAAAGAGCTTTTGTTTTCTGTTTTACCTGTTTTGTTTGTGAAAATGTCCGATATTTTTGATAAAAACATTACATGCTAAAACGTTGAGCTTTATGACACAAGATGGAAAAACAGTGGCAATTGCTTAGGCGACAGTCACCATGTCGATAATCAATGTATTCATTCTTGCACGTAGAATTTTGTTGGTTTTGCAGGATGACAGGTGTACTTTCCCCAGTAGAGTAGAGCTCTCCCCTACTTTGAAGTTTGATCGTCCTCAGCAGGTTATTACTCTTCCCCATCAGAGTATCGAGGGTCGTCTTCCTCAACCAGAGTATAAAGAAGTAATTCCCTAAGCGGGATCGTTAAGGATTGTTTTCCTTAGCAGGATATAAGAGGTTTTTTCCCAGGCCAGAGTTGTGACTTGGCACATCTTTCTTCAGCAAGTGAAGTCTCCCCACGGAGCATGGGGCATTTATTTGTCCCCCAGCTAGTCAGGAAGCATGTGTTATCCCCTAGCAGGTGAATGTTGACAATTACTTTCTCTCCCAAGCGGAGTCGTTGAGGATCATCTTCCTCAGCAAAGTACAGAGGATTGTATACCCAGCCGGAGTCGTGTTTGGATTGTTATTCCCCAGCAAGTACTCAGAAGTTGATTGCTTTGAGGTGAATGTTGCCATACCTCCAACAGGAAGTTTGTGGACGAAGGTATTATTATCCCCACAGGGTCCTGATGTCTACTTTCCTCGGTTAGTCAGAAAGTATAGTTTCGTCGACAATGGTTTGATCTAGTACCCGGCAGGGTGAGGGTAAAGTTACTTCCCTAGTAGCAGATTAAGCTAATTTCCCCAATCAGAGTCTGGTGGTGAGTGGTATCCCCAGCAGGTCTTAAGGCCAATCGTTTGTGGCAGGCGCCGAAGCCCAGTTCTGAAATAGCTGGTCGTCCCCAGCGGTGGAATTTCCATCTTCAGTATTCATATCCCTCCCTAGCTAAGTGGGTATTCTCTCGGAGCTTCGTCCATCTCCAGCAGAGTAGTTGATCTTGATATTCCCCAACAGAGTGGATATCCTCTTGGAGTTTCGTCCATCTCTGACAGAGTTGGTGATTGGATATTCCCTAGCAGGGAGAAGTTTTCCTCAGCAAGTTTTCCTTTGTTTCAGGGGCAATTTAGTTTGCCATCCCCAGCGGAGTTGCTTCTGGTCTTCAGCATTTATTTTGCTGAGACATCTCTCCTGCATTGCATAAGCATTTGTTTGTATGGCATCCTCCCAAATGCGTAGCATTTCCACTTCGTGTGGAGCATTACGGCAAAATTCAAACATGTGCATCTGAAGCATAAGCCAGGTTTGAGTTTTCCTTCGTCAGGAAAGCCAGATTTCAGGAAGATATCTTTTGACCTTACTCCACAGGTGTTGGGTTAAGCAATATTTGACAGTACCCCGGCAGAGTGTTTTGCCAGGATTGTTTACCCTTGATTTCATTTGTACCCCTCCGTCCAGGTGGTCCTTTGGTTTATTCCCTCAAAATTTTACCATTTGACACTCGTCTGTGTTCTTTCAGCACCCGTCCGTGTTTGACTCTTTTGTTTCAATGCCCGTCCGCATTGACATTTGACACTCGTCTGTGTTTCCTTCAGCACCCGCCCGTGTGTGAACCGTTGATTTCAATATCCGTCCGTATTGACCTTTTGATGACACTCGTCTGTGTTGCCTTCCATTCCCCAGCGAGATTAATTCCCGATAAAGTTGCTTTACAACCTTTTCAATACCCGTCCATATTGAAATCTTTTACACCCGTCCGTGTACCCTTTTCAATACCCGTCCGTATTGAAATCTTTTACACCCGTCCGTGTACCCTTTTCAGTACTCGTCCATATTGAATGTTCGACACCCGTCCGTGTGCATTCTCAATCCCCAGAGAGGTCATCTTGAACCTCCTTTTACACCCGTCTGTGTACCTTTTTCAATACCCATCCACATTGAAATCTTTTACACCCGTCCGTGTATCTTCTCAATACCCGTCCGTATTTGACATCCTGGATTCCTTGACACCCGTCCGTGTTCATCCCCAGCATAGCTAACACTCGTTTGTGTTTATTTTAGGACTTTTCATTACAGTTTTGGTTTCCAACACTCGTACGTGTCGTGACAGTGCAACATTTTTTTGTTTGTTCCCCAATGGAGTCGTCCCTCCCTTGAGGATTGCAAATTTTAGGTTTCTTTTGGTATTCAATCTCCGTGAATCCTTGGAACGCATGATAGCCGTCACTATCATACCTTCAGGATCAAGTTGATTGAATAGGGGCAGCTGTAACACCTCAAAATTTGCCTTGTTGTTTTTAGATAACTGGCTTAGGTTTCTTTTCATTTCTTGCATTTGCATTGTGCATAGCATTTGGTTCTTAGCATGGGATCGAGGTATTTGGTTCAACTCAAGGGCAAAAGCTTCTTATGAGCTCCATAAGCTTCTCACATCCTTATATGGTGGCCCAAGGGTATTTCAATGAGGGATTCTCCAAGTGGTTATATCAAGGGTTGGTGTCCTTACACTGATGACCAAAACTAGGGTTTTATGGTTAAGGGTCCTAAGCTCAAGGAGTTTATTCAAACCTTTCACCAAGGTTCTCCATATGTCAAAACAAGTCTAAGGAGGGATTTTGAGCCAAAAATTCACCATGGAAGACCTCAGATGATTCAGTAGCTTACAGATGAAGTAATCAGTCAAACTGGTCAATTGAAAAGTCAAACTAAGGTTTTGAGAGGTCCTCATCATGGTAATCAAGTCAAGAGACCTTTATTTGGTCTATGGAAGGCTTTCATGATCACAATTTGCAAGAATCAAGCTTTGGTAAAAAGTTGCTAAATTGGGAAAGTGACTTGTAATTTCAAGTTACTATTTTTGGCATATTTTCAACCAACTTTAACCAAACTTTTCATGATCAAAAATGCTTCAAACGAATTTTTGCTCAACACCAAAGTTGTAGATCTCTTTCTCCTCTTTCCAAAGAGTGGTGGATCATGATCATATCATTTTTGGATCAAGAGTTATGGGCATTTGAAGTTAGAGGGCATTTGGTGTTCCACCATGCATACCATTTTGACATAACTTGCAAGATGCATTTTAACTCACCAATATGGTTTCTAATTGTTCAGTTCACCTCACCACACTCCATTGCACCTCACTTAGCATCATTTTGAGCTAAGAATTGAATGAATCCGTGGATTACATAGTCATAATTCATCATTATGCAATTTTGCAAGTTCACTTGGAATTCATAATTCAGTTACTCTCCAGCCCCAAGATCAATCCAAAGGTGGTCCTTGAATCAAAAGGAAAACAATCATGCACTTTTCATGAAGAATGCACGAGCCAAATACCTCATGTGCACAAACTTGTAAATTTGCAAAACAGCCCAAAACTCATTGCTCTCAAGTCCTTGAAGATTAAAACCCTAAACAGTAGCATTGGCACACTATATAAGCTAACTCACACGAATTTCTCAGCAGCTACTATTCATTTTCATCACTTTTCAAAGTTTTGCTCTCAAGTTTCTCTCCTTCGATTCTCCCAATCCTTCAAGGTTCCTCCATTTTTCTTGGTTGGTTTAGGATCAGTGAAGCACAAGGAAGAGAAATCCACCACTGTTTTGAGGTTTAAGCAAGGAATTCATCAAGTTGAGTTCAGAGCTTCAACTTTCGGATTCAAGGATTCAGGCTAGTTTGAAGGTCTAATTGCATTTATTTTGCAATTAGACGGTTGAAAGAGTTGATCTGCAGCTTATCTTGGAGTTTCTTGACGTATTTCCATTTCTGCAAATCTCAGGTGAGCTTCAAATTCATAGATCTAGAATTGATTTTTGTTGTGTGTTTAATGTTCATCTTGATGTGCTGAGCTCATATATGTGTTTGGTTTTGATTTTCAACGTGAATCATGGCTGAAATTTAGATCTGAAATTTTCAGATCCAAACTTGTTTCGTTCGATTCTTGAAATATATGCATGCTAAATGATTTTGAGTGGCATATTTGTGATCTACGTGAGTTGCTGAACATTTTGATGTATGATTTGTTGTTTTTGGTTATGGTTTGAAGTTTGGTGACCGGAGAGTGGCCGGAGAAGATGACCGGCGCTTCTCCGGCCGGTGAGGGTTTAATTAGGGTTTGTGGTTTTCCAGTTTGAATCTCATGCGTTGGATTGTGATTAATTTTCCAGTTTAATTCACGTGCGTTGGATCTTGGTTATGTGGTGTTAATTAAATTGATTAGGGTTTAGTGGATCTGATTAATTCATGACTGTTTGATTTCATTTAATTAGTGCATTTGAATGGGAGCCTGTGGATCTGGATACTTTCCCTTGTTTGACTCAATCTGAGCCGTTCGCTGATTCTGAATTTTGGAAGGCATTTGGGCCTTTTCTGCTGTTTACACCCCCGTTTCTGAGCCCATGATCTTTTGCACGCGTTTGGATTTCTCTTTGCACCCCTACCTTCATTTCATTTTCTTTTTATTTTCTATTTTCATACCATTTCATAATTAATTGTTAAAAATACTTGCATATGCTAAAAAATTCCAAAAAAATTCATCATCCCTTCTCATTATTAAAATTAACTTTTCACATTTTATTTTATTATTTTTGCATTAAATTTGCATTAAATATTAATTTTCCAAATTAATTTGTCTCATTTACACTTCATATTGCATACTTCATGTTGCATTTTTTATTTCTCTCATTTGGAAAGTGATTTGATCCTGATTCTTTTTGGGTTGTGTTCATAACATGTTGAAGTATGTTTGAGATTTTTGGTATGATTTTTAGGTCCTTTTTGGATGACTTTTGATGTGTTGCTTTGAGCATGAATGTATGAAATCCTATTGATGCTTTGACCTAATTGTTGATTGACTTTGGTTCTGATTCATTGCTTGTGGATTTGATATGTCAATTATACATGTTTGAGATGCTTGAATACTGAATGATATAATTTTTTAGGCATGTTTGTTATTTCTTTGAAGCATGAGCTTTAACTTGTCCAATTTGTGAATATATGCTTCATGTTTGGTTTGCTTGATCATGAAGGCACTTGTGCCACAATTTTAGGTCTTGTTTGAGGATTGATAGCATGTTAATTGACTTCTGGTTGTGATATTTGGATCTCATCTTTGCATGTTTGATATTTGCCTTGCACCTTAAGTCACTTGTTTCACAAGAATGAATCATGTTTCACTTCACTTCACTTCTTCTTCTTTGCTTCTTAATTGATTGTGAAAGTGTTTGTATGACTTGAATGATGTTTGAAGATCTTGTTTAGACACACATTTAGGATTGTGTCACTTCTGAACTTGGTTTGCTTTATGGAATTTTGACTTGGTTGCTTTACATGATCACTTCTTTTCATCTCACTCCTTCTTTAATGACTTGAATGGTACTTGAGTGACTTCTCCCTTTTCTTTTTGACTAATTGTGCATGATTAATAGTAGAGGTCAGTAGGACCATTAGGTTCTGAACTTGATGTTTGATTTACTTTAGAACTTGTTTCTTCATTGCCTTATGCTTGTTTGAGTTTCATTTTGTCATATGTGAATACTTCTAACATTTTCAGGGGCAAATGGTAAGTTGTTTGAATGTGGATATGCTTCCACATTTTACTTTCTTCCTTTACCTTTTAACTTTCATACTTGTGTTTGAAGTGAGCTTAGGCCACTTGTGTTTCACTTTTCTTTCTCCTCCTTCTCTTTCACTCTTTTCATCCCTCGAGTCTCAAGACTTGTTTAAGTCTTGGATTCTCTTCCTTTAGAGCTACCTAGTCCAACTTAATTTTCGATTAAGCTTGGAGTAGGATTAGCATTAGGTTAGGTAGTAGTCTCTCCTAAACCTCACTAACCATAAGACATCCATGCATGATAACATTAGGACTCTTAGTTTCCCTGTAGAGTTTCCTTTTGTGTCGCTTCTCTTCTCATCTCAAACTTCTTGAACACACTTAATAAAATATAACGTATATTACGCTCGAGCCTTAAGTGTAGGAAGTGAAGAACGAGGGGTCTCCTCTCTTCTTCTAGGGTGTTTAGCATACGTCTCATTCGGAGGCGATCATGCGACTCACTCATTCCCGCATGGTAGACTTTGGTGCAATGTAAGTTACGAACTAACTCAAAACACTTATGTCTAAAAAACACCAAACCAATTCAAATTTTTTTATCCTCCGGGATTGTTGGGTTTCAAACTTCTTTTTTTCAGGAAAGAGCTCGTCGCTCACGTAAAAAACACTTACCTACCCGTGGTCGTACCCACGAACTACGTCAGCTCTGATTCCTCTCTCTCGTCCGATTGAGGATACGTAGGCACAAGACAGCGACTGTCTTGGCGAGCAACCTTCCCCCCTAGTTCGCGTCCGAACTACGTTGACTCTGACTTTCCCATTGCACTGAGGGAGTACGTAGGCCTAGGACAACGATATTGTCCTATCGAGTCACTTCTTTTTCTTTTCTTCTTCGTTTCTCCGTTCTTTCTGTTCTCGTTCCTTCGCCGATCCAGTAGCAGTGAAGTTCCAGATGACGACACCCTTTGATGCAGACAGCAAGCGTGGATCCCATCGAGTACGATGGACGTGTTGGGTGCTAACACCTTCCCTTCGCGTAACCGACTCCCGTACCCATTCTCTTGGTCGTGAGACCATGCTCTTTCCTTCTTTCAGGTTTACGCAGTGTTTCCTTTCCCTCTCTTGGGATAAATACACTTTGCTGGCGACTCTGTGTCTTTTGCGCCACTCTCGCGTTTGTACCGTTGGATGTGAATCTTTCGGGAGCGACATCGACCAAACCCTAATTTGGTGACACTAGCGATCTTAAGGCTTAATCCACTCAGAATGTTGCAGCCTTGTGCTTGATTCTTGAAGTGGGAGTCCTCTTGATCCCTTGTGGATGTTTGAGAGGTTTAGATAAGTTGAAGATCGTGTCATTCCTTGATTGATCCTTTGTCTAAGCACTCAGAGAGGGCTTGAAACCCTAATTCTGATTGTAGTGAGTGCTCACCCATCTTTGGGGAAACTGATGGTTCATCCATATTGTGATGATGATTTGCACAATGATGGAAAATCTTAGTGGTCAAAATTTAGGGTATGGCACCATTAAGGGACCCTGTCCTTTATTTTATGCCTGATACGGAAAAACTTCAGGTTACTCTCAACAGAGTTCAACAGGAGAGAAGGTCTTGGAGGAACAAGTACAGTATTCTCAGTGTGGAATGTAAGAAAGTACAACAACTGTTAAAAGAAAAGGATACTCTGATTGAGATTTTGGAGCAACATGTTGTAGAAAATCAGGATTACCAATGGAATTTGCTCCCTCATTTCACTTGGCAGAGGAATAACAACCCGGCAACGGCTCAAGAGCCCCGGTCAAAGAAAAGGAAAATACCATAACCAGCACCTGAGCCATCCTCAGAGAGGACTCATGATCCATTAGCTTAGACATTTCCTTTTGCAGCATTATGTAAATTACTGTATTTCCATTTCCGCAATCTTTGAATTCAATAAAATGGGGTCTTCCCCACTGTTTGATATTTGCAATCCAATTGTCAAAGTTTACTTTGAATAAACATAAAAAATACAATTAATATAATCATTGCATATCATTCATCATTCTCACTTAACGCATTCTTCTTACCTATGAATCTCACGTTTGCGTCTCGATTCTAGAGTCAAACTGTCTCATTCGTACAATACTCGGGCCAATCGTCAGAAAAAGATGGATAATCTCGAGGAAGAGAACAGAGAGTTGAGTGAAGAGATCGACACTCTGAAAGAAGATCTAAGAAAGCTTCATAACAACATGCAAGCTCTAGCAGAAGCTCATATGCAACAACAAAGGACTGTGATCTCAGAGATCACATCAACACCCATAGTGGAAAAGTATGATCCTAGGTATAAAATGCCAAAAGATCGTCCCTGGGGCATGCATATCAACTATATCCCGGAAGGATATATTCCGCCAATCACTGAAGATCTGGAAACTGCAGTAAGAACCGCCAGGCCTGAAGGTTAAAAACTTCGGGAAAGTGAAGATGCCCAAGGCATGACAGTAACTCCTGAAGGTTACAAACTTTGGGAGAGGGAAGGACCTAGAGTCACTGCCATGATGACTATACCACCACCCGTGGTACACACTGTCCCAGAAGGACAGATTCTACAGATACCTTCTGGTGGAAATGAAAGTATGTTCGACAGAATGAATGAGTTCCAGGAACAGTTCCTGGAGATGCAGAAAGAACTGCAAGCCCTTTGCGGTCATGATCTATTTGTAAAAGACGCCACAGACCTTTGTTTGGTCCCCAATGTGAAAGTTCCGCACAAGTTCAAAGTGCCTGAATTTGAAAAGTACAAGGGTAAGTCTTGCCCTCAAAGCCATTTGGTGATATACGCTCGGCGAATGTCAACTCAGACAAAGAACCAACAGCTACTGATCCATTATTTCCAGGATAGTTTAACCAGTTCCGCACTCAAATGGTACATGGGTTTAAACCGCACTAAGATCAGAACTTTCAGAGATCTTGGCGCTGCCTTCGTTCAACAATATAAGTATAACCTGGACATGGCACCGGACAGAGATCAACTCAGAGCCATGTCACAAAAGGACAAGGAAACCTTTAAGGAGTACGCTCAGAGATGGCGTGAAATTGCCGCCCAAATTTGTCCACCTCTTGAGGAAAAAGAGATTACAAAGATCTTCTTAAAAACCTTGAGCTCATTCTACTACAACCGAATGGTTGCCAGTTCGCCCAGTGACTTCACCGAGATGGTGGGCATAGGAGTTAGTCTTGAGGAAGTAGTCCAAGAGGGATGGTTAATTAAAAATGTTGGATCATCAAGTAGTACAAAACGATACGGTAGTGCTCTCCCTAAGAAAAAAGAGCAGGATATTGGCAATATCTCTCTCGAAAAACAAAGGCGACGGTACCAACCAGTAGCAGCTGTAACTCCTGCTATCAACTCTATGCATGTTCCTACGTATCAACCTCAGGTTGCTCAGAGCCAACCTAATCAACAACAATATCAGTAAAGGTTACAACAGCCTCTTCAGCAGGCTCGTCCTCAGTACAACAACAACCGTACAACACGACCACCAGGGTTTGATCCTATACCAATGTTGTACGCATAATTGTTTCCATTATTACTGGTCAAGGGGCATGTCCAAACCAGGTCTCCTCTTACAGTACCGAAAAATCCGCCCTTTAGGTTTAAGTTGGATCAGAATTGCCCTTACCATCAAGGAGGACCAGGGCATAACATAGAAAACTGTCTTAGTTTCAAATCTGATGTTCAAAAGCTTGTTAGGAGCGGGGTCTTATCTTTCAAAGATACGAATCCGAATGTTCTCACGAACCCGCTGCCTCAACACGAGAAAGATGCGGTAAATTTTTAGAGCAGATATCAACACCAGTATGATATCTGCTCTAAAAATAATCAAGAATGTTTTGTGGTGCAATCGGCTCTACAGGAACAATTGGATCTCGGGTGGATCCAAGAGCACCGAATTCGTGATGTCAACATGACTTATGCAAATTCCAACATCATTCAAAACCACGACATCCGTACAATAAATGTCAACTTAGTGGCAAAGCCAGTATCATAATCTGCCGCGGCACGATTACAATTCCTGTCTGATTTGCTCGGTAAACAAACAGGGATGCTCTTTTGTATAAGAGGCCCTCTAGCGTCAGATGGATCTTGGGTGGATCCAGGATTACCATGATAAAAATCCTTATCAAGTTAACATGATTCAAATCTTCGATATTCGTTTGATGAATACCAGCTTGGTGGAGTTACACGCCAAGCAAGTCCAACTCAATTTTCTCACTTCACATGATTATCTGAGTTGTAAAGTATGTCGTGAGAGTAGCCAAGGGTGCGCTCTCGTTCAAAGAAATTTGGAACACTTGTTAAACCATTGGTGGCTTCCGATCTATCTAGACGAAGACACGCAATAAATCAGTGTGACAAATGGGAACCCTACTCGGCATCAAAGTCAGGATGTCCGATCAATGAAAACAGACCTAGTGAGGTTACACTGCATTCAAAGCGGACGTGGCCAGGTGCCACCACACAACTACGAGCGATGTAGAGTTTGCTCGGAAGATAACCAAGGATGTTACCTCGTACGAGCAGCCCTTCAGAGTCAGTTGGACCATAAAGAGATTCGACCATGTCCAAGTTCTGGGTCAATCAACTTGATTCCAGACTATTTCGCTGATCAAATCAAGGACGTCGTCATAATATCTAATCATAAGAGGACCAAATATGTTTGTACCATCATCCCTTTACTTGATGAATCAAAGGTTCTTAACCAAGAACTGATTGAAGTTACTTATGACAGTCAGAGAAATCAGAAGGCTCCTGTAGTTATCTATCTGCCGGGACTGCTACCGTATGAATCAACTAAGGCTATCCTTTACAAATACGGTGCAACAACAATTGAGAATGGAAAGGAAATTCCATTACCCTCCGTCGTGAATATTGCAGACATCAGTCGAGTAACACGGAGTCGTCGAATCTTCAACCGAGGAGTTGGAGAACCTAACAGAGAAAAGGAACCTCAAACAGAAGTTCCCAATTCACCAGTCAGTCAATCCAGTGATCCCAATCTTTCAAAGAATGATGATCAGATGCTGAAGCTCATCCAAAGAAGTGAATACAACATTGTTGATCAGCTGTTACAAACTCCTTCAAAGATCTCTGTGTTATCTCTTTTACTCAGTTTCGAAGCCCATAGAGAAGCTCTACAGAAAGTCTTAGAGCAGGCTTTGTGGAATAGGATGTGTCGATAAGGCAATTCGATAGTATCGTCTCTAATATCACTTTCTGCAACAACTTGGGGTTTAGTGATGAGGAATTGCCGGAATAGGGCCTAAGTCACAACATGGCGCTCAATATCATAGTCATTTTCCAGGACGATACTTTAGCCAGTGTACTGGTAGATACCGGATCGGCTCTCAACGTTATGCCAAAATCCACTCTAATGCGACTATCATTCAAAGGATCTCCGATGAGAGGCAGTGAGGTCGTCGTCAAAGCATTTGACGGATCCCAAAAAATAGTTATCGGTGAAGTCGACCTTCCCATAACTATCGGTCCTCATACTTTCCAAGTCACTTTCCAGGTCATGGACATCCTGTCATACCCCAAATTTTGACCACTAAGATTCCCATCATTGTGTAAATCATCATCACAATATGGATGTACTTATATGCCTCATCAATCACCTCAAAGATGGGTGAGCATCCACTACAACAGGAATTAGGGTTTCAGGCCCTCTCAGAGCTCTTAGACAAAGGATCAATCAAGGAATGACATGATCTTCAACTTGTCTAGCCTCTCAAATATCCACAAAGGATCAAGAGGACTCCCACTTCAAGGATTAAGCATAAGGCTACTCCCTTTTAGGTGGATCAAGCCTCAGGATCGACAGTGTCACCAAATTAGGGTTTTGGTCGACCAGGGCCTCCAGATGGAAATTTTCCTCTGGACATGAGCCATTGCTTCAAATCATATCCTAATATGCTCCATGGAACATTATAAATCCAATCATCAAGTCAATTTGACCTCAGGGGATGCATTCATAAAAAATCAGGAATTAGGGTTTCTTGACCTAATTCACCCCTAAGTTGACTTTTTGGACAAATTATGAGCCAAGACCTCAAGAGAGGATTTGAGGGTCTCTAATATACTACATTGATCCATTTGGGACAATGGATTGATCCAAGAAGCTTGAGCAACAAGTCTCAATTTCATCTGAACCACAATTAGGGTTTCGCGAGAAAAAGTCAACTGTAACTTTGACTTTTGACCAGGACATGCTCCAAAACCCAAGGACATGATTCAATACACCCTATAACACCCATGTAACATGTCCATCAAGTTTGATTTAGGTCAAGGACATGATTTCCTAAAGGATTGCACAGATTGGAATTCATCGGATAAAAAGTCAACTGTGCACAAAAGTCAAACTTTGACTTTTTGAGATTTTTCACAAAAATGGATTTTTAACCCTAAAGTGATGTTAATGTATGATTTGAATCATCATTCTTCAATAAAAATCAAAGAAAGTGGGATAACTTGTAAAAGGGGTAACCATAAAAACTTAGAAAATTTTCTAAGTTATGAACAAAGTGGCAAGGGTACCAACTTGGGAGGATCATAACTCCTAAACCACAAAGCCATTTTTCCTCATCCAAAGCTTGATTTGTAGATCTCATGGCCCTCTACAAAAGCTTAAAACTGACCCCCTCTAAATTCCTCATGGATTTTGAGTTATGGAATGATCAAAATCACAAAAAGTGAAAATGACACTTTTTTCCAACACTTAGTGAAATTTACACTAAGTCAGAATCTACCTTACTTTTTTCCAAATGTAGGGGCATTTTTCACTTGGATCCAAAAAGTATCAAAACCAAATATGATCAAACAGTTGTTGTATCATATGAAGGCTTTCCAAAATGACCAAGAACATCACCAAACTCAACTTGAGTCATGAGATATGACATTGGCAATATGCCTTGCTGAAAACTGCCAAGGCTAGGCAGAATTTTGTATTTTTGCTCGATTTTGAAAAATCAGATAATTCCATGCCTTGTCATCACTTTGGACACATCTGAGGATCAAATCTAAAGGGGACAATCACTGAGCCAAGCCTCCAAAGTCTTTGGAACAAGAAGTAGCATGCTAAACCTAGAATTGCCTAAAAGAGGGACAAGCCTCCAATTTTGGATTGGAGCATTCAATGCATACACCAAGGTGGCATGGACTGAGCCATTCTCAACTGAATTCAGTCAAGACTTATCCAAGACCAAGGGAACCAGCAGCCTGTGCCCTAACCTCTAGTCAATGGCTAGAGGAGACTTGGATTCCAAAATGCAACCATTGGCCAAACCTCTGTTGTAGCCACCATTCACTATTAATCCCAAAACAAACTTGCTCTACTATAAATAGAGCTCAGTTGTGCTCAGTTTGAGTACACCAAAGCCATCTAACAGATGTTTTCCTCCAAATCTCTTCTTTCACTCCAAAATTGCCTTCCAAAGTAAGTCACTATCGGGTTTTGAGTTTGAGAGCAATTCCAATCAAACCAATCACACACACACCTCATAAACATCATATGTAGGTGATCTAAACTCTTACAAGTGACCTGTAACACCAAAATCACAAAGTCACCTCTCAAAACCTCAAAATAGGCTTTTTGTGCATTTTTCAAGCCATGTCTTGATTCAGTCACTTTCCAAACCAGATAAAACCTCAAACACACTCCAAATATCATCCTTGAACTGTCCCAAAAGGTTCCCCCCATCTGGAACACCATTTGAGAGAGTTGCTATTTTGGTCACTTTTAACCCCTTTTGCAAGAAAGGGCCAGTTTGTGTTTTTGTAGGTACCAGCTGATTCCACTCATCCTAAAAGCTTCTAAGGGATCATTTGAGTGTGTCCAAATCATTAAATCATTTCTGGAATAAGAGGTTTGACAGATTGCACAAAAACTCCAAAAAGCTCAAAAAGAGGTAAGCCTCATGACTTGAATCTTCCAAAATATGCATTGCTTTGAAGTCCACTGATCATGTACACCTCATACATGTTATATATGTTGTGTTTGAACCAATTGATCATGTAATTCATGCCTGTATCAAAGTGTAGCATAGAAAATGCAACTATAGGCCTTTTTTAAAACCCCTACCGGATTTTAAGGAGGGAGTGTGATCTGAAAAAAATACCACCACCATTGGATTCCTTGTGAAATTCTAGGCCAGATGCATATAAATTTTGTCTCAAACCATTGAGAAATGAGAAAGTTATGACCTTCACGTTTTTGACCCAAAACTTGCCTTGTCTTGCCTTGACCAAGCCTAGAAAATAAGGCAAGCCTTGTATATTTGTGTTTTCACTTCAAAAAATGGATGTATCACCACCCCAGTGGTAAGGCGAGCGCCCTATAACCTTGAGGTCATGGGTTCAAACCCCACCCATGCCATTTTGTGTTTTTTCACATTTTTGCTATTTTTCCAATATTTTTATGTTTTATTAATTAATTGGAAAATTAATAACTTCCTCAATTTTAATTATTTTTTATTGGTTCTTTTTGCAAAAAATCACAAAAATGTTGAAATATTTTATTCCACAAAAAAATTGGATTTATATTATTTATTTAATATAATTAGTATTTTTGTGAATAAATTCATTTTTAATTGTTTTTAAACATTTTAAAAGTGAATATTTACTTTGAAAATCAAAATCAAATGAGTTTTAATAACTCTTGTGATTAATCCCTCATTTTCAAACCTTAAACAAAAATCACAAGTGATTTATTCAAATTCATTTGGTATTTTTCATTAATTTTCTTTAAATATTTACTAAAAGAAAACAAATTAGGGTTTCTTTGATTTTCACCCTTACAAATCATTTTCAAACACTCATGGGCCTCTAATAGAGTGTAAGACCCAATCCTTTGTAAATACAAACCTATTTTTGGGCCTCACTTATTGTATAAGTCCCATTGTATTTCAAAAGTTCGGCGCGATCATCGCCCGTTTAAAACAAAACATCTGGGCCTCTCCTCGAGCTATAAGACCCATTCAAAACTCTTGGGCCTCTATTAGAGTGTAAGACCTAATCCCCTTTTAACCAAAACAACTTTGGGCCTCAGATATTGTATAAGTCCCTCTGCGTTAAAAGAAACCTCGGCGCGATCGCTATTTCAAATTCAAATCATCAGGCCTACCCTCGTGTTATAAGCCCCATTCTTTTTCTTTAAAACTCTTGGGCCTCTAAGAGAGTGTAAGACCCATCCCTTTGTATAGAAAACCTTTCTTGGACCTCTGTCACTTGTATAAGTCCCTGTACAAATTCAACAGTGCGATCACTGGCAAAACCCTGGGCCTCTCCTTGAGCTGTAAGCCCCAATCTTTCTTTTCAAAGCACTTTCTCCTTTGATTTTGAATATAATATTGTTATCAAAGTTTTCTTTGTTGAACAAATTAACAAAACAGCATGGAAGCTTTACAACCGAGTAAGTGTTTACTCGCTTTCATTTACCGCTTTCATATGTATATAACTGTACTGTGGGGCTGTTTCGTTGTAAGTCTTCTTTCATAAACTCATATCAACTGTGTAATAATAGTATATATATTTAGAGTTTCCCCGACAAATACGTCTAGAACTAGATAGAACCTCACATCAATTCTAGAGAACTAGATCTAGGAAATCTTCCCTTTTGAATAGTTTGCATACAGAAGGCCATTGTTCCATGTGAAACCCCTTCTGGAACTGTTCATCAGCCTTCTCTTCGGCTTAGTACAAGGACCCACAGGCTTCCTAAAAGTCTCCCCGCCTCCTCTTGGGCGTTGTACAAGGACCCGTCAGCTTCTTAGAAGTATTCACAGCATCCTCTTAGGCTTCGTATAATGATTCTTCCTCCGGGAATGATAGCCTCCTCTTGGGCTTCGTACAAATTATCCCTCGGCTTCTTAAAAGTTTCCAGCCTCCTCTTGGGCTTCGTACAAATTGTCCCGATGACCTCCTAGAGGTATAGGAATAGAAATTAGTCATCTCAATAGAATAGTCTTTCAAAGAGTCTAGACCCTACTACTTCTGTTTCTTAAGCATAGTACAAAAGGTAAAACCCATAGACTCGGACAGTCCCAATACCCTTTGGATTTTCCTTAAAGAACAGGAAATAATCCTGATCCTCAGATCAAATCCATGAGTACAACATTACCCATATAAGAACTGATTTTCTCTTTGAACCAAACATACTGGACCTGTCACTCAACTGAAACAGTAACCATAGCCTCCATCTCGGGCTTCGTACGAGATAGAAAATCACTCTCTTGTTGAGTATAAAAGACTCTCTTGTTGAGTCAAACAACTTTTTGCCTCCATCTCAGGCTTCATACGAGATACAAAACACTCTCTTGTTGAGTATAAAAAGTGATGACACTGAATTTCACCGTATTTTTTACTCCGATTTCGCATGCATTCTGAGTCTTTTAATGTCATTTTATTATGTTATTATTATGTTTTTCTTTGTTTTCAGCTTTTTAGTCTAATCGGAGCCCCGAGCGAGAAAAGGAGCGAAAAAGGAGCCGAAATGAGCTAAAATAGAGAAAATCAGCATTTTACACTTGTGGCATCCACTCTGGCGGCCGCCACAGGGTCTTCCATGACGTGGCCATGTCTCAAACTCCTCCCAACTGTTTTTCCCCACGATCTCCAACTGCCCAAGCAATTTTACACTCATGGCGGGCGCCATGGTGTTGTGGCGGGCGCCACAAGAACAAAACAAGTTCCCGCCCAAATTCAAATGCTAGGGGCATCCTTGTCTTTTCCACATGTTTCCTTGCCTATAAATAGGACTTTAGATTTTCGTTTTTCTTCATCCAAGCTTAGTTGTTCATAAGCATATATCAGTGTAATAGTGGTAATCACTTCACATCGAGGTGTTACTATATTCGAGAGATCGAGTCTGTAAGAGCCTGTGAGATTGAGTCTTGGAGCACTCTGGAAGGAAGTTAATCCTGCCGCCATTTTACTTTCAGTTCGCATTTTATTCAACCACTCCGATTGGAGCAGGTTTTTATTACTTTACCTTTTGTTAACTTTATTTCTTGCACTGTCTTTTACTTTCATTTACTTTCCGCACTCGCATTACTTTCATTTACTTTCCGCACTCGCACTACTTTCATTTACTTTCCGCACTCGCACTTAAATACCTTTTTTATGAAAAATCTAAAAATGAACTTTTACTTTACCATGTCTGGCTAATTTTATAAAGGTTAGAATGTGAAGATCATAACCGAACCGATAATCTGTACAATTGTTAGTGAAAACACTTAAGGGCTATTTTAACTTTCAATATAAGTTTTCCTGTTCTTAAATTCCGTTGGGTAAGATCGAAAGCCGTCCAACGCCTATCTAAACTTAATTGTTTTTAAACTATTTCAAAAACAGCGAAAGCGCTTTGTTTAGTTTATTAGGAGTTTTTAATTTAAAAGGAAAAGAGATTTTAAAACCATTTTCGGACGCGTTAAGAAGTTTAAAGTCTGGTTCGTAAGAACCTCTTTTTTTTTAGAAAATCCAGGTTAAAATACTTTTCAACTTGGTCAAGATACTATATTTCTTAAAAATAGGTTTACTACTCTAATGCAATGCGCGCCTTTTTATCCGTGACAATAAGAGGGTTTGATTAGGGGGTACAACTCGGTTCTGAGTACGCGAAAGCGACAGTTCCTGTCAAATTAGTTCTTTTCAAAGTAGAAAACATTGCCCGTAAGTAGTTCTATTAGCAAGTACTTGGATTATCAATTGGTTGTGTGAATTGTATTCGAACCTGTCTTTATCAATTAATTTTAATTACTTTATTTACTACCGTGCACTCTTCAAAACTACTATTTTCAATCACCTTAGATACACACCTTAACAATAGATAGCGATAGATTGACACTTGGTCTCTGTGGACACGATAATCTTTTATATTACTCTGACGCGTTCGTACACTTGCGAAAAAATACGCATCAAAAAGCTCTCTTGTTGAGTCAAACAACTTTTAGCTTCCGTCTTGGGCTTCGTACAAAACACATATAAAAGCACTCTCTTGTTGAGTCAAACCCTTTCAGCCTCTCTCTCGGGCTTCGTACGAGACACACAAAAACACCCTCTTGTTGGGCCACTAGCCTCCTCTTAGGCTTTGTATGAGAAAATCCTGGTTGAGCCAATCAACCTTTTAACATCAAAGTTGTGCCTCGTTCACAGTATACAAACATCAACAACTCCTTTCCCTTCATCTAATTGTTGTGAGCGGCAAGCCTCTGGATCATTTACGTCCATGCCACTGTCCCTCTTTTAGCATGAGAAATTCCTAAGGAAAGATGACATTGCTCTACACTGAGTTAAAGTTTTCTCCTTCAGGTTGGAAATCCCCTATGAAGGAAATTATGGCATTGCCGGATTCACATATCCCGGTTAAAGTAATTCTCCTTTGTAATCAGTCACCCAACATTTGTGACAGACAGACCCCTCTTTAGAGATGACAAATTCTCTCTAAAGTCGAGACCTTTAGCTTCACATCTTGGGCTTTAAACAAGATACAAATAGACCCTTTAGCTTCACATCTTGGGCTTTGAACAAGATACAAACCACCTTTAGCTTCACGTCTTGGGCTTTGAACAAGACACAAAAACACCATTTCCTCCCATAGAATAGGAGGAACTACGATCGCTCTGATTTCCATGTTTCGGTAAACTGGAATACGTAGGCATAAGATTGCGAGAAAAATCTTAGCGAGCACACTAATAAAAAACTCAAAATCTCGTACCTCCATATATCAATAAAAAAGCATCAGTCCTAAAAAATCCCCCATGAATAGTCCTGTCATTTCAACCTTAAATAAGTAAGAAAAAGGCCCCATTACCATATAGCATCTGTAACCTAACAGACCGCTGTTTAAACTTAGTATGTAAGCAGGGTTAGTTGGAGACATCTATTTCCCTTCCTTCAGCAGCTTCAATAGGATAAAAAATGAATCGACCTGTAGTTCCCCCAAAGAGCGACAGCGCCTAAGAAACGCGTCCCAAATCGCTCGCTACAGAAAAGTGGCGCCCACCGTGGGGCTCTGATTTCTTTCAATTTAGGGTGAAAACCGTTCGAAAAATGGTGACTTCACTGACGACTTCACGAGGGATAGGACTTTTTGTTGACTTCACTAGGATCTTAGGTCAAAACCTTTAAATTGGGAAGGAACCACAGATTGGTGACTCCGCCGGGGAGCCATTTTCTGTCAGGAACATAGGATTCATAGCTTTTAAAAGTCTAGGACATTAGGACAAATATATATATACTGCTTTTCCTAATTAATATATGTGTTTATTTTTCTGCTAATGGGAATGCGTGTGATGCCGCATGTGGAAAGATTGAGTATACACCTAGGAAAAACCCCTTTTAGTGGTGCAGAAGCCATCGGAAATAGTTGTCATGCGGTACCACCCTCTTCTGAGGATTCTTTGAAAAATACCACCTAGCACGGTTCCCGGCCCACTGGTGTTTTCTTGACAAGAATTGATGATCTTGAGAGACAGGTACAAAAATCACTAGTATAAACCTTTGGGATGGGTAGAGCCTTGACTCCATGACACCGACCCTTTGACCCCATGTTTTTTCTATGTTTTTGTGTGCTGCATTCATGCATTCATTTAAAAAACATTAAAACAAGAAAAATTTTCTCTTCTAGTCTCTCTTTTTCAAACTAAACTAAGACAATGATTGCAAATGTCAGAGAAAAAGATTGTGCTAATGGATTTCGGTAGAAGGAGAACTCATAAGTACACTTTCAAGGTTCCAAAACTAGAGGATTTGAGAGGTTTGGCGAGAATGGTCACTAACCCTGAAGCTTTCAGAGACAGGTACGGAGGGTTATTATCTCTATTAAGGGTCCATGTGATAGAGGGAATCCAGGAGGCACTCATTCAGTTTTACGATTCGGTTTATCACTGTTTTAAATTCCCGGATTATCAACTAGCACCAACGCTGGAGGAGTATTCTCATCTGATCGATTTACACATCACTGATCGAGCTCCATTTTCTGGACTGGAAGAAATTAAAAAGGATCAGACCATTGCAAGAGCAATTTATTTGTACGAGTCAGAGGTCAGGGCTCACATGACCACTAAGGGTGGCATACAAGGTTTTCCAGCCCAATTCTTGACAAAGAAGGCCCTGTATTTCGCTAGTATAGGGAACGTGACTGCTTTTGAAAGCATCTTTGTTTTACTCACCTACGAGTTATTTCTGTTGCCCAACATTAATAACTCTGTCGATATCAACGCTATTAAGGTTTTTCTCATTAGAAACCCTGTGCCGACTTTGCTCGCAGATGCGTATCATTCTGTACACTTAGGGAATTTTTACAGCGGGGGGGAGATCACATGCTGTGTACCCCTGCTATACAAATGGTTTATCTCCCATTTGCCTAAGTCTGCCGCTTTTTGGGATCATAAGAGTGCCTTACGTTGGTCGCAGAAAATCATGTCTCTTACCAACTCTGACATAGATTGGTGCAATAGGATTTATGATGGAATCAGGATCATTGACCGTTGTGGAAACTTCCCCAATGTACCCCTTATAGGAACTAAGGGAGGAATCAATTACCATCCAGTTCTTGTTCGTCGTTAATTTGGATACCCAATGAGGCATGTCCCACGCAACGCTCATCTGGAAGGTCTTTTCTTCAAGGAAGGAGAAAATGACAGAGCACTAAAGATGGAAATAGTGCACGCTTGGAAACACGTTCATAAAAAAGGACGGGAGTCTCTAGGAAAACCGAACTGTGTCTCGGTGGAGCCTTATCTCCACTGGGTACAAACTAGAGCTCTCAAGCTAAAGATGCCTTATCCTCGTCACGAAGTTCTTCCGCCAAGGGAGTCTGTCATGTACTTATGACTGAAACAGAAAAACTCCAGGTTACTCTCAACAAAGTTCAACGGGAGAGGAGATCTTGGAAGAATAAGTACTGCATTCTCAATGTGGAGTGTATCAAAATACAACAACTATTGAAAGATAAGGACGCTCTGATTGAGATGTTAGAGCAGCATGTTGTGGAGAATCAGGATGACCAAAGGAATTTGCTCACTCCTTTCACCTGGCAAAGGAATGACAACCCAACAACGTCTCAAGAGCCCCGGTCCAAGAAGAGGAAAGTACCAGAATCCGCACCCGAGTTATCCTCAGAGGGGACTCGGGACCCATTAGCTTCGGTTTCTGTTTCCACACCTTGTAATTTACTGTATTCCCGTTTCCGCAATCCTTTGAATTCAATAAAATGGGGTTTCCCCACTGTTTGATATTTGCAATCTAATTGTCGAAGTTTATTTTGATTAAACCAAAAAACAATTAATATAATCATTGCATTCATCATTCTCCCATCACGTATTCTTCTTACCTACGAATCTCACATTTGTGTCATGGTTTTAGAGTCAAACTGTCTCATTCATACAATACTCTGGCCAATCGTCAGAAAAAGATGGATGATCTTGAGGAAGAGAACAGAGAGTTGAAAGAAGAGATCGACGCTCTGAGAGAGGATATGAGAAAGCTTCGTAACCACATGCAAGCCATGGTAGAAGCTCAACAACAAAGAAATGTGATCTCAGAGATCACTTCAATGCCCATAGTGGAGAAGTATGATCCTAGGTATCAAATGCCGAAAGATCTTCTCTGGGGTATGCCTGTTAACTATATCCCGGAAGGATGTGTTCCACCGATCACTGAAGATCAGGGAATCATAGCAGAAGCCGCTGGGCCTGAAGGTTACAAACTTTGGGAAAACGAGGATGCCAGGGGCATATTGAGGACTCCTAAAGGTTACAAACTTCGGGAAACGCCAAGATTCACTACCGTAGTCATGGTACCACCCCCTGTGGTGCACACTGTCCCAGAAGGACATATTCCACAGATATCTTCTGGTAGAAAGGAAACTATGTTTGACATAATGGATGAATTCCAGGAGCAGTTCTTGGAAATGCAGAAGGAACTGCAAGCCATTCACGGTCAGGATTTATTTGGAAAGGACGCCGCAGACCTTTGTCTGGTCCCCAATGTGAAAGTTCCGCACAAGTTCCAAGTGCCCGACTTTGAAAAATACAAGGGTAACTCTTGCCCTCAGAGCCACCTGGTGATGTACGCTCGGCGAATGTCAGCTCAGACAGAGAATCAGGACCTATTGATTCACTACTTTCAGGATAGCTTAACCGGTGCCGCATTAAAATGGTACATGGGTTTAAATCGCGCTACGATTAGCATGTTCAGAGATCTTGGCACTGCCTTCGTCCAACAATACAAATACAATCTGGACATGGCACCGGACAGAGATTAACTCAGATCAATGTCGCAAAAGGACAAGGAAACCTTTAAGGAGTATGCTCAGAGATGGCGTGAGATCGCCGCCCAAATTTGTCCACCTCTTGAGGAAAAGAGATGACAAAGATCTTCTTAAAGACCTTGAGCTCATTTTACTATGACAGAATGGTTGCCAGTGCGCCCAGTGACTTCACCGAGATGGTCGGTATAGGAGTTCGTCTTGAGGAAGCCGTCCGGGAAGGACGTTTAGTAAAAGACGTTGGATCATCAAGTAGTACAAAATGATACGGTAGTGCTCTCCCTAAGAAAAAAGAGCAAGATATTGGGAATATCTCTCTCAGAAAGCAAAGGCGACGTTATCAACCAGTAGCAGTTGTGACACCCGCTATCAACCCCACGCCTATTCCTACGTATCAGCCTCAGGTTGCGCAGAGCCAACCTAATCAGAAGCAAAGGACACAACAACCTCTTCAGCAGGCTCGTCCTCAATATAACAACAACCGTACAACGCGACCACAAGGATTTGATCCTATACTCGTATCGTACGCAGAACTATTTCTGTTACTACTAGCCAAGGGGCACATCCAGACTAAGTCCCCTCTTACAGTACTGGAAAATCCGCCTTTTTTGTTTAAGATAGATCAGACTTGCCTTTATCATCAAGGAGGACCAGGGCATAACATAGAGAATTGCCTTAATTTCAAATCCGACGTGCAAAAGCTTATTAGGAGCGGACTCTTATCTTTCAAAGATAAGAATCCCAATGTTCTCACGAACCCGCTGCCTCAACATGAGAAAGCTGCAGTCAACCTGATAGAGGGAGAACCTAACAATGTCAATCAAATTCACGATGTACTCTTGTTGAGGACCAATTTGGTTAAAGATGCATTGTAGACAGAGTGGATATCGCCATGTGCCACCTCATAATTATCATCAATGTGATGTCTGCTCTAAAAGCAATCAGGGATGTTCTGTGGTGCAAACAGTTTTACAGGAATAGATGGATCTTGGATGGATCCAAGAGCACCGAGTTCGTGGAGTTAACATGGTCTATACGAATTCCAACATCGTTCAAAACCACGACGTCCGTGCGATGAATGTTAACTTGGTGGCAATGCACTTAAGGCAAAGCCAGTATCATAATCTACCGCGGCACGATTACAGTTCCTGTCTGACTTGCTCGATAAACAAACAGGGATGCTCTTTCATACAAGAGGCCTTCCAGCGTCAGATGAATCTTGGATGGATCCAGGACTACCATGATAGGAATCACTATCAGATCAACATGGTTCAAATATTTGATATTCGCTTGATGAATACCAACCTGGTAGAGCTACATGCTGAACAGGTCCGCCTCGGATTCCTGGTATCACATGATTACCAAAGCTGTAAAGCGGGTTGCGAAAACGATCAAGGTTGTGCCCTTGTCCAGGAAGCACTTCAGCACCTGTTAAATCACTGGTGGATGCCAATCTATATGGATGAAGACACTCAGCAAATTAGTATCAATAATAGGAATCCTACTCGGCGTCAAAGTCAGGATGTCCGATCCTTGGAAACTAACCTAGTGTGGTTACATTGTATTCAAAGCGGGTGTGGCCAGGTGCCACCACACAATTATGAATGTTGTAGAGTCTGTTCGGAAAGTAACCAAGGATGCTACCTTGTACGAGCAGCTCTTCAAGGTCAGGTAGATCGTAGAGAGATTCACCCATATCCGGGTTCTGAACCCATCAATTGGACGCCGTACTATCTTGCTGATCAAATTGAGGACGTTGTCGTAATCTCTAATCATCAGAGGACTAGGGATGTTTTTGCAATCATCCCTCTACTTGATGAATCAAGGGTTCCTAACCAGGAACGGATCGAGATTACTTACGATGGTCAAAAAAACCAGAAGGCTCCCATAGTCATCTATCTACCTGGACCACTACCGTATGAATCAACTAAGGCTATCCCTTACAAATACGGTGCAACGATAATTGAAAATGGAAAGGAAATTCCATTACCCTCCATCGTAAATATTGCAGACATCAGTCGTGTAACACGGAGTGGTAGAATCTTCAACAGAGGAGTTGGAGAATCAAACAAAGAAAAGGAACTTCAGACGGAATTTCCCAATCCACCAGTCGGTCAATCCAGTAATCCCGACCTTTCAAAAAATGATTATGAGATGCTGAAGCTCATCCAGAAGAGTGAATACAACATTGTCGATTAACTGTTGCAAACTCCTTCAAAGATCTCGGTATTATCAGTGTTACTCAGTTCAGAAGCGCATAGGGAGGCTCTGCAGAAAGTCTTGGAGCAGTCCTTTGTGAAATAGGATGTAACAATCAGACAGTTCGATAGTATCGTCTCTAACATCACTTCCTGCAATAATTTGGGATTTAGTGATGAGGAATTACCTGAAGAAGGTCGCCGTCATAACATGGCGCTCAACATCACAGTCAACTGCCAGGACGATGCTTTGGCCAACGTACTGGTAGACACAGGGTCAGCCCTGAATGTTATGCCGATGTCAACTTTGATGCAATTATCATTCAAAGGCCCTCCGATGAGAATCAACGAGGTTATCGTCAAAGCATTTGACGGATCCAGAAAAACGGTTATCGGTGAAGTCGACCTTCCCATAACTATCGGTCCTCACACTTTGCAAGTCACTTTCCAGGTCATGGACATCCGGGCAACGTACAGTTGCTTATTAGGAAGACCTTGGATACATCAGGCTGGGGCGGTCACCTCGACCCTCCACCAAAAGCTAAAGTTCATCCAAAACGACCAACTCGTCACAGTCTGTGGGGAACAGGCTTTGCTCGTAAGCAGTTTATCGTCATCCACTTATGTGGAACCGGAAGGGATAATCAGAACCCAGTTCCAAACACTTTCGCTACACAAGGACGATCAATCCGAAGGGGGAACTTCAATTTCCTCATACAAAGATGTTATTAAAGCAGTCGAAGGTGCCAATACAACAGGATGGGGACAGCTTGTCATTCCTACTAACAATAAAACAAAGAAGGGTCTTGGTTTATCTGCAACCTGTACCCAGATAACTGCCAACGATGAAAGTCTTCATCCCATTCAGAACTTCTTCCACAGTGGTGGTTTCCTTCAACCAGTGACTCAAGAAGTACACACTATCAACGAGGAGGATCCCTCTGATACAGATGAGGAATGGAAGTCCTATCTCAACGAGGACGGTTATATGTCTCAGGAAGAGGTACCTACGCCCTTTTACTATCCCGTACAGAGTCCGAGATTTATGCCCAGGTCGGACGTCAAAATGATATATGGAGATTGTGATCCGGAAGGATGTCGTGCTCCACCAAATTCATTAGAGGAAGACACTCCGATGAAGGACAACTTTGACCACAATTACTATGGCCCGACGGATGGTCTAACCATGTGGCAGCCTTACCCAGGAAACTTGGGGCAAGAAAGTCAGCCAAATAATGAGAATCAGCTGAGCATCATTGAACAGAATACTTGTGTCCCCGCCATGTCATGGGATCAACACTCAGGTCATTCAGAGCCTACTCAGCATGACGATGAATTTGCAATGTTTGCAGGACTAGAATTCATCAACTATGCTTTTCCCGAGGTCAACGTCATCGAAGGAGATGACCCCTCCAATTCCAAAGAGGTGTGGGACACCTTGGGACAACCAAGTGGAAAATTTGACTATATGATCAAGTACACTGCTCCTAAAAGCTCTCTTATCAGGCTTGAAGACATCCAGCCAACTGGATGGGGAGATGTACCTGAGAGTGCAAATACTCTGCAAAATGCAACAGAGGAATCCTCCTACGACAACTTTGCTTGGGAGACAGATTCTAATGATCCTGCTCCACCAGAAATCAGCGTTATTTCTGAAGACAAATCAAGGAAGGTGCCAGACTTTGTGATTCACCGAGGAGTTCGCCGCCAATGGGTTACTGTCGATGTTCCGAAGATTGTTCATAAGTCAAAGTAATTGTCGTCTTTAACCTTTCACCCTGCCTAGGTGAAACAGATGTTTTGATAGGGCTCGCTTTCTGTAAATTTTCTCTCTTCGCTTCGCCCAAAGCGACAAAGTTTTGTTTTATAGGGCTTTAGTTTCAAGAATCGACTTGTTCATTAATAAAATAACGTCGTTCTGTAATTTCCGCATTAATTGTTGTTTTCTCTTTTTGTTTTTCTCAGAAAATGGTAATCCTAAAAAACAAATAACAATAAACAAGCAGTAATAAAAAAATACACTGCACACACTAGCATTCTCTCTATCTCTTCTAAACACAAATCATCACGTCATGCAGATTGCTTGTTTTAAACACCGTTGAAACATACGATCTGATGCCTTCTCCCGACTTTAAATTCCCGGTATTTGGGGCTGAAGAAGATGTTGATGACGAAATTCCAGAAGAGATCTCCCGACTACTCAGACAAGAAGAAAGGTTCATTGAACCTCACAAAGAGCCGTTGGAAACGGTAAACTTGGGTTCGGAAAAAGAGAGAAAAGAAATCAAGATTGGGGCACTGCTCAGTCCAGCTGCTAAAGAGAGTTTAACAAAGCTTCTCAAAGAGTTTCCCGATGTATTCGCTTGGTCCTATCAGGACATGCCAGGGTTTGATACCAACATCGTGGAACATCATCTACCTTTGAAATCGGAATGTCCACCAATAAAACAAAGGTTGAGATGTACTCACCCGGACATGGCCATCAAAATCAAAGAGGAGGTCCAGAAACAGATTGACGTGGGTTTCCTCGCCACTTTAGAATATCCTCAATGGTTAGCCAACATCGTACCCGTTCCCAAAAAGGACGGAAAGGTCAGAATGTGTGTCGACTACAGAGATCTGAACAAGGCTAGTCCAAAGGACGACTTTCCTTTACCACACATTGACATGCTGGTAGACAGTACAGCAAAGTTCAAAGTTTTCTCCTTCATGGATGGATTCTCGGGCTATAACCAGATCAAAATGGCGCCGAAAGACATGGAGAAAACTTCGTTCATTACCCCATGGGGTACCTTTTGTTACAAGGTAATGTTGTTCGGTTTGAAGAACGTCGGGGCAACCTATCAAAGGGCCATGACTACTCTGTTTCATGACATGATACACAAGGAAATCGAGGTATATGTCGATGATATGATTGCAAAATATAAGACAGAAGAGGAGCATGTGGCCCACCTGTCAAAACTATTCGAGTGGTTGAGAAAGTACAAACTCCGCTTGAATCCCAACAAATGCACCTTCGGTGTCCGTTCAGGGAAACTCTTAGGGTTCATCGTCAGCCAGAAATGAATTGAGGTTGATCCTGACAAGGTCAAGGCCATTCAAGAAATGCCTTCTCCGAAAACTAAAAAACAAGTCAGGGGATTCCTGGGACGTTTGAACTACATCTCCAGATTCATATTCCTTATGACCGCGACGTGTGCGCCAATTTTCAAATTACTCAAAAAAACCAGGACTGCGTTTGGTCAGAAGACTGCCAAACCACTTTCGACAGTATTAAGGAATACCTGTTGAATCCGTCGATTCTATCACCTCCAGTGGAAGGAAGACCACTGATTATTTACCTCACAGTCCTAGAGGACTCGATGGGATATGTACTTGGCCAACAAGATGAAACCAAAAGGAAAGAGTCTGCCATTTACTATCTGAGCAAGAAGTTTACCGACTGCGGGACTCGATACACTATGCTTGAGAAAACTTGCTGTGCTTTGGCTTGGGCAGCCAAACGTCTCCGTCAGTACATGATTCGTCACACTACTTGGTTGGTCTCCGAGATGGATCCAATCAAGTATGTCTTTGAAAAGCCTACTCTCACGGGAAGGATTGCCCGTTGGCAGATGTTGCTATCAGAATATGACATAGAGTACCATGCTCAGAAAGCCATTAAAGGAAGTATTTTAGCTGATCATTTGGCTTATCAACCGATTGACAATCAAGAATCAATCGAGTTTGACTTCCCAGACGAAGATGTCATGTATCTAAAAATGAAAGACTGCGATGAACCGCTACCCAGTGAAGGGCGAGAACCAGGTTCCCAATGGGGACTAATCTTTGACGGAGCAGTTAATCATTATGGAAACGGGATTGAGGCAATCATTGTTACCCCTCAGGGTACCCACATTCCTTTCACTGCCAGACTTAAATTCAAGTGCACGAATAACGAGGCCGAATACGAAGCTTGTATTATGGGTCTCAAAAAAGCGATCGATTTAAGGATCAAGAACTTGGATGTATACGGCGACTCAGCTTTGGTCGTCAATCAGATCAAAGGAGATTGGAACACATACCAATCGAGATTGATTCCTAACAAATACTATGCGAGAAGGTTGTTACCCTTCTTCAACGGAATCGAGTTTCATCATATCCCTCGTGAAGAGAACCACATGGTGTAGCGAGCGATTTTGGACGTGGTTCTTAAGCACTGTCGCTCTTGGGTTACTACAGGTTGATTCATTTTTTATCCTATTGAAGCTGATGAAGGAAGGGAAATAGATGTCTCCAACTAACCCTGCTTTGCAAACTGAGGTCAAACAGTCAAAACTGTTGGTTAACAGATGCGATCAATGTAGGGGGGCTCTCTTAGGTTATTTTAGTTGAATTTAGACTTTTGGTGAGGAATACGGACTAGGATGTTTTGATTGATATGTGAGGGTTTGTGACCTGAAGTTTTTGGTGTGGTATGCTCGCTAAGATTTTTCTTTCAATCTTATGCATACGTATTCCCGTTTACCGAAACAGGGAAATCAGAGCGATCGTAGTTCCTCATATTCTATGGGAGGAAATGGTGTTTTGGTGTCTTGTTCAAAGCCCAAGACGTGAAGCTAAAGTCGGTTGGTATCTTGTTCAAAGCCTAAGATGTGAAGCTGAAGGTGATTTGTTTGTATCTTGTTCAAAGCCCAAGATGTGAAGCTAAAAGGTTCTGACTTTAGAGAGAATTTGTCGCCTCTAAAGGGGGGATGTTTGGGTCTGTTCGTCATAACTGTCGGGCGACTGATTATAAAGGAGAATTACTTTAACTGGGATATGTGAATCCAGCAATGCCATAATTTCCTTTATAGGGGATTTTTAACCTGAAGGAGAAGACTTTAACTCAGTGTAGAGCAATGCTATCTTTCCTTAGGAATTTCTCATGCTAAAAGAGGGACAGTGGCGTGGATGTAAATAATCCAGAGGCTTGCCGCTTACAACAATTAGATGGAAGGAGTTGTTGATGTTTGTATACTGTGAACGAGGCATAGCTTTGATGCTAAAAGGTTGATTGACTCAACTGGGGTTTTCCTTATACAAAGCCTAAGAGGAGGCTATTGACCCAACAAGAGGGAGCTTTTTGTGTGTCCCGTACGAAGCCTGAGATGGGGGCTAAAAGATGGGTGACTCAGCAAGAGAGTCTTTTATACTTAACAAGAGAGTGATTATATATCTTGTACGAAGCCCAAAATGGAGGCTGGATGACTCAACAAGAGAGTCTTTTATACTCAACAAAAGAGTGTCTCTGTGTCTTGTACGAGGCCCAAGACGGAGGCTATAGGGTTGATGACTCAATAAGAGAGTCGTTTTATACTCAACAAGAGATTATTTTGTATCTCGTACGAAGCCCGAGATGGAGGCTAAAAGGGAAGTGACTCAACAAGAGAGTCTTTTGTACTCAACAAGAGAGTGATTTGTATCTCGTACGAAGCCCGAGATGGAGGCTAAAAGTTATGACTCAACAAGAGAGTGTTTTGTATCTCGTACAAAGCCCGAGATGGAGGCTAAAAGTTGTTCGACTCAACAAGAGAGTCTTTTATACTCAACAAGAGAGTGTTTTTGTATCTCGTACAAAGCCCGAGATGGAGGCGAAAATGTGTGACTCAACAAGAGAGTCTTTTATACTCAACAAGAGAGTGTTTTGTATCTCGTACAAAGCCCGAGATAGAGGCTAAAAAAGGATTTGACTCAACAAGAGAGTCTTTTATACTCAACAAGAGAGTGTTTTGTATCTCGTACAAAGCCCGAGATGGAGGCTAAAAGGGGATTTGACTCAACAAGATAGTCTTTTATACTCAACAAGATAGTTTTGGTATCTCGTACGAAGCCCGAGATGGAGGCTGAAAGGAGGTTGACTTAACAAGAGAGTCTTTTATACTCAACAAGAGAGTGTTTTGTATCTCGTACGAAGCCTGAGATGGAGGCTAAAAGGTTTACTGTTTCTGTTAAGTGACAGGTCCAGTATGTTGGTTAAAAGAGAAAATCAGTTCTTATAAAGAGACTGATTAAAGGCTATGCTTTGGGATTTGATCAGAGGATCAGGGTTATTTCCTGTTCTTTAAGGAAATGTGAAATCCAAATGGTATTGAGACTGCCCAAGTCTACGGGTTTTATCTTTTGTACTATGCTTAAGAAACAGTAGTAGTACGGTCACGGTAGAAAGATCTAGACTCTTTAAAAGACTGTTCTATTAAGATGACTAATTTTTGTTCCTATACCTCTAGGAGGTTGTCGGGACAATTTGTATGAAGCCCGAGAGGAGGCTGGAAACTTTTAAGAAGCTGAGGGACAATTTGTACGAAGCCCAAGAGTAGGCTCTCTTCCCGAAGGAAGAATCCTTATACGAAGCCTAAGAGGAGGCTGTGAATACTTCTAAGAAGCCGACGGGTCCTTATACAATGCCCAAGAGGAGGCAGGGTTGCTTTTAGGAAGCCTGTGGGTCCCCAAATCCTGAGAAGTTCAAGACATGCCATTCTCAGAGAATAGATCAAGCCAGGAAAGTTTGAGAATTTGGAAGAAACTCAAGAGATGCCATTCACGGAGAAAAGATCATCTCTGGGGAGTAGAGTTTTTTTAACAATTTCTAAGGGTGACAGTCTGTGAAAGGGTTCACCGAGAATGCTGCCTTTCACGTCTCCATATTGTTTAACCCCAAGAGGAGGGAAGACTGTGTCTGGTAATCCTATGGGGATCTAGTTTCGTTTATTTAAGAGTGATCAACAGGGCATAGTGCTAGACGTAGTTGTCGAGGAAACTCTAAATATCTATACTAGTATTACACATTTGATATGAGTTTATGAAAGAAGACTTACAGTGAAACAGCCCCACAATACAGTTATATGTATATGAAAGTACGTAAAGAAAGCATATAAACACTTACTCGGTTGTAGAGCTTCCATGCTATTTGGTTAGTTGTTCAACAAAGAAAGATTGAAAACAATATTATATTTCAAAATCCAAGGAGAAAGTATTTTGAAAAAGAATGTTGGGGCTTATAACTCAAGGAGAGGCCCAGGTTTTTATCAGTGATCGCACTGTCGTTTCGTACAGAGGGACTTATACAAGTGACTGAGGCCCAAGAAAGGTTTTATGTACAAGGGGATGGGTCTTACACTCTCTCAAGAGGCCCAAGTGTTTAAAAGATGGAGTGGGGCTTATAACATGAGGGTAGGCCCAGATGATTTTGTTTTTGAATTGGCGATCGCGCCGAGGTTTTCTTTTAACGCAGAATGACTTATAGAATGTCTGAGGCCCAAAATTGCTTTGGTCAAAAGGGCATTGAGTCTTACACTCTATTAGATGCCCAAAAAAAGTTTTGTACAAGTGATGGGGCTTACAACTCGAGGAGAGGCCCAAGGTCATTTGTTTGAAATGGGCGATGATCGCGCCGAAGTTTTTGAAAACGCGGTGGGTCTTATACAATAAGTGAGGCCCAAAAGTTTGGTTTTCAAAGGGTTGGGTCTTACACTCTAATAGAGGCCCAAATTTTTTTTGAATGGGTCTTATAGCTCAAGGAGAGGGCCAAGGTTTGTTTTAAACGGGCGATGATCGCACCGTTGTTTTTGAAAATACAGTGGGACTTATACAATGACTGAGGCCCAAAGTGGTGTATTTACAAAAGGGATGGGTCTTACACTCTCTCAAGAGGCCCATGAGTGTTTAAAAATGTTTTATGAGGGTGAAAATCAAAGAAACCCTAATTTGTTATTCTTTAAAAGTAAATATTTAAAGAAAATCAAATAAAATACCAAATAAATTCGAATAAACCATTTGTGATTTTTGTTCAAGGTTTGAAAAATGAGGGATTAATCACAAAGGATATTAAAACTCACTAGGTTTTGATTTTCAAAGTAAATATTCACTTTTAAAATGTTTAAGAAACATTAAAAATGAATTTATTCACAAAAATACTAATTATATTAAATAAATAATATAAACTTAATTTTTTTTGTGGAATAAAATATTTCAACATTTTTGTGATTTTTTTCAAAAAGAACCAATAAAAAATAATTAAAATTGAAAGAGTTATTAGTTTTCCAATTAATTAATAAAACATGAAAATATTGGAAAAATAGCAAAATGTGAGAAAACACAAAATGGCATTGGTGGGGTTTGAACCCACGACCTCAAGGTTATAGGGCGTGCGCCTTACCACTGGGGTGGTGATACAACCATTGCTTGAAGTGAAACCACAAATATACAAGGCTTGCCTTGTTTTCTAGGCCTAGCCAAGGCAAGGCAAGGCAAGTTTAGCCAAGAAACGGGAAGGTCCATAACTTTCTCATTTCTCCATGTTTGGGGACAAAATTTATATGCATCTGGCCTAGAATTTCACAAGGAATCCAATGGTGGTGGTATTTTTTTCAGATCATACTCCCTCCTCAAAATCTGATTGTGGTTTTGAAAAAGGCCTATAATTGCATTTTCTATGCTACACTTTGATACAGGCATGAATTACATGATGAATTGGTTCAAAAACAACATATATAACATGTATGAGGTGTGTATGATCAGTGGACTTCAAAGCAATGCATATTTTGGAAAGTTCAAGTCATGATGCTTACCTCCTTTTGAGGTTTTGGGAGTTTTTGTGCAATCTGCCAAACTTCTTGTTCCAGAAATGGTTTGATGCTTTGGACACTCTCAAATGATCCCTTGGAAGCTTTTAGGATGATTAGAATCAACTGGAACCTGCAAAAACACAAACTGGCCCTTTCTTGCAAAAGGGGTTAAAATGACCAAAATAGCAACTCCCTCAAATGGTGTTCCAGATGGGGGGAACCATTTGGGACAATTCAAGGATGTTATTTGGAGTGTGTTTGAGGTTTTATTTGGTTTGGAAAGTGACTGATTCAAGATATGGCTTGAAAAATGCACAAAAAGGCCTATTTTGAGGTTTTGAGAGGTGACTTTGTGATTTTGGTATTACAGGTCACTTGTGATAGTTTGGATCACCTACATATGATGTTTATGAGGTGTTAGGATCATGAGATGTGATGGAAATTCTCTCTAACTCAAAAACTCTTAGTTACCTTGCTAAAGAAGGCATTTTTGCCAAGAGAAAGAGATTTTGAGGAAAGCATCTGTTTGATGGCTTTGGTGTACTCAAACTGAGCACAAATGAGCTCTATTTATAGTAGAGCAAGTTTGTTTTGGGATCAATTGTGAATGGCAACCACAACAGAGGTTTGGCCAATGTTGTCCAATGGAAATCCAAGTTTCCTCTAACCATTGACTAGAGGTTAGAGCATAAGCCTTTGGTTCCCTAGTTGTTGGATCATTCTTGACTGAATTTAGTTGCAAATGTGTCAGTCTATGCCACCTCTAAGTATCCATTAAATGCTCCAATCCAAAATTGGAGTCTTGTCCCTCTTTTAGGGATTTATAGGTTTGTCATGCTACTTCTTGTTCCAAAGACTTTGGAGGCTTGGCTCAGTGTTTGTCCCCTTTGGATTTGATCCTCAGATGTGTCCAAGATAATGACAAGGCTTGGAATTAGCTGATTTTGCCAAATCGAGCCAAAATGCAAAATTCTGCCTAGCCTTGGGAGTTTTCAGCAAGGCATATTGCCCTTGTCATATCTCATGGCTCGAGTGGAATTTGGTGATGTTCTTGGTCATTTTGGAAAACCCCTATATGATACAACAACTGATTGATCATATTTGGTCTTGATACCTTTTGGATCCAAGTGAAAAATCCCCCTACATTTGGAAAAAAGTGAAGGCAGATTCTGACTTAGTGAAAATTTCACTAAGTGTTGGAAAAAGTGACATTTTCACTTTTTGTGATTTTGATCATTCCATAACTCAAAATCCATGAGGAATTTGGAGGGAGGTTAGTTTTAAGCTTTTGTAGAGGGTAATTAGATCTACAAATCAAGCTTTGGATGGGGAAAATGGCTTTGTGGTTTAGGAGTTATGATCCTCCAATGTTGGTACCCTTGCCACTTTGTTCATAACTTAGAAATTTTTCTACGTTTTTATGGTTACCCCTTTTACAAGTTATCCCACTTTTTTTTTATTTTTCTTGATGAATGATGATTCAAATCATACATTAACATCATTTTAGGGTTAAAAAACCATTTTTGTGAAAAATCTCAAAAAGTCAAAGTTGACTTTTGCGCACAGTTGACTTTTTATCAGATGAATTCCAAACTGTGCCATCCTTTAGGAAATCATGTCCTTGACCTAAATAAAACTTGATGGACATGTTCCATGGGTGTTATAGGGTTATTGATTCATGTCCTAGGGTTTAGGAGCATGTCCTGGTCAAAAGTCAAAGCTACAGTTGACTTTTTCTCGCAAAACCCTAATTGTGGCTCTGATGAAATTGAGACTTGTTGCTCAAGCTTCCTGGACCAATCCATTGTTGCAAATGGATAAATGTGGTATGTTGGAGATCCTCAAATCATGTCTTGAGGTCTTGGCTCATGATTTGTCCCAAAAGTCAACTTAGGGGTGAATTAGGTCAAGAAACCCTAATTCCTGATTTTTTATGTATGCATCCCATGAGGCTAAATTGACTTGATGATTGGGTTTATGATGTCCCTTGGAGCATCATAGGGTATTCCTTAAAGCATTGGCCCATTCCCAGAGGAAAACTTCCATCTAGAGGCCCTGGTCGACCAAAACCCTAATTTGGTGACACTGGGGATCTCGAGGCTCAATCCACTTAAAAGGGAGCAGCCTTATGCTTAATCCTTGAAGTGGGAGTCCTCTTAATCCATTGGGGATATTTGAGAGGCTAAACAAGTTGAAGATCATGTCCTTCCTTTATTGATCCTTTATCTAAAAGCTCTGAGAGGGATGGAAACCCTAAATTTGATTGTAGTGGATGCTCACCCATCTTTGGGGAGACTGATGAGGCATGATGGTTCATCCATATTGTGATGATGATTTTCATAATGATGGGAAATCTTAGTGGTTAAAATTTGGGGTATGACAGATGCCTCTATTTAATCTTCTTGGACCCGAAGGTGTGAATGGCGAAGGTATTCGGGCATTCAGGGTGCAAGAGGATTAAATATCGGAATACCCGAAATTTTGATGGTGGTTAAGAATGGCAGTTCACACATCCTTCTTATTTTGCTAAGCAACAGTGCTTAGGAAAGGTAAAAACTTCCCAACAATCCTGGTCTTCTGCCAAGGAACTGGTCTCAGTTGTTGAAATAAACTTCCCCTCGATCTTGGTTTCCTACCAAGGATCTGGCCTCAGTTTCTGAAATAAACTTCCCCTCGATCGTGGTTTCCCACCAAGGATCTGGTCTCAGTTTCTGAAATAAACTTCCCCTCGATCCTGGTTTCCCACCAAGGATCTGGTTTCAGTTTCTTTTGTGAATAAACTTCTTGACAAGGGACGCTATTCGTAGCGGTTTTCCTCAAACTTCTCGCCGAATTTTCCTGGGGAGATGCCATTCGATAGAAAAAATTTTGATGTCAGAGTTGCTGGGGAACCCAGTCGTCTGAGTTGTAGAGGTGTACAAACTTCCCTGTTTGGAGACGCCATTTGTCGACTCTATCGGGGAAAATGAGTCTCTTGAGAGACTGCTTCTGCTTAGGGTCTTACATCATACTTTTCTCGGGATCTTCTCGGAGAAATGCCATATGATGTGATCCAATTTTTTTTGAGGTTCCGATGACCATTTCATCAGCGGTCTTTTCGGAGAAAAACGGTTATATTACCGAATATCTGCTTAAGAGGCTTCCTCTGGGGATTTTCCTTAATCCGGGAAAACGAAGATATCATCTTCGATGGCGAAGAGTGACATTTGTCGAAAGTTCTCTGGTCTTTCAGAGGTTCAAGTTATCAAAGTGGTCAAGGGCCAACTCTAATCCAGAAATAAACTGGAGGAGAGAGATTATTCAGATGCAACATCTCCTGATGAGGAAATAACTGACAACTCGATTGAGAGGACCATTATCACTAGGGGAGAAGACCGAGTAGAGAGATATTTATGCAATATGAATATGAATGTAAATCAATAATGCATGATGTATGTATGTATATGCTGACAAAACTGACGCGACATACAAACTAACAGACGAACACGACTGGATACTCGGCCACAGTGGGGCATGTAGAAATATCGCTGGTTCAAGATAGCAATTCTGCCTTGCTTAGGAGAAACGGACCCTGTTGGGAGCAACCGTTGGTCGGGCTTAGGAGATGAGAACTCGGCCGAAGATGTCAGATGGAGCATTCGCATCTGACATAGCTGATCCTTCATTCAGGCATACTGGTTTAGAAGGAGTACTTCGATTCTGCACTTTGAGGCTCGAACACCTTTAGAGAAGCGATCGATGTTCTTTCGATGTTCAACCGTCAAAAGAAATTGTCATCTTTATTTTAAAAGCAGAAAAAGTTTAACAAGTAAATTCGTTTTTGTTTTATTTCAAGAATCGTTAATCATGTTAAAAACGTCGTTCTGTAAAGCTAAAACAAATAAGAATTGCAAACAAAAGCACAATGGCTCAAATTTTATTGATAGGATGTAAATCAGCTAAATGCGTGATTCCAAAGAGTATATACAAAGTTAGAAAATGGTAATTTATAGGGAAAAGGGCTACGTTGAAACATAACGACCACTATCCTTCTACCAACTTTGAATTCGGGACATCCTGAGCTTCTGTCGAAGATGACGTTGGCTGGAGCTTCTGATGAATGGCATGACCGCCGAGTAGCGGAACTGATGAGACGTAGTTACTTGCCATTATCCCTAACTTTTGCCTGGATTGTACTTTGGGATTTCCAATCCACCGGGATGATTTTTAATCATGTCTCTAATTTTTGCCCGGACTGCCCTTTCGGGTTTTCAATCCACCGAGACGTTTTTTTTTTATTTAGCCGAAGTATTTCTTGACTATGTCAACATTTGTGGGGTAGGCAAATTCCTCTTCATCCATGGTTGCGAGTCTCAAGGCACCGCCGGAGAAAGCTTTCTTGACCACAAAGGGGCCATCATAGTTCGGGGTCTATTTGCCCCGGGAATCAGTGAGAAATGATTGTATCTTCTTGAGCACAAGGTCTCCTTTCCTGAAGACGCGAGGTCGAACCTTTTTGTCGAACGCCTTCTTCATTCTTTGCTGATACAAATGACCATGGCATATTGTCGTGATTCGCTTTTCTTCGATCAGATTCAGTTCATCGTGTCGACTTTGACACCATTCAGCTTCTGTTAGCTTAGCTTCCATCAATACCCGGATTGATGGGATCTCTACTTCGATGGGGAGCACTGCCTCCATGCCATATACGAGAGAGAAAGGGGTTGCCCCTGTTGAAGTGCAGACAGATGTGTGATAACCATGAAGTGCAAAAGGTAGCATCTCATGCCAGTGTTTGTAGGTCACAACCATCTTTTGAACGATCCTCTTGATGTTCTTGTTAGCCGCTTCTACCGCTCCATTCATCTTGGGTCAATAGGGAGATGAGTTATGGTGTTCTATCTTGAACTTTGTGCACAACTCTTTCATCTTCTTATTGTTCAAGTTAGATCCATTATCTGTAATGATCTGGCTCGGAACACCATAACGGCAGATGATATTATTTTTGATAAATCAGACCACCACTTGTCGGGTTACGTTGGCGTATGACGCTGCTTCGACCCACTTGGTGAAGTAATCAATGGCTACTAGGATGAACCGATGTCCTTTCGAAGCCTTGGGCTCAATCATGACAATCATGTTGATTCCCCATTTGGAAAAAGGCCATGGGGAAGAAAAAACTTTGAGATGTGTAGGCGGTACATGGATTTTGTCTGAGTATATCTGACACTTATGACACTTCCTCATGTACTTGTAGCAATCGGATTCCATGGTCAACCAATAGTACCCGGCTCTCAGAATTTTTCTCGCCATTGTGTGTCTTTTGGCATGAATGCCAAAGGATCCTTCATGAATTTCTTTCATCAGCATGTTTGCTTCTAGTCTGTCTACACATCGGAGCAAGACCATGTCAAAGTTCCTCTTATAGAGAGTATCACCGCTTAGAAAGAAGCTGCCTGCCAAACTTCTGAGGGTTTTTCTATCTTTCCTTAGTGTCCAAAGTGGGTACTCTTGTTTCTGAAGGAAGCATTTGATATCGTGATACCAAGGTTTGTCGACTATGACTACTTCGATCGTAAAGATGTAAGCGGGCCATTCAAGGCACGTTATATCGATCTTAGGTAGGTCGTTCCATTGACCTACACTAATCATGGAAGAGAGAGTGGCTAATGCATCAGCCATGTGATTTTCTTCCCGAGGGATATGATGAAACTCGACTCTGTTGAAGAAGGGTAACAAACTTCTCGCATAATCTTTATAAGGAATCAATCCTGATTGGTATGTGTTCCAATCTCCTTTGATCTGATTGATAACCAGGGCTGAATTGCCATATACATTCAAGTTTTTGATCCTTAAGTTGATCGCTTCTTCGAGACCCATGATACAAGCTTCGTATTCGGCCTCGTTGTTTGTACACTTGAATGTAAGTCTGGCGGTGAAAGGAATGTGGGCACCCTGAGGTGTTATGATAACTGCCCCAATTCCGTTTTCGTAATGATTGACAGCTCCGTCAAAGATAAGTCCCCATTGGGAACTTGGTTCTGGCCTTCACTGGGTAGCGGTTCATCGTAGTCTTTCATTTTTAGATACATGACATCTTCGTCTGGAAAGTCAAACTCGATTGATTCCTAATCGTCAATCGGTTGATGAGCCAAATGATCGGCTAAAACACTTCCTTTAACGGCTTTCTGAGTGTGGTACTCTATGTCATATTCTGATAACAACATCTGCCAACGGACAATCCTTCCGGTGAGAGCAGGCTTTTCAAAGACATACTTGATTAGATCTATTTCTGAGATCAACCAAGTAGTGTGACGAATCATGTACTGGCGAAGACGTTTGGGTGCCCAAGCCAAAGCGCAGCAAGTTTTCTCGAGCATAGTGTACCGAGTCTCGCAGTCGGTGAATTTCTTGCTCAGATAGTAGATGGCAGACTCTTTCCTTTTGGTTTCGTCTTGTTGGCCAAGTACACACCCCATTGAGTTTTCCAAGACTGTTAAATAGATGATCAGTGGTCTTCCTTCCACTAGAGGTGATAGAATCGGCAGATTCAACAGGTATTTCTTAATACTGTCGAAAGCGGTTTGGCAATCTTCTGTCTAAACGCAGTCCTGATTCTTTTTGAGTAATTTGAAAATCGACGCACATGTTGCGGTCATGAGGAATATGAATCTGGAAATGTAGTTCAAACGTCCCAGGAATCCTCTGACTTATTTTTCAGTTTTCGGAGAAGGCATGTCTTGAATGGCCTTGACCTTGTCAGGATCAACCTCGATTCCTTTCTGGCTGACGATGAACCCTAAGAGTTTCCCTGAACGTACACCGAAGGTGCACTTGTTGGGATTCAAGTGGAGTTTTTACTTTCTTAGCCGCTCGAATAGTTTTGACAGGTGGGTCACATGCTCCTCTTCTATCTTAGATTTTGCAATCGTGTCATCGACATATACCTCAATTTCCTTGTGTATCATGTCATGAAACAGAGTAGTCATGTCCCTTTGATAGGTTGCCCCGGCGTTCTTCAAACCGAACGACATTACCTTGTAACAAAAGGTACCCCATGGGGTAATAAATGAAGTTTTCTCCATGTCTTTTGGCACCATTTTAATCTGATTATAGCCCGAGAATCCATCCATGAAGGAGAAAACTTTGAACATTGTTGTACTGTCTACCAGCATGTCAATGTACGGCAAGGGAAAGTCTTCCTTTGGACTAGCCTTGTTTAGATCTCGGTAGTCGACACACATTCTGACTTTTCTGTCCTTTTTCGGAACTGGTACAATGTTGGCTAACCATTAAGGATATTCTGACGTAGCGAGGAAACCCACGTCAATCTGTTTCTGTACCTCCTCTTTGATTTTGATGGCCATGTTCGGGTGAGTCCGTCTCAACCTCTGTTTTACTGGCGAACATTCCGACTTTAATGGTAGATGATGTTCCACGATGCTGGTATCTAACCCTGGTATATCCTGATAGGACCAAGCGAATACATCAGAAAACTCTTTGAGAAGCTTTGTCAAACTCTCTTTGGCAATTGGACTGAGCAGTGCCCCAATCCTGGTCTCTTTTCTCTCTGTTTCTGAACCCAAGTTGACCATTTCCAACGGCTCTTTGTGAGGTTCGAGGGACCTTTCCTCTTGTCTGACTAATCGGGAGATCTCTTCTAGAATTTCGTCGTCAACTTCTTCTTCAGCCCCAAATACCGGGAACTCAAAGTTGGGAGAATGCATCAGATCGTATGTTTCAACGGGGTTTAAAACAAGCAATCTGCATGACGTGATGATTTGTGTTTAGAAGAGATAGGGAGAATGCAAGAGTGTGTGCAGTGTATTTTGAAAAACTGCTTGTTTTTATTATTGATTTGTTTTTTAGGGTTACCATTTTCTAAGAAAAGCGAAAAGAGAAAACGGTAATAAATGCAAAGATTACAGAAAGACGTTATTTTATTAATGAACAAGTCGATTCTTGAAACTACAGCCATATAAAACAAAACTCTGTCGCTTTGGGCAAAGCGAAGAAGGAAATTTACAAAAAGCGAGCCCTATCAAAACATCTGTTTCACCTGGGCCGGGTGAAAGGTTAAAGTAAAGATGGCAATTACTTTGACTTATGAACGATCATCGAAACATCGACAACAACCCATTGGAGGCGAACTCCTCGATGAATCACAAAGTCTGGTACTTTCCTTGATTTGTCTTCAGAAATGACGTTGATTTCTGGTGGAGTAGGATCATTGGAATCTGTCACCCAGGCAGAGTTGTCGTAGGAGGATTCCTTTGTTGTATTTTGCATAATATTTGTACTCTCAAGCATATCTCCCTATCCAGTTGGTTGGATGTCTTCGAGCCTGATACGAGAGCTTTCGGGAGCAGTGTACTTGACCATATAGTCGTATTTTCCACTCGGTTGTCCCAAGGTGTCCCACACTTCTTTGGAACTGGAGGAGTCATCCCTCTCGATGTTGGTGACCTCGGGAAAAGCATAGTTGATGAATTCTAGTCCTGCGAATGTTGCGAATTCATCATCATGCTGGATGTTTTTAGGATAACCTGGGTGCTGATCCCATGACATGGTGGGAACACAGGTATTCTTTTCAATGATGCTCAGCTGATTTTCATTGTTCGGCTGATTTTCTTGCCCCAAGTCTCCCGAATACGGCTGCCACATTGGCAGGCCATCCATCGGGCCATAATAGTGGTGGTCAAAGTTGCCCCTCATCAGAGTGTCCTCCTCTAATGAGTTTGGTGGAGCGCGACATCCTTCCGGATCACAATCTCCATATATCATTTCGACATCTGACCTGGGTATAAACCTTGGACTCTGTGTAGGAAAGCAAAAGGGAGCCTGCGTTTCGTCCTGAGACGTATAACCGTCCTTGTTGAGATAGGATTCCCATTCTTCCTCCATATCAGATGAATCATCTTTATTGATGGTATGCACTTCTTGAGGCACTGGGTGAAGGAAACCTCCACTGTGGAAGAAATTCCGAATGGGATGAAGACTTCCATCGTTAGCATCTGTTTGGGTACAGGTCGCAGAAAAACCAAGACCCTTCTTTGTTTTATTATTAGTAGGAATGACAAGTTGTACCCGTCATGTTGTATTGGTACTCTCGACTGCTTTGAAATCATCTTTGTATGAGGAAATCGAGGTTCCTTTCTTTGATTGATTCTCATTACTCACCATAAGCGCTGGGAACTGAGTCGCAACAACCTCCTCGGGTTCTACACAAGTAGATAATGACAAGTTGCTCACGAGCAAGGCTTGTTCTCCACAGACTGTGACGAGTTGGTCGTTCTGGACGAACTTTAGCTTTTGGTGGAGGGTCGAAGTGACCGCCCCAGCTTGATGTATCCAAGGTTTTTTTAATAAATAATTGTATGTTGCCCGGATGTCCATGACCTGGAAAGTGACTTGGAAAGTATGTGGACCGATAGTTATGGGAAGGTCGACTTCGCCGATAACTGTTTTTATGGATCCGTCAAATGCTTTGATGACGACTTCACTGGTTCTCATCGGAGGTCCTTTGAAGGATAATTGCATCAAAGTGGACTTTGGCATAACATTCAGGGCTGACCCTGTGTCTACCAGTACGCTGGCTAAAGCATCGTCCTGGCAGTTGATTGTGATGTTGAGCGCCATGTTATGACGGCGACCCTCTTCAGGTAATTCCTCATTGTAGCGAACGATTTTGGACGTGGTTCTTAAGCGCTGGTCGCTCTCTTCGGTTGAGCTTAAAACTACAGGTCTATTCATTTTTTATCCTATTAAAGCTGATGAAGGAAGGGAAATAGATGTCTCTAATTAACCCTGCTTTGCATACTGAGTTTAAACAGTGGTCTGTTAGGTTACGGATGCTATCAATGTGGGGGGCCTTTGTACTGGTTATTTGTATTTTCGCCAATACTATTTTCTTTCTTTTTATCTAGACAGAAGGTTTCTGGCGGGGAACAAGGATTAGGATGTTAGGACTGATGCTTTTGATAGATACATGAGAGTATGGGATTTTGGGTTTTTTGTTGATTGTGCTCGCTAAGATCTTTCTTTCGATCTTATGCCTACGTATTCCCGTTTACCGAAATAGGGAAATCAGAGCGTTCGTAGTTCCTCCTATTCTATGTGAGGAAATTGGTTTTTGGTGTCTTGTTCAAAGCCCAAGACGTGAAGCTGAAAGTCTATTTGTATCTTGTTTAAAATCCAAGATCTGAAGCTGAAAAGTCTATTTGTATCTTGTTCAAAGCCCAAGATGTGAAGCTGAAGGTCCCAACTTTAGAGAGAATTTGTCATCTCTAAAGAGGGGGTTGTATGTCACAACTGTTTATAAAGGGGAATTACTTTAACCGAGATATGTGAATCCGGCAATGCCATAATTTCCTTTATAGGGGAGTTCTACCTGAAGGAGAAGACTTTAACTCAGTGTAGAGCAATGCTATCTTTCCTTAGGAATTTCTCATGCTAAAAGAGGGACAGTGGCATGGATGTAGATGATCCAGAGGCTTGCCGCTTACAGCGATTAGATGAAAGGGAATGAGTTATTGATGTTTGTGTACTGTGAACGAGGCACAGCTTTGATGCTAAAAGGTTAATTGGATTAACCAGTGGTTTTCTTATACAAAGCCTAAGAGGAGGCTATTATGTGTCTCGTACAAAGCCCGAGAGAGAGGCTAAAAGGTTTTGGCCCGACGATGGAGTCTTTTGGTATCTTGCATAAAGCCCGAGATTGAGGCTATTTGACTCAACAAGGAAGTTTTTTTTTGTATCTCGTACGAAGCCTGAGATGGAGGCTGTTGTTTATTTGGCTCAATAAGAACCTTTTTGTATCTCGTATAAAGCCCAAGATGGAGGCAAAAGGGGTAATTGACTCAACGAGGGAGTCTCTTATGTGTCTCGTACAAAGCCCGAGAGAGAGGCTAAATGTTGTTTGACTCCGCTGGGGAGGATCATTGTATAAAGCCCAAGAGGAGGCTAGGGTGACTGTTTCAGTTGAGTGACAGGTCAAGTATACTGATTTTGAAAGAGAAAATCAGTTCTTATATGAGCAACACTGTACTCAGGGATTTGATTCAAGGATCTGGGTTATTCCTGTTCTTTAAGGAAGCGGGAAATCTGAAGGGTATTGAGACTGTCCAAGTCTACGAGTTTCCTTCCTATTTAACGAAGGGGTCACTTGAGAATGTCTTTGAGACTCAAGGAAGTTAGACTGTCCAAGTCTAGAGTTTCATCTTTTGTACTATGCTTTGAGAAACAGTAGTAGACTCTTTGAAAGGACTGTTCTATGAAGATGACTAAGTTCTGTTCCTATACCTCTAGGAGGTCGTCAGGACAATTTGTACGAAGCCCAAGAGGAGGCTGGAATCTATTAAGAAGCCGACGGGTCCTTGTACTAAGCCCAAGAGGAGGCTATCATTCCCGGAGGAAGTGATCATTATACGAAGCCTAAGAGGAGGCTGTGAATACTTCTAAGAAGCCGTAGGGTCCTTGTACTAAGCCCAAGAGGAGGCGGGGTTGCTTTTAAGAAGCCGATGGGTCCCCAAACCCCGAAAAATTTAAGGCAAGCTATCCACAAGGAATAGATCAAGTCAGGAAAGTCGAGAATTTGGAAGAAACTCAAGAGATGCCATTCACGGAGAAAAGATCATCTCTGGGGAGTAGAGTTTCTTGACAAATGCTTTTAAGAAGTCTGTGGGTCCCCAAACCCCGAGAAGTTCAAGACATGTCATTCACCGAGAATAGATCAAGCCAGGAAAGTTTGAGAATTTGGAAGAAACTCAAGAGATGCCATTCACGGAGAAAAGATCATCTCTGGGGAATAGAGTTTCTTTGACAACTTCTATGAGTGACAGTCTATGAAAGGGTTCACAGGGAATGTTGCCTTTCATATCTCCATATTGTTTAACCCCAAGAGGAGGGAAGACTGTGTCTGGTAATCCTATGGGGATCTAGTTTTGACTATTTAAGAGTGATTGAAATGGTTTTACCTAGTGCTAGACGTAGTTGCCGGGGAAACTCTAAATATCTATACTATTATTACACAGTCGATATGAGTTTATGAAAGAAGACTTACAGTGAAACAGCCCCACAATACAGTTATATGTATATTAAATCGGTAAATGAAAGCGATAACCACTTACTCGGTTGTAGAGCTTCCATGCTGTTTGGTTAGTTGTTTAACAAAGAAAAATTGAAAACAACAGTATATTCAAAATCAAAGGAGAAAGTGCTTTGAAAAGGAGAGATTTGGGACTTACAGCTCAAGGAGAGGCCCAGGGTTTTATCAGTGAACGCACTGTTTGAATTTGTACAGAGGGACTTATACAAGTGATTGTGGCCCAAAATGTTTTCTGTACAAAGGGATGGGTCTTACACTCTTTCAAGAGGCCCAAAGGGTTTAAAGAAAAAGAGTGGGGCTTATAACACGAGGGTAGGCCCAGATGATTTTTCTGTTTGAAATGGCGATCGCGCAGAGGTTTTCTTTTAACGCGGAGGGACTTATACAAGAAGTGAGGCCCAAAATGTTTTGGTTAAAAGGGGATTGGGTCTTACACTCTATTAGAGGCCCAAAGTGTTTTTGAATGGGTCTTATAGCTCAAGGAGAGGCCCAAGGTTATTTTTCAAAAGGCGATGATCATGCCGTTTATTTGAAAATGTACAAAGGGACTTATATAATAAGTGAGGCCCAAAATATTTTTGTAGAAGTGGGTTGGGTCTTACACTCTCTCAAGAGGCCCAAAGTGATTTGAAAATGATTTATGAGGGTTGAATTAATCCAAAATCCTAATTTGTTTTCAAAAATGTATTTAATTGAATAAAAATTCAATTAAAATGATCAAAATTGTTTAACATAGGAAAAACAAATTATGATCTTGGATTAATGCTTCAAAAATTAAGTATTGACCTACAAAATAATTAGAAAGCATTAAAAGTTGCAAAATAAATGTAGAAAAAATATTTAAAATGTTAAAAACAATTAAAATATTAATTCTTTGCAAAAATATCAATTATATGAAATAAATAATATTTTTGGGATTTTTTGATAAAATAAAATATTTTAACATTTTTGTGAATTATTAAAAAAAGAATAAACTCAAAATCATTAAAACTCAGAGAGAAATTAATTTTTGAATCAATTAAATAAAAATCACAAAATTCAAATATTTGAATTTCTAAAAATGGCGCCAAGAACAAGCTGAAGAACACGCGCGTGTTCTGAGATTCTCAGATTTGCATTTTCTATCTAATCTCCCTAAATACTTGATTATACCATGCAATCCACATATCATTATGCTCGTCTCAACCTCACGATCATGTCTATATCCATTAATTTCATTTAAATTAAACATATAACAAGAATTCATGAAAAATCCTCAAGAACCCTAATTTTTGCATGAAGGCTAGGATTTTTGATACACGATTCAAACATTGCAATTAATTTAGGGAAAACATTCCATGCATGATTATGAACATATGGCCAAATTATTGTGCAGCAAAAATTGCATGGATCATAGAGTTAGAAGAGCTCATGCTTACCACTTGCAGCTGGTGATCGTGATTTGTGTTGGAGGTGTTACAGCTAGGTTCTAATGATGTGGATAGCTTCCCTAGGTACCAAGTGATGTGTCTGAGTGCTTGGAATGGATTGAAATGGTTTGGAGTTAAAGATGGTACCTCAACTGCAAAACTGTCAAGAACTTGAGCAATTGGCTGGTGATTTTGTGAAATAAGTGTTCCAGATGTTATGTGAGTGTTTGGATCACTTCTATATGATGTATGTGAGGTGTGTGAGTGATTGGTTTGATTAGAAAAGCTCTCAAACTCAAAACCCGATAGCTACCTTGCTAAGAAAGGCATTTTTTCCAAGAGAAAGAGATTTTGAGGAAAGCATCTGTTAGATGGCTTTGGTGTACTCAAACTGATCACAATTAAGCTCTATTTATAGTAGAGCAAGTTTGTTTTGCAAGGAATAGTGAATGGCAACTGGTAAGTAGGTTTGGCCAATGTTGTCCAATGGAAATCCAAGTCTCCTCTAGCCATTGACTAGAGGTTAGGGCACAGAGCTTTGGTTCCCTTGGTCTTGGATAAGTCTTGACTAATTTTAGATGAGAATGGCTCAGTCCATGCCACCTTGATGCTTCCATTGAATGCTTCAATCCAAATTTGGAGTCTTGTCCCTATTTTGGCCATTCTAGGTTCAACATGCTATTTCTTGTTCCATGGACTTTGGAGGCTTGGGTCAGTGATTGTCCCCTTTAGATTCAATCCTCAGATGTGTCCAAGTGGATAGGAGCATTTGAATTTGGCTGATTTTGGCAAATCGAGCAAAGTTGCAAATTCTGCCTTGCCTTTGACAGATTTCAGCAAGGCAACTTTCCAATGTCATATCTCATGACTCAAATGGAATTTGGCAATGTTCTTGGCCATTTTGGAAAGCCCTTACATGATATAACAACTGTTTGAACATATTTGGTTTTGATCTCTTTTGAATCCAAGTGAAAAATCCCTCTACATTTGGCAAAAAGTGAAGGCAGATTCTGACTTAGTGAAAATTTCACTAAGTGTTGGAAAAAGTGACATTTTCACTTTTCAGCCATTTTGATCACTCCATAACTCAAAATTCTTAATGAATTGGACTTAGGTCTAGTTGAAGTTTTTGTAGAGGGTAATGAGGGCTACAAATCCATCTTTGGATGAGAAAAAATGGCTTTGTGGTTTAGGAGTTATGATCCTTCAAAGTTGGTACCCTTGTCACTTTATTTTTAACTTAGAAAATTTTCTAAGTTTTTATGGTTACCCCTTTTACAAGTTATCCCACTTTTCTTGATTTTTCTTGATGAATGATGATTCAAATTATACATTAACATCATTTTAGGGTTAAAAATCCATTTTGGTGAAAAATCTCAAAAAGTCAAAGTTGACTTTTGTGCACAGTTGACTTTTTATCAGATGAATTCTAAACTGTGCAATTCCTCAGGAAATCATGTCCTTGACCTAAATCAAACTTGATGGACATGTTCCATGGGTGTCATAGGGTATATTGAGGCATGTCCTAGGGTTTGGGAGCATGTCCTGGTCAAAAGTCAAAGTTACAGTTGACTTTTTCCTTAAAACCCTAATTGTGGTGCAGATGAAATTGAGACTTGTTGCTCATGCTTCTTAGATCAATCCATTATCCCAAATGGATCAATATAGTTCATTAGAGACCCTTAAATCCTCTCTTAAGGTCTTGGTTCATGATTTGTCCCAAAAGTCAACTTAGGGGTGAATTAGGTCAAGAAACCCTAATTCCCGATTTTTGATGTATGCATCCCCTGAGGTAAAATTGAATTGATGAATGGGTCCATGAGGTTCCATGGAGTACATTAGGTTGTGTTTTGGATCTTTGGCTTGTGTCCAGATGAAATTTTTCATCTGGAGGCCCTGGTCGACCAAAACCCTAATTTGGTGATACCAGCGATCTTGAGACTTGATCCACCCAGAAGGGAGCAACCTTGTGCTTAATCCTTGAAGTGGGAGTCCTTTTGATCCATTGTGGATGTTTGAGAGGTTAGACAAGTTGAAGATCATGTCATTCCTTGATTGACCCTTTGTCTAAGGCTCTGAGAGGGCTTAAAACCCTAATTTTGATTATAGTGAATGCTCAACAACCCTTGAGGCATTTGATGAGGCATGATGGTTAATCCATATTGTGATGATGATTTGCACAATGATGGGAAATCTTAGTGGTCAAAATTTGGGGTATGACAGATGCCCCTATTTAATCTTCTTGGACCTGAAGGTGTGAATGACGAAGGTATTCGGGCATTCGGGGTGCAAGAGGATTAAATATCGGAATACCCAAATTTTGATGGCTATGAATGGTAGCTTGCGCATTCATCTTCTTTTGCTAAGCAATGATGCTTAGAAAAGGTAAACTTCCCCTCGATCCTGGTCTTCAGCCAAGGAACTGGTCTTAGTTACAGAAACAAACTTCCCCTCGATCCTGGTTTCCTACCAAGGAACTGGTCTCAGTTGCTTAAATAAACTTCCCCTCGATCCTGGTTTCCTACCAAGGAATTGGTCTCAGTTGCTGAAATAAACTTCCCCTCGATCCTGGTTTCCTACCAAGGAACTGGTCTCAGTTGCTTATGTAAACTTCCCCTCGATCCCGGTTTCCTACCAAGGAATTGGTCTTAGTTTCTTTTGTCAATAAACTTTTTGACAAGGGACGCTATTCGTAGCGATTTCCCTCAAACTTCTCGCCTAATTTTCCTGGGGAGATGCCATCTGACGGAAAAAGTTTTGACGTCAGACTTGCTGGGGAACCCAATCGTCTGAATTGTAGAGGTACACAAACTTCTCTATTTGGAGACGCCATTTGTCGATTCTACTGGGGGAAAGCGAGTCTCTTAAGAGACTGTTTCCACTTGGGATCTTACATCATACTTTTCTCAGGATCTTCCTGGAGAAATGCCATGTGATGGGGTCCAATTTTGAGGTGCCGATGACCTTTTCATCAACGATTTTTTTGGAGAATGGCAGCTGTACTGTCAAATCTCTGCTTAGGAGGCTTTCTCTGGGAGATTTTTCTTAATCCAGGAAAGCAAGGATATCATCTTCAATGGCGAAGAGTGATGCTGACTGAAGGTTCCTCTGGTCTTTCAGAGGTTCAAGTTATCAAAGTGGTCTAGGAGCCAACTTCAATCCAGAAATAAAACTGGAGGAGAGAGGATGTTCAAACGCAGCATTTCCTGACGAGGCAAGAACTGACAACTCGATTGAGAGAACTTCTATCACTAGGGGACAAGACTGACTAGAGTGATAGTGATGCAATATGAAATGTGAATGCAAATAAAAAATGCATGATGTGTGTATGTTTATGCTGACAAAACTGACGCGACATACAAACTAAAAGATGAACATGACTGGATACTCGGCCATCGCGGGGCGTGTAGAGATATCGCTGGTTCAAGATAGCAATTCCAACTTGCTTATGAGAGATAGTCCCTGCGGGGAATACCGTTGATCGGGCTTAGGAGATAAGAACTCGGCCGAAGCGTGTCAGACGAAACAAGGTCTCTGACATAGTTGATCCCTTCATTCAGGCGTACTGGGTTAGAAGGAGTACTTTGATTCTGCACTTTGAGGTTCGATTACTTCTGGAGAAGCGACCAATATTCTTTTGATGTTCAATAGTCAAAAGAAATTGCCATCTTTATTTTAAAAGCAGAAAAAGTTTTACCAAGTAAATTCATTTTTGTTTTATTTCAAGAATCGTTAATCATGTTAAAATGTCGTACTGTAAAGCTAAAACAAATAAGAATTACAAACAAAAGCACAAGGGATCAAATCTTATTGATAAGATGGAGATCAGCCAAACGCGTGATTCCAAAGAGTATATACAAAGCTAGAAAATGGTAATTTACAGGGAAAAGGGATACGTTGAAATATAACGACCACTATCCTTCTACCAACTTTGAATTCGGGGCATCCTGAGCTTCTGTCGAAGATGACCATGACTGGAGTTTTCCTCCGATGGATGATGTAACTGTTGCTGCTGAGAGACTTGCCTCTGTTGAACATAGTTACTTGCCATTATCCCTAATTTTTCCTGGATTGTACTGTGATGTTTCCAATCCATCGGGATGATTTTTTTTGTTATTTTGTCTCTAACTTTTGCCTGGACCGCCCTTTCGGGTTTTCAATCCACCGAGACGTTTTTTTTTTTAGTTTAGGCGAAGTATTTCTTGACTACATCAACATTCGTGGGGTATGCAAATTCCTCTCCGTCCATGGTTGCAAGTCTCAAGGCGTCGCCTGAGAAAGCTTTTGTGACCACATAGGGGCCATCATAATTCGGAGTCCACTTGCCCCGGGAATCAGTGAGAAAAGATTGTATCTTCTTGAGCACGAGGTCCCCTTTTCTGAAGACACGAGGTCGGACCTTTTTGTCGAACGCCTTCTTCATTCTCTTCCGATACAACTGACCATGGCATAGTGTCGTGATTAGTTTCTCTTCGATTAGGTTTAATTCGTCGTGTCGGCTTTGACACTATTCAGCTTCGGTGAGCTTAGCTTCCATCAATACTCTAATTGACGGGATCTCTACTTCTATGGGGAGCACTGCTTCCACGCCATACACTAGAGAGAAAGGGGTAGCCCCTGTTGAAGTGCGAACAGATGTGTGATAACCGTGAAGAGCAAGGGGTAGCATCTCGTGCCAGTCGTTGTAGGTTACAACCATCTTTTGAACGATCTTCTTGATATTCTTGTTAGCCGCTTCTACCGCTCCGTTCATCTTTGGTCGGTAGGGAGATGAGTTATGGTGTTCAATCTTGAACTCTGCGCACAACTCCTTCATCATCTTATTGTTCAAGTTAGATCCATTATCAGTAATGATCTCGCTTGGAACACCATAACGGCAGATGATATTGTTTTTGATAAATTGGACCACCACTTGTCGGGTTACATTAGTGTGTGATGCTGTTTCGACCCACTTGGTGAAGTAATCAATGGCTACCAGGATGAACCGATGTCCGTTTGAAGCCTTAGGTTCGATCAAGTCGATCATGTCGATTCCCCATATGGAAAAATGCCACGGGGAAGAGAGAACTTTGAGATGTGATGGCGGTACATGAATTTTTTCGGAGTATATCTGACACTTGTGACACCTCCTCATGTACTTGTAGCAGTCGGATTCCATTGTCAACCAATAGTACCCTGCTCTTAGAATTTTTCTCGCCATTGTATGTCTGTTAGCATGAGTGCCAAAGGATCCTTCATGAATTTCTTTCATAAGCATGTCTGCTTCTGGTCTGTCTACGCATCGAAGCAAGACCATGTCAAAATTTCTCTTATAGAGAGTGTCACCGCTCAGGAAGAAGTTTCCAGCCAATCTTCTGAGGGTTTTCTTGTCTTTTCTGAGTGCTCCAGATGGGTACTCTTGTTTCTGAAGGAAGCATTTGATATCGTGATACCAAGGTCTGTCGTCTATGACTGCTTCAATCGTGAAGACGTAAGCGGGTCGTTCAAGGCGTATTATGTCGATCTTAGGTATGCATTCCATTGACCTACACTAATCATAGAAGAGAGAGTGGCTAATGCATCAGCCATGTGATTCTCATCACGAGGGATGTGATGAAACTCGATTCTATTGAAGAAGGGTAACAACCTTCTTGCATAGTCTTTGTAAGGAATCAATCCTGATTGGTATGTGTTCTAATCTCCTTTTATCTGATTGATGACCAAGGCTGAGTCGCCATATATGTCCAAGTTTTTTATCCTTAAATCAATCGCTTCCTCGAGACCCATAATACAAGCTTCGTATTCGGCCTCGTTGTTTGTACATTTGAACGTGAGTCGAGCGGTGAAAGGAATGTGGGTACCCTGAGGGGTAACAATGATTGCCCCAATTCTGTTTCCATAATGATTAACTGCTCCGTCAAAGACTAGTCCCCATTGGGAACCTGGTTCTGGCCCTTCACTGGGTAGCGGTTCATCGCAGTCTTTCATCTTTAGATACATGACATCTTCGTCTGGGAAGTCAAACCCAATTGATTCTTGATCGTCAATCGATTGATGAGCCAAATGATCGGCTAAAATACTTCCTTTAACGGCTTTCTGAGCGTGGTACTCTATGTCATATTCTGATAACAGCATCTGCCAACGGGCAATTCTTCCCGTGAGAGCAGGTTTTTTGAAGACATACTTGATTGGATCCATTTTGGAGACTAACCAAGTAGTATGACGAATCATGTATTGGCGAAGATGTTTGGTTGCCCAAGCCAATGCGCAACAAGTTTTCTCAAGCATCGTGTACCGAGTTTCACAGTCGGTGAATTTCTTGCTTAGATAGTAAATGGCAGACTCTTTCCTCTTAGTTTCGTCTTGTTGGCCAAGTACACATCCCATTGAGTCCTCTAGAACTGTGAGGTAAATGATCAGTGGTCTTTCTTCCACTGGAGGTGATAGAATCGGAGGATTCAACAGATATTCCTTAATACTGTCGAAGGCGGTTTGGCAATATTATGTCCAAACGCAATCCTGGTTCTTTTTGAGCAATTTGAAAATCGGCGCACATGTCGTGGTCATGAGGAATATGAATCTGGAGATGTAGTTCAAACGTCCCAGGAATCCTCTGACTTGTTTTTCAGTTTTCGGAGAAGGCATTTCTTGAATGGCCTTGACCTTGTCAGGATCAACCTCAATTCCTTTCTAGCTGACGATGAACCCTAGTAGTTTCCCTAAATGGACACCGAAGGTGCACTTGTTGGGATTCAAGCGGAGCTTGAATTTTCTTAAACGTTCGAACAATTTTGACAGATGTTCAACGTGCTCACTCTCTGTTTTTGATTCTGCAATCATATCATAGACATATACCTCGATTTCCTTATGTATCATGTCATGAAACAGAGTTGTCATGGCCCTTTGATAGGTTGCCCCGGCGTTCTTCAAACCGAACGGCATTACCTTGTAACAAAAGGTACCCCATGGGGGTAATGAACGAAGTTTTCTCCATGTCTTTCGGCGCCATTTTGATCTGGTTATAGCCCGAGAATCCATCCATGAAGGAGAAAATTTTGAACTTTGTTGTGCTGTCTACCAGCATGTCAATGTGCGGTAAAAGAAAGTCGTCCTTTGGACTAGCCTTGTTTAGATCTCTGTAATCAACACACATTCTGACCTTTCCGTCCTTTTTGGGAACGGGTACGATGTTGGCTAACCATTGATGATATTCAGATGTAGCGAGGAAACCCGCATCAATCTGTTTCTGTACCTCCTCTTTGATTTTGATGGCCATGTCCGGGTGAGTGCGTCTCAACCTTTGCTTTACTGGCGGACATTCCGATCTTAACGGTAAGTGATGTTCCACGATGCTGGTATCCAACCCTGGCATATCCTGATAGGACCAAGCGAATACATCGAGAAATTCTCTGAGAAGCTTTATCAAACTCTCTCTGGCAGTTGGACTAAGAAGTGCCCCAATCCTGATTTCTTTTCTCTCTTTTTCTGAACCCAAGTTTACCGTTTCCAACGACTCTTTATGAGGTTCAATGGACCTTTCCTCTTGTCTGAGTAATCGGGAGATCTCTTCTGGAATTTTGTCGTCATTTTCTTCTTCAACCTCGAATACCGGGAACTCAAAGTTGGGAGGAGGCATCGGATCGTATGTTTCAACTGGGTTTAAAACAAGCAATCTGCATGACGTGATGATTCGTGTTTAGAAGAGTTAGAGAAAATGCAAGTGTGTGCAGTGTATTTATTTTACTGCTTGTTTTTATTTGAATTGTTTTTTAGGATTACCATTTTCTGAGAAAAGCAAAAAAGAGAAAACAGCAATTAATGCGGAAATTACAGAACGACATTATTTTATTAATGAACAAGTCGATCCTTGAAACCTACAGCCCTATAAAACAAAACTCTGTCGCTTCGGGCAAAGCGAAGAGGGAAATTTACAGAAAGCGAGCCCTATCAAAACATCCGTTTCACCTGGGCAGGGTGAAAGGTTAAAGATGGCAATTACTTTGACTGATGAACGATCTTCGGAACCTCGACAGCAACCCATTGGCGGCGAACTCCTCGGTGAATCACAAAGTCTGGCACCTTCCTTGATTTGTCTTCAGAAATGACGCTGATTTCTGGTGGAGCAGGATCATTGGAATCTGTCTCCCAGGCAGAGTTGTCGTAGGAGGATTCCTCTGTTACATTTTGCATAGCATTTGTGCTCTCATCTGTATTTCCCCATCCAGTTGGTTGGATATCTTCGAGCCTGATACGAGAGCTTTCGGGAGCAGTGTACTTGACCATGAAGTCGTATTTTCCACTTGATTCTCCCAAGGTGTCCCAAACTTCTTTGGAACCGGAGGAGTCATTTCTCTCGATGACGTTGACCTCGGGAAAAGCATAGTTGATGAAATCAAGTCCTGCAAATGTTGCAAATCCATCTTCATGTTGAGTAGTTTCTGAATGACCTGAGTGTTGATCCCATGACATGGTGGGGACACAGGTATTCTGTTCAATGACGGTCAGCTAATTTTCATTGTTCGGATGACCCTCTTGCCCCAAGTTTCCTGGGTAAGGCTGCCACATTGGCAGACCATCCATTGGGCCATAGTAATTGTAGTCAAAGTTGTCTTTCATCGGAGTGTCTTTCTCTAATGAATTTGGCGGAGCACGGCATCCTTCCGGATCACAATCCCCGTATATCATTTCGACGTCTGACCGTGGTATAAATCTCGGACTCTCTATAGGAAAGTAAAAAGGCGTATGCACCTCTTTCTGAGACATATAACCGTCCTCATTCAAATAGGACTTCCATTCTTCATCCGTGTCAGAGGGATCTTCCTTATTGATAGCATGGACCGCTTGAGACACTGGGTGAAGGAAACCTCCACTGTGGAAGAAGTTTTGAAGGGGATGAAAACTTTCATCGTTAGCAGCTGTCTGGGTACAGGTTACCGAAAAACCAAGACCCTTCTTTGTTTTATTGTCAATAGGAATGACAAGCTGTCCCCATCCGGTTGTGTCGGTACTCTCGACTGCTTTGATAGCATCTTTGTATGAGGAAATCGAGGTTCCTCCTTGGGATTGATTGTCCTTGCTCACCGACAATGCTTGGAACTGAGTTCCAATAACCTCCTCAGGTTTTATACCAGTAGACGATGACAAGTTGCTTACAAGCAAGGCTTGTTCCCATAAACCGTGACAAGTTGATCGTTCTTGACGAACTTTAGCTTTTGGTGGAGGGTCGAAGTGACCGCTCCAGCCTGATGTATCCAAGGTCTTCCTAATAAACAAATGTATGTTGCCCGGATGTCCATGACCTGGAAAGTGACTTGGAAAGTGTGAGGACCGATAGTTATGGGAAGATCAACTTCGCCGATAACTATTTTTCTGGATCCGTCGAACGCTTTGACGATGACCTTGCTGATTCTCATCGGAGGACCTTTGAATGATAATTGCATCAAAGTGGACTTCGGCATAACATTCAGGGCTGACCCTGTGTCTACCAGTACGCTGGCTAAAGCATCGTCCTGGCAGTTAACTGTGATATTGAGCGCCATGTTATGACGGCGACCCTCTTCGGGTAATTCCTCATCACTAAATCCCAAATTATTGCAGGAAGTGATGTTAGAGACAATGCTATCAAACTGTCTGATTGTTACATCTTGTTCCACAAAGGCTTGCTCCAAGACTTTCTGTAGAGCCTCCCTGTGGACTTCTGAACTGAGTAACAGTGATAATACCGAGATCTTTGAAGGAGTCTGTAACAGCTGATCAACAATGTTATATTCACTCCTTTGGATGAGCTTCAGCATCTCATCATTATTTTTCGAAAGGTCGGGATCACTGGATTGAACGACTGGTGGATCAGGAGCTTCCATCTGAAGTTCCTTTTCCTTGTTAACTTCCTCAACCCCTCGGTTGAAGATTCTACCACTCCGGGTTACACGACTAATGTCTGCAATATTCACGGCGGAGGGTAATGGAATTTCCTTTCCATTTTCAACTGCCGTTGCACCGTATTTGTAAGGGATAGCCTTAGCTGATTCATACGGTAGCGGTCCTGGTAGATAGATGACTACAGGAGCTTTCTGATTTTTCTGACCATCGTAAGCAATCTCAATTCGTTCCCGGTTGGGAACCTTAGACTCGTCAAGTAGAGGGATGATGGCAAAAACATCCCTGGTCCTGTGATGACCAGAGATTGGGACAACATCCTCGACTTGATCGGCAAGGTAGTTCGGCGTCCAGTTGATGGGTCCAGAACCCGGATATGGACGAATTTCTCCACGATCGACCTGACCCTGAAGAGCTGCTCTCACAAGGTAACACCCTTGGTTACTTTCTGAACAGACGCTACAACTGTCATAGTTGTGTGGTGGCACCTGGCCACGCCCACTTTGAATACAATGTAACCTTACTAGGTTAGCTTCCACTGATCGGACATCCTGACTTTGACGCTGAGTGGGATTCCTGTTATTGATACTAATCTGCTGAGTATCTTCATCCATATAGATTGGCATCCACCAGTGATTTAATAAGTGCTGAAGTGCCTCCTGGATAAGGGTACAACCTCGATCATTTTCACAACCCGCTTTACAGCTTTGATAGTCATGTGATATTAAGAATCCAAGTCGGACCTGCTCAGCATGTAACTCTACCAGGTTGGTATTCATCACGCGAATATCGAAGATCTGAACCATGTTGATCTGATAAGGGTTCCTATCATGGTAGTCTTGGATCCATCCAAGATCCATCTGACGCTGGAGGGCCTCCTGTATGAAAGAGCATCCCTGTTTGTTTACCGAGCAAATCAGACAGGAACTGTAATCGTGCCGCGGTAGATTATGATACTGGCTTTGCCTTGAGTGCATTGCCACCAAGTTGACATTCATTGCACGGATGTCGTGGTTCTGAATGACGTTAGAATTCGTGTAGACCATGTTAACTCCACGAACTCGGTGCTCTTGGATCCATCTGAGATCTATCAGTTCCTGCAGAGCTGCTTGCACTATAGAACATCCTTGGTTGTCTTTAGAGCAGATATCACACTAGTGATAATTATGAGGTGGCACATGTCCATATCCACTCTGTCTACAATGCATCTTTACCAGATTGGTTTTTACCAAGAGTACATCGTGAATTTGATAGACATTGTTAAATTATCCTTCTATCAAATTGACTACAGCCTTCTCGTGTTGAGGCAGCGGGTTCGTGAGAACATTAGGATTTGTATCCTTGAAGGATAAAACCCCGCTCCTAACAAGTTTTTGCACGTCGGACTTGAAATTGAGACAAGTCTCTATGTTATGCCCTGAACCTCCTTGATGATAAGGGTATGTTTGATCCACCTTAAACCAAAAAGGCAGATTTTCCGGTACTGTAAGAGGAGATTTAGTCTGAATGTGCCCCTTAGCCAGTAGTAATGGAAACAGCTCTGCGTACGTCACGGGTATAGGATCAAATCCTGGTGGCCGTGTTGTACAGTTGTTGTTGTATGGAGGACGAGCCTACTGAAGAGGCTGTTGTGTCATTTGTTGATCAGGCTGGCTCTGCGCAACCTGGGGTTGATACGTAGGAATAGACGCAGGGTTGATAGCATGAGTCACAACTGCTACCGGTTGATAATGTCGTCTTTGCTTTCCGAGAAAGATATTCCCAATATCCTGCTCTTTTTTCTTAGGGAGAGGACTACCGTATTTTTTAGTACCGCTCGTCGATCCAGTGTCTTTTACCAAACGTCCTTCTCGGACGGCTTCCTTAAGACGTACGCCCATGCCGACCATTTCGGTGAAATCACTGGGCGCACTGGCAACCATTCGGTCATAGTAAAATGAGCTTAAGGTCTTTAAGAAGATCTTTGTCATCTCTTTTTCCTCAAGAGGTGGACAAATTTGAGCGGCAATTTCACGCCACCTTTGAGCATACTCCTTAAAGGTTTCCTTGTCCTTTTGCGACATTGATCTGAGTTGATCTCTGTCTGGTGCCATGTCTAAATTGTATTTGTATTGTTGGACGAAGGCAGTACCAAGATCTCTGAATGTGCTGATCGTAGTACAATTTAAACCCATATACCATTTTAACGCGGCACCGATTAAACTATCCTGAAAGTAGTGAATCAGTAGGTCCTGATTCTCCGTCTGAGCTGACATCCGCCGAGCGTACATCACCAGATGGCTCTGAGGGCAAGAGTTACTATTATATTTTTCAAAGTCGGGCACTTGGAACTTGTGCAGAACTTTCACATTAGGGACCAAGCAGAGGTCTGCGGCGTCCTTTCCAAATAAATCCTGACCGCGAATGGCTTGCAGTTCCTTCTGCATTTCCAAGAACTGCTCCTGGAATTCCTCCATTTTGTCAAACATAGTTTCCTTCTTACCAGAAGGTGTCTGTGGAATCTGTCCTTCCGGGACAGTGTGCACCACAGGGGGTGGTGTCGTGACTACGGCAGTGAGTCTTGGCGTCTCCCGAAGTTTGTAACCTTCAGGAGTCTTCAGTATGCCCCTGGCATCTTCGCTTTCCCGAAGTTTGTAACCTTCAAGCCCAGTGGCTTCTGTTGTAATTCCCTGATCTTCAGTGATCGGCGGAACATATCCTCCTGGGATATAGTTAACAGGCATGCCCCAAGGACGATCTTTCGGCATCTGATACCTAGGATCATACTTCTCCACTATGGGCGTTGAGGTGATCTCTGAGATCACAGTTCTTTGTAGTTGAGCTTCTGCCATGGCTTGCATGTCGTTACGAAGCTTTCTCATATCCTCTCTCAGAGCATCAATCTCTTCTTTCAACTCTCTATTTTCTTCCTCAAGATCATCCATCCTTTTCTGACGATTGGCCCAAGTATTAAACGAATGAGGCAGTTTGACTCTAGAATCGAGACACAAACGTGAGATTCGTAGGTAAGAAGAATACGCGATGTGAGAATGATGAATGTAATGATTATATTAATTATTTTAGGTTTAATTAAAATAAACTTCGACAATTAGATTGCAAATATCAAACAATGGGGAAACCCCTTTTTATTGAATTCAAAGGATTACAGAAATGGAAATACTGTAGATTACAAGGTACAGAAACAGAAACCTAAGCTAATGGGTCCCGAGTCCTCTCTGAAGAGAAATCAGGTGCTGATTCTGGTATCTTCCTTTTCTTTGACCGGGGCTTTTGGGTCGTTGTTGGGTTGTCATTCCTTTGCCAGGTGAAAGGAGCGAGCAAATTCCTTTGGTCATCCTGATTATCTACAACATATTGCTCCAAAATTTCAATAAGAGCATCTTTTTCTTTCAGTAATTGCTGTATTTTGATGCACTCTACGTCGAGGGTGCGGTACTTGTTCTTCCAAGACCTTCTCTCCCGTTGAACTTTGTTGAGAGTAACCTGAAGCTTTTCAGTTTCCGTCATGAAGCACATGACAGATTCCCTCGGCGGAAGAATTTCGTAACGAGGATAAGGCATTTTTAGCTTGAGAGCTCTAGTTTGTACCCAATGGAGATAAGGCTCCACCGAGACACAGTCTGGTTTTCCCAGAGACTCTCGTCCTTTCTTATGAACGTGTTTCCAAGCGTACACTATTTCCGTCTTTAGTGCTCTGTCACTTTCTCCTTCCTTGAAGAAAAGACCTTCCAGATGAACACCCAGTGGGATGTGTCTCATCGGGTATCCAAATTGACGAAGAACCAATACTGGATGGTAGTTGATTCCTCCCTTAGTTCCTATAAGGGGTACGTTGGGGAAGTTTCCACAATGATCAATGATCTTAATTCCCTCATAAATCCTATTACACCAATCAATGTCAGAGTTGGTAAGAGACATGATCTTCTGCGACCAACGTAAGGCACTCTTGCAATCCCAAAAAGCAGCAGACTTGGGCAAGTGAAAGATAAACCATTTGTAAAGCAAAGGTACATAGCATGTGATCTCCCCTCCGCTGTACAAATTTCCCAAGTGTACAGAATGATACGCATCTGCGAGCAAAGTCGGCACAGGGTTTCCAATGAGAAAAACCTTAATGGAATTAATATCGACGAAGTTATTGATGTTGGGAAACAAAAATAACCCGTAGGTGAGCAAGACAAAGATGCTTTCAAAAGCAGTCACGTTTCCTATACTGGCGAAATACAGGGCTTTCTTTGTCAAGAACTGGGCTGGCAAACCTTAGATGCCACCCTTGGTAGTTAGGTGATTCCTAACCTCAGACTCGTCCAAATGAATTGCTCTTGCAATAGTCTGATTCTTTGGAATTTCTTCCAGTCCAAAAAATGGAGCTCGATCTGTAATGTGTAAATCAATCAGATGAGAATACTCCTCCAGCGTTGGTGCGAGCTGGTAATCCGGGAATGTGAAACAGTGATAAACTGGATCATAAAACTGAATGAGTGCATCCATGATTCCCTCAATCACATGGACTCTTAACAGTGGTAGCAGACCTCCGTGCTTGGCTCTGAAAGCCTCTGGGTTAGTGATCATCCTCGCTAACCTTCTCAAATCCTCTAGTTTTGGAACCTTGAAGGTATACTGGTGAGTTCTCCTTCTACCAAAATCCATTAGTGCAATCCTTTTCTCTGATATTTGCAATCACAATCTTAGTTTATTTTGAAAAAACAAAGAGACTAGAAGAGAAGATTTTTGAATGTTTTAATGTTTTTTAAATGAATGCATGAATGCAGCACACAAAAACATAGAAAAAACATGGGGTCAAAGGGTCGTTGTCATGAAGTCAAGGCTCTACCCATCCCCAAAGGTTTATACTAGGGTGATTTTTGTACCTGTACTCATTATCATCAGTTCCTCCCAGGAAAGCAAAACAACAAGCGGATCGCCAGCGAGTTGTAGAGCAATCTTAGAGTAAGTGCCATTCACCGAGAATAGATCACCAGCCTCAAATGAGGGTAGTATCGCGTAACAACTATTCCCGATAGTTTCCGCACTACGAAAGGGTTTGGCTCCTCAGCTTCTCAGACTTAACAATCGGCTCATTGTCTAGGTGAGAGAATGGGTTGCATTGGTCAGCCTCCACTGAGGTTGATGGTCGACCCCGCCGCCATCACTTATCTTAAGTGTATACTCAATCTTTCCACATACGGCATCACCCGCATTCCCATTAGCAGAAAAATAAACACGTATAGCAATTAGGAAAAGCAATATATATATTTGTCCTAAACATCCTAGACCTTTAAAGCTATGAATCCTAAGTTCCAGACAGAAAATGGGTTCCCCGGCGGAAGCCCCAATCTGTGGTTTCCACACAAGAGGTAAAAAGGAAGAAAAAACAGAGACCGACCCCATGGTGGGCGCCATTTTTCTGTAGCGAGCGATTTTGGACGCGGTTCTTAAGCGCTGGTCGCTCTCTGCGGTTGAGCTTAAAACTACAGGTCGATTCATTTTTTATCCTATTAAAGCTGATGAAGGAAGGGAAATAGATGTCTCCAATTAACCCTGTTTTGCATACTGAGTTTAAACAGCGGTTTGTTAGGTTACGGATGCTATCAATGTGGGGGGCCTTTGTACTGGTTATTTGTATTTTCGCCAATACTGTTTTCTTTCTTTTTATCTAGACAGAAGGTTTCTGGCGGGGAACAAGGATTAGGATGTTAGGACTGATGCTTTTGATAGATACATGAGAGTATGGGATTTTGGGTTTTTTGTTGATTGTGCTCGCTAAGATCTTTCTTTCGATCTTATGCCTACGTATTCTCGTTTACTGAAACAGGGAAATCAGAGCGTTCGTAGTTCCTCCTATTCTATGGGAGGAAATTGGTTTTTGGTGTCTTGTTCAAAGCCCAAGACGTGAAGCTGAAAGTCTGTTTGTATCTTGTTCAAAGCCCAAGATGTGAAGCTGAAAAGTCTATTTGTATCTTGTTTAAAGCCCAAGATGTGAAGCTGAAGGTCCCAACTTTAGAGAGAATTTGTCATCTCTAAAGAGGGGGTTATATGTCACAACTGTTTATAAAGGGGAATTACTTTAACCGGGATATGTGAATCCGGCAATGCCATAATTTCCTTTATAGGGGAGTTCTACCTGAAGGAGAAGACTTTAACTCAGTGTAGAGCAATGCTATCTTTCCTTAGGAATTTCTCATGCTAAAAGAGGGACAGTGACATGGATATAGATGATCCATAGGCTTGCCGTTTACAACGATTAGATGAAGCGGAAGGAGTTATTGATGTTTGTGTACTGTGAACGAGGCACAACTTTGATGCTAAAAGGTTAATTGGATTAACCAGGGGTTTTCTTATACAAAGCCTAAGAGGAGGCTATTATGTGTCTCGTACAAAGCCCGAGAGAGAGGCTAAAAGGTTTTGGCCCGACGATGGAGTCTTTTGGTATCTTGTATAAAGCCCGAGATGGAGGTTATTTGACTCAACAAGGGAGTTTTTTTTTGTATCTCGTACGAAGCCTGAGATGGAGGCTGTTGTTTATTTGGCTCAATAAGAACCTTTTTGTATCTCGTATAAAGCCCGAGATGGAGGCGAAAGGGGTAATTGACTCAACGAGGGAGTCTCTTATGTGTCTCGTACAAAGCCCGAGAGAGAGGCTAAATGTTGTTTGACTCCGCTGGGGAGGATCATTGTATAAAGCCTAAGAGGAGGCTAGGGTGACTGTTTCAGTTGAGTGACAGGTCCAGTATACTGATTTGGAAAGAGAAAATCAGTTCTTATATGAGCAACACTGTACTCAGGGATTTGATTCAAGGATCTGGGTTATTCCTGTTCTTTAAGGAAGCGGGAAATCCGAAGGGTATTGAGACTGTCCAAGTCTACGGGTTTCCTTCCTATTTAACAAAGGGGTCACTTGAGAATGTCTTTGAGACTCAAGGAAGTTAAACTGTCCAAGTCTAGAGTTTCATCTTTTGTACTATGCTTTGAGAAACAGTAGCAGACTCTTTGAAAGGACTGTTCTATGCAGATGACTAAGTTATGTTCCTATACCTCTAGGAGGTCGTCGGGATAATTTGTACGAAGCCCAAGAGGAGGCTGGAATCTTTTAAGAAGCCGACGGGTCCTTGTACTAAACCCAAGAGGAGGCTATCATTCCCGGAGGAAGAGATCATTATATGAAGCCTAAGAGGAGGCTGTGAATACTTCTAAGAAGCCGTAGGGTCCTTGTACTAAGCCCAAGAGGAGGTGGGGTTACTTTTAAGAAGTCGATGGGTCCCCAAACCTCGAAAAATTCAAGGCAAGCTATCCACAAGGAATAGATCAAGTCAGGAAAGTTCGAGAATTTGGAAGAAACTCAAGCGATGCCATTCACGTAGAAAAGATCATCTCTGGGGAGTAGAGTTTCTTGACAAATGCTTTTAAGAAGCCTGTGGGTCCCCAAACCCCGAGAAGTTCAAGACATGCCATTCACCGAGAATAGATCAAGCCAGGAAAGTTCGAGAATTTGGAAGAAACTCAAGAGATGCCATTCACGGAGAAAAGATCATCTCTGGGGAATAGAGTTTCTTTGACAACTTCTATGAGTGACAGTCTATGAAAGGGTTCACAGGGAATGCTGTCTTTCATATCTCCATATTGTTTAACCCTAAGAGGAGGGAAGACTGTGTCTGGTAATCCTATGGGGATCTAGTTTTGACTATTTAAGAGTGATTGAAAGGGCTTTACCTAGTGCTAGACGTAGTTGCCGGGGAAACTCTAAATATCTATACTATTATTACACAGTCGATATGAGTTTATGAAAGAAGACTTACAGTGAAACAGCCCCACAATACAGTTATATGTATATGAAAGCGGTAAATGAAAGCGATAACCACTTACTCGGTTGTAGAGCTTCCATGCTGTTTGGTTAGTTGTTCAACAAAGAAAAATTGAAAACAACAGTATATTCAAAATCAAAGGAGAAAGTGCTTTGAAAAGGAGAGATTTGGGGCTTACAGCTCAAGGAGAGGCCCAGGGTTTTATCAGTGAGCGCACTGTTTGAATTTGTACAGAGGGACTTATACAAGTGACTGTGGCCCAAAATGTTTTCTGTACAAAGGGATGGGTCTTACACTCTTTCAAGAGGCCCAAAGGGTTTAAAGAAAAAAAGTGGGGCTTATAACACGAGGGTAGGCCCAGATGATTTTTCTGTTTGAAATGACGATCGCGCCGAGGTTTTCTTTTAACGCGGAGGGACTTATACAATAAGTGAGGCCCAAAATGTTTTGGTTAAAAGGGGATTGGGTCTTACACTCTATTAGAGGCCCAAAGTGTTTTTGAATGGGTCTTATAGCTCAAGGAGAGGCCCAAGGTTATTTTTCAAAAGACGATGATCGTGCCGTTTATTTGAAAATGTACAAAGGGACTTATACAATAAGTGAGGCCCAAAATATTTTTGTAAAAGTGGGTTGGGTCTTACACTCTCTCAAGAGGCCCAAAGTGGTTTGAAAATGATTTATGAGGGTCGAATTAATCCAAAATCCTAATTTGTTTTCAAAAATGTATTTAATTGAATAAAAATTCAATTAAAATGATCAAAATTGTTTAACATAGGAAAAACAAATTATGATCTTAGATTAATGCTTCAAAAATTAAGTATTGACCTACAAAATAATTAGAAAGCATTAAAAGTTGCAAAATCAATGTAGAAAAAATATTTAAAATGTCAAAAACAATTAAAATATTAATTCTTTGCAAAAATATCAATTATATGAAATAAATAATATTTTTGGGATTTTTTTATAAAATAAAATATTTTAACATTTTTGTGAATTATTAAAAAAAGAATAAACTCAAAATCATTAAAACTCAGAGAGAAATTAATTTTTGAATCAATTAAATAAAAATCACAAAATTCAAATATTTGAATTTCTAAAAATGGCGCCAAGAACAAGCTGAAGAACACGCGCGTGTTCTGAGATTCTCAGATTTGCATTTTCTATCCAATCTCCCTAAATACTTGATTATAACATGCAATCCACATATCATTATGCTCGTCTCAACCTCACGATCATGTCTATGTCCATTAATTTCATTTAAATTAAACATATAACAAGAAATCATGAAAAATACTCATGAACCCTAATTTCTGCATGAAGGCTGGGATTTTTGATACACGATTCAAACATTGCAATTAATTTAGGGAAAACATTCCATGCATGATTATGAACATATGGCCAAATTATTGTGCAGCAAAAATTGCCTGGATCATAGAGTTAGAAGAGCTCATGCTTACCACTTGCAGCTGGTGATCATGATTTGTGTTGGAGGTGTTACAGCTAGGTTCCAATGATGTGGATAGCTTCCCTAGGTACCAAGTGATGTGTCTGAGTGCTTGGAATGGATTGAAATGGTTTGGAGTTAAAGATGGTACCTCAACTGCAAAACTGTCAAGAACTTGAGCAATTGGCTGGTGATTTTGTGAAATCAGTGTTCCAGATGTTATATGAGTGTTTGGATCACTTCTATATGATGTATGTGAGGTGTGTGAGTGATTGGTTTGATTGGAAAAGCTCTCAAACTCAAAACCCGATAGCTACCTTGCTAAGAAAGGCATTTTTGCCAAGTGAAAGAGATTTTGAGGAAAGCATCTGTTAGATGGCTTTGGTGTACTCAAACTGATCACAATTGAGCTCTATTTATAGTAGAGCAAGTTTGTTTTGCAAGGAATAGTGAATGGCAACTGGTAAGTAGGTTTGGCCAATATTGTCCAATGGAAATCCAAGTCTCCTCTAGCCATTGACTAGAGGTTAGGGCACAGAGCTTTGGTTCCCTTGGTCTTGGATAAGTCTTGAATGATTTTAGATGAGAATGGCTCAGTCCATGCCACCTTGATGCTTCCATTGAATGCTTCAATCCAAATTTGGAGTCTTGCGCCTATTTTGGCCATTCTAGGTTCAACATGCTATTTCTTGTTCCATGGACTTTGGAGGCTTGGCTCAGTGATTGTCCCCTTTAGATTCAATCTTCAGATGTGTCCAAGTGGATAGGAGCATTTGAATTTGGCTGATTTTGGCAAATTGAGCAAAGTTACAAATTCTGCCTTGCCTTTGACAGATTTCAGCAAGGCAACTTTCCAATGTCATATCTCATGGCTCAAATGGAATTTGGCAATGTTCTTGGCCATTTTGGAAAGCCCTTACATGATATAACAACTATTTGAACATATTTAGTTTTGATCTCTTTTGAATCCAAGTGAAAAATCCCTCTACATTTGGCAAAAAGTGAAGGCAGATTCTGACTTAGTGAAAATTTCACTAAGTGTTGGAAAAAGTGACATTTTCACTTTTCAGCCATTTTGATCACTCCATAACTCAAAATCCTTAATGAATTGGACTTAGGTCTAGTTGAAGTTTTTGTAGAGGGTAATGAGGGCTACAAATCCATCTTTGGATGAGAAAAAATGGCTTTGTGGTTTAGGAGTTATGATCCTTCAAAGTTGGTACCCTTGTCACTTTATTTTTAACTTAGAAAATTTTCTAAGTTTTTATGGTTACCCCTTTTACAAGTTATCCCACTTTTCTTGATTTTTCTTGATGAATGATGATTCAAATCATACATTAACATCATTTTAGGGTTAAAAATCCATTTTGGTGAAAAATCTCAAAAAGTCAAAGTTGACTTTTGTGCACAGTTGACTTTTTATCAGATGAATTCCAAACTGTGCAATTCCTCAGGAAATCATGTCCTTAACCTAAATCAAACTTGATGGACATGTTCCATGGGTATCATAGGGTATATTGAGGCATGTCCTAGGGTTTGGGAGCATGTCCTGGTCAAAAGTCAAAGTTATAGTTGACTTTTTCCTTAAAACCCTAATTGTGGTGCAGATGAAATTGAGATTTGTTGCTCAAGCTTCTTAGATCAATCCATTGTCCCAAATGGATCAATATAGTTCATTAGAGACCCTCAAATCCTTTCTTGAGGTCTTGGTTCATGATTTGTCCCAAAAGTCAACTTAGGGGTGAATTAGGTCAAGAAACCCTAATTCCCGATTTTTGATGTATGCATCCCCTGAGGTAAAATTGACTTGATGAATGGGTCCATGAGGTTCCATGGAGTACATTAGGTTGTGTTTTGGATTTTTGGCTTGTGTCCAGATGAAATTTTTCATCTGGAGGCCCTGGTCGACCAAAACCCTAATTTGGTGATACCGGCGATCTTGAGACTTGATCCACCTAGAAGGGAGCAACCTTGTGCTTAATCCTTGAAGTGGGAGTCCTTTTGATCCATTGTGGATGTTTGAGAGGTTAGACAAGTTTAAGATCATGTCATTCCTTGATTTACCCTTTGTCTAAGGCTCTGAGAGGGCTTAAAACCCTAATTTTGATTGTAGTGAATGCTCAACAACCCTTGAGGCATTTGATGAGGCATGATGGTTCATCCATATTGTGATGATGATTTGCACAATGATGGGAAATCTTAGTGGTCAAAATTTGGGGTATGACACTCATCACTAAATCCCAAGTTATTGCAGAAAGTGATGTTAGAGACAATGCTATCAAACTGTCTGATGGTTACATCTTGTTCTACAAAGGCTTTCTCCAAGACTTTCTATAGAGCCTCCCTATGCGCTTCTAAACTGAGTAAAAGTGATAATACCGAGATCTTTGAAGGAGTTTGTAACAGCTGATCAACAGTGTTATATTCACTCCTTTGGATGAGCTTCAGCATCTCATCATCGTTTTTTGAAAGGCCGGGATTACTGGATTGACCGACTGGTGGATTGGGAACTTCTGTCTGGGGTTCCTTTTCTTTGTTAGGTTCTCCAACTCCTCTGTTGAAGATTCTACCACTCCGTGTTACTCGACTGATGTCTGCAATATTCACGACGGAGGGTAATGGAATTTCCTTTCCATTCTCGACTGTTGTTGCACCGTACTTGTAAGGGATAACCTTAGTTGATTCATACGGTAGTGGCCTCGGTAGATAGATGACTATAGGAGCCTTCTGATTTTTTTGACCATCGTAAGTAATTTCGATCCGTTCCCGATTAGGAACTCTCGATTCGTCAAGTAGAGGGATGATGGTACAAATATCCTGGTTCCTTTCATGATTGGAGATTATGACAACGTCCTCGATTTGATCGGCGAGATTGTTGACTGATCTAAAACTTGACCATTGTCGAATCTCTTTGCGGTCCAACTGACTTTGAAGGGCTACTCGCACGAAGTAGCATCCTTGATTATCCACTGGGCAAACTCCACACCACTCATAGTTATGTAGTGGCACCTGGCCACGTCCACTTTGAATACAGTGTAACCTGACGAGGTCCTTTTCCATCGACCGAACATCCTGACTTTGATATCTAGTAGGATTCCTGTTAGTGATACTAATTTACTGGGTGTCTTCGCCCATATAGATGGGAAGCCACCAGTGGTTCAACAAGTGCTGAAGTGTTTCCTGGACAAGCGCCAACCTTGATCATTTTCGCAACCTGCTTTACAGCTCTGATAATCATGTGAAGTGAGAAAACTGAGTTGGACTCGCGTAGCGTGTAACTCCACCAGACTGATATTCATCCAGCGAATATCAAAGATTTGAACCATGTTGATCTGATAATGATTCCTATCATGGTAGTCTTGAATCCATCCAAGATCCATCTGACGCTGGATGACCTCTTGTACAAAAGAGCATCTCTGTTTGTTTACCGAGCAAGTCAGACAGGAACTGTAATCGTGTTGTGGCAGATTATGATACTGGCTTTGCTTGGAGTGCATTGCCACTAAATTGACATTCATCGCACAGATATCGTGGTTTTTAATAATGTTGGAATTCATATAAACCATGTTAACTCCACGAAATCAGTGCTCTTGGATCCATTCGAGATCCATCTGTTCCTGTAGAGATGATTGCACCACAAAACATCCTTGATTGCTTTTAGAGCAGATATCACACTGGTGATAATTATGAGGTGGCAGATGGCCATATCCACTCTGTCTACAATGCATCTTGACTAAGTTGGCCCTCAATAAGAGTACATCATAAATTTGATAGACGTTGTTAGGCCCTTCCTCTATCAAATTGACTGCAGCTTTCTCATGTTGAGGCAGCGGGTTCGTGAGAACATTCAGATTCGTATCCTTGAAAGATAAGACCCCGCTCCTAACAAGCTTTTGCACGTCGGATTTAAAACTGAGACAGTTTTCTATGTTATGCCCTGGTCCTCCTTGATGGTAAGGGCAATTCTGATCCACCTTAAACCAAAAAGGCGAATTTTCTGGTACTGTAAGAGGAGGCTTAGTCTGGACATGCCCCTTAGCCAGTAGTAGCGGAAATAGTTCTGAGTACAATACAGGTATAGGATAAAATCCTGGTGACCGCATTATACGGTTGTTATTGTATGGAGGACGAGCTTGCTGAAGAGGCTGTTGTATCCTTTGTTAATTAGGTTGGCTCTGTGCAACCTGAGGTTGATACGTAGAAATAGGCGCAGGGTTGATAGCAGGAGTCACAGCTGCTACTAGTTGATAACGTCGCATTTGCTTTCTGAGAGAGATATTCCCAATATCTTGCTCTTTTTTCTTAGGGAGAGCACCACCGTATCGTTTTGTACTACTTGATGATCCAGCGTCTTTAACTAGACGTCCTTCTCGGGTGGCTTCCTCAAGACGAACTCCCATACCGACCATTTCGGTGAAGTCACTGGGTGCACTGGCAACCATTCTGTCGTAGTAAAATGAGCTCAAGGTCTTTAAGAATATCTTTGTCATCTCTTTTTCCTCAAGAGGTGGACAAATTTGAGTGGCAATTTCACGCCATTTTTGAGCGTATTCCTTAAAGGTTTCCTTGTCCTTTTGCGACATTGATCTGAGTTAATCTCTGTCTAGTGCCATGTCCAGATTGTATTTATATTGTTGGACGAAGGCAGTGCCAAGATCTCTGAAAGTACTGATCTCAGCGCGGTTTAGACCCATGTACCATTTTAATGCGGCACCGGTTAAACTATCCTGAAAGTAATGAATCAGTAGATCCTGATTCTCTGTCTGAGCTGACATTCGCCGAGCGTACATCACAAAGTGGCTCTGAGGGCAAGAGTTACCCTTGTACTTTTGAAAATTGGGCACTTGGAACTTGTGCGAAACTTTCACATTAGGGACCAAGCAGAGGTCTGCGACGCCCTTTCCGAATAAATCTTGACCGCGAATAGCTTGCAGTTCTTTCTGCATTTCTAGGAACTGCTCATGGAATTCATTCATTCTGTCGAACATGCTGTCGTTTCCACCAGAAGGTATCTGTGGAATCTGTCCTTCCGGGACAATGTGCACCACAGGGGGTGGTACCGTTACTACGGTAGTGAATCTTTGCGCTTCCCAAAGTTTGTAACCTTCAGGAGTTGTTGGTATGCCCCTGGCATCTTCGCTTTCTCGAAGTTTGTAACCTTCAAGTCCAGCGGCTCCTGCTGAAGTTTCCGGATCTCCAATGATCGGCGGAATATATCCTTTCGGGATATAGTTAACAGGCATGCCCCAGGGACGATCTTTCGGTATTCTGTACCTAGGATCATACTTCTCCACTATGGGCGTTGAGGTGATCTCTGAGATCACAGATATTTGTAGTTGAGCTTCTGCCATGGCTTGCATGTCGTTACGAAGCTTTCTCATATCCTCTCTCAGAGCGTCGATCTCTTCTTTCAACTCTCTGTTCTCTTCCTCGAGATCATCCATCTTTTTCTGACGATTGCCCCGAGTATTGTACGAATGAGACAGTTTGACTCTAAAACCGAGATACAAATGTGAGATTCGTAGGTAAGAAGAATACATGACGTGAGAATGATGAATGCAATGATTATATTAATTGAGTTTTTTTGGTTTAATCAAAATAAACTTCGACAATTAGATTGCAAATATCAAACAGTGGGGAAACCCCGTTTTATTGAATTCAAAGGATTACGGAAATGAAAATACAGTAAATTACAAGGTGCGGAAACAGAAACCTAAGCTAATGGGTCCCGAGTCCTCTTTGAGGAGAACTCGGGTACTGATTCTGGTACTTTTCTTTTCTTTGACCGGGGCTCTTCAGCCGTTGTCGGGTTGTCATTCCTTTGCCAAGTGAAAGGATCGAGCAAATTCCTTTGGTCATCCTGATTTTCTACAGCATGTTGCTCCAAAATTTCGATCAGAGAATCCTTATCTTTCAGTAGTTGTTGTATTTTGGTACACTCCACATTGAGAATGCGGTACTTGTTCTTCCAAGACCTCCTCTCCTGTTGAACTTTGTTGAGAGTAACCTGAAGTTTTTCTGTTTCAGTCATGAAGTACATGACAGATCCCCTCGGCGGAAGAACTCTGTGACGAGGATAAGACATCTTTAGCTTGAGAGATCTAGTTTGTACCCAGTGGAGGTAAGGCTCCACCGAGACACAGTCCAGTTTTCCTAGAGACTCCCGTCCTTTCTTATGAACATGTTTCCAAGCGTGCACTATTTCCATCTTTAGTGCCCTGTCATTTTCTCCTTCCTTGAAGAAAAGACCTTCTAGATGAGCATTACGCGGGACATGCCTCATCGGGTATCCAAATTGACGACGAACTAAGACTGGATGGTAATTGATTCCTCCCTTCGTTCCTATGAGGGGTACGTTGGGGAAGTTTCCACAATGATCAATGATCCTGATCCTGTCATAAATCCTATTGCACCAATCTATGTTAGAGTTGGTGAGAGACATGATTTTCTGCGACCAACGTAAGGCACTCTTATGATCCCAAAAAGCAGCAGACTTAGGTAAATGGGAGATAAACCATTTATATAGCAGGGGTACACAACACGTGATCCTTCCTCCACTGTACAAATTCCCTAAGTGTACAAAATGATACGCATCTGCGAGCAAGGTTGGTACAGGGGTTCCAATGAGAAAAACCTTAATGGCGTTGATATCTACAAAGTTATCGATGTTGGGAAACAAAAATAACCCGTAGGTGCGCAAAACAAAGATGCTCTCGAAAGTGGCCATGTTCCCTATACTGGCAAAGTACAAGGCTTTCTTTGTTAAGAACTGGGCTGACAAACCTTGGATGCCACCCTTAGTGGTCAGGTGAGTCTTGACTTCCGACTCGTCTAAATAAATTGCTCTTGCAATGATTTGATCCTTTGGAATTTCTTCCAGTCCAGAAAATGGAGCTTGATCAGTAATGTGTAAATCAGTCAGATGAGAATACTCCTTCAGCGTTGGTGCGAGCTGGTAATCCGAGAATGTGAAACAGTGATAAACCGGATCGTAAAACTAAATAAGTGCATCCATGATTCTTTCAATTACTTAGACCCTTAACAGAGGTAGCAGACCTCCGTACTTGGCTCTGAAAGCATCAGGGTTAGTGATCATCCTTGCTAATCCTCTCAAATCCCCTAGTTTTGGAATCTTGAAGGTATACTTATGACTTTTGGAATCCTCTCAAGTGCGAAAAACCTTCAATAAACCTCAGATAATAACCAGCCAAACCCAAAAAGCTTCGAATTTCAGTAACAGATCTCAGAGCCTCCCATTGTAGAACTGCTTTTACTTTAGATGGATCCACAGCAATACCATTACCTAAAATTACGTGTCCAAGAAAACTTACTTCCGATAACCAGAATTCACACTTGGATAATTTTGCAAAAAGCTTCCTCTCCTTCAAAACCTGCAAAACAATACGCAAATGTTCTGCATGCTCCTCCCAAGACTTAGAATAAATCAAGATATCATCAATAAACACCACGACAAAACGATCCAGATGCTAGTGAAAAATACGATTCATGTATTCCATAAACACACCTGGCGCATTAGAAACCCAGAACGGCATCACAGAATATTCATAATGACCATATCGTGTCCTAAAAGCCGTTTTCTGAATGTCTTCCTCCTTCACCCTTATCTTATGATACCCTGACCTCAAGTCAATCTTACTGAACACACACGCACCAACTAACTGATCCATCAGATCATCAATCCTTGGAAGAGGATACTTATTCTTGATCGTCACCTTATTCAACTGGCGATAATCAATACATAACCTCATACTCCCATCCTTCTTTTTCACCAATAAAACTGGAGCACCCCAAGGAGAAACACTTGGTCTCACGAACCTCTTTTCCAACCACTCATTCAACTGTCTCTTTAACTCAACCAACTCCGATGCCGACATACGATAAGGTGCCATAGAAACGGGTCTAGTACCAGGAACTAGATCTATAGAAAACTCCACCTCTCTCTCTGGAGGCAAGTCTGAAATATCCTCAGGAAACACTTCCGGAAACTCACACACAACAGGAAACACATCAAGTGAAACTTGACTATCCACAGTTAAAGATGCAAACAAACCAAACAACTGAGCTTCCTCCGCCAAAAGTTTCTTCAACTCTTTGGTAGATAAGAAACTCGAGTCTTCGTCTTCCTCAAGAGAAGGAAAACTTACCAGCTTATGATAACAATCAATATGAACTCGATTGAATTGCAACCAATTCATACCCAAGACCACATCTAATCCCTCCAACGGTAAACACACCAAATCCATCTCAAAGTCTTTACCATAAATGGTTAAAGGACATCTTAGACAAACCAAAGAAGTAGTTACTGACCCCATTGCTGGAGTATCAATAACCATTTCACCACCCATCACAGACAACACAAGATTCAAACGCTTCGCGCACTCAGACGAAATAAATGAATGAGTCGCTCCAGTATCAATAATAGCAATCAAAGGAGTACTATTAATAAAACAAGTACCTCGAATCAGACGATCTGCACTCGAAGTCTGAGTCCCCGATAATGCAAACACTTTTCCACCAGCTAGAGCTTATTTTGGTTTCGGACACTTCGTACTAATATGCCCAGGTTCACCACAGTTGTAACATTTCACCATATTCTTCCTTGCACAAACAGCTGCAACATGTCCTACACCTCCACAATTAGTACACTTCCTCAAATCTTTCCTGCACTCAAACTGACGATGCCCCAACTCACCACATTTATAACACCTCATAGGACCAGACATACCCCCTCCACTTGACCTTTTCTCAAAATTCCCTCTTTGTTTACCTTTATCAGCTGGTGTCACATACGGACCACCACGGAACTGTTGCTTCCCTTTCCTCTCGCTCACACTCTTGTAATGAGTAGAACGAGCCTTACTGTCCTCTTCATAAATCCTACAACAATCTACCAAATCAGAAAACCTCTGAATCTTCTGATATCCAATCACCTGCTTTATCTCAGGACGCAAGCCATTCTCAAACTTCACACACTTAGAGAATTCAGCAGTCGCTTCCGCATAATGAGGATAGAACTGTACAAGTTCCACAAACTTAGCAGTATAATCAACTACAGACATATTACCTTGCTTTAGCTCCAAGAACTCAATTTCCTTCTTCCCTCTCACATCTTCAGGAAAATACCTCCTCAAGAACTCCCGGCTAAAAACTTCCCAAGTAATTTCTTCCTCTTCTGCAGCTTCCAACACACGTCGAGTACTAACCCACCAATCATCAGCTTCTTCCAATAACATGTGAGTACTCAGTCTCACCTTCTGGTCTTCATCATAATCCATCACTCGGAAAATCCTTTCAATCTCTTTCAACCAAATCTGTGCGTCATCCGGATCATATCTTCCTTTGAAGACAGGCGGTTTGTTCTTCCTGAACTCATCATTACCCGCAGCATTAGGTACACCCTGCACAGCACGAGCCATAACTTGCATAGCCGCAGCCAAAGCAGCATCATTCCTACCAGCCATATTCTATTCATTTACAATAACATAAACTATGGTTAAACAAACAACTCATCCAACCACAACGACCAACCAGGACTGACACAACTGACACGGACTGACACAAACTGGCTCTGATAACACTTAATGTAACACCTCATATCTATACCCCCAATTAATAAAAAGCAGTAAAAGAAAATTCAAAATTTCGTCAGAGTATATTTAAATTATCATGGCATAGACCGAGAGGGTCACATCAATTTGAAACAATACATACTACACCTGCTCATAAAGATATGCAACAGTGGGGTAGCAATCACCAGAGGAACTTAGTTCCTTACACCCACATTTCAGAATTTAGAATAAAAGCGGAAAATCTAAAACTGAATAACATACATATATATATATATATATATATATATATATATATATATATATATATATATATATATATATATATATATATATATATATATATATATATATATATATATATATATCATGAGAAGTTTGTCATACATCAGGTTATACATGCACAAGCCAAAAGATATAAATATACATAATATACAATTATCACAAACGGCCTCCCTAACTACCCGGTGTCACATATCAGAGTCGACCGACAAAAGAATGAAGACGCAAAGCTTCACAAAAATACCTCCAGCAACTCTAATCTGCAATGCCTCATAGAGCATTATAAAACAGCAGAAGGGTGAGAAAAACAACCATAATATAATTGCATACAATTATATATATAACACAAAAATACACATATATATACAATTCTCACCACAACTCACGCCATAATGCAAACACCAGGCATTACAAGACACAAAACATATTTCCATCACCAACACATATCCATATATCCATTTATCCACAAATCCACACATAAACAACGATAAATGATTTATGCAAATGCAAGAGACCGACACAACGACTCTATGCATATGCACATGCGGTACCGACTTCCATTGTTTCTCATCACTAGTTCACTCAGGAACTCTGCTGGAATCATCGCTCATTACATCACTGTAACTCCCCGTCGGGCCTACGATGTTCCCCACCGCTCACACCCCATACGGGCACACGGTGTTTATGGATCGCTCACACCCCACACGGGTATACGACCCGATCGCTCACACCCCACATGGGCACACGATCGTCTATAATCATCGTTCATACCCCACATAGGCACACGAAGTTATAGCGAATCCCCTCTGGAATCCAAACCGTCACTCAGGACGTTTCAACAATGCATATCATGATGCTTGGCATACAAAGACCCATAACATTTAATATGCACACACACACATATTCATTTACATCGATAAAATCACACTTTGCACTTATGCCCAAAACAATGCATTTAATTTCCATACGGCCACAAATCATCACAACATCATCTAAACACATACATTTACGTCGCACAATAGCACTTTGCATAATACACGTCAATTACGCACAATTATAACGACAAAAGTCGACAACCGACACCATTCCTGATTTTCCGACATAATTAAATCGGCTAACAATTTCGAAATCATCATAACAAGAAAGTACAACTCAATAGCTACGCAACGATACCAAGAATGTAAAAATTGGACAAACGGAACTCAAGTTACGAAAGAAAACGAAAAACGATATTTTGAAAAGTCACATTTTGCAAAAGTCCTGTTCATACGCGTATCACCATGATCCATACGCGTATGAGCAGAGACTCATTTTTTCCCAATTCCACGTTAAAGTGCCCGTACGCGTAATGACCAAACCCATACACGTAATGCCCTGCAATGCTACGCGTACCATACGCAAATGGGCAGATGGCCGAGGAAACAAGCAACCCATACGCGTATTGGCCCTATGGCTCGCCCACCATACGCGTATTGCCAAGGTTCATACGCGTATGAACATGCCCCATACGCGTATGACCTGGAAATCTCAGAAAAATTCTTCTGCATAATTTTTCATACGGGTTCCACCCAAAAACACCCCAAATCTTACCTACACACCAGAAAATTGCCAATACAATGTTCAATAACAAGTATCTATCATGTATCAACAAGAATGAACACTTAACACATGATTTTCAACACATTTACTCACTTTCTAATCAATTTTACCAAAAATGGGTTTTACTAAATTTCTTCATTTCAATCCAACAAACATCACAAATATACATACATAATCATACACAATCATACAATAATTGAGTTTCGTACCCTTACCCGATTAAATCGATTCTAGAAGTTGATTTTTCTTTGATTTTTCCAAGTTTTCCACTATTTCTCTTCTTCTTCTCTTTTCTCCTCTTTTTCTTTCTTTTCCTTTTCTTTCTTTCTCTTTTTCTCTCTTCCTAATTCCCTTTCTATTCTATCTTAACAAAATATTGTGAAATGTCCAAAATACCCCCACACTCAAATATCTCACAAACGTTCCCAAAACCCGATAAAATATCACAACATTGAAAAATAACATATTTTCAGATAAAAGTCAAAAATAAAATAAAATAATAATATAATAATCAAACGACTCGATTAAATAAAACGCACACGAAAACTGGGTCGTTACAACTCTCCCCCACTTAGAAATTTTCGTCCTCGAAAATATTACCTGAGACGAACAAATCTGGATACGACTCCCGCATCCGACTCTCCAACTCCCAAGTCAAATTGCCCTCAGCAGGGCCGCCCCGCGCCACTTTCACAAGTGCAATATCCTTGCCTCTCAACCTCTTCACCTCGCGGTCCAAAACCCTAACTGGTAATGCCTCAACTGTAAGGTTCTCCCTTACCTCAACCTCATCCATCGGAATCACATGCGACGAATCCGGAACATACTTCCGAAGCTGTGAAACATGAAACACATCGTGCAAATTTGACAGATTCGGCGGCAATGCCACCCTATAAGCCACAACACCCACTCTCGCCGATATCTGGTAAGGACCAATAAACCGAGAAGTAAGCTTCTTCGATTTCAATGCACGACCCACACCTGTTACCGGCGTAACCCTAAAAAATACATGATCACCCTCTTGAAACTCAAGATACTTCCGTCTCCGATCATGATAACTCTTTTGTCTACTCTGAGAAGCTTTCATTTTCTCTCGAATAAACTTCACTTTCTCCGTCGTCTGTTGCACCAATTCTGGCCCAACCACCGTTCTCTCACCAGATTCGTGCCAACACAAAGGTGTTCGACACCTTCGCCCATACAATGCTTCAAACGGTGCCATTCCAATACTAGAATGGAAACTGTTATTATACGTAAACTCAATCAATGCAAGATAACTATACCACGCACCACCTTGTTCCAAAACACACGCTCTCAACAAATCCTCCAAAGACTGAATCGTCCTCTCCGTCTGACCATCCGTCTGCGGATGATAAGCCAAACTCAATCTCAATTTAGAACCCAAAGCCTTCTGTAAACTTTCCCAAAATCTCGATGTAAATCTAGGATCTTGATCAGAAACAATACTCAATGGAACTCCATGTAACTTCACAATCACACTGATGTAAATCTCCGCCAACCGCTCCAAAGAAAAACTGATGTCAATCGGAATAAAATGAGCCGATTTAGTCAGCCTATCAACAACCACCCAAATAGCATTATGCCCTCGCTGAGTATTCGGCAACCCTGTTACAAAATCCATGGAAATACTATCCCATTTCCATTCAGGAATATCCAACGGTTGCAACAAACCACTAGGCCTCAGATGTTCCACCTTCGATTTCTGACAAGTCAAACATGCATAAACAAACTGAGCCACATCTCTTTTCAATCCAGACCACCAGAAAATCTTCTTCAAATCTTGGTACATCTTATTCGCTCCCGGATGTATACTCAAATTACTCCGGTGTCCTTCCTCCAAAATCATCTTTTTCAACTCCGCATCATCTGGAATACAAATCCTACCTCGGAATCTCAAAACACCATTAATATCCACTTGAAAATCACTATTCGCATCTTTTCTTCCAACCAACATCAAATCCACAAATTTCACATCCAGCTTTTGCTTCTCACTAACCGTCATCAGAAAATCATTAGTAATCGTTAGCATACCAAGCCTAACGCTATCCGACGTCACTTCACAAACCAAACTCAAATCTCTAAACGATTCCAAAAGTTCCCACTCCTTAACCATTAAAGCGGACATATGTAATGATTTTCGGCTCAATGCATCGGCTACTACATTAGCTTTACCAGGATGGTAATTTAAGCCAAAGTCGTAGTCCTTCAAGAATTCTAACCATCTACGTTGCCTCATATTTAGCTCTTTCTGATCAAACAAATATTTCAAACTTTTATGATCACTAAAGACTTCAAACCTTGCACCGTAGAGATAATGCCTCCAAATCTTCAACACGAAAACCACAGCCGCTAACTCAAGATCATGAGTAGGATAATTCTTCTCATGAACTCTTAACTGCCTTGAAGCATAAGCCACCACCTTACCTTCCTGTATTAGAACACCACCTAGACCAATCAAAGAAGCATCACAATAAACCACAAATGGTTCATTAGGATTCGGCAAAATCAAGATCGGAGCTATCGTCAATCTTCTCTTCAGCTCAGTAAAACTCTCTTCACAGCGAATATCCCAAATGAATGCTTGCCCTTTACAAGTCAACTGGGTCAAAGGAAGTGCTAGCTTCGAAAAACCTTCAATAAACCTCCGATAATAACCAGCCAAACCCAAAAAGATTCGAATTTCAGTAACAGATCTCGGAGCCTCCCATTGTAGAACTGCTTCTACTTTAGATGGATCCACAGCAATACCATTACCTGAAATTACGTGTCCAAGAAAACTTACTTCCGATAACCAGAATTCACACTTGGATAATTTAGCAAAAAGCTTCCTCTCCTTCAAAACCTGCAAAACAATACGCAAATGTTCTGTATGCTCCTCCCAAGACTTAGAATAAATCAAGATATCATCAATAAACACCACGACAAAACGATCCAGATGCTCGTGAAAAATACGATTCATGTATTCCATAAACACACCTGGCGCATTAGAAACCCCGAACGGCATCACAGAATATTCATAATGACCATATCGTGTCCTAAAAGCCGTTTTCTGAATGTCTTCCTCCTTCACCCTTATCTGATGATACCCTGACCTCAAGTCAATCTTACTGAACACACACGCACCAACTAACTGATCCATCAGATTATCAATCCTTGGAAGAGGATACTTATTCTTGATCGTCACCTTATTTAACTGGCGATAATCAATACATAACCTCATACTCCCATCCTTCTTTTTCACCAATAAAACTGGAGCACCCCAAGGAGAAACACTTGGTCTCACGAACCTCTTTTCCAACAACTCATTCAACTGTCTCTTTAACTCAACCAACTCCGATGCCGACATACGACAAGGTGCCATAGAAACAGGTCTAGTACCAGGAACTAGATCTATAGAAAACTCCACCTCTCTCTCTGGCGGCAAGTCTGAAATATCCTCAGGAAACACTTCCGGAAACTCACACACAACAGGAAACACATCAAGTGAAACATGACTATCCACAGTTAAAGATGCAAACAAACCAAACAACTGAGCTTCCTCCGCCCAAAGTTTCTTCAACTCTTTGGTAGATAAGAAACTCGAGTCTTCGTCTTCCTCAAGAGAAGGAAAACTTACCAGCTTATGATAACAATCAATATGAACTCGATTGAATTGCAACCAATTCATACCCAAGACCACATCTAATCCCTCCAACGGTAAACACACCAAATCCATCTCAAAGTCTTTACCATAAATGGTTAAAGGACATCTTAGACAAACCAAAGAAGTAGTTACTGACCCCATTGCTGGAGTATCAATAACCATTTCACCACCCATCATAGACAACACAAGATTCAAACGCTTCACGCACTCAGACGAAATAAACGAATGAGTCGCTCCAGTATCAATAATAGCAATCAAAGGAGTACTATTAATAAAACAAGTACCTCGAATCAGACGATCTGCACTCGAAGTCTGAGTCCCCGATAATGCAAACACTTTTCCACCAGCTGGAGCTTGTTTCGGTTTCGGACACTTCGTACTAATATGCCCAGGTTCACCACAGTTGTAACATTTCACCACATTCTTCCTTGCACAATCAGCTGCAACATGTCCTACACCTCCACAATTAGTACACTTCCTCAAATCTTTCCTGCACTCAAACTGGCGATGCCCTAACTCACCACATTTATAACACCTCATAGGACCAGACATACCCCCTCCACTTGACCTTTTCTCAAAATTCCCTCTTTGTTTACCTTTATCAGCTGGTGTCACATACGGACCACCACAGAACTGTAGCTTCCCTTTCCTCTCGTTCACACTCTTGTAATAAGTAGAACGAGCCTTACTGTCCTCTTCATAAATCCTACAACAATCTACCAAATCAGAAAACCTCCGAATCCTCTGATATCCAATCGCCTGCTTTATCTCAGGACGCAAGCCATTCTCAAACTTCACACACTTAGAGAATTCAGCAGTCGCTTCCGCATAATGAGGATAGAACTGCACAAGTTCCACAAACTTAGCAGTATAATCAACTACAGACATATTACCTTGCTTTAGCTCCAAGAACTCAATTTCCTTCTTCCCTCTCACATCTTTAGGAAAATACCTCCCCAAGAACTCCCGGCTAAAAACTTCCCAAGTAATTTCTTCCTCTTCTGCAGCTTCCAACACACGTCGAGTACTAACCCACCAATCATCAGCTTCTTCCAATAACATGTGAGTACTCAGTCTCACCTTCTAGTCTTCATCACAATCCATCACTCGGAAAATCCTTTCAATCTCTTTCAACCAAATCTGTGCGCCATCCGGATCATATCTTCCTTTGAAGACAGGCGGTTTGTTCTTCCTGAACTCATCATTACCCGCAACATTAGGTGCACCCTGCACAGTATGAGCCATAGCTTACATAGCCGCAGCCAAAGCAGCATCTTTCCTACCAGCCATATTCTGTTCATTTCCAATAACAGAAACTATGGTTAAACAAATAACTCATCCAACCACAACGACCAACAAGGACTGACACAACTGACACGGACTGACACAAACTGGCTCTGATACCACTTAATGTCACACCTCATATCTATACCCCCAATTAATAAAAAGCAGTAAAAGAAAATTCAAAATTTCGTCAGAGTATATTTAAATTATCATGGCATAGACCGAGAGGGTCACATCAATTTGAAACAATACATACAACACCTGCTCATAAAGATATGCAACAGTGGGGTAGCAATCACCAGAGGAACTTAGTTCCTTACACCCACATTTCAGAATTTAGAATAAAAGCGGAAAATCTAAAACTGAATAACATATATATATATATATATATATATATATATATATATATATATATATATATATATATATATATATATATATATATATATATATATATATATATATATATATATATATATATATATATATATATCATGAGAAGTTTGTCATACATCAGGTTATACATGCACAAGCCAAAAGATATAAATATACATAATATACAATTATCACAAACGGCCTCCCTAACTACCCGGTGTCACATATCAGAGTCGACCGACAAAAGAATGAAGACGCAAAGCTTCACAAAAATACCTCCAGCAACTCTAATCTGCAATGCCTCATAGAGCATTATAAAACAGCAGAAGGGTGAGAAAAATAACCATAATATAATTGCATACAATTATATATATAACACAAAAATACACATATATATACAATTCTCACCACAACTCACGCCATAATGCAAACACCAGGCATTACAAGACACAAAACATATTTCCATCACCAACACATATCCATATATCCATTTATCCACAAATCCACACATAAACAACCATAAATGATTTATGCAAATGCAAGAGACCGACACAACGACTCTATGCATATGCACATGCGGTACCGACTTCCATTGTTTCTCATCACTAGTTCACTCAGGAACTCTGCTGGAACCATCGCTCGTTACATCACTGTAACTCCCCGTCGGGCCTACGATGTTCCCCACCGCTCACATCCCACACAGGCACACGGTGTTTATGGATCGCTCACACCCCACACGTGCACACGACCCGATCGCTCATACCCCACATGGGCACACGATCGTCTATAATCATCGCTCACACCCCACATGGGCACACGAAGTTATAGCGAATCCCCTCTAGAATCCAAACCGTCACTCAGGACGTTTCAACAATGCATATCATGATGCTTGGCATACAAAGACCCATAACATTTAATATGCACACACACACATATTCATTTACATCGATAAAATCACACTTTGCACTTATGCCCAAAACAATGCATTTAATTTCCATACGGCCACAAATCATTACAACATCATCTAAACACATACATTTACGTCGCACAATAGCACTTTGCATAATACACGTCAATTACGCACAATTATAACGACAAAAGTCGACAACCGACACTGTTCCCGATTTTCCGACATAATTAAATCGGCTAACAATTTCGAAATCATCATAACAAGAAAGTACAGCTCAATAGCTACGCAACGATACCAAGAATGTAAAAATCGGACAAACGGAACTCAAGTTACGAAAGAAAACGAAAAACGATATTTTGAAAAGTCCCATTTTGCAAAAGTCTTGTTCATACGCGTATCACCATGATCCATACACGTATGAGCAGAGACTCATTTTTTCCCAATTCCACGTTAAAGTGCCCGTACGCGTAATGACCAAACCCATACGCGTAATGCCCTGCAATGCTACGCGTACCATACGCAAATGGGCAGATGGCCGAGGAAACAAGCAACCCATACGCGTATTGGCCCTATGGCTCGCCCACCATACGCGTATTGCCAAGGTTTATACGCGTATGAACATGCCCCATACGCGTATGACCTGGAAATCTCAGAAAAATTCTTCTGCATAATTTTTCATACGGGTTCCACCCAAAAACACCCCAAATCTTACCTACACACCAGAAAATTGCCAATACAATGTCCAATAACAAGTATCTATCATGTATCAACAAGAATGAACACTTAACACATGATTTTCAACACATTTACTCACTTTCTAATCAATTTTACCAAAAATGGGTTTTACTAAATTTCTTCATTTCAATCCAACAAACATCACAAATATACATACATAATCATACACAATCATACAATAATTGAGTTTCGCACCCTTACCCGATTAAATCGATTCTAGAAGTTGGTTTTTCTTTGATTTTTCCAAGTTTTCCACTATTTCTCTTCTTCTTCTCTTTTCTCCTCTTTTTCTTTCTTTTCCTTTTCTTTCTTTCTCTTTTTCTCTCTTCCTAATTCCCTTTCTATTCTATCTTAACAAAATATTGTGAAATGTCTAAAATACCCCCACACTCAAATATCTCACAAACGTTCCCAAAACCTGATAAAATATCACAACATTGAAAAATAACACATTTTCAGATAAAAGTCGAAAATAAAATAAAATAATAATATAATAATCAAACGACTCGATTAAATAAAACGCACACGAAAACTGGGTCGTTACAGGAACCGTGCTAGGTGATGTTTTTTTGAAGAACCATCAAAATTTGGAGTATGACAGGGAGATTGTTGGTGTAAGCCCTAGAGGCCAATACTTTTGGTACTTGTATCGAATTATTTATTAATAATAAAAGGCATTTCTTTATTATGTTTATTTTTCCAAAGTGTTAAAGTCCCTAGAATAGCTAGTTCGTTTAATGAAATATTAAGTGTGACTTAATCATGAGATTCCATTAAACATAAGGACAATATTCTTAAAGTATCTGTAGTCGAGCTTTAATGTGAAATGGGATAACCTTAAAGCATTAAGACTATTATGTAGATAGACTGATGATCACATCTCATGGATCATGGATAAGGAGTTATCAAGTCTTAACATAGGTATGAATATTAGGAGTAATATTTATACTGGATTGACCCAGTATGAGAGTACTACATAGAATGTTATGCAAAGTGTCATAAGTTACTCTCGTGGTGATAGTGGTGTATACCACCCTTCGACCTGAAACCACTATAGACCCTAGATGTAGAGTCAAGTACTTTATTGCTAATCAAACATTGTCCGTAATTGGATGACTATAAAGACAGTTGATGGGTACTTCATAAAGCATGTTGAGGGACATGAGTGACCTAGATGGAATTTGCCCATCCTGCATAACATGATAAATGCCTAAGGACCCAATATTGAATTGAACAAGAATGACACGGTATATGCCTTGTGTTCAATATAGACATAAGGGCAAAAGGGTAATTGTACACACAAGCACTATCACAAAAGGTTTTGTCAGATCACATGACAATTTAGTGACTTGGGTAGCAGTGATGTGTTGCTAGATACCGCTCACTGTTTATTATGTTAAATGCATGATTTAATATAATTACCAACGTTGCAAAATCTTACAGGGTCACACACATAAGGACAGTTTGATAAGAGGTAGAGTAAATAAGGCACACCGTAAGGTACGATGTACTTAAGTAAATATGTAACACCATAAGGTACGGTGCACTTAAGTGGAATACGGATTGTGGTAAGGTACCGCGTGCTTAAGTGATATACGGTACATCATAAGATATGGTGTGCATGCACTTAAGTTGACTTTTTAGCTTGCAGCCCACACAAGTGGTTCTATAAATATAACCCTTGTGCAAAAGCATAAACACTTGATGAAAATTCAGTTGTGAAACCCTAGCCGTATTTTCTTTCTCTCTCCATCTCTCACTCAAAGCCTTCAATCGTAACAGCTAGCACTGAGACTAAATGAAGCTGTTTGTGTGGACTGAGTAGAGGCGTTGTTCATCGTACATCGCTCGTGATCATTCTTTCGATTCAGAATCAAAGGTTTCATCCCCACAAGAGGTAACCATTCTATCACCGATTATGATCTTTCGTAAGGATCGCTAAAGGGAAATTTTAATTTCCGCTGCGTTTTGAATCGTGATTTCCCTTCCAGACTTCTTAGAATTTGCTTAAAAAATTAGATAAAGTGTAACTTTATAAGCTTCAGCATGATTTCCTTCAAATAAAAACAAAAGGATTCAAAGATAGTCTTGAACATTAGATATATCAATGATGTTGATATACTTAGAATGAGATAGAGCACCTATCATAATGCATCTAACTCTAAAGATATTTTCAATAAACTTCTATGAGCTGGTGAGAGAGACTTTCAAACTTTGATCATCTCCACATCATCAACTTCTTTAGTAATACCTTTCTCAAGAGTATTCTATAGACCTTCATCAAAACCCTTTATTAAGACCAATGAGTTAAAAATATATTTTGCTTTATCCATCATTTAAATTTAGCAGAATCACCTTTTGAATATGGTTGGATTAACAATGTAATATTTTTCATGTGGTACTTAACTCCTTCTTGAAGGAAAGTTTTTAGCAAACATATTTTTCTCATTGGATCATTATTTGCACCACTGTTAAGTGTTATGCGTAGACCATGCTCTGATACCAACTGAAGGTGAGAAAAATACACAAGAAAGGGGGTTGAATTATGTTTTCTGTTTCTTAACTTTTCCCTGATCAGAGTTCAAAATCTAAAACTGGTGTTCAAATTCTGATTATATGTTGCATTGGAATGTTAACAGAAGCAAATAAAAGATAAAGAACACACACAAAGATTTATATTGGTTCCTCCCAAAAGAGGGTAGTCCAGTCCCCTTGCATCACAAGAGATTTTCACTATAACGAAAACACGATGACAATCGCTTATGCACTTAAGCATAAGACTTTTCTTTGCTCAGACCCTCAGCCCGAGACTTCCTTCTTAAACCCCTCAGGTCCAAGACTTCTGATTAGGTTCCACGAACCCACGACTTCCTTGCTTAATCCCCTCAGACTCAAAACTTCTGCTCAGACCCTTGGTCCAAGACTTCCCTACTTAGATTCCACAAATCCAAGACTTCTGATCAAGCCCCTTAGACCCAAGATTTCCTTTCTTAAGTTCCATGAACTCAAGACTTCCTTGCCAAGGTTCCATAAACCCAAGACTTCTGTTCAAGCCCCTCAGGCCCAAGACTTATGCTTAGACTCACAATCTAAAACTTTCTGCTCGATCAACAACTGATCAAGACTTTCAATGCTTTAGCATATATCAGGAGACTTACTTGGCTCAAGCTTCTCAGCAAGAGACTTTGATGCTCAAGCACATATCAAGAGACTTTATCTAAACTACTAAACAATCATGTTTAGCAAAATAGAGAACAAGATGTACTTGATACAAAATCAGAGGTACATGGTAAGAACCTTAACAAAGACCTTTAGGAACTTAAGATTTCTAAGATATTCAATGTTTAAGAAATCTTAAGGCTTATTACAATTTACAACATATAACATAAATTCTGCATACTCGATTGTGTTGCTTATTGTATGATCTTGTTATTCCTCCATCCAAACAGAAGTGTAGAACACTTCTATCCTTCTTGGCTTTCCTTCTATATTTTCCCTTTTGATTGCTCCTTGTTGAAAACTTCAGTTTGAATCTTCAGCAGCTTATATAGCAGTTGTAAAAGACTAGTCGTTGAAAGAGATAACTTGAATAAGTGTCTTTGTTTTTCCATAGTATAAGAGACGTTGAAGAGAGATACACCAAAAGATCTTAATCCATTGTGTAACATGTTTCACCATTGTGTCTTCCATGTAATCTTATACTATAAAGCCGTTGAGAGTAGATATCTGTAAAACATGTCAACTCTTCTTGAGCTTTGTGAAAATAGACTCTAGCTGACAAGCTAATTTGAGAATGCAACTTGCTTTCTGCAGTACGGATAACTCAAGCTTTATTACTAATTCTGAATGTTCACCAGAAGCTGATACATTAACTTAGTGTAGATAGAATACGTTGCTCTTCTGATACTGAGGTCTTCAGCTTCAGAGTCCACGCCAGACATCACTTATAGAGTGTTCTTCAGGTTCTGATCCATCAGAAGCTAGTAACTCAGCTCCTCTCAAATGTGTCCTTATATCAGATTCTGAATGTCTTCTTTTCAAGCCTTAGAACCTGCATACTTGGAACACACATTAGATAACAACATTGTTCTTTTAATACTTTGTTATCATCAAAACCCAAGAGATATATGTCATGAACAAATCTTATTCTAACATGTTTCCCCATTCAACCCCTTCTTCAGTGCGTATTTTCGAGTTCAAACTCGTCAACTGTTTGCTCCCTTGTTTCCTTTCTCTCATAAGAAATTCATACAACAACTTTCCATACATGAGATCAAAGTGGAGATATTACATCCATTACTTAACTGCAGGAAATTTAAAGAATGAATGATCAAAATAATTCATAATAGCACACAAATTAAATTTGAATAATATCACAATCTAATTTCACAATTCAATTGAAATGCCAACAATCCAATAACACAACATCAAAATATAAATTCTCAATTCAAATCAAACCCTAAAGATTTAATTGAATGAAGCTTATTTTACTATCTTCCAATTCAATGCAAATGCAAACTCAAAATTTATGAATTTGATAAAATATAAACCCTAATCTCCAATTACCTAATTTATTGGTAAAAATTCAAATTAATTTCATAATTTATGAATTTCAATAAAATACAAACCCTAGCCCAATTGAATAATTTCTGTGTAATAACTAAAATCAACTTGATTTTGGGAATATACAAATTGAGATGGGTACGAACAACTACCCACGAAAGGAGACGACGACATTGAACTTGTATTTTGAACCATAGAACAACGAACAACTAAAAATCAAACAGGAATACAAATACGAAATTGTGTGAGAGAGAAAAGGTTGAATAAGAAAGATATGATTTAGGATAACGTTGATGTGAAACAAATAAGAATTCGGTCTGCACCCTTGAATGACGATTCATGATGATATGAGAGAAGGAAAAAGAAGAAGAAGATGACATAACACCTCTGTTTAGTAACTCGGTAGGATACTGCTACCGCACATCTACAACCATATCTACCGTTAGTTTGAGAAGCTACAAGTAGTAGCTTTTAGCAAACGTAAGTTGATACTGTGATTTTTTAAAATTAAAATTCTATGAGGAATAAGCGGTGAGATTTAGAGATTTAAGATTTTCAATTGTAAAATTTATTGTCTCAAATAAAAATTATTATAAATTATTGTATCATTTAAATTTAAAGAAAAATTATTTTTAATAGGTAAATTATTATTAAGTATTAACTTAATAACTGATATGCAATAAGTTAAAAATTTCATATAAAAGAATTTCATTATAAACTTTTTGCACTATAACATTGGTGTGACATCAATTTCTATTGATCGAGAAAGATAAACTAAAAAAATAAAGGGTTAAATATATTTTTGGTCCCTATAAAATTACTAAATTATATTTTTGGTCCCTATAAAAAAATAGTCTATTTTGATCCCTACTAAATAATTATGCACATAGTTTTAGTCCATACTGTTAAACCAATGTGTATTTTTAAATAATTATTTTGCAGATATGTTTACAACGCTATAAAAAGTTTCTTGAAAAAAAAGAAACTCAAAATTTGATTTATAAGTCGAGATTTTCATTACTTTTATCATTATCTTTTAAAATTTTAAAAATTCATGTTTAATTCTTCTCATTTAAAAAAATTATATAATTTGATAAAGAAACATTTTATAGTAATCTAAACACGTATGGAAAAAATTATTCAAAAATTTAAAAGTTTAAAAGTTTAGAGGTAATTAAATAGTTTTTAAAATTTTAGAAATTAGCAAAAACTAAAACTGCATGCATAAAATTTTTGTAGGAACCAAAATATATTATTATTTTTAGGCTTAATTGCAACTTTGGTCCCCCTATTTTGCGTTTTTTTGGGTTTTGATCCCCCCATTTTAAAAACCACCATTTTGGTCCCCATTTTAAGTTTTGAGTTTGTTATTAGTCCCCTTGGCAATTTGAGTTGAATTTTTAATGAAGTGGCACCTAGAATGATTACGTGGCTTTTCCATGTCATTTCCACATTGCCTAGTCACTTATTTCCATATTTCCATTTTATTTATTTTTGTAACGTTACATTAATATCAATATTACTTAATAGCTACTGATATGTACATTACCTCATAAATTTCCAAATACTTTTGCAGAATCAAACACGCATAAGAAGAACCCTAACCAACGAATCCCAAGTTGCCGTTCCAAATCAAGTTAAAATTCGAGTCTCGTTGCTGCTGTAGATGCAAATGTAGAAGCTATAACAGCTTTGAAATGGCAAATCGCAGCTACGTGTGGAGGTAATTTTCTTCACCCAACTCTGAGTTGAAAACCCTAACACTGTCGTCTTCGTTCGTGTCTTGGAAATTTGAAATGTTGTTCTTTTATTTTGAAATGTTTGCGTTAATGATCTATGAAAGAGTTCTATGTTTTGACAATGTTCTATGTTAGCATATGTTTTGCGTTAATGTTGCATGTTGTGGTAGATGCATTTCGTGTGGTCCCTGTTTAACAGATGATGTGGTCCTTATTTTGACAGTGCTGTTTTCTTTTTGTGGTCCCTGTTTAGTCTTCGTTTGATGTGGTCCCTTATTAGTGTGTGTTGTGATTTGTTTATTAACTGTTGTAGGCCCTCTGAGACCCAAGCTGTCAGATTCAGAGTACACCATCGGGGACACTTAGTTCAGGATCCTGTTTTGTTGTATGTTGATGGGATTGTAACTGAAATGAATTGGGATTGGGATGTGGACTTGATGTCCTATATGCAAATTGAAGATTTGATCAAGAGTGAGGGGTATTGTAATATAAAGTGTTTATGGTATTGGAATCCTAACTACTCCTTTTCTCGTGGACTTCGGCCTCTGAACAATGATAATGATGTCGTAAGGTTAATGGAGGATGTTAGGGGATTTAAGGTAGTTGACATATATGTTGAACACAAAATTGAAGAAATTAGTATTGATGATGTTATTTTTGAGGAGGATAACGTCAATGTTGAGAGAGGAAATGATGAAGTAAATGTTGAAGGAGCAAATGGTGGAGAAGATGAAGAAAGTGTTGATGGAGTAAATGATGGAGCAGATGAGGAGGTTAGTGTTGATGGAGTACATGATAATGTTGATGAAGTAGATGAAGAGAGTGAAACAGATCCAGAATATAGCATTGGCAGTGAGGATGATGAGGAAGAGGATGAAGATTTGGAAGATGAAATTGATGAGTTGAATTTAGGTGCTGAAGTTGGCATTAATTGGACGACCGTTTTACCCAATGCTACTACAGAAAAATCTTCAAAGTTGGATGGTAATTTCGATAATGGTAGTGACTCAGATGTGCTTCAAACTCCACCAGATAGTGATGCTGAGGGTGATATGGCAAAGTTTCCAATCTTTAGGGAAACAACAAAACTGGAAGTAGGGATGATGTTCAAGGATAAAATGCAAATCAAGGATGCCATTAAGGAATATGCAATGGAGAACAAGAAGAATCTTGTGTTCAAGAAAAATGACAAGAAGAGAATGGTTGTCAAATGTTTAGATGGTTGTCCATTTTATATTAGGTTTAGCATGAGGACTACCAACCAATATTGGCAGCTCGTTAGCTTAACTGATCGTCATAGTTGTCATAGGACAGCCAAGAGTAGACAAGCAAAAACGGATTGGTTGGGTCGGCAATTTGTGTACACTATAAGACACACTCCTGAAATAAAAACCAAAGGGCTGATTGCAGAAGCCATTAAGAAGTGGGGGGTGAAGTTGTCAAAGGATCAAGCTTATAGAGCCAAGAAAAAGGCGTTAGAATTGATTCAAGGTGCTGGTCGTGAACAATTCACACATCTTAGGAGTTATGCTGATGAGTTGTTAAAATCAAATCCAAACTCCACTGTTAAAATTAAGTGTGATGATTCTGATAATGGTCCTGTATTTGAAAGAATATATGTGTGCTTAGAAGCTTGTAAGGCAGCGTTTGCAACGACTTGTAGGCCCCTAATAGGACTGGATGCTTGTTTTCTTAAAGGGGACTTTGGAGGCCAGTTAATAGGTGCTGTAGGTAAGGATGGAAATAACAAGATTTATCCAATCGCTTATGTCGTCGTGGAAGCTGAAACGAAAGACTCGTGGCAATGGTTCCTTCAGTTGTTACTAGAAGACTTGCACTCTATTCAAGACAACAAATACATGTTTATATCAGATCAACAGAAGGTTAGAATGCTATTCATGTTTCAATTGCTACTATACTACTATTTTCATTGCTATTCATGTTAAATTTCATGCTGCTATAATGCTTATGCTGCTATAATGTTACATTTCATGTTCAATTTCATGTTAAATTTCATGCTGCTATATGACATTTCATGTTGCCATAATGCTTATGCCATGTCTTGAATGCTCATACTGTTATATGACATTTCATGTTAAATTTCATGTTAATTTCATGTTGCTGCTGCTATAATGCCTATGCCATGTCTCAAGTATACACGTTGCTGCTGCTATATTGTTATGCTGTTAAATTTCATGTTAATTTCATGCTGCTGCTGCTATAATGCATATGCCATGTCTCAAGTATACACGTTGTTGCTGCTATATTGTTATGCTGTTAAATTTCATGTTCATTTCATGCTGCTGCTGCTATAATGCCTATGCCATGTCTCAAGTATTTCATTTTCATGCTGCTGCTAATGTCACATTACCTTTCAGGGATTAGTTCCGGCTATACTTGAGATAAGCCAACATGTTGAACACAGATTATGTGTTAAACACCTGTATGGCAATTGGAGAAAGAAATATCCAGGAATATTGATGAAGGAAGCTTTATGGCGGGCAGCTAGAGCCACAACAATACCTGCATGGGAAAGAGCAATGAATCAAATGAAAGAGCTCAATGTCAAAGCTTGGAAAGACATGATGGATGTACCGGCTGGATGTTGGACTCGATCTCATTTTAAAACTGATACACAATGTGATTTGCAAGTCAACAATATGTGTGAGGCTTTCAATCGTGCAATCTTGGAGTATAGAGACAAGCCGATCATTTCACTGCTTGAAGGAATCAAACATTACATAACAGTGAGAATCTCTGCTCAAAAGGAGAAATTGAGTAGGTACACAGGTGTTACAAGTCATAACATTCAAAAGGTATTGGAAAAAACAAAGAGGGCAGCAGAAGGATGGACTGCGACATGGCATTCAGATGATGACTTTGCTATATTTGGAGTTTCAAACGGTGTTGAGACTTATTCTGTGAACTTGCTTCAAAAAAAATGTGGTTGTAGGAAGTGGGATTTAAGTGGAATACCATGCTGCCATGCTATTGCATGCATATGGTATAACAAGAAGGAGCCTGAAGATTACGTTTCATCATTCTATAGGTATCAACCTACTCATATTTTATGTTTACTTACTAATATCTTTTTTTTAACACTTACTAACGTATTCTGTCATTTTGTATAGGAAGTCTACGGTGCTGGCTACTTATAGTCATATTATTTTGCCAACCAATGGCCCACAACTATGGCCTGTTAATGTTGCTCACCCTATCAATCCTCCAGTCATGCGAAGATCTATCGAGCATCCTAAGAAGAATCGTAACAAGGCGAATGACGAACCGAGGATACGAAATACACTGCCTAGGACTCTTCAAACAGTCAAGTGCAAAAAATGTGGGAGTTTTGGCCATAACAAGCGAACATGTAAAGGGAAGCGAGCTGCGGAGAGAGTGATTCCTAAGGGTGGCAACAAAAAAGCTAAAAAAAATGGTGACAAGTCAGGCAAGGAATCAGGACAAACTGTTATCGACGGAGGGTCGCAAGCACCGCCACCAACCCAAGAATAGTTCTATGTTTTAGTTTAGTTTTTGTTATGTTGCAGAACTTTGTAAAGGTTATTTTGTGAGGTTATTTTGTAATGACCAAATACCTCAAGTTCTTTTTGTTAAAGTTCTGTTGCATTATCATGCTATGTAAATTAGGCAGTCTTATGATGCTGCTACAATATGCTGTAAAACTCCTGCTATGAATTATGCAGTCTTATGTTATCAAAAGTTGCTGCTACTATATGCAGTCTTATATGCAAAGTTGCTGCTACTACATTACTTAAGATTAATATGACTTATTTTAATTAAACGAATTGTTTCAATTAATAGGACTTATTTATTGGCAATACAAGTTGCAACATTCCATAAGTTGCAACATTTCAATTAAACGAATTGTTCCATAACAGTGACAAACATAACTGTTTCTTCCATAACATTCCATAACAGTGACACCCATAAATCTTTCTTCCATAACAGTTTGTCCCATAGCTACAACCATAACTTTTCCATGAACATAACCATCTTAGAAATTACAACATTTCAAATTACATAATTTGAGTATTAAGGCAAACACAAGTAAAAAGATAAACATCACAGATAACCCAACAAAATAATACAAAAACCTAATCTTCATCTTCAACAACTCTTCATTTTTCTTGATGTCCTTAATCACATCATTAAGCTCTTCATTCTTGTCTTTCAAAGCTCTTATCACATCTTTAGCATGACTACTCATGTCTTCATCAAACTATTGAAAATAATTACATCTTTTTTTCTTCATTACCTTAAAATTACCACAACCATAAAATCTTCTTCCCGGATTATCGAATGTCCACGACGTCATCAATGGTGACTCAAGCTCACACCAACATCTATTACCTCTTCTTCTTATACCAGTCCCAAATTGGTTTGTTGAGGAAAAGGAAACATTTGTTCCAGACATGTAGGAAACACGTTGGGGTTGTGAAGAAGAGGACGAAGAAACTTTGAAGAGGATGAAGAAGAGGGTTTGAAGACAATGAAAGACATGGAGCATGTTAGGGTTTTATAACATGATTGTCCTTATTTTAACGTTACAAAAATAAATGAAATGGAAATATGGAAATAAGTGACTAGGCAATGTGGAAATGACATGGAAAAGCCACGTAATCATTCTAGGTGCCACTTCATTAAAAATTTAACTCAAATTGCCAAGGGGACTAATAACAAACTCAAAACTTAAAATGGAGACCAAAATTGTGGTTTTTAAAATGGGGGGATCAAAACCTAAAAAAAAGCAAAATAGGGGGACTATAGTTGCAATTAAGTCTTTTTTTTTAATAATAATTAAAAATAAAATGTGAGATATTTATAGAGACCAAAAATATTTTTAACCCAATAATAAAACCATAAGTTGTGCAAGTGTTTGTATGTATTTGATGTCATCATTTTATGATGCGATAGCATACGTGCCGATTTATTTAGTCAACACAAGTGACATGGCGTGACAGCTGTATCTATGAGTTGAGTAGTTGTGACTTGCGAGAATAAGTTGGGTTGGAGTACGATACGACGACGACACTCTCATTCAGATCAAGCGCAATGGCAGAAGATTCCCAACGAGAAGAGCACTTCGACGTTCTCACCAAAGACGGTGTCAAAACGGGAATTACCAAACCCAGGCAAGTAACACCAACTCCCTCACATTCTCACACACACACACACACACAACTCATCCATCTCATAACAAACCAAACGACTGCGTTTCAGAGGACAAGTTCATCGTGATGGAGATTACCATCGCGCCGTTCACGTTTGGATTTTCGCCGAGAGCACGCATCAGTTACTTCTCCAACGCCGTGCTTCTTGCAAAGATTCGTGGCCTGGTCTTTGGGACATTTCCAGCGCCGGTCACATCTCTGCCGGTGATTCCTCTCTCGTCACTGCTAGGTACATCAGTTCATCAATTTTCATTTCTCTTCCCTTTGATTAAAATTTACTTTGCCTGTTTGTGTGTTTCTGTTATGTTAGTTGATTTTTCAAAGTTGATTATAAATTTATTTGGTTGTTGACTTTAGATGATCAAGTAGAGTTAATTAGGTTCAGAATGTTTGGAATATGAAGATTGCATTGGTGATTAACTGTATAGTGTTTTGTATTTGGTTTTTTCAGGAGGGAGCTGGAAGAAGAGTTAGGTATAACCCTTCCCAAGGATGCATTCGAATTGATATTTGTTTTCCTACAAGAGTGGTAAGATCATTGATGTTTTTCAGTTTCAATTAATGCAGTACTTCCTTTCTATTATTATCCATGAACTAGCTGATTTTTACTTTTGATATGAAATGCAGTGTTACAAATGATGGAAAGTTCATCAATAACGAATATAATGATGTGTTTCTGGTAACTACTATAGATCCAATACCTTCGGAAGCTCTTACACTTCAGGTGATGATGATTAAGATACTTTCAAATTGAACATTCTGCATTTTCACCACATTTATTTATAGTTCTCAATGATCTAGGGGTAAGGATACCACTAGGGCGGGTGCTGTGAGATTGGGGTGAGTATATAGGAATGGGATTCACTGATATTGTTGAGAGTAAAGGTGGGTCAGATGAGGGGGTAAAGTAGGGTGTGGCTTGATGGAGGGAAGTGGTAGCTAGTCTGTGTATGAGTAATACAACCGTGATAAAGACAAGATCCCAATATTTTGAGGGAAGAAAGACGTAGCTAAGTAGAGTAAGGTCAATGTCCACAATGTATCTATGTTTTCTTTCTACTACACCATTTTGATGGTGAGTATGGAACAAATTAGTCCATGTATAATGCCAAGGTCAGTGGAAACTTGGTATAAGTTCTTAATTCACCACTCCAATTAGCTTGTAAGGGTTTAATGGGGAAGTTCAACCATAACTATAAATTGTTGAAAAATTAATAGAGCATCAAATTTGCTCTTCAAAAGGTAAATCCAAGTGAACCTAGTTGTAACATCAACAAGGGTGATGTAAAAAAGGTAGTTATTATGATTTGACTGAGGAAGAACCCCATAGGTCATTGTATATCAGTTCTAATGGTGTGTTGCAGAGTATGTGAGGGTGGAGAGTGTAGTTTGTGTGCGTTTTCCATACAACAAGCCAAGCAAAACATAGAATCACTTTTATTTCTTGAAACTGGAAGGTTGCATTGTGGAAGAATAAGATGTTAAGTATTTTGATTAGGATGAACTAACCTTCAACGCTTAAGAAAATAAGAGCTAGGTGACATAATGTCAAAAGAACTACTAGAAGAATTACAAATAGATGAATTATTGTGTTGTGTGAAACTAGACAATAGGTTGACTTGAAGAATGCTACTGAAGACTTGGGAACTCATAGAGGCCATCTGCCCCTACTGGACGTTCTAGCAAGATAATATTAGTGGTCTGCGATTTAACAACACAATGATTAGGATAGAAAACAATACATGCATAGTTGTCTTTGGCAGATTTGGTCACACTGATAATATTTTGGTAATGAAAGGGACATGAAGTAAATTGTGCAAAACTAAAGGAACATTAGGATTAAAAAGAGAGGAAAAATGAGAGGAACCAAAAGATAGAATTGACAAATCTTGACCATTGCCTGTAAAGATCTGCTCTGATCCTTTAAAGGGCATTTGTTGGTAAATGTTCTGTGAGCTATTGGTGATATGATAAGATGCATACGATCAATGTTGTCAGAATTGAGATTTTATTGAAGATCGGAAGTAGAGAGCAAAATCGTAAAATATAAAATTGTAATTAAGATCGGAAGATTCTACCGAATTAGTTTTATAGAATCGATAGTGGATATCATGATCGTAAAATATAAAATCGTAATTAAAAACGTAAGATTCTATCAAAATAAAAATAATAAAAAAAATCTACTATTTATATTTATTTAAATTGAAGAACAGTCTTGCTATTATTCTAAACCTTTGTGCGTGCCTTCTAAAGCTTGAAGAATAAAATATACATATAATATTAAAATACTGAAAAGCAAGTTTAACGATTAACCAATTTTACTGACCAATTTTTAAAAGCAAGTTGAATACTGTAATGTAAAGCAAATAGTACGATTAACCAGTTGTCATCACGTAAATAGTACGATTAACCAGCTGTCATCATATGGTGCAAAAAAAGACAATAAAGGCAAAAGTGTAAAAGCAACCAAAAATCAAACCAGTCTAAAAAACGCCGAAGATAACTCCAAATGCAGAAACGCAGAAGATGAACTCCAAAGGCAGAAAATGAAAAACTCGAAAAGCAAAAGATGAATGATGAATCCAAAATTCAAAACGCAGAAGTTGAATGGCAAATCCTAACATGGTTTCGATTCAGATGTCTTAAAAAAATCAGGTTTTTCTTTGCTTTTATAAAAATCGGGTCAATAAAACTACCGGGTAATAAATCTCAGAATGGTATGATTTTCCAGCGATTTCGCGAAAAATCATATGGGCCGAAAATTTCTCCGTGATTTCCGGTTAGTTATGATTGATCTAGATCGGTGGAGGGGATTGCGATCGCAAAATCGTGCGATTCCACGATCTGGATCGCGATTCTGACAACATTGCATACGATGATGGATTGGGAAGATAAGCAATGTTGGTGATCATGGCATTAGGTGTAGGTAAATACCGAGGCATGGTAGGGAGAGGGAGGTGGATGGGGTTGAGGTCATGTATTGGGAAGGTCACAGGAGAAACCATTAGGTGCATTTGAGCTTGCATAAGGAGCTTGAAGGTTTGTGTAACTTTGCATGTCAGCATGGACATGTGCTTGATATAATGTTGGTTGAAGCGATGGTAACAAATGGGTGCAATATGTCCAAATTTGAAGCAAACTTTACATTGCATGTTGACGAACTTGCCACGACCATGGCTACGTTCTCACGACCACGGCCAGCTTCACCGTAGTGAGTGAAATCGAGCACCGGGGCATTGTTATCCTCCTGTGAATGAAAGTAAGTTGATTCACTGAAATTGAGTTAAAGGGGGTAAAATTTAGAGACAAGGATGGAAGGGATAAAGCTTGACCAATACCCGTAGCTTGTGCCTTAAAATCATTAGCAAGGGTAATGTGGTGAGGTGTTTTAGGAAGGTGAAAAATTACAGATATATGATCACAGGAACTTGAATCTTAAACAAAAGATCCAATAATCCCATTGAATGAGATAAAAAATTGCTAGAATTACCAAAATGTATCATAGTGGCAGAAGAGAAGGTCTGTTGTGTTGGGCTGCCATAAAACTATGAACATTAATTAACCTAGAACAAAGTTTGAGCTAGCGTGCAGCCAGATAAATCAGCCAACTACAAATGGGTCCAAACAGATGGAAAAAAAACTAAAGCAGCGGCCGAGAAACCTCAAGGTGTGATACACAACCAGGGGTGCAACCACAGAAATCAGCTAACTACAAATGGGTCCAAACAGCTGGATAAAAATTAAATTAGCAGCCAACCTCAAGGGTGTGATGCACAACCAGGAGAAAAACAGAAAACCACGAACACAGATGTCAAAAACTGAGTAGGCAGCATCATAATATCCCCCAAAGACTAGTAGCACACAATAATGCCGAAGCAAGAAAGCAGCTGCACAAAAACCAAGCCAGGGAACAATTCCGAAATAGGGCAAAAACCAGATGAGAGGCAGGTGAACACAACTGTAGAAATAACGTCTGAGGCTCCCATGCGTCGAAGTTTACACGTGGCTGTGGTGGAATGTGATGGTGCATGGCTGGATCTAGTGACTGTGTTCTGATTGAAGTCTGATTGTTGCTTTTTGAGACTTATGGTATGATAGGGAGTGTGATGCCGGTGGTTCTTTGGTGACTATTTCACAATGAGGTTATACAAATTTATATACAAGAGAAGATTTCTCATAAAAAGAAAAATAGAAAATTAAGGAAACTGTATCAACAATAATAAGTAGAGAATAATCATATTTAAGACTATAATAACCTAAACCATTAATATAAAGATAATATCATTTGTTGCAGTTGAATAAATTTTGTTACGACATGAATTCTGAAATAGATCATTGAAATCTTCTAGATGCATTAATTTCATTATAACTTGGGTGGTATTCTATAAACAAAATTCGGTTGAATGCAGAGCAAACTCTCTGTCCCTCACACTCTTCCATGTGTCTCCCGCACTCTTCCATGAGTAGTGTATGCTAATCTAGTTATATGCATGTCCTTTAGGTCTTTTATAAGTATATACATGATTTTTTGAGTTTCCTGATCTTGGTGAGCGGATCTTTTTATGATGGCAGGAAACTGAAGTTTCTGCTGTTAAATATATCGCTTATGACGAGTATAAAAGGTTGCTGGCCAAAAAAGATTCAGACTATGTCCCTTATGATGTTCATGGACAATATGGTCAACTATTTGATTTAATTGAGAAGAGGTATGCTAATGTTTAAGATTCACACTAAATAAAAATATCAGTATTATGCTTTGGCTTATGATATAATCCACTAAATAGTGGACCGAAGGTTTGGAGAGTCTACACTAGGAGGGATAAGAAATAACAAATTTAGGAATCTTTTATATATTAAGTTGATATTTTTTAGTTGTCATGCATAACTGTTTTTATTTTTAAATTAAAATTTAGGATTATCTAGTTACTTTTTTTATTTTGTTATTCTGATTTCGAGGAAGTTGTTAGGGGATGGGGAGTATGTTAGGATCTATCATTGTGTTTTTTCTTAGGAGATTTTTCAAAGCTCAGGCTCTTGTAAAGAGGTAGGTAGCATATCAATACTGCATCTCTCTTTCTAAATTAATTATATATCTTTGGTAATCCTTCTTTGATGCAATGACATTCATCTACTCATGACAATGTATCATTAGACTTGAACGTGAGGTGTATCATTATTTTAGACTTGAACGTGAGGTGTAGACGGAAAATAGATTTGATGGAGGGATCATTTGGTGTCAATCTTTCCCCATCATTCTCAATCGAAAACTTACACAACAAACTCAACCTTGTATTTAGGTGGTCTTTGTAGCCTTGACCATTGATCCATAACTTGACATTAGAAGTCCAGGTATTGTAATTGGTTCCATCATGTTTCTTAGTGCAGAAGGAAGAAGTGACACAGAGATAAGAGAAGTGTAGGTTTTAAAAAACGGTCGCGGTCACGTTGCGGTCTCGTAGCGGCTTTCGCGATTTCGGTCAGTATAGGTGTTGCGTTGCAAATAACGGTCGTCGCGGTGTGAATTTCTCACACCATTGCACAAAAGTAGAATTCTTGTAAAAACAGTAGTATTCCTATAAAAGTAGTGTGATTCCATTTTTAAATAAAACAAAATTTTAGTTCAAAATTTCATTATTCTGATTCCTGTAAAAGCCATTTGATTTGTACTTTCAGGATAAAATTTTTCGTCAATATTGTTGTGTAAACGGCTGTAACGGTGGCGTAACAGCACTTTGTCGCGGCCGTAACGGCGTTTCATCTGCGATTTTTTTTCTCTCAGCCTTAAAACGGTGAATAATGGTATCGGAAGGCTCCGATACCGTTTTCTCGCAGCCGTATTCACGGTCGCGGGCCGTTTTTTAAAACACTTTCCAACACACTCTTTTTTATTGGTTAAAATTCACGTGGATTCCACGCAATCATGTGGGACTCATGTAAATTTTAACCAATAAAAGAGTGTTGAAAAGTGAGTTAGAAAGTGTGTTTCTACTTGCTAGCATTATTCTAGAAAATATAGGATGATCAGCCTTAGGGGAATCTGTCGTAAGACAGATATGACTGGTGACCAGTGGACAAAAAGCAATGATGAACCACAACCTGAATTGATGTAAAAAATGGCGGACAAATCGCAAGCGGTTAGGTTTGTAAGTGGGTGGGCTCTATGTTGTCAAAGCGGCGCCATAATGTGCAATAATGGAATAGTAGAATGGGGGAAGGGATCATTGCGACACATTTAGCCTGTTTTCCGCGCCCAACATGAGCGGTGTTTGCGGCTGCATTTCATGAGGGAGAAGTCATTTCCGACCACAATCTACCGAAAATGGCTACCACCATCACAATAGAGGTGAGAAAGTAGAAGTAAGAAGAAATGAAGGATGAAATGAAAAGTTGTACAGGTACAACAGTAACAGTGTGGCAGTGGTGTTTGTGGTCGTAGTCGCATTAAGGATTTCATGATTTTAGCTGTTTAGGATTGCGGTCTCCGCGGTGTAAAATAATCACAACATTGCACAAATATTATTAAAACTATTTGTACTATCATATAGTTATGAGTTACGGGCATGTATTAAGGGACAACAAATACCTAGCACACAATATAAAAAATTATGACAGGCATTGATTATATACTTAATTTGTCATTCCTTATATATTTGTTGAAGGTACAAAGAGAATACCGAAGCACGAAGTTTGACTTTACAAAAGCAATTAAGTCGCTATGCTCCTGTTTCTCTCAATGTAGAGGTTGTTGGATTTTCATTGTGTTTGCTTTGTTGCATTATATTTATTTCTATCTATCAATATTTAGCTTTAATTCTTTTTATATCTCTGTGCTTTTAACAATTGAACAGCATTACGGCTAAACTGTAGCATTTCAATCCTTAAATTGGTTTTGTTTCACTGCAGAGCCTTACGAATATATGGAAAGAATAGTAGCTGCAATGTTTTTATACATTTACAACCATAATAAATAGTTGGAAGTGATCTGAAATAGAAATAACTAATTTCAACTTACCAAAAGGCTGGCCTTGGCCTTAATCAAGAGTATTGAGTCACGAGCAGTGTTAACAAATAGTGGCACCATGGCCACCACTATGGCGGATATACATGGTTTTTGGGCTTGTTGCAATGGTATATATTGTCCGAATCGCGGGTTTTCCGCCATAATCCGCTATAACGATGCCGCATAGCGGCTGGTATGGCGGGATTTTGGCTCTCCGGCATGGACCGCCATCCGCCATCGACAATACTGGTCACAAGACATAATAATTGATAACAAAATATAAGCTAAACTATTGAATTCAAGTAAAATACTGAACAGAGAGATATAGCAGAAACTTAGAGTAGAAGTAGAAAACATGTATCTTCCAATTTTTTCCCCTCGGACTGGAGTCTTATTCTTATTTGTAGATATTACACATGTAAATTTAATAACCCTGAGATAAAAGAACACGAGTTTCACCAAACAGCTGTAAGAAACATCTTAAAAAATATCCGGACATGCCCAAAACAGCACCAAAAAACCAAAACAGCTGGAAACACTGATTCTATCTGAAATGACACCTGACGGCTGTGAAAATCTTCCATAGTGACCGAGCTTTTGTCAGACAAACAGGACCCTTTTTCTCTGTACCCAAAACATGAGCCATCTCCCTTTGAAAAATACCTGGACATTTTCGTTGCTCACTTGCTCTTTCAAGATCTGGTTGGTTTCTTCATAAGAAATCTAAAAAACTTATTTAAACACTATTATTTGATCTGATGATATTCTTCTGGGTCTTAAGTAAAAAGTATGCTTGCCAAATACGGACCAAGATCCATATAATATGGTGGATCACATGTGAATTTCACTTGACAACAGTTTGTTAAAAATAATGTATTTGAGAATATGTTGTTAGTAGTATTTGTCTTTCTTCAATATACGGTTACCAAATGATACAGTAATCGGAAGCCAATACCTCAGTCTCCCCGTTTATATATTACACCGGTTTATAAATGCGGTAAAATGTAAATTTGGACCAAGCCCATCTACTCAACAACCTAATGTTAACATCAACTTTTACAGACAGAATGGAGTTCAAATTTGTAACTTAAAATAATAAATATTGAATTTGATCTAGCCAAGAAGGTTGTTGATACTTAGGAGTTATCCAAATGGATAATCGAACCAAGTGTTAAGTATTTAAGCTGAATCATAAAATCTCTACTGTGCCAATATATTGAAATTGTCTGATAGTTAGTTAGTTAGAAATATATTATTCTATTAATATGTTTTAGGGCATCGCACTGGTCGATTATTTCTGACATTTTTTTTTAAATTGAAGATTAGAGAAGGCTATTGCCTCTTTAAGACTTCCATCTTTCTAGAACTATTAACAAAACATAACTTTGATCTCTATTTTCTTGGTAACGTGCTCTTGATCCTGAATGGTTAAGACATTTCTGAGTCACAAGGCCCCAGAAGCCACATGTCAAAGTATTTCTAGCCATATCTAATATTTTGTTGATTTATAAGCACTATAAAGACCAGATTATGTTAATGTCATACATATTTGCAAGGAGACATGTGATACCGGCAATTAGTTTTACGTTTTACATCAGTATGACTATGTATAGAGGTTTTGGATGAATTCTTGTTGCAAATAAATTAATTTAAAATCCAAAACAAGTTTGGTTTATGAATTTTGAAGGTTATTTATGGTATTATTATTAGTTGAGCGTAATAGAGAGTAGTTGTTATGCAACGTGTCATTGATCTGTTACAGCTATATGCCAGCTGTACAGTTAGTTAGATCTAAGGCTACTATATATACCATGCCTTTGTACTCTTTCAATCTAAGATCAATATATGAGATTTTCATCTTTCTTCTTTTCTCTCTCTCTTATGGTACTGTATCATGGTATCTAGAGCTTCTTCTTTTCTGATCCAGTAATCTTCATTCATGGCGTCACCGTTTCGCAGCGACGGCGCCTTTCCTTCCGCTCACGTCAAGCTCTCCGTTAAGCTTGATGATAAAAATTTCAAACAGTGGAAGCAGCAAATCGATGGAGTTGTGCGTGGCCACAAGCTTCAACGCTTTGTCACTGTTCCGGTGATTCCGCAGCGTTAGCCGGTGACTTCTGATCCGAATCTTAGTGAAGTCACTGATGCGTATCTTGATTGGGAGCAACAGGATGCTCTTGTCTGCACGTGGCTTCTCTCCACGATTTCTGACTCGCTTCTTCCCAAACTTGTGGATTGTACTCACGCGTGGCAGGTTTGGACGGAAGTTCACCGCTACTTCGCCGTGCAGCTCACGACGAAGGCTCGTCAGCTACGATCTGAACTTCGCCGTCTTTCCAAAGGTAATCTCAATATTGAAGCGTTCATGGCGCGAGTCCGCGAAATCAATGAATCGTTGATTTCAGTTGGAGATCCTGTTCCGATTCGTAATCTAATTGAGATTGTGCTGGATGCGCTTCCTGAGGAGTATGATTCGATTGTTGCGGCTGTCAATAGTAAGGAAGATCTCAGTACGTTGGAGGATCTTGAATCCAGTCTTCTTGCTCATGAGTCTCGATTGGAGAAACACAGGAAAGCGATTCTCACTGAACCTGCTTCTGTCAATCTAACGCAGGTTCCGTCGTCTGAATCTTCTTCTCCTGCTGACTCTGTTTCGCAAGCTTCTGACTCCTTTCCAACTGGTACTAGTCACGTTAATGCTCACGCAGAAAGCAGTGGTTACAACAGAGGAGGTCGTTCAGGGCGTGGTGGCGGTCGTTTTGGTCGTAACGGCGGTCGTTTTGGCAAAACTCAGTGTCAAATCTGTCGCAAAAGTGGACACGATGCCTCTGTTTGCTACTACAGGTACACTCAGTCCTCTTCAAAGCCGTTTCCACCGCAACAAGCTCCCTTCAATCCATTTCTGGCGAATGCTCGTCCTGTGTATGCTCCTGTCTTTGGTTATTCCTCACCTAGACCAGCTGCACCACGACTTTCTCCTCCTCAAGCCTTTGTGGCTAGTTCTGATCCCAACTTCAGCAACCAATGGTGGTATCCTGACTCAGGTGCCTCACACCATGTTACACCTGACTCTTCCAACGTGCCTGATGCTCAATCTGTGACTGGTTCTGAACAAGTCTTCATGGGAAACGGCCAAGGTTTGTCCATTAACTCTATAGGTTCCATGAAATTTCCCTCCTCTCATCTGTCTCACACACCTCTCATACTTCACAACTTACTTCTTGTTCCTCACATCACCAAAAACCTCATCAGTGTAAGTAAATTTGCACAAGATAACAAAGTTTTCTTTGAATTTCACCCTTCCTTTTGTCTTGTCAAATCTCAGGGTTCTTCTGAGGTGCTTCTTCATGGTATTGTTGGAGATGATGGTCTTTACAAGTTTCAGATTCCTTCCTCTCAAGTGTCAAAGCCTTTGTCTAGTCTCCATTCTAGCTCAGCTTTAGATTTCAATAATTGTAATCCTAGGGCTTCATGTAATACTGTCTCTCATTCCAATGATATTAGTCATACTATTACTGATTGTAATCCTTCTTTTTCTATGAATAAAAATGATGTTTCTGCTGTTAATTTGCCTATTGTTTACTCTACTGCTAAGTCTGTTCCTACACTCAGTAAGTATGCTTTGTGGCATACCAGGTTGGGTCATCCCCATCATCAAGTTCTTGCTGAAGTGCTCAAAACCTGCTGCATATCTCTCCCTTCTAAGTCTGCAGCAGAGTTTTGTTCTGCTTGTTCCTTAGGCAAATCTCACAGACTTCCTACTTCTCTCTCCACTACTGTTTATAATCATCCTTTTGAATTAGTGGTTTGTGATTTATGGGGTCCTGCACCTATTAAATCTTCAGGTGCCTATACCTACTTTCTCACTTGTGTAGATGCCTTTTCTAGGTTCACTTGGATCTTTCCTCTTAGGCTAAAGTCTGATACCTTCTCTCAGTTTGTTCAGTTCAAAACTATGGTGGAACTTCAGTTCAACCATAAAATCAAAGTTGTTCAAACTGATGGAGGTGGTGAGTTTAGACCTCTCACCAAATATCTCAATGATCTTGGCATTGTGCATCGTTTCACTTGTCCTCATACCCACCATCAGAATGGCATTGTTGAGCGCAAGCATAGACACATAGTTGAAACAGGCTTAGCCTTGCTTGCTCACTCTACCTTGCCCCTTCAAATGTGGGATCATGCCTTTATCACAGCCACTTATCTCATAAACAGACTTCCTAGTGCGTCTCTTGAGCATAAAACTCCCTATTTCAAACTGTTTCACAAGTTTCCTGATTATGCTCACTTAAGAGTTTTTGGTTGTGCCTGTTTTCCCTTTCTTCGCCCTTACAACTCTCACAAATTGGACTTTAGGTCCCAAGAGTGTGTTTTTCTTGGTTATTCTACCATTCACAAGGGCTACAAGTGCCTATCTGCCACTGGCAAGATTTATGTCTCTAGAGATGTCATTTTCAATGAGTCTAAATTTCCCTATCCTACTCTCTTTCCATCTCCTGCCATTGATCAATCTTCTTCACTCCCCTCTACTCCTTATTGGTCCTTCCCTCTTGTTCCTAATGTTTCTAACTCTGTCACTAGGGCTGTTTCTGCTGTGCCTATCACTCATGTTCCTTCTGTTCCCACTACACCCTCTCATACACCTTCTGCTGAACTTAGCAATTTCAGTCCTACTCCTGCCAACTCTGCTATTTCTCCTATCTCTGGTTCACCTTCAGTAACTGCAGAATCTGCTACTTCTTCTCCCATTCATACTACACCTGTCAATTCTTTGTCTGTCACTCCTCTGCAGTCTGATATTGCAGAGGCTCCCACTATTTCCCCTTTTTCTCCTGCCTCTGAGTCCTCCATCAATACTGTACCTCTTCTGCCTAACCCTTCCATTCATCCTCACAATATTCACTCCATGCAAACAAGGTCTAAAAGTGGTATTACTAAACCTAGACTTAAACCTACCCTCTTACTTACTCATATGGCACCTAATTCTGTTGGACAAGCCTTGGCCTCTCCTCATTGGCTTCAGGCCATGAAAGATGAGTACACTGCACTGTTAAAGAATCAGACCTGGAACTTGGTGTCTCCACCTGATTCTAGGAAGCCAATTGGCTGCAAGTGGGTATTTAGGGTCAAGGAGAACCCTGATGGAACCATCAACAAATACAAGGCCAGATTAGTGGCCAAAGGGTTTCATCAGCAGGCTGGCAGTGATTTTACAGAGACATTTTCTCCTGTGGTCAAGCCGGTAACTGTCAGGACTGTACTCACTCTTGCTGTGACTCACGGGTGGGCTATACAGCAAATTGATGTGAACAATGCCTTTTTAAATGGCACACTTGTAGAGGAAGTTTACATGCAGCAGCCTCCTGGCTTTGAAGCTGCAGACAAGACTTTGGTGTGCAAATTAAACAAAGCCATTTATGGCCTCAAGCAGGCTCCTAGAGCCTGGTTTGATAAACTCAAGGGCTCTCTCCTAAGTCATGGTTTTCATGCTAGCAAGTGTGATCCTAGCCTTTTTATTCTCCATACTGGCAGCCTAAGTATTATGGTGTTGGTGTATGTTGATGATATAATCATCACTGGTAATTCTTCTGCCTTCATCAGTGGTCTAATCACCCAGCTAAATTCTGATTTCTCACTTAAACAGCTTGGCAATTTGGATTATTTTCTTGGCATAGAAGTAACTCATCTGCCCAATGGCTCCTTGCTTCTATCCCAAGCCAAATACTTGACAGATTTGCTAGCCAAAGTTAACATGATCAATGCCAATGGCATGCCCACGCCTATGGTCTCTACCAGTAAACTCTCTAGGTTTGGTTCTGAACCTGTCTCTGATCCCACCCAGTTCAGGTCTGTGGTGGGTGCCCTTCAGTATGCTACCCTCACTAGGCCAGAGATCTCCTTTTCTCCCTTACAAAAAATATATCCAGTTCCATATGTTTTGTCCTGTTGTGCAAGACAGGATTGTGTGCAAGTGTCACAGTGCTGAGGTTATCACACAGCAATTTAGGAGTAAGAAATCTGCAGTGAAGTTCCTGCAGTAAAGATTGAACCCAGATTATTTCAGATGCTAACTGTGCCATACTCCTGTACTCAGCTTCAGCACTGGACCTTGCCAGTCTGTGGTGGGTGCCCTTCAGTATGCTACCCTCACTAGGCCAGAGATCTCCTTTTCTGTCAATAAGGTGTGCCAATTTCTGTCAAATCCTTTGGAAGAACATTGGAAAGCAGTTAAAAGGATACTGAGATACCTCAGTGGGACTCTGCACTATGGTTTACTGATTCAGCCTGCAGCAACTCACAAACCTCTGTCATTACTTGGTTTCTATGATGCTGACTGGGCATCTGACCCTGATGACAGAAGGTCAACATCAGGAGCTTGCTTGTTTCTAGGTCCTAATCTCATCTCTTGGTGGTCCAAGAAACAGCAGCTGGTGGCAAGGTCCAGTGCTGAAGCTGAGTACAGGAGTATGGCACAGTTAGCATCTGAAATAATCTGGGTTCAATCTTTACTGCAGGAACTTCACTGCAGATTTCTTACTCCTAAATTGCTGTGTGATAACCTCAGCACTGTGACACTTGCACACAATCCTGTCTTGCACAACAGGACAAAACATATGGAACTGGATATATTTTTTGTAAGGGAGAAAGTGATCTCTAAGAGCCTAATTGTGGAGCATGTTCCTGCCCAAGATCAGTGGGCAGATTTGTTGACCAAACCTCTCTCAGCCATCAAGTTTTTACCTCTGCGTGATAAACTGCGAGTGTTCAATAAACTTAGTTTATTAAACACACCCTCAGTTTCTAAGGGGGACTAATAGAGAGTAGTTGTTATGCAACGTGTCATTGATCTGTTACAGCTATATGCCAGCTGTACAGTTAGTTAGATCTAAGGCTACTATATATACCATGCCTTTGTACTCTTTCAATCTAAGATCAATATATGAGATTTTCATCTTTCTTCTTTTCTCTCTCTCTTATGGTACTGTATCAGAGCGTAACAATTCATGGATATACCAACATATTTATCATAAATTTTTGTCCCCTTTTAACCTTGGTAAGCTTTATTTTTTTTGGCAGTTGACAGGGCTTACAGATTCAGACAAAGAGGCTCTTGTTTTTATTGTCAAGGCTGCAAGTGTTATGGATGAAATTTTTTGTCTGCAGGTTTAGTTTACAATACATTTATAGCTGTGTTTATATACAATTTTTATGTACCATATGTTTGTTGGTTTTTCTTTCTATTTTCAACGTACATGTTCATATCAAATATATAAGTTCTAAGCTTTTGTCTGAGCAAATAATTTTTCACATGCATGTAATAATGTTACATGTGTCTTGCTTGGTACCTAGGTTTTACTAATTATTTTTGTGAAATTTGATTGGCAATTTGTTTTGTGCTCCAAAAAATATTCTTTATTTCTGTGGTTGGAGATTAGAATCGGGAAGACTGATGTGTTCGAATAATAGTGTGTATTACTAAAGTTTCTGTTTATTTCTGTATCAGTCGTGGTACAGTAATCCAGCTCTTAGAGATTGGTTGAAGGAACAAGCAGATACGTCAGAGCTAAATAAGTTGAAATGGTCCTATTATCAGATAAACAAGAGTCCATGGTAAGACCTTTAAATCTTGACTACTTACTCTACCAACTGTATTTAAGTAGACGAACAGATTTTGGTGATTATGTATCTTAGAAAATCAACTTGGACTTAAGATGAAACTCTGGTGTTTTCTTGTACTTGAGGATGTAACACCCTAAACCCTTGTACTTGAGGATGTAATACTCTCAACCTTGAAACTTATATTAAAAGATTTAATCGACAATATTTAGGATATTACTCTCAAACAACATGCATACTTCACATTTAACTCATAATACTCAGCGAAATTAATTATGAAAACAATTAATCAATCAAATAAGTTCAAACATCGCTTCTATTTAAAATTAAACTCAATCGGGGCTATGCCTTCAACATCAAAACAACTCAAAATTAAAAGTTATAACATTTACTTTCGCAACTTCAACTCAGAATAAAACAAAAAATAATATTCGTTCTTCCAGTGTTACTGATTAGAGCAACAATAATCTAAAACACATAAAACTGGAAAGGAAGAATAGCCTCAACGCCATCCTTCAGCTCTAAAGCAGCTACTCGTCTACCTGCTTGTCTATACTCTAAGGAGTACAAAACACCACAACAAATTAAAGGGGTGAGAATACGCTCAAAATATATAATGGTGCAAAAGAATGCAAGGGTAGCCTAAACAACAGTATACAATAATCATTAACAGATAATGTATTCACACACAATCATCAATTCACTAATGCAAACTCATATGCAATGTGACAACACCTCAACTCTACATGTATGTGGTACCAACACAACAATGGTTCTTCATATGAATCGAGTCCTAACATCTGAACCCCGAGCCCCCTCATCTGAGCTCAGGACAATCACTAGTCCCAACATCTGAACTCGTGACTTGCCTCTTTCACAATATCGACAACATATAATGCATGTACAATATAATGCACAACCACAACAACTCAACAACAAATTTACAGTTCCACATCTAACTGTAAATAACAACATTAAAGTAGTCCCCACAGCTAGATTACCCACCACAATCTCTATTACAAGTTTATCACATAATTATTTCATCATCAACACAATTCAACATCATTAGTGTCGTAAATAAGTTATTTTTACTACTATTAGTAGTGATTTATATTTGGGCTTTTAGTCCATTAGTTAGATCCATTAGATTGGTAGAGTGTTGTTAAATATCTGGTATAGAGCCAGTATACCGGTATTGCATATCAAAATTTTGGCTATCCGATACGAAAGCCGGTATAATATTTCAATTTCGCAATGCTCGCGATATCGGCGATTTTCCGGTATACCGGTATATCGGTTATGAATGGAATATTGGAAGCCATATTTTTATTATTTTTTTTTTATAATCATTTTTAAAAACATTTTTAAAAACATTATAGAGGGTAAGATGAAGAGGTGGAATAGTAGAAACATTAAAGAGGATAAGGTGAAGTGGTGGAAAAGTAGAATCTAAAGAGTTGAAAACATTGAAAAAGGAAAATGTGGGCCACTGAAAAGAAACTCCCAATCCTAATGTTGTAGGCACTTCATCTAAAACAAAGAAGTCGGTTGATTCTTCATCTAGGAAGGTAAAGCAACAAGTGATTGAAGTGGAAGATCCTGTCATCGAAAAATCAAATGTGGAATTTGAGGATATCGATTCAGTCTCAGATGATTCAATTGAAGAAGCTGAAGGATATGTCTCATTATCTGAAAAGGAGAATAATGATTATGTTGGGGAATGGGAAAAGGAGAATAGTTAAATCTTTTATCATTAGTTAGACTTAGAAGAACTATTAGTTAGACTTAGAAGAACTACTAGTTATTAGGCTGAACTATTTAACTTTTTGAGTTTTAATTACTTTTAAATTTCTGTTTGTAGCTTTTCTGTTTTAGTAATTGGATTTGAAGTTTTCAACGTTTTGAGTTTTTATTGTTGGATGTTAGCATCTTGCGGCTTCCGATATTTGTCCGCTACGCGATCCGATATTTCTCATATCGGTTTTTTGGTGACCCGATATTTTCCGATATTGATATTTGACAACACTGGATTAGAATAGTCTTATATAAAGAGATTAGTGCTTGTATTTTTAACATACTTGAAATATATTATTCAGTTTTAAACATGGTATCACGAGTTTTCGTTCCAGAGGGTTTCGCTTCCGCATAAAAATACCTTAACTGCCTTAATTGCGGTTCTTTTTCAAAACCCTAGCCACTTTAATTGCAGTTCTTTTTTCAAAACCCTAGCCGTCGTCTTTGCAGGGTTTCAGGTCAAGGAACTGTTCATCCCGCGCGAACTGTTCACCGACGAAAACACTGTTCACTTGTGCTACTATTCATCGATGAAAAACGGTTCCTTTGCGCACTGTTCATCACCACGTGCTCCTATTCACGGCTGAAAATAACGTTCATTGCTAGAATACTGTTCACCGCGCGACACTATTCATTAAAAAGAAAAAAACTCAGTTGAAGGTTGCATTCCTCTTTACAACTGTTTGCTGTTTTTTTCATTCCACATTCACATGCCATCCATCAATATGTCAGAAGGAGAATTGGTTCAATTCAACGAAGACGAAGTAGAGAGGCTGAGATCCCTCCTTAGTAAGTTAGAGAAACCAACTGGTATTTCTTTTTTGGTACATTCAGGTACATTTCCGTTTTCAATTCCTCTTGGTAAGTCTCAATTTTCTTTTGGATTTAATGCCTCAGATAAACCCTTTAACCAATATTAGATACTGGATTCTGGAGCCACCGACCACATGACACCTTTACACCCACACATTTTTCTACTTATTCACCATGTCATAGCAACAAAAAAATATCCACTGCAAATGGTACCCTTATAACTGTAGCTGGGCAAGGAGATATCCAAATAAGGCCATCTATAATCCTTTGAAATGTTCTTCATATTCCCAAATTGTCCACTAGCCTAATTTCCATACAAAAACTCACAACCGACCTATCATGTAATGTTTTTTATAACAATGCTCGTGTTTTCAGAATTCCGGGAGGACAATTGAAAATGCTAGGGAATGGAATGGTCTTTATTACTTGGATAATCAAATTATTCCTCCAAATCTATTCAGCAACAACAAATCCTTTTATTCAGAATCAATTAAAATCAACGTAGAGAAGATCCTTCTGTATCATTGTCGCCTTGGTCATCCATCATTTAGAGGCATAAAACAATTATTTCCTTCATTATTTAAAAGTTTAGATGTGGAGAGTCTTTGTTGTGAGGTTTGTCAACTTGCTAAACACAAGCGTGTCTCTTTTCCAATCAGTGATAAAATGAGTACTTTTCCGTTTTACGTAATTCATACTGACGTTAGGGATCCGTCGAATGTTCCAAATATATCAGGTGCTCGTTGGTTTGTAACATTTATTGATGATTGCACCTGTGTTACGTGGGTCTACTTGTTAAAACAAAAATCTGAAGTTTGTTCTGAGTTTCTTCACTTCTTCTCTATGGTTAAAAATTAGTTTGGTGTGAGTATTAAGAGAATTAGGTCCGATAATGTCAAATATTACTTTAACCACGGTTTTAATTCTTTCTGTAAAAAAGAAGGTATTATTCATGAGTCTTCTTGTGTTTAAACCCCTTAACAAAATGGAATTGTTGAGAGAAAAAACGGGCAATTGTTAGACCAAACACGTGCTTTGATATTCCAAAATAAAGTTCCTAAGAAATATTGGGGTGGGGCTGTTTTAACTGCATCATATCTCATTAATCGTTTACCCTCTACCGTCCTTGCCTCCGAAACCCCTATGGAAGTTTTATCCTCATCCTATCCTGATGTGTCTACTTCAAGTAATCTGACCCCTAGAATATTTGAGTGTACATCATTTGTCCATATCCATAGTGTAAAGGAAAACTTGACCCTAGAGCGTTAAAATATGTCTGTATAGGATACTCTTCTACCCAAAAGGGTTACAAATGTTATCATCCACCATCTCATAAACATTTATCTCTCGAGATTTCACCTTCCATGAACAAGAAAGTTAGTTCCTTCAAACTCATCTTCAGGGGGAAAATATAAGTAAGGAAGATGAGTCTTCTGTACTTCCTGACCTTACGTTCGAAGAAGTTGAGACTGAAACTAGTGGTGACAATGTTGAGACTGAACTTGATTCTGGAAAAAATGGAAATGTTGAAACTGATGTAAGATTTGGAAAGAATTTAGTATATACAAGAAAGAAGAACATAAAAGAATTTAGTATATACAAGAAAGAAGAACATTCCTGAATCTACTCATATCCAAGAATCCAATCTGACATTACATGAGCTAACTTCTCCCGACCTTTTAAGCACTAGTGATTCAATTTTTGAATTTTCTCATGAACAAGAAACAGAATCCAACTCAGGACTACCACCACACTACATGGATTTATATCTTCCAATTGCTCTTAGAAAAGATACCAGAAAATGTACTAAAAAGCCAATTTACCCTATATCCAACTACCTAAGTTTTGAACATTTTTCACCTACCCATAAAGCATTTCTCACAAGTCTAAACTCTAACAATACCTAACTCTTTATCTGAGGCATTGTCTGACAAGAAATGGAAACAAACCATGGACTCGGAGATGGAGGCACTGAATAAGAACAATACTTGGGAATTGGTTTCTTTGCCAAATGGGAAGAAACTTGTAGGGTGCATATGGGTATACAGTGTAAAATACAAGGCTGATGGATCTATTGAGAGGTACAAGGAAAGATTGGTTGCCAAATGATTCACCCAGACTTATGGAGTGGATTACTTAGAGACATTTGCTCTAGTTACTAAAATGAATACCGTAAGGGTGATATTATCTTTAGCAGCTAATTACAATTGGAATTTGCATCAATTTTGATGTGAAAAATGCCTTCCTTCATGGAAAACTTGATGAAAAGATCTATATGGATGTTCCCCATTGGATACTGTGAACTTACTACTACCAACACTGTGTGCAAATTAAAAAAGGCATTATATGGGGTAAAGCAATCACCACGAGCATGGTTTGGAAGATTCACCAAAGTTATGATAGGTTTGGGCTTTAAACAAAGTCAAGGAGATCATACTCTATTTATCAAACATTCTTAGACAGGGGGAGTAACAATTTTATTAGTGTATGTGGATGACATTATAGTAACAGGTGATGATGAGAAGGAGCAACAATTATTAGGCGAACACTTAGCCAACGAGTTTGAGATTAAGACCTTGGGAAAATTGAAGTGCTTTTTGGGAATCGAAGTTGCCCACTCTAAGAAAGGAATCTTCATATCTCAACAAAAATACATTACTGATCTTCTACAAGAGACAGGTAAGGCAGCATGCAAGTCTGCAAGTACACCAATTGATCCAAGTGTAAAGTTGGGAAACGCAGAAGAAAATACTCCGGTTAATAAGGGAATGTATCAAAGATTAGTCGGAAAACTTATATATCTATCACATACTAGACCAGATGTTGCTTTTGCTGTAAGCTTAGTCAGCCAATTCATGCACCAACCAAAGGAGATTCATTTACAAGCTGCACTCCAAATTGTGCAATATTTAAAAGGAACTCCAGGTAGAGAAATTTTGTTTGAACGAAATGGAAGTGTGAGTCTTGAAGCATATAGTGATGCTGACTATGTAGGGTCAGTTGTGGATAGAAGATCAACTACAGGATGCTGTACTTTTCTCGGTGGGAATCTTGTGACTTAGAAGAGTAAAAAACAAAATGTTATATCTAGATCTAGTGATGAAGCAAAATTTAGAGCAATGCCACAAGGAATATGTGAACTACTTTGGCTGAAAATGATATTAGAAGACTTGAAGATAAAGAGTGATGAACCAATGAGACTTTATTGTGATAATAAACCTGCTATTTGCATAGCCCATAATCCAGTGCAACATGATAGAACTAAATATATTGAAGTTGATAGACACTTCATCAAAGAAGAATTAGATAGTGGCCTTATTTGCACTCCATATGTTTCTTCTCAAGACAACGTTGCAGATCTTCTAACTAAGGGGCTGAATAGCAATAACTTTGAAAAAACTGTTTCCAAGCAGGGAATGATAGATATTAATTCACTAGTTTGAGGGGGAGTGTTGGAAATAAGTTATTTTTACTACTATTAGTAGTAATTTATATTTTGGCTTTTAGTCCATTAGTTAGATCCATTAGATTAGAATAGTCTTATATAAAGAGATCAGTGCTTGTATTTTTAACATACTTAAAATATATTATTCAGTTTTAAACAATTAGATTAATCAAACAATTCAATTAATCAACCAAAATTTTTCAAAACACCAAACAACCGCCAAACTTCGACCGCATGACAAAACAACTTAATTCTGCTCTGTCACGCTTGCTAAGCGAGATTCGGTTCGCTAAGCAAAAACCAAAAACCAGAAAATATCACATTCTATCACAACTCACTAAGCGAGCGCCTTCCTTGCTAAGTGATGTTTATCCTCGCTAAGCGAAGGCTCGCTAAGCAACATTCATCCTCGCTAAGCAAAGTCGTCAATAACTGCAAAAATCAGAAATGTGGAGTCTTATCGAAGCTTCTATTTTGACCCCAATCGATTCCAAACGCACGAAATTCAATCATACATGTTAATACACTATTAAAACACCCAATCAAGTATAGATTAACATATATTACATCGATTTGATTCAAAATCATCATCACCTTCAACAATTGTAACACAACTCATAAGAACACCACTTTTATGAATACAAACATCAAATTTTCATAGTAAATTAGTGCACGAAATTCATGATAATTATAGGAATCACGTCATGTTATCGTAATAATTTCATCCATATCACCCAACATTTAACAAAGGAAGAAAATAGGGAAAACCTAATGGAGATTAAGGATTTCTCCTTATCCATCATGCAATTGATACCATATTTAGAGTAATCCCCTCTTACCTTAAATTTTCAGCTGCAACTCTAAGCTTGACTATGGTGATTTCCTCCCAAACCCTTGTTCTCACTTTGCCTCTTGTCCCAAAACAATACGTACTGACTACTCTTAGGTTTCCTAATCCTTTTTTTATTAAAAACCTAATTTAATCTTCTAATAATTACACTTTGGCCCCATCTTATTATAATTCTCACCATCAACCCCATTTTTCTCGTAGTTTCTATTTTCCACCCAAAATCTCTATTTTCTATTTAATTTTAATTATTTAATTATCTAATTATTTAATTAAATAACAACACTTTTCTACCAAATCCAACATAACATAAACATGTCAAAACACCAATTCATCAATCCAATGCATATATAATTCATTTAAATAAATAAATAAAACATAAATTCATTTAAATAAATAATCTTAAGAAAACGGAGTGTTACAGAGGACATTTGAGAATTCCAACAATCTAGAATGGTTAATTTACTATATTAAGATTAAGTTTTCTTCGAGAATCTGTTTTCTCAGTCTGAGGCAAGCGAGGATTTCCAACAAGAGTTCCTATTAGCATTGTCAAAACAGTGATTGTCTTTGTGTATTTTAGGAAGGTTTATATTTGTAGTAATTTTGTAACACCTGTATCTTGCTAATTATTAGGTTTATTTATTTAGGATCAATCCCATAATCACAAGGATTTGTTTCCTTAGAACTAGCTGTCCATATTTCCTAAAATAGACTGCAGGCTCATGTGTGTGTGTGTGTGTGTGTGTATATATATATATATATATATATATATAGGTCCAGTGACCTCATAAAATAGAATAAGAATATTATTTCTTCTAAATTTAATATGGTATCAGAGCTCCTGATCCTTGGGAGTCTCTGACCGTGCCTGTAAATAGCCTTCATTGCTGCGCTACCTTTAAACCTTGTCGCAGCTTTCATTGCACTGCAACCCTCTCTACCTTGATCGCACCTGGTCATAGCTGAGATCGTGGATCCTATTCTGGAAACTGGGGACAGACCCCAAACTGCTGGAGAATTGCAGAATGTTCATTCTGCTTATCGGTTAAATGGGAAGAATTATCTCAGATGGTCTCAACTCATTAGGACTATCTTGAAAGGAAAAGGAGAGGTCAGTTACCTGACTGATAGTACACCTGAAGAAACAGATCCCAAGTTCAAATCATGGGATGAAAAAGACTCCATGATCATGGTGTGGCTGTGGAATTCAATGGTCCCAGAAATTAGTGATACCTGCATGTTCCTTAAATCAGCAAAGGAAATTTGGGAGGCAGTAGAACAAACTTATTCTAAGGCCAAGGATGCTGCTCAAATTTATGATGTAAAGGTGAAAACTGTGGCTGCCAAACAGGGAAACATATCCGTTTTAGAATATGCTAATCAACTCAAGTCTCTATGGATGGAATTAGACCACTATCGAGTTATAAAAGCAAAATGTTCAGAAGACTCAACAATCCTTAAGGAGTATATTGAACAAGATAGAGTATGATTTTTTGGTAGGCCTAAATCCTGAATATGACCAGGTCCGAATCCAAATCCTGGGAAAAGAGAAAGTCCCAAGGCTTAATGAAGTGATAGCCATTATCCGGAGTGAAGAAAGCAGGAGTGGACTGATGCTAGAGACCTCAATAACTGAAATTTCTGCAATGATAGCTAAAGGAGGAACAATCATGGTTGCTAACCAAAGGAGAAGCGGGGTTTTCCAATATGGAGAAAAAACACAAGGATATCTGGTGTACCCACTGTAACAAGCCACGTCACACAAGGGAGAAGTGCTGGAAATTACATGGGAAACCCCCAAGCCGAGAATGGGGGCCGAAAGGAGGCCCTCCAAAAAAAGGAGGGCAAGGGCAAGCACACATCAGTCATGGACAAAGTGAAGGATCTGGCCAGCTGAATCATGAAGAGATAGAACGGTAAGATCATTCCTTAGTAAATTGGAGAAGCCCACAGATACATGCTCCTTAACATATTCTGGTAAGTTTCCATTTTCTTTTGGGCTTAATGTTTCAGATACATCATTTACACATTACTGGATATTAGACTCTGGAGCCACTGACCATATGACCCCTCTACCCAAATATTTCTCCACATATTTTCCATGTTCTAGCAACAAGAAAATTTCCACAGCAGATAGAACCCTTATGACTGCAGTAGGACAAGGAGAGGTCCAAATAAACTAATCCATAACATTAAAAAATGTCCTTAATGTCCCTAAATTGTCCACCAATTTGATTTCTATACAAAAACTCACAAAAGATCTCTCATGTAATGCTGTTTTTCATAACAACTCTTGTATACTGCAGGACAAGAACTCGGGGAGGGCGATTAGACATGCTAGAGAATGGAATGGCCTATACTACATGGAGGATCCTAATTTGCCTACCAAGAGCCGCTCTCTCATATCTGAATCCACCATGACCAACAAAGAGAAAGTTCAACTATACCATTGCCGGCTAGGACACCCTTCATTTCGAGTTGTAAAAATGCTTTTCCCTTTCTTGTTTAAAAATTTAAATGTGGAGAGTCTCCATTGTGATGTGTGTGAGCTTGCTAAACACAAGCGTGTACCTTTTCCCATTAGCAATAAGATGAGTCCTTTCCCTTTTTTTCTTGTTCACACATGTATGGGGTTCTGCTTACGTTCCTAATATCTCAGGTGCTAAATGGTTTTTAACCTTCATAGATGATTGTACCCGGGTGACTTGGGTTTTTCTATTAAAACAAAAATCTGAAGTTAGCTCTATGTTTTTTCAGTTTGTCTCGATGATTAAAAATTAATTTGGTTGATATCAAAAGAATTAGGTCTGATAATGCCAAGGACTATTTTAACCTTGTACTGAACTCGTTTTGCCAAAAGGAAGGGATAATCCATGAGTCCTCATGTGTGAACACACCCCAACAGAATGAGATTGCAGAAAGGAAAAATGGGCACCGATTAGATCAAACTAGAGCTCTATTTTTTCAAAACCATGTTCCTAAGAGATTTTTGGGGGAAGCCCTTCTTACTGCCACCTATCTAATCAATAGGTTACCCACTAAAATCTTAGACACAAAAAGCCCCATGGAAGTCCTATCCTCATTCTACCCACACTTGGATCCTACAAATAAACTCCAACTTAGAATATTTGGGTGTGTATCCTTTGTGCATGTTCATAGTAATGAAAGGAGAAAATTGGACCCTAGGGCTGTCAAATGCGTATTCTTAGGGTACTCTACCACACAAAAGGGATACAAATGTTTTCACCCCCTATCAAAAAAATTCTATGTGTCAAGAGATGTCACCTTCAACGAACGAGAGAGCTACTTCAAGCAGCCTCATCTTCAGGGGGAGAATGTAAGAGAGGAAGATGAGACTCTCATGCTTCCAAATATGACATTTGGACCTGAAATTGGGACAAATGGCATTGCTGTCCCTGAAATTGAGAGAAGAGCAGGACCTGCACTTGAACCAACAGCAGGACCTGCACTTGAAACAACAGCAGAACCTACACCTACACCTGCACCTGAACCAACAGCAAGACCTGCACCTGAACCTGCACCTAATGGTGGAAAATTTGGGAAAAATCTGGTATATTCAAGGAGAGAAAAGACCATTCTAGAATTTGGCAATGTCCAAGAGTCCAGCCCATCATCAGTGCATGAGGTAACACTTTCGAATTCTATAAACGCCAATGATTCTAATGATTTTGTTTCTAAAAATTTTTAGAAGCACAGGTGGACCAAAATCTAGACCTACCCATTGCCCTTAGAAAGGGAACTAGAACATGCACCCAACAACCACTTTACCCACTATCAAATTTCTTATCCTTTGAAAAATTCTCACCTACCCATAAAACCTTCCTCACAAACCTTAACTCCACACACACACCTTCCTCTGTATCTGAAGCATTATCTGACAGGAAATGGAAACAAGCCATGGATGTGGAAATGGAGGCGTTAAGCAAGAATAGGACCTGGGAACTTGTCACCCTACCAACTGGAAAAAAACCAGTAGGATGCCAGTGGGCATATACAGTAAAGTACAGGGCTGATGGGATCATTGAACGTTACAAGGCAAGATTAGTGGCCAAAGGCTTCACTAAAACCTATGGAATTGATTACTTGGAGACTTTTTCCCTGGTTGCTAAGATGAACACAGTCATCGTAATATTGTCATTAGCAGCAAATCATGATTGGGACTTGCAGCAGTTTGATGTGAAGAATGCTTTTTTACATGGAGACCTTGAAGAAGATACATGGAGTTGCCACCTGGTTACAATGGACATGTTGTTGCTGGAACTGTTTGCAAGTTAAGAAAGACTCTATATGGACTGAAACAATCCCCAAGAGCGTGGTTTGTAAGATTCACCAAAGTTATGACAGGTCTGGGCTACAAACAGATCCAAGGGGATCACACATTATTTATCAAACATTCAGTTTCAAGGGGGTAACAATTTTATTGGTGTATGTAGATGATATTATAGTAAGCAGGGATGACAAAAAGGAGCAACAAGTGTTAAGTGAATGCCTTGCAAGGGAGACTTTAATATTTTTTGGGAATTGAAGTGGCCCATTCCAAGAAAGGAATCTTCATATCTCAACAAAAGTATATTACTGACTTGCTTAAAGAAGCAGGTAAGACAGCCTGTAGACCAGGAAGTACCCTAGTTGACCCAAATATAAAGTTGGGAAGTGCGGAGGAGGATATTGCTGTGAACAAGGAAATGTATCAAAGACTTGTGGGCAGACTTATTTACATATCTCACACTAGACCAGACATTCCTTTTGCTATAAGTCTAGTCAGCCAATTTATGCACCAACCAAAGGAAGCACATTTACAAGCTGCTCTTAGAATTGTCCAGTATTTGAAAGGGACCCTAGGAAGAGGGATTTTGTTCAAACGAAACAAGAGTGTAAGTCTTGAAGCATATACGGATGCGGACTATGCGGGGTCAGTGGTAGATAGAAGGTCAACTAGTGGATACTGCACCTTCCTTGGTGGAAACCTCGTGACTTGGAAGAGCAAAAAACAGAGTGTAGTGGCTAGATCGAGCGCCGAAGCAGAATTTCGAGCAATGGCCCAAGGAATATGTGAACTTCTATGGCTGAAGATTATATTGGAAGACTTGAAGATAAGATCCTATGAGGTTATATTGTGACAACAAATCTGCAATTAGTATATAGCCCACAACCCGATGCAGCATGATAGAACTAAACATATAGAGGTTGACAAACACTTTATCAAGGAAAAACTAGACAGTGGCATGATTTGCATTATATATATATATATATATATATATATATATATTAGGTTTTTTATTAGGTTTTTTTCATTATTTTTTAATTGAATAATTATTTAGTACATTCTCACTAATACTTTTGATAATTAAAAAATAATAATTGTTTTTTTTTCAAAAAGAATTATTCAATCCGTAAAATTCTTTCTTATTCAATCTCATACATTAATGTGATAGAGAGCATGATTGTCAAAATCAGAATCTCACCAAAGATAGTTGGGGTATGAAAAAAGTGTGAATAGTAAAATTGTAAATAGGATCGTAAGATTCCATCAAACAAACAAAATTATACAAATAACTAAAAAAAATAACATTAACATAATTTTTTTTAATTAATAATAAACCACATCCAAAACTCCAAAATTCCAAATCATAAACAACATCCAAAATTTCAAATCATAAACAACATCCAAAATTTCAAATCATAAATCCTACGCATAAACAAAGCGTGTAAACTAAGTGTGTAGAGTAGAATGAAGAACTTTGTAGAAGTTATGATAAACAAGAGAAGAAATCGTATAACTCTGATGATTAATGAGAGATGTAGAAGGAATGATGACCATTTATAGAAGGAATTGAAAAATAGAATAAATGGTATCATTGAATAGATTGATATTTTCCAAATTGAAATTTTAATTAACCCTAACTCTCCCCAAAAAATAACCTTGTAGAAAGGAACAATTTTTGGCTTTAAATGCTGAAAACTGCCAAATTTAATCTGAAACGGATCACAGAAAAAGCTGTAACAGGTCACCTTCCTTCAATGGACGTTGAATTGGGCCGGGTCGAAGCGGGTTGAGCGGATTTTCCAACTGCGAAATAGATCTCCGCTTCCACGATTTCACGATCTTCCACTGCGCTCCGACCGCGCCGCCATCTCCGACGATCTTTGCTGCCCGCTGCCGTGGAAACATGCTGGAAACTCGTAAGATCTTAAGATCTCATGATCTAACTCTAGATCTTGATAACCATGATCGAGAGGATACAAAATACTTCACATTTTTTTTGTTTTAATTCATAATTTTTTAGCCAAACACCTCCATTTTATTTAAAATAGAAGAAATACTTGTTTGATATGTGCAACATTTGGTAGTTTTCTTCGTAGAGAATTGTGTTTTGGTGAATTTCATGTTGAATTTATTAAAAAGTCGCTATAGTGCCCTGCCAGCAGTGGAGTGCATGATAAGTATAAACTGAGAATGAGATGATCCGGGTTCTTGCCTAAACCCTTTGTTTATGACGCTGTTGTTTCTATATTCAAACATGGTGTGACATGATAGTGACCGTCTTTCTTTTTTGGGTTGGGAATCCACCTTTCGTTCTCTTGTTTATCCAGGTTGGAGTTATGGATTAAGTGTTTTCGGGTTCTCGGTCCACTAAGGATGAAGGTTAATCTTGCACCCACTTTCCTACCTGATTTACCGTTTTGGATCCTGAGCATTGGTTCAAAGTCCATGTTCATTCAACTATCTTTAGTCCGGGCTAATGACCTTCTTTGGTTTACTCTAGTCAGCCCTCCAAGCATGAGGTCTGGTAGGGGTGAATTGTGTGAAGATATTACTATGGTCTCCTAAATTTTTGGTCTTAGCTTGTGGCCCTCTTAAGTTTATTCTCGTCCAACATCTTAGCTCTATTATGGTCCACTTATCAAATGCAAGAGCGTGAACAATAAGATGTTGATATATCGGGGACCAATATATTTTTAAATATGTAAAGAAATGTTACTTAGGAGAATATGAAGTTAATATCAAATGATAGGGATATATGATTGCAGGGGTGTGAATTTGAATTCGGGATTTTTCACTTATTCACCTTTAAATACCGAGGTTAATTATTAAAAATTATGATAGAGAATGAAAATGTGTTTTAGAATGTGATACATAAGCATACGTGTGATATAAAACAAAAAGAGTTGAAGTGTCCGAATGAGAACCCACGCCTATGATTTATTGCATTATTAATAGATGTCTTTATTAATCTTTGTTCTTTTATGTAAAAGTCAGTCACATTGGCATTATAGACTTCCAACTATACTCTATACCAATCTGTTTCACCAAAGCTTGACTATACTTTCTCAAATGTAGACTCTACAACACGTACAAGTTGTAGTTTAGGTCTCATTGGGCATTCTTATCCTATTCCACCTTCCATAACGGGTACACTATTCTATCTCAAATGGGCTAAATCTTCATTTGCAAACATGTAGGGTAGTCTTTAGTGAACCTAGGTTTTCATATATTCAACTCTTTGATTCTAATGTTCAGTCAGGTGACACCTGAATGTAGGATCTGATAGGTATGAAAGTTGAAAAGAAGAGCTAAGGTCCTGCTAAAGAGAAGGAGGTTGCTATCCCATCACCAAAAAGGGTTATGAAATTGTGCAAAGAAGCTATTTAGTCCGTTGGTGGGGGATTTTCAGTTGCAAACAGACGAATTCTTCCCCTCGTCTTGTTAAAGGTGTTAATTTATAGATTGCCTAGTAAGACACGATCTTATGGATGCATTAGGTGTGACAATTGCAGTAAATGGTAAGAGGGGTGGTAGGGTAAATGTAAACATGGAAAGGGAGGCACATCATTATATTCAAAATATGAAAATGTCATTCAAAGTGTATATGGGTTTGTTTTGAGTGTGGTTAATATACTTGCGGTGGTGTGGAGATTCAAATACCCTTCATTGTTACGTGATTGGGCATGCAAGGAGAAATCAAGACCAATTAGTGGTTCACCAATAAAACAAGTTATCTTATATTGGATGTTGTGAAATTGTTAGAAGGATGATCATTGGAGAAATCATAAGTAGATATCAAAGACTAATCCTTTGTGGATGGGCATGTTACTTCTCAGAATTTGGGTTAGGCCTAACTCATCCCTACAAAACTGGTTTGTAAGGTAAAGGTTGTCCCGACTTATAAACACAATACTGACCATATCTCTAAGCAATATGAGACTAAATCCACCCCCTTCAAACCCAACGAGACTAAATCCACCCCCTTCAAACCCAACAAAATGAAGGTGTTGGGGGATGCAATGAAGGTAAGTCAAGGCGCCGCAATTAAGACGACTAGGGGCGGACTGCAATTAAAGTGGAAATTCCAACACACACGGACGATGCGGGAAACCCAACAATGGATCTAGGATAAGCATTAATAACATCTCAGAATTCGGGTTCGGGTTGGATCTAACTGATCCCTACAAAATCGGCTTAAAGTGATCTAAGATAGGCTCTAATACCATCTTAGAATTTGTATTGGGCCTAATTCATTCCTACAAAACCAATTTGTAAGGTGAGGATTGCCCCCACTTATAAACACAACACAGGCCATATCTCTAAGCAATGTGGGACTAAATTCACCCTTTCAAACCCAACACAATGAAGGTGTTGGGGCATCAATGAAGCCAAGCCAAAGTGCCACAATTAAAGCGACTAGGGGCAGACCACAATTAAGGCAGAAATTCCAACATTACTTCTGGAACTAAGTCGGGATATCTGTTCACAAGTGCAGAGTTAGAAAAGAACTGAACTAAAATGGAAACTAACACTTGAAATTGCTAAATTTGAATGGTGTTCTCGGAAAAATATATAAATATCTACCTTGAACACTGCAAGTTGTTTCTTTTAACAATATTTAGGGTAAAACCTAATTATTTAAGAGATCTCTTTTTCCTACATACTTGTATAATTATATTGTATTCATTCTTTGCAGGTCTTGCCTTGATGATGATGAGGCATTTTTGACAACTGCAGATTCAGCAATAAGGCTGCTCTCTAAAGCAACTAGGACAGTTAGAGAGTGGAAGGGTCTGGAATACAGAGCAGCATTCCCAATCCTTAAACCTGCCGGTGCTAATTTCTACCCCCCTGACATGGACAAAATGGTACCATAGAAAAATTCAGATTTGATTGGTTTGTGACTAGACATGATTTGTGATAGAATATCATGATGTTGTCTGATCTATGGAACCAATCCCATAGTGGGAAAGGATTTTTGTCATCTTGTAAAGAAGCTATTTTATCAAAACATTTGGTTTGATTTATAAAATAAGATGAAAACTTCTGTTTTGCAGGAGTTCAATTTATGGAATGACAGTCTAGCAAAGGATCAACAGACAGAGGCAACAAGCTTTTTCACTGTTATTAAAAGCCACAGTGAGTTTATTTTATATTCTGGTCTGTCCAATGATAAAGTAGCTTCTTCTAAGGATCTGTACATAGTTCCTTATTCTCAAGAGTACAAGTCTCTTCTTGCAAAAGCTGCTAAATTATTGCATAAAGCTGGAGACATTACTAACTCAACAAGGTATATTGTTCTTTCATCCATTCCCTTATAATAATTTAAGAGGTCAATTTTCAGCTACATGCTAAACTACTTACGTTGTTGGTCAATAACGCATTGTTTCCAAGTGTAGTTTGAAGAAGCTGCTACATAGCAAGGCTGATGCTTTCCTTTCAAATGATTATTATGAGTCTGACATAGCCTGGATGGAATTGGTTAGTCAATACTGTCTAGTTAGCTTTTATGATCCAAAAAATAGTAGTTGTCAAGCTGGTGAGATGTGTTTGGCTGATGCTTTCCTTTCAAATGATTATTATGAGTCTGACATAGCCTGGATGGAATTGGTTAGTCAATACTGTCTAGTTAGCTTTTATGATCCAAAAAATAGTAGTTGTCGAGCAGGTGAGATGTGTTGCGAACGGTATCTATTCAAAGTAATGGTAGGAAGTTTATTAAAAGAACTGAAATAAAGAATGACAACTTTTACTAAGGTTCTTTTACATTTGTCCCTATTCATGTAGTCATACATGACATGGAATCACTACACTGCCTAATAATTTTTTATCAATCTATGAATATGGCGTTGGTTAATGATTCTTTATTACTATTATTGTCTCCTTTTAAATGGTGCAATGTGAATAAAAATTAGTTTGTTTCTAGAATAAGGGTTTGTTCCTAGAATAAGGGAAATAAATCAAAAATTGATTTATTCTCATTAAATGTGATTATTTAGTGTAATTAGCTTTATAGCCCATAAACCTTTATATATACAAGAAATAATAATGAGAAAGGCAAGAAGCCAAAATTTATTGACATGGTATCAGCCTAATCGGTCGAACCGGTGATTTTTTTGGTTGTGATCGTTCGCTCGAGTTTTGGTGTTCATCGTTTCTGGGTCATTATCGATCACCGTGGAATTCATTTCGTGCGGATTCATACAATTTCCGTGGTAATTATCTTTTGGATTGAGGGTTTTGTTTTGCTTTGCAATCTTTTCACTAGTCCTGATTCTGGGTCATGACTGCGGTTTTGCTGTTGCAACCTTGATTCTTGGTTCCTGGTTCTTGTTGCTCGTGGTTCTTGGTTGTTCTGCCACTCCTTCCAATTCCTGGTGCTGGATATTTTTGCTACTGTTCGTGGGTTTGAGGTTTCTAATTATTGATCAAAGCTTGTGTACGTGGGTTTGTTCTTGTTGCTGTACGTGAGTTTACTGTAAGGTTGGTCAAACCTTGCTTGTTTCTAATTGGTTGGCAATTGTTTCATTGCTTAGATTGTTATTATTATAATAACTATAATAATAATAAAATTATTGGTGAGATTGTATCTAGTAGCATAATATTTCAGATGGCCTCTGAAAAAGAAAGAGATAATTTTTGTGTTCGTTTTACCGACAAGAATTATTCTGCATGGGAATTTCAGTTCAAGATGTATGTTAAAGAAAATGGATTATGGAGTCACCTAGATGACGTATCTAAAGCACCGACGGAGAAAACAACTTTAGATGCGTGGGAAACTAAAGATGCTCAAATCATCACTTGGATTCTTAGTAGTATTGATCCTCATATGATCAATAATTTGCGCTCTTATTCAACTACTCAAGAAATGTGGAATTATCTGAAGTACATTTACAACTAGGACAATTTGGCAAAACGTTTTCAGTTGGAGCTTGACATAGCCAACTACACACAAGGGGATTTGTCTATTCAAGAATATTATTCTGGTTTTTTGAATTTGTGGACATAACACTCTGCTCTTATACATGTCGATGTTCCCAAGACTTTTCTCGCGGCTATTCAAGAAGTCTACAACACAAGTAGTCGAGATCAATTTCTCATGAAACTTCGCCCAAAATTTGAAGTTGTTAGAGGTGCTTTGCTTAATAGGAACCCTATTCCTTTTTTAGATACATGTGTTGGAAAACTTCTAAGGGAGGAACAACGTCTTATTACTCAAGGAGTCATGTCTCATGCAACTGTTATTTCCGAGTCTATGACGGTTGCATATGCTGCTCAAAGTAAAGGTAAATGTCGTGATATGAGACAGGTTCAATGTTTCTCTTGCAAACAATTTGGACATGTTGCTCGTAGCTGCAGTAAGAAGTTTTGTAATTATTGCAAGCAGTAGGGACATATTATCTTTGAGTGTCCCACACGTCCTCCACGACCAACACAATGTTCGGTGCAGGCATTCCATGCAACTACAAATTCTGCAGTTGGTCATTCCAATAGTGGGGTTGGTACTATACATCCTAAACTGATTCAACAAATGGTACTTTCTGCTCTTCCGCCCTTGTGAATTCAAGGTAAGTCTTCTTATGTTTCTCAACCGTGGTTTCTTGATTTTGGTGCATCCAATCACATGACGGGTTCCTCTGAATACTTGCACAATTTACATTTTTATAATGGTAATCAGCAAATTTAAATTGCTGATGGTAATAAACTTTCTATCACTGATGTTGGTGACATAAACTCTAACTTTCATGGCGTGCTTGTATCACTCGGACTTGCTTGCTACTTATTGTCGGTTGGTCAATTGGTGGATAACAATTGTAATGTTACTTTTTTTCGTGTTGGGTGTCTTGTGCAGGAGCAGGTGTCGGGGAAGGTGATCACAATGGGGCCTAAAGTGAGAAGATTGTTTCCGTTCCAGTTTAGTTCTAGTCATTTATCTTTTGCTTGTAATAAAGTTTTGAACTCTTATAAGGATTGACATAGAAAATTGGGTCATCCAAATTCTATTGTTTTGTGTCATTTATTTAAAACTGGTTTGTTGGGAAATAAACATGTTTGTACTGCTTCTATTTCATGTTTTGTTTGCAAATTGGCTAAAAGTAAAACATTTTCTTTTTCGTCAGGTGCTCATTGTGCCTCCACTTGTTTTGAGATGATTCATAGTGACGCGTGTGTGGGTCTCCTGCAGCATCTCATGCTCACTATAAATATTGTCACATTTATTGATGACTACAGTCGTTTTACTTGGATATATTTTCTTCGATCTAAGTCTGAAGTGTTTTCTATGTTTCAAAAGTTTGACATATGTTGAAACTCAATTTCAAGTAAGTGTTAAAATTTTTCGATCTGACTTTGGAGGTGAGTATATGTCTCATGAGTTTCAGGAGTACCTTCAACAAAAAGGCATCGTGTCTCAACGATCCTGTCCCAATACCCCCCAACAAAACGGGATGGTAGAGCGAAAGAATTGTCATTTGCTTGATATAACGCACACCTTACTTCTTCAAACTTCTGTGCTATCTCGATTTTGGGTAGAGGCTCTTTTCACAACCGTATTCTTGATCAATCGTCTTCCTTCTACGGTTATTGATTTTGATTCTCCCTTCTTTCGTCTTTTTAAAACTCAGCCTGATTATAGTGATTTACATACTTTTGGATGTGTGTGTTTTGTTCACTTACCTCCGTTTGAAAGAAATAAGCTTGAAGCACAATCTATTCAATGTGCATTTATGGGGTATAACAACTCTCATAAGGGTTTTGTGTGTTATGATGTTTCTAATCACCGCTTTCGAGTTTCTAAGAATGTTACATTTTTTGATAATCAATATATGTTTCATTCTCTTTCTCCTGCCACAAATGATATTGCTATTCTTCCTAATTTTTCTTTTATGCCTCGATCTATAGAACATTACAAACCAGGAATCACATATGCCAGACAACGCAGAAAATAGGTTCCCACTGTCCCTCCTGACACAGATCCGCCACCTGATCCTGAACCTGTCGAACCACGGCGTTCTGGTCGAATATCTAAAGCACCAGATAGATATTCACCAGACATGTATGATTCTTCACTTACTTCTCTGACTGCCTCACTGTCTAACATATCTATTCCTACTTGTTATGCACAGGCAGCTAAAGACGTGCGTTGGATAAAAACAATGAATGAGGAACGTCAGGCTCTTCAAGAGAATTTTACATGGGACATTGTCTCTTGTCTCCCTGATATCAAACCCATAGGCTGCAAATGGGTGTATTCTGTGAAACTAAATTCTGATGGGTCTCTCGACCGTTTCAAGGCTCGATTGGTTGCCTTAGGAAATAAGCAGGAATATGGAATTGATTATGATGAGACATTTGCACCGGTTGCCAAAATGACATCTGTTCGTACCGTACTCTCTATAGTTGCTTCTAACAGGTGGTCTCTCAACCGAATGGATGTGAAAAATGATTTTCTTCATGGTATGAAAAATTCCGCTCCACTCTACTTGGGTTCTCCTTTACTCAAAGTCAGTATGATTCTTTATTTATTCATAGAACGTCTATTTGAATTGTCCTACTTCAGTGTGTTGATGATATGATTATTATTGGTGCTGATCATGCTTCGATTCAAAGCCTTAAACAACAATTACAAGCATCGTTTCATATGAAAGATCTTGGTAATTTGCATTATTTTCTTGGTCTTAAGGTTCATTCTACATCCAAGGGCAGATTCCTCCATCAACACAAGTATGTCACATATTTAATTTCTATGGCTGGTCTCCAATCGGCTAATCCAGTGAATACTCCTCTTGAGGTTAATGTTAAATATCATCGTGATGATGGTGATCTCTTGCCTCATTCCTTATTGTATCGTCAACTCTTGGGTAGCCTTAATTACTTGACTATTACTCCCCCTGACATATCTTTTATTGTTCAACAAGTAAGTCAATTCATGCACTCTCCTCGCCATCTTCACTTGGCACCAGTTCGTCGCATAATTCGCCACTTGAAGGGAAGCTCTCATCGTGGTTTATTCTTTCCCACTGGAATTGCTCATAAATTGAGTGCTTATAGTGATGCTGATTGGGCAGTGTGTCCTGATACTCGGTGATCTATCACTGGTTGTTGCATGTTTCTTGGCTCTTCATTGATCTCATGGAAAAGTGAGAAACAAGCGAGAATCTCCAAATCTTCTACTGAATCTGAGTATCGTGCCATGTCTGCTGCTTGTTCTGAAATAATTTGGCTCTGTGGTGTTTTGGTTGAACTTGGATTTCTTCAAATAGAGGCAACTTCACTTTATGCTGGCAATACAAGTGCCATCCAAATTGTTGCGAATCCTGTTTTTCATGAACGCACCAAACATATCGAAGTTGATTGTCATTCAATCCGTGACGCGTATGATGACCGACTAATATCACTTTCTCATGTCAGTACTCAGTTGCAGGTTGGAGATATTCTTACCAAGGTTGTTCCGCGTCCACGTCATTAGTTTCTTGTTAGCAAATTGATGCTCATTGACCAGTAGCATCAATTTGACGGGAGATGTGAATAAGAATTAGTTTGTTCTTAGAATAAGGAAATAAATTAGAAATGGATTTATTCTCATTAAATGTAATTATTTAGTGTAATTACCTGTATGGCTTTGTAACCTCTATATATACAAGAAATAATAATGAGACTCTGCATATACAAGAAATAATAATGAGAAAGGCAAGAAGCCAACGACATAGAATCAACCTAATAATTGTAAATATTGTGAGTGAATAATATATCTCGAGTATGAATAATGTACAAGCACTAATCTATTTATATATGCTATTATAATCTAATGATGAGCTTGACTAATGGATTATTGAGCCAAATACAAATTACTATTATTACTACTAGTAATAAAAATACATTATTTACAACACTATTTCAAGTTAATGAATGTATAAAAATTCCTTTCTAAGTTATTGTTATCATTCCCATCTTGAAAACAATCCTTTCAAAGTTGTTGTTGTTTAGCCCCTTAGTTAGAAGATCCGCAAGGTTTTTTTAGAAGAGACAAATGAAGTGCAGATTAGCCACTATTTAATTTTTCTTTGAGGATGAAGTGCCTGCCAACTTTAATATGATTTGTTTTATCGTGTTGCATTGGTATTTAAGAGTAAGTTGGTATTTTTCTTTGAATTTGAGTGTTATCTGTTTAACCCTAGCACTTCCCTCTTTCTTCTGTCGCATGGGTCGTTCGTTCTTTTCCTTCAAAACACAAGATCCATCGTTCAAGCTTCATCATCTTCAATCTGTGATTCTTCATTCTTCATCTTTTTCTCCTTCAAGCTTCATATTTGCTTCTTTTCCCTCATTTATTTTCCCTCTTTCTTTTTTCCCTCATTTCTTTTCCTTCATTTATTTTCCCTCTTTCTTTTCCCTATGTTTTTTTACTCATTTTCGTTCCCCTCTGTTTTTTCTCATTTCCTTATCTCCTTTTTACTCATTTTTGCTAACTTTGTTGTCCTCTTATTATTCGTTATTTGTTAAAAGAATGAGCCAAGTGGAAGCCATTCATTTTTTTCACAAGCCAAGCTTAAGCTTTAAGCATTCAGCTGGGATCGACACATTTACAACCCTACTTGCAAGCATCTCGGTCTTGTTGCTCATAATTGCACTAAGAAATTTTGTGACTATTGTAAGCAACATGGTCACATAATCCGAGGAAGTCCGACTAGACTCAAGAAGAAACTTAGACAGTCATTTCATTTCACAATGCTACTTCTTCAAAGCCTTGTCTTTTGCCCCTATAACTTCCACTACTGGTGTTTTTACTCCAGAGGATGTCCAACGGATGGTATTATCCGCTTGTTTATCCCGGGCCATTTTGGGCATGTTCAATGTTGTTACTCAACTTTGGTTTGTTGAGTTTGGGGTCTCTAATCACATGATTGGTTCCTTTGACGATTTGCACAATGTTCACACTTACAATACAATGTCGAGTTCGAGTTTTGTTACAAAATATTTGGAATGTAAAACACGACTCTTACCATTAGTTCATTTAGTTTAGGCAATCTACATACATATACTAAGGATAATTATTTCTCTTAAAAATATCCTTGAAAAATATTAAACAAAAATAACATAATCCCTAAAATAGAACTAGCACAAATATGACCCATCAAATCAAAATGAACAAGAACAAAATGAGAATTTTGGTTGATGATGATCTTGTCTTGGAAAGGTAGACTTGCACATGTCACCCAAGTCTTATTTTTTGGAATCAAAGGCTGACTGCGTTAGAGCCATCAACGTTGATATTGCATGTAGCTGACCTAGAAGAGTCTAGTTTTTCACCCCATCAGTTACTGCTTGAGAAAACTATGTCACACACCATCACACGCGTCTGACAAGGAGAAGCTTTTTGGTGTTGCTGTGAACGTTTCACCGCGATCAATCATTTATTTTGTTCCTCCTCTATCGGTTTTGGGGGTCACCTATCCAAGCTACCTCCTTGGTTATTCTACTTCGAAAAGGTGTAGGTGATAGTGGTCTATAAGTGTTTACCATTCCTCATAGTTTTTTAGTGAAATACTTGAATTCATGGATTTAGACAGAACTTATAATCTTATTTTAACATTGTGAATGCTTTTGTTGGAGTTCTTCTACTATTTCATCTGTGTTGTGCTCTATATTTGTTCCCATTATCTATCCTTGGTTATTGTGTTTTTTCCGCAACAATGCGCTTGTGTAACTAAGGTAGTATAATTAAGGTGACGAATTCTATTTTGTATATGTAAAAAATAGAAATAAGAAATTTTCTGAATGTACTTGAGTGAATAAAACACTTAGCAACTATAGTATTTATACACACTATATAATTAATTACATATTATGTTTACAAGAAATAAATAACAGTCCAACTTCCTAAATGCATGAATCTAAATATACATGAACCTAAGACTTAAATGCTCATTTTAGTGGGAAACATACAATGTATTTTTTCTATTTCCAACACTCCCCCTCAAGCTAGTGAATAAGTATTCTCCATTCTCAGCTTAGATACAATTCGTTCAAAGTTTGAGTTACTCAATCCTTTAGTGAGAATATCCGCAAGTTGCCCTTGTGAGGATACAAATGGGGTGCAAATTAGCCCACTATCAAGCTTCTCCTTGATGAAGTGTCTATCAACCTCAATATGCTTAGTTCGATCATGTTGAACTAGATTATGTGCTATATTGATAGCTGATTTATTATCACAGTAGAGTTTCATAGGTCCTTCCCATTTGATTTTCAAATCTTCTAAAATAATTTTGAGGCAAAGTAATTCACAAATGGCTTGTGCCATGGCTCGAAATTTAGCTTCAGCACTAGAACGTGCTACTACATTTTGCTTCTTACTCCTCCAAGTCACAAAATTTCCTCCAAAAAAGTTGCAGTACCCTATAGTGGATCTTCTATCAACAATTGAACCTGCATAATCTGCATCAGTATAGGCCTCAAGAGTTGTCTTTTCATTTCTTTTGAACAAAATTCTTCTTCCTGGAGTTCCCTTAAGATACTGCAGAATTCTATGAACAACTTGTAAATGGATTTCTTTAGGACAGTGCATGAACTGACTAACCATACTTACAACATATGCAATATCAGGTCTTGTGTGGGACAAGTAAATTAATCTTCCAACTAGACGTTGATACATTTCTTTATCTACTGCAACATCTTCTTCCGTATTATCCAGTTTAAGATTTGGATCCATAGGAACGCTCGCAGGTTTACACGCTGTTTTTCCTGTCTCTTTGAGTAAATCTGTAATGTATTTTTGTTGAGATATAAAAATGCCTTTTCGGGAATGTGCCACCTCAATTCCCAAGAAGTACTTTAGCTTTCCAAGACTTTTTATTTCAAACTCCTTAGCCAAACAATGACTTAATGTCATCTACATATACTAACAGAACTGTTACTCCCCCTTGTGGCGAGTGTTTAATGAATAAGGTGTGATCCCCTTGACTTTGCTTGTACCCTAAAGATGTCATAACCTTAGTGAATCTTCCAAACCATGCTTGAGGTGGTTGTTTTAGTCCATATAACACCCTTTTCAACCTGCAAACTGTATTGTCAGACACATTTCTTTCATACCCCGGTGGTACCTGCATATAAATCTCCTCTTAAAGTTCCCCGTGTAAGAATGCATTTTTCACATCAAATTGTCCCAACCATAATTGGCAGCAAGTGACAAAATTACTCTCACTGTATTCATCTTCGCAACCGGAGCAAATGTCTCTGAATAGTCAATTTCATAGGTTTGTGTAAATCCTTTGGCAAACAACCTAGCTTTATATCTTTCGATTGATCCATCAGCCTTATATTTTACTGTGTACACCCATTTGCATCCAACTGACCTCTTTCCTTTTGGTAAAGTCACAAACTTCCAAGTTCCATTCCTCTACAATGCGTCCATCTCGATATTCATGGTTTGCTTCCATTTTTCATTAGACAATGCCTCAGAAACATTAGTGGGTATGGAAGTAGCATTTGGGTTTGTAAGGAAGGCTCTATGGATAGGTGAGAATTTTTGAAAAGAAAAATAGTTCGAAAGAGCATATAAAAGCTGTTTGGTGCATTTTCTGGTACCTTTTCTAGTAGCAATCGGAAGTTCTAGGTCATCATCTGTAGTTTGGGTCATCATTTTATCTTGTAATTCAGAAGAATTAATTACCTCATTTGAAGAAGTCGAGTCAGACTCTTGAACTTGTTTCGATTCAGGAATGACCTTTGACTTTCTCATGTAAACCAAATTCTTTCCATATCTTACATCCACTTCAGGTCCAAGTTCAGCTACTAGTGTATTTGATTGATTTTACTCAACTCTTACTTCTTTAGGCTCAGATGGGTCCGGTACAAGTGTGTTTAACTCGAGACCAGAAAGATTGGACCTATTTGACTCGAAACTGGAAGAATTAGGTGGATTTGACTCGAGACCAGAGAGATTGAGTGTGTTTGAGTCATGACCAAAATGAGAGAGATCGAGTGTATTCGAGTCATGACCAGAATGACTAGATGCATTTGACTTAATACTAGACAGATTGAGTATATTTGGACTCAAGACCAGAAAGATTGAGACTTTCAAGCTTATCTTCCTTAAAATTCCCCCCTGATGATAAGGTTGAGTGAAGTACGGTTCCTCCTCATGAAAGGTAACATCCCACGACACAAAAACCTTTTTAGATGGAGGATGGAAACACTTATATAATACCCGACAAAAACACATCTTAGGGCTCTAGGGTCAAGTTTTTTTTTTTCTGCCTTGACTATGCACATGGACAAATGAGACACACCCGAAGATTCTACGTTTAAGATTACTACTTACTGACAAATTTGGATAGAAGGAAGAAAGAACATCCATAGGACTCTTGAACCCTAATACTCTAGAAGGTAGTCGATTAATAAGATATGTGCTAGTGAGAACGGCCTCCCCCCATAAAATATTTTGGAACATTTTGATGAAACAACAGTGCTCGGGTTTTGTCTAATAGATGCCCATTTTTTCTTTCAGCAATTCCATTTTGTTGTGGTGTTTTAACATAAGAAGACTCATGGACATTTCCCTCATTTTGACAGAAAGAAGTAAGAACATGATTGAAGTACTCTTTTCCATTACCAGACCTAATCCTTTTGATGTTTACTCCAAATTGAATTTTAATCATGTAGAAAAACTTTGGGAAAACAATACTGACGTCAGACCTGTTTTGGAGTAAAAACATCCAAGTAACTCGGCTACAATCGTCTATAAAAGTAACAAACCACCTAGCACCTATTACATTTGGATTGGTAGAGGGACCCCAAACATCTGAATGAATAAGATAGAAGGGAGAAAGACTTCTTTTGTTGTTTAATGGAAAAGATAGATGCTTATGTTTAGCAACCTCGCACACATCACAATGAAGATTTTCAATATCTATCTTATTGAATAAAGATGGAAACAAAACTTTAATGACTACAAAAGAAGGATGATCTAATCGACAATGAAAAAGAAAGATTTTTTCCTTTTTAGAGAGTACTAACTCTGACATAAATGAGTGGGACAAGTGGACTTTTGTACTCTGACCTGATTCTTCAAGATAGTAAAGGCCATTCCTTTCTCTAGCACGTCCAATCGTCTTTTCCGACTCCTTATCCTGAAATATACAATAATCATTATGAAAAGTCACACTAAAGGATAAATCGTTTTTAAGTTTTTGTATGGAGACTAGGTTCATGGATAGTTTTGGAACATGGAGTACACTTTTTAGGGTTATAGAATGATTTATTTGGATATCTCCAATGCCAACTACAGTTCAAGAGTACCATTGCAGTAGAATTTTTTTTATTATTAGGACAAGGAGAATATGTGGAGAACTGTTTCGAAAATGGTGTCATGTGGTCCGTGACTCCTGAATCTAATACCCAAAATAAGCAAGGTGTTTCTGAGACATGAAATATAAATGAGAGTGAAAGCTTACCAGAATACGCCACACTGCAATTACCTGATGACCTTTCCATGATATTGGTCATAAAGGTGACAGAAACAACCACCAAATATTTATGTATAAGATATCGAAGAAAATAAAATTTGATAAAAAAATCAACCCAAAAAATGTAGGGACAACGTCTGTTATTGTGCAGACGGCTGCTGAAAAATGTCCAGAGTTGTATCGAAAAGGTGGCAGAAAACTGTACGAACGACTTCCGGAAAGTGTAGAGACAAGAGCTGGACAAACAGTTACCGGAAGAAGTACGAATTGTGCAAATGGAGGGTTGAAAGAAGAAACAGTATTTAATTGGAAAAACTTAACAACAAGTGTTGTTCAGTCAAGATTTAAGGGTTCTGACAGCATAAAAATGCCCAGTCAGATCTCTAAATAATGATTAGCGGAAGTAAAGTCCCATAGATTAGGAGCTCTGATGCCATGTGAAAAATAGAAATAAAAAATTTTCTGAAGGTGCTTGAGTGAATAAAACACTCAGCAACTATGATATTTATACACACTATATAATTAATTACATATTATGTTTACAAGAAAAAATAAATAATAGTCCAACTTCTTAAATGCATGAATCTAATATACATGAACCTAAGACTTAAATGCTCATTTTAGTGAGAAACATACAATGTATTTTTTCTATTTCCAACAGTATACAATTTTCTGAATCATGATATTATTTAGCATTCTCTTCTCTATGCAGGACTCTAAGTTGGATATCACAATCGGGCCATATGAAACTTACGAAGACAAACTTTTTGGATATAAGGTGATTACTGAAAACTAGGCTTTATGCTGCATAAACAATTCAAGTCCCCAAAGCATGATAATGTCAAACTTAAATGATTTTTTATTTATTTTGGAACATGTCCATACTTCACAAAAATAAGAGTAGAGCGGAGCTTTGGGTCATTACTGTCCAACTGTCAGTTAACATGTTAAAATGTTGGAATGAACAAAAATATTGGTGCGTTTATGTAATGTCAAATTTAAATATAGAAATTGTTAAGAATTGTAGTTGGATCTAACTCAACCCTACAAAACGAGTTTGTAAGGTGAGGATTACCCCCACTTATAAGCACATATTCATGCCATATATTATCTGATGTAGAACTCTTAACAGAAATAAATGTCATTGCATGGTTGTTGTAGTAGACAAAATGCTAAGAATTGTCAATAACATAGGTATTTACGGTTAGATACAGAAACACTCTTAGTCTTGGATGATTCTTGTGGGAGTGTACCTTGTTTTCTCGAAGTTTCATTATTGTTCAAGGCACCTGATACATAATTTGTTGACTGAGTCCTTACAAGGAAGATCCTTGGACAACCATGTGTTAAGTATCTTTTAAAAACCCTTGTTACTTTCATAGTTATTTCAGTTATCTAATAAATTATTTAAGACAATTGTACATTTGCCAGTATCAGCTGAACATTCAAAAGATTTGGTGTAAAGTGTCTAAAATGAAGCATAAAGTGATTTTGTCTGGCTATCGAGCTTAATGACTCAGTATTGCGACAAAGCTTGTTCTATCTATGTCTATAATCATTTATTATATATGGATGAAAATGTTACGCTCTGGTTTGAAATCTATAAATAAACTACTATCATTTATGTTCTAGACAGTTGAAATTCTTTGGAAACTTCTCAACATTTCTCTCATTTGGAAAGACTTTTGTAAAATGCAAGTGTGGAAGTTGTGAAAGTCCCACATTTGCTCTTAAGACTTTATTTTGTGGTGTCTCACACACTTCATCCCATTTATTAGAGCTCTATTCCATTCACTCTGTTAGAGTCCCTTTCGTTGCCCAACTCTTATACTAAGACATTTGGCTATCTAACTTGGTAATTGCATTGTTTGTTTTAGGCTACCTTTGAAGCATATATTGGAATAAGAGACGATGAGGCAACAGCTCAATTGAAACTTTTTGGTGATAATCTGCAGGTATTATGCCTCAAGCCTTTAAATTGAATTAAATTTTGTAATTTTATTAATTTTTTTTCGAAATTAGTGTGAATGATATCACAACTAATTCTGCTATTGAAGCTTCTGGAGCAAAATCTTCCAATGGATAATGCATACAAATCAAAATATGTGAACGCAGCACCTATTCGTGTCATCCAACTTCTATATAATTCAGGGGTGAGTGTTATGAACATTTGACTACTGTGTGTGTCTGAGCTGTGTGTGTATTACATGATTTAGTTGGATGAGACTTTTGGCTTCATAGGAGTGCTTTTGAAATATAAACAGATGCCCAATGAATGAAAAATGAATATGATACATAACCACAAAAAGAGTGGAGAAACATTTCAATCTATTGCATCTGATGTCTAGCTTCTGCAGTAGTTATGGTGGACCCAATTTTCGCAATGCCCTTTCTAATATAATTTGCTGGCATTTCTGACCTATAATGCATTTCTTCATGCTTGAAATTACTAAACTGGAAATTTTAAATAGTTGAATTATTTCAGGATGTCAAGGGACCACAAACTCTTGCTTTCAATCTACCAAATGATGAGCGCATTGTAAAAGACAGGGGAACATCGATGGTCATGCTTAAGAATGTTTCAGAGGCTAAGTAACTTTCCAACACTTAATGCTTTAGTTTCTTCAAACTTTAACTCCATCACGAATGAGTCTCTCCTGTAACATTTTCTTTTTAAGTGGATATTTTATGTTGGGGAAATCTGCCTTTTCTTATCAGGTTCAATCATATTCTTTTACCTATAGCCAGTGCCTGTGTTGCCGAGGAACAACAAGAACTCGTAGATTTTGAATCGTTTTTTACTCATACAATTTGCCATGAATGCTGCCATGGAATTGGACCTTATACAATAACACTTCCAAATGGTAAAGAGTCGACTGTGAGACTGGTAAGTTGCAAGATATAGTGACAGTGTTAGTATGACTCACTAATGCTTCGTCGTCATCATCAAGTTAATGAGATCTGCCACTTCGGACACTGATAATTGCAACATTTTAAGCTTGTTTTCAATTCTGGTTGTAACATCACATTTTTTCAAGGACTAAACTTTGTGATGTAGGACCATTGGAAAAGTTAGAGAAAACAGAAGAATTAAGTGATGAGTGAAAGAATGCGAGTGAGAGACACGTAGTAATGGAGTGTACAGTCTAGGACTGTCACTAAATATGTCTGTTGCAATATTTGTAAAATATAAATAGACTAATTATATCTTATAATTGCAATAATTAGCATATCTTAAAATTTGGGTTAGACCTTACTCGACTCTACCAAACTGGTTTATAGGGATACCACTCTTTATTTCAGACTTTATCTCTTCACAATGAGAGTTGAATTTTTCCCAATATACCCCTCTCATTTATCACTATTGGGTTATGTGCGTGAACAATACGATGAGTGCCTCCAATAAATAGACTATTAGCATCATATTAAATTTTTATATTGGGTCTAACTTCTCCCCACGAAACCGGCTTGTAAGGTGAGGGTTGCAACACTTTATTAAGTCTTTCAAGGGCAATTCTTATTCCCCGTCCGTCTTCTTAACATATATTTAGAGCTTGACTAGAATCAACCCTTATTTCTGCATATCTGCCAGACCCGATGGTTAAATTTGTTTGGGATGCTGTATTTCATCTTTGATTTCCGGAAACCAACCCTTATTTCAGCTTATCTGCCCCCAACACCTTCGTTTAAGATCCATTGGGCCACCCACCATTTAGTTCCACGCCCCAGACGCAAATCTTGTGCGTGAGAGGGGGTGTTAGGAGTCCTACATCGAATAATCCATGGCCTGAACATATGTTTATAAGTGGGGGGCAATCCTCACCTTACAAGTCGGTTTTGTAGCGATGAGTTAGGCCCAATCCAAATTCTAAGATGGTATCAGAGCCTATCCTAGATCTATTGTTTGTTTCCCGCATCGTTCACGCTTCGGGCTCATTGAGGCCCAAGCGTGAGGGTGTGTGTGTTGGACTTTCCGGCTTAATTGCAGTCCGCCCCTTGTCACCTTAATTGCAGCACTTTGGCTTGCCTTAATTGCAGCCCATAACACCTTCATTGTGTTGGCTTTGAAGGGATGGATTTAGTCTCACATTGCTTAGAGATATGGCCTGTGTTGTGTTTATAAGTGGGGGCAATCCTCACCCTACAAGCCGGTTTTGGAGGGATGAGTTAGGCCCAATCCAAATTCTGAGATGGTATTAAAGCCTATCCTAGTTCCATTGTTGGGCTTCCCGCATCATCCACGTTTCGGGCTCATTGAGTCCCAAGCGTGAGGGGGTGTGTTGGACTTTCCGCCTTAATTGCGGAAAGTCCAACACATTTGTTAGAAGTTTTTACGGGTATTGTATTTCATCTTTGATTTCCGGAATATCTGAAATATCCTTTGTGATAACTTTACTGCTAAGGATACTTTATCTGTGTATGTGAAATGATTTAATATGCACCTAGCATATTAAATTGTTTGTACCACATGATTATGTTTGATATAATATCAATTACAATATTTAATCTCTTGATACAGGAATTGCAAGAATTTAACTCAGCTCTGGAAGAAGCAAAAGCTGATATAGTTGGCCTCTGGGCATTGAGGTTCTTAATCTCCCAGGTTAGATGTTATACTTTTTCACTGGGGATGGAATAATATTTTATTGAGAGAAAAGAGAAAAAAAATAGAAGGGGGATGAGGAATCTTTCCAAAACAGGAAGAGTCATTGAAGGGAACATGAAAGTAAAAAAAAACATAAACCCAAAATTGCTCTTTTACTTTCTTCACATTGTAACTCTCTAGTTTCCTTGTTATTCATTATGTTTAACTTCTCTATACATTTTCTAGATAGTTTATTGCTCCGTTGCTTAGAACTGTGTTAATGTCATAGATTATCTGTATGATTTCATCAGGACATGCTTTCCGAAAGCTTATTGAAGTCCATGTATGTTTCTTTTCTTGCTGGATGCTTTCGCTCTGTACGATTTGGCTTAGAGGAAGCTCACGGGTGTGTTGCTAGCTACACATTCTTGTTTCATCTGGTGTTCATTTTTGTAATTTAGCATCTAATTCTACCGCATATTGTCAGAAAAGGACAAGCATTGCAGTTCAACTGGCTATATGAGAAAGGAGCATTTGTCTTGCATTCCGAAGATACATTTTCTGTTGATTTTTCCAAGGTATTTTGTTATGGTCCCTTGTCTTGGATCGTGTTGACACAGTCCTAGACACGGTAGAAGCTTTGCTTCGATCTATGGTGAAGGTAGAAGCGGGCTCGTCCTTGACAGAGCCTCTTCTTAAATTCACAAATACTTTTGATAATAATTATTGATGGTTTTATTTCTAATCTGAATGCCTTTAAATAGGCTTACAATAGAAGAAAAGTTCCTAATTAAATTAGGTCAGTAACTACTTTTTCCTAGAATCACTATCATTTAAATTTAAATGAAAATAATCCTATTTAATAGGAAGATTCTGTCTTTCCTAAAAATACTGAACTGCAGAATTTAAAATTCTGTTATGCTACTAATTAAAAATAATTAAATAAAATAATAAATCCTACTTAGCCTACTAATCCTAATCAGCAGAACTAGAGAACTAGAGGTCCATATCATCACTTCCCCTCTCGGTATTGAGCTTGTCCTCAAGCTCAAATTCAGGATAAGTTTCGTGAAACCGATCGAAAGGTTCCCATGTTTTATCTTCTGGAGTATATCCTTCCCATTGAATTAACAATTCTTTAATTCCTCTATTTATTCTACTGCAAAGAGCTGTTTTAGGGATAGGTAAGGCCTTGCCATCGAACGCTTGGGGTATGTTCGCCTTTTGGTTTCGTGAGCACTGCAGTTTGCGTTCAAATGCTCGAGCCATATTCATAGAAACTCCGAGATTTTGTGGTTGTTGAAGCTCAACGTCTATCCTTAGTTCATCAATCAGCCCAGCACTAAATAAGTCCACTTGTTGGTTAGGCTTAAGATCATGGGTTCTAGCAAGCAAGGACTGAAATTGGCGTTGATAATCCTGCACAGATCCAGTTTGCTTGAGGTTGGCGAGTTCTCCTAATGGATTATTGCTCATAGGTGGTCCGAACCGTATATGGCAACATTCCTTGAAGCGTTCCCACACCATTCCGGGTTCTTCTTCTTCCATTTAATCGAACCACAGTTGCGCTTCTCCTATCGAGTGAAATGCTGCTAATCCCACCTTGTCTCCTTCAGCACTTCTTTGGTTTAGAAAAAACCTATCACAGCGCCTCAGCCACCCTAATGGGTCGTCTGTCCCATCATAAGTGGGAAATTCGATTTTGGAATAGCGCGAAATCATGCCTCCCCCCATTTGCGAGATGTTTTTGTCTCTGTGATCATTGTTGTTGCCCTTATTGTTTACTCCATCTCTTGAGTTGTCTTGTTTGGAACCCTTATTCACTTCCTGAACTATGGTGGAGAGGTTAGCCATCTGCTCTTCAAGAGCAGTTTGCCTGACTGTCATCTGTTCTATGAATTCCCTCATGGTTGCTGCTAAATCCGCGTCACCCATGTTGGCTTTGATAATAATTATTGATGGTTTTATTTCTAATCTGAATGCCTTTAAATAGGCTTACAATAGAAGAAAAGTTCCTAATTAAATTAGGTCAGTAACTACTTTTCCCTAGAATCACTATCATTTAAATTTAAATGAAAATAATCCTATTTAATAGGAAGATTCTGTCCTGACCCCTAAATATTTTCCTAAAAATACTGAACTGCAGAATTTAAAATTCTGTTATGCTACAAATTAAAAATAATTAAATAAAATAATAAATCCTACTCAGCCTACTAATCCTAATCAGCAGAACTAGAGAACTAGAGGTCCATATCATATTTATTGCTTCAAAATCTTTCTATTTTCCTCCCTTCATTTTGAATCTATTTGACCCTAAGATAAGCGATGTAAATCATATTTTTCTTTCTAAAGATTGAAGGTGCAGTTGAATGCCTGAGCAGGGAGATACTCACCATACAAGCCCAAGGTGATAAAGAGGCTGCTGGCTTGTTTCTTAAGAAATACGGTGTGATGACAGAACAATTGAAAGTTGCTCTGGAAAAGTTAGAGAATATTCAGGTATGAATCACAGAACCATTGAGTAGTTGTAGTTCCAGGTGAGGCTTTGTTGCAACATGAAGAACGGATTTCAGTGATTTTGACAAAACGAATCCGAGTTAGTTGTTTAAACTAGTATTTACTCATGACCCACGTTTTCAAAATTCTTGAAGCCTATACCATGTTTATAAAATTTCTAGTGTCAGAACTCTTAATCTGTGATGGCAAGGCAATGAGTCCTAGACCTTTTTTTGACAATCACTCACAATGGTAATTTTTACCACTTATTTATTAGTTTGTCAACAAACATATTACAAAAGATAATACCTATATCAAAATGTAAGTAGATGAGTATCCATGGTATAATTTTAAAATACGGGAATCTGACTGTTATTTCAGTATCATTTCAATTGCCACCCTTGATTTTTTATCATTTGAAGGAACTTACCACCTTACTTTGGTTGTGGCACTTTTTGAAAACTCCTGAAGCTGATACCTCTTCTTCTCTATACTTTTTCAATTTAAATTGAAGACTTTTGAATAATTACAATTGTCTTTACATCTTACTCTGTAGAGTATCTTTTTTTCTTGGCTGTGGTATGTTAAACTAAAGTTATCCATGTACGTTTTCATTCAACTTATGACTTTGGCTGCAAGATAGTTTGTCAATGTTGTATAACAAGTATAGCGCATAGCCTTTCTTATCTTTGACTATAAAGTATATACCATGTTCTTGCATCCAGACTGTGAATTTGAAGTATTGAAGAAACTAATTGTTGGTGTATTATTCTGTGCCTTAGGTACCTGTTGATGTGTCTCCTACCTTCCCTGTTGCTGACAAAATATTGCAATGATAGCATGATAACCAAGGTGCAACCTTTGGGCTAACCTTAAAAAGTTACTTGATCGATATCTTTTCACGCTTTATGCTACTTTAAATAATGGAGTACATTGTACCAAAAATAAAATAAAATAATGGAGTACTTGTATCTCTATGGTCTTGGAGAATCGTTTGATACATTGTCTACATGTTTTATTTTACTGGCCATGCATATTACTGAGTTTTCAAAAATTATTCCGTTAGCCAATTTAGTTCTTTCAGGTTAAATTTTTTCCAAAATCGTTAATTTGTACTTACGTTGCAATCCAATTGGCAAAAGTGGACAGAGTGAGTTGCAAACCTGATTTAAGTGTTTATTCCTCTTCATTCTAAGCATTTAGTAAGTTTGCTAATAGAATAGCATTTCTAGGTTTCATCTTCTGCTTATTCATCTTCTTTTTCAAGTTTTCCAATTTTTATTAAAAAAAAAACATAACTAGATTCTCTTCATCTTAATTCTGAAAATGTTTGAGATTTTAAGCAGTGGCTCAATGGTACCGTCTTTGGATATTAGGGATGACACCGATAATATTCGATCCCACACCAAAGATAATACTAAGGTAAGAATGAATTATCTGATGATGAAGAATCACCAACAATAAATAGAGTATAAGTGAATAGAGTGTAAGATTAATTGATTCAACGGATTGATTTTCATTAGATACCACCCTAGCGGTTTATATAAAGTAAGCTGAGCACATGTTAACCAATCATTGCTGATAAGATCTAATAATTTTGACAACTCATCAATCTAGAAGCTCATTAAAAACAAAGTAGGAAAACAACAAAATGAGAACAATGCAAGTTTATTTGGTGATCATGAACTCCTATCACAATACCCGCCTTTTCATCCTTTTCATCACGTCCTCATGGATGAAAGTTTGGAAACTTTTTTAGGAGATCATAATAGAATTCCCATGAAGTTTTGTCAAGTGGAAAATTCTTCCATAGTACCAAGACCTTAGTAGCTGAATTCGATCTCTTTTAACCATTTTTCCGTCGAGAATTGCTAGAGGAACCTTGTTAGCTTGAGGGACTGTAACTGGAAGATGCTGAATTGGCTGGCCCTGAGGATTAGGACATAACTTCAGTTGTGAAACGTGAAAAACATTATGTATGGCAGTTGAGGAAGGAAGTTGCAGCTTATAGGCAGTGGAACCAATACGATCTTCCACCACATAAGGGCCATAAAACTTAGGAAGAAGTTTTTGATTTCCATGAGCTTTCAAAGAATTCAATTTATATGGATGCAGTTTGAGATACACATGATCTCCAATGGAAAACACACAGGCACTTCTTTGTTTATTTGCTTGTTGAATCATTCTATTCTGAGCACGCATCAAATGAAATTTTAGAAGTTTGATTACTTCTTCCCTAGCAATCAAGGACCTGTCTACATTCAAGTTTGAAGCAGAATGAGGTAAATAAGGTGGATGGATGGGAGGTGGTTGACCATAGACAGCTTCAAAAGGGAGTGGTATGGATAGAAGAATGAAAATTTGTGTTGTACCACCATTCTGCTAATAACAGCCATTAAGCCATTGTGCAGGTAGGTCAACAAACATGCACCTCAAGTAAGTTTCTAAGCATTTATTAACCACCTCAGTTTGCCCATCAGACTGAGGATGATAAGCTGATGACTTATGGAGATTAACTCCCTGCAGTTTGAAATACTTAATCCAAAAGGTACTAATAAAATTACGATCCATGTTACTTGTTATTGGCTCAGGAAGACCATGCAACTTGAACATATTATCAAGGAAAACTTAGGAACATCAAGAGTTGTGTAAGGGTGAATCAGTGCCATGAAATGAGCATACTTGCTATGTCTGTCAACCACAACAAAATGATTTGTTTGCCTGAAGATGGAGGCAGTCCCTCCACAAAATCCATGCTAATATGAGTCAAAAATGCGGTTAGGAATGGACAATGGCTGTAAAAGACCAGGGTATGCAGTTAGATCTGGTTTGTGTCTCTGATAGGTGCTACAATTTTTGACAAAGGTAATTATGTTCTTAGTCATACCTTTAAAAAAAGGGGCTTTCTTAATGCACCACCCAAGTTTTTTAGGCACCACGTGAAATTATTTTTTTGCCCCTATATTCCGGATGTGCACATCCGGACGCACCAAATTTTTAAAAAACGCTGAAGTGTTCCAGATATGCATATCCGAAAACAATTCTGATGTGCACATCCGGAAGTATTTCTTATTAGTTCGCGCCAGACGTTCTTCCCCCCTCATTATTCACCTTTCCATTTCCACTCCTTCTCAAACTCTCTCAAACTCTCAAATTTTCAATCACGATTTTTTCCACTCGAGTTCGGCGCAGAGCAACTACTACAACGATCAACATACTCCAAATCCTTCGTATCACATTTTAATCGGTAAGTTTTCAAATTTTAGAGTTTCGGAGTAATTTTCGAGTAATCGATTTAGAGTAGACATTTAGGTGTAGAAATTGTTAGGTTGTATGAATAACATAGGTTAGAGACAATGTAGGTCATTTTTACTGCTTCAAACGGACGATCAGGGCATAAAAATGCCCTTTTGGTTGTTACAGTGGCCATGAGTGCCGTTTTTAAACTTCAAAATACGTACCGGATGTACAGATCCGGAAATATTGAAACGTTTAGTGTTTCTGGATGTGCACATCCGAAAATACATAACGTTTAAAATTCTGAGTCCTTCCGGATGTGCACATCCGGAAGACTATTTTTTTTCCTTTTTTAATTTTGCTTGTTTGTTTGTTTTTGTTTAATTATTTTTAAACAAAATTTAATTTATTTATTATGCTTTGCAGATTAGATGGCTGGCAGAGACGATCGTACCATACATAGACGGACAACTCAACACGCATCTGTCCGACGTGAGCGAATGTAGTCTACAGCCGAGGCTTCCGACGCAGAGGGAGTTGGGGTAGCCCCTACAGTTGAGGGACATCCTACACCACATCCTACACCACAGCCATCCACATCTCGGAGGCGTCGGGATTCTACTGCTAGTTCATCAGGGTCCTAGCCCGCACGCAGGCGTCGTCGGGAGACTACAACTCCATCAGCTGCTCCTCCTCGTTCCCCTGTTGCTGTTCCTGTTCCAGAGGGTGATCACCCAACACATGAGGGTGTTGACGATGATGACGATTTCGATGAGCTGGGCAGTTACCCCGGGGGACCGTCTAATATGTCCCTACTCGCGGGGTACTCTGAGCATACTGCCAGATTTGTATGGCTAGGACAGGTAACCTTTCTCGGTTTATTTATAGAATTGTATTCGTTGAAAATATGTTCATTTGTAACATTGTTTTATTTGGAAATTTTCAGGATAAGGATTCACAGAAGTTCTATAACCATGAGGCAAGGTTATGGACACGATTGAGATGCTGCCTACAGTTGAGTGGTTCACGTCTGTACTTGCGGAGTCTGGTCTTGGAGGCCTGTCTAGGATTGAGTATTCCCAGATCCAGTACGGTATCCTGATGGCATTTGTTGAGAGATGGCACCCTGAGACATCCTCATTCCATCTACCGTACGGCGAGATCACGATCACGCTAGACGACATCTCGTGCCTCTCACATCTACCGATCACGGGTACCCTTCTGAGTCACGGCAGGATGACGAAGGCGGACGACATAGAGTTGTTGGTTACAGAGCTTGGGGCTAGCCCAGAGAAGGCACATGCGGAGGTGCACCAGTTGAGGGGCGCACACGTCCGGTTCTCATTTTTGATGGATAGATTTACTGAGGCGCTTGCAGAGGCAGGACGGGCAGATGGTGATCTAGCTGAGGTGGCGATCCACAGGACGCGTGCCCTAAGGTGCGACTACTTGTTTTTGCTAGGCACGCAGGTGTTTGTGGACACCAGCGCCTATTATGTTGATATCGTCTACCTCAGGTACCTTTCGGATCAGACAGAGATCCATCGGTACAACTGGGGGGCTGCTGCGCTGGCATTCACCTATTCCAGGCTCTCTGATGGTTGCCGCTGGGCAGCCAAGACTGTGGCAGGCAGCTGTACGCTATACGTGGTAACAATCTAATATTCTAAGTGATTTTTTCATTTCTTTTCTTTCTGTATTCATTGTAATGTTTGACACCCATGTTATGTTTTCCATTTCAGGCGTGGATTTTACAACACTTTCCCTATATTACTGGTTGGGGGAGTGCCCAGGGGTACACTGAGGATATGCCACGTGCTGCTGCATTTGTCCTGCTCAGAGGGAACCAGGCGCCGGACCCCTTCAGAGTGTATCTAGATCGGATGACTGCTGAGGACGTTTTGTATTGCCCCTATGCCGCTCACCGTGTGACGCGTCCGTTCGATGAGGTTTGTTTGTTCTCAGGATGGTTGGCATGCAGTTCGACCGTTACTGCCCGATACCTACCAGAGCGCGGCTTGCGTCAGTTCGGTTACACGCAGACGATCCCCAGGATGCCTCATGAGTCTGCTCCTCTAGGCTTGACCCGCAGGCAGATAGATGAGCTATATGCTGACTACCAGTCCCACTTGGTACCGGAGGAGGCTCGGGCGACCAGAGCGGAGACAGACTAGAGTGTTGATGCCGGGTACATCGTGTGGTTCTTCACCGTCTCACACCCATGCATGGTGCCCACTGCTGAGGGATCGCCACCCAGACCTGCTCATCAGGAGATATTAGAGGAGCGGCAGTCTCAGTTGGACCACACTCAGGATGTCCTACCACGCTGTCGTGAGATAGAGCAGATAGCGCAGCAGGCCATTGCGGACGGTCACCTCCCTGAGGGCTCTGGTGCCAGACTTGCCGTGGACAGGATTATTGCGATTGCTCAGGGGGCACTTCAGTACCGCAGACATCGATCCAGGATGGCGGGTAGGGGCAGAGGAGCAGGGGAGCCAGGAGAGATCCTTCGCCATACGCAGTAGTTTTTTGTTTGATGTATTATATTTATATTAGATGTATGCACTGTATTTTGACAGAGATTTATTATATATATATATATATATCATTTTATTTTATATATGGATGTTGTCAAATGTATATTAAATTGCGACGATTTATTAACATATGCGACCAAGCAAAAAAACCGATTTTTAAAAAAAAAATAATGTTCTGCCTTTTCCGGATCTGCAGATCAGGAATGTTTCCGGATGTGCACTTCCGGAAAGAATCAGCATTTTTAAAAAAATTGGTGCGTCCGAATGTGCACACCCGGAATCAGGGGGCAAAATCAGAAATTCAGATGGTGCCTAAGAAACAAGGGTGGTGTGATAAGAAATGCCCTAAAAAAAGAAGGATTTTACCCTACTAGAAGTTACATCCCTGCTTGAGTGACCTCCCACTGATGAACTGTGTAACCACTGTAGAATGATTTCCTTGAGTTCAAAATCAGAGCCAATCACCAATTTACCTCTTCTCCTAAGTTCATCATGGATCCAAGAATATTTAGCATGAGATTTTAGATACATCTTCAAGTCAGTGATGATTTTCTTAAGATAAGGGTCCTGCTGCCAATGCTCGACAATTCTCTGCATGAAATCAGTATGTGCAATGCTCAAACTTAATGCTAACAACTCAACTCCATGTTTTCTAGATAAAGCATCAACCGCTGTATTAAAGGAACCTTCCTTATACTGATTTTTGAAATCAAAACCCATTAATTTGGACACCCAAACCTGTTGAAAAGGTGTGCTCAAGTTCTGATCCAACATGTGCTCATTTGATCAGTTTTAGTAATGAAAGGGGCATGTGACAGGTAAGCACCCCACTTTTGGATTGCATAGACTATGACCCAAAGTTCTCTCTCATAAATAGACATGGCTTGTTGCTTGGGTCCTAAAGACAAGCTAATGTAAGTAATAGGGTGTTGGTCCTGCATTAAATTTGCCTCAATTCCCTTAGCTGAGGCATCAGTTTCAACCATAAATGTTTTGCAAAATCAGGCAAGCTTAAAACAGGTGCACTCACTAACGCTTGTTTCAAATGATCTAACGCAATTGTAGATTCTTTAGACCAATGAAAACTGTCCATTTTTAACAAATCAGTTAGTGGTTTTGCTATCTTACCAAAGTCCCTTACAAACCTGGTATAGTCTAAACAGCGGAATTAAATAAAAGCATGACATCCATAGCCTCAACAAATCACCCACACCAAAAGTGGTTTAATAATTACTTTAAATTAAAAGATACGTAACATAATAACATAAAGAAAATAGACCGTTCCCTGATGTTACGTATCAGAACAACTCCATTAGTAGACTCAACCTATAGCAACATGAGGTACATCTCCAACTACTTAGGTACCTGATTGTCTGTACTTCTAGGGAGCACAGACACAACAAACACAAAAGGAGTGAGAAATTAATTCATATAATAAATGGTGTATAATAATTAAGAGAGTAAAATTTATACACACAAATCACATTCATTCACAATCACATTCTCACCACAACAAATGCACAAGCACAACATAATTACAATGCAATGAGACCCAACAACATTACGCGATACATGTGGCATCAATTATCATCAATGGTTCATCATACGAACCTGGTTCCCCCTTCAGAATCCCAAACTCCTCCTTCTGAGTTCCGAATAAGTCTTTTGTCCCCTTCGGACCTATAACTTATCTCCTTAATCATATCAACAATGAATACATGACATAGTAATAATGCAATTAACACACCAATTATAATAATATTTAGTGATCCACAATCGATCACACAATTGCAACCATGCTTAACGTAATCCACCCTTCTGGACTACCACCAATTTAAACACACCCTCCCAATCATTCACAACACATCAAATAATCTGTGAATACGGACCTCATCCATATTCATCACCTCATACACTTCTTTTCCACTTGCTACCAACCTCTAATAAAATCGTTAAAAATATTTTATCCCTGAAATAAAGTTATAGCCCTCTATTTCGCTACTTAACGCTTCAAACTCCATCCCAAAATGATTAACGAGATGAAAGTTATGATCAAAACCGTACACGACGGCGCTACTAAAAAGTTGTTGTTTTTCTGAAATTTCCACCACGATTTTCATCTTCTTCAACCCCGAAAAAGTCAATGAAATCATCACCAAAAATATTCCATGGTTTTAAACTCAATCTTAAACATACAAATATCAATTACCACTTATATTCATATAATCACACCAATAAATTCACAATTTCATACTCTACCATCATCATAATCATCATCCCAAACCCTTAACATACAACAAACTTAAAATTCAACAACAATTCAAAATTCGTCATCACCAAATATCAACTGCTACAGCCACAACAATTACAATATATTTCTCACAATCAAGGTCACACATCAACAACAATTATAACACGACGTAACACCAACCTAAAAGGGTAAGGACCCTACACTACCCTCTCATTATTAGACATCCTTATAGGAATAGTTTCTCCCCTTACCTTAGAATTTTAAGCTCCACGCTCTTCTACAATCGTTGTCTTCTTCTTCTTCTTCCTACCCTTGCTAAATCATATCAGTAGGCCAATTACCCAATAAAATAATAATAAAATCAATACTATCTCTATATTATTATTGTTATTTTAAATAAATATTAACTTATTTATTATTACTAAATAAATTTAATTAAATCTAATAGTAGTACTATTAATGTCATTGTGTTCAACACCCCTTAGTTCTCGTTAATTATTACCACACTCCTCATTTAAAATTCTAATATTCTAGGGACACTACCCTATACCCAAGACTCCCCTACTACCACAACAATTCAAAACACTTACAATACAATTAATTATTCTATAGAATTAGATAATTTAAATGGGGTGTTACAAGGATCAGTAGAGACTCCCTCGTTGGTGATAAAGTGTCCCTAATACTCTATTCTCGGTTCAGTGATGACACCTCAATCTATCGTTTATTTGACTTGACTTATGTATATTTTCCTATTGTTTTAGTTCCGTTTCCACTATTATGCTAGTGTTTTTCCTTTGTTTCAGGGAATTTATTAATCAGGAGCTGTGGGCGAAGAAACAAAGTGAAATGGACGAAAAGCGAAGAATTGGACGGCGACCACCATGGCGTTCATCCAAGGGGTGCCATGGGTGGTCCACGTACCAGCTAATGGGATCATCAAGTCATGCCTACTTTGTGAGCATGGCGGTCGCCATGCGGCTGTGGTGTAACACCCCAATTTTAGTAATTATTTATTTATTTGATTTATTTAATTTATATGAGTTAATTGATTTATTTGATTAATTGATTTATTTGAGTTATTTAAATTAATTAATTTATTTGATTTAATTGAATTATTTGATTGATTTAGTTATTTGATTTAATTGATTTATTTTGTTTGGTGGAATAATATAGAATTGGTAAAAATATGTAATTGGGCCTAATTATAGGAATGTGAATAGTAAGTGTGAGGGTGTGTTAAGTAAAGCCCAATAGGAATTATGAGAAAGTTGTGAGAATGATAAAATAAGAGAAAGAGATAAAATAGGATTAGAAGTTGGAAAGGAGGTTAAGGAGAGGAAGAGGAGAAGAGAAGAGAAACTCAAGAAATCCAAGAAAATCAAGATAAGGGTGAATTTTTATATAATTATTGGGATTGTATGATAGTGTAGAATGGGTAGAAACATGTTTAGGATGAAACCCCTAAATTTTCCATGAATTTGAAATTGTTAGGTTTTAGTGATAATCTTTGAGATGTGTTAATTTAATTGTGTTTAGAATTGATATGTTGTTATACTATAGATGCCCATTCAATATTTGGAGTAAACCCATTGAAATTGAAATATATATATATATATATATATATATATATATATATATATATATATATGCTGAACACTAGCGCATCACAACAAGGTGAATGTGATTCATTTTTCTTATTCGCCACTGTAGCGAAAAGCAAGAATAAAAATGTGGTTGTTTATATATATCCATACCCATAGTGAAGAAGACTCGGGTTCAATGGAAGGATATAACATTCATATTTGATGCATGCTAGTTCTTTTGTTTCATTCTGGGACCTTGTACCTAAGGAATGCTGAGAAATGTTGATGAGTTTGGAAATGTAATGCAATCCATGTTTCGTTTCTTAACCAAAAAGAATAAAATAAATCCTGTGTAATATGCTTTTCCATATTCTATTACGTTTGTAGTTATGTTATGCTACACTTGAATTAGATATAATACATGTTTTCCGTTACAGTAAAGAAGAAATACCAGAATCCTTTCATTCTATAATACATTCTTTTATGAAGTACTGCTACATTTTGTTCTTATATTCATGGACTAGTACCTTTTCATCTAATTCATTAATATATTAATAAAAACATGATGATGTGCATAGCAATAATTAATGTGGTAAACCTTTTCTCCTCACAAAACTGTAGCGTAGGCAAACTAGGAGAATATAATGTGAATTTAGTTACCATATAGTGTATTGTAGCGCAAGGAAAAGAAATACAAGGATAAGAATGAATGTAATCCTTATCCCTCATATCCTGTAGCCCTTAAATGCTAGTAGAAGAGTAATGTGACCTTTTCTTTCCCTTGTCCTGTAGCGCATGAGACTAGTAGCAATGAATTTGATCCTTTTCTTTTAATTCACAATGCTACTGTAGCATATTTGCATTATTATAAATTGGAATGTTTATTAAAATACTGAATGTTTATTAAATACTAAATATTTATTTAAAATATTGAATGTTTATTTAATATTGAATATTTCTTACACATTTATTAAATATTGATTATTTATTAAAATAATGATTGTTGCTAAAATATTGATTATTTATTGAATATTAAATAGTTATTGATTGTTGAATATTTATTGAGTAGTGAATATTTATTGAATATTGAATTTTTAATTATTAGTGATGGATTAATTATTCTATGTTTAATTGGTGATGTGTGTTTTGTGAATTGAGGTTGGATTGTGTTGATACTTGTGTATGTGCAAATGTGTGGTAATTCAAGTGTGATGAATTATTGAAGATACGCATGAATATTAAGATTTGAGTATGGCCTTAATTGCATATGATTGTTGAATTTGCACACACATCATTTGTGTCAAGAGACAATGCTTGTTAGTTTCGTGGGAGGTAGTGACTTGTCCCAAACCTAGAGTTGGGTTCGAAAGCTTAGGGAATGGACTTTTTGTGTGTTATTAGTCTAGAGAACGAATCCGATTTAATATAAAAACTGAAAAATAATAACAAGTGTTGGTACCATATGCATGAGTTGCATTGAGTCGCATTTTGTATATGTTTGCGATATGAGATTATGTGAAAAATGTGAAATTGATGGATTGGTGAAATTATGAAATTGTGAATATGTATTTATGGATAGTATGGCTACTTGAGTGATAATATGTTGATGAAGCTTTTTGGAAGTGTGAGAATCATTATGCTATGCTTGTATGTTATATATTATATATTATCTTATGGTTTTGATAATTATGTGAATTCTCACCCTTCTGTTGGAATGATGTTTGTATGACATCGCTCAGGTGCCGAAGAGTAGAGTTGCTCCTAGTTCGAGGTAGCCATTGGAGTAGCTTGTTCTAGTCTCTTTATTTATTTTGGGTCGAGGCAATGCTCTGATCATGTAACACGGGAATGTTTCAATTTCATGTTTTGAGAGATACTTTATGTACTCTACTTTATGTTGTTATTTTTATTTAAATTATGTGGAGTATTGACTTTTATGCCTAAGTGATGATTTATAATGAGTTGATCATGAGACTTTTGTTATGTGTATTATGATTGAAGTAATTCCGCTGCTACATGCTAAGTGAAAGTATATGGAAAGCATGAATTTATTTTAAGTGTTAATGAGCATGACATGTGATATGTGTGTTGTTTTGAAATTATATGTGACACCCTTATGTGAGATGCATGAGACATTACTTTGATTAGTTATATATATTCCGCAGGATTTAGAATGGTGTTACATTAGTGGTATCAGAGCAAGGTCGGTCAGTTAATCAAGTTGTTAATGTGTTTATTACCTTGTGTATTTGATATGTGTGTGTGTGGCACTATCGGTATTATTTGTTCTAATAAGGATTTGTTGTTGGAATAAAGAACGATGGTTGCAGGCAGGAATGATGAAGCGATTGTAGAAGCTTTGGCAATGTTGGTTGGAGCGATTGGGAAGAATCCGCAAGTCAACATGAATGCTAGAAACAACACTGATGATAAGTTCCGTGTTTTGGGGAAGTTTCATAGGAACAATCCGCCAATCTTCAAGGGAACGCATGAACTTGACAAAGCACAAGTATGGCTGAAAGCGATTGAGAAGATCTTTCGAGTCATGAATTGTTCACATGCGCAGAGGGTGCAATTTGACACTCATATGCTTGAAGAGGAAGCTGAGGACTGGTGGGGTAATACTCGTCAGAGGTTCGAAGAAGATGAGGTTGAGGTTACTTGGGATGTTTTCAGAGAAGCGTTTCTGGAGAAGTATTTTCCAGAAGATGTGCGTGGGAAGAAGGAAATTGAGTTCCTCGAGCTGAAGTAGGGTAACTCAACTGTGGTCGAGTATGCAGCAAGATTTGAGGAGTTGATCAAGTTTTGTCCTCATTACAACACAGCTAATGCTGAGAGCACTACAAGAAAATTGGCCAATTACGACGGTTAATTTTGGCAGATTACGGCGGTTACAACCGACACAAATTAAAAGTCACGACGGTTCCTCTTCCGTCATAGATACATGTGTCACGAGGCTGTTTTACGACAGTTTATAAAACTGTCGCTCCAACTGCCGTAACATTCCGCGACGGTTTTGAAACGACCTCCAATATATTATTACGACGGTTGTAACCGCCATTATTATATAATATATATTTCATTGAAAATAACGGCGGTTGTAACCGCCATAATTATATATTATATATTTCATTTAAAATATTGACGGTTTAGAAGCGATGTAATTTTATTATTTAAAATAAAAATTAAAAATTGCTACATTATCTCCTCTCTTAAGCAAATTGTAGTTGAGTAGTCTTTGATGTTGTAGTTTTTTTTTTTTTTTGGAAAAGGCAAAAAGGTTTTATTAATTAATACCTTGGCATAAGATATGCCAGCAAAAAGTACGTACATTTCAGCAAGGCAACTACCGAACCGCAAATTTGTATCGACCAAATTACAAACCGTGATACTTCCTAAGCCAATAACCAACACCTAAAATAAGGAGATCTGACCAAACAGAAAGGGCCAAAAAACTCCAATAAACGCAGACCTCCAAAACTAACTCCAAATAGTGGGATAACAACAGCCGCCTTAACCAATACTAGATCTGAAAAAAAACCTGCCATACCATCTCCAACCCAAGACAAACTGAGCTTAAAAATCTCCCACCAAGACCAGACTAACCGGACCAAAGAACAGGCTGCTCCTTCTAAAACTATACACCTTCTGCCAAAATTAATCTGATAAACAATACTCGAACAACTTGCAACTAAAAGCACCTGACACCAACTATAAGACTGAATTACTATGACTGAGAACCAACTACCAAACCACTGGAGAGCCACAAAACGCATAGCCTACAACGCTCCTACCAACCGAGAGCAACTCTCAAAGACACGCCAGAACTGAATTCACACCACACCAAATCCTACTAGCCATACTCTGCCAAATAATTGCGTTACAATTGCTATCATGATGCCAACCGCCTTGTGCTACCAAATCCTTCAATAGTTGCTTCTCCTAAGTCAAGCCATGCCTATATGTTCCAAACATATTATAGGATTCACATACCATTGGTTTACACAACAACAGAGATTCTTGAATTTGTTTTTCAATCAAATCCACGATAACAGTTGCGTTGCTTCAACCATTTTGCTTCATCTCCACTTCCTTGCCTTTGAGTATGCAATCATTTCTCGCCTTCCATATGTTCCAAATGCTAGCAAACCATATAACTATTACTTTTTTTGCTATTGAGCTTATGTTGCTGCTAAAAGCTTCAGCAAACTGCTCCAAATGAGTCATGCTATCATTTTAGAACACGTTCACTATACCGACCCACTTACTGATCCTGTACCGTATACCTGCAAACAAAGGACACTCAAAAAAGAGATGTGAGACTGACTCTATGTCACTGCATCCCCCGATACACATATTCGACTCATAAACCAAAATAAAAAAATTGTCGTTTAGATTGAAATGCGTTGAACATATTTGCACATCAATAATCAAGAGATGTGTAATGAAATCATGAAGGCCATAGACTTTAACTCACTTTTTCTGGAAATTCATTTTTTATAGTCTTCAACTTATCAGTAGATCCAACTTTTACAACCGTGCCCTGAATTAATGATATGTAATCTTGTTTCAACCATATCGCCTCGAATAATCTTGTCCAATCAATCGGTAATCCTTTTAGAGCAGCGTCCAACAGATACTGAACAACATTTTATTCTTGAATAGGAGCTGACCTAGCTGGAAAGTTCAGAGATTACAAATACAGGGGAGGGAAAAAGAAGAAGTTATACACCAAAAAATGTGAAGCATAGATCTTTAATAGTAACAACTGATTAGTATGACATACAGAAATCCTCTGAATAGAGAGACCTTCTTCATGCCACATTTTCCATGCTTCAAGCTTTGCTCATGACAGCTTTGTTGATTTGATTGATACTACCGGAGATACTTTTCGTACTGCATTAGTTTGGAATATTGGTTGACCATCCAGTGATAAGTTTAATTCTTATGATAGTTTCTGAATAGCTCGAAGAAAATGGTCTCCATATCATGTTACTAGGTGCTGTACAAAATGGCTCAAAGTTTAGTATTTCAAATGTCAGAATTGATACGATACTTTTTTTCCCTCTGTATTGAAAACCCTATAACTTCAACGTACCTGATTCACACCATCAATATTTGCTAGCCTTGGTTTTGTAGATGGTCTTGTCAAAGAAAATTTTCTGATTGTTTGATCACCACATAGAGTATATCTACAGAGATATAACCGCATCATGAAGAAACTACGAATCAAAGAAACTGTAGTAGGATTGGTTGTCCTGAAAGTGCTAAAAGATAAAATAAAACTTACGGAGCAGTTCCAACACTTCTTGCAAGATTAAATATTTCTTCTAAAAGCATTTGCTAGAGTTGTCCCTCTGCATGAGTAGAAAAGTACAACACATAATTAAAGTTGACATAGGGCTAATGTTTCTTAAAAACAATATAAAGTGAAAACAATAAAACTGATGTCCACTTATTCAAGAAGCTTCATTGACGTGTATAACAGAAGTCATTTAGATGAAGCAGTAATAAATGCAATTGCTCCACATAATTCAACTATTCCTGAAGCATAGCAAGATCGTCAATTAAGGAAACTGTTTGACCATAAGCTATGACTGCAATTGAGTAAATTATTTCCCCTCAAAATACCTTAGATAAAAAGTCTATGAGTTTCGATGATTAAGGATTTGAATATGGTCATCTACATGGTGTACGTAAATCAATAAAAACTTTGGCTTCAAGAGTCACTTAGAATAACGGGATGTAGGATTTATAGTTTATTGGTCCCTGTATATCATGTGATCTTGAGCTATAAGAGCCTTGTTATGCAGTGGAATGATTGTAATCTTAGTTTAAATAGGACTAATATAGTCTTTTACACCAAATATCATGTGATTCAAAGAGAGCATTTTGTGCAGTGGATAGTTGCAATCTTCATTGTGTTTTAACGTTTTCACAATGATAATATGCTAAAAGACAAAGTGGAGAGTGCATAATGAAAAGAGCAAGAAATTAATGCCACCGAAAATAACTCAACTAGATAAATTACTTTTAAATGATACTGAAAACACTTCCTACTTTTAATTTTGAACAACTTACTCGAGAACCGTGCAGGATATCAATCGGTATATTAAGGCCCCTATCTTCCCTTGCATGAACGAATGCAAGCCAATAAAAGAAAGGCTTCTTTTGACATGTCGCGATGATGCTTCAAGACCGTGCAGTTATCACAGTTTCCTACAGGCAAGATATAAAAGAAAATGAAACAGAGTAAACTGAAAAAGCGAAGAGTTTTTCCTAGGTGAGATTACTACTGGATTTTTTGAAAATTCCAATAACTAGCTAATATATTTATCAGGGGGTTTCAAGTTGACTTTAATAGTAATAACTATGGTGCATGAAATATGTGTACTTCAACTTGAGAGATTGTTAGAATTAAACACACTATTTCCTATTTCTATAAGGTCAATTGTAGAATTGTGTACTTCAACTTGAGTTCTTATTTTACAATTGTAGAATTGTATTTAAGGATCTAAGTGAAAGGAAAACCACATCTCTCAGCTGTAAATTTTTCTCCGAAGTATTCTAGCAAGAACTTTCTTCTGCAAGTTGCCGTCAAACAATAGTGTTAAGCCACAAGCAATGACTCCATAACAGCTTTTTTTTTTTGTTTTCCTGGTACAATGAAAGAATCAAAATTAAACATGAAATTCGACCGAACAATTCAAAATATTTCATATTTTGAAAGGCTTTGATACAAGCCTCTCTCGCAGGCTTGCTTCCTAAAGTGAAACTTCACTGTTTGCGTTACCAACTGTTTTTTTTAATTCTCTAGGTTAGTAGAAAGACTAATTAAGTTTCTGCGTAATATACAAACGATGTTGATTATTTTAACCTACCAGCTAGTATTAAATGATGCTTGTCACAGTTGATCCCTGATGTAACTTACAAACAACGGTTCTTGGAAGTTGATCAAACAACGGATTCACTGGTTTAGGTTCAAAGGTATATGGGGCCTGCACAGGTTCAGGTACTTCTTCAACAGCTTGTGAAGACCGGATCGGTTTCATTTCTTGATCAAGGTCGTTACTTTGATGATCCATCGGTTCAATAGTATTCAGTGTTTCTGAATGCATCAAAATGGGGACTGCTAGAAATTGACAATAGAAAGATTACAACAGTTCTTCAGCTACTACATTCATTATATAGACACGATGCATCTGTATTAAACTTTATGTGACAAAAAACCGACAAAGATATACCTTGAGTTGAAGGACCCGGCAATGAGGAATCTTTGATCTCAGCTGGTGATTGAGAAGATGACGAAGGATTTGCATTCAGCGGCAATGTTGTAAAGGCATTAAGAGTAGGAACAACAACGGTATGCGAAAGTGGCTGCACAAAATTAAGTACTAATAAGTTGAAATGCAACAAGAAACTATAGTAGAATTATGCTTCTCATAAAAATTGGTAAGGGTCTGCCTTCAATGCTGACATTTTGAGAAAACTAGTTACTTTGTAAAGGAAAACCATTGGCTGATTAAATATTGAAACTTACTTGACCAAGATCAGCTTCTGATTAACAACTTCTAAAACTACATAATTATATTATAGACTCATTTAATCGTCTTCAGAGTCATGTTTTCGATACAAGCGATCTGTGTTCACACAAGATTTTTAAAGTTAATTAACTCAATTTTGATCCCTTTAGCTCTTATGAATTTATGTGTTAATCATAGAGTTTGACAACCATGATGTATAACCCCACTCCAAGATTAAAAAGTATTAGAAAAAATAATTTTTTCTTCTTTTTTATGATACCTGATTTATATAACTCAGTTTAGAAACACTGGCTACCAACTCATCCACATCATCCCCAAACTTTGTCTCAATGTCATGTAGACTTTGGCAAGTGTCATCAACTACGTCATGTAAAATACATGCCACAATTGTTTCAACAGCCTGCAACACAATGTCAAGATCTCAAACAAATAAATAATAAAAAAACATGTTTATTTAGGTATACTAGTATAACCTCTCAAAACATAATAAGATAGTATTATATAAGAACAAAATAATTATGCCTTTTCCAAGAAGTAGAGGTTGTTACATGAATCACTTAATGCCATAAATTCTTGTCGTGCATTGGATCCAACTATAGATCATTTAATTTTGAATTGCTCTTAATGATTTGACCAATAGTTTTCCTTGGTCTTCCTCTATTTCTAGTAATTGGAGTATCTTTCATTTGGTAAATTCTCCTCAACAGTGTTTTAATAGGTCTTCTAGAGTCTAGACATCTTTTGCTATACTAATTGTATTTATAATTCTACTTCTTGTGTAACAAAGCTTAAAAATATATGAAATACATAACTATGATGCATAGACAAATGATTAGAAACAAAAACCAAACAAAGCTAATTTTTGTTCAGATGTAAAAACAGAATTGTATGTGCGTACATTCAGAACACAACCCAACTCCTTCATTTGACCAAGCACCTTTAAAAGCCTTGTCCTCGTTTCCCGCTTTACCGTAGGCATTTATTAGAGTTGTATAAGTTACAACATTTGGCATAACTCCTCTGCTTGCCATTGTATCAAAGGCAGCAACACCCTCATCATGAAACACGGCTCTTACGTACGCTGCCATAAGCTAGTTATAAGTAATGGAATCTAGCACACAGTGATTCTCCTCCATTTCTTTTAAGATGTTCAAAGCCTCTACGTAAACTCCAGCCTTCCCGAAAACCTGCAGCATAGAGTTATACGTAACAGTTTCGGGTTTATATCCACTCAATTTCAAATCAGCGAAAAACTTCCTTGCTTCATCAAGCATACCCTATCTCCCACAAGCAGATATCACAGTGCTGCATGTAAACTCATCAAACTCAAGCCCTTTACTCTTCATCTCATCCAACAACTCCAAAATTATATTCCAAGAATGACCCATTTTGCCATAAACATCAAGCATACCATTGTAAGTAACCAAAGTTGGATCAAGACCACACTTCTTCATCTTTTCAAAGATCTCAATAGCATGTTTATACTTACAGGTTTGAGCATAAGCATGATAAAATGTAGTGCAAACCCTTACATCAAGTGAATATTCTTCAACAGGAATTATATCAAACAGCTTGGATGCAATTGAATACTGTGACTCCCTACCCAATATCTAAGCTATGAGTTCAACAAATTGATTATCCACTTTCATATTTTTAAACCCAAAATTCAACCAAACCCATTCAAACAACAAAAAAGCTCTTTTCCAATTCCCAGAAAGGTCTAAATCCTTCAACAGACTAGTAACATAAGATAGAAGTACATTTTTATAGATAAGTCCATCTCAACTTCTCAATCAGTCTTATGCAGCGGTCCTGTCCATGTACCCAATACATATAACTCTCTTGTTTTCCTATGAATAATGTGCAGTTGATCAATATATTCAGTTGAGAAGAGGGTGTAAAAGAAAACAATAAAACCCTAAGAGCAGTGCAAGACTCTTACTTGCTACTAAACTCAATATCAAACTGAAGAAACTCAAAAATCTGAAATAATGGCATACAGTGAAGTTGCCTAAAGAAACATATGACAATGAAAGGTAAAGTATGAAATTAGAGACATGGTGCCAACTTGATCTTCCAAAATGGACTTAAAATGGTTGTCATTATAAAATCTTTTTCATGATCATTCTAAGTAAAATTGACTGAAACAAATATCTTTCTGTGACGCCAATAAATTAAACAAAGAACCTCACTTGCAATCATTAATTAGTCGATAAATAAAAAGACAATGACACTAATTGGATTATTTCCCTAAACAAAATTTTCATCTTTCCCATAAGAATAATAAACAGAGTCAACTAAATTGTTATTTTTAAAACCTCATGCTCATACATTGGGATAGAAATCCAAACCTTCAAATGATTTTTTTTTCTTTTCCTAGATTCTTGACCATCATCCACCATTGAAATTTCTAATTTATTAACATCTAATGAAAGAACAAAGTCGCATTTTCCCTCTTCTTCAGTATGCTTGAACATTCCCAAAATCAACTTCTCATCAGCAGTTGCAAACTTTCTCTCTTCTTCGGTTTGTTTGATGCTTCCAACATGCTCACACGATGGTATTCTAAAACCCTAAGAGTAGTTTTGAATCCAGAATTTTAAAAATGATATAAAATTACCGAAACTGTTTGAGGGGCTGTTGAAGAGCTATGCAGTTTGTGATCGAGGAAGTGAGAAAGCGATTGTGGTGGGAGTGATTGCTTATCAAGGTGCGGTTATGCAAGGATTTGTATCGAGCTGAGAGAGATATTTGGAAGCAATGCGTGAAGCAAAGCAATTTTTCTTATTTTTGTAAGGCAACCCTAATTGTTCCCCTCTTTCTCTAATGAGAGGCGTTATGGATATTTCAGAGCGCGAGTGTGGAAAGGTTTAGGGGGGCGACGGTTGGTTCACCGCCGCGACCTTTGATAAATTTTTAGATTGTGTTGAAAGGTTTAGAGGAGCGATGGTTGGTTCACCGTCATGATCTTTGATGAGTTTTTCAGCTTTATTTATTAAGGTTGCAACGTGTGTTATTAGGTTTAGGAGAGTTTTTCAGCTTTATTTGTTAAGGATGCAATGTGTGTTACTAGGTTTAAGGGGCGACAGTTGTTGTATCGTCGTGACCTATATTTTAGGGAGGTTCTTGTGACCGTCGTGAATTTGAATTTAGGGTGGTTTAATGATAACCGTCGCAATAATTATTTATTTTTTAAAAATTTTAAGGGCGGTTGGTGTAAACCGTCATAACAATCGTCTTTATATTTTGTGTCGTAAAACTCTAATTTTCTTGTAGTGGAGATCCAAGTGTCTTAAGTTTGTGAATGGTTTGAGGCCTGAAATCAAGCAAGCCATTTGGTTATAAGGAGATTAGGTGATTTTATGAGTTGGTGAACAAGAGTAGGATATATGATGAAGATAGTAGAGCTCGGTCTAATCACTACAAGAGTTTGAATAATAAGAAAGGAAAAGGTCAATTCAGAGGGAAGCCGTATGTGACTCCTACTGATAAGGGGAAACAGAAAGCTGGTAATGGCAAAAAGCCGAGTGGGGTAGGAGCTCTTACTCCGATGAAGTGTTTTAGGTGTGGTGTTGAAGGACATCGTGCTTCTGAGTGCACAAGTGTTGCGCAGAAGTGTTTCAAGTGTGGCAAGCCAGGCCACAAGGCTTTTGAGTGCAGAAGTGGTGCGAATGTGACTTGCTACAACTGTGGTGAGCAAGGGCACATTAGTACCAAGTGTGACAAACCGAAGAAGGATCAAGCGAAAGGGATGGTGTTTGCTCTATCAGGATCTGAGACTACTAATGAAGATCGATTGATGTGAGGTACATGCTTCATTAATGGTATACCTTTGGTTGCTATAATTGACACTGGAGCTACACATTTTTTTATTGCTTTGGATTGTGTTAAGAGATTAAATCTTGAGTTGTCGTTATGAGTGGAGGTATGATTATTGATACTCCTGTTATGGGTTCAGCGACTACCCCATATGTGTGTTTAAATTGTCCGTTGAGTATTTTTAGTAAAGACTTTGGAGTTGATTTAGTGTGTCTTCACTTAGATCAACTTGATGTTTTTCTGGGGATGAATTGGTTGGAATTCAACCATGTTTATATTAACTGTTTTGATAAGACGATTATTTTTCTTGAACCTGAGAATGAAGGAGACTTGTTTATGTCTGCTAAGAAAGTGAATGAGTCGGTGCAAGATGGTGCCGAAATGTTTATGTTGATGGAAACTTTGAGTATTAGTGAAAGTGGGGCAGTTGGTACTTTTCCAATTGTTTGTGATTTTCCAGAAGTTTTTCCTGATGAGATAAGTGATTTACCGCCGGAACATGAGGTGGAGTTTACGATCGATTTAGTTCCTGGAACTAGTATGATATCGATGGCTCCATATTCTATGCCCGCGTCAAAATTGAAAGAGTTGAAGAGTCAACTTGAAGATCTATTTGAGAAGAGGTTTATTCGTCCGAGTGTGTCACCGTGGGGTGCACCAATTTTGTTGGTTAAGAAGAAAGAAGGTTCTATGAGGCTTTGTATGGATTATAAACGATTGAACAAGGTGACTATCAAGAATAAGTATCCACTTCCAAGGATTCATGATTTGATGGATCAGTTGGTTGGTGCGAGTGTGTTCATGGTATGGACATTATGAGTACTCTGTGATGCCATTTAGTGTGACTAATGCACCAGGTGTATTTATGGAGTACATGAACAGGATTTTCCATCCTTATTTGGACAAGTTTGTGGTTGTGTTCATTGATGATATTTTGATCTATTCGAAGAATGAAGAGGATCATGCTGAGCATCTGAGGATTGTGTTATCTGTGTTGAAAGAGAAGCAGTTGTATGCTAAACTTTCTAAGTGCGAGTTTTGGTTGAAGGAAGTGAGTTTTCTTGGCCATGTGATTTTGAGTAGAGGTATTGCAGTTGATCCGTCGAAGGTTAAAGCTGTACCGCAATGGAAAGCTCCGAAATCAGTTTTTGAGATTAGAAGTTTTCTTGGTTTGGCAGGTTATTATCGGAAATTCATTGAAGGATTTGCCAAGTTATCTTTACCGTTGACACAGTTGACTAGAAAGGGTCAAGCTTTTGTTTGGGATGCAAAGTGTGAAGAAAGTTTTCAAGAGCTTAAGAGAAGGTTGACGACAGCTCCTGTTTTGATTTTTCTGAATCCGGCAGAACCGTTTGTTGTGTATTGTGATGCTTCATTAATGGGTTTGGGAGGTGTGTTGATGCAACATCAGCAAGTTGTAGCTTATGCTTTAAGGCAACTTAAAGTGCATGAGAGGAATTATCCAATGCATGACTTAGAGTTTGCCGCTGATGTGTTTGTGTTGAAGCTTTGGAGGCATTATTTGTTTGGTTCTAGATTTGAAGTGTTTAGCGATCATAAGAGTTTGAAGTATCTCTTTGATCAGAAAGAATTTAATGCGAGGTAGAGGAGATGGTTGGAACTTCTGAAAGATTATGATTTTGGTTTGAATTACCATCCGGGTAAAGCAAACGTGGTAGCTGATGCATTGAGTAGGAAATCTTTGCATATGTCGATGATGATGGTAAGAGAGTTAGAAATGATTGAGCAATTTTGAGATATGAGTTTGGTTTGTGAAGAGACTTCTTATGGAGTTAAGCTTGGTATGTTGAAATTTACTAGTGGCGTTCTTTATGAGATTCGAGAAGGTCAGAAATCTGATTTGAGTTTGGTAGACCGGTTGACTTTGATCAATCAAGGTTGAGGTGGTGATTTTTGGATTGATGAAAATGGTATCATGAGATGTCGTGATAGAGTTTATGTTCCAAATATTGTTGAGCTGAAAAGAGTATTCTTGAGGAAGGGCGTCATAATGGATTGAGTATTCATCCCGGTGCTACTAAGATATATCAAGATTTGAGGAAAGTATTTTGGTGGCCCTGTATGAAGAAAGATATTGCAGAGTTTGTGTATTCTTGTTTGATTTGTCAGAAGTCGAAGATCGAACATCAGAAACTGTCTGGTTTGATGCAACCATTATCTATTCCTGAGTGGAAATGGGATAGTATATCGATGGATTTTGTGTCTGGTTTACCTAGAACACCGAGTAATTGTGAAGATATTTGGGTTATTATGGATATATTGATGAAATCTGCTCACTTTATTCCAATGAGAATGGATTACCCATTGGAGAAGTTAGCGAAGATGTACATTGAGAAGATTGTCAGTTTGCATGGTATCCCGTCTAGCATTATGTCAGATAGAGATCTGAGATTTACTTTGAGATTTTGGGAGAGTTTGCAAAGTGCTTTGGGTACAAAGTTGCGTTTGAGTTCTGCTAATCATCCGCAGACAGATGGTCAGGCGGAGAGGACGATTCAGTCACTTGAGGATCTTTTGAGAGCCTGTGTGTTGGAAAAGGAGGTGATTGGGATAACTACTTGCCTTTGATTGAGTTTACTTACAACAACAGTTTTCATTCGAGTATCATAATGGCATCGTTTGAGGCATTGTATGGTAGGAGGTGTAGGACGCCATTGTGTTGGTATGAGTCGGGAGAGAGTGCGGTGGTTGGACCTGAGATAGTCCAATTGACTATTGATAAGATTAAGATGATTCAAGAGAATATGAAGATTTCTCAGAGTCTTCAGAAGAGTTATCATGACAAGAGGAGGAAAGCGCTTGAGTTTCAAGAGGGAGACCATGTGTTTCTTTGAGTTACTTTGATAACCGTTGTTGGTAGAGCGTTGAATTCGTGTAAGTTGACACCGCGTTTTATTGGTCCTTATCAGATTTTGCAGAGGATAAGAGAGGTAGCCTATCGGGTTGCTTTGCCGTCGTCGCTTGCTAATCTCCATGACACGTTCCATGTATCTCAGTTGAGGAAATACATTGCGGATCCGTCTCATGTAGTCCAAGTAGATGATACGCAGGTGAGAGATAACCTGACTGTGGAGACATCACCTATGCAGATAAAGGATCGAGAGTTGAAGCAACTTCGAGGTAAAAAAGATTGCTTTGGTGAAAGTAGCTTGGGGAGGACCAGCTGGTGGAAATGTGACTTGGGAGCTTGAGAGTCAGATGAGGGAGTCTTATCCCGAGTTGTTCGTTTGAGGTAATTTTCGAGGGCGAAAATCTTTTAAGTGGGGGAGGGTTGTAACACCCCAACTTTAGTAATTATTTATTTATTTGATTTATTTAATTTATATGAGTTAATTGATTTATTTGATTAATTGATTTATTTGAGTTATTTGAATTAATTGATTTATTTGATTTAATTGAATTATTTGATTGAATTGATTTATTTTATTTGGTGCAATAATATAGAATTGGTAGAAATAAGTAATTGGGCCTAATTAAAGGAATGTGAATAGTAAGTGTGAGGGTGTGTTAAGTAAGCCCAATAGAAATTATGAGACAGTTGTAAGAATGAAAAAATAAGAGAAAGAGATAGAATATGATTAGAAGTTAGAAATGAGGCTAAGGAGAGGAAGAGGAGAAGAGAAGATAAACTCAAGAAATCCAAGAAAATCAAGGTAAGGGTGGGTTTTTATATAATTATTTGGATTGTATGATAGTGTAAAATGGGTAGAAACAAGTTTAGGATGAAACCCCTAAATTTTCCATGGATTTGAATTTGTTAGGTTTTAGTGATAATCTTTGAGATGTGTTAATTTAATTGTGTTTAGAATTGATATGTTGATATACTATAGAGACTTATTTAATATTTGGAGTAAACCCATTGGAATTATTATATATATATATATATATATATATATATATATATATATATGTTGAATTGTAGTGCATCACAATAAGGTGAATGTGATTATTTTTTTTATTCGCCACTACAGTGAAAAGCAAGAATAATAATGTGGTTGTTTTTATATATCCATACCCATAGTGAAGAATACTCGGGTTCAATGGAAGGTTATAACTTTCATATTTGATGCATGCTAGTTCTTTTGTTTCATTCTGGGACCTTGTACCTAAGGAATGCTGAGAAATGTTGTTGAGTTTGGAAATGTAATGCAATCCATGTTTCGTTTCTTAACCAAAAAGAATAAAATAAATCTTGTGTAATATGCTTTTCCATATTCTATTACGTTTGTAGTTATGTTATGCTACATTTGAATTAAATAGAATACATGTTTTCCATTACAGTAGAGAAGAAAGACCAGAATCCTTCTATTCTATAATACATTCTTTTATGAAGTACTGATACATTTTGTTCTTATCTTCATGGACTTGTACCTTTTCATCTAATTCATTAATATATTAATAAAAGCATGATGGTGTGCATAGCAATAATTAATGTGGTAAACCTTTTCTCCTCACAAAACTGTAGCGCATGCAAACTAGGAGAATATAATGTGAATTTAGTTACCACATAGTGTACTGTAGCGCAAGGAAAAAAAATACAAGGATAGGAATGATTGTAAACCTTATCCCTCATATTCTGTAGCGCATTAAATGCAAGTAGAAGAGTAATGCGACCTTTTCTTTCCCTTGTCCTATAGCGCATGTGACTAGTAGCAATGAATGTGATCCTTTTCTTTTAATTCACAATGCTACTGTAGCATATTTGTATTATTATAAATTAGAATGTTTATTAAAATACTGAATGTTTATTAAATACTAAATATTTATTTAAAATATTGAATTTTTATTTAATATTGAATATTTCTTGCACATTTATTAAATATTGATTATTGATTAAAATAATGATTGTTGCTAAAATATTGATTATTTTATTGAATATTGAATAGTTATTGACTGTTGAATATTTATTGAGTAGAGAATATTTATTGAATATCGAATTTTTAATTATTAGTGATGGATTAATTATTCTATATTTAATTGGTGATGTGTGATTTGTGAATTGAGGTTGAATTGTGTTGATACTTGTGTATGTGCAAATGTGTGGTAATTCAAGTGTGATGAATTATTGAAGATATGTACGAATATTAAGATTTGAGTATGGTTTTAATTGCATATGATTGTTGAATTTGCACACCCATCATTTGTGTTAAGACGCAATGCTTGTTAGTTCCGTGGGAGCTAGTAACTTGTCCCAAACCTAGAACGGGGTTTGAAAGCTTAGGGAATGAGCTTTTTGTGTGTTATTGGTCTAGGGAACATACCTGATTTAATGTAAAAACTGAAAAAAATAACAAGTGTTGGTAACACATGCATGAGTTGCATTGAGTCATTGAGTCGCATTTTGTATATGTTTGCGATATGAGATTATGTGAAAAATGTGAAATTGATGGATTGGTGAAATTATGGAATTATGAATATGTATTTGTGAATAGTATGACTACTTGAGTGATAATATGTTGATGAAGCTTTTTGGAAGTGTGAGAATCATTATGCTATGCTTGTATGTTATATATTATATATTATCTTATGGTTTAGATAATTATGTGAATTCTCACCCTTCTGTTGGAATGATGTTTGTATGACATCGCTCAGGTGCCCAAGAGGAGAATTGCTCCTAGTTCGAGGTAGCCGTTGGAGTAACTTGTTCTAGTCTCTTTATTTATTTTGGGTCGAGTCGTGCTCTGATCATGTAACACGGGGATGTTTCAATTTCATGTTTTGAGAGATACTTTATGTACTCTACTTTATGTTGTTATTTTTATTTAAATTATGTGGAGTATTGGCTTTTATGCCTCAGTGATGATTTATAATGAGTTGATCATGAGACTTTTGTTATGTGTATTATGATTGAAGTAATTCCGCTGCTACATGCTAAGTGAAAGTATATGAAAAACATGAATTTATTTTAAGTGTTAATGAGCATGAAAGGTGATATATGTGATGTTTTGAAATTATATGTGACACCCTTATGTGAGAATCATGATAATTTACTCTGATTATTTATATATATTCCGCGGGGTTTAGAAGGGTGTTACATGTGGCGGTCGCCACCCTTGAAAATCCCAAACGGTTGAGAATAAACCATGCTTGGTCTCCGAGACTCCACAAAGCATCCCTACATTTCTCCACGACCTAGAATCGGTTTCTTGGTGATTTCTAGGGTTTTGGACTCCTATAATACCCCTTCATGCCATTTTCCAGGGTATCCAAGCTTATGCAAACTTAAGCCAAAATACTGTCGAATTGTAAAGCAATAATCGCTTCACACCAGAGGATTATTACACTGTCAATCGAGTCTATATCAAAGTTGAAGCACCTTGTTTATTTCCGAAGCACTTTTTTTCTGTCATTTACATTCTGTCAAGATTTGTTTCAAGTTATCGCAATTTGTATCAGATTCAAGACTCCGTTTGGAGCAAGTTTTTATTTAATTCTGCATTTACTTTTACTTTGTCTTGCTTTTATTTTCCTTGCCTCATTTAATCACATTTGTCCTCTTCGTCTTAATTATTTTCATAACTTTTTTACCCGTCATTATGTTTACGTTTGCACTTAAAAACGTTTATGTTTTTTTCCCTAAACATGTCTGGCTAAATTATTGAATGCTGATGTGTGAGGATCGTCAATAGACGATGCTCTACATGTTGTCTCCTTAAGATTACCTTTGTGGGCTGCTTTGATTTAAATATAATTTTTCTGAACTTATTTTAATCTGCCTTCACGAAAGTGATGCAGTGAAAACGTCGGGTAAGATCGAAAGTCGTCCGACATTAAAGACTAAAATTGGTTTGCCATTGGTTAAAAATACCGAGAAAACACTCTGTTAATTAATTAGGAAGCTTTAACCTTTCTAGAATGAGGTTTTAAAACTATTTGCGGACGCGTTTATAGGTTTAGGACCCGGTAGTTAAGCGAAATCTTAAGAAACCTTTTAAGTTAAACTTTCCAATCAAAATCACTTTTCTATTAAGTTAAGAGTCTAATTTCTTAAAAATGAGTTTACTACTTTAACGCATTAAACGCCTACCATGAGTGACGATGGAAGGTATAAATTACAGAGTAAGTTCGGTTATGTATAGACGAAAGCGACAGTTCCTGTTAAATTAGTTCTTTTCTAAATAGGAAACATTGTCGCGTAAGTTATCTTGGTGGAGACAATTAGAGCATTGTCAATTGATGTGAATTAAATTTCAGCATTGTTATTCGTCTGTTTTTTTAAATCCTTTTATTTCGTTTCCTCCTTTTGACTATTTCATTCGCCTTAGATAAACACCGTAACAATTGGAAACAATAGATCTTTGGCTGTTGGTCTCTGTGGGATCGATATCTTTTAAAATTACATGATAGGCTGTGCACTTGCAGTTAGATTGTATACACCGATCAAATTTTTGGCGCCGTTGCCGGGGACCAATTACGTCAAGTATTGCAACTTTGTTGTTACACCGTCTAGAATTAGGCACCTTTTTACCAGTCGATGCGAAGAACTTGCAGCACTGGTAATTTAGTAGATCCAATAGAAGAATCTGAAAGATGCGCACACGCACGTCTTTTGCTTCAAAAGATTAGAAGAGCGATGGCCGAAGAATAGAACCAAAGACCTCTTAAGGATTTTGCCCTACCTTCTAATGAAGAACCCCACTCGAGTATAGCTAACCCGGCTATCGCAGCTCATAACTTTGAGTTGAAACCCGCTCTATTACAATTAGTGCAACAAAATCAGTTCACATGTCTCCCTACTAAGAACCCAAACCAACATTTAAAAGTTTTTATCCAATTAGCGGATACCCTAAAAGCCAATGGTTTTCCTCCTGGGGCGATACATCTAAGACTATTTCCCTTCTCCCTTAGAGATAGAGATTTCCTTCCACCCAATTCAATAACCACTTGGAATGACCTAAAGAAAGTTTTCCTTGCTAGACATTTTCCACCAAGTAAGACCGCTGTCCTACGAAACCAAATCACTAGATTTACCCAGCAAGATGGCGAATCTCTCTTCGACACTTGGGAAAGATATAAAGAGCTATTAAGAGCCTGTGCACACCATGGTTTAGAAAAATGGCTGATTATCCACACCTTTTACAATGGACTTCTCTATAACACTAAGATGACCAATCGACACTGTCCTTGGTGGCGCACTGATGAACAAACCTTACCCTGAAGCATGCACTCTCATTGAAGATATGGGCCAGAACCATTACTAATGGGGGACGGAACGAACATCAATGGAGAAAAAGGAGCCCAAAGGAGGTATATATGATGTCAGCTGTCTTGACATGATGAAAGCTAAAATGGACACCTTAACCCAAAAAGTAGAAAGTATATCTGTTAAACCTACAACTACCATAGCTGCAGTGCAACCAAGATGCAAAATTTATGGAACCCAAGGATATATAACTGCTTAATGTAGTCTCTTAGATGAACCAACCCCAAATCAGGTCACTTATTGTAACACCCCATTTTCTACCCAACATTTATATTAAAATCAGAGTGCTAAAATTTTCAAACATAAAACAAATGAGATGTCACATTTTCAACTTAAACCACAAAATCTGGATTTCATTTAGCAATTGATACATAGCATTCGGAATACAACTTATAATTCATTCGCAACTTTATTCAGTCATTACAAATTTTTAAACCATGATTATTCAACCATTATCGTAATGGCAACAACTTAGAAATAATTTCCACAACATGAAATAACAACTATTCATCAACTTATAATAACAACAACATAAACTAAACATCCCCCCGAGTGCTACGTATCAGAGCATGACACCAACCCGAACTAACAGCCACTAAAGACTTCATAATAATCACTTCAACTTCCACAGCTATCCTTGAGTACCTGCCCATTTCCCATGGTAGGGGAAATATCAGCAGAAGGGGTGAGATATCGAATAATATAAACAAAAGTATGATAATTAATATACTAGATTAGAATCATATAAATTTCACCGCTTCGTACAACTATCATACGACAACTACTAATAAACAACTTAATAGCAACCATAACTTATAACCAACAACAACTCAAATCAGCACAACCTGTTAACAGCAACACATATTAAACCAACTAACAACATAATAACCAACACCAACTTAATCACAAAAGCAACTTATAACAACATCACTTATAACAATAACAACTTATAGCACTACAGCAACAACTTATAACTTCAGCAACCACAACAACAACGACAACAACGTCTTAAACATACAAACCGAATGTGACTCAAACTATTGAAATGCATGTGGTACCATTTGGAGTAAACTCCTAACTTAAACATATGCCAAGTTATCGAGGCATTTTCAACTTAATCGGATGCCATCAAGGCCAACTTAAACAGGTGCCATCAAGGCCAACTTAATCAATGCAAATGTATGCATGCAACAATAACCACAACATCACAACAACAACAACGCAATAACAACAACGAGAACAACAACTTAAACATGCACCACTTGCATCAACTTAATCCAACATTGGTCGTTCGACCTACAACTTAATCAACAACATATTCAACATCACATCACCAACATCACCACATCAACAACGTATTCAACATCAACATAAAACATTGGTCATAAGACCTACAATTTAACAGTGCCCGTAAACCGGGACAATTCAACCTATTCAACTGTACCTGCAAATCAACTTAATCGACATAATTACCACAAAGCAAACCAACCAAGAATACCTACTAATTTATATTAGTTATCCTGCCAATTTTCATTAAATTCCGGACAACTAACCTTACCGCTTAATTACACTTATTCGACTAATTCCATACATCAACCGACCAAAAATAACTACAACCACTTACGAATTATTTCTGCAAAATTTCAACTTGTTTCGGTTAAACAATTATATCGGTTACAACTATTAATATTATTATTCGGTACTATTTTAATACTCTGCTAACTCCTTTGGTCTGTCATTCGCTAATTGATTCCTGTACTAAAATAAAACCTGCTACTAACATTTCTAATTCCCCACATTATTGCTATTCCTCTGCATTATTAATCGTTAACATTGTTGAGGCATATTGCACGATAACACCTCAATCGCACACATTCACGACGGTAAAAATCATCACAACGATACGGTTTCAATTTTCTGCTATAATTGAACCATATACAGACCTCCAAACCATTTTTCCTAGAAAGAACATATCGTTAGCTTTCCAACGCTTCGAACGGGGGTCAAAACCGACTTACGGATCAAAAGATATGAATTTTCCAAACTTTCTGAAACCACAATTTTTCTGCATAACAGCCCTACGGGATTTTGCATTTTCGTCCAAAAATCTGACCGATTCAATTATTTTCTTCGAAACAAACACATACTCATTCATACCAAACATATAGTAGTGATTTGGAACCATCAAACGTGAATTCTACGACTTTCGATTTCAATCCGAATCTTAAACTCTCAAATCTCCAAAAATGCAAAAACTTACAAAATCAACCAAATTCGATAAAACAAGCATACTCGATCACGGCCTAACATTACTCGACACAACTACGCAATCTATTTCGACTTTTGTCCGTGAAAACATCGATTCCTATTCATTCCTACCATTTCAACCTAAAATGAAAACTAGGAGAAAATCACCAAAAATCATCCATATAGTTCAACACGTAAAACCAACACAATTCGCCATAAAATCAACATAGTAGAAAATTATACAATCCCAATCCCAAGTATTAATCATCTTATTCCCGGTTATAAAATTCGAACCCCACCCTTACCTTATTTGATGGCCGCTCGAATCTCCGACCGACTTTTCCGACTTGGCTTTCCGACGGCAACTTCTCGTATCCCTCATTCTCCAACTTTTCCTCGTTCTCAACTTCTCACGTTTTCCTCTTTCTCTTTACTGATACCCCCAACTTCCTCTCCTTATTTTTCTCTAACTCCCTTTACTGCCTCCTCCACTTTTCTTTTTATTTTCCAAAATAATCCAATAATAATAATAATAATAATAATAATAATAATAATAATAATAATAATGATATTATTTAATCTATTTGGGCTTCCCTTCATACACCTCCAAATTGCTATATACACCCAACAACCAAATCCAATTTAATTAAATAATAGTCCATTATAATAATATTATTTCTAATATTATTTCTTTCGACTAAATTGACTAATTACCGACTATCAAATAAATCGTCCAAACCACCAAATCAACACATTTAACCATAGACAGAAAATATTCAATATTATTTCCACAACTTAAATTAACTTATTAAATCAATTCAACTCGAACCAACTTAGAAACATCAACATAATATTCCGATATTCCGGAATCAACTTAAATCAACACAAATATCACAAACCAACGCAAATCGACACAAATACTCAAATCAACGCGAATCAACACAACATACTACAATTATATTTAATTAAATACTTAATTAAATAAACGGGCGTTACAACTCTCCCCCACTTAGAACATTTTCGTCCTCGAAAATTCATCCGATACAACTACTCCAACTATGTGATTCCATCCGGCTAATCAACTCTCATCTCCGAAGGCAGCCCACGTATAATACAAACAATTCATGACATCAACGGCAAAAACAACCCGAATACTACTCATGCAATACACTTTATAACTTAACATCATAACATAAGGAGTAACCAACTTAAGAATTCGCCGATTTAAGAACTAGAACGCAGCAACATACGGACACACAACTTAAACACGACATCAATACAACCAACTACCAACATCGTTGTTGCTCACGCATGAACAACTGTACAACACCACGCGTTCGCTGCGCACTCTGATTACTTGCAAAGTATCAAGTCTACCCATTTTATTCCCAACAGGTATTCTACACTCTCGTAGTTACCGAGTACTTCAACTTAGATCCGTAGGATAACTCCTTTGACATTCAACACCATTACAACGACGACTACTTCCAAATCTTGGATAATATATACATGTACTTCCACGAATTCTCCCGATTATCATCAAACATAAACTACAACTTTACCATCTTTTAATAACACATTCTCCAAAATTTTGTTAAACACGTAACAACATTACAACCACATATGGTACATGGGTCCAACTAATTCCGACCAGATAACTCATCCTTTTCACTTCCAACTAATCCAACATACCAAATTATCGACTTTTACTCATACTGACACAATTCTTCATAAATTCTTATCCGACTTAACACAACAAAGTAACTCATCTTTACCAACCATAAGTTCCACTTTTACAATTCAACTTATAACTTCACTTCTTTTTTCTACTTGCAACTCAATTCTCAAATTACCTAGAACTCAACTGCAAATTTCCATACTACTCATCAATTAAATCGCAACCCCACGCCATCATCCTTAAATTCAACTAATATGCTCATATATGAATCTACATCGGCAAAATAAACAATCCACAAGCACTTGGCTTGACTTCAACCAATTCAACGTACGTACTATACTAGTTGGCACGACACATCTATCCATCAATTATGATTCCGTCTACTATCAACAAGAGATTAAGGGTGATCAGTTCCTCAATTTGTCAATAGACAGCCGACAACCATAACAGTGGCATAAATCATCATTACCCAACACAATAGCATACTGCAACTTGTGCCCAAAGTCCGTAAGCACAATGCTCCGCCAACTCTCTGAGGCTTATCAACGTCTTCTTAGTTTCCTTAATTTCAACTTTGTCAATTATACCAAACGTCCAAAATCCAATACATAATCTCTTATACATGCTCGTAGCACAACACAATCATTAAATATCTTTCCAACACCGGAATCGCTACTACTTCAAGTACTATCTAACTCGGCTCGCTCCAATTACAACTCTTATCCAAGTTAAAATTTTTAACGTTGCAAATCAATCATCCGTCTTCTTCTCAACATTACTATCACATGACATCATCACTTATTTCTCCTTATTCAACATAAATTGCATCTCGATGCTTTCTCAGATACCGTCACATCCTTATAATTACCAACATATTATTCTCATCAAAATTTCACACTCGGTTTCATCTTTCCAAATTTTTCAGCAGTAGTCGTTCAACTTCAACCGCATATATCTCTTTCGATACAGACCTCTCAATCACAAAATCATATTAAAAAATGAAGAGAATTTCGTAAAGATTCCAGAACTTTAAGAATCGCTTGAATCCGAGTTACGAGTAAAAAGTTATCATCCTTACAACGGGACTGGTTCAGAATTTCCATATGCAAAATTTTCCAAAAATCAGCATCAGACCCAAATATTAAAACGCACTTTTCTCCCTCTTCACAAACTTCCTGAAGACAAATCGTATATTCAAACTGTAGGGAATTTCGTAAGCTTTCAAAAAAGTCCAGAACCGCTTCAATCGGAATCACGAGTAAAAAGTTATGCCTCTTTTACCGACAGCTGCTCTAAAATTGCAAAAATCAGAATTTGAGATTGATGAACTAAATTTCATCTCTCTCCCGCTTGCTCCAAAATCTACCAACAATCCTTTCTTTTCATCCAACTCTAAAATTACTCGACTTTAATCCGACTATACTCAAGGCATATTAATCTACCGACTTGATCCATCAACTTATCATTTCCATTGGAATACTTCCTTATTCTCAATCAATTCCTCATCCATATTGTAACGCCCCAGTTTTGTCCGATTTATTTAATCGAGCCGATTTAATTATTTTCTTTTTATATTATTTTATTATGGACTTTTATTTGACAATATATTATTTTTCATCGATGTTTATGTTTTATCGCGTTTTGAGAGCGTTTGGGAGATATTTGAGTTGAGGGGTATTTTGGTCATTTTGGAGGGTAGATATTTTGTTAGAAATAGATATTTTTATATAAATAGATATTTGAGAGAAAAAGAGAGAAAAAGATAGTAAGAAAGAGAAAAGAAGAGGAAGAGAAGAAAGAAGAGGAAAAAGAGGAAAATCAAATATTACTCCGTTTCAATCGCGAATAATCGGGTAAGGGTGATAAATATTGTTATCTTAACATTGTATGTGTTTATGTATGGTTTCGTTGGAATCGTTTTGGTTGTTTTCGTTATAATACCGTTTAGGTCGATTTGGACATAATCGATAGAAACCGATGTTTTCACGGTTAGAATTTTAAATAAATTGCGCAGATTAGTCGTATGAGGTTAGACCGGGATTATAGAAACTCGTTTGGTTGAAATCGGTTGATATTGTGAGTTTTGACATTTTTGGGTTTTGAGAATGTGAGATTTTGATGAAAATCGAATGTTGTGGAATCGGTGTTTTTTTAATCCTAACATGTTGGTATGTATTTATGGAGGATTACCATGTATTTTTTCGGAAGAAATTAATTGAATCGGTCGGATTTTCGGGCAAAATACCATAAACCCGTAGGGCTGTAGCAGAAAAATTCTGGTTTTTGGCGAAACTTCGAAAATCCATATATCTTGAACTGTAAGTCGGTTTTGACCCCCGTTCGAAGCATTGGGAAGCTAACGAGATGTTCTTTTTAGGAAAAATAGTTTTGAGGTCTGAACCTGGTCCAATTGGAACAGTATTTTCGAACCGTTTCGTAGTGTCGAGCATCCGGTTTATGTTTTTGCGTTATTTTGAAATATACATATCTTCTTCGTTGTTTATCGGATTTAAGTGTTCTTTATATCGAATCGAAGCTGTGGATGAATACTTTTTGATGATGATGGAAAATATTATTTTTAGCCGACTTTTGGCCGACTTTACCGCTTAATCGTGAATAGTTGTTTTTGATGAAATGAAGGTGTGGTTATGAATGTGTTGTGGATATGCTTGTGGAGTGAACCCTTGATTGGGGAATTCTTTGTGATTTATGGCTCTTTGGTGAATATATACATTGTTTAAGTTAAATGATAATGCATGTTGATTGTAAATATATGATGAGATGTTGTGATGATGGATTGTTGTGGTTGATGGTGAGTAATTCTTGATGTGAATTGATATGGGTGTAAATGATGAAATGCTATTTGTTGTGGGTTGTAGTTAGTGATAAATACATTGTTTAAGTAAGTATCAATGTATGTGGTTTCGAGTGTATGATTAATGTATGATATGGCGGCCTCTGTGGCGTAGATCCACAGCAAGATGAATGGTAAGGTATTGATTATCATGGGATTGCTATAGTAGTAATATTTGGTGTGTGGAATGGATTCCAATTGTGTTAGAATACTCATTGGGGTAGAATGGCTTATATGTCATTCCTAGTGAGGTATTAATGTTTTGGTCGAACACATTAGGGTAGAATGACTGTATGTTGTTCCTAGTGTTGTTGTTGTACTCATTAGGGTAGAATGACTTTATGTCATTCCTAGTGAAGTGCGAGTGTGTCGTTGGGTCCATTGGGGTAGAACGATTATATGTCGTTCCTGGTGGAGTACTCATTAGGGTAGAATGACTATATGTCATTCCTAGTGATGTACAATTGAGTTGTCGTGTCCATTGGGGTAGAATGACTATGTTGTCGTTCCTAGTGGGATACTCATTGGGGTAGAATGACTATGTTGTCATTCCTAATGAGGTGTGCACTGGGGTAGAATGACGTTGATGTCATTCCTAGTGTGGTGTCCACTAGGGTAGAATGACTATGTTGTCATTCCTAGTGGGATATTCATTGGGGTAGAATGACGACGTTGTCATTCCTAATGAGAGGTGCACTAGGGTAGAATGACTATGTTGTCGTTCCTAGTGAGGTATGTATTGGGGTAGAATGACTATGCTGTCATTCCCAGTTATGTGATGCGTGGTATTGTCGGGTCTTGATTGGATTGGTGAATTATGCATGATGTATATGTTGATGTGGAATGAGTAGAATTGTGCAGGTGTGCATTGATGAATGAACATGAATATATGTGTTTATGTTGAATGAATGGTGATGAATTGAGATGTATTGGTGATACATGTATTTGAGCATGAATGAATATGCCTATGTGAAGGATGCGTTAATTACGGATTGTTATGCCGTGTATTTGATTTATGGTATATGCTTGGTGTTATATGTATATATACATGCACAGTGATAAGTTGTGGTGAGAATGTGGTATATGTGTATTATATGTTGAGATATATAATTATATGCAACGTTATTAGGATAATATTTCTCACCCTTCTGCTGGAATATGCTGTTTATGGCATAGTGCAGATTGCCAGCTTTAGAGGCGTGGAGGCAAGTGGAAGAGTTAGATCTTCGTCTTTGCTTAGGTCTTGGTGTCTGCTCTGATACGTAGCACGGGAGTCGGGGAAACGATTATTTTATTTATGTATATAATTGTTGAATATATTTGGTATTACCTTTATATGGAAAAGTTTCCCAATTGAGGGTAACCTATTTTATGCTATGTATCAAATTTATGAGCAGGGAGTGTGTATTCTTATTTTAAAATGTGGCATCCTTGTTTCTGTCGGAAAAATAAATTTTTAGTTACTCTGATTTTATTTATGTATTATTTATTCGCGATGGGAATTGGGGTGTTACACATATTCCACACACTTCTCAAACTCGACCGATACGAATTCATGAGTCTAAACTCTCGCCGGTCCGCAACAACATTGCTTCAACAACATTTGCACTCTTGCAATCAACATCGCCTTGAACCAACTTCTACATACCAACAACACGTCCGGGAGACAAGCTTCTCCCCCACTTAATCCAAACCAACACCAGTAGACAATGACCAGAAACTAACAAACAAGCACCGACAGTGTTTCCCACACATGTCGAGTACTAAGGAATAAATGACATTAGACAACATTGGTCGGACGGACCGACCTGCTCTGATACCACTATGTAACACCCCATTTTCTACCCAACATTTATATTAAAATCAGAGTGCTAAAATTTTCAAACATAAAACAAATGAGATGTCACATTTTCAAGTTAAACCACAAAATCTGGATTTCATTTAGCAATTGATACATAGCATTCGGAATACAACTTATAATTCATTCGCAACTTTATTCAGTCATTACAAATTTTTAAACCATGATTATTCAACCATTATCGTAATGGCAACAACTTAGAAATAATTTCCACAACATGAAATAACAACTATTCATCAACTTATAATAACAACAACATAAACTAAACATCCCCCCGAGTGCTACGTATCAGAGCATGACACCAACCCGAACTAACAGCCACTAAAGACTTCATAATAATCACTTCAACTTCCACAGCTATCCTTGAGTACCTGCCCATTTCCCATGGTAGGGGAAATATCAGCAGAAGGGGTGAGATATCGAATAATATAAACAAAAGTATGATAATTAATATACTAGATTAGAATCATATAAATTTCACCGCTTCGTACAACTATCATACGACAACTACTAATAAACAACTTAATAGCAACCATAACTTATAACCAACAGCAACTCAAATCAGCACAACCTGTTAACGACAACACATATTAAACCAACTAACAACATAATAACCAACACCAACTTAATCACAAAAGCAACTTATAACAACATCACTTATAACAATAACAACTTATAACACCACAGCAACAACTTATAACTTCAGCAACCACAACAACAACGACAACAACGTCTTAAACATACAAACCGAATGTGACTCAAACTATGCAAATGCATGTGGTACCATTTGGAGTAAACTCCCAACTTAAACATATGCCAGGTTATCGAGGCATTTTCAACTTAATCGGATGCCATCAAGGCCAACTTAAACAGGTGCCATCAAGGCCAACTTAATCAATGCAAATGTATGCATGCAACAATAACCACAACGTCACAACAACAACAACGCAATAACAACAACGAGAACAACAACTTAAACATGCACCACTTGCATCAACTTAATCCAACATTGGTCGTTCGACCTACAACTTAATCAACAACATATTCAACATCACATCACCAACATCACCACATCAACAACGTATTCAACATCAACATAAAACATTGGTCATAAGACCTACAACTTAACAGTGCCCGTAAACCGGGACAATTCAACCTATTCAACTGTACCTGTAAATCAACTTAATCAACATAATTACCACAAAACAAACCAACCAAGAATACCTACTAATTTATATTAGTTATCCCGCAAATTTTCATTAAATTCCGGACAACTAACCTTACCGCTTAATTACACTTATTCGACTAATTCCATACATCAACCGACCAAAAATAACTACAACCACTTACGAATTATTTCTGCAAAATTTCAACTTGTTTCGGTTAAACAATTATACCGGTTAAAACTACTAATATTATTATTCGGTACTATTTTAATACTCTGCTAACTCCTTTGGTCTGTCATTCGCTAATTGATTCCTGTACTAAAATAAAACCTGCTACTAACATTTCTAATTCCCCACATTATTGCTATTCCTCTGGATTATTAATCGTTAACATTGTTGAGGCATATTGCACGATAACACCTCAATCGCACACATTCACGACGGTAAAAATCAACACAACGATATGGTTTCAATTTTCTTCTATAATTGAACCAGATACAGACCTCCAAACCATTTTTCCTAGAAAGAACATATCGTTATCTTTCCAACGCTTCGAACGGGGGTCAAAACCGACTTACGGATCAAAATATATGAATTTTCCAAACTTTCCGAAACTAGAATTTTTCTGCATAACAGCCCTACGGGATTTTGCATTTTCGTCCAAAAATCCGACCGATTCAATTATTTTCTTCGAAACTAACACATACTCATTCATACCAAACATATAGTAGTGATTTGGAACCATCAAACGTGAATTCTACGACTTTCGATTTCAATCCGAATCTTAAACCCTCAAATCTCCAAAAATGCAAAAACTTACAAAATCAACCAAATTCGATAAAACAAGCATACTCGATCACGGTCTAACATTATTCGACACAACTACGTAATCTATTTTGACTTTTGTCCGTGAAAACATCGATTTCTATTCATTCCTACCATTTCAACCTAAAATGAAAACTAGGAGAAAATCACCAAAATTCATCCATATAGTTCAACACGTAAAACCAACACAATTCGCCATAAAATCAACACAGTAGAAAATTATACAATCCCAATCCCAAGTATTAATCATCTTATTCCCGGTTATAAAATTCGAACACCACCCTTACCTTAATTGATGGCCGCTCGAATCTCCGACCGACTTTTCCGACTTGGCTTTCCGACGGCAACTTCTCGTATCCCTCTTTCTCCAACTTTTCCTCGTTCTCAACTTCTCACGTTTTCCTCTTTCTCTTTACTGATACCCCCAACTTCCTCTCCTTATTTTTCTCTAACTCCCTTTACTGCCTCCTCCACTTTTCTTTTTATTTTCCAAAATAATCCAATAATAATAATAATAATAATAATAATAATAATGGTATTATTTAATCTATTTGGGCTTCCCTTCATACACCTCCAAATTGCTATATATCACCCAACAACCAAATCCAATTTAATTAAATAATAGTCTATTATAATAATATTATTTCTAATATTATTTCTCTCGACTAAATCGACTAATTACCGACTATCAAATAAATCGTCCAAACCACCAAATCAACACATTTAACCATAGACAAAAAATATTCAATATTATTTCCACAACTTAAATCAACTTATTAAATCAATTCAACTCGAACCAACTTAGAAACATCAACATAATATTCCGATATTCCGGAATCAACTTAAATCAACACAAATATCACAAACCAACGCAAATCGACACAAATACTTAAATCAACGCGAATCAACACAACATACTACAATTATATTTAATTAAATACTTAATTAAATAAACGGGCGTTACAACTCTCCCCCACTTAGAACATTTTCGTCCTCGAAAATTCATCCGATACAACTACTCCAACTATGTGATTCCATCCGACTAATCAACTCTCATCTCCGAAGGCAGCCCACATATAATACAAACAATTCATAACATCAACAACGAAAACAACCCGAATACTACTCATGCAATACACTTTACAACTTAACATCATAACATAAGGAGTAACCAACTTAAGAATTCGCCGATTTAAGAACTAGAACGCAGCAACATACGGACACACAACTTAAACACGACATCAATACAACCAACTACCAACATCGTTGTTGCTCACGCATGAACAACTGTATAACACCACGCGTTCGCTGCGCACTCTGATTACTTGCAAAGTATCAAGTCTACCCATTTTATTCCCAACAGGTATTCTATACTCTCGTAGTTACCGAGTACTTCAACTTAGATCCGTAGGATAACTCCTCTGACATTCAACACCATTATGATGCATGGATCATAGAGTTTGAGAATTCAGGCTTACCTCTTGCAAGAAGAAATCGAATTCTGATGTAGAGGTGTTATATATGTTGTGTGATGATCTGGACAACTTTAATGGACCTTAAGCAAGGTGTTTGGAAGCTTGGAATATATTGAAACAACCTGGAACTTGTTGTGGTCTCCCAACTGCAAATAGGTCAAAAAGCTTGAGCAAATGGACGGTGACTTAGTGATTCTGGTGTTCCAGATGTGTTTTGAGGTTATGGATCACTTGTATATGACATATGTGAGGTGTTAGGATGGTTGGTTTTGATGGATTTTCTTTCTTTTGAAAAATTCGGTAGTTACTTCAAAAAGAAGCAAAATCTGGTTTTGGAGAGTGAAGTGAAAAAAAACATGAATTCAGATGTTTTGGGGTGGTTTGATCAATCACACATGACCTCTATTTATAGTAGATGAAGTTTGTTTTGCAAGGAATAGTGATTGGCAACTGATCACAGTGTGTAGCTTGTAGCCATTGACTTGGATAATCCAAAGTGCCAAGTCAACTCTCTTAGCTTGACTCCATTCAATTTCTGCAGGATTGAATGCTCAGAGTTTGGCCTTGAATCTTGACTGGTTTGGATTGCTATAGCTTGGTTTATGACACCTCAATGCATTGCATTGATGTTACCTTGCCAAAGTTGAATTCCAAAGTTCATATGTCATGATGGTTTTGCACATGCCAAGTTGAATTCTTGACTCCTTAATCAAGAAACAAGTGAGTCATCAGATGTTTTGTGTTTTTGGAAGATGACAAAGTTGGCAAAATGGCAAGACTTGAGTGAAAAAATCGTGTGGCACAAGTCAAGTTTCCATGTTATTGTGTAGGCATGGTGAAAAATGCCATTTTTGGAGGCTTATAACTCCTTGCTTAAGTTGAACCATGGAAGGCTCTTGTACTTTTTGGAAAGCCCCTATAACATACTTCAACTTTGATGTTTAAATTTGGTCTTGAATCATCTTGGATCATAATGAAAAATGGCCTCAAAGTTGGTGAAAATGCAAAACAGATTCTGTCCTAAATTTCACTAGGTGTTGAAAAAAGTGTCATTTTCAATTTTTTGTGATTTTGATCAACCCATAACTCAAAATCCACGAGGATTTGGAACATGTTGTAGTTGACAATCTTGAAGTATGTAATGAGAGCTTTCATTTGAGCTTTTGATGGAAAAAAGGTTGCTTGGATCACAAGTTATGGTCTTGCAAAGTTGGGTATAAATAACTTTTTTCCATGACTTAGTGAAAATTCAAGTTTCTTATGGTTGCCCCTTTTGCAACTAACCTCACTTTTCTTGATTTTTATTGATGGATTATGATCCAAACCATAATTTAACATTGTTTTTGACTTTGGGAAGCCTTGTTTGTCAAGAAATTCAAAAAGTCAAACTTGATTTTTGGACACAGTTGACTTTTTGTTAGATGAATTTTAAACTTTGTGATCCTCTATGAAATCAAGTTCTTGACCTAATTCAAACTTAATGGATGGATTCCATAGGTGTTTTAGAGTGTCTTGAATCATGCCCCAAGGTTTGGGATTATGTCTTGGTCAAAAGTCAAAGGTACAATTGACTTTTCATCAGAAAACCCTAATTGGTCCAGATGAATTTGAATCCTTGTATTGCTTATGAACCAAGTTATTTGAATCAATCCAATCTTGTAAATGGATCAATATGATGTATTGGAGGTTTTCAAAACACTGCTTGAGGTCTTGGCTCATGCCTTGCTTCAAAAGTCAACTTAGGGGTGAATTAGGTCAAGAAACCCTAATTCCTGATTTTTGATGAATGCATCCCCTGAGGTCCCTTTGAGCTTCTTGGATCATGTTTTGAAGTATTAGCCCATGCCTAGATGAAGATTTCTCCCTGGAGGACTTGGTCGACCAAACCCTAATTTGGTGACACTGATGATTTTGAGGCTTGATTAACTTGAGATGTTGCATTTTCATGCTTAATTCTTGATGTGGGAGACCTCTTGATCCTTCATGGATGTTTGAGAGGTTTGACAAGTTGAGGATCATGTCCATTCTTGATTGATCCTTTGTCTAATACTCTGAGAGGGTTTAAACCCCTAATTCTTGATTGTAGTGAATGCTCAACAATCTTTGAGAGGATTGATGAGGTATGAAGGTACATCCACATTGTGGTGATGATTTGCACAATGATGGGAAATCTTGTGGTCAAAATTTAGGGTATGACTGATGCCCCTATTTAATCTTCTTGGACCTGAAGGTATGAATGGCGAAGACGTTCGAACATTCAAGGTAAAAGAGGATTAAATATCAGAATACCCAAAATTTTGATGGTGGTTATGAATGGTATCTATTTGCTCATCCATCTTCTTTTACTAAGTAATGTTACTTAGAAAAGGGTAAAACTTCCCCTCGATCCTGGTCTTCAGCCATGGAACTGGTCTTAGTTTTTTTGAAATAAACTTCCCCTCGATCCTGGTCTTCATCCATGGAACTGGTCTCAGTTTCTTCTTCTGAAATAAACTTCCCCTCGATCCTGGTCTTCAGCCATGGAACTGGTCTTACTTTCTTCTTGTCGAGTTCCTCCCTCGACAAGGAACACTATTTGTAGCGGTCTTCATCAAACTTCTCGGCGAGTTTTACTAGGGAGACGCCATTTGATGGAAAAAGATTTGGTGTCAGACTTGCTGGGGAGAAACATTTGTTTGAACTTGTAGAGGTGTGCAAACTTCTCTATGAGAGATGCCATTTGTCAACCTACGGGGGAAAATAAGTCTCTTGAGGGATTGCTTTTTGCTTGGTGATGTTACATCATACTTTCCTTCGAGACCTTTTCGGAGAAATGCCATGTGATGTAATCCAATTTTGAGGTGCTGATGACTTCATTAAAAACAACTTTTTTGGGGAGAAACTGCCGTATTGCCGAGAGTCCTTTGGTGGAGAGGCTTTCTCTGGGGAATTTCTTTAATCCGGGAAAGCAAAATATCATCTTCAATGGTGAAGAGTGATGTTCCCAAGATTCCTATCTGAATGCCTTCTTGCCTTTCAGAGGTTCAAGTTATCAAAAATTGTTTAGCCGGTACATTTTCTCGACGAGGAAAGAACGTAGAATGGAATTTTGTCCTATCTGACATGGTAAGGAAAACTGACAACTCTATTGAAGAGAGGACGCTTATCACTTGGGGATGAATATGACCATAGTGATATCAATGCAATATGAGTATGAATATGAATTAATCATGAATGATGTATGTATGTTTATGCTGACAAAACAGACATGACATACGGACTGACGATGAGTTCACCTAGATACTCGGCCACTTTGGGAGATGAGGGTGTGTTTGGAGATTTTGAAAGTTGTACGTTTACTTAGGAATAGGGATTCCTGCATTCGTTCCGATTTTCAGAGATACAAACCTGCTAGGGATAGAAAACTGTTTTCTTATTTTTTCAGAGATGGACCCTATTGGGGAGAAAATCCAACAATTAGTTTTCAGAGGCGAGAACTCTGCCGGGGATGATAGATGGATAATTTCGTCTGAAGTAGTTGATCCTTTATTTAGGAAGTACTTTGATTCTGCATTTTGAAGTTAGATCACTACAGGAGAAGCAGTCGATATTCCTTTTTGTGCTCATTAATCAAAAGGAAATGGCCATCTTTGTTTTAAAAGTAGGAGTAAATTTGAAAGTAAAAGTAAAAATTTATTTATTTTTGTTTCAAAAATCGTTGATCATATTAAAATGTCATTTTGTAAAGCAGAATAATTGAGAATTGCAAATAAAAGGCACAGAGGCTCAAATTTTATTGATAGAATGGTAATCAGCTTAATGCGTGATTCCATGGAACATTACAAAGCATAGAAAATGGTAATTTAAAGGGAAAGGGGCTACATTGAAACATAACTACCGATATCCTTCCACCAACTTTGAATTCTGAACATCTGAGCTTTTGTCGAAGATGACCTTGATCGAGAATTTCTTAATAGATGACGTTGCCTTTGAGGAGCCAAACTTATCGGATGCAGTCACTTGCCATGAATCCCTAATTTTTGCCTAGATTGCCCTTTCGGGGTTTCAATCCATCGGGATGATCATTGTTTATGTCTCTAATTTTTTCCTGGACCGCCCTTCTGGGTTCTCAATCCACCGAGACATTTTTTTTTCATTTAGGCGAAGTATTTCTTGACTACATCAACATTTGTGGGTAGGTAAATTCCTCTCCATCCATGGTTGCGAGTCTCAAGGCACCGCCTGAAAAGGCTTTCTTAACAACATAGGGGCCATCGTAATTCGGGATCCATTTGCCCCTGGAATCAGTGAGAAATGATTGTATCTTCTTGAGCACAAGGTCTCCTTTCCTAAAGACACGGGGTCAGACCTTTTTATCAAACGCCTTCTTCATTCTTTGCTGATATAACTGACCATGGCATAAAGCCGTCATTCTTTTTCTTCGATCAGATTTAGTTCATCGTGTCGGCTCTGACACCATTCAGCTTCTGTTAGCTTGGCTTTCATAAATACCCTTATTGATGGTATCTCTACTTTTATGGGGAGCACTGCTTCCATGCCATATACTAGAGAGAAAGGGGTTGCCCCTGTTGAGGTGCAGACAGATGTGCGATAACCGTGAAGAGCAAAGGGTAGCATCTCATGCCAATCTTTGTAGGTTACAACCATCTTCTAAATGATTTTCTTAATGTTCTTATTAACCACTTCTACTGCTCCATTCATTTTAGGTCAGTAGGGAGATGAGTTATGGTGTTTGATTTTGAACTCAGCACACAACTCTTTCATCATCTTATTATTCAAGTTGGATCCATTATCCGTAATGATTTGGCTTGGAACACCATAACGACATATGAGATTGTTCTTGATAAATCAGACCACCACTTGTCAGGTTACATTGGTGGATGACACTGCTTTGACCCACTTGGTGAAGTAGTCAATGGCTACCAGGATGAACCAATGTCTGTTTGAAGCTTTGGGTTCAATCATGCCAATCATGTCGATTCCCCATATAGAAAAATTCCATGGAGAAGATAGAACTTTGAGATGCTTTGGCGGTACATGGATTTTGTCAGCGTATATCTGACACTTGTGACACCTCCTCATGTACTTGTAGCAATCGGATTCCATTGTCAGCCAATAATATCCTACTCTCAGAATTTTTCTTGCCATTGTGAGTCCATTGGCATGAGTACCAAAGGAACCTTCATGGATTTCTTTCATTAGCATGTTTGTTTCTTGTCTGTTTACGCATATGAGCAAAACCATGTTGAAGTTTCTCTTGTAGAGTGTATCATTGTTTAGGAAGAAGTTGTCAGCCTGTCTTCTGAGAGTCTTCCTATCTTTTCTTGATGCCCCTGGTGGGAACTCTTGTCTTTGAAGGAAACACTTGATATCATGATACCATGGTTTGTCATCTATGACTGTTTCAAATGTGAAGATGTAAGCAGGCCTTTCAAGGCGCATTATGTCAATCTTAGGTACGTCGTTCCATTAACTCACACTAATCATGAAGGATATGGTGATTAATGCATCAGCCATGTGATTCTTCATGAGGGATATGATGAAATTCTATTCTGTTGAAGAATGGTAACAACCATCTCGCGTAGTCTTTGTAAGGAATCAATCCTGATTGGTATGTATTCCACTCTCCTTTGATCTGATTTACAACCAGGGTTGAGTCGCCATACACATCCAAATTCTTTATCCTTTGGTCAATGGCTTCTTCGAGACCCATGATACAAGCTTCGTATTCGGCCTCATTGTTTGTGCATTTGAATGTCAATCTGGCAGTGAAATGAATATAGGTACTCTGAGGTGTTATGATGATTGCCCCAATTACGTTTCCATAAGTGTTGACAGCTCCATAGAATATTAGTCCCCATTAGGAACCTGGCTCTGGCCCTTCGCTGAGTAGTGGTTCATCGCAATCTTTCATTTTTAGATACATGACATCTTCGTCTGGGAAGTCAAATCCGACTGATTCCTGATCGTCAATCGGTTGATGAGCCAAATGATCGGCTAAAATACTTCCTTTAACGGCTTTCTGAGCATGATACTCGATGTCGTATTCTGATAACAACATCTGCCAACGGACAATCCTTCCTGTGAAAGCAGGCTTTTCAAAGACGTACTTGATCGGATCCATTTCGGAGATTAACCAAGTTGTGTGACAAATCATGTACTGGCGAAGACGTTTGGCTGTCCAAGACAAAGCGCAGTAAGTTTTCTCAAGCATATTGTATCGAGTTTCACAGTTCGTGAACTTCTTGCTTAAGTAATAAATGGCTAACTTTTTTCTTTTTGTCTCGTCTTGTTGGCCAAGCACACAGCCCATGGAATCTTCCAAGACTCTTAAGTAGATGATCAGTGGTCTTCCTTCCACTGGAGAAGACAAAATAGGTGGATTCAACAGATATTCTTTGATGCTGTCGAACGCTTTTTCGAAATCTTCTATCTATACACAACTTTGGTTCTTTCTGAGTAGTTAGAAGATTGGCGCGCATGTCGTGGTCATGAGGGATATGAATCTTGAGATGTAATTCAGACGTCCTAAAAATCCTCTGACCTATTTTTCAGTCTTCGGTGAAGACATTTCTTGAATGGCCTTGACTTTGTTAGGATCAACCTTAATTCCCTTTTGGCTGACGATGAATCCCAAGAGTTTTCCTAAGCGGACACCGAATGTGCACTTATTAGGATTCAAGCGGAGTTTGTATTTTCTCAGATGCTCGAATAACTTTGATAGGTGTTCCACATGCTCTTCTTCTGTTTTAGATTTGGAAATCATGTCATCGATGTACACTTCAATCTCTTTGTGCATCATGTCATGAAACAGAGCTGTCATGGACCTTTGATAGGTTCCCCTGCGTTCTTCAGACCGAACGACATTACCTTGTAACAAAAGGTGCCCCATGGGGTGATGAATGAAGTTTTCTCCATATCTTCTGGCACCATTTTGATTTGATTATAGCCCGAGAATCCATCCATGAAGGAGAAGACTTTAAATTTTGTTGTACTGTCTACCAGCATGTCAATGTGTGGCAGGGGGATGTCATCCTTTGGACTTGCTTTGTTCAAATCCCTGTAGTCCACACACATTCTGACTTTTCCGTCCCTTTTTGGAATTAGCACTATGTTGGCTAACCATTGAGGATATTATGAGGTGGCAAGGAAAGCTGCATCAATCTGCTTCTGCACTTCCTCCTTAATTTTGATGGCCATATCTGGATGAGTCCTTCTTAGTCTTTGTTTTGCTAGAGGACATTCTGTTTTCAGTGGTAAGTGATGTTCCACGATGCTGGTATCCAACCCTGACATGTCCTGGTAGGACCAAGCAAACACATCTAGAAACTCTTTGAGAAGTTTTATCAAGCCTTCTCTGACAGTTGGACTGAGCAGTGCTCTAATCTTAATTTCTTTCTTTTCTTCTTCTGAACCCAAATTGACCTTTTCCAACGACTTTTTATGAGGTTCAATGGACCTTTCCTCTTGTCTGAGTAATCGGGAGATCTCTTCTGGAATTTCTTCGTCTTCTTCTTCTTCAACTTCAAATACTGGGAATTCCAAGTTGGGAGAAGGAATTGGATCGTACGTTTCTTTGCTGTGATTTAGTGTCATGACAGGCTTACGCTATTGCATGCGTAGGTCGTTACAACCAGTTTACAGTTGTTATCCTGAACCTGAAAGAATTCTAAGAGCACGAAGGAGATTTTTGTGTTCTAAAAAACTATATGGAAATCCTTCAACATCAGTTGTGGCTGAACCAGAGGTTAAAGTGCACATGTGAGATACAGACGAAGAAACTTCATCATCATCAGACGAGTCACAACACGAAGCTGTCATGGCTGAGCAAAACCTCAGTAGCATTGCCAATGACAGGGCGCGCAACATTAGGGACTATGTTGTCTTTGATCCTACGGCCATGAGCACTGGTATTGTTAGACTAGAGATCACGACACCACAGTTTGAATTCAAACCTATGATGTTCCAAATGCTGCAAACCATTGGTCAATATTCATGCTCTCCTCATGAAGATCCTCACTTGCACTTGAGATAATTTCTAGATGTTGCTGATAATTTCAAGATTCCTGGCGTGACTGATGATGCCTTTAGGTTAATGCTTTTTTCTTATTCTCTAAGGGATAGAGCCATGAGCTGGCTAAATTCCTTGGAACCAAATTCTATTTCTACATGGAACACTTTGGCAGAAAAATTTCGGGCCAAATACTTTCCTCCTTCGAAGAATGCAAAGATGAGAAATGAGATAACTTCATTTAGACAAGGAGATGATGAACCGTTGTTCGATGCATGGGAAACATTTAAGGAGCTGCTAAGACAATGTCCTCATCATGGGATTCCCATCTGCATTCAACTTGAGACTTTCTATAATGGATTAATTTCATCCTCAAGGAACATGCTAGATGCATCCAATGGTGGAGCTCTTTTGTCTAAATCCTATGAAGAAGGCTACAAGCTGATTGAGAGTATTACAGCCAACACTTATCAATGGCCAGTCACTAGGGCTACTGCAAACTCAACTCACAAGAAACCTGCTGGAGTTCATGAAGTCAGTGAGACAACAACTCTTGCTGCTCAGGTGGCTCAAATCTACCAGATGATGAAAAATATGATGACCCCTGAAGTTACAAAGCCTGAACCAGTTAAGGTGGTTACTGACATGACTGAAGTTGCCTGTGTCTACTGTGGAGGACCCCATCTGTTTGAAGAATGTTCTTTAAATCCTATATCACTCAACTATGTTGGCAACAACAACAACAACAGATATAATAATCCTTACAACAACACATACAATCCAGGGTAGCGCAACCATCCTAATTTTTCTTGAAGTAATAATCAAAATCAACCGAAGCCTCAAGCAACACCAACAACACAAGTTCCTCCTGGTTTTTATACTCCTAGTTATGCTGGGGGAAATCAAGGAAACAATCAGCTGGAGAATGTTTTGAAGTCTTTTATTCAAGAAGCCAAAAATTAATTTCAAGCACAAGGAGTAAGTATCAAAAACTTGGAAAATCAAGTAGGGCAAATTTCCATCGCCTTGAGCTCAAGGAACATAGGAACTCTCCCAAGTTCTACTGAAACTCCAACTGCACCCTCTGGTGTAAATAATGTTGAGACATGTCAAGTTATCAAGCTCAGAAGTGGGAAAGAAGTTGAAGAGTCCATTTCAAAGAACAAGGAGACAAGTACAGAATTGCCTGAACTAGATAGTTCTGGAACAAGAAATAAACTGATGAAGAACCGTCTTCATCTGGGCACCAGAAGCAGAATGAAGGTGTCACTAATGTAGACTTGACTTCTCAAGAGACACGAGAGGTCATGACTGACATCAACAAGAAGTCAAAATTTGTTCAAGAAAGGCCTCCACCACCTTTTCCACAAAGGATTAGGAAGGCCAAAGAAGAACAATAATTTGGAAAGTTTATGGAGATCCTGAAGCAGCTTCACATCAACATACCCTTGATTGAAGCTATTCAACGAATGCCAAATTACTCAATGTTCATGAAAGATGTGCTCACTAAGAGGAAAAGGGTGGGAGAATTTTCCATAGTTGCACTCACTCAAAAGTGTAGTCAATCGGTACAAGGCAAGCTTCCACCTAAATTAAAAGATCCTGGGAGTTTCAGTATTCCATGCACCATTGGAGATACCTTTTATGGAAAATATCTATGTGATCTAGGGGCCTGCATTAATCTTATGCCCTTGTCCATCTTTAAGAAGCTAGGGATAGGAGCTGCCAGGCCTACAACCATCACCTTACAATTGGGAGACATGAGTATTTGTTACCCTCAAGGAAAGATAGAAGATGTGCTAGTTAGGGTTGACAAATTTGTCTTCCTTACTGATTTCATTATCATGGATTTTGATTCTAATGAATAGACACCTATATTGTTGGGAATACCATTCCTAGCAACGGGTAGAACCTTGATTGATGTGGAAAGAGGAGAACTCATGATGAGAGTCAATGGACAACAAGTAGTATTCAATGTCCTCAATGCTCTACAATACCCTGAAGAAGATATAGCTGACGGTTCCATGATATCTACTTTGGAAGGAATAATTCACAATAACCTTCTCAAAACTAGTGATGTGTTGGAACGGGAGCTAGGGAAATTAGAAGAAGAAGAAGAGCCACAAGAAGGAGTCATCTATGGTCCAATGAATAAGTATGAGGAAGAATATGTGGAAGTGATAGAATCAACAGCTGTTGCTCACAAGCAGCATCTACCTTCCATAGAAGAACCTCCTGAGCTAGAACTAAAACAACTTCCCGAGCACCTACAATATGCTTATTTGGAGGCAGGCCAGAAGTTTCCAGTCATCATTGCTACAGATTTGAAAGAAGATCAGAAGGATCAGTTAATAGCACTATTGAAGAAGCACAAAAAGGCAATTGCTTGGAAGATCTCTAACATTAAAGGGATCATCCCAACAATTTGCATGCATAGAATTTTGTTGGAGGAAAATGCTAAGAATAGTATTGAAAGTAAAAGAAGATTGAATCCAATTATGAAGGAAGTTGTCAAGAAGGAAATTATTAAGTGGTTGGATGCTGGAATTATCTACCCTATCTCTGATAGTGTGTGGGTGAGTCCCATTCAATGTGTTCCTAAGAAGGGAAACATGACTGTGATTGTCAATGAGAAGAATGAACTAACCCCCACAAGAACGGTTTCTGGTTGGAGAATTTTTATGGATTACAGAAAGCTGAACAAAGTAACAAGGAATGATCATTTCCCTCTACCTTTTATTGATCAAATGTTGGATAGATTGGCTGGAAAAGAATATTATTGTTTCCTAGATGGATACTTGGGGTATAATAAAATTTCCATAGCCCTGGAAGACCAAGAAAAGACAACATTCACCTATCTTAATGGCACCTTTGCTTTCAGAAGGATGCCTTTTGGATTGTGCAATGCTCCAGCCACCTTCCAACGTTGTATGATGGCCATATTTTCAGACATCATTGAGTATTCCATGTAAGTTTTTTTTGTATGACTTCTCAATTTTTGGAGAATCATTCAAGAATTTCTTGGAAAATTTGGATCTGGTATTGGCTAGATGTGAACAGAATAACCTGGTCCTTAATTGTGAAAAATTCCATTTTATGGTAAAAGAAGGAATTGTTCTTGGGCATAAAATCTCAAGGAAAGGTCTAGAAGTAGATCAAGCAAAAGCGGAGGTAATAGAGAAATTACCACCACCTATTAACATCAAGGGAATCAGAAGTTTTCTAGGGCATGCTGGCTTCTACAGAAGGTTCATGAAAGATTTTTAAAAAATTACCAAACCTTTGTGCCACCTGCTGCAGCATGACGTGCCATATGTCTTCAGTCAGGAATGTTTAGATTCCTTTAATTTGTTGAAGGAGGCTCTCATCTCTGCGTCCATTGTGAAAATTCCTAATTGGTCAAAACCCTTTGAGTTGATGTGTGATGCAAGTGATTTCACTATTGGAGCTGTGCTAGGTCAAAGGTACAACAAAGTTTTTCATACCATCTACTACGCTAGTAAGACCTTGATTGAAGCACAAATCAACTACACCATACCTGAGAAAGAGCTGTTGGCTGTAGTGTTTGCATTTGACAAGTTCAGACCTACCTAGTTGGAACAAAAGTCATTGTATACACAGATCATGCAACCATCAAGTACTTGATTGCTAAAAAAGATGCTAAATTGAGGCTCATAAGATGGGTCCTCTTGTTGCAAGAGTTTGATCTGGAGATTAGAGACAAGAAAGGGATAGAAAACTCTGTTGCTGATCATCTCTCCAAATTACCAGAAGTAGTTCAAAATAACAACAATAGAGAAATTCAAGAAAATTTTCCTGAAGAGAAGTTATTGCTGATAAGCACTGGTGTGACACCATGGTACGCTGATATTGTGAATTACCTGGTCAGCAGATATGTGCCCCCTGATTTCAACTTTCAGCAAAGGAAGAGGTTCTTTCATACGGTCAAGAGCTATTTCTGGGATAAACCTTTCCTCTACAAAAAGTGTGCAAACCAATTGCTAAGAAGATGTGTAGATCATCCAGAGGCACGCCAAATCTTGTCTGCTTGTCATGAAGCTCCCTATGGAGGACATTTTGGAGAAACCAGAACTGCTGCAAAAGTGTTACAATCTGGTTATTTCTGGCCCTCTCTTTTTAAAGATGCCCATGAATTAATTAAGAGATGTGATAGATGTCATAAAGTAAGAAATATCTCCATGAGGCAAGAGATGTCACTCACCAACATACTTGAAATTGAAATTTTTGATGTGTGGGGCATTGACTTCATGGGGGCCTTTTCCTCTGTCTTTTGACAATCTTTACATTCTTGTGGCTGTAGACTATGTCTCTAAATGGATAGAGGCAGTAGCAACACCAGCTAATGATGCTAGAGTCCTAACCAAATTTTTGCTTAAAAACATTCTGACAAGACATGGCACGCCTAGAGCAATCATCAGCGATAGTGTGTCTCATTTTTGCAATAAGATTTTTTAAAATTTAATGGTAAAATATGGGATCAAACACAAAATTCCTATAGCCTGCCATCCTCAAACAAGTGGCCAAGTTGAGCTATCTAATAGAGAGATCAAGAGGATTTTGGAGAAACTTGTTAACCCCACAAGGACAGATTGGACCAAACATTTGGACGAGGCTCTTTAGGCATACATAACTGCATACAATACTCCCTTAGACATGTCTCCATATAGACTTGTTTATGGGAATGCTTGTCATCTACCCATTGAATTGGAGCACAAAGCTTTTTGGGCCGTTAAGCAATTAAATTTCAACCTAAAAACTGCTGGCCAAGATAGGATGCTTCAACTCAATGAGTTAGAGGAGTATAGGCTGTTCTCATATGAAAATACTGAACTTTATAAGGAAAATACCAAAAGGTAGCATGACAGGAAATACCAGAAAAGGGAATTAGTGGAAGGTCAAAGAATTTTGCTTTTTAACTCTAGATTTAAATTATTCCCTAAAAAACTAAAGTCAAGATGTTCAGGACCTTTCACGTTAGTGAAAATTTACCCCCATGGAGCTGTGGAGTTGTTGAATGAAAAAAATGGTGAAAAATTCAAGGTTAATGGCCAAAGGATCAAGATCTATTTTGGCGACCCTTCAAACAACACTAAGGGAACCATTCACTTTATTGATTAACGATTTCTATATTGGTCAGGCTATAAGACCTTAAAATAACGCTACTGGGAGGTAGCCCAACTTAACAAAGTTTTATTTTTTTTAGTTTGTGCAGATGAGTTAATTTTTGGTGGCAAACAATGGCATTGGGTGTCATGACAGTTGGGACAACAGTCAACGTGAAAAGAGAAATGTGAAATTCAAGGGAAATATTTCTAAGCCCAGAGGAATTAAATAAGTGCTGAGCTGACATTATTTTTATTCTCTTGGACAAAGAAATGAAGCGTTGGAATTTTGGAGAGAGAAACAGAGTGAGTAAAGTGCACGCGTGTAGAGCCTTGTGCCAATCAACTCAAAATGGCCTAGTCTGACACGTCAGACTGTTGGGTCGTATCAACACGCCAACTCACTTCTATGTAAGAAATTCAAATTTCTTGTCTTTTCCCTCCGTCACATCAAACAAACCCTTCAATTTTTTCCCTAATTTCACAGCAGTAATTTTCCTTTTCTCTCTCCAAACCGTCCTCATTTCACCATCACATTCTCTCTCTAACTCCCAAAATAACCATTTTCTTTCTCTGTTCCTCTCTCACTCTACAAACCCTAATCCCCATTTTCTTTCACCACAACAAAACACCTTCCCATGGAAAGAAGTCATCAAAGAGCAAGTCAAGGAACCTGAGAAGCCAGAGCCAAAGGCCGCTGCTAAGAAGGAGGCCAGAAAGAAAAAGAGGGAGGATATTCCTCCTGCGGGCAAAAGCTCCAGGCGTAACGCCGAAGTGGTATCATCTAGAGGCAAACCTAGTCCTGCCTCCCTTAATCACTTGACAGTGAGGACACTGTCCTTACTTTAAGTTTGGGGGAGGTGGATAAAGCTCGACCTTATCTCTTCTATCTTTCTTTCTTTTCTTTCTATCTATTGCTGAAGGATGCTTAGGATAATATTACAATTTTATGGATATTTTGCTACGTTGGTATTTTGCTTGGATAGTTTGATGGGCTACTTTGTTATTGTTGGTTGAATTTTAGAGACCATTTTTGAAGGCCGTGTTTGATGCCTGGATTTTTAATTATCTGATTTATATAGTTTTAATCCTGTTTAGTTAATTTTGTTTTAATTTGGTTTAATGTTGCATGATTTGGTCTAGGGCGTAGTTTTGCGTTTGCATGTTTAGTTTTCTTTTAGTTAATGAAATAACAAAGAAGTAAGTAAAGAACATCCAAGGCTCAGGAAACTATATTTTGTGTGCTTAGAATAAAATTGGGTGATGAGTATGTCAATGAGTTTTTGGAAACAAAGCCAATTTATGACCAAGTGTGTTGCTGCAAAGGTTACTGATAACCTCTGTCCCGCCTCCACTAGTCTATTGTGTTAGCAAAAAATTTTTTTAGAAACTTATTTGTTTGAAATTGAAAAGTAAGTAGAAATCTTAAGGAATCACCATGGGAAGGATGAACTGACTTCAATAAAGACTTAGACTTTTCACAAAAAGAGTACACTCCACATGTTACTAATAAAACACACAAAAGTGTGCAAAAAGTGGCAAAGACCACTAATGAAAAGTTCATGTGCCTGAAACTGGAGGAACAACAAGCATCTTCATCATAATAGCCAGTTGGACTCATTACAAATGAGATCTCGTTGAGTGAAAAGATGGAGTATTGAGCCAAAAAAAAGAGAAAAATAGAAAAGAAAAAGAAAATAAATAAGTGGAAAGGTGTGATCTAAAATGTGGAAGTCAAAAGTCAATAAAAGAGTCAGGACAAAATTCCCTCTTGAAACCTAAAAGGAAGAAAACTTAATTCATAAAAGTACTCAAATTGGAATCACAAAGAAAAATTAGCTAATTCTTCTTAAGAGTGGTGGCGTGACAGTAGGAATCTGGTCACTTCAGTATGGGATATCTCTTGGGCTGATACAAGGCTGAGTTATTCCAATTATTTTTATGTATAGACCATTCATCCAGTAAAAAGCTGAGCCACTCCATCAATCCAATCCTAGCCTGTTGTTTTTGAAATTCTCTTTTGTCATTCACTGTCGCATCACCTGAGGACAGGTGATGGTTCAAGTTTGGGGAGTGATAACACTATCTTAGCGTGTCATAGTGATACATTTTTTCTTATGGTTTTTAGTTTAAGTTTAATTAGGATTTGTTTAAATTTACTTGTTTTAGTATGTTTTTACCTTAAGCACACTAGGTGCTTGTTTTATGTGTTTTTGTTTTAAAGAAAATATGATAAAGGCAAGCTGAGACATGACACCTCAAGATAGAGTTTAGAATAGAAAGAAGATTAAAGAAAAGAAGATGTTGATTCTCGTTATCATCAATTCACCAATAGCTTGGAAGGATTTTCTCATTAGGGCACATGTGGCAAGGTTTTGTATAAAGAAAGAGCTAGAGCATAAAGATAACAACAAAGGAGCTTGAAGACAAAAGGTAGTATGGTGGGGACCACGTCTGCAAAAGTGCATCCTACACCCAGCCACTCGATGCCTGCTCTGTGCCATTACCTGCTACAGCAGCCTACCAAAGACACCTTGTCCCCCATTGTTGTCTGTACTGGATAACTTGCTTACAAAGGCATATTGGACAGCTTGATATTTTAGTGATTTGATATGGGCTGAACCTTATTCCTATCAAAGGTCCATGATCCAAGACTCACCAACTTCTACTCTCACACTCAAGTCTATAAAAGCAAGCCTTGTGCATTGAATAAAGAGAGCTGGAGATTTTCATACACTCATATTTATTTTCAGTTTAGTTTTATTTCACTTTGAGGGTTAGGAAAGAATTAGAGAGTTTTCTTCTTCTCATCTAATCTTGTATTCACTGCTTGGAGTTGTCGTGACTGAAGAGATCTGTTGCTGTTTATCCAACACAAGGGATCTTCAAATTACTACTAGGTTGTCATTTCTTTTACATATTTTTGCTAAGAGTATGTCTTCCTGTAGTTTCATTCCAGTAGTTTATACTCAGCTCATTATAAGCTAAACTCTTGTTTGATGAGCAAAGTAAAGTTAATATAAAGTTGTTTTTATGTTGAAATGATGTGTTGATTAGTGTCTTATTTTGTTATGTGTTTTTATTCTATACACCTTCTTCTTAGAATGATCAACTTAGAAAAAGGTACAAGCTTGTTGTTGAGAGAGATCCAACAACAAGTGGATTTCATAATAAAAGTGGTTAATAAAGTAGGATAGAGATATTCACTTAATTTAGCTTGCTTAGAGATAAAAAGCTAAGACCATAAAGATTTTTAGAATTAAAACCAGACTTATTTTAGGGTTATAAGTGAGGCTTAGAGATTTGTTCCCTTTCCCTAGTTATGAATGCTTTGATGTTGTAGAGATACACCACTAGATCACGCTTTGACCTTTTGAGGCACGACACTTCACATCATGAATACATTTCAGCAATAATATATTAATGGATCTTAGCTCATCAACCACTCTCTCTGATATTTTATTCCATTTTTATTTAGTATTTTAAGTTGTTGTGTGAACCTCTTGCTGCTTATTACAATTAGTATTTTGTTACCTTGCTCATACTTATTTTAAACAAAGGTTGAATACTTATAGTTCAAAGCTAAATCAATTTCACTCCTTGTGGGTACGATCTCTTTAATTTATCACTTGCTGCAATCAAATATACATGTATACTTGCATATGATACCTTTGCTTTAAATCAATATTAAAAAGTAAACACATAAGAAAGCAACAACTAGCACATAAAAAACTTGCACAAAAATCCTTCAAGCAGGCCTTTATTGGCCTACCTTATGGCGTGATGTGCATGCCTACATAGTCAAACACGACAGATGCCAGCAAACAGGAAACACTTCCAGACGTGATGAGATGCCCCTTAGTAACATTCAAGAAGTAGAAATTTTTGATGTTTGGGGAATAGATTTCATGGGACTGTTTACACCATCCATGGGAAACAAGTATATATTAGTTGCAGTCGATTACATATCTAAATGGATTGAGGCTATCGCCCCACCTACTAACGATGCACGAGTTGTGATTAGAATGTTTAAGAACTACATATTCCCAAGGTTTGGAGTCCCTCGCCTAGTCATAAGCAATGGCAGATCCCATTTCATCTCACAAATCTTCGATAACCTTCTAGCAAAATATGGGGTAAAACAAAGGGTAGCAACGCCCTATCATCCACAAACCAGTGGACACGTTGAAGTCTCAAATAGAGAAATAAAATAGATCTTAGAGAAAACTGTCACTATTTCTAGGAAGGACTGGTCCTCTAAACTTCAAGATGCACTATGGGCCTATAGGACTTCCTATAAAACTCCTATAAGGACAACACCCTTTAATCTGGTCTATGGAAAATCATGCCACCTACCTTTCGAGCTAGAACACAAATCCTATTGGGCTATAAAAACCTTAAACATGAATTACTTAAAGGCAGATAATAAATGCTTGTTGGACATCCTCGAATTAGAAGAAATCAGACGAGATGCTTATGAGAATGTTATAATTTACAAAGAACGGACTAAAATAAGGCATGATAAGCGAATCACAAGGAGGGAGTTCAATATAGGCCACCCATTATTTTTGTTCAACTCTAGATTGCGACTTTTTCCTGGTAAACTATGCTCCAGATGGACTGGACCTTTCGAAATCACAAGGGTCCTGCAATCTGGGGCAGTTGAAATTAAAAGTCCATCTACGAATCCTTTCATTGTGAATGGGAAAAGGTTGAAACTTTACAATAGCAGTGAGGCCAACATCACCCATGATCATCTTACTTTTTCCGAACCAACCCCTGTCACTGGTGCAACTTGACTTTAACGTTCGTCGAGCTACCAACGTTAAACATAGCGCTGCGTGGGAGGCAACCCACGGTTTTTCTTTTCATTTTATCCGCTCCAGTTATTTCTTTTATTTTTTTAAATAATCTCTAACTTGTGTGTGTTTTCATTTCAGGGCAACAACCTTCTACTTAGGCAGATTTTATCAACTAACTATATTTTAGGATGCAGCCTGCTGACGAGATGCAAATCACTTTAAAAAAGGATAACCAGAGAAGGCCCTTCGCTGCCCTAGCTGAGAGAACCATCTCACCTACCTGGTATCCGAATTTTCCTTCCTTGGTCCTGCTGGGACTTATTGACAATGTCCATTTTATGTTTAGCCAAATGAGTTGGGATAGGTTTTCCGTCGCGAAACACCCAACCTACAGAAGTCTGACACTAGAATTTCTAAGTTAATTCCATTTTCATCCCCATACTGGATTAGTACAAGATGGAGGCTTAACTACCTTTAGATTATTTGGCCTGGATTATAGGATCACCTGTAGAGAGCGAACCAGATGCCTTGCCTTTCAGCATGACCCTAGTGCCTATTCCGAAGTACCTGATAATATGCAAGGTGAATTAGATTACTTCTGGGGAGGGATCACTGAAGATTTCCCCCCTGATCATGAGGCTATGAATAACACCCTAATCCATAATCCCGCGATTAGGTACTTTCACATGGTAGCCTCCCAAACATTCTTTTGAAAAGCTGGGAACCAAATTTGTCTAAGCAAAGAAGAGATGTTTTTCATCTTAAGCATTTTTCAGAACCGCCCTATAAACTCTACAACCTTCCTACTGACCAATCTTAAAAAGGTTATCAAACAAAGAGTTGAAAACATCTATGTAGGTGGATTAGTCACCCATATTGCTATTGCGTTGGGCTTACGAAATCAAGTGGCTAATCTAACCCCGACCTGTGGATACAATCTCTTAGGTATTGACCACTGCCTAAGCCGTAGTTTAGTGAGGCGCGAACGACCTGACCAATTCAAAATTCTTATTAACTATGAAGTATTCCATCTTCTCACCCTACCAAAGCACGAGTTCACTAGTGTCCATGACAAAAAAAATTGGCGGTACCAATTAGAAAACTTAGATGAAGACCCATCACCCCCTGAGACTCCTACCGAACCTGATGATCAACATGCACATTATATTGACTGTGAGCTTTTCACTTTACGAAAGGAAATCTCTTCGCCTTAAGCAAAGGGATCAAAGTGACAGGTTAGCATAACAAATAGACCACCTTTTCTAGGATATTCATTCATTAAGGAGAACTCACGACCGTCAAGGCCCCTGATCTGACCACACACCAGGTTTTATCATTTTTCTTTCACCTTGGATTAAAACATTGGGGACAATGTTTGGTTTAAGTGTGGGAGAGGAATTTTACTGCTTTCTAGTTAGATTTATTACTTTATTTTACTTTCCTTGCTTTTATTTAATTATTATATGTATTGTCAAGTCTTTAGGCGTAGTTTTTGTTGTCTATTAAGTTTCTTCCTTTTCTTGAGCCATACCAATTTTTTTTTGCAAAAAGAAATAGTGTGTAGGCTATTAAAACATGTTATAAAGTTTTGGGAGAAGTCCTGAAGCATCAGTATCATTTTAACATCGTAAATCTCTCGAATATAGAGATCGATTTGGATAATTGTTATGCTCTAGCCTTAAGTTCTCACCTCTGAATTAATCCTTAAGTAGTTTATTCTAGTAGTCAACACCATCTAAGTTACCACTAAGTGAATAAAAAGCAAATGATTTTAAAAGAAAATCTGCCTTCTAAATTAGGTAACCCTCACCCGGTTACTTAGCCCAATGGTAGAGGAACCTTTAAAATTATGCTTATGTGTCAGTGTTGAAAAATAGCATAAAGTGTTGAATTTTGACACAAAATATGGATTAAAGTCACCAACAGGTTTGTTCACCATACGGGTACAAGATAACGGGCTTAATGTGATTGCGCCTGAATGAAAAAAGATTAGAAAGAGATGGGTAAGGTAGGCAAAAGAATAATAATATGATTCAGATTGGTCTGTATAAGGGAGAGATTTATGACTATAAAATACGGAATGTGTTATTACGATGCTTTTGTTTTTCACTAAATTAGTACCCATTAATGTGATCTATTCAAAGTGTAGTCTTTTTAAAGCCCACAATAGCCAAGTTCGCCTGTTTTACTTACATTTTGCTTGAGGACAAGCAATGGTTCAAGTGTGGAAGAGTTTGATGACACCTCAAACTATCGTTTATTTGACTTGACTTATGCATATTTTCTTATTGTTTTAGTTTCATTTCCACTATTATGCTAGTGTTTTTCCTTTGTTTCAGGGAATTTATTAAGCAGGAGTTGTGGGTGAAGAAACGAAGCGAAATGGACGAAAAGCGAAGAATTGGAGCAGGCTTGCACCTATGGCGACCACCATGGCGTTCATCCTAGGGGTGCCATGGGTGGTCCAGGAACCACCTAATAGGATGACCAATTCATGCCCACTTTGTGAGCACGGAGGTCGCCATGAGGCTGTGGTGGTCGCCACCCTTGAAAATCCCAAACGGTTGGGAACAGACCATGCTTGGTCTCCAAGACTCCACAAACCGTCCCTACATTTTCTCCACAACCTGGAATCGGTTTCTTGGTGATTTCTAGGGTTTTAGACTCCTATAAATACCCCCTTCATGCCATTTTCCAGGGTATCCAAGCTTATGCAAACTTAAGCCAAAATACTGTCGAATTGTAAAGTAATAATCTCTTCACACCGGAGGATTATTGCACTGTCGATCGAGTCTATATCAAGTTTGGAGCACCTTGTTTATTTCCGAAGCACTTTATTTATGTCATTTACATTCCGTCAAGATTTATTTCAAGTTATCGCAATTTGTATCAGATTCAAGACTCCTTTCGGAGCAGACTTTTATTTAATTCAGCATTTACTTTTACTTTGTCTTTCCTTTATTTTCCTTGCCTTATTTAATCACATTTGTCCTCTTCATCTTAATTATTTTCATAACGTTTTTACCCGTCATTATGTTTACCTTTGCACTTAAAACCGTTTATGTTTTTTTTCCCCTAAACATGTCTGGCTAAACTATTGAATGCTGACGTGTGAGGATCGTCAATAGATGATGCTCTACATGTTGTCTCCTTAAGATTACCTTTGTGGGATGTTTTGACTTAAACACAATTTTTCTGAGCTTATTTTAGTCTACCTTCACGAAAGTGATGCAGTGAAAACGTCGGGTAAGATCGAAAGCCGTCCGACATTAAAGACTAAAATTGGTTTGTCATTGGTTAACAAATACCGAGAAAGCACTTTGTTACTTAATTAGGAAGCTTTAACCTTTCTAGAAGGAGGTTTTAAAACTATTTGCGGACGTGTTTATAGGATTAGGATCTAGTACTTAACCGAAATCTTAAGAACCCTTTTTAAGTTAAACTTTCTAATCAAAATCACTTTTCTATTAAGTTAAGAGTCTAATTTCTTAAAAACGAGTTTTCTACTTTAACGCATTAAGCGCCTACCATGAGTGACGATGGAAGGTATAAATTACAGAGTAAGTTCGGTTATGTATAGGCGAAAGTGACAATTCCTGTTAAATTAGTTCTTTTCTAAATAGGAAACATTGCCCCGTAAGTTATCTTAGTGGAGACAATCAGAGCATTGTCAATTAATGTGAGTTACATTCCAACATTGTTATTCATCTATTTTTATTAAATCCTTTTATTTTGTTTCCCTCCTTTTGACTATTTCATCCGCCTTTGATAAACACCGTAACAATTGGAAACTATAGATCTTTGACTGTTGGTATCTGTGGGATCGATATCTTTTAAAACTACACGATAGGCTGTGCACTTCCAGTTAGATTGTATACACCCGATCATTTAGCAAAAGCATATTTCATTTTGTTCAAAAAAAGTTGACTGGCTTGAAGGGTTTGGAAAACCTAATGTAAGTGATCAATGTGCTCTTCTAAGGATTGAATATAAACCAGTAAATCATCAAAGAAATATATGATAAAATTTCTGAGAAATTGTTTAAAAACCTGGTTCATATAAGCTTGAAAGGATGTCGGTGCGTTTGTTAGACCAAAGGGCATCACAAGGTACTCAAAATGGCCACTGTGAGTCTTGAATGCTATTTTATAGTCTTCTCCTTGTGCCATTCTCAATTGATGATATCCAGATATCATATCTAGCTTAGAAAATATAGTAGCACCATGAAGCTCATATATCAAATCTTCCATTAAGCGAATTGGAAAATGATCTTTAATGGTAATGCCATTGAGTCTGCGAAAGTCTACACATAGGCACCACAATCCATCTTTCTTACGCACCAAGATAGAGGGAGAAGAAAAAGGACTATTACTACGATGCATAATACCTTGATCCAACATGCCCTATGCAATGTTGTTTATGATGTCCTTCTGTACGAGAGAAAAACGATAAGGGCGTGATTTGAAAGGTTGTATTCCATCCTTAATTGGAATTTTGTGGTCAAAACCCAGATGAGGAGGATGCAATAAAGTTGGCTCAAGAAAGACATCGGAGTAATGATCAAGTAGCTAGACAATCAAAGCAGGTAAAGAGGTAGGTTGATCAGGAGCTTGTAAGGCAAAACAAGTTGGAAAATCCGCCTCTCCAGCTCCCAAGTCTTATTTCCTTAGCAGCTCCTGTAACAACCCGTTTTATATTAAATTATTTTTCGTAATTTAATTTCGTGAAGTTGTGTGTTTAGATGTGATTATGTGTGCTTTGTTGTGACTGGGGTACCCTGCTGTAGGGGGTAGTGACCTTAATGTTGATGACCTTAAGGGTGAGGGGTGCGTGGCTAATTTTTGTAGAATTGGTGGTGTGGTGAGAATGATTAATAAGTAATATTAATAATTTAAATTATTAAGAGATAATGATATTATTATTTTAGTGGTGAAAATATTAGTAATAATAATATTGGAATTATAATAATATAAGAATATTAAAGTGAAAATAAGGATGAGGGGCAGAAGTGGCATTTGGGAGAATGTTTAGGGCATAATAGAGAGTTAGAGGAGTAAGTGAGGGCATAAGGGAAAAACCATAGTTGAGGGATTTATAAAGGTATTGGAAGAGAGTGGAGTCAGTTTTTCATCGTACGTGTTTTAGAACTGAAAGTGAAAGAGGCTAGGGCAAGGAAGGGGAAGAACTCCATTTGTGAAGGTTTAAAAAGCTCGATTACAAGGTAATGGTGGGGTTCTGATCTTCTAAGGGTTAGTATGTTGAATAGTGGGTAAAAGTTAGGTTCTTACTTTGTGGGTTGTGTGTTGTTCTAGGTTATGATGGTTGTGAAGTAATTGATGTTGAAACTGTTTAATTGATATGTGATGAATGATGATTTGTTTACTTGGTATATGATGAATGAGGATTTGTTTAATTGGTATGCGATGAATTTATTTACATATATGTGTGGTATTTTCTGTTTTGTAGTTGTTGAAAAGTTCCTCCATTGTTGAGTTTTGAAGTGTCGAGACGTCGGTATGAAATTAACGATGATATGATGTTAATCCATGAGTAAAATAGGTATAATTGAGTTTTAGGATGTTATTTTAGTATAAAATTGAGTCTATGATGATGGGTTTTCGTAGCATAGGCCCTGGTGTGAATATCTGTTGTGAAAGTGCTTTTTAAAAAAGTAATTTTTAAAGTTCGGAACAGCATGCGTCGACCTCCAGCGTCTGGTCGGTCGACCTGATGCTACCGGAATGTAATACTTTGAAAACCATAATAGCATGCATTGACCTGAAGCCTCTGTGAGTCGACCTGAAGCTTCTATGAGTCGACCTGAAGGTCCTGTGAGTCGACCTGAAGCTTCAGCACATAGAAAAAATGCTAGAAACGGTTTTGATCATAATTTTTTAATCGTTTATCCAAATGACGAACCGTTTGAAGCGTCGGAAAGATAATAAGTAGAAATTTAACATGGTATAATTAGATGAATTATTTTCCTAATATGTTTTTGTCTAATATCTTGAAGAATGTGACTGTTGCTTGTTGTGTTCCTTAAGAAGTCGTGTTGTAAGCGACAAATCTTGAGTGTTATTGCAAAGATGTTAATGATGTTGTTGTGATGTTAATGATGGTAATATGAAGATATTTCAATGATGTTTTTTTGATGTTAATGATGGTAATATGAAGATGTTTTGATGATGTTGTTGTGATTTTAATGGTGGTAATATGAGTGTGTTTTAATGATGTTGTTGTGATTGCATAAAATATGTATATATATATATATATATATATATATATATATATATCCATATTTGTATGAAATATATTTGTATGCTTGTTGGCCAATTTGGGCAGTGTACCATAACCATGGAGGTGGGTTATTGTACACGATGATGTTGTTGTTGTTGTATGCATAAATAGTCGCATTGCATACATTTGTGGACAGATGGCCTGTTGTTGGTGAGCCTAAAATCCCATTGTGTGGATTGGGCCAGTAGCTGATTCGGAGGTGATGGATCAGTGAGTGGTTCTGATCCTAGGAGGTGGGGATCAGAACGGTGAACCTGAGTGTTCACGAAAATTGGTACCACATGCATAAGCATTGAGTTAGGTGTGAGTCTCATTGCATTAGATATTATATGTTGCTATGTTGCCAAATATGTGGTGTTGTGTGATTAATTGATTGGTTATCATGTGATTTCCTGTTGATTGGTCAATAAGTGATGATGATATTGATGGTTGATTAATGTTAGATATGTAGTTGGATTGCGGTTGTGTTAATCTGATGTTTACCGTTTAACATGCTTTCTTTTATAATATCATGATATCTCACCTCCTGCTGTTTCAATATTTCCTCCACGTGGGCAATGTGCAGATACTCCGCAGTAGGACTCAGGTGTGAGTGGAAAATGAAGTATTCCGTTTATTCTTTTAGTTTGGCCTCTGCTCTGATATGTAACACTGGGGTTATGGAACGTTGCATGCTTTTTATTATTGGTGGTTGATTAACATGTTGTATTTCCTATGACTGTTGTTTCTTTATGACACTATCAATCATGATATGCCTCGAGTTGTTAACTTGAATAATGAAATGTTATTTCCGCTGCTACATGAATTAACCTTCAGCTATGTTTTGCTAATAATGATATTATTAATAATTTTAAAAAGGATATGTGTTACATATCTGATTTAATGAGTAAGTGATTGTTGAAAGTGTGACATTCCTAAATATGATTTTGTGGATAAATACTCTGATTATATTATTATTACGCGGCGAACTATTTAGGGTGTTACAGCTCCTCCCCAAACAACTTTCCCACGAGCAATCTCCTTGCCCCTCAGCCTCTTGAACTCTCGATCCTCAATCCTCACAGGAAATGCTTATACCGTAAGATTGTCCCTCATTTGCACATCATCCATATGAATCATATGAGACATATTAGGAATATACTTCCGAAGTTGCGACACATGGAACACGTCATGCAAATTAGAAAGATCGGGTGGCAAGGCACTCCATATGCCACGGTTCTAATTATCTGAGAAATCTGATACTGACCGATAAACTTAGGAGTAAGCTTCTTTGATTTTAGTGCACGCCCAACACCAGTCACATGATTGACCCTTAGGAACACATGATCATCTTCCCTAAATTCTAGGCCTTTCCTCTTCTTATCATGGTATCTTTTTTTGCCTAATTTGAGATGTTTTCATTTTATCTCGGATCAACTTCACCTTCTTAGTAGTTTGCTGGATAATTTCCGATCCAAGTACAACACTCTCCCTAGATTCATACCAACACGGAGGTGTCATACACCTCCAACCGTACAATGCTTCAAACGACACCATTCCAATACTAGAATGAAAACTGTTGTTATAAGTGAACTCGACCAAAGATAGATGACTATCCCAAGTACCTTCTTGTTAGAGTACACAAGCCCTCAACAAGTCCTCCAATGGCTAAATAGTTCTTTTTGTCGGACCACCAGTCTGCGGATGATAAGCAGAACTCAATCTTAACTTAGTTCCCAAAGCTTCCTGCAAACTTCCCCAAGATCTGGATATAAACCGTTGGTCTCTATCTCAAACTATACTCGACAAAACACAATGTTACTTCACGATTACCCAGATATAAATCTCATCCAACTTCTTTAATGGGAAACTGGTATTAATAGGAATAAAATGGGCAGATTTCGTCATTCTATCAACAATCACCCATATCGCATCAAACCCTCTTGGAGTATTCGGTAATCCGGTCACGAAGTCCATCGAAATACTATTTCATTTACACTCTAGGATTGTCATACCCCAAATTTTGACCACTAAGATCCCCCATCATTGTACAAATCATCATCACAATATGGATGGACCATCATGCCTCAATAGCCTCCCCCAAGATGGGTGAGCATCCACTACAATCAACTTTAGGGTTTCAAGCCCTCTCAGAGACATTAGACAAAGGATCAATCAAGGAATGACATGATCTTCAACTTGTCTAAACCTCTAAAACATCCCCAATGGATTAAGAGGACTCCCACCTCAAGGATTAAGCACAAGGCTGCAACATTCTGAGTGGATTAAGCCTCAAGATCGCCAGTGTCACCAAATTCGGGTTTTGGTCGACCAGGGCCTCCAGATGAAAATTTTCCTCTGGGCATGAGCCAATGCTTTAAAGCATAACCTAAGATGCTCCAAGGGACATCATGAACCCAATCATCAAGTCAATTTAGCCTCAGGGGATGCATACATAAAAAATCAGGAATTAGGGTTTCTTGACCTAATTCACCCCTAAGTTGACTTTTGGGACAAAACATGAGCCAAGACCTCAAGAGAGGATTTGAGGGTCTCTAACACACTACATTGATCCATTTGCAATAATGGATTAATCCAAGAAGCTTGATTCACAAGTTTCAAATTCATCAGAAACACAATTAGGGTTCTGAGGAAAAAGTCAACTGTACCTTTGACTTTTGACCCAGGCATGCTCCCAAACCTTGGGACATGATTCAATACACCCATGGAACATGTCCATCAAGTTTGATTTAGGTCAAGGACTTGATTTCATAGAGGATCGCACAGTTTGGAATTCATCTGACAAAAAGTCAACTGTGCACAAAAGTCAACTTTGACATTTTGAGATTTTTCACAATTATGGTTCCTTAACCCTAAAATGATGTTAATGTGTGATTGGAATCATCATTCATCAAGAAAAATCAAGAAAAGTGGGATAACTTGTAAAAGGGGTAACCATAAAAAGCTTAGAAATTTTCTAAGTTATGGAACAAAGTGGCAAGGGTACCAACTTTGGAGGATCATAACTCCTAAACCACACGGCCATTTTTCCCCATTCAAAGCTGGGTTTGTAGCTCTCATGGCCCTCTACAAAAGCTTCAACTACCACTCATTCCAATTCCCTATATATTTCAAGTTATGGAATGACCAAAATCACAAAAAGTGAAAATGTCACTTTTTTCCAACACTTAGTGAAATTTTCACTAAGTCAGAATCTGCCTTCCCTTTTTTCCAAATGTAGGGGCATTTTTCACTTGGATCCAAAAATTATCAAGACAAACTATGATCACACATATGTTGTATCATATAAGAGCTTTCCAAAATGGCCAAGAACTCCATGAAACTCCACTTGATCCATGAGATATGATCATGCCAATATGCCTTCCTACAAACTGTCTTGGCAAGGCAGATTTGTGCATTTTGCTCGATTTGCCAAATTTGTGCAAATGACAAACATGTCTATCCATCTGAACACCTCAGTGAGGGACGAAGGAGGGACAAACACTGATCCCAAGCCTCCCAAGTCTTTGGAACTAAAAACAGCAAGCCAAACCTAGAAATCCCTAAAGAGGGGACAAGACTCCAATTTTGTTTTGGAGCATTCAATGGATGCACCAAGGTGGCATGGACTGAGCCTTTTCCAACTGAATTCAGTCAAGACATATCCAAGACCAAGGGAACCAGCAGCGTGTGCCCTAACCTCTAGTAAATGGCTAGAGGAGACTTGGATTCCCATTGATTAACATTGGCCAAACCTCTGCAGCAGTTACCATTCACTATTGCTTACAAAACAAACTTGTTGCACTATAAATAGACATAATTTGTGACCAGTTTGAGTACACCAAAGCCATCAAACAGATGCTTTCCTCAAAATCACCTTCTCACTTCCAAATTTGCCTTCCAAAGCAAGTCACTATCGGGTTTTGAGTTTGAGAGAAATTCCAACCAAACCAATCACATACACACACCTCATAAACATCATATAGAAGTGATCCAAACACTTAAACAACAACTGTAACACTGATTTCTCAGAATCACCATCCAACTGCTCAAGCTTTTAGCAGACTTGCATTTAGGGTACCATCTTCAGTTTCAGCTTGTTTCAAACCACTCCAAGCACTCAGACACATCACTTGGCACCTAAGGAAGCTGTGCAAACCATTGGAACTAGCTTGCAACACCTCTAACACAAAACACGATCACCAACTGCAAGAGGTAAGCATGAGCTCTTTTAACTCTATGATCCATGCATTTTTTGCTGCACAATAATTTGGCCATATGTTCATAATCATGCATAGAGTGTTTACCCTCAATCCATTGCTTTGTTTGAATCATGTATGGAATTTCTGAACCTTCATGCAAATTTTAGGGTTCTTGAGGTTTCTCTTTGATTTCTTATTCCATGCTTAAAATAAATGAAATTAAAGACCATAGACATGATCGTGAGGTGAAAACGAGCAGATTGATATGTAGATTGCATGATATCATCAAGTATTCAGTGAGATTGGATAGAAAATACAAATATGCAGAAACAGAGGGTGGCGCGTGTTCTTGCCATGTTCTTGGCGCCATTTTTGAATATTTGAATATTTGAATTTTGTGATTTTATTTAATTGATTCAAAAATTAATTTCTCTCTGAATTTTAATGATTTTGAGTTGATTCTTTTTTTAATAATTCACAAAAATGTTAAACTATTTTATTTTGCCAAAAATTCCCAAAAATATTATTTATTTCCTATATTTGATATTTTTGCAAAGAATTAATGTTTTATTTGTTTTTAACATTTGAAATATTTGTTCCTTCTTGATTTCCCAACCTTAATGGATTTTCGATCATTTTGTGGATATAAACATGATTTTTCAAACATTAATCCAAGATCACAACTTGTTTTTTTATACATGTTTGATAATTTTGATCATTTTAATTAAGTTTTTATTTAATTAAAATACATTTTGAAATTAATTTAGGGTTTTGATCTTAATCACCCTAAACAAATCATTTTTCAAAACAATTTGGGCCTCTTATAGAGTGTAAGACCCAATCCCCTTTTAACCAAAACCATTTTGGGCCTCAGACATTGTATAAGTCCCTATGCGTTAAAAGAAAAAATCACGGCGCAATCGCCAGTTCAAAAACAAATCAACTGAGCTTCTCCTTGAGCTATAAGACTCATCTTTATACAATGGGTCTCTAATAGAGTGTAAGACCCAACCCCTTTTTGAAACCAAAATGATTTGGGCCTCAGATATTGTATAAGGCCCACTGTGTTTTCAAAAAACCTCGGCGCGATCGCCGTTGCCAAACAAATAACCCATGGGCCTCTCCTTGAATTGTAAGCCCCATCTCTTATGCAAAACTCATTTTTTGGGCCTCTAATAGAGTGTAAGACCCAACCCCCTTTTTAACCGAAACCTTTTTGGGCCTCAATGCATTATATAAAACCCAGTACGTTAAAGAAACCTCGGCGCGATTTCCAGTTCAAAAATCAAGTCATCTGGGCCTACCCTCGTGTTATAAGCCCCATTCCTTTCTTTAAACACCTTTGGGCCTCTAATAGAGTGTAAGACCCATCCCTTTGTACAGAAAACCTTTTTGGCCCTCAGTTACTTGTATAAGTCCCTATACAATTTCGAAACAACAGTACAATCACTGATAAAACCTTGGGCCTCTCCTTGAGTTGTAAGCCCCAACAATCTTTTCAAAATACTTTGATATGTTGTTATCCAACTTTCTTTGTTGAATAACTAACCAAACAGCATGGAAGCTCTACAACAGGTAAGTGTTTATCCGCTATCATTTACCGCTTTCATATGTATATAACTGTATTGTGGGGCTGTTTCACTGTAAGTCTTCTTTCACAAACTTTTATATACTTGTCACATATCTACTGTGTAATACTAGTATAGTTATTTAGAGTTTTCCCCGGTAACTACGTCTAGCACTAGGTAAAGCCCTGTTGGTCACTCTTAAATACAAACAAAACTAGATCCCCATAGGATTACCAGATACAGTCTTCCCTCCTCTTGGGATTAAACAATATGGAGACGTGAAAGGCAGCATTCTGGGTGAACCCTTTCTCAGACTGTCACCCTTAGATATTGTCAAAGAAACTCTAAATCCCCAGAGATGATCTTTTCTCCGTGAATGGCATCTCTTGAGGTTCTTCCAAATTCTCGGACTTTCCTGGCTTGATTTATTCTCGGTGAATAGCATGTCTTGAACTTCTCGGGGTTTAGGGACCCACAGGCTTCCTAAAAGCATCCCCGCCTCCTCTTGGGCATTGTACAAGGACCCTTCGGCTTCTTACAAGCTCTCATGCCTTCTCTTGGGCTTAGTACAAGGACCCAGAGACCTCTACAGGTATAGGAACAGAACCTAGTCATCAATTTGCTAGAGCTGTCTTTCTGAGTCAAGTGTCAGACCAGTTAATGGGTTGACTTTCATCCCTTAACATACCAGCCTTCTCTTGGGCATCATACAAAGATCATTCACTATCTGAGAATTGATTTCTCAGAACACCGATAGACTTGGACAATCTCAATACCCTTGGGATTTCCCATTTCCTTAAAGAACAGGAAATAACCCTGATCCTCTGATCAATACCGAGAACTAACCTTACCTATAATCTTTCCCTTTATAAGAACTAATTTTCTCTTTTATCCAACACACTGGACCTGTCACTAAACTGGAACAGTCACCATCACAGTTAGCCTCCTCTTGGGCTTTGTACAAATGATTCTCCCCAGTGGAGCTAACCTTTTCAGACTCTCTTGTTGAGTCAAACTTTTAGCCTCCATCTCGGGCTTCATACGAGTTAGAAAATCACTCTCTTGTTGAGTATAAAAGACTCTCTTGTTGAGTCCAACTTTTAGCCTCCATCTTAGGCTTCGTACGAGATATAAAACACTCTCTTGTTAAGTATAAAAGACTCTCTTGTTGAGTCAAACTTTTAGCCTCCATCTCGGGCTTTGTACGAGATATAAATCACTCTATTGTTGAGTATAAAAGACTCTCTTGTTGAGTCAAACTTTTTGCCTCCATCTTGGGCTTCGTACGAGATATAAAACACTCTCTTGTTGAGTATAAAAGACTCTCTTGTTGAGTATAAAAGACTCTCTTGTTGAGTCAAAATTTTAGCCTCCGTCTTGGGCTTCATACAAGACACATATAAAACACTCTCTTGGTGAGTATAAAAGACTCTCTTGTTGAGTTAAACAACCTTCAGACTCTCTTGTTGAGTCAATCACCTTCAGACTCTCTTGTTGAGTCAACCTTTTTAGCCTCCGTCTTGGGCTTTATACAGGACAGATAAAGGCACTCTCTTGTTGAGTCAGTCACTTGTTAGTACTCTCTAGTTGAGTCAACCCTTTTAGCCTCTATCTCGGGCTTCATACGAGACAATTAAATAAACACCCTCTTGTTGGGTCAATAGCCTCCTCTTAGGCTTTGTATAAAGAAAACCCCGGTTGAGTCAATCAACCTTTTAGCATCAAAGTCATGCCTTCTCACAGCATGCAAACATCAACAACTCCTCTTTAGATATGACCAATTCTCTCTCAGTCAACCCTTTAGCTTCACATCTTGGACTTTGAACAAGATACAAACCACCTTCAGCTTCACATCTTGGGCTTTGAACAAGACACCAAAACAACCTCTTTCCTCCCATAGAATAGGAGGAACTACGATCACTCTGATTTCCCTGTTTCGTTAAACGGGAATATGTAGGCATAAGATTGCAAAAATCTTAGCGAGCATACTAATAAAAAAAACCCATATATCAACCCCAAAAAAGCACCAAATCCTAACATCTTACCAAAAACCTCGCAAATGATCCAGACATTCGAATCTTAACAAAATAAACCGAAGAAAGGCCCCACATCCCCATAGCATCTATGACCTAACAGACCGCTGTTCAAACTCAGTATGCAAGCAGGGTTAATTGGAGACATCTATTTCCCTTCCTTAATCAGCTCAATAGGATAAAAAATGAATCGAACTGTAGTACCCAAGTGATCGTGACTCAGGACCACAAAAATTGCGCTACAGGGATATCTAATGGTTGCATCAAACTTGAAGGTTTCTGGTGCTCTACCTTTGACTTCTGGCAAGTCAAACATGCCTACACAAACTGCGCCACATCTCGCTTCATTCCTGGACACCAAAACTATTTCTTGAGGTCTTGATACATTTTAGTAGCCCAAGGATGAATACTCAGACTGCTTCTATGACTTTCCTCTAAAATCATCCTCTTTGGCTAAGAATAGTTAGACACACACACTCTACCTCGAAACCTCAGCACTCCATGCTCATCCACTTTAAAGTTACTTTCTTCGTTTGGGTTCATTGAAGACAATAAATCTACAGCTTCACATCTAGCTTATGATTCTCCCTAATTTCAGTAAGGAATTCATTATTCACCTTCAACATACCCAGCATCACACTTCCTGCTGTCAATACACAAACCATACTTAAATATCTAAACTACTCAATGAGATCCAACTCTTTAATCATCAACGCCGACATATGTAGAGACTTTCGACTCAAATCATCAGCCGCAACATTAGCTTTACTATTATGATAATTTAAGCCAAAATCATAGTTTTTCAGGAATTCCAACCATCTTCTTTGCCTCATATTCAACTCTTTTTGGTCAAACAAATAGTTTAAACTCTTATGGTCTCTAAACACTTTGAATCTTGAAACATAAAGATAGTGCCTCCAAATTTTCAACACAAATACCACTGCTGCCAACTCTAGATCATGAGTAGGATGGTTCCTCTCATGTACCCTAAATTGTCGTGAAGCATAAGCCACCACTTTACCTTCTTGCATCAACACACCGGCAAAAACCATTTTAGAAGCGTCATAGTATACTACAAATGGTTCATGAGGATCTAGAAAAATCAAAACTAAAGCTATAGTTAACTTCTTCTTTAAACTGTGAGGGATTCTGATACATGTATGAATGCACAAGACTGGTTGGTAAAGCTTCTTAGCAAAGAGGTCATGCATAGATATGCTAATGCTTGATATGATTGAGTATGATCCTATTTATATTTTGCAGGAATGTTATGCCTGATGCATGTCATGCATGTGACAATGCAAATGATTGGGTACACTTGGGATAGGTCTCCCTTTGAGGGTGAGATCCATTAGTATCAGTGGGGATTGGATTTAGGAATTGCCGAGTGAAATCAGACTTTTGCTTTTGTGGTTGCCAATATGAATTAGACTTTAGGTTTTATGAGGATGCCAACGAAGTGGACTTTGGTAGTTACCAATGAAAGTTGGACTTTGGATATATGCCAAATGAAATTGGAATTCTGGGGATTATGAAGATGCCAACAAGGGTGGACATTTAGTGGTTGCCAATGAAGACTGGACTTTTAAGGGTAAACTTGAAGGTGCCAACAAGGGTGGACTTTTAGGTAGTTGCCAATGAAAGATTGGACTTTCATGGATGGATCTGACTACTCGACATCTAAAACTGGGTGACGTTGTGAGCGACATGGGAATGTGAATGCCCCTGATGAGTTCTTAATAAACTCATTGCTGTGGAGTTACATATGTACAAATTCCTGAGAAGACTATGCTGAAGAGCCAAGGCGGCTGGCAAATGATTTGATGTTTTTATGCGATGAGAGCATCATAGGGGACTATCAATCTCCTTTTAAATTTTCCAAACACCAAAACAAATTTTACTATTTTTCAAACATTGTTATTATTATCCAAAGTTTCAAAACAAAGTTTATAAAAAATAAAGACATTTTGCAATCAAGAGGATAAAGTAAAAAGTGAGCACAATTTGATGAGAAATCTCTCTTTTATTAATTTGACCCTTGAATAGGTAAATGTGTACAAGGAGGCAATTCTTTAATGAGGTAATTGTTGTGCAAGAAAAAAAATACAATGGCAATAAAAATTATTGAAGTTCCACTGAGTTTCAACACTACTATGTTTCCTATGACTTTGCTTCGTAGGAAGATGGCTAGATTGATTCCTCTTTTTAGTAGCACATCAGGATCAAGTGGATGTACATACTAGACACTTTACCTTGGAATTTGTCCCTAACTTTTGCCAAGATCGCCCTTTCGAGTTTTCAATCCACCGGGACGCCCATTTTTGCATGAGCCGTCCGTTCGGGTTTTCAACTCAGCGGGCCTGATTTTTTTACTGTATCCCTAATTTTTGGCTGGACTACCCTTTCGGGTTTTCAGTCCACCGGGATAACCATTTTTTGCATAAGTCTCCTTTTCAGGTTTTCGACTTAGCGGCTTTATTATTTCACTTTTTTAGGCATAATATCGCTTGACGGAGTCTGTATTCACCCGATATGGTAGTTCATCACCATCCATAGTTGCGAGATTTAAGGCATCACCAGAGAATGCTCTTACTACAACATATTGGACTTCATAGTTCAGTGTTCTCTGACCCCTGGATTCATTGTACATATACATGATCCTTTTAATCACCTAGTCACCTTCTTGGAACGTCTGAGGTCACACGTTCTTGTCAAAAGCTTTCTTCAGGCGCCTCTGATAGAGCTGACCGTGGCAAAATTCTGTCAAGCAATTTTCCTCAATAAGGTTGAGCTCATCAAACCTTGTTTTAACCTATTCTGCTTCATTAACCTAGGCTTCCATTAGGACTCTCAATGAGGGAGTTTCGAGTTCTATTGGAAGGACCACTTCCATGCCATAAACCAGTGAGTAGGGGGTTGCTCCTGTTGAAGTTCGGACTGAGGTACGGTAGCCGTTTAGCGCAAGGGTAGCATTTCATGCCAATCCTTATATGTGTTCACCATCTTTTGAATGATCTTTTTGATGTTCTTATTGGCTGCTTCAACAGCTCCATTCATTTTGGGTCTATATGGTGAAGAGTTGTGGTATTCAATCTTGAAGCTAGTACACAACTCCTTCATTATTTTATTGTTGAAATTAGACCCATTGTCAGTGATGATGTGGTTGGGAACCCTATATCTGCATATAATGTTGTTCTTCAAGAAGCGTGCGACCACTTGCTTGATAACATTGGTGTAGGATGCAACTTCAACCCACTTGGTAAAGTAATCTATGGCAACCAATATGAAACGATGGACATTTGAGGCTTTAGGCTCGATCATCCCAATCATGTCTATTTCCTACATGGAAAAAGGCCACGGTGAAGTCAAGATATTTAGAGGAGTAGGAGGTACATGGAACTTATTAGCATATATCTAGTACTTGTGACAAGTTTGGGTGTGATGATAACAATCATCCTCCAAGGTTAGCCAATAATAGTCTGCTTTCAGGATCTCATTTGCCATCGCATGTCCACTTGCATGGGTGCTAAAGGATCCTTCATGATTTTCTTTCAAGATTTGTTCATCTTCATGTTTTTCCACACATTTGAGCAAGACTGTGTCATGGTTTTGCTTGTACAACACATTCCCATTTAGGAAGAAGCTCGATGCTACTATTCTCAAAGTTATTTTGTCTATGCTCAAAGCACCTTTTGGATATTCTTATTTTTCCAGGTAGCGTTTGATGTCATAGAACCATGGTTTTTCATCTGACTCTTCAGTAGTGGTCAAACAATGAGTGGGCTCCTCAAAGCGCCTGAGATCAATGGACGGCCAACGGTTGGGCCATATCAATTTATACATAGATGCTAGAGTTATTAGAGCATCCGCCATTTTATTCTCTTCTCGAGGCACATGAGTGAAAGTGATGTCATCGAATCTGGGGAGTAATTTTTCCACGTAATCCCTATATGGGACTAAGTTGGTGTGTCTTATCTCCCAATCACCTCTGATTTGGTGTATTACGAGGGAAAATTCTCCAAAAACATAGAGGGTTTTGATCCTCAAGTCAGTGGCTTCCTCTAATCCAGTATGCAGGCTTCGTATTTAGCCATGTTGTTTGTGCATTCAAAGCAAAGCTTGGCTATAAGTAGTAGGTGAAAGTTCTTGGGAGAGGTTTGCACTGCCCTAATTCCATGCCCATAAGTATTAAAAATACCATAGAACATAAGAGTCCATCGCTCCCCTGGTTTGGATCCTTCGTCTGGTCCAGGCTTCTCATAGTCTTTCAAAACTATGATGTCCTCATCTGGAAAGTCAAATTTCAAGGGCTGATAGTCATCCATCGGTCGATGGGCAAGATGATCCGCTAGCACACTACCCTTGATGGCTTTTTGAGTAACATATTGAATGTCATACTCGGATAGAAGCATCTGCCATCGGATTCTGCCAGTGAGGGCTAGCTTCTCAAAGATATATTTGATGGGATACATCTTAGAAATCAGATATGTAGTGTGGATCAACATGTACTTGTTATACCCCAAATTTGTCCTACCTGTATATATTTTCATCTGTACAATTCATCCACTAACAGTTATTCAGAAAAAAATCCAAAAAATATGTTGTCTTCAACTTCATCCCTCTTTTAATTTTTATCCATATATATTTAACCATTTTTTTATTCATTTAAATTTTCCATATTTATTTTATATCCAAAACCAATTTTCAATTTTTATTCCACATCCACATCCATAACCCATAAATATCCATTTACCCAATTCTTAATCCAAAGCCACATTTTTTAAAATTCAAATCCATTTCTACATTCACATTAAGTTATCTTTTTCTAAATCTCATTTTAATTACAAGCCATAACCCCTATAAAATCCATTTTTGCAATTCAAAAACCCTTTAAGCCCATTTGTCCAAGCCCATCAGTTAAAACCTAGCTCATGAGTGCATATATATGACTGATGTATGGTGAGAGGGAGGGGACGGCTGCCACTTGTCCACATTCTTTTTTCTCTTCTAAGAAAAAACTTCATAAAAAATACAAAAGGCAAAAAACGATCCCCTCTGCTGGACTATTTCTCCCTCGCTCACATTCTCCATCATTTTTTTCCATTCCTCTCTTCCTCCCTCACCCATAGACACCATCAACACCTTGACCTTGCGGTGACAACAATCTCTTCAACCTTGGTCTGCTTCGTAAACCGCAGCACAAACCTGTACCAACCTGCAAAAAGAAGAATCAATCGCAACGTGAGACCATATCCCAAACACAGCAAAACGGAACAAAAAAATTCCAGAAAACCTCACCGCCACTATTCACACTGATCCCTCACCATCACAAACTTCACTATCGATAACATGAAACCTGCATAAAACCTTCCAAATCACGTACCAATAATCATCAACAACTACTGAACCAAACCTCTCATCCCAAATCCACCGCACCTCCAAACCGAACCCAACCTTTCTCCAACCTCACATCTTCATCATTCAAAATCCTCTCCTCCAATCAATACTCTTCAACCTTAATCAACAAACCCTTTTAAATCCATAATCAACACCAAACACAAACCATTCCAACACAAACCCATAGACATATTAATCTGAACCAGATGAAGAAGAAGAGATGATTGAGAAGTAGAGAAGTGCGAACCGAAATAAAAAAAAAGAACACAAACCTGAACCACACGAACCAGAGAGTAAGATCCGACACCGCAACAAAACCTTCACCCTCCACCGTTATTCCTTCACCATCATTTTTCATACCACACGCAGAGAGAGGGATTCTAGAAACAGAGCATGGATCCAGAAAATGGAGAAAAGAAAGAGCTCCGAAAAGCCTGACGAAACTTGGGTACCAAAAACGATTTGAGACGGAGGCAAGAGAGATTGAGAAGGTTGGAATAAGATGAACATTGATTGACTCGTTTTCCTCTTCATATTCGTCGTATTTTAGGAATAATGGTTGATGTTTATGTCATGTTTGTTTTTGTATTTTTATAATTTGTTGGTTTTCTTTTCATCCACCTTCAATTTGGTTTAGTCCGCAGCGGTCTTGGTTGTTGGGTGATGGGCCTTGAGCCCAAGTGATCCCATTTTCACCTCTATGGTTCATACGGTCCCCCCCTCTTGATTTTCTTTTTTATTTTTATTTTTAAAACCAATTTGTAAAAAAGCTTTTAATCTTTGTGTTCTAAACTTTAAAATTATTAGTTCTTAATATGTTTAGTCTAGATAACTCTATTTTATTTTGTTTTAAGGGCCAATGATATCAAAAACATCTTGATATTGGGTGATTCTTTAAAATCGGTACCAAATCTTAATTTATATGAGGCCTATCCTTTTTTATTTCGATTTTCATTTATATTCATTTGTATTCACCATTCATTTATTTTTATTTCAATTTATTTGTCACTTTATTTAGAATTTATTTCATTTTTAGCATTTTTATTCATTTTGGTCGATGAAAACCAAATATCGATCGATTTGTCGATTTCTCGACTTAATCTCGATAAAGGTGAGACCTTTACTATTTTTCATGTCATTTTCAATTTTATTTTATTTCTATCATTTTTGGTTCATTTACATTTATTTTAGGTCGATGAAAACCAAATATCGATCGATTTATCGATTTCTCGATTAAATCTCGATAACGGTGAGACCTTTATCCTTTATATTCATTTTCTCAATTTCGTTTCATTTTTCATTGTTGTTTACATTTATTTTAGGTCGATGAAAACCAAATATCGATCGATTTATCAACTTCTCGATTAAATCTCGATAAAGGTGAGACCTTTATCCTTTGTATTCATTTTCTCAATTTTATTTCATTTTTATTGTTGTTCTTATTCATTTTGGGTCGATGAAAACCAAATATCAATCGATTTATCGAATTCTCGATTAAATCTCGATAAAGGTGAGACCTTTATGCTTTGTATTCACATTTTCGATCTATTTTCTTAATTGTCACCTTATATCCTTTTATTCATCTTCTGGTCAACGAAGGTCAAAATCGTTGATTGTCGATTGCTCGATCAAATCCGATTAAGACGAGACCGTTTTTATTTTTTGTCAACTTTAACCTCTTGTCAATGTTATCTTATTTATTTTTCGTCGAATATTATCTCGATTATATTATCGTTCATTCTTATTCGTATCCATATCATATTCGCATTCACATTTATCTAATTATTTGTTCAAACACTTAATTCCCGATTAAAATACTCAACACATATTCAAACCATTTTTTTAATTAAATTGCGAAATAATTGAATTCTTGAGGTCTAGCACTTCTTGGGTTCTTGAGTGACCGCTATCGAGGCGCACGCCTTAGGTGGCGATCACCCGGCCTTTTCGCTCCTAAAAATACTCGTCTTAATTATTTGGACAAAGGAATGCCATTGGAGTCTAGCATTCCACGTGGTACTTTCATTGCCCAACAAACAATATTTCATATATCAATCGAATGAAAAAGGTGTCATTGGGATCTAGCATCTCAATAATGCCCCGATTAATTGGTTGCGAGGCCGACATCTCGTTTATCGAATAATTGTCATTCTCCCTAAAACATTTAAAAACCGAATCATTTTCAAACCAATCCTCGATTCGTCGTCGAGCCACTCTTCAAAACATTATCGTAAGTCGAGTGCCTTTTGCCTCGTCGTCAAAATACACACTAGCACATTTCGTAAGTTTCGTTACTAAGAGCACCCCTAGGGACTAGTATCGATCCTCACCTCTTTTCGTAACCTATCCAATTCGATCTTTTTTCAAACCGTTTTCTTAATCAACTAACGAAAGGAGGATATTCTTGGAATCTAGCATTCCTTGGGTCTTCGAATGAATGGCTCTTGAGGCACGCTCTTGGGTTGTTGTTCATTCACTCTTTCGTCTTAAAACACTTAATCATTATCGAACATTTTTTATAATCAACTCACGAAAGAACTGAGTTCTTGGAGTCTAGCATTCCTTGGATTCATGAGTGAATGCTCTCGAGGCACGCCCCTTGGGTTGTATGTCATTCAATCTTTCGTCTCCTAAAATTCAAACCCTAACCCTTGTTTCGTGGGCGTACCGCGAACTACGACTGCTCTGATTCTTTATTCTCGTCCGAGTAAAGATACGTAGGCACAAGGTTACGATAATCTTGGCGAGCTACCTTTTTCTTTTCCCCCCCATTTTGTGTGCACACTTTTTCTTTTTCCCCCGTTTGTGTCCACACTTTTTCTTTTTCCCCGTTTCCACACTTTTTCTTTTTTCCCCGTTTCCACACTTTTTCTTTTTTCCCCGTTTCCACACTTTTTCTTTTTCCACCTTTTCCACACTACCATCTTTTTTCGTCAAACCCCGTCGTCGAACTACGATTGCTCTGATTCCTCATTCTCGTCCGAGTGAGCATACGTAGGCCCGAGGTCGCGATGATCTTGCCGAGCACCCTATCCTAAAACCACCCCATTCCCTTAAAATCGAAACCTTTTGCCTTATCCTTTCCGCGTTTACCATAGAGAAGAAAACAAACAAGCTTAGATAACCTTCCTCACAATTCGAACTAAGAGGTTCCCGTTGAGTACAATGGACGTGAGGGGGTGCGCGTACCTTCCCCTCACGTAACCGACTCCCGAACCCAGAATGTGGTTGTGACGACCACGTTCTTACCCTTCCTTAAAGGTTTTATCGATATTTTCCTTTCCCTATTTTGGGATAAATAAAGTTCGGTGGCGACTCTGTCGAACCGCTTTCCGCGCCTTTCGCGTGAGGGTCGTGTCTTCGATTAAGCGATTTTTTTCGAGGTACGACAGCTGGCGACTCTGCTGGGGAAATTTGCTCCATGCAAGAGAGAGTTAAGCCTATCTTAGAGCGATTGGTGAGGAGCGTTATCTTTGTTTGTTTTTTTTTTCTTCTCGTTTACGTATTTGTTCTCTTATGGCTTTTATATGCTCAGTATTATGCTTATCTGTTGGATCTTGGGTTGATATCATGAGTAAACCTCTATACCCGAGCTTTGGTAAAAGCAGAGGGAACACATAGTTTAGAATTGGATGTCGAGTAGTGTTAGTCCCCGAGGACTCGCTCCTTGCGTGCCTAGCATGAAAGCTCCCCTAGAGTAGACCTTTTCTTAGATCCTGTTGTAACACAGCTAGCCTGTTGCACAACTTGATTCATGAAGGGTCTGTGACTATATGAACCACTCTTAGAACCAAGTTCTATATTGGTGGTCGTGTAGTGTTAGTCTCCAAGGACTCGCTCCTTGTGCACCTAGCATGAAAACCCCGCTCAGGGGAGACCTTGTCGTCATTATCGTCGTAATGCAGCTAGCCTGTTGCGTGACATTGATGCGATTAGTGTCCGTAATCCTGGGAACCTTATCCATCAACGTAGAAACCATCCCGTGAGTGGGTTTATGGGTAAAGAACCTAGAACTTTCCTCATAGAGTCTACCTATAGGGTTTCTTTTATCAGAGACTTTGGTCATCTACCCGTGATCGGCCAACCTCATAAATGTTTGAACCTGTGATCTGCGATCCAGGATCTTGCATCTTGCATTGCATCTCATGTCATTGCATTGCATTGCATCTGTTACGCATCTTGCATTGCATTTTCAACATCAGAATCTCACTTCAACTTCCTTCCTTCTCCACAAAATCAAGTCGATTCCTCGACACCAGTACGCAACTCGAGCCAAAAGCAGACGAATGATTAATCATATCCAACAAGACCATGCTGCCACATGTACAGGCAGGATCATCAGTCATTGAAGGGGTTTCCAAAGACAAGCAGAACAGTCTCCAACTGTGAACAAGCCAGTTCAAGCACCAATCAAGTCAAGACAGGAAGTTCAATTCCTCGAAGAAGGCATTCGTCAGGCTATCCCGTCACTTCGAATCCTTGTATTTTGTCTTTGTTTGTTCAAGTATTGTTTGCTTCAAACATTGTCATTTGTATTTGGTTTTCTTAATGTAGTGACTATGCATGTTTTGAATCAGTTATGTCGTATTCACTCATTTCTTTCATTTATCGCAAATCACCGACACATATATCTCCACTTCACACTCTCTTTATCATACTGTCGCTTAGCAATGATTAGAGGGAGGATGATGACAACGAAATACCCATAATTACAAAATGTATGCTTTCGGACAGAATCTCGCCGATGATGTACAGGCATTGTTTCAATCCCCAAACACTGGAGAGACAAGGAGTTAATCCCTAGCTAACCACTTTGAGCCAAGAAGTAGCAGTTTCCTTCGGATCTATAAACCCTTACACTCAACCTGGGGCAGGGTAGTGTTCAGTTAATCCAACTACACACCGAAATCATAAGACAAAATCTAAAAGACACGACGGTTGTTCATCAAAGACCCATGACTTGGCAGTCCCAACCCTCCAAAAAAAATAAAGGCCTGCCAAGTCGAGCACCTCAAAGGAGACTTAGGCAAAAATCAAGGCAATCCTGATGGACTCGAAAAGCAAAATCAGTCCGTACAAAAGATAGGGATCAAAAATAAAAGAGGCTCTCGAATCCTCAACAAAAAACAAAATAAGATCCAGTGAACACCAAATCAAAACCAAAGGGTCACTAACATCCATAAAAAAAAACAAAACAAAGGTGCCTGTCATTTCAAGCATACCTTGAACCATCAACCCATTTGGAATACAAACATGGGCAGATTTAACTGAACGTAGGACTGGAGATCATCACGAAGAAGGGGTGGGCATCAATTATACTTTGAGCCTAATATCCTTTGTTTCATAAACCGTAAACCAGACTACGTTACAACCCTCGAAAGACCTAATTGAGGCGAGGTTTATTCTGAAAGCATACTGTTGCAAGGTTGCGTAAACCTGACTCCCCATATTTGCTAATCCTCAGCATTGGTGTCATTCTCCTTGCTATATCTTTCACACCATTAAAATCAGCACATGTTTGAGCTAACGGTCCATTCGTCTCACTATCACGACACTCCAATAAACGACTCTTTTTCAAGACTTGCATGAGCATTGTATTAAGATTACCATTTGTAAATGAGTAATTTTAATTGCAAATCAGTACTAGACATCAAATCAATTCCAACAAGGGGTAATCAAAGAGGAACTTGAGCTTTCAGTGGTGTCAACCCGAAGCAAGACTCCCCCAAAACCCTCAGGCTGGGGCAAACCCTTAAACAGCTCAATCAGGGGCAAAGTCATCTCAAAACACGTCAAAGCTATAAGATCAAATCCTTTCAGAACTGGTTAATCAGGGGCAGACCATTACCATGTTCGGACTAGGGCAAGAGTCATTGCAGCAAGCAACCCTGACCATCAAGCAAAGTTGTGGTTCTCTCAGAAATGAACTCATTGTCAAGTGATCAAACTCGAGGCTTCAAGAGCATCTTTGTCTACTACAATCATGGCGTCTTCAACGAACCGAGTGTCGAGGAAGTCAAATCCCTCCCACCGCCCAAAAGTCTAATCCGCATTGGCAGCTACCCAAAAGTCCACCATGCTGGCAACTACCAAAATTCCCAACATATCTAATCACCCGTCTTCAATCATATGCATCATATGCATCATATGCACCGCATTCAGCATCATGTGTATCATGTGCATCCCAAAGAACCAATCATACTTCCCCAGCACTTGCATCTCCGCGCGTCAGCATTTGCATTGCACATCATTACAAAATCAAGCATTCGAACATACGCATAGTCAAGATCCAGGATCAATCTCAAGCTCAAGAGAATTTTCAGCCCAGTCAGGGGCATCTGCATCAGTTCATGGGCGTTCCTCATGAAGTTCCTCAACCTTTTGTTGAGAAAGTTGTCACCCTCAGCTCAATTAATAAACATTCCTCCGAGTCAGTAGGCGTTCCTCATTGAATCTTTTCTTCAAGTTGAACTACGACTGCCCTGATTCTTTATTCTCGTCCGAGTAAAGATACGTAGGCACAAGATTGCATAGATCTTGGCAGGTTACCTTCTCCATTTTTCACTATCTCCCTTTCCTTTTCGTGGGCTCTCCTCATTGATTTCTTTACTTCAACCTTTGTGTGTGTGCCCTATTATCCTTTTGGTAATAACAGGCTGTGTTGTGTGCCCTATTATCCTTTTGGTAATAGCAGGCTATGTTGTGTGCCCTATTATCTCGTCGATAATAGCAGGCTGTGTTGTGTGCCCTATTATCTCGTCGATAATAGCAGGCTGTGTTGTGTGCCCTATTATCTCGTCGATAGTAGCAGGCTGTGTTGTGTGCCCTATTATCTCGTTGATAGTAGCAGGCTGTGTTGTGTGCCCTATTATCTCGTCGATAGTAGCAGGCTGTGTTGTGTGCCCTATTATCTCATCGATAATAGTAGGCTATGTGTGTGTGCCCTATTATCTCGTCGGTAATAGCAGGCTGTGTGTGTGCCCTATTATCTCGTCGATAATAGCAGGTTGTGTTGTGTGCCCTATTATCTCGTCGATAATAGCAGGTTGTGTTATGTGCCCTATTATCCCGTCGATAATAGCAGGCTGTGTTGTGTGCCCTATTATCTCGTCGATAATAGCAGGCTGTGTAGTGTGCCCTATTATCTCGTCGATAATAGCAGGCTGTGTTGTGTGCCCTATTATCTCGTCGATAATAGCAGGCTGTGTGTGTGCGCACTATTATCTCGTCGGTAATAGCAGGCTATGTGTGTGTGCCCTATTATCTCGTCGATAATAGCAGGCTGTGTTGTGTGCCCTATTATCTCGTCGGTAATAGCAGGCTGTGTTGTGTGCCCTATTATCTCGTCGATAATAGCAGGCTGTGTGTGTGTGTGCCCTATTATCTCGTCGGTAATAGCAGGCTGTGTGTGTGTGCCCTATTATCTCGTCGATAATAGCAGGCTGTGTTGTGTACCCTATTATCTCGTCGATAATAACAGGCTGTGTGTGTGTGTGCCCTATTATCTCGTCGATAATAGCAGGCTGTGTTGTGTGCCCTATTATCTCGTCGATAATAGCAGGCTGTGTTGTGTGCCCTATTATCTCGTCGATAATAGCAGGCTGTGTGTGTGCGCCCTATTATCTCGTTGGTAATAGCAGGCTGTGTGTGTGTGCCCTATTATCTCGTCGATAATAGTAGGCTGTGTTGTGTGCCCTATTATCTCGTCGATAATAGCAGGCTGTGTTGTGTGCCTTATTATCTCGCCGATAATAGCAGGCTGTGTGTGTGCCCTATTATCTCATCGGTAATAGTAGGCTGTGTGTGTGTGCCCTATTATCTCGTCGATAATAGCAGGCTGTATTGTGTGCCCTATTATCTCGTCGATAATAGCAGGTTGTGTGTGTGTGCCCTATTATCTCGTCGGTAATAGCAGGCTGTGTTGTATGCCCTATTATCTCGTCGGTAATAGCGGGTTGTGCGTGTGTGCCCTATTATCTCATCGGTAGTAGCAGGCTTTGACCTCATTTCCATCCTTTTGGTGGAAGGGTCTGTGTGCGTGTGTGCGCCCTATTATCTCGTCGGTAATAGCAGGCGTTGATCAGTTATTCCACCTCCCAAGCATTTTCTTTCTCGTCGGACAAATTAGTGGTCTTCTTCATATCTAATTGTCTTCTACCTCGAAAGATGAACGTCATATCAATTCATCTAACTCGGTTCAAGCCAATTAGATAGGGGCATCTGTCATACCCCAAATTTGTCCTACATGTATATATTTTCATCTGTACAATTCATCCACTAACAGTTATTCAGAAAAAAATCCAAAAAATATGTTGTCTTCAACTTCATCCCTCTTTTAATTTTTATACATATATATTTAACCATTTTTTTATTCATTTAAATTTTCCATATTTATTTTATATCCAAAACCAATTTTCAATTTTTATTCCACATCCACATCCATAACCCATAAATATCCATTTACCCAATTCTTAATCCATAGCCACATTTTTTAAAATTCAAATCCATTTCTACATTCATATTAAGTTATCTTTTTCTAAATCTCATTTTAATTACAAGCCATAACCCCTACAAAATCCATTTTTGCAATTCAAAAACCCTTTAAGCCCATTTGTCCAAGCCCATCAGTTAAAACCTAGCTCATGAGTGCATATATATGATTGATGTATGGTGAGAGGGAGGGGGCGGCCGCCACTTGTCCACATTCTTTTTTCTCTTCTAAGAAAAAACTTCATAAAAAATACAAAAGGAAAAAAACGATCCCCTCTGCTGGACTATTTCTCCCTCGCTCACATTCTCCATCATTTTTTTCCATTCCTCTCTTCCTCCCTCACCCATAGACACCATCAACACCTTGACCTTGCGGTGACAACAATCTCTTCAACCTTGGTCTGCTTCGTAAACCACAGCACAAACCTGTACCAACCTGCAAAAAGAAGAATCAATCGCAACGTGAGACCATATCCAAAACACAGCAAAACGGAACAAAAAAATTCCAGAAAACCTCACCGCCACTATTCACACTGATCCCTCACCATCACAAACTTCACTATCGATAACATGAAACCTGCATAAAACCTTCCAAATCACATACCAATAATCATCAACAACTACTGAACCAAACCTCTCATCCCAAACCCACCGCACCTCCAAACCGAACCCAACCTTTCTTTAACCTCACATCTTCATCATTCAAAATCCTCTCCTCCAATCAATACTCTTCAACCTTAATCAACAAACCCTTTTAAATCCACAATCAACACCAAACACAAACCATTCCAACACAAACCCATAGACATATTAATCCGAACCAGACGAAGAAGAAAAGATGATTGAGAAGTAGAGAAGTGCGAACCGAAATAAAAAAAAAAGAACACAAACCTGAACCACACGAACCAGAGAGTAAGATCCGACACTGCAACAAAACCTCCGCCCTCCACCGCTATTCCTTCACCATCATTTTCATACCACACGCAGAGAGAGGGATTCTAGAAACAGAGCATGGATCCAGAAAATGGAGAAAAGAAAGAGCTCCGAAAAGCCTGACCAAACCTGGGTACCAAAAACGATTTGAGATGGAGGCAAGAGAGATTGAGAAGGTTGGAATAAGATGAACATTGATTGACTCGTTTTCCTCTTCATATTCGTCGTATTTTAGGAATAATGGTTGATGTTTATGTCATGTTTGTTTTTGTCTTTTTATAATTTGTTGGTTTTCTTTTCATCCACCTTCAATTTGGTTTAGTCCGCAGCGGTCTTGGTTGTTGGGTGATGGGCCTTGAGCCCAAGTGATCCCATTTTCACCTCCATGGTTCATACGGTCCCCCCCTCTTGATTTTCTTTTTTATTTTTATTTTTAAAACCAATTTGTAAAAAAGCTTTTAATCTTTGTGTTCTAAACTTTAAAGTTATTAGTTCTTAATATGTTTAGTCTAGATAACTCTATTTTATTTTGTTTTAAGGGCCAATGATATTAAAAACATCTTGATATTGGGTGATTCTTTAAAATCGGTACCAAATCTTGATTTATATGAGGCCTATCCTTTTTTATTTCGATTTTCATTTATATTCATTTGTATTCACCATTCATTTATTTTTATTTCAATTTATTTGTCACTTTATTTAGAATTTATTTCATTTTTAGCATTTTTATTCATTTTGGTCGATGAAAACCAAATATCGATCGATTTGTCGATTTCTCGACTTAATCTCGATAAAGGTGAGACCTTTACTATTTTTCATGTCATTTTCAATTTTATTTTATTTCTATCATTTTTGGTTCATTTACATTTATTTTAGGTCGATGAAAACCAAATATCGATCGATTTATCGATTTCTCGATTAAATCTCGATAAAGGTGAGACCTTTATCCTTTATATTCATTTTCTCAATTTCGTTTCATTTTTCATTGTTGTTTACATTTATTTTAGGTCGATGAAAACCAAATATCGATCGATTTATCGACTTCTCGATTAAATCTCGATAAAGGTGAGACCTTTATCCTTTGTATTCATCTTCTCAATTTTATTTCATTTTTATTGTTGTTCTTATTCATTTTGGGTCGATGAAAACCAAATATCGATCGATTTATCAAATTCTCGATTAAATCTCGATAAAGGTGAGACCTTTATGCTTTGTATTCACATTTTCGATCTATTTTCTTAATTGTCACCTTATATCCTTTTATTCATCTTCTGGTCAACGAAGGTCAAAATCGTTGATTGTCGATTGCTCGATCAAATCCGATTAAGACGAGACCATTTTTATTTTATGTCAACTTTAACCTCTTGTCAATGTTATCTTATTTATTTTTCGTCGAATATTATCTCGATTATATTATCGTTCATTCTTATTCGTATCCATATCATATTCGCATTCACATTTATCTAATTATTTGTTCAAACACTTAATTCCCGATTAAAATACTCAACACATATTCAAACCATTTTTTTAATTAAATTGCGAAATAATTGAATTCTTGAGGTCTAGCACTTCTTGGGTTCTTGAGTGACCGCTATCGAGGCACACGCCTTAGGTGGCGATCACCCGGCCTTTTCGCTCCTAAAAATACTCGTCTTAATTATTTGGACAAAGGAATGCCATTGGAGTCTAGCATTCCACGTGGTACTTTCATTGCCCAACAAACAATATTTCATATATCAATCGAATGAAAAAGGTGTCATTGGGATCTAGCATCTCAATAATGCCCCGATTAATTGGTTGCGAGGCCGACATCTCGTTTATCGAATAATCGTCATTCTCCCTAAAACATTTAAAAACCGAATCATTTTCAAACCAATCCTCGATTCGTCGTCGAGCCACTCTTCAAAACATTATCGTAAGTCGAGTGCCTTTTGTCTCGTCGTCAAAATACACACTTGCACATTTCGTAAGTTTCGTTACTAAGAGCACCCCTAAGGACTAGTATCGATCCTCACCTCTTTTCGTAACCTATCCAATACGATCTTTTTTCAAACCGTTTTCTTAATCAACTAACGAAAGGAGGATATTCTTGGAATCTAGCATTCCTTGGGTCTTCGAATGAATGGCTCTTGAGGCACGCTCTTGGGTTGTTGTTCATTCACTCTTTCGTCTTAAAACACTTAATCATTATCGAACATTTTTTATAATCAACTCAAGAAAGAACTGAGTTCTTGGAGTCTAGCATTCCTTGGATTCATGAGTGAACGCTCTCGAGGCACGCCCCTTGGGTTGTATGTCATTCAATCTTTCGTCTCCTAAAATTCAAACCCTAACCCTTGTTTCGTGGGCGTACCGCGAACTACGACTGCTCTGATTCTTTATTCTCGTCCGAGTAAAGATACGTAGGCACAAGGTTGCGATAATCTTGGCGAGCTACCTTTTTCTTTTTACCCCCCGTTTGTGTGCACACTTTTTCTTTTTCCCCCGTTTGTGTCCACACTTTTTCTTTTTTCCCCGTTTCCACACTTTTTCTTTTTTCCCCGTTTCCACACTTTTTCTTTTTTCCCCGTTTCCACACTTTTTCTTTTTTCCCCGTTTCCACACTTTTTCTTTTCCCACCTTTTCCACACTACCATCTTTTTTCGTCAAACCCCGTAGTTGAACTACGATTGCTCTGATTCCTCATTCTCGTCCGAATGAGCATATGTAGGCCCGAGGTCGTGATGATCTTGCCGAGCACCCTATCCTAAAACCACCCCATTCCCTTAAAATCGAAACCTTTTGCCTTATCCTTTCCGCGTTTACCATAGAGAAGAAAACAAACAAGCTTAGATAACCTTCCTCATAATTCGAACTAAGAGGTTCCCGTTGAGCACAATGGACGTGAGGGGGTGCGCGTACCTTCCCCTCACGTAACCGACTCCCGAACCCAGAATGTGGTTGTGACGACCACGTTCTTACCCTTCCTTAAAGGGTTTCTCGATATTTTTCTTTCCCTCTTTTGGGATAAATAAAGTTCGGTGGCGACTCTGTCGAACCGCGTTCCGCGCATTTCACGCGAGGGTCGTGTCTTCGATTAAGCGATTTTTTTTGAGGTGCGACAGTACTGTCTGAGACGCTTAGCAGCCCATGCAAGTGCCCAACAAGTCTTTTTGAGTAAGGAGTGCCTTGTCTCGCAATCATTGAACTTCTTGCTGAAATAATAGATAGGATACTCTTTCTTGTCGGTCTCGTTTTGTTGTCCCAACACACATCCCATAGATTCATCGAGCACAATCAGGTACATAATGGGTGTCCTTTCAGGAACGGGAGGTATCCAGATTGGTGGTTCTTATAAGTATTCTTTAACTTTGTCGAATGCTTCTTGGCAGTCGTTATTCCACTCAATTGCTTGATATTTTCTTAAAAGCTTGAAGATTGGCTTTCAAGTGGCGGTCAGATGCGAGATAAATCTAGCAATATAATTCAATCTCCCCAGGAAGCCACAAACCTCTTTCTCTATTCTATGCGCATACATACTTTGAATAGCCCTGACCTTGTCAAGATCCACTACGATTCCTTTCTGGCTCACCATGAAGCCCATCGAATTTCCAGATCGAACCCTAAATATACACTTGTTGGGGTTGAGTCTCATTCAGAACTTTCTCAATCGGGCAAACATTTTTTACAGATTGATCAAGTGTTCTTCCTCAGTCTGAGACTTGGCGATCATATGATCAACATATACTTCAATCTCTTTATGAATCATGTTGTAGCGTGCGATTTTTGTAGGTGATGCGACCACCTTATCACCATGGGTTTCTCCTCACCGCAATGGTAGGAATGGGATGCTACTTTCTGATTTCTTATTTATCCCGTGAAGCTGAAAGGGAAAGGGAAGCTATCTAAAACAAACGTTGCACGCAAATGTTTAACTGAACAAACGCTAAGAGATTCGGGGAGTTCGAGGTCAGGTTATACAATGGGGAGTTGTCAATTACCCATCCTATATGTGGTTATCCACAGGTTGTTAGCAATTAGGTTCTGTTTTCTACTTAATGGTGTTTATCTATTGTGGGTTGGGAAAGTTTCTCCTTTGGGAGATGTTTGAGAGAGAGTTTTTGTTGATTTCGGGCTTTCCGATGTTTTTGGTAAGATACTAGACCTAAGGTTTTTGTTTAGTGTGTGAAGGTACTGGACCTAGATTTTTTGATTGGTATGCTCGCTAATATTTCGCAATCTTATGCCTACGTATTCCTGTTAAAGATAAACAGGGAAATCAGAGCAATCGTAGTTTCTCCTATTCTATGGGAGGAAAAGATGATTTGGTGTCTTGTTCAAAGCCCAAGATTGAAGCTAAATGAGTATTTGTGTCTTGTTCAAAGCCCAAGATTGAAGCTAAAGGTTTGACTGAGAGAGAATTTTTCATCTCTAAAGGGGGACATCTCGTCTATTTATCACAACTGTTGGGTGATTGTTTATAAAGGAGAATTACTTTAACTGGGATATGTGAATCCAACAATGCCATAATTTCCTTTATGAGGGGTTTGTCCTAAAGGAGGAAACTTTAACTCAGTGTAGAGCAATGTCATTTTTCCTTAGGAGTCTTTCATGCTAAGAGAGGGACATTGGCTTGGATGTAAATAATCCAGAGGCTTGTTACTTACAACTGTTAGATGAAAAAGGAAGCTTACCAGGATAAGAGATGGACTACAGCTTGGATTTTTGAATCAACAAGTGTGCCACTTATAGCAGTTATCTGGGATTAGGGTTTGTTTTGATTTTCTGTTTTGATGTAATGATATACAGAGAAATATCTTCCTACAGAGAGTTTTTGATTTCCTCTGAGGGGATGGTGGTTTCTGTATGTGCCTTGATCAAAGCCCAAGATTGAAGCTAAGAGATTGATTGACTCCACAGGGGAAGTCCTTATACAAAGCCTAAGAGGAGGCTAGAAAAGGTTGACTCAACAAGAGAGTGTTTATGTGTCTTGTACAAAGCCCAAAATTGAGGCTAAAAAGAGACTGACTCTTTTGGGGATATCATTATACAAAGCCTAAGAGGAGGCTAAAATTTGACTTTTCCGGGGAAAGATTTTATCTATCTTGTACAAATCCCAAGATTGAGGCTAAAAGGGAAAACTGACTCTACTGGTGAGAGGTTTTATCTGTCTTGTACAAAGCCCAAGATTGTGGCTAAAAAAGAGATTGACTCTACTGGAGAGATTTATATGTGTCTTGTACAAAGCCCAAGATTGAGGCTGAAGGATATTTATGGGTGTCTTGTACAAAGCCCAAGATTGAGGCTGAAGAGAGGATATTTACTCCTGTTTAGGGAAATTAATTCTTAAAGCCTAAAAGAAGGCTGAGAGGAATTGACTCTGCTAGGAATATATTTATCCAGAGCTTAAGAGAGGGTTATGAAGATTTTGACTTTGTTGGAGAAAGTTTATATATGTCTTGTTCAAAGCCCAAGATTGAGGCTAAAAAGAATGATTCAATAAGAGAGTGTTATGTTTTGTACCATTGACTCAACAAGAGAGTCTAGAAAGGTGATTGACTCAACAAGAAAGTACTTTGTTTGTCTTTTACAAAGCCCAAGATTGAGACTGAAAAGGGTTAACTTAACAAGAGAGTGTTTTGAGAAAGAAGATGGACTCAACAAAAGAGTGCTTTTGGGGCTAATTCTCTGCTGAGGAAAATCATTATACAAAGTCTAAGAGGAGGCTGGCTTCTACTGAGGAATATTGAGATCCAGAGGTAGGTCCAAGTCGGGGGATCAACTCTTACTGAGGGTTACAGAAGAGTTGAGGTATCAGATACCTTGAGGTTCATATTTGGGATAGTGTTATACTGATGATAAGCTGACCCTGGTTGGGGAAATTTAAAGTGAGAGTTTAAAGATTGAGTTTTAGATCCTGTGAGGATTTTAAACTCTACTGGATATTGGTTAAATGACCAGTTTTTTCCTGTGTTTATAGGGAACTTGAGAATGTCTCTGAGATTCAAAAGGAGATTAGACTGTCCAAGTCTACTGGTATGGAAGAGTTTATCTTTGTATGATGCCCAAGATGAGGCTGGTGTTTTAAGGGATGAGACTCAACCCTTAAATTGATCTGAGGTCTTGACTCTTTAGAAAGACTGCTCTAACAAAGGATGACTAAGTTTTGTCTTATACCTTTAAGAGGTCTTTAGGGTCCTTGTATTAAGCCCAAGAGAAGGCATGAGAACTTCTAAGAAGCCGGAGGGTCCTTGTACAAATCCCATGAGGAGGCGGGGATGCTTTTAGGAAGCCTGTGGATCCAAACCTAAGAAGAGTTCAAGAAAAGTTTCATTGGGATTAATCTTTTCTTTAATGAACAATTCTAGGGCTTGAAGAAATTCAAGAGAGGTTCCACCGGGAATAAATCCTCTTTGGGGGGAAATGAATTTCTTTGACAATTTTCTAATAGTGACAGTCTGAGAAAAGTTTCATCGGGAATACTGCCTTTCTCTTTGTTCCATATTGTTTAAGCCCAAGAGAAGGCAAGACTGTATCTAGAAATTCCTATGGGGAAGTAGTTTTGACTGTTTTGGAAGAGTAACCACTAGCTTTATCTAGTTCTAGACCTAAATGCTGGGGAAAACTCTAAGGAGATAATATACAAGCATATATATACAGATGAAATATATACTGTATGTAAAAGAGGGTATGAGGACTTACAGGTGAGCAAGCTTCCAGCACAAACATATATATATATACAAGTATGTAAAAGAAAACTGATAAACCTTACAGGTGAGCAAGCTTCCATTGCAACAGCTGTATGGTTAGTTGCTCAAGAAATTAAAGAAAGTTTTGATAACAACTATGAATTTGAACCTAAATAGAAAAGGAAGGTGTTTTTGAAAAGATTGTTGGAGCTTATACTCAAGGAGAGGCCCAAATGAAAAACAATAATCGTACCGTTGATCTGAAAATTGTACTGGGGCTTATACAATCACTGAGGCCCAAATTATGTTTTATTTACAAAGGAATGGGTCTTACAACTCAAGGACAAACCCAAATGATTTTGTACAAGTGATGGGGCTTACAACTCAAGGAGAGGCCCAGATGATTTTGTTTGAGAACGGCGATCGTGCCGAGGTTTTTTGAAAATACAGTGAGACTTATATAATGACTGAGGCCTAAAAAGGTTTTTATTTACAAGAAATGGGTCTTACACTCTATTAGAGGCCCAAAAGTGTTTTGAAAAATATTTTGTGAGGGTGAAAATAATCAAAACCCTAATTTTGATTTTTAAATGTATTTTAATTGAATAAAAATCCAATTAAAATGATCAAAATTATCAAACATGTGTGAAAAACAAGTTGTGATATTGGATTAATGTTTGAAAAAACATGTTTTATTCATGGAATGTTTTGAAAACCATTTGAAGTTGAAAAACAAGAGAAAGAAATATTTTAAGTGTTAAAAACAACAAATAAAACATAATTCTTTACAAAAATACTAAATATATAAAATAAATAATATTTTTGTGAAATTTTTATGGAATACAATATTTTAACATTTTTGGGAATTTTCAAAAAAGAACCAGTAAAAAATAATTAAAATTGAGAGAGAAATTAATTTTAGAATTAATTAAAACAAACCATAAAAATATGAAAAATAGCAAAAAATGGCAAAATGATAAAATGGTCTGGGTGGGTGTTGAACCCACGACCTCAACAACGAACACACATGCACGCTACTACTGGGGTGGTGATACATCCGTGTATCAAAACCACCCCATTAATACATAAGGGGTGCCAAGTTTTAGGCCTTACCAAGGCGCCATGCCTGGCCCTTGCACAATGCAAGGCCTGATTTTTGGCAATTTATGTGAAGCCTCTAACTTTCTCATTTCTCCATGGATTGGGACAAAATTTAGGTGCATCTGACCTAGAATTTCATGAGGAATCCAATGGTGCCCTTGGAATTTTCATAAAATGCCTCCATTTCAAAATCCGATAGTGATTTCAAAATAGGCCTAGACTTGCATGTTCTATGCTATCTAATGGTACAAGCAATGATAGCATCATAAATTGGTTCAAACACAACACATATGATATGTATGAGAGGTCCATGATCAATGGACCTAAAAGCAATGCATGATTTAAAGAGTTCAAGTGGTGATGCACTTACCTCTTGGAGCTCCTTGTGCTATCTGCCAAGTTCCTTGTGCCAGAAGTGATCCAATGCTTTGAACACTCTTGATTGATCCCTTAGAAGCTTTTAGGATGATCAGAACCAGCTGGAATCCTCAAGAACAAGTATAGGCCTTTTCTTGCAAAAGGGGCAAAAGTGACCAAGATGGTAACTCTCTCAAATGGTGTTCCAGATGAGGGAAACCAATTGGAATAGTTTGAGGATAATATTTGGAGCGTGTTTGAGGCCTGGTTTGGCTTTGGAAGTGACTGAATCAAGACATGGCTTGAAAAATGCAGAAAAGTCAAATTTTGAGGTTTTGGAGGTTGACTTTCTGATTTTGGTGTTTCAGATCACAAGTGAGTGTTTGAACAGCTTAAATATGACATATTGGATGTGTTTGGATCATGAGCTGTGGTGGAATTTCTCTCTAACTCAAAAACTCAGAGATGACTTGCAAAAGAAGGCATTTTGGCCTAAAGAGAGAGATTTTGAGGAAAGCAAGTGTTGTAGTGCTTTGGTGTACTCAAACTGATCAGAATTGAGGTCTATTTATAGCGCAACAAGTTTGTTTTGGCATTAATAGTGAATGGCAACTGGTACAGGCCTTTGGCCAATGTCGATCCAAGGGAATTTTTAGTCTCCTATAGCCATTGATTTGAGGTTACGGCACAGGCCTATGGTCCTTTGATTCAGAGCTGAATCTTGACTCATTTAGTTCGAAATGTCTCAGTCCATGCCACCTTGGTGCATCCATTGAATGCTTAGAAACAAAATTGGAGTCTTTTGCACTTTTTAGCCTTTTTAGGTTTGTTATGGCTATGTGTAGATTCTTGGACTTGGGAGGCTTGGGGATCAGATAATTCCCCTTTGATTTCATCCTCTGATGTGTCTAAGTGGATGACAAGGCTTGGAGTTGTCCAAATTTTCCAAATCGAGCAAAATGCCAAATTTTGCCTTGCTTAGGACAGTTGGAAATGGTGATTTTGAGGGGATCATATCTCCCTGTTCAGGTTGAGTTATAGGAGGCTCTTATGCTTTTTAGAAAGCCCTCATATGATACAATACATGCGTGATCATAGTTTGTCTTGAAACTATCTGAATCCAACTGAAAAATACTCATGAATATTGATGTCCAAGGCTGGTAACTTAGGCAGATTTTCACCAAGTGTTGGAAAAGTGTCATTTTCTTTATTTTTGCCATTTTGATTACTCCATAACTTAAAATCCATGAAGAATTGGAGTTTCTTGTAGTTTAAGCTTTTGTATAATGTTGGAAGACCTACAAATCAAGCTTTGGATCACCCAAAATGGCTGCTTGGATCTCAAGTTATGATCCTTGGAAGTTGGTACCAAAATCACTTTTGTTCCATAACTTAGAAAATTTTTGATTTCTTATGGTTGCCCCTTTTGCAAGAAACCTCACTTTTCTTGATTTTTCTTAATGAATTATAATCAATACCATACACTAACATTATTTTTGACTTAGGGGAACCATATTTGTGAAAATTTCCAAAAAGTCAAACTTGATTTTGTGCACAGTTGACCTTTTATCGGATGAAATCCAAACTGTGCGATCCTTTGTGAAATCAAGTTCTTGACCTAATTCAAACCTAATGGATGGATACCATAGGTGTTATAGAGTGTATTGAATCATGTCCCAAGGTTTGGGAGCATGTCTTGGTCAAAAGTCAAAGGTACAGTTGACTTTTCCTTTAAAACCCTAATTGTGGTTTAGATGAAATTGAAACTTGTGAATCAAGCTTCTTGGATCAATCCATTGTTGCAAATGGATCAATGTGGTGTATTTAAGGCCGTTAAATAATGTCTTGAGGTCTTGGCTCATGCTTTGCTCCAAAAGTCAACTTAGGGGTGAATTAGGTCAAGAAACCCTAATTCCTGATTTTTTATGAATGCATCCCTTGAGGCTAAATTGACTTGATAATTGGGTCCATGAGGTCCCTTGGAGTATCTTGGGTTGAGCTTTGAAGCATTGATTCATTCCCAGAGGAAAATTTCCATATGGAGGCCTTGGTCGACCAAAACCCTAATTTGGTGACACTGGCGATCTTGAGGCTTGATCCACTTGGAATGTTGCAACTTTGTGCTTGATTCTTGATGTGGGAGTCCTCTTAATCCTTTGTGGGTGTTTGAGAGGTTAGACAATTTGAAGATCAAGTCATTCCTTGATTGATCCTTTGTCTAAGTGCTCTGAGAGGGCTCAAACCCTAATTCTTGGTTGTAATGAAAGCTCAACTATCTTTGAGGAGATTGATGAGGCATGATGGTACATCCACATTGTGGTAACAATTTGCACAATGATGGGAAATCTTGGTGATCAAAATTTGGGGTATAACAGATGCCCCTATTTAATCTTCTTGGACCCTAAGGTGTGAAAGGCGAAGATATTCAGACATTCAGGGTGCAAGAGAATTAAATATCGGAATACCCAAAATTTTGAGTGTGATTATGAAAGGCAACTGGCTCATCCATCTTCTTTTTCTAAGCAATGATACTTAGAAAAGGGTACAACTTCCCCTCGATCATGGTCTTCATCCACGAAACTGGTCTCAGTTTCTTTTGAAATAAACTTCCCCTCGATCCTGGTCTTCAGCCAAGGAACTGGTCTCAGTTTCTTCTGAAATAAACTTCCCCTCAATCCTGGTCTTCAACCAAGGAACTGGTCTCAATTTCTTTTGTAATAAACTTCCCCTCGATCCTGGTTTTCAGCCACAAAACTGGTCTCAGTTGTGAGCAAGCCTTTAAGTTTTTGTATGATTGCAAATTGTGTGATATGCATGATATAAGATTTGTATGCATGATTAGTTTGTACATACATATGATTTCATACCTACTATGATTTAAAAGACAATGCAAATTGATTCATATCATCATTGTAATCATAAAAACGTTTTTCCCTATGTATGCATCGATTCATACGACACTTGTATCGATACATGATCCTTTGTAACTAGGGTATGTATCGACGCATACGCATCATGTATCGATGCATGATTTACTTCACATTCTGAAATAATTTTGCTTCAGTATGTATCGATTCATACGATACTTGTATCGACACATGTTCCTTTGTAATTGAGCTATGTATCGACGCATGTGCATCATGTATCGATGCATGATTTATTTTACATTCTGAAAATTAACAGGTACAGTATGCATCGATGCATACAACCATGTGTCGACTTATGCATGTGTTATACTCACTATGTATCGACGCATACGACTCTTGTATTGATACATAGAGCTGTTTGTTGCTTTTAACCGTTTCTGTTTTCATATATAAGTGTCATGACAGTTCAGTTTGTAAACGGAGAATTCTGGTTAGAGTGAAAAAGTGCAATCAAAGCAAAAGACAAGTTTGGTGTGCATGATTTTTCAAGAGCAGTGTTAGAAACCTGAAAGAGACTTTGTCTTCATCATCTTCTCAATCTCGTTAATTCAAGAACATCAACACATAATCATTTTTGTTCTTCGGATTAAGGGATCTTTGAGATAACGTTCAGTGGTACGATCATTGATCTAGCTGAGTTGAAGATACAAAGGGGGTTTCGAGGAAAAACCATTTGGTTTGTCCTTCAAGAACGGGTGTGTTCTTGAGGGTTTGTTAGTCACGATTGCAGAACAGATTCAGCCGCAGCGTAGGGTTTGGAAATCTGGAGATTTCGCAAACAGGTCGTGGAACCGGTGAATTGTCTGTATTTCTTGCAGGAAAATTCTTGATCAAGCTCAGATCAAGTGAAGGTTCATACAATAGGAAGATCTTGGGGTTTAGATTTCTGGATTTGTATTGTAACCTTGTAAAGAACGAATTCAGCATTATTGATATAACAGGTCTCAATTTCATTTTGAAATTGAGAGGGAGACGTACCCACACGCGAGGACGGAAGTGGGGAACTTCCTTACCAAATCTCTGCGTATCGTATTCTATCTTTATCTCTTTACGCTTTCAACAATTTTGTGATTCGTTTGGTGTGTTGCGTATTAAAGTTTCAAGATACAATAGTGGTACGAAAATCTTTGTCAAAATCACCATTATTGTTAATCGTTGAATGCATACACGCCAAGTGTTTGACAAAATTGTTTGCTGTGTTTTTGTTCATTGGAAACAGTCTTTGTATGATAAGTGCATTTGAGTCGATTCATATCTGGTGTTAATATATCTTTGTCATCCTAATAAATCCAGCATAAACTCGTGTGTCCGGTTTTCTAGTAGCTGGTTCAGAATAGACGGAAGTCGATTCGGGATCATAATTTTTCCGCTAACTTGAAAGACTCTGATAAACCTTTTTTTTAAATCCTTGAGTTTCAAGGAGGTGATCTATTCACCCCCCTCTCGATCACTAGCCACACCGTCTAACAAGTGGTATCAGAGCGCCGGTTCGCTGGTGCTTTGTGGCTGCTTGTAACGATATGGATTTTGAACCAAAGGGGGCGTATAATAGAGCGCCTGTCTTCAACGGTGAAAATTATGGCTACTGGAAAGACTGCATGCGAGTTCATATAAATTCTGTGGATATGAATGTGTGGGCTGCCATTCAAAATGGTCCTTTTCAAATTACTATGAGAAATGAGGCTGGCGCCATAGTTCCTAAACCAGAAGATGAGTACGATGAGAAAGATGAGAAAAAGTGGTCGAGTGATTGGAGAGCTCGAAATATGCTAATTTCAGCACTTAGTGCTGATGAGTATTATCGGGTATCCCATTGCTCGACAGCTAAAGAAATGTGGGATGCTTTAGAAATTGCCCATGAGGGTACTACTGAAGTAAAACAGTCCCGTATTAACACACTTAATCAAGAGTTCGAGCTCTTTCGCATGAAACAAGGAGAATCTATCTCTGACATGCAAAAGAGATTCGTTCATCTCATAAATCGGTTGAATGCACTTGGAAAACCTGTTTCCAATGAAATAGCCACTAATAAAATTCTGAGGTGTCTTAGCAGGGAATGGCAACCTAAAGTAACAGCTATTAAGGAAGCCAACGACCTCACGACGCTTACTATTACAACTTTATTCGGCAAGCTGGAAGAACATCAGCAAGAACTGGAAAGTCTCAAAATATTTGAGAAAAAGAGTAAAAAGGAAAAGAATAAAGACAAAGAGAGTGAGAAGAAGCCAATAGCTCTTATGGCCTCTAACTCAAAGTCCTCACAAAAAGAGCAAAGCGACAATGATTCAAGTAGTGACGAAGATTCGGGTGATGAAGAAATGGGACTTTTTGTTAAGAGATATAATAGATTCATTCGAAAGAATGGAATCCAGCATTCCGACAAAAATCTCATTAAGTTTCGAAGACAATCTGTAGAGTCAAAACAGGAAGAGAATAAGAAGCATAGAGTAAAAGGATCGTGTTTTAATTGTGGTAAATCTGGACATTATAAAACAGAATGCTCTATGAAGAAAAAGGACAAAGGAAAAGCTCAACCAAGAAGGTCAAATAAACAAAGAAGAGCTTACATAGCATGGGAAAGCGATAGTGACTCATCAAGCTCACAAAGTTCAAATGATAGTGATGAGACAGCAAATCTGTGTCTTATGGCTCACACCAAAAATCAGTCCTACCACAAGAAGAAAATCAACGATAAGAAAGTAAGACAAGCCTACTATAGTAATGTCTCCTCTATGTCTTTTTCTGAACTGAAAATCGCTTTTGAAAAACTGCATAACGAAGCTGTAGATGCTTTCAAAAGATTATCTTCCGATAAACAAATTTTTTCATTCTTGGAAGGTAAAGTATACAAAGCTGAAAAAGATTTAGAAAGCTTGAAAGCTAGTATTGCAGAAAATTCAAAAGATATTAATGTTAACGGATGTAGTAAAGTTAGGTATTGTGAAGCTTGTCATATTTGGCAACAAGAGGTTAAAACTCTTAAAGTCAAATTGGAAAAAGCTTTACAACCCAAGGTGACTTACGCCGTTGATTCTAGGTTGTTTAAGAAGTCATTAAATCCACCATATGCAAAATACTCCTTTATTCCAAAGGGTTTAATGATAAAAAATAAACAAATACATCATCGTGGCTTATGTCACTATTGTTGTCATACTGGTCATACCATTGAAAAATGCAAGTTTAGGAGATTTCTTGTTCCTAAAGGCATTTATCAATGGAGGCCTAAAGGCAACCATGTTACAACTTACCCACATGGACCCAATGAAAATTGGGTACCTGTTTCTCTCTTTTGATATTGTAGGATGAGTGTCTTGCATCCGTAGATAGAAGATGGTTTCTAGACAGCGGGTGCTCAAGGCACATGACGGGTGACATATCGCTTTTTATAGACTTCAAAGCAAAGAAGAAGGGATATGTTACTTATGGAGACAATAACAAAGGAGCTATACTTGGCAAAGGTAGTGTAGGTAATCCCTCTACCACTACTATTTCTGATGTCCATCTAGTTGAGGGGCTTAAACACAATTTGTTAAGTATTAGTCAATTGTGCGACAAGGGTTACAAGGTTTCTTTCACAAAAACTTGCTGCACAATTGAACATACTGAACAGAATATTGTGTTTAAGGGTGTAAGAGTAAACAATATCTATATGCTTGATCTTTTTGATGTACCTTTAACAAGCTCTAAGTGTCTAGTTGCCTTGAATGATGATTCTTGGCTTTGGCACAGACGCTTAGCGCATGTTAATTTCGATTTGCTTAATAAGGTTGTATCTAAGGATCTAGTAGTCGGTCTTCCAAAGATAAAATTTTCAAAAGACCATCTATGTGACGCGTGCCAAATGGGAAAGCAAACAAGGGTATCTTTTAAATCCAAAAATGTAATTTCAACTTCACGACCCCTTGAGCTTCTCCATATGGATCTCTTTGGACCTTCTAGGACAAAGAGTCTAGGCGGAAACTATTATGGTTTAGTAATCGTTGATGACTATTCTAGATTTACTTGGACTATATTCCTTCATAGCAAAGATGAAACGTTTTCCGCTTTTAAGAGTTTTGCAAAACTGTCCCAAAATAAAATGAATTCTAAAATAGTTACAATTCGAAGCGATCATGGAGGAGAATTTCAAAACTATCTCTTTGATAAGTACTGTGATAAGTATGGTATTGAGCATAACTTTTTAGCTCCTCGAACTCCACAACAGAATGGCGTTGTGGAGCGCAAAAATCGCGTTTTAGAAGAGCTGGCAAGAACAATGCTAAATGAGGGTGGATTGCCAAAATATTTTTGGGCTGATGCAGTTAGCACAGCCTGTTATGTTCTAAACAGGATTCTAATTCGCCCTATTTTAAATAAAACCCCTTATGAGCTTTTAAAAGGAAGAAAGCCAAACTTATCACATCTTCACGTATTCGGTTGTAAGTGTTTTGCTTTGAATAATGGTAAGGAAAAACTTGGGAAGTTTGATGAAAAAGCGGATGAAGGTATTTTTCTTGGTTATTCACAATCAAGTAAAGCATATAGAGTGTATAATAAGCGTTTACTTTCCGTTGAAGAATCTATTCATGTCTCTTTTGATGAGTCTTATCCGAAAAATGTCGGAAAAGGTATTTCTTTTGATGACACAGGTATATCTACAGAAGACATACTCAAAGAAGTTGTTTCGGAAACTGATCAGTCCAAAACAGAAGACAATGAGGAGGAGGAAGATACCAGTCATGTAAAAGATAAGGAAGAAGGACAAACTGAAGTGAATGTCCTTCCACCAACTTGGAGATCTTCAAAAGATCATCCTATTGACAACATCTTGGGAGACATTTCAAAGGGAGTCATGACTCGTTCTAGGATAAGTAATTTCTGCTCTCACTTCGCTTTTGTTTCACAAGTAGAACCTAAAAACGCCAAAGAGGCCTTGATTGATGAATTTTGGCTAATGGCCATGCAAGAAGAGCTTAATCAATTTAAAAGAAATGACGTTTGGGAACTTGTTCCTCGTCCGCGAGATCATCATATCATAGGTACTAAATGGGTTTTTAGAAATAAGCTTGATGAAAACGGAGTGATAACTAGGAATAAGGCACGTTTAGTGGCACAAGGGTATAACCAAGAGGAGGGCATAGACTATGAGGAAACTTATGCTCCAGTTGCTCGCCTCGAAGCTATACGTCTCTTGCTTGCTTATGCGTGTTCTAGAGATTTTAAGCTTTACCAAATGGACGTAAAGAGTGCGTTTCTAAATGGTGTCCTAAATGAAGAGGTATACGTCTCACAACCTCCTGGTTTTGAGAATGCTGAATATCCAGATTATGTTTACAAATTAAAACGAGCTTTGTACGGTCTTAAGCAATCCCCTCGGGTTTGGTATGAAAGACTTAGCAAATTTCTACTTGATCATGGATATTCAAGAGGTAAAGTGGATACCACCATCTTCATTAAACACAAGGGAAAACACATTCTTTTAGTTCAAGTTTATGTAGACGATATAATTTTTGGTTCAACTAACATACACTTGGTCGAAGAGTTTTCAAAAGTTATGCAGGGTGAATTTGAAATGAGTCTTATGGGGGAGCTTAATTTCTTCCTCGGTCTCCAAATAAAGCAGCTTGATGAGGGTACAGCTGTGAGTCAAACAAAATACTGCAGAGAGCTGCTCAAGCGCTTTGGAATGAACGACTCAAAATCAATAGACACACCTATGCCTACCAACGGAAATCTAGATAAAGATGAACACGGTAAGAGTGTAGATGTCAAACAGTATAGAGGTATGATTGGGTCTCTCTTGTATCTTACCGCGTCTAGACCTGACATCATGTTTAGTGTCTGCATGTGTGAACGATATCAATCGAATCCTAAAGAGTCACACTTGAAAGCTGTCAAGCGCATATTTAGATATCTTCATGGAACATCTAAGTATGGGCTCTGGTATTCAAAAGGAAGCGATTGTAGCTTAGTAGGTTACTCCGATTCTGATTTTGCTGGCTGCAAATCAGATAGGAAAAGTACTAGTGGTACATGTCACTTATTTTCAAACTCTTTGGTCAGTTGGCATAGCAAGAAACAGGTGTCTGTCGCATTGTCAACTGCTGAGGCTGAGTACGTTGCAGCCGGTAGCTGTTGCGCTCAGATCTTGTGGCTAAAGCAACAACTACAAGATTTCGATATTCAACTCAAACGCATTCCAATAAAGTGTGACAACACCAGTGCTATAAATCTTACTAAGAATCCTGTTTTACACTCACGCACTAAACACATAGAGATTAGGCATCACTTTCTTCGCGATCATGTTGAAAAAGAGGACATTGTATTTGAGCATGTTGATACTAAAAACCAACTTGCTAACATTTTTACTAAACCATTAGCAACGGAACCGTTCTTCAACATTCGTCGTGAATTAGGGATTTTAGATCTCTCCTCATCGATGTCTTAAGCATGTTGGTCCTTATTTATATATATCTCACTTTGGCTGTTAAGCTTTGTTTTTAGACATCACTCAGACTCCATAAGGTTTCATCAACAGAGGTAATATCATTCCTTTCTAAAATCTCTTTGGAACTTTGTGATTAGTGTATGGTAGAACAAATTCGTTAAGATCGTTTATATGTATTTCATTGCATATGTTGTTTGAACATTAACGTTTGATTCATGAATTGTACTTGAGCATCATTATCATGACATCATCTATACTGCATTGACTCAAGAGCTGTTCACAGGTTTCTAACTCAACAGGTAGTCACAAATCAGTTAAAACATGTTTTAGCATCAAGTATGTATCGATACAACAAGAACATGTGTCGACACATTAGAGTTTCCGATCGATACATTCGTGATATGTGTCGATTCATGTCTTTTCACTTTAAATTTTTTAAAACTTGTTTCAGTATGTGTCGATGCATCCGTGCTTTGTGTCGACACATAGGACACTTTCAAAAACAAAAATTTCGCGATATGAATCGATCCATACCCTTTGTATCGATACATACTGTTTCTTTTACAATAAATGCATGTTCAAATCAGTTGTGGATTGACACATCAGCTAATTTTAAAGGGATAATTCACTCTAACCTCTCTTCTCCTCTCATACCCACACGGCTAACCCTAACCTTCTCAAACATCTTCATCTCCAAAACCCTAATTCACATCTTAACCCCTCTACAATTCATCACCATGCCTCCCAGAATTATACCGGCTAGACAAAGAGGAAAAGGAAAGGAACCCATTGGGACGTCTGGTCAGTCTCCACAACCTCCAGAAATCCCTCCCAGTGCTCTCACTCTTCTTCATCCTGCCATCGCTGAGGAGTTTGAGACCTCTTTCAAGACAAGGTTAGTTATGAAACCTCATGTCTTTGATAAAATTGATGCATCTGCCCTCCATCTCAACGATGTCGTTGATTTATTGAAGGCACAAACCCTTGGTCCATTTTTGGCCATAAATGATGCCTATCATGAGGATTTTATTCGTATATTTTATGCTGGTCTGCAAACTGGTAGAGGCTATATGTTCAGATGCTCAATTGGCACCAAAACTTACACTTTTGAAGCCACTGATTGGGAGAAAGTGTTTCAAATTCCGCTTGGGGTGCCTGGACTGAAAAAATGGCATGACCAAAGTTATGATACAGAGTTTAAAATAAGGGACTATGTTGCATCTATTTCCAAATTGGATAGACCTCTCGGAGAGGATGAACCCATCACTTCTGGTATGATTACAAGCATACCTAGAATACTTCACTGGATTGTCTCGCACATCTTGCGTCCAAAGTCTGGTGGTCATTCTAGGTTGGATCGATCAGACATTCATCTTGTGTACCTTCTTCACAAAAAGGTCCCACTTAATTGGCCAAACTACTTTGTGAAACGCATGTTCCTTATGCGTAACAGTATGAAGAATATCACACTTGGATATGCTGCCCAAATTATGCGAATCATCAAATACTGGAATGTAACCATCCCTTTAGTACCCCTTACATCTTCCTCTTCCGCCCAAGAGTTCAACACTGCTACTTTATCTCATATGGGATACCGGTGGGACAAGGAGCGTCAATGTTTTTATTTTCTGGACAGAGGATCCAAAACAAGGGTGTACAATTTTGATGTGCCATCTGAACAAGTGTTTATGCCTGAAGACCAACTGGATGAAGAAATGCATGAGGCCAATGACGAGAATCAGCCTGAAGCAGATGCTAATGCTGGCTAGGGTGATTGGGTGCCACAAAGGTGGTCTCCAACAAATTATGAACCAGGTCCATGTGTACCTCCGTTCTCTGGCACTGCCTCCTCTTCAACTGCCCCTGAGTACTTGACTCAAATGTTTCAGCAAATGGAGCTTGTAAATCAAGCCCGTCATGGACAGGCACTTGCTTGGCATGTGCAGCAAAATGAGTGGCATAAGGAGCATCGTGAGTGGCATGATGAACACACAAGGATGTATCATAATCAGCATGCTTGGCACACGGAATTGGTTAAATGGCATCAAGTCTTTTACAATGAAATGTCTGGTTTTATGGACGATTGTCGTGCACATCCTGGTATCATGGACAGATTCAGAAGTGTTGAAGTTCAGAACCGGTTCCGGCGATACAATTTCATGGGCCATAATCCTGATGAGATGCCTCCTCCGCCGCCTCCACCAAGCTTCAGAGATCCTGATAGAGAGGATGAGGAGTCCTGTGGAGGCCATAACCCTTTTTAGGCTAGCATCATGTCATTTCATTACATTTCATTTCATCATCATGTTGTTTCAGTTTCCTTGCTACATTGTTCAAACTTCATTTGTTTTGGTTCTGCTTATGTAAACTCCAAGTACTTTCTTAAAATTTTAATGCTTATTTCTTTTAGTTCTGTTTACTTGTGTTAGTCTTTCCCTGTCTTATCATTCTCTGTGAATGATTCTGTTATGTTAAGCTTCATTCTTGGTGATTGTGAGCTTCTATATCAATATTGCTGTCTATTGTTACATCAATTTTGCTGTCTAAGCTTTGGGACTATTTCACCAGACTGTCTATCTCTTCTTTTTGATGTTGACAAAGGGGGAGAAGAAAGACAACAAGATGTTGACAGCCATGCACAAACTCAGGGGGAGTGCTCTATCACATCTTGCAAATTTGCCATCATCAAAAAGGGGGAGTTTGTGAGCAAGCCTTTAAGTTTTTGTATGATTGCAAATTGTGTGATATGCATGATATAAGATTTGTATGCATGATTAGTTTGTACATACATATGATTTCATACCTACTATGATTTAAAAGACAATGCAAATTGATTCATATCATCATTGTAATCATAAAAACGTTTTTCCCTATGTATGCATCGATTCATACGACACTTGTATCGATACATGATCCTTTGTAACTAGGGTATGTATCGACGCATACGCATCATGTATCGATGCATGATTTACTTCACATTCTGAAATAATTTTGCTTCAGTATGTATCGATTCATACGATACTTGTATCGACACATGTTCCTTTGTAATTGAGCTATGTATCGACGCATGTGCATCATGTATCGATGCATGATTTATTTTACATTCTGAAAATTAACAGGTACAGTATGCATCGATGCATACAACCATGTGTCGACTTATGCATGTGTTATACTCACTATGTATCGACGCATACGACTCTTGTATTGATACATAGAGCTGTTTGTTGCTTTTAACCGTTTCTGTTTTCATATATAAGTGTCATGACAGTTCAGTTTGTAAACGGAGAATTCTGGTTAGAGTGAAAAAGTGCAATCAAAGCAAAAGACAAGTTTGGTGTGCATGATTTTTCAAGAGCAGTGTTAGAAACCTGAAAGAGACTTTGTCTTCATCATCTTCTCAATCTCGTTAATTCAAGAACATCAACACATAATCATTTTTGTTCTTCGGATTAAGGGATCTTTGAGATAACGTTCAGTGGTACGATCATTGATCTAGCTGAGTTGAAGATACAAAGGGGGTTTCGAGGAAAAACCATTTGGTTTGTCCTTCAAGAACGGGTGTGTTCTTGAGGGTTTGTTAGTCACGATTGCAGAACAGATTCAGCCGCAGCGTAGGGTTTGGAAATCTGGAGATTTCGCAAACAGGTCGTGGAACCGGTGAATTGTCTGTATTTCTTGCAGGAAAATTCTTGATCAAGCTCAGATCAAGTGAAGGTTCATACAATAGGAAGATCTTGGGGTTTAGATTTCTGGATTTGTATTGTAACCTTGTAAAGAACGAATTCAGCATTATTGATATAACAGGTCTCAATTTCATTTTGAAATTGAGAGGGAGACGTACCCACACGCGAGGACGGAAGTGGGGAACTTCCTTACCAAATCTCTGCGTATCGTATTCTATCTTTATCTCTTTACGCTTTCAACAATTTTGTGATTCGTTTGGTGTGTTGCGTATTAAAGTTTCAAGATACAATAGTGGTACGAAAATCTTTGTCAAAATCACCATTATTGTTAATCGTTGAATGCATACACGCCAAGTGTTTGACAAAATTGTTTGCTGTGTTTTTGTTCATTGGAAACAGTCTTTGTATGATAAGTGCATTTGAGTCGATTCATATCTGGTGTTAATATATCTTTGTCATCCTAATAAATCCAGCATAAACTCGTGTGTCCGGTTTTCTAGTAGCTGGTTCAGAATAGACGGAAGTCGATTCGGGATCATAATTTTTCCGCTAACTTGAAAGACTCTGATAAACCTTTTTTTTAAATCCTTGAGTTTCAAGGAGGTGATCTATTCACCCCCCTCTCGATCACTAGCCACACCGTCTAACATCAGTTTCTTCTTGTCAAGTTCCTTCCTTGACAAGGGACGTTATTCGTAGCGGCCTTCATCAAACTTCTCGCCGTATTTTCTTGGGGAGATGCCATTTGATGGGAAAAGTTTTGTCATCAGACTTTATGGGGAAACCCATTTGTCTGAGCTGTAGCGGTGTTCAAACTTCTCGGTTGGAGATGCCATTTGTTGTCTCTACTGGGGAAAACGAGTCTCTTGAGAGACTGCTTTCTGCTTGGGAGATATTACATCATACTTTTCTTCAAGATCTTTTCGGAGAAATGCCATGTGATGTAATCTAATTTGGAGGTGCTAATGACCTTATTTGATAGCAAACCTTTCGGAAAGAAGCTGCTGTATTGCCGAGAGTCCTCGGTTGAGAGTCTTTCTCTGGGATTTTCCTTAATCCGAGAAATCGAGAATATCATCTTTACTGGTGAAGAGTGATGTTCCAAAAAGTGTCTGTTGGCAGTCTTCTTGTTTCTCAAGGGTCCAAGTTATCAAAGTGGTCGAGGACCGGCTCCAATCCAGAAATAAACTGGGGAGAATTTGCTCAGACGGTGTATTTCCTAACGAGGAAAGGACTGACAACTCGATTGAGAGGACTTTTATCACTTGGGAATAAGACCGACTAAGTGATGGTGATGCAATATGATTATGAATGTGAATCAAAGATGCATGATGTATGTATGTTTATGCTTACAAAACTGACGCGGCATATAGACTAATAGATGAACACGATTGGATACTCGGCCACTGTGGGGGACAAAAAGTATCAATGTTCCAAGATAGCAATCCTGCCTTGCTTAGGAGAGACGGTCCCCGTGGGGAGAAAGAGTTGTTCAATCGGTCTTAGGAGGTAATAACTCTACCGGGGATATTGGATGAAACATGGCATCTGAAACAGTTGATCCTTCATTCAGGTGCACTGGTTTAGAAGGAGTACTCTGATTCTTCACTTTAAGGTTCAATCACCTTCGGAGAAGCTATCGATGTTCTTTTGATGTTCAAATTCAAAAGGAATTACCATCTTTATTTTAAAAGCAGAAGAAAATTTGACAAGTAAATTCATTTTTTTCGTTTCAAGAATCGTTGATCATGCTAAAAGATGTCATTCTGTAAAGCAAAAACAAATGAGAATTGCAAACAAAAGCACTAGGGCTCAAATTTTATTGATAAGATGGAAATCAGCCAAGTGCGTGATCCCATTGAGCATTACAAAGTTTAGAAAATGGTAGTTTTAAGGGAAAATGGCTACATTGAAACATAACGACCGTTATCCTTCTACCAACTTTAAATTCTAGACATCCTGAGCTTCTGTCAAAGATGACCTTGACTTGAAGTTTTCTGATGGATGGCATGACTTCTGAGGAGTTGAACTGATCAGACGTAGTTACTTGCCATTAATCCCTAATTTTTGCCTGGATTGTACTTTGAAATTTCCAATCCATCGGGATGATTTTTTTGCTTATGTCTCTAATTTTTTACTGGACCGCCCTTTTGGGTTTTCAATCCACTGAGACGTTTATTTATTTATTTAGGTGAAGTATTTCTTAACTACATCAACATTTGTGGGGTAGGCAAATTCCTCTCCGTCCATGGTTTCTAGTCTCAAGGCGCCGCCTGAGAAGGGTTTCTTGACCACATAGGGGCCGTCATAGTTCGGAGTCCATTTGCCCCGAGAATCAGTGAGAAATGATTGTATCTTTTTGAGCACGAGGTCTCCTTTCCTAAAGACACGGGGTCAGACCTTTTTGTCGAACGCTTTCTTCATTCTTTGCTGATACAACTGACCATGGTATATAGCCGTTATTCACTTTTCTTCAATCAGATTTAGTTCGTCGTGTCGACTTTGACACCATTCAGCCTCTGTTAGCTTAGCTTCCATCAATACCCTGATTGATGGGATCTCTACTTCTATGGGAAGCACTGCTTCTATGCCATATACTAGAGAGAAAGGGGTTGCCCCTGTTGAAGTGCGGACAGATGTGTGATAACCGTGAAGAGCAAAGGGTAGCATCTCGTGCCAGTCTTTGTAGGTTACAACCATCTTTTGAACAATCTTCTTGATGTTCTTGTTAGCCACTTCTACCGCCCCGTTCATCTTAGGTCGGTAAGGAGATGAGTTATGGTGTTCGATCTTGAACTTTGCGAACAACTCTTTCATCATCTTGTTGTTCAAGTTAGATCCATTATCAGTAATGATCTGGCTCAGAACACCATAAAGACAAATAATATTGTTTTTGATAAATCGGACCACCACTTGTCGGGTTACATTGGCGTATGACGTTGCTTCGACCCACTTGGTGAAATAGTCAATGGCTACCAGGATGAACCGATGTCCGTTTGAAGCCTTGGGTTCGATCATGCCAACCATTTCGATTCCCCATATGAAAAAAGGCCATGGAGAAGAAAGAACTTTGAGATGTGTTGGCGGTACATGGATTTTGTCTGAGTATATATGACACTTGTGACATCTCCTCATGTACTTATAGCAATCGGATTCCATGGTCAACCAATAGTATCCTGCTCTCAAAAATTTTCTCGCCATTGTGTGTTCCTTGGCATGAGTGCCAAAGGATCCTTCGTGAATTTCTTTTATCAGCATGTTTGCTTCTGGTCTGTCTACGCATCGAAGCAAGACCATGTCAAAGTTTCTCTTATAGAGTGTATCACTGATTAGGAAGAACTGCCAGCCAGTCTTCTGAGAGTCTTCCTATCTTTTCTTGATGCCCCAGGTGGGTACTCTTGTTTCTGAAGGAAGCATTTGATATCGTGATACCAAGGTTTGTCATCTATGACTGCTTCAATCTTGAAGATGTAAATGGGCCGTTCTAGGCGCATTATGTCCATCTTAGGTACGTCGTTCCATTGACCTACACTAATCATGGAAGAGAGAGTCGCTAGTGCATCAGCCATGTGATTCTCTTCACGAGGGATATGATGAAACTCAATTCTGTTGAAGAATGGTAACAACCTTCTCGCGTAATCTTTGTAAGGAATCAGTCCTGATTGGTATGTGTTCCAATCTCCTTTGATCTGATTGATCACCAGGGCTGAGTCTCCATACACATCCAAGTTCTTAATCCTTAAGTCAATTTCTTCTTCGAGACCCATGATACAAGCTTCGTATTCGACCTCGTTGTTTGTGCACTTGAATGTCAGTTGGGCAGTGAAAGGAATGTGAGTACCCTAAGGTGTTACGATGATTTCCCCAATTCCGTTTCCATAATTATTGACAGCTCCGTCAAAGATTAGTCCCCATTGGAATGTTCTGGCCCTTCACTGGGTAGCGGTTCATCGCAATCTTTCATTTTTAAGTACATGACATCTTCTTCTGGGAAGTCAAATCTGACTGATTCCTGATCGTCAATCGGCTGATGACCCAAATGATCAGCTAAAATACCTCCTTTGAAGCCTTTTTGAGCATGGTACTCTATGTCGTACTCTGATAACAACATCTGCCAATGGGCAATCCTTCCCGTGAGAGCAGGTTTTTCAAAGACGTACTTGATTGGATCTATTTCGGAGATCAACCAAGTAGTGTGGCAAATCATGTACTGGCGCAGACATTTGGCTACCTAAGCCAGAGCGCAGCAAGTTTTCTCGAGCATAGTATACCGAGTTTCACAGTCGGTAAACTTCTGACTCAGATAGTAGATGGAAGACTCTTTTCTTTTGGTTTCGTCTTGTTGGCCAAGTACACACCCCATTGAGTCTTCCAAGTCTGTTAGGTAGATGATCAGCGGTCTTCCCTTCCACTGGAGATGACAGGATAGAAGGATTCAATAGATACTCTTTGATACTGTCGAAGGCTTTTTTGCAGTCTTCTGTCCATACACAATCCTGATTCTTTTTGAGTAATTTGAAGATTGGCGTGCATGTCGCGGTCATGAGGAATATAAATCTGGAAATGCAATTTAAACGTCCCATGAATCCTCTGACTTGTTTTTCAGTCCTTGGAGAAGGCATTTCTTGAATGGCCTTGACCTTGTCAGCATCAACCTCAATTCCTTTTTGGCTGACGATGAATCCCAAAAGCTTTCCTGAGCGGACACCAAATGTGCATTTGTTAGGATTCAAGCAGAGTTTGTACTTTCTCAGACGCTCAAATAGTTTTGACAAGTGGGTCACATGCTCCTTTTCTGTTTTAGATTTGGCAATCATATCGTCGACATACACTTCGATTTCTTTGTGCATCATGTCGTGAAACAGAGTTGTCATTGCCCTTTGATAGGTTGCCCCAGCGTTCTTCAGACCGAACGACATTACCTTGTAACAAAAGGTGCCCCATGGGGTGATGAATGAAGTTTTCTCCATGTCTTTCGGCGCCATTTTGATTTTATTATAGCCCAAGAATCCATCCATGAAGGAGAAGACTTTGAACTTTGCTGTACTGTCCACCAGCATGTCAATGTGTGGTAAGGGAAAGTCATCCTTTGGACTGGCTTTGTTCGGATCCCTGTAGTCTACGCATATTTTGACTTTTCCATCCTTTTTCGGAACTGGCACTACGTTGGCTAACCATTGAGGATATTCTGAGGCGGTGAGGAAACATGCGTCAATCTGTTTCTGCATTTCCTCTTTGATTTTGATGGCCATGTCTGGATGAGTCCGTCTCAGTCTCTATTTTACTGGCGGACATTCTGATATTAACGGTAGATGATGTTCCACGATGCTGGTATCTAACCCTGGCATGTCCTGATAGGACCAAGCAAATACACCAGGAAAATCTTTGAGAAGTTTTAGCAAGTCCTTTCTGATAGCCGGATTGAGCAGTGTGCCAATCTTGACTTCTTTCCTCTCTTCTTCTGAACCCAAGTTGACTGTTTCCAATGGCTCTTTGTGAGGTTCAATGGACCTTTCCTCTTGTCTTAGTAATTGAGAGATCTCTTCTGTAATTTCTTTGTCTTCTTCTTCTTCGGCTTCAAATACCGGAAATTCAAAGTTGGGAGAAGGCATTGGATCGTATGTTTCAATGGGGTTTAAAACAAGCAATCTGCATAACGTGATGATTTATTTTTATAAGAGAGAGAGAGAGAGAGAGAGAAATGCAAGAGTGTGTGATGTGTATTTTCTGAAAAATGCTTGTTTTTATTTTTGGTTGTTTTTAGGATTACCATTATCTGAAAAAGCGAAAAGTGAAAACAACAATAAATGCGGAAATTATAGAATGACATTTATTTATGGCTTAAATAATGTTTTCGTCCCTGTAAGTTGACGAGTTTTTGGTTTTGGTCCCTGAATCTTTTTTTTTCGGTCCAAGTCCTTAACATTTGATTTCTTTTTGTGATTAGTCTCTGACGTCAAACTTCCGTCACAAAAATGATGATGTGGCTAACGGTGATGACGTGGCAGGGCTGATGTGGTTGCTACCGCTGACGTTGGCAAGGTGTTTTTTCGTTTTTTTGTTTAAGTCCTCGTCAGCATTATGTTTTTATTTATTATTTTTTGTGTTGATTTAAAGGCTAATGTAAAGTTTAAAAATGGTCCCAAAAGGAGTTGAACCCAAGACCATTAGGTTCACATGATAGTACATAACCACTACACCAACTTACATATTTGGCTAATTCATTGCAACAAATTTATATATTACATAAATGATATAACTAATATATTACTAAACCAACCTACATATTTCAACTAATAATAAGTTTAATAAATATTTCAGCTATTAAATAATATAACTAATAATTAGTTTATTAATTATTTGATTAAATATTTAATAATATTTCTGCCACTTATTTAAATAGTTAAAATATTGAATAAATTAACTAAGTTAGTTTAAACTATTTGAAATAATAGTTGAAATAGTTATGTAAATAGTTATTTAATGATATTAATATTTTATTAATATTTAATAAAATAGTTAAAATATAAATATTAAATAAACTATTTTATCTATTTAATTAAAATTAAAATATAAATTAGTTAATAAATTATTTTAAATAAACTGTTTTATCTATTTATTATAAACTATTTTATCTATTTAAAATATAAATTAATTAATAAACTATTTAATATTTAATAACCTATTTAATATCTTAATAGTTGAAATATAAATTACTTAGTAACATATCTAATATTTAAAAAACTATTTATCAATTATTTTAAAAATCTATTTAATAAACTATTAAAAAAGTATTTTAAAAAACTGTATAAAAATATTTAATAATTTTAGTTAACTAAATAGTTGAAATATTTAATAAAATATTTAATAATATTAATATTATTTCATAAAATCAATAAAAATATAATTAAAATATAATAGTTGCAGTATGTAGTATTATTTCATAATATTATGAAAATAGATGAAATAATAAAAAATAATTGTTTAATATTTAATAAGTTGATTAAAAATTAATTATTTAATCATTAATTATCATTTATTAATTACTATTTATGAATAAAATAACATACTTTGTGAAGGGATTAATTATTGTGGTAGCAAAGCAAACAACTATAACCAGTTTTTATTCCAGTAATTAATCAAATATATTAATTAGTTTATTAAATATTATACTATTAAATAATTAGTTTATTAATTTTAGTAAAATATTATTTAATTAGTTTGTCTTTTTAACTACAGGGACCAAAATCAAAATGATGATGTGGAATTATTGGAGGTTAAAATAAATGAAAAATGATTAAAAAACTTGCCACGTCATCACCGTTAGCCACATCATCATTTTTGTAACGGAAGTTTGACGTCAGGGACTAATCACAAAAAGAAATCAAATGTTAAGGACTTGGACCGAAAAAAAAAAGATTCAGGGACCAAAACCAAATACTCGCCAACTTACAGGGACGAAAACATTATTTAAGCCTTTATTTATTTATGATTTTGTCGATTCTTGAAACTACAACCCTATAAAACAAAACTCCGTCGCTTCGGGCAAAGCGAAGAGGAACATTTACAAAAAGTGAGCCCTATAAAAACATCCGTTTCACCTGGGCAGGGTGAAAGGTTAAAACAAAGATGGAAATTACTTAGACTTATGGACGACTTTCGGGACATCGACAGCAACCCATTGGCCACGAACTCCTCGGTGAATCACAAAGTCTGGTACCTTCTTTCTTGGTTTGTCCTCAGAAATGAAGTTGATTTCTGGCGGAGCAGGATCGTTGGAGTCGTCCTCCCAGGTAGAGTTGTCGTAGACGAACTCTTCTTTCGTATCTTGCACAGTGTTTTCACTCTTAGGCGGATCTCCCCATCCAGTTGGCTGGAGGTCTTCGAGCCTGGTACGAGAGCTTTCAGGAGCGGTGTACTTGACCAAGAAGTCGTACTTGCCACTCGGCTGTCCTAAGGTGTCCCATACTTCAGTGGAACTGGAGGAGTTATCTCTCTCGATGACGTTGACCTCAGGAAAAGTATAGTTGATGAAATCTTGTCCTGCAATCTTTGCAGATTCATCGTTGTGCTGGATATTTTCAGAATACCCTGAGTAATGATCCCTTGACTTGGTGGAGACGCAGATATTCTTTTCGATGATGCTCAGCTGATAAGCATTGTTGGGCTGACTCTTTTACCCCAAGTCTTCTGGGTGTGGCTGCCAGATAGGCAAGTCATCCATTGGGTCATAATAGTTATAGTCGAAGTTGTCTTTCATCAGAGTGTCTTCCTCTAATGAGTTAGGCGGAGCACGACATCCCTCAGGATCATAATCTCCGTATATCATCTTGACGTCTAATCTTGGTATATATCTCGAACTCTGCGTGGGAAAGAAAAATAGCGTATACGTTTCTTCCTAAGACATATAACCATCCTCATTGAGATAGAACTTCCACTCTTCATCTGTATCGGAGGAGTCACCCTTATCGATGGTGTGCACTTCTTGAGACACTGGGTGAAGGAAACCTCCACTGTGGAAGAAGTCCTGAATGGGTTGAAAACTTTCATCGTTAGTAGCAGGCTGGGTACAGGTTGAGGAGAAACCAAGACCTTTCTTTGTCTTGTTATCTGTAGGAATGACAAGTTGTCCCCATCCTTTTCCGTTATTACTCTCGATTACTTTGAGAGCATCTTTGTAAGAGGAAATTGATGTTCCTTTCTCTGGTCGATTCTTATTGCTCATCAAAAATGCTTGGAACTGAGTTCCAACAACCTCCTCGGGTTCCACACAGGATGACGATGATAAGTTGCTTACGATCAAGGCTTGCTCTCCATAGACTGTTACTAGCTTGTCATTCTTGACGAACTTCAGCTTCTGGTGAAGTGTCAAAGTGACTGCCCCAGCCTCATGTATCCAAGGTATTCCTAATAAACAGCTGTATGCTGCTCGGATGTCCATGACCTGGAAAATGACTTGGAAAGTGTGAGGACCGATAGTTATGGGAAAATCAACTTCGCCGATAACTATTTTTTTGGATCCGTCAAAGGCTTTTTTGACGATGACCTAACTGCTTCTCATAAGAGATCCTTGAAATGATAGTCGCATCAGAGTAGATTTTGGCATAACATTCAGAGCTGATCCTGTATTTACCAAGACACTGGCTAGAGTATCGTCCTGGCAGTTGACTGTAATGTTAAGTGCCATGTTATGATTGTTGCCTTCTTCTGGCAGCTCTTCATCACTGAATCCTAAATTGTTGCAGGAAGTGATGTTGGAAATGATGCTGTCAAACTACCTTACCATCACATCTTGCTCTACGAAAGCTTGTTCCAAGACTTTCTGCATAGCTTCCCTGTGAGCTTCAGAACTGAGTAATAGAGATAACACATAGATTCTCGAAGGAGTTTGCAACAGTTGATCTACAATGTTGTACTCGCTCTTCTGGATGAGCTTCAGCATCTCATCGTTGTTCTTTGAAAGGTCGGGATTACTGGATTGATCGACTGTTCGATTGGGAACTTTTGTTTGAGGTTCCTTTTCTTTGGCGGGTTCTCCAACTCCTCTTTTGAAGATCCGGCCGCTCCGTGTTACTCAACTGATGTCAGCAATGTTTACGATGGAGGGTAATAGATTTTCCTTTCCATTTTTGATTGTTGTTGCACCGTACTTGTAAGGGATAACCTTATCTGATTTGTATGGTATTGGTCCCGGCAGATAGATAACCACAGGGGCCTTTTGATTTTTCTGACCATCGCAGGCAACCTCAATTGGTTCGAGGTTGAGAATCTTTCTACTATCAAAAGAAACTCTTGATTCATGGAGTAAAGGGATTATGGCACATACGTCCTTGGTTATTTCATGATTAGAGATTATAACAACGTCTTTGCTCTGATCAGGAAGATAGTCTTGCATTACGTTGATCAAACCAGAACTTGGACATGGTCGATTCTCTTTTTGGTCCAACTGATTTTGAAGAGCTGACCATACAAGGTAGCATCCTTGGTTGTTATCTGAGCAAACTCTACAGCGCTCATAGTTGTGTGGTGGCACCTGGCCACGTCCGCTTTGTATGCAGTGCAACCTTACTAGATCTGTTTCCATCGAGCGAACATCTTGATTTTGATGCCTAGTAGGATTCCCGTCAGTCATACTGATTGTTGTGTAGCTTCATCCAAGTATATTGGAAGCCACCAAACAAGTGTTGAAGTGTTCTTTGGACAAGTGCACATCCTTGGTCGTCTTCATGACACACTTTACAGTCCTAATAATCATGTGAAGCCAGAAAACCGAGCCTGACTTGCTTAGCATGTAATTCTACCAGACTGGTATTCATCAAGTAAATATCAAAGATTTGAATCATATTAACTTGATGGCTACTTATATCACGGTAATCCTGGATCCATTCGAGATCCATCTGACACTGGAGGGTCTCTTGTACAAAAGAGCATTCCTGATTGTTTATTGAGCAGATCAGACAGGAATTGTAATCGTGCCATGGCAGATCATGATGTTAACTTTACCTTAAGTGCATTGCCACCAAGTTGACATTCATTGCTAGAATGTTGTGGATCTGGATAATGTTGGGATTTGCGTGAGCCATATTGACCTCACAGATTCGATGATCTTGGATCCATCCGAGATCCATCTGTTCTTGTAGAGCTGATTTCACTACGGAACATCCTTGATTATTCTTTGAGCAGATATCACACTGGTGATAATTTTGAGATGGTACATGACCGTACCCGCTCTGTCTGCAATGCATCCTGACTAAATTAGTTCCTAATAGGAGTACATCATGAATTTGATAACTGCGGTTAAATTCTTCCTCTATCAAATTTATGGCAGTTTTCTCATGTTGAGGCAATGGGTTTGTCTGAACATTTGGATTTGTATCCTTGAAGGTTAGGACCCCGTTCCTGACAAGCTTCTATACATCAGATTTGAAGCTGAGACAGTTTTCTATGTTGTGCCCCGGTCCTCCTTGATGGTAAGGGCAAGTTTGATCTGCTTTGAACCAAAAAGGCAGATTTTCCGGTACTGTAAGAGAAGACCTGGTTTGGACGTGCCCCTTGACCAGTAGAAGTAGAAACAGTTCTGCGTACAACATTGATATAGGGTCGAACCCTGATGGTCGTGTGATACGATTGTTGCTGTTGTACTGGGGACGAGCCTGCTGAAGAGGCTGTTGTGTCCTTTGTTGATACTGTTGTTGATTTGGTTGGCTCTGAGCAACCTGAGGTTGATACGTTGGAGCCGGCGCAGGGTTGATAGCGGGAGTTACTGCTGCTACTGGTTGATACCTTTACCTTTGCTTTCTGAGAGAGATATTACCAATATCTTGCTCTTTTTTCTTTGGGAAAGCACCACCGTATCTTTTGGCACTGCTTGATGGCTCTGCATCCTTGACCAATAGTCCTTCTCGGACTGCTTCTTCAAGGCGTACCCCCATGTTCACCATTTCAATGAAGTCACTAGGCGCACTGGAAATCATTCGGCCATAATAAAATGAGCTCAAGGTTTTCAAAAAGATCTTGGTCATCTCTTATTCCTCAAGAGGGGGACAGATCTGGGCAGAAATTTCACGCCATCTCTGAGCATATTCCTTAAAAGTTTCTTTGTCCTTCTACGACATTGCTCTGAGTTGATCTCTGTCTGGTGCCATGTCCAGGTTGTATTTATATTGCTGAACGAAGGCAGTGCCAAGATCTCTGAAAGTGACGATCTTGGTGCGGTTTAAATCCATGTACCATTTGAGTGCGGCACCGGTTAAACTGTCTTGGAAGTAATGGATCAGTAGCTATTGATTTTCAGTCTGAGTTAACATCTTTCAAGCGTACATCACCAAATGACTTTGAGGGCAAGAGTTGCCCTTGTATTTTTCAAAGTCAGGCACCTTGAATTTGTGCGGTACTTTCACGTTAGGGACCAGACAGAGGTCTGCGACGTCTTTTCCAAATAAATCCTGGCCGCGAATAGCATGCAGTTCCTTCTGCATCTCCAGGAATTGTTCCTGGAACTCATTCATTCTGTTGTACATCTCTTTGTTTCCACCAGAAATTACTTGTGGAATATGTCCTTCTGGGATAGTGTGTACCATGGGTTGTGGTATAGTCATTAAGGCGGTGACTCTTGGTGCTTCCCTGTCCCAAAGTTTGTAACCTTCAGGAGTTGCTGTCATGACTCTTGCATCTTTGCTTTCCCGAAGTTTGTAACCTTCAGGCCCAACGGTTCCTGCTGCAGTTTCAGGGTCTTCAGTGACCGGTGGGATGTATCCTTCAGGGACAAAGTTGATAGGCATGCCCCAGGGACGATATTTAGGCATGTTGTACCGAGGATCATACGTCTCCACTATGGGCATAAATGTGATCTCCGAGATCACAGTCCTTTGTTGCTGCCTCTGAGCTGTTGCCAGGGATTGCATGTCACTGTGAAGATTTTTTAGATCTTCCTTCAGAGCTTCGATTTATTCTCTCAACTCTCTGTTCTCTTCCTCGAGATCATCGATTTTCTTTTGTCGATTGGCCCGAGTATTGTATGAATGAGACAGTTTGACTCTACAATCATGACGTATACGTGAGATTCGAAGAAGAACGCGTTATGTGAGAATGATGAATGATATGCAATGATATTTTTTTCACTTTAATAAAAAAGAAACTTCAAAAAATAGTTTACAAATATCATACAGTGGGGAAACCCCTTTTTTATTGAATTTGAAAGATTGCAGAAAGGGAAATACAGTATTTTACAAAGTGCTGTAAAAGAAATGTCTAAACTTATGGATCCTGAGTCCTCTCTGAAGAGAGCTCAGATGCTGGTTCTGGTATTTTCCTTTTCTTTGACCAGGGCTCTTCAGCTGTTGTCGGGTTGTCAGTCCTTTTCCAAGTGAAAGGAGTGAACAATTTCCTTTGATCTTCTATAACATGCTGCTCTAGAATCTCGATCAGAGCATCCTTCTCTTTTAATAGTTCCTGAATTTTGGTACACTTTACATTGAGAATGCGGTATTTGTTCTTCCAAGAGTTCTTTTCCTGTTGAACTTTGTTGAGAGCGACCTAGAGTTTTTCCGTATCAGACATAAAATAAAGGACAAATTCCTTTAACGGAAGAACTTCTTGACGAGGGTAAGGCATCCTCAGCTTGAGGGCTCTAGTTTGCACCCAGTGGAGATAAGGTTCCACAGAGATACAGTCCGGTCTTTCTAGAGACTCTCTTCCTATCCTGTGAATATGTTGCCAGGCATGCACTATTTCCTTCTTTAGTGCCCTGTCATTTTCTCCTTCCTTGAAGAAAAGACCTTCCAGATGAACATTATGTGGGATATGCTTCATCGGGTATCTGAGTTGACGGTGAACTAAAATTGGATGATAGTTAATTACTTCTTTAGTTCCTATGAGGGGTAGATTAGGGAAGTTTCCATATTTGTCAATGATCCTTATCCCGTCATAGATCCGATTGTACCAATCTATGTTAGAGTTGGTAAGAGACATAATTCTCTGTGACCAACGTAGAGTACTCTTATGATCCCAAAAAGTAGCAGACTTGGGTAAATGGGAAGTGAACCATTTGTAAAGTAAGGGTACACATCATGTGATCATTCCTCCGCTATATAAATTCCTTAAGTGTACAGAATGATAAGCATCTGCGAGCAAAGTTGGTACAGGGTTTCCAATCAGAAAGATCTTTACAGCGTTGGTATCAACAAAGTTATTGATGTTGGGAAAAAGGAAAAGCCCGTATGTGAGTAGAACAAAGATATCTTCGAAAGCCCTACACTGATAAAGTATAGGGCTTTCTCTACCAAAAACTTGGCTGAAAAACCTTGGATTCCTTCCTTAGTGGTCATGTGAGTCATGACTTCTGACTCGTCCAAATATACTGCTCTTGCAATGGTTTGATCCTTTGGAATTTCTTCCAGTCCATAAAAGGGAGCTTGGTCAGTGATGGGTAAATCAGTCAGGTGAGAGTACTCTTCTAGCGTCAGTGCTAGTTGATAATCCGGTAATGTGAAGTAGTGATAAACCGGATCGTAGAACTGAATCAGCATAGACAGGATTCCTTCAACTACATGGACCCTTAACAGAGACAGCAGTCCTCCGTACTTAGCTCTGAAAGCATCAGGGTTGGTGACCATCCTTGCCAACCCCCTTAAATCCTCTAGCTTTGGAGCCTTGAAGGTATACTTGTGCGTCTTTCTTCTACCGAAATCCATAACGCAATATTTCTCTCTCTGATATTTGCAATCATTGTTTTAGTTTATTTAAATAAAAAGAGAGAAGAGAAAAGAAGATTTTTTCTTTGTTTAAGAGTTTTTTTAATGAATGCATGAATGCAACACACAAAAACATTGAAAAAACATGGGTTCAAGGGTTCAACGTCACGAGCATGGAGTCATGGCTCTACCCATCCCCAAAGGTTGTATTCTGGTTAATTTTTGTACCTGTAGAACAGGTTAAAAGTTCCCAAAATCATTGACCCCCTAGGGATAACAACAACTAGCTGGTTCACCCGAGCGAGCTGTAGCATCCTAGGGTAATCTAAATTTGGGTGTAGTATCGCATGTCAACTATTTCTGATAGCTACCGCACTACCAAATGGCCATATGGTTAATGTCTACTAAATCCTCAGTTTCACGGATACCACATTGGGACAATCTGCCTCCACGACGAATTCGTTCACCATTAAATCCACAAATGGTATCTCCACTGATTTGATGATCTACCAGGATCGCTTATTCAGGAATCACTCCCTGTAAGACCACCCGTCTATGCCATCACCTATCTTAGGGTTCTCTCAAACTTTCCACATGCGACATCACTCGCATTCCCATTGACAGAAACATAAACACAGATATCAAGTAGGGAAAGCGATATATATATATATATAGTATGTAGAAAATTTCTAACAACCTAGACCTCTTTGGAATTCTAGTCCTAGTCCTAGACAGACAAAATGACTCCCCAGTAGAGTCGCCATTTTCCTGTAGCGTGCGATTTTTGTCGGTGACGCGACCACCTTATCGCTATGGGTTTCTCCTCACCGCAATGGTAGGAATGGGGTGCTACTTTCTGATTTCTTATTTATCCCGTGAAGCTGGAAGGAAAAGGGAAGCTATCTAAAACTAACCTTGCACGCGAATGTTTAACTGAACAAATGCTAAGATATTCGGGGAGTTCGGGGTCAAGTTATACAATGGGGAGTTGTCAATTACCCATCCTATATGTGGTTATCCATAGGTTTTTAGCAATTAGGTTTTGCTTTCTACTTAATGGTGTTTATCTGTTGTGGGTTGGGAAAGTTTCTCCTTTGGGAGATGTTTGAGAGAGAGTTTTTGTTGATTTCGGGCTTTCCGATGTTTTTGGTAAGGTACTGGACCTAAGGTTTTTGATTTGTGTGTGAAGGTACTGGACCTAGAGTTTTTGATTGGTATGCTCGCTAAGATTTCATAATCTTATGCCTATGTATTCCTGTTAAAGATAAACAGGGAAATCAGAGCAATCGTAGTTCCTCCTATTCTATGGGAGGAAAAGATGTTTTGGTGTCTTGTTCAAAGCCCAAGGTTGAAGCTAAATGAGTATTTGTGTCTTGTTCAAAGCCCAAGATTGAATCTAAAGGTTTGACTGAGAGAGAATTTGTCATCTCTAAAGGGGGACATCCCGTCTGTTTATCACAACTTTTGGGTGATTGTTTATAAAGGAGAATTACTTTGACTAGGATATGTGAATCCAGCAATGCCATAATTTCCTTTATGAGGGGTTTGTCCTGAAGGAGGAAACTTTAACTCAGTGTAGAGCAATGCCATTTTTCCTTAGGAGTCTTTCATGCTAAGAGAGGGACATTAGCTTGGATGTAAATAATCCAGAGGCTTGCCACTTACAGCTGTTAGATGAAAGAGGAAGTTTACCAGGATAAGAGATGGACTACAACTTGGATTTTTAAATCAACAAGTGTGCCACTTATAGCAGTTATCTGGGATTAGGGTTTGTTTTGATTTTCTGTTTTGATGTAATGATATATAGAGAAATATCTTCCTATAAAGAGTTTTTGATTTCCTCTGAGGGGATGGTGGCTTTTGTATGTGCCTTGATCAAAGCCCAAGGTTGAAGCTAAGAGATTGATTGACTCCACTGGAGAAGTCCTTATACAAAGCCTAAGAGGAGGCTGGAAAAGGCTGACTCAACAAGAGAGTGTTTTTGTGTCTTGTACAAAGCCCAAGATTGAGGCTAAAAAGAGACTGACTCTTTTGGGGATATCATTATACAAAGCCTAAGAGGGCTAAAAGTTGACTTTTTCTGGGAAAGATTTTATCTGTCTTGTACAAAGCCCAAGATTGAGTCTAAAAGGGAAAACTGACTCTACTGGTGAGAGGTTTTATCTGTCTTGTACAAAGCCCAAGATTGTGGCTAAAAAAGAGATTGACTCTGCTGGAGAGATTTATATGTGTCTTGTATAAAGCCCAAGATTGAGGCTGAAGGATATTTATGGGTGTCTTGTACAAAGTCCAAGATTGAGGCTGAAGGATATTTATGGGTGTCTTGTACAAAGCTCAAGATTGAGGCTGAAGAGAGGATATTTACTCCTGTTTAGGGATATTAATTCTTAAAGCCTAAAAGAAGGCTGAGAGGAATTGACTCTGCTAGGAATATATTTATCCAGAGCTTAAGAGAGGGTTATGAAGATTTTGACTTTGTTGGAGAAAGTTTATATATGTCTTATACAAAGCCCAAGATTGAGGCTAAAAAGAATGATTCAACAAGATAGTGTTTATGTTTTGTACCATTGACTCAATAAGAGAGTGTGGAAAGGTGATTGACTCAACAAGAGAGTACTTTGTTTGTCTTGTACAAAGCCCAAGATTGAGGCTGAAAATGGTTAACTCAACAAGAGAGTGTTTTAAGAAAGAAGATGGACTCAACAAAAGAGTGCTTTTGGGGCTAGTTCTCTATGGAGGAAAATCATTATACAAAGCCTAAGAGGAGGCTGACATCTGCTGAGGATTATTGAGATCCAGAGGCAGGTCCAAGTCGGGGGATCAACTCTTGCCGAGGTTTACAGAAGAGTTGGGGTATCAGATGCCTCGAGGTTCTGGTATGGGATAGTGTTATACTGATGATAAGCTAACCCTGGCTGGGGAAATTTAAAGTGAGAGTTTAAAGATTGAGTTTCAGATCCTGTGAGGATTTTAAACTCTACTCGAGATTGGTTAAATAGCCAGGGTTTTTTCCTGTGTTTGTAGGGAACTTGAGAATGTCTTTGAGATTCAAGAGGAGATTAGAGTGTCCAAGTCTACTGGTATGGAAGAGTTTATCTTTGTATAATGTCCAAGAGTTGGATGGTGTTTTAAGGGATGAGACTCAACCCTTAAATTGGTCTGAGGTTTTGACTCTTTAGAAAGACTGCTCTAACAAAGGATGACTAAGTTTCGTCTTATACCTTTAAGAGGTTTTCAGGGTACTTGTATTAAGCCCAAGAGAAGACATGAGAACTTCTAAGAAGCTGGAGGGTCCTTGTACAAAGCCCAAGAGGAGGCGGGGATGCTTTTAGGAAGCCTATGAGTCCAAACCTAAGAAGAGTTCAAGAAAAGTTTCACCGAGAATAATCTTTTCTTTAATGAACAGTTCTAGGGCTTGAAGAAATTCAAGAGAGGTTTCACCGGTAATTAATCCTCTCTGGGGGAAATGAATTTCTTTGAAAATTTTCTAATAGTGATAGTTTGAGAAAAGTTTCACCGGGAATAATGCCTTTCTCTTTGTTCCATATTGTTTAAGCCCAAGAGAAGGCAAGACTGTATCTGGAAATTCCTATAGGGAACTAGTTTTGACTGTGTTGAAAGAGTGACCATTGTGTTTATCTAGTTCTAGACCTAATTGCCGGGGAAAACTCTAAGCATATAATATACAGGCATATATATACAGATGAAACATATATTGCATGTAAAAGAGGGTAGGAGGACTTACAGGTGAGCAAGCTTCCATTGTAACAGCTGTATGGTTAGTTGCTTAAGAAATTAAAGAAAGTTTTGATAACATCTATGAATTTGGACCTAAATAAAAAAGGAAGGTGTTTTTGAAAAGATTGTTGGGGCTTATACTCAAGGAGAGGCCCAAATGAAAAACAGTAATCATACCGTTGATCTGAAAATTGTATTGGGGCTTATACAATGACTGAGGCCCAAATTAGGTTTTATTTACAAAGGGATGGGTCTTACAACTCAAGGAGAGGCCCAAATGATTTTGTACAAGTGATGGGGCTTATAACTCAAGGAGAGGCCCAGATGATTTTGTTTGAGAACGGCGATCGTGCCGAGGTTTTTTGAAAACACAGTGGGACTTATACAATGACTAAGGCCTAAAAAGGTTTTTATTTACAAGGAATGTGTCTTATACTCTATTAGAGGCCCAAAAGTGTTTTGAAAAAGATTTGTGAGGGTGAAAATAATCAAAACCCTAATTTTGATGTTTAAATGTATTTTAATTGAATAAAAATCCAATTAAAATGATCAAAATTATCAAACATGTGTGAAAAACAAGTTGTGATATTGGATTAATATTTGAAAAAACATGTTTTATTCATGGAATGTTTTGAAAACCATTTGAAGTTGAAAAACAAGAGAAAGAAATATTTTAAGTGTTAAAAACAACAAATAAAACATAATTCTTTAAAAAAATACTAAATATATGAAATAAATAATATTTTTGTGAAATTTTTATGGAATAAAATATTTTAACATTTTTGGGAATTTTCAAAAAAAGAACCAGTAAAAAATAATTAAAATTGAGAGAGAAATTAATTAACAAAAACCATAAAAATATGAAAAATAGCAAAAAATGGAAAAATGATAAAATGGTCTGGGTGGGTGTTGAACCCACGACCTCAACAACAAACACACATGCGTGCTACCACTGATACATCCGTGTATCAAAACCACCTCATTATTACATAAGGGGTGCCAAGTTTTAGGCCTGGCCAAGGCGCCATGCATGGCCCTTGCCCAAGGCAAGGCCTGATTTTTGGCAATTTGCGTGAAGCCTCTAACTTTCTCATTTCTCCATGGATTGGGACAAAATTTTGGTGCATCTGACCTAGAATTTCATGAGGAATCCAATGGTGCCCTTGGAATTTTCAAAAAATGCCTCCATTTCAAAATCCGATAGTGATTTCAAAATAGGCCTAGATTTGCATGTTCTATATTATCTCATGGTACAGGCAATGATAGCATGATAAATTGGTTCAAACATAACACATATGATATGTATGAGAGGTCCATGATCAGTGGACCTCAAAGCAATGCATGATTTAAAGAGTTCAAGTGGTGATGCAATTACCTCTTGGAGCTCCTTGTGCTATTGTAGCGAGCGATCTTGGATGTGGTTGCGAAGCATTACCGCTCTTTGGTATCTATAGCTCGAGTCATTTTTTATCCTATTAAAGCTGATGAAGGAAGGGAAATAGATGTCTCAAATTAACCCTGCTTGCAAACTGAGGTTAAACAGTCAAAACTGTTGGTTTACAGATGCTACAAAGATTCGGGGTCTCTATTAGGTTTATTTTTTTAAAAGTGGTTCGGTCGATTGGTGGGAGGTTAAGATGTTAGGACGGATATATGAAAGTATGGGATTTTGGGTTTTTGTTTAGTGTGCTCGCTAAGATTTTTTCTTTCAATCTTATGCCTACGTATTCCCGTTTACCGAAACAGGGAAATCAGAGCGATCGTAGTTCCTCCTATTCTATGGGAGGAAATGGGTGTTTTGGTGTCTTGTTCAAAGCCCAAGATGTGAAGCGAAAGGTAGTTTGTATCTTGTTCAAAGCCAAAGATGTGAAGCTGAAAAGTCTATTTGTATCTTGTTCAAAGCCCAATATATGAAGCTAAAAGGGTTTGACTTTAGAGAGAATTTGTCATCTCTAAAGAGGGGGTTGTATGTCACGACTGTTTATAAAGGAGAATTACTTTAACCGGGATGTGTGAATCCGGCAATGCCATAATTTCCTTTATAGGAGATTTTTTACCTGAAGGGGAAGACTTTAACCCAGTGTAGAGCAATGCTATCTTTCCTTAGGAATTTCTCATGCTAAAAGAGGAACAGTGGCATGGATGTAGATGATCCAGAGGCTTACCGCTTACAGTAATTAGATGAAGGGGAAGGAGTTGTTGATGTTTGTGTACTGTGAACGAGGCACAACTTTGATGCTAAAAGGTTGATTGGACCAACCAGTGGTTTTCTTATAGAAAGCCTAAGAGGAGGCTATGGGCCCAACAAGAGGGTATTTTTGTGTCTCGTACAAAGCCCGAGAGAGAGGTTAAAAGGGGTTGATCCTACAAGAGGATCTTTTATACTCAATAAGAGAGTATTTTTGTATCTCGTACAAAGCCCGAGATGAAGGCTAAAATTTGTTTGGCGCAATAAGAGCCTTTTTGTATCTCGTATAAAGCCCGAGATGGAGGTGAAAGGGGTGATTGACTCAACGAGGGAGTCTCTTATATGTCTCGTACAAAGCCCGAGAGAGAGGTTAAACGTTGTTTGACTCAACGAGGGAGTCTTTTGTATCTCGTACGAAGCCCAAGAAAGAGGCTAAACGTTTGCTTCGCTGGGAAGAATCATTATACAAAGCCCAAGAGGAGGCTTTTGTAACTGTTTCAGTTGAGTGACAGATCCCGTATACTGATTTTAAAGAGAAAATCAGTTCTTATATGAGTAATGCTATACTCAAGGATTTGATTTGAGGACCAGGGATATTTCCTTTTCTTTGAGGAAACGAGAAATCCAAAGGGTATTGAGACTGTCCGAGTCTACGGGTTTTCTTCCTATTTAACGAAGGGGTAACTTGAGAATGTCTTTGAGACTCAAGGATATTAGACTGTCCGTGTCTAGAGTTTCATCTTTTGTACTATGCTTTAAGAAACAGTAGTAGACTCTTTGAAAGGACTGTTCTATGAAGATGACCAAGTTCTGTTCCTATACCTCTAGGAGGTCGTCAGGACAATTTGTACAAAGCCCAAGAGGAGGCTAGAGACTTTTAAGAAGCTGAGAGATCCTTGTACGAAGCCCAAGAGGAGGCTATCATTCCCAGAGGAAGAGATCATTATACAAAGCCTAAGAGGAGGCTGTGAATACTTCTAAGAAGCCGACGAGTCCTTGTACTAAGCCCAAGAGGAGGCGGGGTTATTTTTAGGAAGCCTGTGGGTCCTTGTACGATGCCTAAGAGGAGGCCGATGCTTTTAAGAAGCCCGTGGGTCCCCAAACCCCGAGAAATTCAAGACAGGCTATTCACAAGGAATAGATCAAGCCAGGAAAGTTCGAGAATTTGGAAGAAACTCAAAGATGCCATTCACGGAGAATACATTCATCTCTGGGAGTAGAGTTTCTTGACAATTCCTAATGAGGACAGCCGAAGAGAAGACTGTATCTGGTGATCCTATTGGGGATCTAGCTGTCTATTTCCACGAATAAATGAAACGGCTTTACCTAGTTCTAGACGTAGCTGTCAGGGAAACTCTAAATATCTATACTATTATTACACAGTTGATATGAGTTTATGAAAGAAGACTTACAGCGAAACAGCCCCACAATACAATTATATGTGTATGAAAGCGATAAATGAAAGCGTATAAACACTTACTCGGTTGTAGAGCTTCCATGCTGTTTTGGTTAGTTGTTCAACAAAGACAGATTGAAAATAACAGTATATTCAAAATCAAAGGAGAAAGTGCTTTGAAAAAGAAAGATTTGGGACTTACAGCTCAAGGAGAGGCCCAGGGTTTTATCAGTTAGCACACTGTTGAATTTGTACAGAGGGACTTATACAAGTGAATGAGGCCCAAAAAGGTTTTCTGTACAAAGGGATGGGTCTTACACTCTCTCAAGAGGCCCAAAAAGTTTTTAAAGAAAAAGAGTGGGGCTTATAACACGAGGGTAGGCCCAGATGATTTTTTGTTAAAAATGGCGATCGCGCCAAGGTTTTCTTTTAACGCAGAGGGACTTATACAATAAGTGAGGCCCAAAATTGTTTTGGTTAAAAGGGGGTTGGGTCTTACACTCTATTAGAGGCCCAAAAGTTTTGAATGGGTCTTATAGCTCAAGGAGAGACCCAAAAGTTATTTTTCAAAAGGCGACGATCGCGCCGTTTGTTTTTGACGGTATCGGGACTTATACAATACACTGAGGCCCAAAAATGATTTGGTAAAAAAAAAGATTAGGTCTTACACTCTATTAGAGGCCCATGAGTGTTTGAAAATGATTTATGAGGGTTGAATTAATCCAAAAACTCTAATTTGTTTTCAAAATGTGTTTTAATTGAATAAAAATTCAATTAAAATGATCAAAATTGTTTAACATATGGAAAACAAATTGTGATCTTGGATTAATACTTCAAAAATTAAGTATTGACCTACAAAATAATTAGAAGGCATTAAAAGTTGCAAAATCAAGGTGGAAAAAATATTCAAAATGTCAAAAACAATTAAAATATTAATTCTTTGCAAAAATATCAATTATATGAAATAAATAATATTTTTGGGATTTTTTGGGAAAATAAAATGTTTTAACATTTTTGTGAATTATTAAAAAAAGAATCAACTCAAAATCATTAAAACTCAGAGAGAAATTAATTTTTGAATCAATTAAATAAAAATCACAAAATTCAAATATTCAAATGTTGGAAAATGGCGCCAAGAACAAAGGCAAGAACACGCGCGTGTTCTGAGTTTCCCAGATTTGCATTTTCTATCCAATCTCACTGAATACTTGATCATATCATGCAATCCACATACCAATCAACTCGTTTCAACCTCACGATCATGTTTATGACAATTAATTTCATTTAAATTAAGCATAAAACAAGAAATCCCGAAAAATTCTCAAGAACCCTAAATTCTGCATGAAGGCTGGGATTTTTGATACACGATTTAAACAAAGCAATTACTTGAGGGGAAACATTCCATGCATGATTATGAACATTTGGCAAAAGTATTGTGCGAGGAAATATGCATAGATTGAGAGATGACCAAGTTTAGGCTTACCTCTAGGTCGTGACAGCAAGAGCAAATTGATTTCTGAAGAGGAGGTGTTACAGATGAATTGTGATGATCTGAACAGCTTCCCTACACCCTATGGAGTGTGTTTGAATGCTTGGACTTGATGGAAATTGGCTGGATCACTTCATTGCATCTCAACTGCAACTTGGTTAAAACCTTGAGCAGTTGACTGGTGATTCTGAGAAATCAGTGTTCCAGATGTTGTTTAAGTGTTTGATCAGCTCACATATGATGTATATGAGGTGTGTGTGTGTGATTGGTTTGAGTGGAATTGCTCTCTAATGAAAAACCCGATAGTGACTTGCTAAGAAAGGCATTTTGAGAGTGAGAAGTGGTTTTTGAGAAAGGCAAGTGTTGTAGGCCTTTGGTGTACTTAAACTGATCACAATTGAGCTCTATTTATAGTAGAGCAAGTTTGTTTTGCAAGGAATAGTGAATGGCAACTGCTGAGTAGGTTTGGCCAATGTTGGCAAATGAAAATCCAAGTCTCCTCTAGCCATTGACTAGAGGTTAGGGCACAGGCTGCTGGTCCCCTTGGTCTTGGATAAGTGTTGACTGAATTCAGTTGCTAAGAGCTCAGTCCATGCCACCTTGATGCTTCCATTGAATGCTCCAATCCAAAATTGGAGTCTTGTCCCTATTTTGCCAATTCTAGGTTCAACATGCTATTTCTTGTTCTAAAGACTTTGGAGGCTTGGCTCAGTGATTGTCCCCTTTAGATTCAATCCTCAGATGTGTCCAAAGTGATGACAAGGCTTGGAATTGGATGATTTTGGCAAATCGACCAAAAGTGCAAAAATCTGCCTTGCCTTGGCAGATTTCAGCAAGGTAACTTGCCAATGTCATATCTCATGGCCCAAATTGAATTTGGTAATGTTCTTGGTCATTTTGGAAAGCCCTTACATGATACAACAACTGTTTGAACATGTTTGGTTTTGATCTCTTTTGAATCCAAGTGAAAAATTCCCCTACATTTGGAAAAAAGTAAAGGCAGATTCTGACTTAGTGAAATTTTCACTAAGTGTTGGAACAAAGTGACTTTTCTTGATTTTGATCACTCCATAACTCAAAATCCATGAGGAATTTGGAAATAGGTCAGTATGAAGCTTTTGTATAGGGCAATGTGATCAACAAATCAAGTTTTGAATGGGGAACAATGGCCTTGTGGTTTAGGAGTTATGGTCCTCCAAAGTTGACACATTAGTGTCACTTTTTCCATAACTTAGAAATTTTTCTAAGTTTTTATGGTTGCCCCTTTTACAAGTTATCCCACTTTATTTGATTTTTCTTGATGAATGATGATTCAAATCATACATTAACATCATTTTAGGGTTAAAAATCCATTTTGGTGAAAAATCTCAAAAAGTCAAAGTTGACTTTTGTGCACAGTTGACTTTTTATCAGATGAATTCCAAACTGTGCAATTCTTCAGGAAATCATGTCCTTGACCTAAATCAAACTTGATGGAAATGTTCCATGGGTGTCATAGGGTATATTGAATCATGTCTTAGGGTTTGGGAGCATGTCCTGGTCAAAAGTCAAAGTTACAGTTGACTTTCCTCGCGAAACCCTAATTGTAGTGCAGATGAAATTGAGACTTGTTGCTCAAGCTTCTTGGATTAATCCATTGTTGAAAATGGATCAATATAGTATATTAAAGCCCCCCAAATCATGTCTTTAGGTCTTGGTTCATGATTTGTCCCAAAAGTCAACTTAGGGGTGAATTAGGTCAAGAAACCCTAATTCCTGATTTTTGATGTATGCATCCCCTGAGGTCAAATTGACTTGATGATTGGGTCCATGAGGTTCCATGGAGTATATTAGGTTATGTTTTGGATCATTGGCTTGTGCCCAGATGAAAAATTTCCATCTGGAGGCCCTGGTCGACCAAAACCCTAATTTGGTGACACTGTCGATCTTGAGACTTGATCCACCTAGAAGGGAGCAGCCTTGTGCTTAATCCTTGAAGTGGGAGTCCTTTTGATCCATTGTGGATATTTTAGAGGCTAGACAAGTTGAAGATCAAGTCATTCCTTGATTGATCCTTTGTCTAAGGCTCTGAGAGGGCTTAAAACCCTAATTTTGATTGTAGTGAATGCTCAACAACCCTTGAGGCATTTGATGAGGCATGATGGTTCATCCATATTGTGATGATGATTTGTACAATGATGGGAAATATTAGTGGTCAAAATTTGGGGTATGACAGATGCCCCTATTTAATCTTCTTGGACCCGAAGGTGTGAATGACGAAGGTATTCGGGCATTCGGGGTGCAAAAGGATTAAATATCGGAATACCCGAAATTTTGATGGTTATGAATGGCAGCTTGCGCATTCATCTTCTTTTGCTAAGCAATGATGCTTTGAAAAGGTAAAAACTTCCCCTCGATCCTGGTTTCCTACCAAGGAACTGGTCTTAGTTTCTGATGTAAACTTCCCCTCGATCCTGGTTTCCTACCAAGGAACTGGTCTAAGTTTCTGATGTAAACTTCCCCTCGATCCTGGTTTCCTACTAAGGAACTGGTCGAAGTTGCTGTTGTAGACTTCCCCTCGATCCTGGTTTCCTACCAATGAATTGGTCTAAGTTGCTTCTGTCAATAAACTTTATTGACAAGGGACGCTATTTGTAGCGGTTTTCCTCAAACTCCTCGCCGGATTTTCCTGGGGAGATGCCATTTGAAGGAAAAGAAATGACGTCAGACTTGCTGGGGAGCCCAATCGTCTGAGTTGTAGAGGTGCACAAACTTCTCTGTTGGAGACGCCATTTGTCGACTCTATCTGGGGAAAATGAGTCTTTTGAGATACTGCTTCCGCTTGGGGTCTTACATCATACTTTTCTCGGGATCTTCCCGGAGAAATGCAATATGATGGGCTCCAATTTTGAGGTGCTGATGACCTTTTCATCAGCGGTCTTTCGGAGAAAGGCAGCTGTACTGCCAAATCTCTGTTTAGGAGGCTTTCTCTGGGGATTTTTCTTTAATCCGGGAAAGCAAGGATATCATCTTCAATGGCGAAGAGTGACATTTGTAAAAAGCTTCTCTGGATTTTCAGAGGTTCAAGTTGTAACGCCCCGAATATTTAATTATTTATTTAATTAAATATTTAATTAATTATTTGTGATTATTCGGTTAATTTTGTATTGGGGAGATTTAATCGATAAGTTGGTATTTAAGTTGGTTTAGCCGTAGAATTATATTAGAAATAATATAATTAAAATATTATTAAGTAATTCCCGAATAATCGATGAATATGTCGAATATATGGTTTAAGTCGTTAAGTTGATAGTCGGGTAAAATTAGCCGAGAAATTAATACTAGGATTAATATTGTATTTTTTATTAAATTGATTTCGTGAAAAATAGTACTATTGGGCCTACATTGGGGTTTTAGTAGCAATTAAGGGTGTGTGAGAACTTGAGCCCAATTAGAAACTAATGCTTATAGTTCTATTAAATTAAAATAATAGAAAAGAATAGTAGGGAGTGGGATATCAGTTAGAGGAAAAAGTTGAGAACGTGAGCATTGGGGGAAAGGAGAAGAAAAGTTGCGACAGTATTAGGGAGAAGAAGAGGAGAAAATTTCTACCGGTGTCAAGAATCAAGAAATTCGAGCTACCTTCGATCCAATCAGGTAAGGGTGGGGTTCGAATTTTATAACCGGGAGAATGATAGTTAGTATGTAGGAATTGGGAATTATATAATTTTTCAGTGTGTGGTATTTATTGGATTGAAATTGGTATATTATAGAGACCCATTATCATTTGATAGAGTAGTTAGAAACTATATTTCAAGCCATAGCTTGTAGCAATTGTTGACTTTTCCAACTAATGGCTTGTGATGTTTTTATATATTAATTGAAAAGTAGTTATGATAATTAATTGATTAGATAATATATAATATATATATGTGTTTGCAAATGGAAGACAACAAGGAACAAAAAAAAGAAAATTGCAGTATGTGTGTATATGTTGGTCACGTGGGGGGGGGGGGGGGGGGGGGTCAATGGTATAATGGAACTCCCCTTTCTTTTCAATCCCAGGCGCTACAGTAGGGGAGGTAGCATGACTTGTGATTAACTTTTTTTGTTTTAGTTAATTAATACATGAATATATAATTGAAGTGGTGTGTAGCATAACTGTCTAATTCCTTGCGCTACAGGTAGTGTTAGCATGGCCTTTTGGTTAATTTTTAGTTCATCACAAATAATAAATAACAGAGTTCAATTTAATTAATTAGTCCAATTGGATTATGGTATATATGTTTAGTAGAGTTATTAAAAATAGCAGAATAATTAAAATAGCAGAGATTTAATAAATCACAGGGTCAGTATATATATATATTTAGCAGGGATGGTTTTAGTTGCAGAGCCAGTAGTAAATGACAGGAACACTAGTAACTAAAATATAGTAATAGTAGAAATAAATTAGTAGCAGAACTGGATAGAAAACAGTGTCGAGAGCAAAATTAAGCGGTATATTTAGTTGCCCGGAATCGAATGAAATTTTTTGGGGAAGTTCGTAATAATTAGTAGGTAGTGTGGTTGATTTACTTTATTGAAAAGATGCTGGAAGTTGAAAACAGTAGGAATTTTAGTCGCCCGGTAAAATTAAGCGGTATATTTAGTTGCCCGGAATCGAATGAAAATTTTTGGGGAAGTTCGTATATACGAGTAGATACGTGAATGGTGTTTATTTTTGTCAAATTAAGTTGAATGCGTGGAATTGCAGGTACAGTTGATTGAATTGGTTTTCGTCCCAAAATATGGACATGTTTTGTTGGAGGCTTAAATAGCCAAAATTGAAAGTTGTTTATGTTGTGCTGAGTTGTATTTGTTGTGTTGATGTTGTTGATTGTATGTCGTTCATATGTCGCATACATTGCATTGTTTAAGTTGGCCTTGATGGCATTGATTAAGTTGGCCCTTGATGGCACCTGTTTAAGTTGAAAATTGCCTCGATAATCTGGCATATGTTTAAGTTGGGAGTTCTACTCCGAAATGGTACCACATGCATCTGCATAAGTTGAGTCTCATTGAGTCGTATTAATGGATTTGTTGTTAAGATGAATGTTGATTGGTTGTGATATGGTTGTTAGTTGTGAAGTGGTGAAACTTGTATGATTTCTAATTCTAATATATTAATTATCATACTTTTGATTATATTATTGGATATCTCACCCTTTCTTTGTTTCGCCGTTGCCTTAATATTGGTAACGTACAGGTAATCCGGAATGAAGGAAGCCTACCTTCATTAGTTCGAGTCGGTGGTTGTCGCTCTGATACGTAGCACTCGGGGGGATAATCGCGTATTTTTCCTATTGATTGAATTATGTTTAAGTTGCTGAATTTTATATTGTATTTATTAAAAGCTTACATTTGAAGTTGTTTTATGTTGGATGAAGATGCTTTAACTATTCGAATGGTAAAGACTTGTTGATTTGAAGTTGTGGTTTTTGTTGAATTCAAAATTAAGAAAAATTTATGTTGAACTTATGAATCCGCTGCATGAAAGTTAAAGTTGTTATATTTTAAAGACTGAACAGGTTCGAATCAGTTATCCGGAGAGTTGTATTAATTATGTATGAATTACAGGTGATTGTATGATATGTTAAAGTTGAAATGAATGTGACATCCTGTATGTTGTAATTTTATACTCTGATATTATATAATTACGTTGGGTAGAATCAGGGTGTTACATTAGTGGTATCAGAGCAGGTCGGTCCGTCCGGCCAAGTTGTCGAGTCGTATTGTAGTTTATCAATCGAGTATTGTTAATTAGTTCTAATCGTTGTTTATGTTGCAGTGATAAGTTGAGATAGCTGGAAGGAAGGATGCTGCAATGGCTGCTGCAATGCAAGCAATGGCTCAAGCTGTGCAGAATTTACCGAACGCTGGCGAGAATGATGGATCTCGTAGCTTGGCGACATTTCAGAGAGAGAATCCGCCTACCTTCAAGGGCAAGTATGATCCTGATGGAGTGTTGGATTGGTTGAAAGAGATTGAGAGGATCTTCCGTGTGATGGACTGCACTCCAACACAGAAGGTTCGTTATGGGACTCATATGCTAGCAGTCGAAGCTGATGACTTGTGGCTAGAGACTCGTCAGAGGTTGGAGACTACAGGTGAAGTTATCACTTGGGATGTGTTCCGAAGGGAGTTTCTGAGGAAGTATTATCCAGAGGATGTCCGTGGTAAGAAGCAGATTGAGTTTCTTGACCTGAAGCAAGGAACTATGTCGGTTACTGATTATGCTACGAAGTTTGTTGAGCTGGCTAAGTTTTATCCGTACTATACCGGTGATGATGCTGAGTTTTCTAAATGCGTCAAATTTGAGAGCGGGTTGCGCTCTGAAATCAAGAAAGCTATTGGGTATCAGAAGATTCGTGTCTTTTCTAATTTGGTCGATAGTTGCAGAATTTATGAAGAGGACAACAATGCTCACTACAAAATTGTTAGTGATAGAAGAGGCAAGCAACAGCAGAACCGTGGTAAGCCTTATGATGCTCCAGCTGGAAAAGGTAAACAGAGAGCGACTGAGGGCAAGCAGACTAGTAGGGGAGATGCTCCTGCTGGCATAACTTGTTTCAATTGAGGGAAACCTGGCCATAAGAGTACTGCGTGCAATCAAGAGGTGAAGAAATGTTTTCGTTGTGGTAAGATGGGACATACTATGTCTGAATGTAAGCATAAGGAGATGGTCTGTTTTAATTGTGGTGAAGAGGGGCATATTGGTAATCAGTGTCCGAAGCCAAAGAAAGCTTAGACCGGAAAAGTGTTCGCGTTAGCAGGAACTCAGACAGCTAATGAGGACAGACTTATCAGAGGTACATGTTTCATTAATAGTACTCCTTTAATTACTATTATTGACACTGGTGCTACTCATTGTTTTGTTTCTTCTGATTGTGTTCAAAGATTGGGCCTTAAATTGTCTACTATGAATGGAGAATTAATCGTCGAGATTCCAGCTAAGGGATCGGTGACTACTTCTCTTGTGTGTTTAAGGTGTCCTTTATCGATCTTCGATAAAGACTTTTATGTTGATTTGGTTTATTTTCCGTTGACCGGAATGGATGTAATCCTAGGTATGAACTGGTTAGAGTATAATTATGTTCATATAAACTGTTATCGCAAGTCGGTGAGGTTTTCTACTCCAGAAGAGGAAGGAGTTGGATTGTTGTCTTTCAGAGAGTTGCAGAAATTGATGAAGGAGGAAGCTCAGATGTTCTCATTGATGGCAACGCTGTCTATTGAGAGTAAAGTAAAGATTGATGAATTGCAAGTGGTGAATGAATTTCCTAAAGTTTTCCCTGATGAAATTCCTGGTGTGCCGCCAGAGAGAGAGATTGAATTTGCAATTGATCTTGTACCTGGTACTAGACCTGTTTCGATGGCACCATACAGAATGTCGGCATCCGAGCTGTCTGAATTAAAGAAGCAGTTGGAAGAGTTACTTGAGAAGAAGTTTATAAGACCAAATGTATCGCCGTGGGGAGCCCCAGTGTTGTTAGTAAAGAAGAAAGATGGAAGTATGAGACTTTGTGTTGATTATAGACAGCTGAATAAAGTGACAATTAAGAACAAGTACCCACTTCCAAGAATAGATGATTTGAAGGACCAATTAGTAGGTGCTCGCGTGTTTAGCAAGATCGATCTGAGATCGGGTTACCATCAGATTAAAGTGAAAGACGAGGATATTCAGAAGACGACGTTCTGAACACGGTATGGACACTATGAGTATTCAGTGATGCCCTTCGGTGTTACAAATGCGCCGGGAGTATTCCTGGAATACATGAACCGTATTTTTCATACTTATCTGGATCGTTTTGTGGTTGTATTCATTGATGACATTCTGATTTATTCTAAGTCAGAAGAAGAGCATAAAGAACACTTGAGAACAATATTGGAAGTTTTGAAAGACAAGAAGTTGTATGCGAAGCTGTCCAAGTGCGAATTTTGGTTAAAAGAAGTCAGTTTTCTTGGTCATGTCATATCTGGTAGTGGCATTGCTGTGGATCCATCCAAAGTAGAGGCTGTTTTAGAATGGGAAACTCCGAAGTCAGCTACCGAGATTAGAAGTTTCTTGGGATTAGCTGGTTACTACAGATGGTTTATTGAAGGGTTTTCTAAGTTGGCACTTCCGTTAACTAGATTAACTTGTAAAAGTAAAGCTTTTGTGTGGGATGTTCAGTGCGAAGAGAGTTTTACAGAATTGAAGAAGAGGTTGACGTCGGCCCCGATTTTGACATTACCGAATCCAGGAGAACCGTTTGTGGTTTATTGTGATGCTTCGTTGATGGGTTTAGGAGGCGTGCTTATGTAGAATAATAAAGTAATTGCTTATGCGTCTCGACAGTTGAGAACTCATGAAAGGAATTATCCTACGCATGATTTGGAACTTGCTACAGTGGTTTTTGTGCTGAAGATTTGGAGGCATTATCTCTATGGCTCTAGATTTGAAGTTTATAGTGATCATAAGAGCTTAAAATATTTGTTTGATCAGAAAGAGTTGAATATGAGACAGCGCAGGTGGTTGGAATTACTAAAGGATTATGATTTCGGTTTGAACTATCACCCAGGAAAAGCTAATGTAGTGGCTGATGCTTTAAGCCGAAAGACTTTACATATGTCAGCAATGATGGCTAAAGAATTAGAATTAATTGAACAATTCAGAGATATGAGTTTAGTTTGCGAAGTGACGCCGCAGAGTGTTACTCTGGGAATGTTGAAGATTAACAATAATTTTCTGGACAGTATCAGAGAAGCTCAGAAGTTAGATGTGAAATTGGTAGATTCGATGGATGGAATCGGTCAGTCTGGGAATAATGATTTTAAGTTGGATATGCATGGTGTGTTGAGATTCCGCGATCGGATTTGCATTCTTAATGATGCAAATATGAAAAAGATGATTCTTGAGGAAGGTCACAGGAGCAATTTGAGTATTCATCCAGGAGCTACAAAGATGTATCACGACTTGAAGAAATTGTTTTGGTTGCCTGGGATGAAGCGCGATGTGGCGCAATTTGTGTATGCGTGTTTAACCTGTCAGAAATCGAAAGTTGAGCATCAAAAACTTGCAGGGTTGATGCAACCGTTGGAAATTCCATAATAGAAATGGGACAGCATTTCTATGGACTTTGTGACAGGGTTACCTAATACCTTAAGGGGACATGATTCGATATGGGTGATTGTTGATAGGCTTACTAAGTCGGCTCATTTTATACCTATTAACATCACTTTTCCAGTGTCGAAGTTGGCGGAGATTTATATTCGTGTAATTGTGAAGCTGCATGGTGTTCCTTTGAGTATTGTGTCGGATAGAGATCTGAGGTTTACTTCCGATTTTTGGAAGAGTTTGCAAGAGGCGTTGGGTTCTAAGTTGAGGTTGAGTTCGGCATATAACCCTCAGACGGATGGTCAAACTGAGAGGAATATTCAGTCGTTGGAGGATTTGTTGCGAGCATGTTTTCTCGAGCAAGGGGGTTCGTGGGACACCCATCTACCGTTAATAGAGTTCACTTATAATAACAGTTACCATTCTAGTATCGGAATGGCACCTTTCGAAGCGTTGTATGGTCGGAGATGTAGGACTCCTTTATGTTGGCATGAATCCGGAGAAAGTATAGTGCTTGGACCGAAAGTTGTTCGAGAGACTACTGAAAAGGTGAAGTTAATCCGAGAAAAGATGAAAGCTTCCCAAAGTAGACAGAAGAGTTATCATGATAAGCGAAGGAAGGATTTAGAATTTCAAGCTGGTGACCATGTATTTTTGAGAGTCACGCCTGTGACTGGTGTCGGACGAGCTTTGAAGTCTAAGAAGCTCACTCCTCATTTTATCGATCCATATCAGTTTTTGGACAAAGTTGGAAAAGTTGCTTATCGGGTGGCATTACCGCCAAATCTTTCGAATTTGCACAATATGTTTCATGTGTCACAACTCCGGAAGTACATTTCAGATCCATCTCATGTGGTTAGTATGGATGACGTGCAAGTACGGGATAATCTTACCGTGGAAACGATGCCTGTACGAATTGCGGAACGTGGGATGAAGACCCTAAGAGGAAAGGAAATTGTATTGGTGAAAGTTGTCTGGTTGGGAGCTGCTGGAGAAAGCATGACACGGGAATTGAAGAGCAAGATGCGAGACTCCTATCCCGAGTTGTTTGAACCAGGTAAATTTTCGAGGACGAAAATATTCTAAGTGGGGGAGAGTTGTAACGCCCCGAATATTTAATTATTTATTTAATTAAATATTTAATTAATTATTTGTGATTATTCGGTTAATTTTGTATTAGGGAGATTTAATCGATAAGTTGGTATTTAAGTTGGTTTAGTCGTAGAATTATATTAGAAATAATATAATTAAAATATTATTAAGTAATTCCCGAATAATTGATGAATATGTCGAATATATGGTTTAAGTCGTTAAGTTGATAGTCGGGTAAAATTAGCCGAGAAATTAATACTAGGATTAATATTGTATTTTTTATTAAATTGATTTTGTGAGAAATAGTACTATTGGGCCTACATTGGGGTTTTAGTAGCAATTAAGGGTGTGTGAGAACTTAAGCCCAATTAGAAACTAATGCTTATAATTCTATTAAATTAAAATAATAGAAAAGAATAGTAGGGAGTGGGATATCAGTCAGAGGAAAAAGTTGAGAACGTGAGCATTGGGGGAAAGGAGAAGAAAAGCTGCGACAGTATTAGGGAGAAGAAGAGGAGAAAATTTCTACCGGTGTCAAGAATCAAGAAATTCGAGCTACCTTCGATCCAATCAGGTAAGGGTGGGGTTCGAATTTTATAACCGGGAGAATGATAGTTAGTATGTAGGAATTGAGAATTATATAATTTTTCAGTGTGTGGTATTTATTGGATTGAAATAGGTATATTATAGAGACCCATTATCATTTGATAGAGTAGTTAGAAACTATATTTCAAGCCATAGCCTGTAGCATTTGTTGACTTTTCCAACTAATGGCTTGTGATGTTTTTATATATTAATTGAAAAGTAGGTATGATAATTAATTGATTAGATAATATATAATATATATATGTGTTTGCAAATGGAAGACAACAAGGAACAAAAAAAAAAGAAAATTGCAGTATGTGTGTATATGTTGGTCACGTGGTGGTGGGGGGGGGGGGGGGGGGGGGGGGTCAATGGTATAATGGAACTCCCCTTTCCTTTCAATCCCAGGCGCTACAGTAGGGGAGGTAGCATGACTTGTGATTAACTTTTTTTGTTTTAGTTAATTAATACATGAATATATAATTGAAGTGGTGTGTAGCATAACTGTCCAATTCCTTGCGCTACAGGTAGTGTTAGCATGGCCTTTTGGTTAATTTTTAGTTCATCACAAATAATAAATAGCAGAGTTCAATTTAATTAATTAATCCAATTGGATTATGGTATGTATGTTTAGTAGAGTTATTAAAAATAGCAGAATAATTAAAATAGCAGAGATTTAATAAATCACAGGGTCAGTATATATATATATATATATATATATATATATTTAGCAGGGATGGTTTTAGTTGCAGAGCCAGTAGTAAATGACAGGAACACTAGTAACTAAAATATAGTAACAGTAGAAATAAATTAGTAGCAGAACTGGACAGAAAACAGTGTCGAGTGCAAAATTAAGCGGTATATTTGGTTGCCCGGAATCGAATGAAAATTTTTGGGGAAGTTCGTAATAATTAGTAGGCAGTGTGTTTGATTTATTTTATTGAAAATATGCTGGAAGTTGAAAACAGTAGGAATTTTAGTCGCCCGGTAAAATTAAGCGGTATATTTAGTTGCCCGGAATCGAATGAAAATTTTTGGGGAAGTTCGTATATACGAGTAGATACGTGAATGGTGTTTATTTTTGTCAAATTAAGTTGAATGCGTGGAATTGCAGGTACAGTTGATTGAATTGGTTTTCGTCCCAAAATATGGACATGATTTTTTGGAGGCTTAAATAGCCAAAATTGAAAGTTGTTTATGTTGTGCTGAGTTGTATTTGTTGTGTTGATGTTGTTGATTGTATGTCATTCATATGTCGCATACATTGCATTGTTTAAGTTGGCCTTGATGGCATTGATTAAGTTGGCCCTTGATGGCACCTGTTTAAGTTGAAAATTGCCTCGATAATCTGGCATATGTTTAAGTTGGGAGTTCTACTCCGAAATGGTACCACATGCATCTGCATAAGTTGAGTCGCATTGAGTCGTATTAATGGATTTGTTGTTAAGATGAATGTTGATTGGTTGTGATATGGTTGTTAGTTGTGAAGTGGTGAAACTTGTATGATTTCTAATTCTAATATATTAATTATCATACTTTTGATTATATTATTGGATATCTCACCCTTTCTTTGTTTCGCCGTTGCCTTTATATTGGTAACGTGCAGGTAATCCGGAATGAAGGAAGCCTACCTTCATTAGTTCGAGTCGGTGGTTGTCGCTCTGATACGTAACACTCGGGGGGATAATCGCGTGTTTTTCCTATTGATTGAATTATGTTTAAGTTGCTGAATTTTAGATTGTTTTTATTAAAAGCTTACATTTGAAGTTGTTTTATGTTGGATGAAGATGCTTTAACTATTTGAATGGTAAAGACTTGTTGATTTGAAGTTGTTGTTTTTGTTGAATTCAAAATTAAGAAAATTTTATGTTGAACTTATGAATCCGCTGCATGAAAGTTAAAGTTGTTATATTTTAAAGACTGAACAGGTTCGAATCAGTTATCCGGAGAGTTGTATTAATTATGTATGAATTACAGGTGATTGTATGATATGTTAAATTTGAAATGAATGTGACATCCTGTATGTTGTAATTTTATACTCTGATATTATATAATTACGATGGGTAGAATCAGGGAGTTACACAAGTTATCAAAGTGGTCGAGTGCCGACTCTAATCCAGAGATACACTGGAGGAGAGATTGTCCACACGCAACACTTCCTGACGAGGAAAAGGCCGACAACTCGATTGAGAGGACTTTTATCACTAGGGGACATGACCGACTAGAGTGATAGCGATGCAATATGAATGTGAATGCAAATAAAATGCATGATGTATGTATGTTTATGCTGACAAAACAGACGCGACATACAGACTAGAGGATGAACACGACTGGATACTCGGCCACAGTGGGACATGTAGAAATATCGATGGTTCAAGATAGCAATTCTGCCTTGCTTAGGAGAGATAGTCCCTGCGGGGAACCATGCTGGTCGGGCTTAGGAGATGAGAACTCGGTCGAGGATGTCAGACGAAACATGGTCTCTGACACAGTTGATCCTTCATTCAGGCGTACTGGTCTAGAAGGAGTACTTTGATTCTGCACTTTGAGGTTCGAACACCTTTGGAGACGCGATTGTTGTTCTTTCGATGTTTAACAGTCAAAAGAAATTGCCATCTCTATTTTAAAAAAGCAGAAAATTTTTTATCAAGTAAATTAATTTTTGTTTTATTTCACGAATCGCTAATCATGTTAAAACGCCATTTTGTAAAGCTAAAACAAATAAGAATTACAAACAAAAGCACAAGGGCTCAAATTTTATTGATAAGATGGAGATCAGCCAAACGCGTGATTCCAAAGAGTATATACAAAGTTTGAAAATGGTAATTTACAGGGAAAAGGGCTACGTTGAAACATAACGACCACTATCCTTCTACCAACTTTAAATTCGGTACATCCTGAGCTTCTGTCGAAGATTACCTTGACTGGAGTTTTCCTCCGATGGATGATGTAACTGCTGCTGAGGGACTTGCCTCTGTTGAACATAGTTACTTGCCATTATCCCTAATTTTTGCCTGGATTGTACTATAAGATTTCCAATCCATCGGGATGATTTTTTTCATGTCTCTAACTTTTGCCTGGACTGCCCTTTCGGGTTTTCAATCCACCGAGACGTTTTTTTTAGTTTAGGCGAAGTATTTCTTGACTACATCAACATTCGCGGGGTAGGCAAATTCCTCTCCGTCCATGGTTGCAAGTCTCAAGGCACCGCCTGAGAAAGCTTTCGTGACCACATAGGGGCCATCATAATTTGGAGTCCATTTGCCCCGAAAGTCAGTGAGAAACGATTGTATCTTCATGAGCACAAGGTCTCCTTTTCTGAAGACACGAAGTCGGACCTTTTTGTCGAACGCCTTCTTCATTCTTTGCTGATACAACTGACTGTGGCATAGTGCCGTGATTCGCTTCTCTTTGATCAGGTTTAATTCGTCGTGTCGACTTTGACACCATTCGGCTTCTGAAAGCTTAGCTTCCATCAATACCCAGATTGATGGGATCTCTACTTCTATGGGGAGAACTAACCAAACAGCATGGAAGCTCTACAACCGAGTAAGTGTTTATCTGCTTTCATTTACCGCTTTCATATACATATAACTGTATTGTGGGGCTGTTTCGCTGTAAGTCTTCTTTCATAAACTCATATCAATTGTGTAATAATAGTATAGATATTTAGAGTTTCCCCAGCAACTACGTCTAGAACTAGGTGACGCTGTTTCGTTTATTCGTAGAAATAGACAACTAGATCCCCAATAGGATCACCAAATACAGTCTTCTCTTCGGCTGTCCTCATTAGGAATTGTCAAGAAACTCTACTCCCAGAGATGAATGTATTCTCTGTGAATGGCATCTTTGAGTTTCTTCCAAATTCTCGAACTTTCCTGACTTGATCTATTCCTTGTGAATAGCTTGCCTTGAATTTCTCGGGGTTTGGGGACCCACGGACTTCTTAAAAGCATCGGCCTCCTCTTGGGCATTGTACAAGGACCCACAGGCTTCCTAAAAGCAACCCCGCCTCCTCTTGGGCTTAGTACAAGGACTCGCGGCTTCTTAGAAGTATTCACAGCCTCCTCTTAGGCTTCGTATAATGATCTCTTCCTCCGGGAATGATAGCCTCCTCGTGGGCATCGTACAAGGACCCGTCAGCTTCTTAAAAGCTTCCAGCCTCCTCTTGGGCTTCGTACAAATTATCCCGACGACCTCCTAGAGGTATAGGAACATAACTTAGTCATCTTCATAGAACAGTCCTTTCAAAGAGTCTACTACTGTTTCTCAAAGCATAGTACGAAAGATGAAACTCTAGACACGAACATTCTAATATCCTTGAGTCTCAAAAGACATTCTCAAGTGACCCCTTCGTTAAATAGGAAGGAAACCTGTAGACTCGGACAATCTCAATACCCTTTGGATTTCCCATTTTCTCAAAGAAAAGGAAATAACCCGGATCCTCGAATCAAAAGCCTTGAGTACAGTGCTGCTCATATAAGAACTGATTTTCTCTTTAAAAATCAGTACACTGGATCTGTCACTTAACTGAAACAGTTACCATAGCCTCCTCTTAGGCTTTGTATAATGATCCTTCTTTAGTGAAGTTAGCCTCTCTCTTGGGCTTTGTACAATGATTCTCCCCAGCGGAGCTAACACTTATAGCCTCCATCTCGGGCTTCGTACGAGATACAAAAATTCTCCCCAGCGGAGTCAAAAAACGTTTAGCCTCTCTCTCGGGCTTTGTACGAGACACATAAGAGACTCCCTCGTTGAGTCAATCACCCTTTCGCCTCCATCTCGGGCTTTATACGAGATACAAAAAGGTTCTTATTGAGCCAAACAAATTTTAGCCTCCATCTCGGGCTTTGTACGAGATACAAAAACACTCTCTTGTTGAGTATAAAAGATCCTCTTGTAGGATCAACCCCTTTTAGCCTCTATCTCGGGTTTTGTACGAGACAGATCAAAAAATACCCTCTTGTTGGGCCAATAGCCTCCTCTTAGGCTTTGTATGAGAAAACCACTGGTTGATTCAATCAACCTTTTAGCATCAAAGCTGTGCCTCGTTCACAGTACACATACATCAACAACTCCTTCCCCTTTATCTAATCGCTGTAAGCGGTAAGCCTTTGGATCATCTATATCCATGCCACTGTCCTTCTTTTAGCATGAGACATTCCTAAGGAAAGATATCATTGCTCTACACTGAGTTAAAGTCTTCTCCTTCAGGGTAAAATCCCCTATAAAGGAAATTATGGCATTGCCGGATTCACACATCCCGATTAAAGTAATTCTCCTTTATGAACAGTTGTGACATACAACCCCCTCTTTAGAGATGACAAATTCTCTCTAAAGTCAAACCCTTTTAGCTTCATATATTGGGCTTTGAACAAGATACAAATAGGAGGAACTACGAACGCTCTGATTTCCCTGTTTCGGTAAACGGGAATACGTAGGCATAAGATTGAAAGAAAAAATCTTAGCGAGCACACTAAATAAAAAACTCAAAATCCCATATCTCCATCCATCAACCCGAAAGCAGTAATTCAAAAACATCAGTCCTAAACATGAACCACCCTCGTCAACAAAATAACTTAGGAGAGACCCCGAATCTTTGTAGCATCTGTAAACCAACAGTTTTGACTGTTTAACCTCAGTATGCAAGGAGGGTTAGTTGGAGACATCTATTTCCCTTCCTTCATCAGCTTTAATAGGATAAAAAATGAATCGAACTGTAGTACTAGAGCGATCGTGCTTCGCAACCACATCCAAAAATCACTCGCTACAGAAAAATGGCGACTCTGCTGGGGAAATTGCATCATTTTGTTTTTTTAGGGATCTTGTTCTCTTCTCCTAAGTAGAAACCTTGACGTCACTAGGTCAAAACGCCGTTAATCTGGAATGAAACCACAGATTGGGACCTCCGTCGGGGAACCATTTTCTGTCAGGAACATAGGATTCATAGCTTTAAAGGTCTAGGACTTTAGGACAAATATATATACTGCTTTTCCTAATTGCTATACCTGTTTATTTTTCTGCTAATGGGAATGCGTGTGATGCCGCATGTGGAAAGATTGAGTATACACTTAAGATAAGTGATGGCGACGAGGTCGACCATCAACCTCAGTGGAGGCTGACCAATGCAACTCATTCTCTCACCTAGACAATGGGCTGATTATGATGTCTGAGAAGCTGAGGAGCCAAACCCTTTCGTAGTGCGGAAGCTATCGGAAATAGTTGTCACGCGATACTACCCTCATTTGAGGTGGTGATCTATTCTCGGTGAATGACACTTACTCTAAGATTGCTCTACAACTCGCTGGCGATCCGCTTGTTGTTTTGCTTTCCTGGGAGGAGCTGATGATAATGAGTACAGGTACAAAAATCACCCTAGTATAAACCTTTGGGGATGGGTAGAGCCTTGACTTCATGACAACGACCTTTTGACCCCATGTTTTTTCTATGTTTTTGTGTGCTGCATTCATGCATTCATTTAAAAAAAAACATTAAAACATTCAAAAAAATTTCTCTTCTAGTCTCTCTATTTTTCAAATTAAACTAAGACTGTGATTGCAAATATCAGAGAAAAGGATTGTGCTAATGGATTTCGGTAGAAGGAGAACTCATACGTACATCTTCAAGGTTCCAAAACTAGAGGATTTAAGAGGTTTGGCGAGGATGATCACAAACCAAGAGGCTTTCAGAGCCAAGCACGGAGGTTTGCTACCACCGTTAAGAGTCCATGTGATTGAGGGAATCATGGACGCACTCGTTCAATTCTACGATCCGGTTTATCACTGTTTCACATTCCTGGATTACCAGCTCGCACCAACGCTGGAGGAGTATTCTCACCTGATCGATCTACACATTACAGATCGAGCTCCATTTTCTGGACTGGAAGAAATTCCAAAGAATCAGACCATTACAAGAGCAATTTATTTGGACGAGTCTGAGGTCAGGACTCACATGACTACCAAGGGTGGCATACAAGGCTTGCCAGCCCAGTTTCTGACAAAGAAAGCCCTGTATTTTGCCAGTATAGGAAACGTGACTGCTTTTGAAAGCATCTTTGTCTTGCTCACCTACAGGTTATTTTTGTTTCCCAACATCAATAACTTCGTCGATATCAACTCCATTAAGGTTTTTCTCATTGGAAACCCTGTGCCAACTTTGCTCGCAGATGCGTATCATTCTGTACACTTGGGGAATTTGTACAGCGAAGGGGAGATCACATGTTGTGTACCTTTGCTTTACAAATGGTTCATCTCCCACTTGCCCAAGTCTGCTGCTTTTTGGGATTGCAAGAGTGCCTTACGTTGGTCGCAGAAGATCATGTCTCTTACCAACTCTGATATAGATTGGTGTAACAGGATTTATGATGAAATCAGGATCATTGACCGTTGTGGAAACTTCCCCAACGTACCCCTTATAGGAACTAAGGGAGGAATCAACTACCATCCGGTATTGGTTCTTCGTCAATTTGGATACCCGATGAGACACATCCCGCGGGGTGTTCATCTGGAAGGTCTTTTCTTCAAGGAAGGAGAAAGTGACAAAGCACTAAAGATGGAAATAGTGCACGCTTGGAAACACGTTCATAAGAAAGGACGAGAGTCTCTGGGAAAACCAGACTGCGTCTCGGTGGAGCCTTATCTCCATTAGGTACAAACTAGAGCTCTCAAGCTAAAAATGCCTTATCCTCGTTACAGAATTCTTCTGCCGAGGGAATCTGTCATGTACTTCATGACGGAAACTGAAAAGCTTCAGGTTACTCTCAACAAAGTTCAAAAGGAGAGAAGGTCTTGGAAGAACAAGTACCGCACCCTCGACGTAGAGTGCATCAAAATACAATGATTACTGAAAGAGAATGACACTTTAATTGAAATTTTGGAGAAACATGCTGTGGATAATCAGGATGACCAAAGGAATTTGCTCGCTCCTTTCATTTGGCAAAGGAATGACAACCCGACAACGGCTCAAGAGCCCCGGTCAAAGAAAAGGAAGATACCGGAATCAGCACTCGAGTTCTCTCGGGACCCATTAGTTTAGGTTTCTGTTTCTGCACCTAGTAATCTACTGTATTTTCATTTCTGTAATCCTTTGAATTCAATAAAAAGGGGTTTCCCCACTGTTTGATATTTGCAATCTAATTGTCGAAGTTTATTTTGATTAAACCAAAAAAACAATTAATATAATAATTGCATTCATCATTCTCACAGCGCGTATTCTTCTTCCCTACGAATCTCACGTTTGTGTCTCGATTCTAGAGTCAAACTGTCTCATTCGTACAATACTCGGGCCAATCGTCAGAAAAAGATGGATGATCTTGAGGAAGAGAACAAAGAGTTGAGAGAAGAGATCGACGCTCTGAGAGAGGATATGAGAAAGCTTCGTAACGACATGCAAGCCATGGCAGAAGCTCAGCTACAAAGGACTGTGATCTCAGAGATCACCTCAACGCCCATAGTGGAGAAGTTTGATCCTAGGTATCAAATGCCGAAAGATCGTCCTTGGGGCATGCCTGTTAACTATATCCCAGAAGGTTATGTTCTGCCAATCACTGATGATCAGGGAATCGCGACAGATGCCGCTGGTCCTGAAGGTTACAAACTTCGGGAAAGCGAAGATGCCAGAGGCATATTGAAGACTCCTGAAGGTTACAAACTTTGGGAAACGCCAAGACTCACTACCGTAGTCACGGTACCACCTCCTGTGGTGCACACTGTCCCGGAAGGACAGATTCCATAGATACCTTCTGGTAAAAAGGAAACTATGTTTGACCGAATGGATGAATTCCCGGAATAGTTCTTGGAAATGCAGAAGGAACTGTAAGCCATTCGCGATTAGGATCTATTTGGAAAGGACGCCGCAGACCTCTGCTTGGTTCCCAATGTGAAAGTCCCGCACAAATTTCAAGTGCCCGACTTCGAAAAGTACAAGGGTAACTCTTGCCCTCAAAGCCATCTGGTAATGTATGCTCGGCGGATGTCAGCTCAGACTGAGAATCAGGACCTACTGATTCACTACTTTCAGGATAGTTTAACCGGTGCCGCACTCAAATGGTACATGGGTTTAAACCGTACTATGATCAGTACATTCAGAGATCTTGGTACTGCCTTCGTCCAATAATACAAATACAATTTGGACATGGCACCCGACAGAGATCAACTCAGATCGATGTCGCAAAAGGACAAGGAAACCTTTAAGGAGTATGCTCAAAGTTGGCGTGAAATTACCGCTCAGATTTGTCCACCTCTTGAGGAAAAAGAGATGACAAATATCTTCTTAAAACCCTTAAGCTCATTTTACTATGACCTAAGGTTGCCAGTGCCCCAGTGATTTCACCGAGATGGTCAACATGGGCGTACGTCTTGAGGAAGCCGTCCGAGAAGGACGTTTGGTAAAAGATGCTGGATCATCGAGTAGTACAAAACGATACGGTAGTGCTCTCCCTAAGAAAAAAGAGCAAGATATTGGGAATATCTCTCTCGAAAAGCAAAGGCGACGTTATCAACCAGTAGTAGCTGTAACTCCTGCTATCAGCCCTGCGCCTGTTCCTACGTATCAACCTCAGGTTGCGCAAAGCCAACCTTATCAACAAAGGACACAACAGCCTCTTCAACAGGCTCGTCCTCCATATAACAACAACCTTACAACACGACCATCAGGGTTTGATCCTATACCCATGTTGTATGCAGAACTATTTCCATTACTACTGGCTAAGGGGCACATCCAGACTAAGTCTCCTCTTACAGTACCAGAAAATCTGCCTTTTTGGTTTAAGGTGGATCAAACATGCCCTTATCATCAAGGAGGACCAGGGCATAACATAGAGAATTGTCTCAATTTCAAATCTAACGTGCAAAAGCTTGTTAGGAGCGGGCTCTTATCTTTCAAAGATACGAATCCCAATGTTCTCACGAACCCGCTGCCTCAACATGAGAAAGCTGCAGTCAACCTAATTGAGAAAGAATTTAACAATGTCTATCAAATTCACGATGTACTCTTGTTGAAGACCAATCTGGTCAAGATGCATTGTAGACAGAGTGGATATGGCCATGTGTCACCTCATAATTATCACCAGTGTGATGTCTGCTCTAAAAACAATCAAGGATGTTCTGTAGTCCAAGCAGCTCTACAGGAACAAATGGATCTCGGATGGATCCAAGAGCACCGAGTTCGTGGAGTTAACATGGTCTATACGAACTCCAGCGTCATTCAAAACCACGACATCTGTGCAATGAATGTCAACTTGGTGGCGATGCACTCAAGGAAAAGCCAGTATCATAATCTGCCACTACACGATTACGGTTCCTGTCTGACTTGCTTGGTAAACAAACAGGGATGCTCTTTCTTACAAGAGGCCCTCCAGCGTCAGATGGATCTTGGATGGATCCAGGACTACCATGATAGGAATCCTTATCAGATCAACATGGTTCAAATCTTCGATATTCGCGTGATGAATACCAACTTGGTAGAATTGCATGCTGAGCAGGTCCGACTCGGATTCTTAATATCACACGACTATCAAAGCTGTAAAGCAGGTTGCGAAAACGATCGAGGTTGTACCCTTGTCCAGGAGGCACTTCAGCACTTGTTAAATCACTGGTGGATGCCAATCTACGTGGATGAAGATACTCAGCAAATTAGTATCAGTAACAGGAATCCCACTCGGCGTCAAAGTCAGGATGTCCGATCTGTGGAAGCTAACCTAGTGAGGTTACATTGTATTCAAAGTGGGCGTGGCTAGGTGCTGCCACACAATTATGACCATTGTAGCGTCTGTTCGGAAAGTAACCAAGGGTGTTACCTTGTGAGAGCAGCTCTTTAGGGTCAGGTGGATCGTGGAGAGATTCGTCCATATCTGGGTTCTGGACCCATCAACTGGACGCCAAACTACCTTGCCAATCAAGTCGAGGATGTTGTCACAATCTCTGGTCGTCACCAGACCAGGGATGTTTTTGCCATTATCCCTCTACTTGACGAATCTAGAATTCCCAACCGGGAACGAATCGAGATTACCTATGATGGTCAGAAAAATCAGAAGGTTCCCATAGTCATCTATCTACCGGGACCACTACCGTATGAATCAACTAAGGCTATCCCTTACAAATACGGTGCAACGACAGTTGAAAATGGAAAGGAAATTCCATTACCCTCCGTCGTGAATATTGCAGACATCAGTCGTGTAACACGGAGCGGCCGAGTCTTCAACCGAGGAGTTGGAGAACCTAACAAGGAAAAGGAACTTCAGACAGAAGCTCCCGGTCCATCAGTCGGTCAATCCAGTGATCCCGACCTTTCGAAAAATAATGATGAGATGCTGAAGCTCATCCAGAGGAGTGAATACAACATTGTTGATCAACTGTTACAGACTCCTTCAAAGATCTCGGTATTATCACTATTACTCAGTTCAGAAGCCCACAGGGAGGCTCTACAGAAAGTCTTGGAGCAAGCCTTTGTGGAACAGGATGTAAAAATCAGACAGTTCGATAGCATTGTCTCTAACATCACTTCCTGTAATAATTTGGGATTTAGTGATGAGGAATTACCTGAAGAGGGTCGCCGTCATAACATGGCGCTCAACATTACAGTTAACTGCCAGGACGATGCTTTAGCCAGCGTACTAGTAGACACAGGGTCAGCCCTGAATGTTATGCCAAAGTCCACTTTGATGCAATTATCATTCAAAGGCCCTCCGATGAGAATCAGCGAGATCATCGTTAAAGCGTTCGATGGATCCAGAAAAACAGTTATCGGCGAAGTTGATCTTCCCATAACTACCGGTCCTCACACTTTCCAAGTCACTTTCCAGGTCATGGACATCCGGGAAAAATACAGTTGTTTATTAGGAAGACTTTGGATACATCAGGCTGGAGCGGTCACTTCGACCCTCCACCAAAAGCTAAAGTTCATCCAAAACGATCAACTTGTCACAGTCTGTGGAGAACAGGCCTTGCTCGTGAGTAGCTTATCATCATCTGCTTGTGTAGAACCTGAGGAGGTTATTGGAACTCAATTCCAAGCACTGTCGGTGAGCAAGGACAATGAATCCCAAGGAGGAACCTCGATTTCCTCATACAAAGATGTTATCAAAGCGGTCGAGAGTACCGATACAACCGGATGGGGACAGCTTGTCATTCCTATTGACAATAAAACAAAGAAGGGTCTTGGTTTTTCTGCAACCTGTACCCAGACAGATGCCAGCGATGAAAATATTCATCCCCTTTAAAACTTCTTCCACAGTGGAGGTTTTCTTCACCCAGTCCCTCAAGCAGTCCATGCTATCAATGAGGAAGATCCCTCTGACACAGAGGAAAAGTGGAAGTCATATCTTAACAAGGATGGTTATCTGTCTCAGGACGAAATGCAAACTCCTTTTTGCTTTCCTACAGAGAGTTCGAGATTTATACCCAGGTCAGACATCGAAATGATATATGGAGATTGTGATCCGAAAGGATGCCATGCTCCGCCAAATTCATTAGAGGAAGACACTCCGATGAAAGACAATTTTGACTACACCTACTATGGCCTAATGGATGGTCTGCCAATGTGGCAACCTTATCCAGGAGACTTGGGGCAAGAGAGTCAGCCGAACAATGAATATCAGTTGACCGTCATTGAAAAGAATACCTATGTCCCCACCATGTCATGGGATCAACACTCAGGTCATTCAGAAACTACTCAACATGACGATGAATTCGCAACGTTTGCAGGACTAGAATTCATCAACTATGCTTTTCCCAAGGTCAACGTCATCAAGAGGGATGACTCCTCCAGTTCCAAAGAAGTGTGGGACACCTTGGGACAACCAAGTGGAAAATACGACTACATGGTCAAGTACACTGCTCCCAAAAGCTCTCGTGTCAGGCTCGAAGATATCCAGCCAACTGGATGGGGAGATACAACTGAGAGCACAAATGCTATGCAAAATACAACAGAGGAATTCTCCTACGACAACTCTGCCTGGGAGACAGATTCCAATGATCCTGCTACACCACAAATCAACGTCATTTCTGAAGACAAATCGAGGAAGGTGCCAGACTTTGTGATTCACCGAGGAGTTCGCCGCCAATGGGTTGCCGTCGATGGTCCAAAGGTCGTTCATCAGTCAAAGTAATTGCCATCTTTAACCTTTCACCCTGACCAGGTGAAACGAATGTTTTAATAGCGCTCGCTTTCTATAAATTTTCCCTCTTCGCTTTGCCCAAAGCGACAGAGTTTTGTTTTATAGGGCTGTAGTTTCAAGAATCGACTTGTTCATTAATAAAATAACGTCATTTTGTAATTTCCGCATTAATTGCTGTTTTCTCTTTTTGCTTTTCCCAGAAAATGGTAATCCTAAAAAATAATTAAAAATAAAAACAAGCAGTAAAATAAAACACTGCACGCACTTGCATTTTCTCTATCTCTTCTAAACACGAATCAGCACGTCATGCAGATTGCTTGTTTTAAACCCCGTTGAAACATACGATCCAATGCCTTCTCCCGACTTTGGGTTCTCGATATTTGGGGCTGAAAAAGAAGTTGACAACGAAATTCCAGAAGAGATCTCCCGACTACTCAGACAAGAGGAAAGGTCTATTGAATCTCACAAAGAGCCGTTGGAAATGGTAAACTTGGGTTCGGAAAAAGAGAGAAAAGAAATCAGGATTGGGGCACTGCTCAGTCCAACTTCCAGAGAAGGTTTGATAAAGCTTCTCAGGAAATTTCCCGATGTATTCGCTTGGTCCTATCAGGACATGCCAGGGTTAGATGCCAGCATCGTGGAACATCACTTACTGTTAAGATCGGAATGTCCGCCAGTAAAGCAGAGGTTGAGACGGACTCACCCGAACATGGCCATCAAAATCAAAGAGGAGGTACAGAAACAGATCGATGCAGGTTTCCTCGCTACATCTGAATATCCTCAATGGTTAGCCAACATCGTACCCGTTCCCAAAAAAGACGGAAAGGTTAGAATGTGTGTTGATTACAAGGATCTGAACAAGACAAGTCTAAAGGATGACTTTCCTTTACCACACATTGACATGCTGGTAGACAGGACAGCAAAGTTCAAAATTTTCTTCTTCATGGATGGATTCTCGGGCTATAACCAGATCAAAATGGCGCCGAAAGACATGGAGAAAACTTCGTTCATCACCCCATGGGGCACCTTTTGTTACAAGGTAATGCCGTTCGGTTTGAAGAACTCCGGGGCAACCTATCAAAGGGCCATGACTACTCTGTTTCATGACAGATACACAAAGAAATCGAGGTATATGTCGATGATATGATTGCAAAATCAAAAATAGAGAGTGAGCACGTTGAACATCTGTCAAAATTGTTCGAACGTCTAAGAAAATTCAAGCTCCGCTTGAATCCTAACAAGTGCACCTTCGGTGTCCATTCAGGGAAACTCCTAGGGTTCATCGTCAGCCAGAAAGGAATTGAGGTTGATCCTGAAAAGGTCAAGGCCATTCGAGAAATGCCTTCTCCGAAAACTGAAAAACAAGTCAGAGGATTCTTGGGACGTTTAAACTACATCTCCAGATTCATATTCCTTATGACCGCCAGTGTGCGCCGATCTTCAAGTTACTTAAAAAGAACCAGGATTGTGTTTGGTCATAAGATTGCCAAACTGCCTTCGACAATATTAAGGAATACCTGTTGAATCCTCCGATTCTATTGCCTCCAGTGGAAGGAAGACCACTGATCATTTACCTCACAGTCCTAGAGGACTCAATGGGATGTGTACTTGGCCAACAAGACGAAACCAAAAGGAAAGAGTCTGCCATCTACTATCTAAGCAAGAAGTTCATCGACTGCGAGACTCGGTACACGATGCTTGAGAAAACTTGTTGCGCTTTGGCTTGGGCAGCCAAACGTCTTCGCCAATACATGAGTCGTCATACTACTTGGTTGATCTCGAAAATGGATCCAATCAAGTATGTCTTTGAAAAGCCTGCTCTCACGGGAAGAATTGCCCATTGGCAGATGTTATTATCAGAATATGACATAGAGTACCATGCCCAGAAAGCTGTTAAAGGAAGTATTTTAGCCGATCATTTGGCTCATCAACTGATTGACGATCAAGAAACAATCGGGTTTGACTTCCCAGACGAAGATGTCATGTATCTAAAGATGAAAGACTGCGATGAACCGTTACCCAGTGAAGGGCCAGAACCAAGTTCCCAATAGGGACTTATCTTTGACGGAGCAGTTAATCATTATGGAAATGGAATTGGGGCAATCATTGTTACCCCTCAGGGTACCCATATTCCTTTCACTGCCAGACTCACGTTCAAATGTACGAACAATGAGGCCGAATACGAAGCTTGTATCATGGGTCTCGAAGAAGCGATTGATTTAAGGATCAAAAACTTGGACGTATACGGCGATTCAACCCTGGTTATAAATCAGATAAAAGGAGATTGGAACACATACCAATCAGGATTGATTCCTTACAAAGATTATGCAAGAAGGTTGTTACCCTTCTTCAACAGAGTTGAGTTTCATCACATCCCTCGTGAGGAGAATCACATGGCTGATGCATTAGCCACTCTCTCTTCTATGATTAGTGTAGGTCAATGGAACAACTTACCTAAGATCGACATCATGCGCCTTGAACGGCCCACTTACGTCTTCACGATTGAAGCAGTCATAGACGACAAACCTTGGTATCACGATATCAAATGCTTCCTTCAGAAACAAGAGTACCCATTTGGGGCACTCAGAAAAGACAAGAAAACCCTCAGAAGGCTGGCTGGAAACTTCTTCCTGAGCGGTGACACTCTTTATAAGAGGAATTTTGACTTGGTCTTGCTCCGATGCGTAGACAGACCAGAAGCAGACATGCTTATGAAAGAAATTCATGAAGGATCCTTTGGCACTCATGCCAACGGACACACAATGGCGAGAAAAATTCTGAGAGCAGGGTACTATTGGTTGACCATGGAATCCGACTGCTACAAGTACATGAGGAGGTGTCACAAGTGTCAGATATGCTCCGACAAAATTCATGTACCACCATCACATCTCAAAGTTCTTTCTTCCCCATGGCCTTTTTCCATATGGGGAATCGACATGATTGGCTTGATCAAACCTAAGGCTTCAAACGGACATCAATTCGTTCTAGTAGCCATTGACTATTTCACCAAGTGGGTCGAAGCAGCGTCGTACGCTAATGTAACCCGACAAGTGGTGGTCCGATTTATCAAAAACAATATCATCTGCCGTTATGGTGTTCCGAGCCAGATCATTACTGATAATGGATCTAACTTGAACAATAAGATGATGAAAGATTTGTGCGCAGAGTTCAAGATCGAACACCATAACTCATCTCCCTACCGACCCAAGATGAACGAAGCGGTAGAAGCGGCTAACAAGAACATCAAGAGGATCGTTCAAAAGATGGTTGTAACCTATAAAGATTGGCACGAAATGCTACCCTTTGCTCTTCACGGTTATCGAACATCTGTCCGCACTTCAACAGGGGAAACCCCTTTCTGTCTAGTATATGGCATGGAGGCAGTTCTCCCCATAGAAGTAGAGATCCCATCAATCCGGGTATTGATGGAAGCTAAGATTTCAGAAGCTGAATGGTGTCAAAGTCGACATGACGAATTAAGTCTGATTGAGGAAAAACAGATAACGGCACTATGCCACAGTCAGTTGTATCAGCAGAGAATGAAGAGGGCGTTCGACAAAAAGGTCCGACCTCGCGTCTTCAGGAAAGGAGACCTTGTGCTCAAGAAGATACAATCTTTTCTCACTGATTCCCGGGGCAAGTGGACTCCGAATTATGATGGCCCCTATGTGGTCACAAAAGCTTTCTCAGGCGGTGCCTTGAGACTTGCAACCATGGACGGAGAGGAATTTGCCTACCCCACAAATGTTGATGTAGTCAAGAAATACTTCGCCTAAACTAAAAAAAACGTCTCGGTGGATTGAAAACCCGAAAGGGCGGTCCAGGCAAAAGTTAGAGACATGGAAAAAATCATCCCGATGGATTGGAAATCTCATAGTACAATCCAGGCAAAAATTAGGGATAATGGCAAGTAACTATGTTCAATAGAGGCAAGTCCCTCAGCGGCAGTTATATCATCCATCGGAGGAAAACTCCGGTCAAGGTCATCTTCGACAGAAGCTTAGGATGTCCCGAATTCAAAGTTGTTAGAAGGATAGTGGTCGTTATGTTTCAACGTAGCCCTTTTCCATGTAAATTACCATTTTCAAACTTTGTATATACTCTTTGGAATCACGCGTTTGGCTGATCTCCATCTTATCAATAAAATTTGAGCCCCTGTGCTTTTGTTTGTAATTCTTATTTGTTTTAACTTTGTAGAACGACATTTTAACATGATCAACGATTCTTGAAATGAAACAAAAATGAATTTACTCGTTAAAACTTTTTCTGCTTTTAAACTAAAGATGGCAATTGCTTTTGACTGTTGAACATCGAAAGGACGTCGATTGCGTCTCCAAAGGCGTTTGAATTTCAAAGTGCAGAATCAAAGTACTCCTTCTAGGCCAGTACGCCTGAATGAAGGATCAACAGTGTCAGATGCGACTATTCCATCTGACCTCTTCGGCCGAGTTCTTATCTCCTAAGCCTGATCAATGGTATTCCCCGCAGGGACTATCTCTCCTAAGCAAGGTAGAATTGCTACTTTTTTGACCAATGGTACTTCTTCGCCCCGCGATGGCCGAGTATCCAGTCGTGTTCACCTGTCAGTTTGTATGGCTCATCAGTTTTGTCCGCATATACATACATACATCATGCATTATTGACTTTTCGTTCACATTTCATATTGCATCACTATCACTCTAAGCGCTCTTGTCCCCTAGTGATAGAAGTTCTCTCAATCGAGTCGTCAGTTCTTGCCTCGTCAGGAAATGTTGCGTTTGAACAATCTCTCTCCTCTAGTGTATCTCTGGATTAGAGTCGGCACTCAACCACTTTGATAACTTGAACCTCTGAAAGCCAGAAAAGCTTTCTACAAATGTCACTCTTCGACATTGAAGATGATATCCTTGCTTTCCCGGATTAAGGAAAATCACAGAGAAAGCCTCGTAATCGGAGATTCGGCAGCATGCCAGTTTTGCTCCGAAAAGATCACTGATGAAAAGGTCATCGGCACCTTAAAATTGGATCACATCATATGGCATTCCTCCGGGAAGATTTCCGAGAAAAGTATGATGCCATATCCCCAAGTAGAAGCAGTCTCTCAAGAGACTCGTTTTCCCCGGTAGATTCGACAAATGGCGTCTCCAAACAGAGAAGTTTGTACACCTCTACAACTCAGACGACTGGGTTCCCCAGCAAGTCTGACATCAGATCTTTTTCCTTCAAATGGCATCTCCCCAGGAAGATTCGGCGAGAAGTTTGAGGAAAACCGCTACGAATAGCGTCCCTTGTCAATAAAGTGTATTGACGGAAGAAACTGAGACCAGTTCCTTGGTAGGAAACCAGGATCGAGGGGAAGTTTAAATCAGAAACTAAGACCAGTTCCTTGGTAGGAAACCAGGATCGAGGGGAAGTTTAAATCAGAAACTAAGACCAGTTCCTTGGTAGGAAACCAGGATCGAGGGGAAGTTCATCTCAAAAGAAAACTAAGACCAGTTCCTTGGCCGAAGACCAGGATCGAGGGGAAGTTTACCCTTTCTAAGCGTCATTGCTTAGCAAAAGAAGATGAATGCGCAAGCTGCCATTCATAGCCATCAAAATTTCGAGTATTCCGATATTTAATCCTCTTGCACCCCGAATGCCCGAATACCTTCGTCATTCACACCTTCATGTCCAAGAAGATTAAATAGGGGCATCTGTCATACCCCAAATTTTGACCACTAAGGTTTCCCATCATTGTGCAAATCATCATCATAATATGGATGAACCATCATGCCTCATCAAATGCCTCAAGGGTTGTGGAGCATCCACTACAATCAAAGTTAGGGTTTTAAGCCCTCTCAGAGCTTTAGACAAAGGATCAATCAAGAAAGGACATGATCTTCAACTTATCTAAACCTCTCAAACATCCACAATGGATCAAGAGGACTCCCACTTCAAGGATTAAGCACAAGGCTGCTCCCTTCTAAGTGGATCAAGTCTCAAGATCGACAGTGTTACCAAATTAGGGTTTTGGTCGACCAGGGCCTCCAGATGGAAAAATTCCATCTGGGCATAAGCCAAAGATCCAAAACATAACCTAATATACTCCATGGAGCCTCATTGACCCAACCATCAAGTCAATTTTGCCTCAGGGGATGCATTCACTAAAAATCAGGAATTAGGGTTTCTTGACCTAATTCACCCCTAAGTTGACTTTTGGGATAAATCATAAACCAAGACCTCAAGACATGATTGAAGGGTCTTTAATACACTATGTTGATCCATTTGGAACAATGGATTAATCCAAGAAGCTTGAGCAACAAGTCTCAATTTCATCTGCACCACAATTAGGGTTTCACAAGGAAAGTCAACTGTAACTTTGACTTTTGACTAGGACATGCTCCCAAACCCTAAGACATGATTCAATATACCCTATGACACCCATGGAACATGTCCATCAAGTTTGATTTAGGTCAAGGACATGATTTCCTGAAGAATTGCACAGTTTGGAATTCATCTGATAAAAAGTCAACTGTGCACAAAAGTCAACTTTGACTTTTTGAGATTTTTCACCAAAATGGATTTTTAACCCTAAAGTGATGTTAATGTATGATTTGAATCATCTTTCATCAAGAAAAATCAAAGAAAGTGGGATAACTTGTAAAAGGGGTAACCATAAAAACTTAGAAAAATTTCTAAGTTATGGAAAAAGTGCCACTAATGTGCCAACTTTGGAGGCCATAACTCCTAAACCACAAGGCCATTCTTCCCCATTCAAAGCTTGATTTGTAGATAACATTTCCCTCTACAAAAGCTTCATACTGACCTATGTCCAAATTCCTCATGGATTTTGAGTTATGGAGTGATCAAAATCAAGAAAAGTCACTTTGTTCCAACACTTGGTGAAATTTCACTAAGTCAGATTTTTCCTTACTTTTTGCCAAATGTAGGGGAATTTTTCACTTGGATTCAAAAGAGATCAAAACCAAACATGTTCAAAAAGTTGTTGTATCATGTAAGGGCTTTCTAAAATGGCCAAGAACATTACCAAATTCAATGTGAGCCATGAGATATAACATTGGCAAGTTGCCTTGCTGAAATCTGCCAAGGCAAGACAGATTTTGCACTTTTGGTCGATTTGCCAAAATCAGCCAAATCCAAATGCTCTTATCCACTTGGACACCTCTGAGGATTGAATCTAAAGGGGACAATCACTGAGCCAAGCCTCCAAAGTCTTTGGAACAAGAAATAGCATGTTGAACCTAGAATTGCCAAAATAGGGACAAGACTCCAATTTTGGAATGGAGCATTCAATGGAAGCATCAAGGGGGCATGGACTGAGCCATTCTCAACTGAATTCAGTCAAGACTTATCCAAGACCAAGGGAACCACAACTTTGTGCCCTAACCTCTAGTCAATGGCTAGAGGAGACTTGGATTCTCATTGGACAACATTGGCCAAACCTCTGCTGCAGTTGCCATTCACTGTGGATCCCAAAACAAACTTGCTCTACTATAAATAGAGCTCAATTGTGATCAGTTTGAGTACACCAAAGCCATCTAACAGATGCTTTCCTCAAAATCTCTTCTTTCACTCCAATTTTGCCTTCTAAGGCAAGTCACTATCGGGTTTTGAGTTTGAGAGCTTTTCCAATCAAACCAATCGCACACACACCTCACATACATCATATAGAAGTGATCCAAACACTCACATAACATTTGGAACACAGATTTCACAAAATCACCAGCCAATTGCTCAAGTTCTTAACAGTTTTGCAGTTGAGGTACCATCTTCAACTCCAAACCATTTCAATCCATTCCAAGCATTCATACACACTCCATGGCACCTAGGGAAGCTATCCAGATCATTGGAACCTAGCTGTAACACCTCCAACACAAATCACGATCACCAGCTGCAAGTGGTAAGCATGAGCTCTTCTAACTCTATGATCCATGCAATTTTTGCTGCACAATAATTTGGCCATATGTTCATAATCATGCATGGAATGTTTCCACTCAATTAATTACATTGTTTGAATCATGTATCAAAAATCCTAGCCTTCATGCAGAAATTAGGGTTCTTGAGGATTTTTCATGATTTCTTGTTATATGTTTAATTTAAAGAAATTAAATACCATAGACATGATTGTGAGGTTGAAACGAGTTGATTGGTATGTGGATTGCATGATATGATTAAGTATTCAGTGAGATTGGAGAGAAAATGCAAATCAGCCAAACCCAGAACACGCGCGTGTTCTTCAGCTGTTCTTGGCGCCCTTTTTCAAAATTTGAATATTTGAATTTTGTGATTTTATTTAATTGATTCAAAAATTAATTTCTCTCAGAGTTTTAATGATTTTGAGTTGATTCTTTTTTTAATAATTCACAAAAATGTTAAAATATTTTATTTTCCCAAAAAATCCCAAAAATATTATTTATTTTATATAATTGATATATTTGTAAAGAATTAATATTTTTATTGTTTTTGACATTTTAAATATTTTTCCACCTTGATTTTGCAACTTTTAATGCTTTCTAATTATTTTGTAGGTCAATACTTAATTTTTGAAGCATTAATCCAAGATCACAATTTGTTTTCCATATGTTAAACAATTTTGATCATTTTAATTGAATTTTTATTCAATTAAATACATTTTGAAAACAAATTAGGGTTTTTGGATTAATTCAACACTCATAAATCATTTTCAAAACACTTTGGGCCTCTAATAGAGTGTAAGACCCAACCCTTTGTAAATACAACTTATTTTGGGCCTCACTTATGGTATAAGTCCCGTTGTATTTCAAAAAGTTCGACGCGATCATCATCTGTTGAAAATAACTTGGGCCTACCCTCGAGTAGTAAGACCCATTTCTTTAAAAAATCTTTGGGCCTCTAATAGAGTGTAAGACCCAATCCCTTTTTTGACCAAATCATTTTTGGGAGTCAGTGTATTGGATAAGTCCCGATACCGTAAAAAACAAACGGCGCGATCGTCGCCTTTTGAAAAATAACATTTGGGCCTCTCCTTGAGCTATAAGACCCATTCAAAACTTTTGGGCCTCTAATAGAGTGTAAGACCCAACCCCCTTTTAACCAAACCAATTTTGGGCCTCACTTATTGTATAAGTCCCTCTGCGTTAAAAGAAAACCTTGGCGCGATCGCCATTTTTAACGAAAAATCAATTGGGCCTACCCTCGTGTTATAAGTCCCACTCTTTTTCTTTAAACCTTTTTGGGCCTCTTGAGAGAGTGTAAGACCCATCCCTTTGTACAAAAAACCATTCTTTGGGCCTCAGTCACTTGTATAAGTCCCTCTGTACAAAATAACAGTGCGCACACTGATAAAACCCTGGGCCTCTCCTTGAGCTGTAAGCCCCAAATCTTTCTTTTTCAAAGCACTTTCTCCTTTGATTTTGAATTATACTGTTGTATTCAATCTTTCTTTGTTGAACAACTAACCAAACAACATGGAAGCTCTACAACCGAGTAAGTGTTTATCTGCTTTCATTTACCGCTTTCATATACATATAACTGTATTGTGGGGCTGTTTCGCTGTAAGTCTTCTTTCATAAACTCATATCAACTGTGTAATAATAGTATAAATATTTAGAGTTTCCCCGGCAACTACGTCTAGAACTAGGTGACGCCGTTTCGTTTATTCGTAGAAATAGACAACTAGATCCCCAATAGGATCACCAGATACAGTCTTCTCTTCGGCTGTCCTCATTAGGAATTGTCAAGAAACTCTACTCCCAGAGATGAATGTATTCTCCGTGAATGGCATCTTTGAGTTTCTTCCAAATTCTCGAACTTTCCTGACTTGATCTATTCCTTGTGAATAGATTGCCTTGAATTTCTCGGGGTTTGGGGACCCACGGGCTTCTTAAAAGCATCGGCCTCCTTTTGGGCATTGTACAAGGACCCACAGGCTTCCTAAAAGCAACCCCGCCTCCTCTTGGGCTTAGTACAAGGACCCGCGACTTCTTAGAAGTATTCACAGCCTCCTCTTAGACTTCGTATAATGATCTCTTCCTCCAGGAATGATAGCCTCCTCTTGGGCATCGTACAAGGACCCGTCGGCTTCTTAAAAGCTTCCAGCCTCCTCTTGGGCTTCGTACAAATTGTCCCGACGACCTCCTAGAGGTATAGGAACAGAACTTAGTCATCTTCATAGAACAATCCTTTCAAAGAGTCTACTACTGTTTCTTAAAGCATAGTACGAAAGATGAAACTCTAGACACGGACAGTCTAATATCCTTGAGTCTCAAAAGACATTATCAAGTGACCCCTTCGTTAAATAGGAAGGAAACCTGTAGACTCGGACAGTCTCAATACCCTTTGGATTTCCCATTTCCTCAAAGAAAAGGAAATAACTCGGATCCTCGAATCAAAAGCCTTGAGTACAGTGCTGCTCATATAAGAACTAATTTTCTCTTTAAAAATCAGTACATTGGATCTGTCACTTAACTGAAACAGTTACCATAGCCTCCTCTTAGGCTTTGTATAATGATCCTTCTTTAGTGAAGTTAGCCTCTCTCTTGGGCTTTGTACAATGATTCTCCCCAGCAGAGCTAACACTTTTAGCCTCCATCTCGGGCTTCGTACGAGATACAAAATTCTCCCCAGCGAAGTCAAACAACATTTAGCCTCTCTCTTGGGCTTTGTACGAGACACATAAGAGACTCCCTCGTTGAGTCAATCACCCTTTCGCCTCCATCTCGGGCTTTGTACGAGATACAAAAACACTCTCTTGTTGAGTATAAAAGATCCTCTTGTAGGATCAACCCCTTTTAGCCTCTATCTCGGGTTTTGTACGAGACAGATCAAAAAATACCCTCTTGTTGGGCAAATGCCTCCTCTTAGGCTTTGTATAAGAAAACCACTGGTTGATCCAATCAACCTTTTAGCATCAAAGCTGTGCCTTGTTCACAGTACACAAACATCAACAACTCCTTCCCCTTCATCTAATCGCTGTAAGCGGCAAGCCTCTGGATCATCTATATCCATGCCACTGTCCCTCTTTTAGCATGAGACATTCCTAAGGAAAGATAGCATTGCTCTACACTGAGTTAAAGTCTTCTCCTTCAGGGTAAAATCCCCTATAAAGGAAATTATGGCATTGCCAGATTCACACATCCCGGTTAAAGTAATTCTCCTTTATGAACAGTTGTGATATACAACCCCCTCTTTAGAGATGACAAATTCTCTCTAAAGTCAAACCCTTTTAGCTTCATATATTGGGCTTTGAATAAGATACAAATAGACTTTTCAGCTTCACATCTTTGGCTTTGAACAAGATACAAACTACCTTTCGCTTCACGTCTTGGGCTTTGAACAAGACACCAAAACAACCATTTCCTCCCATAGAATAAGAGGAACTACGAACGCTCTGATTTCCCTGTTTCGGTGAACGGGAATACGTAGGCATAAGATTGAAAGAAAAAATCTTAGCGAACACACTAAATAAAAAACTCAAAATCCCATATCTCCATCAATCAACCCGAAAGCAGTAATTCAAAAACATCAGTCCTAAACATGAACCACCCTCGTCAACAAAATAACTTAGGAGAAACCCCGAATCTTTGTAGCATCTATAAACCAACAGTTTTGACTGTTTAACCTCAGTATGCAAGCAGGGTTAGTTGGAGACATCTATTTCCCTTCCTTCATCAGCTTTAATAGGATAAAAAATGAATCGAACTGTAGTACTAGAGCGATCGTGCTTCGCAACCACATCCAAAAATCACTCGCTACACCTGGTATATCCTGATAGGACCAAGCAAATACATCGGGAAATTCTCTGAGAAGCTTTATCAAACCCTCTCTGGCAGTTGGACTGAGCAGTGTCCCAATCCTGAATTCTTTTCTCTTTTCTTCTGAACCCAATTTGACCATTTCCAACAGATCTTTGTGAGGTTCAATGGACCTTTCCTCTTGTCTGAGTAGTCGAGAGATCTCTTCTGGAATTTCGTTGTCAACTTCTTCTTCAGCCCCAAATATCAGGAACCCAAAGTCGGGAGAAGGCATCGGATTGTATGTTTCAATTGGGTTTAAAACAAGCAATCTGCATGACGTAATGATTTGTGTTTAGAAGAGATAGAGAAAATGCGAGTGTGTGCAGTGTATTTATTTTACTGCTTGTTTTTATTTTTAATTGTTTTTTAGGATTACCATTTTCTGAAAAAGCAAAAAAAGAAAACAGCAAATAGTGCAGAAATTACAGAACGACATTATTTTATTTATGAGCAAGTCGATCCTTGAAACTACAGCCCTATAAAACAAAACTCTGTCGCTTTGGGTGGAGCGAAGAGGGAAAATTTACAGAAAGCGAGCCCTATCAAAACATTTGTTTCACCTGGGCAGGGTGAAAGGTTAAAGATGGCAATTACTTTGACTGATGAATGATCTTCGGAACCTCGACGACAACCCATTGGCGGCGAACTCCTCGGTGAATCACAAAGTCTGGCACCTTCCTCGATTTGTCTTTAGAAATAACACTGATTTCTGGTGGAGCAGGATCGTTGGAATCTGTCTCCCAGGAAGAGTTGTCGTAGGAGGATTCCTCTGTTGTATTTTGCATAGCATTTGTGCTCTCAGCTGTATCTCCCCATCCAGTTGGCTGGATATCTTCGAGCCTGATACGAGAGCTTTCGAGAGCAGTGTACTTGACCATATAGTCAAATTTTCCACTTGGTTGTCCCAAGGTGCCCCACACTTCTTTGGAACTGGAGGAGTCATCCCTCTCGATGACGTTGAGCTTGGGAAAAGCATAGTTGATGATTTCTAGTCCGACAAACATTCCAAATTCATCGTCGTGTTGAGTAGTTTCTGAATGACCTGAGTGTTGATCCCATGACATGGTAGGGACATAGGTATTCTGTTTAATGACGGTCAGCTGATTTTCATTGCTCGACTGACTCTTTTGCCCCAAGTCTCCTGGATAAGGTTGCCACATTGGCAGACCATCCATTGGGCCATAGTAGGTGTAGTCAAAATTGTCTTTCATCGGAATGTCTTCGTCTAATGAATTTGGCGGAGCACGGCATCCTTCCGGATCACAATCCCCGTATATCATTTCAATGTCTGACCTGGGTATAAATCTCGGACTCTCTGTAGGAAAGCAAAAAGGAGTTTGCGTTTCGTCCTGAGATATATAACCGTCCTTGTTAAGATAGGACTTCCACTCTTCCTCTGTGTCGGAGGGATCCTCCTCATTGATAGCATGGACTATTTGAGGGACTGGGTGAAGAAAACCTCCACTGTGGAAGAAGTTCTGAATGGGATGAAGACTTCCATCGCTGGCAGCTGTCTGGGTACAGGTTGCAGAAAAACCAAGACCCTTCTTTGTTTTATTGTTAATAGGAATGACAAGCTGTCCCCATCCAGTTGTATCGGTACTCTCGACCGCTTTTATAGCATCTTTGTATGAGGAAATCGAGGTTCCTCCTTGGGATTGATTGTCCTTGCCCATCGACAGCGCTTGGAACTGCGTCCCAATAACCTCCTCGGGTTCTACACAAGTAGATGATGATAAGTTACTCACGAGCAAGGCCTGTTCTCCACAGACTGTGACAAGTTGATCGTTCTGAACGAACTTTAGCTTTTGGTGGCGGGTCGAAGTGACTGCTCCAGCCTGATGTATTCAAGGTCTTCCTAATAAACAACTGTATGTTGCCCGGATGTCCATGACCTGGAAAGTGACTTGGAAAGTGTGAGGACCGATAGTTATGGGAAGATCAACTTTGCCGATAACTATTTTTCTGGATCCGTCGAACGTTTTGACGACGACCTCGCTGATTCTCATCGGAGGGCCTTTGAATGATAATTGCATCAAAGTGGGTTCGTATCTTTGAAAGATAAGAGCCCACTCCTAACAAGCTTTTGCACATCAGATTTGAAATTGAGACAGTTCTCTATGTTATGCCCTGATCCTCCTTGATGATAAGGGCATGTCTGATCCACCTTAAACCAAAAAGGTGGATTTTCCGGTACTGTAAGAGGAGACTTAGTCTGGATGTGCCCCTTAGCCAGTAGTAATAGAAATAGTTCTGCGTATAACATGGGTATAGGATCAAACCCTGATGGTCGTGTTGCACGGTTGTTGTTATATGGAGGACGAGCCTGCTGAAGAGGCTGTTGTATCCTTTGTTGATTAAGTTGGATCTGCGCAACCTGAGGTTGATACGTAGGAATAGGCGCAGGACTGATAGCAGGAGTTACAACTGCTACCTGTTGATAACACCGCCTTTGCTTTCTGAGAGAGATATTCCTAATATCCTGCTCTTTTTTCTTAGGGAGAGCACTGCCGTATCGTCTTGTACTGCTTGATGGTCCAGCATCTTTTGCCAAACGTCCTTCTCGGACAGCTTCCTCAAGACGAACTCCCATGCCCACCATCTCGGTGAAGTCACTGGGCGCACTGGCAACCATTCTGTCATAGTAAAATGAGCTTAAGGTCTTTAAGAAGATCTTTGTCATCTCTTTTTCCTCGAGAGGTGGACAAATTTGAGGGGAAATTTCACGCCATCTCTGGGCGTACTCCTTAAAGGTTTCCTTGTCATTTTGTGACATTGATCTGAGTTGATCTCTGTCCGGTGCCATGTCCAAATTATATTTGTATTGTTGGACGAAGGTAGTACCAAGATCTCTGAATGTGCTAATCGTAGCACGGTTTAAACCCATGTACCATTTTAATGCGGCACCGGTTAAACTATCCTGAAAGTAGTGAATCAGCAGGTCCTGATTCTCCGTCTGAGCTGACATTCGCCGAGCGTACATCACTAAGTGACTCTGAGGGCAAGAGTTACCCTTGTACTTTTCAAAGTCGGGCACTTGGAACTTGTGCGGGACTTTCACATTGGGGACCAAGCAGAGGTCTGCGGCGTCCTTTCCAAATAGATCCTGACCGCGAATGGCTTGCAGTTCCTTCTGCATTTCCAAGAACTGTTCCTGGAATTCATCCATTCGGTCAAACATAGTTTCCTTCTTACCAGAAGGTATCTGTGGAATCTGTCCTTCCAGGACATTGTGCACCACAGGGGGTGGTACCGTGACTACGGCAGTGAGTCTTGGCGTTTCCCGAAGTTTGTAACCTTCAGGAGTCTTCAATATGCCTCTGGCATCTTCGCTTTCTCGAAGTCTGTAACCTTCAGGACCAGCGGCATCTATTGTGATTCCCTGATCTTCAGCGATGGACGGAACATATCCTTCTGGGATATAGTTTGCAGGCATGCCCCAGGGACGATCTTTCGGCATCTGATACCTAGGATAAAACTTCTCCACTATGGGCATTGAGGTGATCTCTGAGATCACAGTTCTTTGTAGCCGAGCTTCTGCCATGGTTTGCATGTCGTTACGAAGCTTTCTCATATCCTCTCTCAGAGCGTCGATCTCTTCTTTCAACTCTCTGTTCTCTTCCTCAAGATCATCCATCTTTTTCTGACGATTGGCCTGAGTATTGTACGAATGAGACAGTTTAACTCTAGAACCGAGACACAAACGTGAGATTCGTAGGTAAGAAGAATACACGATGTGAGAATGATGAATGTAATGATTATATTAATTGTTTTTTTTTTTGTTTAATCAAAATAAACTTTGACAATTAGATTGCAAATATCAAACGGTGGGGAAACCCCTTTTTATTGAAATTCAAAGGATTGCGGAAACGAAAATATAGTAGATTACAAAGTGCATAAACAGAAACCTAAGCTTAGGGGTCCCGAGAGAACTCGGGTGCTGATTCTGGTATCTTCCTTTTCTTTAATCGGGGCTCTTGACCCGTTGTCGGGTTGTCATTCCTTTGCCAAGTGAAAGGAGCGAGCAAATTCCTTTGGTCATCCTGATTATCCACAGCATGTTGCTCTAAAATCTCGATCAGAGCATCCTTATGTTTCAGCAGTTGTTGTATTTTAGTGCACTCCACATTGAGGGTGCGGTACTTGTTCTTCCAAGACCTCTTCTCCCGTTGAACTTTGTTGAGAGTAACCTGAAGCTTTTCAGTTTCCGTCATGAAGTACATGACAGATTCCCTCGGCGAAAGAATTTCGTAATGAGGATAAGGCATCTTTAGCTTGAGAGCTCTAGTTTGTACCCAGTGGAGATAAGGCTTCACCGAGACACAGTCTGGTTTTCCTAGAGACTCCCATCCTTTCCTATGAACGTGTTTCCAAGCATGCACTATTTCTGTCTTTAGTGCTCTGTCATTTTCTCCTTCCTTGAAGAAAAGACCTTCCAGATGAGCATTCCGGGGAACATGCCTCATCGGGTATCCCAACTGACGGCGAACCAATATCGGATGATAGTTGATTCCTCCCTTAGTTCCTATAAGGGGTATGTTGGGGAAGTTTCCACAATGGTCAATGATCCTGATTCCATCATAAATCCTATTGCACAAATCTATGTCAGAGTTGGTGAGAGACATGATCTTCTGCGACCAGGGCAAGGCACTCTTTTGATCCTAGAAAGCAGCAGACTTAGGTAAATGGGGGATAAACCATTTGTAAAGCAAAGGTACACAACATGTGATCTCCCCTCCATTGTACAAATTCCCTAAGTGTACAGAATGATACGCATCTGCGAGCAAAGTCGGCACAGGGTTTCCAATGAGAAAAACCTTAATAGCGTTGATATCGACGAAGTTATTAATGTTGGGCAACAAAAATAACCCGTAGGTGAGTAAAAGAAAGTTGCTTTCAAAAGCAGTCCCGTTCCCTATACTAGCGAAGTACATAGTTTTCTTTGTCAGAAACTGGGCTGGCAAACCTTGTATGCCACCCTTGGTAGTCATGTGAATCCTGACTTCTGACTCATCCAAATGAATTACTCTTGCAATGGTCTGATCCTTTGGAATTTCTTCTAGTCCAGAAAATGGAGCTCGATCAGTGATATGTAAATCGATCAGATGAGAATATTCCTCCAGCGTTGGTGCTAGCTGGTAATCCGGGAATGTAAAGCAGTGATAAACCAGATCGTAGAATTGAACGAGCGCGTCCATGATTCCCTCAATCACATGGACCCTTAACAGAGGTAGCAGACCTCCGTACTTGGCTTTGAAGGCCTCTTGGTTTGTGATCATTCTCCCCAAACCTCTCATATCCTCTAGTTTTGGAACCTTGAAGGTGTACTTATGAGTTCTCCTTCTACCGAAATCCATTAGCACAATCCTTTTCTCTGATATTTGCAATCAAAGTCTTAGTTTAATTTGAAAAATAGAGAGACTAGAAGAGAAATTTTTTTTGAATGTTTTAATGTTTTTTAAATGAATGCATGAATGCAGCACACAAAAACATAAAAAAAAAACATGGGGTCAAAGGGTCGTTGTCATGGAGTCAAGGCTCTACCCATCCCAAAGGTTTACTAGGGTGATTTTTGTACCTGTACTCAAAATCATCAGCTCCTCCCAGGATAACAAACAGCAAGCGGATCGCCAGCGAGCTGTATGAAATCTTAGAGTAAATGCTATTCACAGAGAATAGATCATCAGCCTCAAATGAGGGTAGTATTGCGTGACAACTATTTCCGATAGTTTTCGCACTAAAAAAGGGTTGGCTCCTCAGCTTCTCAGACGTCACAATCGTCCCATTGCCTATGAGAGGGAATGGGTTGCATTGGGAAGCCTCCACTGAGGTTGATGGTCGACCTCGTCACCATCACTTATCTTAAGTGTATACTCAATCTTTCCACATGCGGCATCACACGCATTCCCATTAGCAGAAAAATAAACACAGATATCAATTAGGAAAAGCAATATATATATATATTTGTCCTAATCATCCTAGGCCTTTAAAGCTATGAATCCTATGTTCCTGACAGAAAATGGGTTCCCCAGCGGAAGCCCCAATCTGTGGTTTTCACACAAGAGAAGAGAAAAAAAGTTAGAAGAGCCCCACGGTGGGCACCACTTTTAAAGTTTCCACCTAATAGATGGGAAGAGAACAAGATCTCGCTACAAAGGTGAGATAGATCCTAATGACACATCCCCAGCAGAGTCGCCATTTTTCTGTAGCGAGCGATTTTGGATGTGGTTGCGAAGCACTACCGCTCTTTGGTATCTACAGTTCGATTCATTTTTTATCTTATTAAAGATGATGAAGGAAGGGAAATAGATGTCTCAAATTAACCCTACTTGCAAACTGAGGTTAAACAGTCAAAACTGTTGGTTTACAGATGCTACAAAGATTCGGGGTCTCTATTAGGTTGATTTTTTTAAAAGTGGTGTTCGGTCGATTGGTGGGAGGTTAAGATGTTAGGACGGATATATGAAAGTATGGGATTTTGGGTTTTTGTTTAGTGTGCTCGCTAAGATTTTTTCTTTCAATCTTATGCCTACGTATTTCCGTTTACCGAAACAGGGAAATCAGAGTGATCGTAGTTCCTCCTATTCTATGGGAGGAAATGGGTGTTTTGGTGTCTTGTTCAAAGCCCAAGACGTGAAGCGAAAGGTGTTTGTATCTTGTTCAACGCCCAAGATATGAAGCTAAAAGGTCTATTTGTATCTTGTTCAAAGCCCAAGATGTGAAGCTAAAAGGGTGTTGACTTTAGAGAGAATTTGTCATCTCTAAAGAGGGGGTTGTATGTCACGACTGTTTATAAAGGAGAATTACTTTAACCGGGATGTGTGAATCCGGAAATGCCATAATTTCCTTTATAGGAGATTTTTTACCTGAAGGGGAAGACTTTAACTCAGTGTAGAGCAATGCTATCTTTCCTTAGGAATTTCTCATGCTAAAAGAGGGACAATGGCATGGATGTAGATGATCCAGAGGCTTGCCGCTTACAGTAATTAGATGAAGGGGAAGGAGCTGTTGATGTTTGTGTACTATGAACGAGGTACAACTTTGATGCTAAAAGGTTGATTGGACCAACCAGTGGTTTTCTTATACAAAGCCTAAGAGGAGGCTATGGGCCCAACAAGAGGGTATTTTTGTGTCTCGTACAAAGCCCGAGAGAGAGGCTAAAAGGGGTTGATCCTACAAGAGGATCTTTTATACTCAATAAGAGAGTGTTTTTGTATCTCGTACAAAGCCCGAGATGAAGGCTAAAATTTGTTTGGCTCAATAAGAACCTTTTTGTATCTCGTATAAAGCCCGAGATGGAGGCGAAAGGGGTGATTGACTCAACGAGGGAGTCTCTTATGTGTCTCGTACAAAACCCGAGAGAGAGGCTAAACGTTGTTTGACTCAACGAGGGAGTCTTTTGTATCTCGTACGAAGCCCGAGAGAGAGGCTAAACGTTTGCTTCGCTGGGAAGAATCATTGTACAAAGCCCAAGAGGAGGCTATTGTAACTGTTTCAGTTGAGTGACAGATCCCGTATACTGATTTTAAAGAGAAAATCAGTTCTTATATGAGTAATGCTGTACTCAAGGATTGATTCGAGGACCAGGGATATTTCCTTTTCTTTGAGGAAACGGGAAATCCAAATGGTATTGAGACTGTCCGAGTCTACGGGTTTTCTTCCTATTTAACGAAGGGGTCACTTGAGAATGTCTTTGAGACTCAAGGATATTAGACTATCCGTGTCTAGAGTTTCATATTTTGTACTATGCTTTGAGAAACAGTAGTAGACTCTTTGAAAGGACTGTTCTATGAAGATGACTAAGTTCTGTTCCTATACCTTTAGGAGGTCGTCGGGACAATTTGTACGAAGCCCAAGAGGAGGCTAGAGACTTTTAAGAAGCCGAGAGGTCCTTGTACGAAGCCCAAGAGGAGGCTATCATTCTCGGAGGAAGAGATCATTATACGAAGCCTAAGAGGAGGCTGTGAATACTTCTAAGAAGCCGACGAGTCCTTGTACTAAGCCCAAGAGGAGGCGGGGTTGTTTTTAGGAAGCCTGTGGGTCCTTGTACGATGCCCAAGAGGAGGCCGATGCTTTTAAGAAGCCCGTGGGTCCCCAAACCCCGAGAAATTCAAGACAGGCTATTCACAAGGAATAGATCAAGCCAGGAAAGTTCGAGAATTTGGAAGAAACTCAAAGATGCCATTCACGGAGAATACATTCATCTCTGGGAGTAGAGTTTCTTGACAATTCCTAATGAGGACAGCCGAAGAGAAGACTGTATCTGGTGATCCTATTGGGGATCTAGCTGTCTATTTCTATGAATAAACAAAACGGCTTTACCTAGTTCTAGACGTAGTTGCCGGGGAAAGTCTAAATATCTATACTATTATTACACAGTTGATATGAGTTTATGAAAGAAGACTTACAGCGAAACAGCCCCACAATACAGTTATATGTGTATGAAAGCGATAAATGAAAGTGTATAAACACTTACTCGGTTGTAGAGCTTCCATGCTGTTTTGGTTAGTTGTTCAACAAAGACAGATTGAAAACAACAGTATATTCAAAATCAAAGGAGAAAGTGCTTTGAAAAAGAAAGATTTGGGGCTTACAGCTCAAGGAGAGGCCCAGGGTTTTATCAGTGAGCGCACTGTTGAATTTGTACAGAGGGACTTATATAAGTGGCTGAGGCCCAAAAAGGTTTTCTGTACAAAGGGATGGGTCTTACACTCTCTCAAGAGGCCCAAAAAGTTTTTAAAGAAAAAGAGTGGGGCTTATAACACGAGGGTAGGCCCAGATGATTTTTCGTTAAAAATGGCGATCGCGCCGAGGTTTTCTTTTAACGCAGAGGGACTTATATAATAAGTGAGGCCCAAAATTGTTTTGGTTAAAAGGGGGTTGAGTCTTACACACTATTAGAGGCCCAAAAGTTTTGAATGAGTCTTATAGCTCAAGGAGAGGCCCAAAAGTTATTTTTCAAAAGGCGACGATCGCGCCGTTTATTTTTGACAGTATCGGGACTTATACAATACACTGAGGCCCGAAAATGATTTGGTCAAAAAAAGGATTGGGTCTTACACTCTATTAGAGGCCCATGAGTGTTTGAAAATGATTTATGAGGGTTGAATTAATCCAAAAACCCTAATTTGTTTTCAAAATGTGTTTTAATTAAATAAAAATTCAATTAAAATGATTAAAATTGTTTAACATATGGAAAACAAATTGTGATCTTGGATTAATGCTTCAAAAATTAAGTATTGACCTGCAAAATAATTAGAAGGCATTAAAAGTTGCAAAATCAAGGTGGAAAAAATATTCAAAATTTCAAAAACAATTAAAATATTAATTCTTTGCAAATATATCAATTATATGAAATAAATAATATTTTTGGGATTTTTTTGGAAAATAAAATATTTTAACATTTTTGTGAATTATTAAAAAAAGAATCAACTCAAAATCATTAAAACTCAGAGAGAAATTAATTTTTGAATCAATTAAATAAAAATCACAAAATTAAAATATTCAAATGTTGGAAAATGGCGCCAAGAACGAAGGCAAGAACACGCCCGTGTTCTGAGTTTCCCAGATTTTCATTTTATATCCAATCTCACTGAATACTTGATCATATCATGCAATCCACATACCAATCAACTCGTTTCAACCTCACGATCATGTTTATGACAATTAATTTCATTTAAATTAAGCATAAAACAAGAAATCATGAAAAATCCTCAAGAACCCTAAATTCTGCATGAAGGCTGGGATTTTTTATACACGATTTAAACAAAGTAATTACTTGAGGGGAAACATTCCATGCATGATTATGAACATTTGGCAAAAGTATTGTGCGAGGAAATATGCATAGATTGATAGATGACCAAGTTTAGGCTTACCTCTATGTCGTGACAGCAAGAGCAAATTGATTTCTGAGGAGGAGGTGTTACAGATGACTTGTGATGATCTGAACAGCTTCCCTACACCCTATGGAGTGTGTTTGAATGCTTGGACTTGATGGAAATTGGTTGGATCACTTCATGGCATCTCAACTGCAACTGGGTTAAAACCTTGAGCAATTGACTGGTGATTCTGAGAATTTAGTGTTCCAGATGTTGTTTAAGTGTTTGACCAGCTCACATATGATGTATATGAGGTGTGTGTGTGATTGGTTTGAGTGGAATTGCTCTCTAATGATAAACCCGATAGTGACTTGCTAAGAAAGGCATTTTTGAGAGTGAGAAGTGGTTTTTGAGAAAGGCAAGTATTGTAGGCCTTTGGTGTACTTAAACTGATCATAATTGAGCTCTATTTATAGTAGAGCAAGTTTGTTTTGTAAGGAATAGTGAATGGCAACTGCTGAGTAGGTTTGGCCAATGTTGGCAAATGAAAATCCAAGTCTCCTCTAGCCATTGACTAGAGGTTAGGGCACTGGCTGCTGGTCCCCTTGGTCTTGGATAAGTCTTGACTGAATTTAGTTGCTAAGAGCTCAGTCCATGCCACCTTGATGCTTCCATTGAAGGCTCCAATCCAAAATTGGAGTCTTGTCCCTATTTTGGCAATTCTAGGTTCAACATGCTATTTCTTGTTCCAAAGACTTTGGAGGCTTGGCTCAGTGATTGTCCCATTTAGATTCAATCCTCAGATGTGTCCAAAGTGATGACAAGGCTTGGAATTGGCTGATTTTGGCAAATCGACCAAAAGTGCAAAAATATGCCTTGCCTTGGCAGATTTCAGCAAGGCAACTTGCCAATGTCATATCTCATGGCCCAAATTGAATTTGGTAATGTTCTTGGTCATTTTGGAAAGCCCTTACATGATACAACAACCGTTTGAACATGTTTGGTTTTGATCTCTTTTGAATCCAAGTGAAAAATCCCCCTACATTTGGAAAAAAGTAAAGGCAAATTCTGACTTAGTGAAATTTTCACCAAGTGTTGGAACAAAGTGACTTTTCTTGATTTTGATCACTCCATAACTCAAAATCCATGAGGAATTTGGACATAGGTCAGTATGAAGCTTTTGTAGAGGGCAATGTGATCTACAAATCAAGCTTTGAATGGGGAACAATGGCCTTGTGGTTTAGGAGTTATGGTCCTCCAAAGTTGGCACATTAGTGTCACTTTTTCCATAACTTAGAAATTTTTCTAAGTTTTTATGGTTACCCCTTTTACAAGTTATCCCACTTTCTTTGATTTTTCTTGATGAATGATGATTCAAATCATACACTAACATCACTTTAGGGTTAAAAATCCATTTTGGTGAAAAATCTCAAAAAGTCAAAGTTGACTTTTGTGCACAGTTGACTTTTTATCAGATGAATTCCAAACTGTGCAATTCTTCAGGAAATCATGTCCTTGACCTAAATCAAATTTGATGGACATGTTCCATGGGTGTCATAGGGTATATTTAATCATGTCTTAGGGTTTGGGAGCATGTCCTGGTCAAAAGTCAAAGTTACAGTTGACTTTCCTCGTGAAACCCTAATTGTGGTGCAGATGAAATTGAGACTTGTTGCTCAAGCTTCTTGGATTAATCCATTGTTGCAAATGGATCAATATAGTATATTAAAGTCCCCCAAATCATGTCTTTAGGTCTTGGTTCATGATTTGTCCCAAAAGTCAACTTAGGGGTGAATTAGGTCAAGAAACCCTAATTCCTGATTTTTGATGTATGCATCCCCTGAGGTCAAATTGACTTGATGATTGGGTCCATGAGGTTCCATGGAGCATATTAGGTTATGTTTTGGATCATTGGATTATGCCCAGATGAAAAATTTCCATCTGGAGGCCCTGGTCGACCAAAACCCTAATTTGGTGACACTATCGATCTTGAGACTTGATCCACCTAGAAGGGAGAAGCCTTGTGCTTAATCCTTGAAGTGGGAGTCCTTTTGATCCATTGTGGATATTTTAGAGGCTAGACAAGTTGAAGATCAAGTCATTCCTTGATTGATCCTTTGTCTAAGGCTCTGAGGGGGCTTAAAACCCTAATTTTGATTGTAGTGAATGCTCAACAACCCTTGAGGCGTTTGATGAGGCATGATGGTTCATCCATATTGTGATGATGATTTGCACAATAATGGGAAATCTTAGTGGTCAAAATTTGGGGTATGACAGCTATCTGCCAAGTTCCTTGTGCCAGAAGTGATCTAATGCTTTAAACACTCTTGATTGATCCCTTAGAAGCTTTTAGGATGATCAGAACCAGCTGGAATCCTCAGGAACAAGTATAGGCCTTTTCTTGCAAAAGGGGCAAAAGTGACCAAGATAGTAACTCTCTCAAATGGTGTTCCAGATGAGGGAAACCAATTGGGATAATTTGAGGATGATATTTGGAGTGTGTTTGAGGCCTGGTTTGGTTTTGGAAGTGACTGAATCAAGACATGGCTTGAAAAAAGCAAAAAAGTCAAATTTTGAGGTTTTGGAGGTTGACTTTCTGATTTTGGCGATTCAGATCACAAGTGAGTGTTTGAATAGCTTAAATAAGACATATTGGATGTGTTTGGATCATGAGCTGTGGTGGAATTGCTCTCTAACCCAAAATCTCATAGATGACTTGCAAAAGAAGACATTTTGGCCTAAAGAGAGAGATTTTGAGGAAAGCAAGTGTTGTAGTGCTTTGGTGTACTTAAACTGATCAGAATTGAGGTCTATTTATAGTGCAATAAGTTTGTTTTGGCATCAATAGTGAATGGCAGCTGGTACAGGCCTTTGGCCAATGTTGATCCAAGGGAATCTTTAGTCTCCAATAGCCATTGACTTGAGGTTAGGGCACATGCCTATGGACCTTTGATTCAGAGCTGAATCTTGACTCATTCAGTTAGGAATATCTCAGTCCATGCCACCTTGGTGCATCCATTGAATGCTTAGAAACAAAATTGGAGTCTTTTGCACGTTTTAGCCTTTTTAGGTTTGTTATGGCTATGTGTAGATTCTTGGACTTGGGAGGCTTGGGGATTAGATCATTCCCCTTTGATTTCGTCCTCTGATGTGTCCAAGTGGATGACAAGGCTGGAGTTGTCCAAATTTGCCAAATTGAGCAAAATTCCAAATTCTGCCTCGCTTAGGACAGTTGGAAATGGTGATTTTGAGGGGATCATATCTCCCTGTTCAGATTGAGTTATGGGAGGCTCTTGTGCTTTTTAGAAAGCCCTCATATGATACAATACATGTGTGATCATAGTTTGTCTTGAAACTATCTGAATCCAACTGAAAAATACTCATGAATATTGATGCCCAAGGCTGGTAACTTAGGCAGATTTTCACCAAGTGTTGGAAAAATGTCATTTTCTTCATTTGTGCCATTTTGATCACTCCATAACTTAAAATCCATGAAGAATTGGAGTTTCTTGTAGTTTAAGCTTTTGTAGAATGTAGGAAGACCTACAAATCAAGCTTTGGATCACCCAAAATGGCTGCTTGGATCTCAAGTTATGATCCTTGGAAGTTGGTACCAAAATCACTTTTGTTTCATAACTTAGAATTTTTTTATTTCTTATGGTTGCCCCTTTTGCAAAAAACCTCAATTTTCTTGATTTTTATTAATGAATGATGATAAATACCATACATTACCATTATTTTTGACTTAGGGGAACCATATTTGTGAAAAATTCCAAAAAGTCAAACTTGATTTTGTGCACAGTTGACCTTTTATCGGATGAAATCCAAACTGTGCGATCCTTTGTGAAATCAAGTTCTTGACCAAATTCAAACCTAATGGATGGATTCCATAGGTGTTATAGGGTGTATTGAATCATGTCCCAAGGTTTGGGAGCATGTCTTGGTCAAAAATCAAAGGTACAGTTGACTTTTCCTTTAAAACCCTAATTGTGGTTCAGATGAAATTGAAACTTGTGAATCAAGCTTCTTGGATCAATCCATTGTTGCAAATAGATCAATGTGGTGTATTTAAGGCCCTCAAATCATGTCTTGAGGTCTTGACTCATGCTTTGCTCCAAAAGTTAACTTAGGGGTGAATTAGGTCAAGAAACCCTAATTCCTGATTTTTTATGAATGCATCCCCTGAGGCTAAATTGACTTGTTGATTGGGTCGATGAGGTCCCTTGGAGTATATTGGGTTGAGCTTTGAAGCATTTTCTCATTCCCAGAGGAAAATTTCCATATGGAGGCCTTGGTCGACCAAAACCCTAATTTGGTGAAACTGGCAATCTTGATGCTTAATCCACTTGGAATATTGTAACTTTGTGCTTGATTCTTGATGTGGGAGTCCTCTTGATCCTTTGTAGGTGTTTGAGAGTTTAGACAAGTTGAAGATCATGTCATTCCTTGATTGATCCTTTGTCTAAGTGCTCTGACAGGCCTCAAACCCTAATTCATGGTTGTAATGAAAGCTCAACTATCTTTGAGGAGATTGATGAGGCATGATGGTACATCCAAATTGTGGTAACAATTTGCACAATGATGGGAAATATGGGTGGTAAAAATTTGGGGTATGACACATGTCATGAAAGAGAGTTACCATCGCATGTGGATATGTTGCCCAACATTTTTCAATCCGTAAGGAATTACCGTGTTGCAAAAGGTGCCCCATAGTGTGATGAATGTTGTCTTCTCTATGTCTTCTGGATCCATTTCGATTTGATTGTACCCTGAGAAACCACCCATGAAAGAAAATATTAAGAAATGAGATGTGTTGTCAACCAATATAATAATTTGAGGTAATGGGAAATCGTCTTTAGGACTAGCTCTATTCAAATCTCGGTAATACACACACATGCAGACCTTTCCATCATTTTTCGATACCGTCACAATGTTGGCAACCCATTGTGGGTACTTTGCTACAGTTAGGAATCCATCATCAAATTGCTTTCGCTTCTCCTCTTGAATTTTGAGAGCCATGTCGGGATGGGTCCCCCTCAACTTTTGCTTGACAGCATGGCGTTCTTCCTTGAGCGATAATTTGTGCACAACAATGTCAGTATCTATCCCAGTTATATCTTGATATGACCAAGTGAACACATTAGCATACTCGCTGAGAAGCTATATCATTTTGGTCTTGACTGCAGCTTGAAGAGAGGCACCTATCTTCACTTCTCTTCTGTTTTCCTCGGTACCCAGGTTGATGACTTCGACGACTTCTTGGTGCGGCTGGATAACTTTTTCTTCCCGCTTGAGTAATCTAGCCAACTCGTCAGGGAGTTCACAATCTTCATCGCCTTGATCTCCAGCTTGGTAGATTGGACAATCAAAGTCATAAGGCCCATATCAGCGTCGTTATCAAGGACCTCAATGGTGTTTCTGCATGTTATGATTTATGCAGTTTATTTAGGAAGTGCGTACATGAAAACATTGCCAATTATTGAAAAAGTAAAAATGCAAAAGAAAATGAGTGAAATTGAATGCAAACTGTTAATTTATTAATGATAATCAGAGTTTTGAAAACATCAGGAGGTCCATATAATATGCCACTACGCCTTGGGCAGAGCGTAGGGTTTTGTCAAAATAGTAAAATTACGTTTGGTGATGAAAGAACTGAGGAATCCCAATGGTCCTCTAATTCTCGAGCTCCTCTCTGGGTTCAGCTTAACGGATATAGCTTAAAGATGCTTCATCATCATTGTCATTGTCTTCATCAATCATCACCACACGGCGACCAAAGATGTGTCTAACGCTTGTAAAAGTCTCCTCAACAAGAGGGATCTACTTCTTGCTATATGGTACCAATGTTGTGCTAGAAGATTGCTGATAGCCCAACCCAAACTTGTCTTTTTTCTCATTCACCTCAACCAACTTGCCCCAGCCTTGGGCGTTTCCATTTTTAATCATTGCTTTGGCTCCTTGCCAAGAGGCCATGGACGATTTTGGTTCTTGTTGATCAGGCACATGTTGCACTGATAGCACACTCACAACATCAAATGACTGGAATGGAATTTCGACAGTCTCTCCTTCAACATCAATATATCCAAAGGATGTCAAGTGGCTCACTAGGATGTCTTCCTCTCCCCCAATTACAAACATTTTATCGTTGGTGATAAATTTAAACTTTTGGTGTAGAGTGGAAGTCACTGCACCTGCAACATGTATCCAGGATCTCCCAAGTAGGCAACTATATCCGGGGTGGACGTCCATCACTTGAAAAGTGATGGTTAAAACAATTGGTCCTATTTTGATGGGAAGAACCACTTCTCCTATAACTGCTCGTCTGGAGCCATCGAATGCCTTCACAATCAAAGTAATTGGCTTCAGGTAGAGCCCTTCTAGAGGCATCTTCACCAGAGTGGTCTTAGGGATCACGTTCAGGGACGAACCAGTGTCCACTAAGACTCTTGACAACACAGTGTCCACATATTTTATGGAGATGTGAAGAGCCTTGTTGTGATTCTTCTTTTCAGCAGTCAACTCGTATCATTAAATTCAAGGAAGTTACCAGTGGTCACACTGGCTATTACATCATCGAATTGAGCCACAGTAATATCTTTTGTAATATGAGCTATGCTCAAGACTTTTAATAGAGATGACCTGTAGGCCTCAGAATTAACCAATAAAGCCAGCATGGATATTTTGGCAGGCGTCTGATTTAGCTGATCGACTACTTTGTAGTCGCTTTTCTTGATGATCTTCAAAAATTCTTCTACTTCTTTTTGTGTGAACACAACCTTTGGTGATTAGGGCTCCTCTTGAGATTCTGTACTAGGAATAGGAATTACAATTGGGGTGGCAACTTCTTTCCCTTTAGCACTGACATATGCTTCAACAGTCTTTTGCGTGAATACTTGACCACTTCGCGTCATTCTGCCTGGGCCTACAATGGAAGTCACATTTTGCTCATCGACATTCAAAGGTTTAACCTCTCGCCCTTGCTTAAAAGCTTTAGGCCCGTAATTCCACGGGACTGCTTGGTCACTTTCATATGGGAATGGAGCGGGATATTGAATAACCATCAGGGTGACATGAGCTCGAGCTTGTGGAGTGTCATAAGGGATATCAATTACAGATACAATCTTCACCTTCTTTCCTTTACCAGGACACCCCACTTGGATTATACCCTGATCTAGGAGCTTTTACAGACTCTTTGACACATCTTTATCAGTTGGATCATCAGCTTCATCATTTAGAGAATATATGGATATACGGTACAGGTACAGGATCAATATGCCTTCTTGGAGCTCTCTATTAGAACTGTCGCTGTGCTTGGGAATTCTATTGGTGTTGTTGAGGCTCTTGTGTAGGAACCTGTTGATATGGTTGTTGTTGATACGCCTGTTGAGCGGGAGGTTGGTACATAACTTGAATAATTGCAGCTACTTTTTGGTAAGGAATATTTTGAGGGACTCTTCCCCTCATCATAACATTAGTCTCCCCCTCCTTCTTTTTCTGGGAGTTGGAGTAAGGTTTCTTTGATGAATTGGATGCCCCAATACAAGCCTGAATTTTTCCTTCCTTCAAACCTTGCTAAACTCTATCACCAATACTTACCAAATCAGTGAATTCGGGAGCTCCACTGATCACCAATCTATCATAGAATGGGTCTTTCAAAGTATTCACAAAAATTCCAGTCATTTCCTTCTCAGACAAGGGTAACTCTACTTGAGCAGCCAACTCCCTCCATCGTTGGGCGTAATACTTGAAGATTCTTTTTCTTTCATCGGGCAGGTGCCATATCCAAGTTATACTTGTATTGGCGGATAAAATTATCAACTAAATCTTCCCAGCTCTGAATCTACCTCTGCTTTAAACTCATATACCACTTGAGTGAAGCACCACTTAAACTGTCCTAGAAACAGTGAATAAGTAGCTTTTCATTGTCAGTGTGGTCGGCCATTTTTCTGAAGTACATAACCAGATGGCTTCTTGGACACGTATGGCCTTTAAACTTGTCAAATTCAGGTGTCTTAAACTTGGCAGGATGAACAAATTCAACACAAGGTTCATGTTGGCAGCAGATGACCCAAAGATATTGGTACCCTCGATAGCTTTGACCTTCTTATCTAAGGCACAAAACCTTTCAATAGTGAGTTCAGGCATGACTGCAGCAGCATGCATAGTTTGTGGAGGTATGCAAAAAGCATCACATTGTTCATCCATGTCAGCCACAGATCCATGTTAAATAGATGAGCCAAATTTGGTTACTCCAGATGAGCCAACTTGATTGGCGAGCTTCTTAGCCTCAGTATCGGCTTCAGCAGTGTCTTCTTTTTGCGCTAGTATCAGCATAGCGTCCAACAGTTGGTCCATCTTCCCTCGGAGATAGTCGATGTCGGACTTCATCCTCATTTGATTAACTTCAATTTGTTCCAACATCATGTTTTAATTCTGGCGTGTCTGGTACCGATGTCGAGTAGTCATATTGTCTGAAGGAAACATTAGAGTATATGAGCTTTGGGGTCATGAAATAAGATGATGCATGCGAATGATATGCATTTGGTTTTTCAGGGAATCGTTCGAATTAGTCGTTAGTTTATTCAAAAATACTAAGGATATAACAAACAATTATGAAGCAAACCCAAAACACATTCATTTATTCAAATGGCAAGTACAAAATACAAAGTCATAGTAACTCAATGTCAAGTACAACTCATAATGAAAAAGATACAAGAAATAAAACAATCATCAAGCTTTTGGCCTTCGGGCTTCACACTCCTCTAGCTATTCTTTGAACCTCTTCATAATGGCCTTGAATAGGAAAAAGAAGTCACATATAACAGGTGGGGTGGTATCTCCATCTATAGCCTCCATAGTATCTCTGAGCTTCCAAGGTAGATCCTTGGCCAACCAGTTATAGAACTCGGCCAAACCATTAAGCTTTGTGCGATACATATCTCGGTCGTTCTTCAAGAAGAGTGTAGACTTCTCGTAAGCCTCATAATGGTGAACTACTTCTTCTCTTTCAGCTATCCACATCTTGCTATCTCTAAGCAAAGCATCAAACCAATTTTTCCAGTATTCAACACTCCTATTGGAATCGCCCAAATCTCTGCAGATCTGCTCCTATTCCTCAGGTGTAATTTGAGAGGATTGTCTAGCTACCTCTTTAAGATGACACTCTTTTGCTTCTTTTTCCCTTCAATGGCGTAGGGCAGTAGTGAGCTCTTTGACTTCAGCTCCAAGTTCATCTCTTATCCTCTTGGTTTCTTGAGTTGCACGAAGCCACCAATCCTCATTCTTGTGGCATTCACTCCAAGCATACTTCAAATCTTCTTTAAGTTCACTCAAATGACTATAAGCCTAATCAATACACACCTTAGTCTTTTTCCTTTTATGCTCCACTTCATCAACTTTCTCTTTGATTTCTCCCAGTTGATTACTCTTTAGGCCAAACTCCCACTTTATCTTGTTTTTTTCTTCTATGACACGATGGAGTTTTGCTTCCAGCTCTTCATTCTCTTTCACCAAATTGGCTATAGTAGCCTTAAACTCTCCAGCTTCCTCAATTGGGACATTAGTAGGCTTCGGTTCAGGAAGGGGACCAGGTGTCTTGATCTCGAAAGGCATTTTGATTACCTTCACCCTATTCTTAACCCATTGAAAATAGGGTTCCTTTGTGATGCTATTTCTGATTCCCACGTTAGCTTTTCCCTTTTTCTTGATACTTCCCCATGCTTTCTTGATCTTCTTGAATAAAATGGGATTTTCAGGTCCTAAGTCATGTATCTGGAAGGCTTCCAAGTCTTTCTCTTCAGGAGGACCCGCCAACCCGCCATCGCATGCCCAAGCTGTCTAACTGATAGAATAGGATTAGCATTGATATACCCCTGGGTTCCAATAAGTGGAATATTGTGGAACTCACCACAACTGGAGATAACTTTATCATAATCTTGGGAATACCAAGAAAAATCAGCAGATCGGAGGGACCCCATCCTTTGAGCCCAACTATTATCAACTAGGTCCACAAACGCCCCTTCGTCAGTAAATGCATTTTCAACCATTGGTGTAAGAGAGTATCTGCTAACAAGGTTGGTACAGGGTTCCTTGTCAAGAATATATGGATGGCAGTCATGTCCACGAAATCGTCCATATTAGTAAATAAAACGAACCCATGAATAGCCAAGGCAACAGTAGCAAAGCAAGCATCCCAACTCTGAGCTTCTATAAGAGTATCTGCTATCTCAATAAGAAACTTAAGCAGGAATCCCTTGACACCTCCTTTGGTCTTCCAATTAGCAGTGACATCCTTCTTGTGCATGTGGAGAACACTGGCTATAACTTCATCTTTCAGAGACGCATCCACCCCCTTAAATGGTAACTTACTCTTCATAGGAATGCCAACCAAAATCCTCCCAGGCCGAGCCAATTGATGGCCCACGCTGAAGGGGGAGTCCACCATGGACTCCAAGGTCAACCATTGACCTCATAATGAATCTAGGATGTTGATTCCTAACAGAGTCAACAATGACTCTAGATCCAAGGGCCAGATACGCACACATACGGTAAAGGTAAGGAAAATGTACGTAGGAATCCCAGGGAAAGCCAAAGACCAGTGACAATTGTCACCGGTGGGGATGGCCAACGGTCGTAACCCGAAATTTGACCTCCCATTTTCCCTTTTGCATAAGCATGTGCATTCGCATCGCAGGCATATGCACTAGCATCTTTTTCTTTGTGGTTTTGTTGCAGGAATATTGAGGTTTTCAAAGCCCGATTAATCATATCTGTTGCGGTGACAATCAGATGACAAGCTATTAATTAACTTGCATCACACATCTTTGAAATTGACCACCAAGCTTTGATTTATCCAAAGGAAAGGGTAAAGAATGAAAACCCTAATAAGAGAATCTAGGTTTGGGGGTTGGTTATACTAAGGGAAGCTATTAGAACCCTAAGTATCTGTAGTACTCTATAGGAACCTCTTGTTTATGTTTGTGTAATGCTATGTTATGTTTGCTTGTTAAGAATCTGCTAAGGGTAAAGGTAAAGACCTAGGGGTATGTACACTAAATTTTCTCGCCAAGACGTCGCATCTTGTGCCTACGTATCTGACTAAAGAATCAGAGCAACCATAGTTCACCTAACTAAGGGTTTTGGAGGAACCATTGACTATGGACAAAGTTCCAAAGGGAATGAGTATGAGCTCATGTAGAGTTTAAGAAACTCTCTAAGTCTAAGTTGTAATGGTAGAAGTGAATACTCAAGATGATGAGTTCACATAGAGTCCAAGAACTCTAACTTAGTTCTAAGTTGTAAGAGGTGAAAGGCTATGAGGCCAAGGGAAAGTATCCTATGACTATGAGGTCACAGAGAAGGTGGCCATGACTATGAGGTCAAGGTTGGTATCCTATGACTATGAGGTCAAGGAGGGAGGTGGCTATGACTATGAGGTCAAAGCTGGTAATGAGCTTTCTATGACTATGAGGTCAATAGAGAGACTTTCCTTTGGAAGGAAGGGGAAACCACTTGAGAATAAGAGCTGAATGAACAATATGATTTCAATGATTCAAAGACAGTAAACATTTAATCAAAATGAAATCCAAGGATAAACATGGCAAACATGGATAAAGCAAAGACAACATTTTTCAAGTTTGCAATCAGAAACATGGTGAGTGATGAAACTTAACAACAGAGATCGAAGAACAATTTTCAACAAACACAGAACGCTCAAAAGAGTTCTTAAAAGTTTTTAGGAGATGATTGATAATTTTCACAAAAGAGTTCAGGAGTTAAACATAAAGTTATGCATACCTTTTTTTTTGTTTTTCAAGTTTTAGAAAGGAAATGAAAAATACTATAAGAAATAAAATAAAAAAACTAAGTTAAAACAAGGTGGCAGTCGCCACAAAAAAAAGCATGGCCAGTGCCACACTTTGTGGCCAGTGCCACAAAACTAGTGGCAGGCACCACACTTAGTCTATGGCAGGCGCCATGGGTGCTTTAGGAATGGTGGGAGGCACCACTTTTGTTGAATGGTGGCAGGCGCCACACTTTTGTGGCCAGTGCCATGTTCTTGTGGCCAGTGCCACACTTTTGTGGCCAGTGCCACCCTTTCTCGTCTTTTATATTTTTATATTTTTTCTTTTTAGTAACAACTTTCATAAAATGGAATCACAACAAAATCACACATAACTTTTAATCAAGAATCACGTATGAAAAAAATAATAGTAACATGAAGCAAATGATCATGATATTATGAAAGCGAAATGAAACCAAAATGAAACGTAGATGTGAATGTTACATAGTGGAGATGGTCCACTGCCTCTTCACAAGTACGTATTCGAAAAAAAAATGGATGAACTTCTTCTTCCTCTAAATGCCAACTAATGCAAGGTTGGATGGTGGAAAACTCGAACCGAAAAACTCTTGCAACAATATTCAGAATTATAAAAGTAACTGGGGGAAGAAAATGAGGAGAGTATTCACCCTATTTTTTTGGGTGAATCTGGTGTGAAATTTACTGAAGAGGAACATCCTATTTATAGGAAAAAGTGAGGAGCTTGCATCATGGTCATATTGGTGCATCTTGCCAAAATTACCCTTTTCCAAATCTTCGTGCAAGTGCAAGTGCAAGTGGTTGGTTTGAAAAGTCTTCTATTGATCAGAATAGGATCAGAGAATAAGTTGTGCTGATGAGACGTAGAACTATGCTTTACAGAAAAGCCTTTTCTTTCTTCATGATGAATGGATCCACTTGCCTTTAATCTTGCTTAAAAAAATATTATTTCAAGTATGCATATTATAGGAAAGGTGGCAAACGCCACATATTTCATGGCAGTGCCACAAAAATACATGACAGGCGCCATGCCTCACTTTATGGAAAACGCCATGCTTCTTGTGTGGTGGTGGGCGCCAAGTATTTTCATGGTGGTGGGTGCCATGTATCTCATGGCCAGTGCCACCAAAGTGTGGCCAGTGCCACGAGATACTTTTCCTTTTTTTTCTTTTCTTTCTTTTTCTTTTCTTTTTTTTTTTCTCTCTTTTTTTTCTTCAAATAAAATTCATAAATGCCTTGTGATCTCTCATGCTCCAGATCAAGGATTGAACACTTGAATATTCCATTTTGGTCCAATAACATTAGAGTCGGAGGCTCGATTTTTCGGTCAAAGCCCTAATTTCTTCAAGAATTCCACTGGATGATCTTTGAGGATCTTCATTCTTCAATATCTTCCAAGGTCCATAGATGGCCTCTAAGTATGTCCAGTATCATGTGGAATCATGCCCCAAAGCTTGGAAACATGTCTTGATCAAAATCAAGGGCAATGGTTGGCTGGTGCCGATAAAACCCTAGTTTGAGTCATTGTGAATCTTGCGGCTTAATGCACTTGTAGTAGGAACCAAACACACTTGATTTCTTGTTGAATTGAACTTCTTGAAAGTAGGTGGGCTCAAGTGGTTGGTGGACCCTTTAAGATATCGCCTTGAAACATGTGCGAGTCAGGCTTATTGACTTTTGTCCTCTTTCCTGTGCAAACCCTGGCTTTCACATAGAAGAACAAACTAGCAAGATATGGTGGTTAGTTAACAATGCACAGATGATTGAACTCTAAATGTAAGTGCAAGATGTTATGACATCTAAGGGGTAAATTTTGGGGTACAACAGTTGCCCCTATTTAAATAGCTTTACTAGATGGCACGAGGAATTGAAATCCTTGGGACATCAAGGTGAAAGGCATTTAAATATAGCAAACCAAAAATTTTACCCTTAGATGAAATGCAGATGCTAAGGACAGGCCACAGACAAGCAAATGCTGACATGCCATGAACTTCTAGTATGATGATATGTCGCCATGATAGTGTAAAGATGCAGACAAACAAGACACCAGAAACAAAGAGCAAACCACCACAGATGAGCTTACTGGGGAAGGATAAAGGTTAGTATCCATGAGGAAGACTCACTTGGGATACAGGCTGAACGACAAAAGAGACTCACTAGGGAGACTCTGAGGCAACACTGGGGATGGAAAAATAAAGGGGAAAAATCCTACAGGTCCTCACCGAAGATAGGAGCCAGAGAGGTGTTCTCCACCAGGGAAAGATCCAGGGAGATGGATGACAGGTTCAGTGATCGAACGACACTGGGGAAAAAACACATTCTTACTGGGCATAAAACTAGAAAGAAGACATGATCCCTACTGGGGATCAGTTTGAAATAAAGGATGGGCATCAACAAAAGATTTTCTGGGATTTTCTTATACTAAAGAGTTCAAACAAGATCTTCAAGAAAAACCAGAAAAGACAGAGATAAACTTTTGCGCGCAAAATGATGGAAGATATTTGATAATGACTGAACTTTAGCTGGGAATAAGGTTAATGAACCATTAATGATTGGACTCGGGTACCAATATGAGTTGGATTTTGAATGCCAATATGAGTTGGACTTTGAATACCAGTATGAGCTGGATTTTGGGTACCAGTATGAGCTGGATTTTGAATAATAATAGTATGAGTTGGTTTTTGGATACCAGTATGAGCTGGTCCTTGGATACAAAACCTGAGCTTGGAACACATCATCAAAAAGTTTGATGGCAAGGAAACCAAAGCAGGGATCACATCATCAAGAAGTTTGATGGTAGGGAAACCAGAACAGGGATCACATCATCAAGAAGTTTGATGGCAAGGAAACCAAAACAGGGATCACATCATCAAGAAGTTTGATGGCAAGGAAACCAAAACAGGGATTACATCCTCAAGAAGTTTGACGGCAAGGAAACCAAAACAGAGATCACATCATCAAGAAATTTGACGGCAAGGAAACCAAAACAGGGATCACATCATCAGGAAGTTTGACTGCAAGGAAACCGAAACAGGGATCACATCATCAAGAAGTTTGACGGCAAGGAAACCAAAGCAGGGATCACATCATCAAGAAGTTTGATGGAAGGGAAATCAGAACAGGGATCACATCATCAAGAAGTTTGACGACAAGGAAACCAAAACAGGGATCACATCATCAAGAAATTTGACGGCAAGGAAACCGAAACAAGGATCACATCCTCAAGAAGTTTGACGGCAAGGAAACCAAAATAGGGATCACATCATCAAGAAATTTGACGGCAAGGAAACCAAAACAGGGATCACATAATCAAGAAGTTTGACGGCAAGGAAACCAAAACAGGGATCACATCATCAAGAAGTTTGACGGCAAGGAAACCAAAATAGGGATCACATCATCAAGAAGTTTGACGGCAAGGAAACCAAAACAGGGATCACATCATCAAGAAATTTGACGGCAAGGAAACCAGAACAGGGATCACATCATCAAGAAGTTTGACAGCAAGGAAACCAAAACAGGGATCACATCATCAAGAAGTTTGACGGAAAGGAAACCTGAACAGGGATCACATCATCAAGAAGTTTGATAGCAAGGAAACCAGAACAAGGATCACATCATCCACATCAAAGGATTGATGGAATGAAGAAATTAACTTCATCAAAGAGACACCTCGTCAGAGAATTGACGGAAAGAAACGGATCACCAAACATCATCCGCATCAAATGATTGATGGAATGAAGAAATTAACTTTGTCAAAAAGGGTTAACGGGAAGAACACCTCAAATAGGGATCACATCAAACGGGTTGATGGAAAGTGGTTGACTAAAGGTAACACCATTGGTAACTGTAGAAGTATGAACAAAACCAAAGACAGATAAGCTTCTCGTGAGAGAGATTGCCACTTATCGTTGTAGAGGTAATGATAGCAAAACAAGCTTCTCAAGGAGATTGCCACTTGTTGTTGGGTATAAATTCCAAAGAGATGTTGATATTACAACACTGCAGGAGAAATAATTTTGTCTTCAATGAGGATCTGTAAAAGATTCTTCCTGCGAGACACGGTGCAAAATAAATGCACATTCAAAAGTAGGTTCGAAAACCACACCTGCCAGGGACCAAAGTTCAATCTAGGAACAAGCTAGAAAGAAACGGTCAAACAAGACTCCAACCATTGAGGAATGAGCTCGAATAGGGATTTATCTTATCCAATTGTGGAAAAGATAACTCAACCAACCATCATCCACAAGAATCGATCTCTGCGGGGGAATTCAGAAAGGATGGGCACTTTATGCCTAGGGCTGACAACTCTATTGGAAAGGATAGACAAACCCAGTCACTTGGGAAGATAAACGCCAAAGTAAACAAAGACAGGTAAACACCAGGAAGATAGCAAAATGCTAAGATGCTATGCATATGAGAATGCATGTATTCCATGTTTATGCTGACAAAACAGACAAAGAGAAGCGAGACTGGAGATGAAATAAACATCTCGATAAGGACAACCAGCCAACCTCAACAGATTGGACCATCACTGAGGGTGAATATGTAGAATCAGCAGCTCTACTTCAAGGTTATGACTTTCTCTGAGGGAAAAAAGTAATCAACTCGGGGTATAGCATCATGACTTCACTAGGATTACCATCACGAGCTTGATTTCTCTACTGGAGGAGGAAATCCATGGAGAATTGCCAAGATTAGCTGAAGCAACAACTTATTGGGGAGCTAGCAAAAGATATCATGAAAGATGAGTAGTTCCGCATAACTCATCTGCCCCATAGTACATGGTATGTCAGAAGAAAATATCAAGAGGATTTTACAGAAGAATTGGCATACCAAATGCTTCAATATCTTTAAACTCTTGGAGAGATTCATGAATTTCGGCATAACTGCCCCAGTTTTTGTATTTGCACAACAAAATCCTTGAACTTGTTCTTTAGACTGGTTGATCTGTGAAGGAGATATCGTTGACTTTTATAGATATACCGAATCTCGACTTGACTGCTTCTGATTAACTGGTCTGTGAGAATAAGTCATCAAAAGGATTTTACAGAAGAATTAGCATACCAAATGCTTCAATATCTTCAAACTCTTGAAAAGATTCGTGAATACGTAACTGCCCCAGTTCAACTGTATTCACAATACAAAGTACTCATACTATGGTAGAAACAACTGGGTAACAAACTTGCCCCTGTTGGTGGGTCATTGGAGTCCAAACTTGTCATAAGATGACCTCAAGAAGACCTGCCCCAATATTCTGAACTTGACGAATTCTGCCCCTGACTCAATAGCTTTTGGAATGGTGGATTGGCAGATCCTTTCGCTTGGTTTCCCCTAAATGAGCTCCATTTATTAAGTCAAGTTCCCTAGCTGGCTGCATTGGTTGGGATTCCTTTGATATTAAATTGTCTTGCAAACAAGTATTGTTCATTAAAAATTGGCAATTTCAATGTAATATTCATGCAAGCTTTTGAAATCAAGTTTTATGGATGAAACACATACAATGGAATGATTAAATAGTAAAAAACAAAGTGAATCTAGTCATAACATATGAAGTGGTCAACACACACAATTAGCAAAAATTATTAGGAGTCAGGTTAATCAACCTTGTTGTAGTATGCTTTCAAAACAACCGTACCTCAATTAGGTCTTTTAAGGGTTGTAACGTGGCCTGGGTTTTGGTTTATGAAACAAAGGATAAAGGCTCAAAGTTTATTTGTCCCCACCCCATCTTCGTGATGAACTCCAATCTTACGCTCAGTTAACTCAAGCTATACATTCAAGTTCCTATGGGCTAGGAATGAATTGACGATAGTTGATGATGATTCAGACACCTTTGTAGTCATTACTCCCTTACAATATTTGGTTATCCTTTATTACTGATGTTTTGAGACCTCTTCTTGTCTTTGCTTGAGGTTATGAGACCTCGTCTTCGCCTTTGTTGAGGTTATGAGACCTCTTATTTGTCTTTGCTGAGGTTTTTAGACCTCTTATTTTCCTTTGTTGAGGTTATGAGACCTCTTCTTTTCTTTGTTACTTGATTTGAGAGAGCTAACTGGTGTCTTGCATGAAGCGCTTGCATTCGATTGCATAACCAAGTTAAACTGAGAACTAACCTGCCCCAAGTTTGAGATTTAAGGGTTTTTTGTGTAAGGAAAAAAACTCCTACTTCTAGGCTCGAAGGGGTTAACGAGGGATTATCTTCCTTATTTCTCCAGTGTTTCGGGATTGAAACAATGTCTTACATCCTTGGCAAGGTTTAATCGAAAGCATACCACAACAATTATGGATATAATGTTTTCATCATCCTCCCCAATCTTTGCTTAACAACAATTTGATAAGTGGATAAGTGGATGGAAAATATATATATATATATATATATATATATATATAATTTTTGCTTTTTTATGTCACCACAAGAAAATGAGTGAATACGAATTGACTTAATCAAAAGATGCATAAACATTTCATTAATATTGCCAATTTGAAAAACAAAAGCTTATAAGCAAGTACAAATTTAAACATGCAAAGCAAATACAACACAATGCTGAAACAGCCAAAAGATTGCCAGCTTCGGGGAACTGGGCTTTCCTTTCTTGATTTTCCAAATCGAGATAATCATCTTCAGAGTTGACTGTCGTGATCATTCTGAGAAACATCTTCACATCCACTTTCGGCAATTTCTTCCATTTCGGAGTCTGATGAATCCGCTTGATTAGGAGAAGAATTGTTGATTTAAATGCCTTGAGGCGTGAATAAGAACATATTAGAGTCAAGCAGAGTCTGAACCTTATCTCTGAGCATCTTACAGTCTTGAGTTGTATGCCCCTGTGCCCCAATATGGTAGTCACATCGGCCGTTGGCGTCAGAGCCTTGCAGATATGAAAAAATGCTGGATCTATCTCCTTTGGCACTATCAACCCTCATTTGATTAAATCTGGCAAAAACTGACTGTATGGTATTGGCAATGGAGTGAAATTTCTTTTTGGCTTTCTTGGCCTTTGTCGTGCACGCTGACGCGGCTGGTGGCGGTAGGACTATTGATATTGAGGAGGTCTTCGATTTAGAGAAGAATATAGTCCTTGTGGAGAGAATGGTATCTGACGCTGAGACCCAAAAGATTGCTAACTCTGAACACTTGAGTTGCATGAGCGTTGAGGCTGAAATGTCGGAGCTTCCCAAGTGGAATTACTTTCTTTCTCCCATTCTTCTTGAGAACTGGCAATTGATTCACTCTCACTGGCTGGGATATTTGAGATGCCTCGGATTTTTCCGTTCTTGAGACCGCTATCAATGCGCTTTCCAGGTATTACCAAGTTAGAGAAGTTTGATGTCACAATGCTAAACAACTTTTCTCGATATGGATCTTGCAAAGTATCCATGAACCAGTCAACCAATTCCTTATCCAAGAGTGGTGGTTGAACACGAGCAGCTATTTCTCTCCACCTCTGAGCATATCCTCTAAAGGATTCATTGTCTTTTAAAGATAAGTCTAGCAAATACATGCGGCTAGGAGTCAAGTCAAGATTGTAGTTGTATTGCTTCACAAAGGCATTGGCTAGGTCTGACCATGATTTGGATGTGATTGCTTTCTAGCTGCATGTACCAACTCAGTGATGCCCCACTCAGACTGTCTTGGAAACAGTGGATCATGAGCTTGTCATTGCGGACATGTGAAGTCATTCTTCTGCAGAACATCACCAAATGATGCTTTGGACAACTATCACCTTTGTACTTCTCAAACTTTGGTGTCTTGAACTTAGGTGGTATCACAAGGTTAGGTACCAAACACATGTTCAAAGTATTCAAATCAGCAGTGGCACGACTCTTAATGGCATCAAGCTTTTCTTCCAAGGCTCGACATTTCTCCATAATCTCAATGTCTCGTTGGTCCTGGGTTTTCATCACAGGGATTACCTCTTGGGAATCTGGCTTAAAGAATGTGAAACTACGATATTCCACAGCATCAACAGAAGAGGACTGTCCATTTCGGACAATGGAATGTTCTTGTATCACCTAATTCTCAACAGGAATCTGCACAGGTTAAGCAACAAAAGTCTTCTGAGTGTTGTCATCTCTCTTTGCCAAGGCTGTCATAGCTTCCACCAACTGATTTTTCAACAAGTCAAAATCTGCTCTGGTCACAAATTGGCTCTGCTCTTCTGAGTTCATGAACCTTCACAAGCTACTTCAAGTCCAATGCATGCAAGTGGGAAGTTAACATGGTTACAGACAGAGGATGGATGAGACCCAAGGTTGAGAAATACAAATGCAATGCAAATGCGCATGCGGTTCTAATGCAAGCCAAAAGGTTTCAAGGAACTCAAAGGCAAGTTGCAAATATCCTTTTTTGAAAGCTGAAGAGTTTTGCTTTAAAACCCATGATCTTTATTGATTTTTATAAAGGAAATGCACATGGCTATCATGAATGAATGGATGTATGCACAAACGCACATATACAAATAATCACATATATACAGGCAAACAGAATGAGGGCTTAGGTTTGAAGATCACGAGCATGGAGCCATGGGTTTTTCATCTGTAGAACAGGGTTCTAAAAAGTTCCTAGAGTCTAGGTAAATCCTTCGAATATTATCAGCCTACGTGACTACTCACGCGGGTTAATAATATTCTCAAGATAAACATGTCTGAGTGTAGTATCGCGTAACAACCATTTAGGACTATTCCCCCATAGCCATCGCACTACATCTTAAAAGACCAAGTGGGGTGAAGGTAACTACTGTCCTCAGAATCCCTGGCTCTCAAATCAGGAAGAGTTACATCAATGCGACTACTCACATCAGACATCAACAATCCCAAAGAGCCTCATCTGAGTGTGGTCATCATATGCCATAAATCGTTAGGACTACTCCCAACAACCGACTATTGATTACACCACAATCCTATCATATATGTGCTCTCAAGTCCGGGTTAGGACTTACCTCACCACTCAATAGTAGCAACCCTGCCGAACAGAAGAATCCAAACAAGTAGACAGATATATACAGATATATGTACAAATAGGCAAGCAAAACATGCAATAACACAAACAAAATAAGGTGGGTTTAACCCTTAAAAGTGATCCCCAGTGAAGTTGCCATTTCTGTTGCGGTGAGAATCGGATGACAAGCTATTAATTAACTTGCATCGCACATCTTTGAAATTCACCACCGAGCTTTGATTTATCCAAAGGAAAGGGTAAAGAACGAAAACCCTGATAAGAGAATCTAGGTTCGGGGGTTGGTCATACTAAGGGAAGGTATTAACACCCTAAGTATCTGTAGTACTCTACAGGAACCTCTTGTTTATGTTTGTGTTATGTTATGTTATGTTTGCTTGCTAAGAATCTGCTAAGGGTAAAGGTAAAGACCTAGGGGTATGTACACTAAGTTTGCTCACCAAGACGTCGCATCTTGTGCCTACGTATCTGACTAAAGAATCAGAGCAGCCGTAGTTCGCCTAACTAAGGGTTTTGGAGGAACCATTGACAATGGCCAAAGTTCCAAAGGAAATAAGTATGAGCTTATGTAGAGTTTAAGAAACTCTCTAAGTCTAAGTTGTAATGGGGGAAGTGAATACTCAAGATGATGAGTTCACATAGAGTCCAAGAACTCTAACTTAGATCTAAGTTATAAGAAGTGAATGGCTATGAGGCCAAGGGAAAGTATCCTATGACTATGAAGTCACAGAGAAGGTGGCCGTGACTGTGAGGTCAAGGCTGGTATCCTATGACTATGAGGTAAAGGAGGGAGGTGGCTATGACTATGAGATCAAAGATGGTAATGAGCTTTCTATGACTATGAGGTCAATAGAGAGACTTTCCTTTGGAAGGAAGGGGAAACCACTTAAGAACAAGAGTTGAATGAACAATATGATTTCAATGATTCAAAGACAGTAAACATTTAATCAAAATGAAATCCAAGGATAAACATGGCAAACATGGATAAAGCAAAGATAACATTTTTCAAGTTTGCAATCAGAAACATGGTGAGTGATGAAACTTAACAACAGAGATCGAAGAACAATTTTCAACAAACACAGAATGCTCAAAAGAGTTCTTAAAAGTTTTCAGGAGATTATTGATAATTTTCACAAAAAAGTTCAGGAGTTAAACATAAATATATGCACACCTTTTTTTGTTTTTTAAGTTTTAGAAAGGAAATGAAAAATACTATAAGAAATAAAATAAAAAAAACTAAGTTAAAACAAGGTGGAAGTCGCCACAAAAAAAGCATGGTCAGTGCCACACTTTGTGGCCAGTGCCACAAAACTAGTGGCATGCACCACACTTAGTCCATGGCAGGCGCCATGGGTGCTTTAGGAATGGTGGCAGGCGCCACTTTTGTTGAATGGTGGCAGGCGCCACACTTTTATGGCCAGTGCATTGTTTTTGTGGCCAGTGACACACTTTTGTGGCCAGTGCCACCCTTTCTCCTCTTTTATATTTTTATTTTTATTTTTTCTTTTTAGTAACAATTTTCATAACATGGAATCACAACAAAATCACACATAACTTTTAATCAAGAATCACGTATGAAAAAAATAATAGTAACATGAAGCAAATGATCATGATATTATGAAAACGAAATGAAACGGAAATGAAACGGAGATGTGAATGTTACTTAGTGGAGATGGTCCACTGCCTCTTCACAAGTACGTATTCAGAAAAAAACGGATGAACTTCTTCTTCCTCTAAATGCCAGCTGCTACAAGGTTGGATGGTGGAAAACTCGAACCAAAAAACTCTTGCAACAATATTCATAATTATAAAAGTAACTGGGGGAAGAAAATGAGGAGAGTATTCATCCTATTTTTTTGGGTGAATCTGGGGTGAAATTTAATGAAAAGGAACGTCCTATTTATTGGAAAAAGTGAGGAGCTTGCAGCATGGTAATATTGGTGCATTTTTCCAAAATTACCCTTTTCCAAATCTTTGTGCAAGTGCATGTGCAAGTGCAAGTGGTTGGTTTGAAAAATCTTCTATTGACCAGAATAGGATCAGAGAATAGGTTGTGCTGATGAGACGTAGAACCATGCTTTACTGAAAAGCCTTTTCTTTCTTCATGATGAATGGATCCACTTGCCTTTAATCTTGCTTAAAAAAATATTATTTCAAGTATGCATATTGTAGGAAAGGTGGCAAACACCACCTATTTCATGGAAAGTGCCATGTGCATGGCAAGTGCCACAAAAATACATGGGAGGCGCTATGCCTCCCTTCATGGAAAACACCATGCTTCTTGTGTGGTGGTGGGCACCGTGTATTTTCATGGTGGTGGGCGCCATGTATCTCATGGCCAGTGCCACCAAAGTGTGGCCAGTGCCATGAGATACTTTTCGTTTTTTTTTTCTTTTCTTTCTTTCTCTTTTCTTTTTTTCTCTTTTTTTTCTTCAAATAAAATTCAAAAATTCCTTGTAATCTCTCATGCTCCAGATCAAGGATTGTACACTTGAATATTCCATTTTGGTCCAATAACATCAGAGTCGGAGGCTCGATTTTTTGGTCAAAATCCTAATTTCTTCTGGAATTCCACTGGATGATCTTTGAGGATCATGCTTCTTCAATCTCTTCCAAGGTCCATAGATGGCCTCTAAGTATATCCAGTATCATGTGGAGTCATGCCCCAAAGCTTGGAAACATGTCTTGATTAAAATCAAGGGCAATGGTTGGCTGGTGCTGATAAAACCCTAGTTTGAGTCATGGTGAATCATGTGGCTTAATGCACTTGTAGTATGAACCAAACACACTTAATTTCTTGTTCAATTGGACTTCTTGAAAGTAGGTGGGCTTAAGTGGTTGGTGGACCCTTTAAGATACCACCTTGAAACATGTGAGAGTCTGGCTTATTGACTTTTGTTCTCTTTCCTGTGCAAACCCTGGCTTTCACATAGAAGAACAAACTAGCAAGATATGGTGGTTAATTAACAATGCACAGATGATTGAACTCTAAATGTAAGTGCAAGATGTTATGACATCTAAGGGGTAAAATTTGGGGTACAACAATATCCTCACAAGGTCATCACATCATTAACACAAGCAAAAAATGAGGGTTTCTATGCCTATTCATCAAAGCAAAAGGTTGAAAATCAGAGCCATGGCCATAACACTTTTTTAAAAGCAAATTGGGCAAATTTTGGCCGTGTTAATCGATTAACCATTTGCTAGTGCAAAGTGGTTAATCCATTAACCCTTGTAATTTGGCAGATTTTACTCCATTTTCATGACAACAACTTTTTCTCTACTTCTTTGGGGTCTACTTGGTTCTAGCATTGTGTGGAATATTCTAGACATTTCTAGATATTTCAAGACCTTTCAAGACACTTCAAGGCATTTATTCTAATACATCACTTTGAATCAAGACTACCATGTAATTTCATTTCCAAGCATGAGGACCATTTGATTTGGACTTGCATTGGGGTTGCTCCAGTGAGTTAACAAATAACTAACTGAGTCAACTTCCGACTCAGTGAGTTAAGTGTAACTAACTCCTAAGCAAGCTCCAAAGCAAACTCCAAATCCATTCCAAACCTATCCTCTCCAAAGCTAGCATCTATATAAAGAAACCTTCACATTTGTGGAGGGGGATCCAAAAACCTTCAATCATTTTTTCACAATTCTTCACTCTTTACTCTCACATTTCTCTCAATTCTCTCTGGTTTTTTTTGCAACTTCTTCACATTCATCTTCATCTTCTTCCCAAAACCACACTAGAGCTCAATTCTCACCATTGAAGAGTAGCAAATTTCACATTGAAATTGCTTTACTCTTGAGCTTGAACCTCCATCACATTGCATTTATTCTTGGATCTCTGCAATTACAACAACTTCTACTCCAATTCATCTGATCGATTCAATCGTTTCAGTGCAAATTCGATTTCAGACCTTTTATCGCGTTTTGATTGGTGTCGCTACGATTTAAGCACAAGCTTGGAATTCTCTGGTTTTCTTGGCTTCTTCTCACGACATTTTATTCACAATAATCACCAAGGCAATTCTCTGCCTTGTAGGTTGGTAATTCTCGCTCGATTTACTATTTCGATCACTTTCGCGAATTTACGATGTAGTTTCGATATTTTTTCGGTGTTGATTAATCATGTGATTATTTGATCTTTGATCTTCATGTTTGATGCTTTCAATTAATGATTAATTGCTTCTACTTGATGTAATTTTTGTGTGCAAATGCATGCCATAACATGGGGATGATTGGATAAGTGATTAATTGCTGGAAGTGCTTTTGAAAACTGATTTTTCTGCCACTGCTCCAGGGTTAATCGATTAACCATTTGCTAGTGCAAAATGGTTAATCGATTGACACCTCTGTTTTCAGCAAAATTTTGCTATTTTTCAAGGGTTAATCGATTAACCACTTTGCACTAGCAAATGGTTAACCGATTAACACTGAACCAAAATGCCATTTTTGCTTATTTTCAAGCTTGTTTGATCTCCTTTCCTCATTTAACTTCCATGGCTTGATATGCTTGGTATTTGTGGATGTTTTATGAGCGGTTTAACTTCTTTTTGAAGCATGTATGTAAACTTTCGATGCATGATTTATCGATTATGGATTGGTTTGCATTTTTGATATTACATGGGCATGTTAATTCTTGCACACCTTTGTTCACATGATAACATGATTTGTGGTGCATGCTAATGGACATTTGGTACTACCTTGCAATTTCATTCTTGATCATATTAAGTTTGTTCTCCATTGAGCAAGTTTAATCTTGTATAATCAATAATCCGCATGTTTGCTTTGACCATCTTCCGATCTGTTTTGAAGATTGTTGGCTTGATCATTTCCCTTGATCGATTGATCGAAACCTTATTTCGATTAGTCAATATCCCTCTCTTTTCTCTCTTTAGGGTCCTTTAGAGTCGTGTTTCTCTTTATCCTCTGCTGAGTCGGAGGTCTGCACGATACACTGAAGGACTGTACAAATTGGTGATGTTACTCTGTCAGTTTCAATCTCTACACTATACTATTGTGCTAGAGAAGGGATGAGAGTGGAGAATTCCTACACTCATCTTGATTATTTTGGGTAGGACACGAATGACCCTGTGCCTGGAATAATTGTCTATATCTCCAAACTGTAGTTTTTCTCAATCCCCAATCGAGTCGATCCTTGATCACTCTTTCCCTTTTCAATCTCTTTTTTGATCAATCACCATTTCCTTGGTTTAAGATCTTTGTCACTTTGGATTAGCAACCTCCTTTTAGTTCAACACCCTTTCCTTTGGTCAATCATTGCTTGTTGATTCCCCATCATAGTTGTAATCATTCATTCTTTAGTTAATCACAGTCAAACTATCAAAACCAATTCTCTTTTTCCCCAGCAGTCTCAATCCTTTTTCTTCGGTTAATCGCAGTCTGCCTGTTAAACACCAAAACCCTAGTGGAATTCACAACCTTCTCTTGGTTCTTCCTCCCTTTTGATTGGTTAAACATTGCCTGTCAGTTAAAACACCAATTTGCAACTTTTTCTCAGTTAACCACAGTCTATCTGTTAACATACTGAGCTTCTTTTGAGTTAATCATCTTCTCTTGGTTAATTAATCATTTCTTTTCAGTTAATAATAGTTTTTCTGTTAGCGCCGAATCCCCAGTGGGTCACAACCTTTGCTTGGTTCCATACCCGTCCTTTGGGTCACAACCTTCGCTTGGTTCCACACTTGTTCTCTCAGTTAACCATTATTTATCAGTTAATATACTGAAATCCCCTCAGATTCAAGCAACTTCTCTTGATTCAGTACTCTCTTTTTTTGGTTCATCACAGCCTGTCTGTTGGCACCAAACCCTTTTTTCCCCCACAGAACATTAGTCTCTTTCTTCAGTTAACCATTGCCAGTCAGTTAACATACCGAATCCTTATTCTCTCAGTTTCCAAACCTACTCCTTTGTTTACTTCCCAGTAAAGTCACTATTATTCTTTTGCTCCTTTATCTTCTTGATTTTGACACCACATTCGCTTTATCCTCAGCAGAGTTGTTGTTATTCCCGTGTCCTTCTTTCTTGGTTTTGAAACTAATTCTTTTGCTTTCCCCAGTGGAGTTTTTCTACCTCTTTTTCTCTTGGTTTTGACACCATTTCCCTTTCCTTTCCTGTCTTTGTTCTCCGAACTACGTAGGCTCTGAATTCCTCATTGCACTATAAGGATACGTAGGCACGAGATTGCGAAATCTTGGCGAGCTACCTTCCCCTTTCTTTCCCCTAGTTCCATGAACTACGGCGCTCTGATTTCCTAATTGCACTATGAGGGTAAGTAGGCACAAGGGCCCTAATCCTTCGTGAGCACTTTCTTTCACTTTTATCTTCTCTCTCCTCTTTCTTTTAGCTAGAAGCCTTTAGATAGATAACCCATCCAAGCCTAGAAGCAAGCAAAATGGTTCCCGCCGAGTACGACAGATGCGTAAGGTGCTAGTACATTCCTTTCGTATAACCGACCCCCTTACCCATTTCTCTTCCCTTTGGGTTTTATCGATATTTTCCCTGTCCTTTGGGACTAAATAAAGTTTGGTGGTGACTCTGTTGTATCTTTGAGTGTGCGATTCACTCCGGTATAATCCTGCTAGCTTCACCACCAACAACATCATCAGACCAGCGTGGCAGATGATATTAAAAAAGAAAAAGGGATTCAAATCATTCATCACTCTCAGAACATTTCTCTCTCTCCTTATGCTTTTCTCTCTCAATGTCCTTTTCTCTCTGCAACAACGCTACCGAAACACACCTCTTCTCACCAGAGAAGACGATGGTGCACGGTGGCCGTTGCTGTCCTTCTCCGGCCAATCACCTTAAAAATACCCAAACCTTACATAAACCCTACTTAAATATCACCCTCTATCCAAATCTGCCATTAATTTCTACAAAAACCCAACCTATTTCTCAAATTGGAGCGAATCCCAAATAAACCCTAATTTAAAATAGATCCAGAAACAAGCAAAAAATTAACAAGAGTAAGCAATCAACTCAACCAAAGAGCAACAAGCAACAATACAAGCGAAAATGGAGGCAATATTGTGAGAGAAACAAGGATCTACCTCTTGAAGAACACCTTCTGAAGTGATTAAGGTATCTTCTATTGCCTTTCTCTTTACGATCGTTTCTTCTTCTTCTCTCTCTTCTGAAGTGAATAAGGCATGAGTTTTAGCTCACCTATATCATAGTTTCAATGTGAGACTCTGATTAGGTTTTAATGAAAACGAGCTTTAGTGAGACGGGTTAAGAAATGCTTTGCAGAACAATTTTTTTAGGGTTCTTTCTATGGTTCTTGTGTGTATCTTGAATGAATGAAATAGTGATCAATATATAGGGTAGCACCTCTTCTCAAATACGTGTGAAGGAAAATGAAATTCGTGTAACAGGTTGTTAGGGTGGTGAGTGAGAGGATAAATTCGTTAGAATTGGTGGGAGTGTGCACTGATTTCGTGGGATTTGGGATTGTACCTATTTGCAATGTTTGTCTTTTCTGTGATTCTAGAAGATGGGTCATTGTTTAGTCCCCTTGTTAATTGAAATATCTATGCAATTTGTGAATTCACCTTGTAGAATCTGCTTTTGTGATGAAAGTGAGCTTTCACCCTACTGACATGTGAATTATTCTCTGTTATTGACTTGATTTTGGAATTGTGCATTACCCTTAAAACTCATGTGTGCCAAGTAGTTCATTATTATGTACTTAAATTCATTACCTTTGAATAGCATATGCACCTCTGTATCCTTTGTCCTTGCATATTCTGTGTGCTTTTTTCACTTGAATTTTGCAATTTGTATATGTGTAGCCTTCTTATGTATTGTCCTTTTTCTTTGCTTTGTTCATTTTTCATGTGTGGCTTTGGCATGAGGACAACATTATTTGAAAAGATCGTAACTTGCAATAGCAGACAACTTGCTGCTTGTGACTTGGAGCAGGCTTAGGTGATGCTTGGAGTGGAGTTAGCACGAGGGTGGACCTTGGACATGGAAGTAAAATGGTGGCTTGGAAACAAGACAAGAGAACTTGGTCCTGGCATGGGTAGATGAAAGCTTCGAAGCTACTCTTTAGGTCTTGTATTTTGATCCAAACATGTAATTCCTTCTTTAGGCTTAGGTTCCAAGAATTTCGAACTCTTCATTTGGAGTTTTTTTACAATTGTTTAATTTGTAGTTATACTTGAATCCTTGTAACTTTTGTAACAAGAATTGGTATCCAAAAATAAAATGTCTTGTTTAAACTTTAAATAACACATATTCTTGACTTTCTAAACTTTGTGTTTAAAGTAACCTTGGTTTTTCAAATGGTGTGAGCTTGAAACTTAAAATTCACTTGGTCATGCCTTGAAACAAAATGAAAGCAAATCTAGCCAAGGCTTGAAGACAAGCACAAATTGACCATAACTTAGAATGTAAGACAAATCTAAACATGGCTTGAAACATCATGGCACAAAACTTGACATGAAAATTTCCTTGCAATTATGGCTCAAAACTTGACTCAAACTTGGGCATGACATTCATGGCGCGAAAATAATTCAAACATGGTTGTGAAGTAAGGCTTGAGAATGAATTGAAACAATGCTTGAAATCATCTTGAAACCAATTGAGTATTTCTTGAATAGTTTGATCCCATGACCTAAAACTATTTTGCAACAAAATAGGTCATGTATTGGAATGAATCAATCATATAACTTGGATTATGGCTTGGGAACAAATGATCATGTCTTGACTAATTGAACATAAGAATGAGGACACATTTTCCTCCTATCTCCACTTGAAATCAAACACACTTGCATGGGCCTGCAATCACAATAAGCACACACAAGACCACAATGACCTAAATTTTAGAGGATCATGGCCAAAGGCCAAATGATCATCTAAAGAAAAATCATGAAGCAACACAAATACTTGGCATAAGAAAAGTGAAAAGGGTAGGACAAATTTGGGGTATGACACAGAGCATAAGGAATTATAAAAACAGAAAAAAGATAACACAAAGTTAAAAAAACTAAGGCCTAAGAGGGTTATTGGGTAGTCTAGAAAGAATATCTGCAAACAACCCTTCAATCTTTGACGTCCTTTCATTCACTTTGAGTTCTCTGCAGCCAGAAACTCCAACTTATTTAGAAATAAATCCTCAGAACCCAAAGTTTCCTTGGTGCCAGAAACATTTGCAGCTTCAACAGAAATCTCAGCAGGAACCAAAGAAGTATGAACTGGGACAGAGGAGGAATCAATTATGGTGATGGGAGCATAAGTGTGTCTGAAACCTTCTGAAGTAGAGGTTCTACTATACCAGAGAGTTTGGCATTGCAGTTACTCTTAGCTTCCTTCATCCAAGCAACCTCTAACTTTTTAGAGTTGATTGCAATCCATCTTTTGAAAGCCTCCGTCAAATCACACACTTCAGAGAAGTTTGCATTGCCTCTGCAAGCATCAATGAGAGCATGTAGTCTTCCAGAAATATCCTCTTCAAATTGAGAAAATAAATCATCTAGGGGAGGGGAGGATGTTTGTTTTAGAAGGTGTTTGGTTGTAGAAGGGTTGAGAGGGTCTGTCTGGGTAGACAATGAGTTCAATTTTTTACTCATCATCAGAAATGGTGGTTGGTTGAAGAGTGTGGGTGTCTGAATGAGATCTGTTTGGTGGTGGTGGAATGGTTTGGGCTTGGGGGTGAGAAATACCAAATTGAGATAGTCCAGATCTTTGAGATTGGGTTAAGAGAAATGGTGGAAAAGTTAAAAGTTTAGCAACATATGGGAGAATGATAATAGGAAGTTGTGGGTTGGAAATAGAGTTATATATAAGATTGGTGGTTTGGAGAGCATAAGGAACAATTGGTTCCAGAATGAATGGAATAAAGTAGGTTATAGTGGATGTGGGGATGGATGAAGTATTAACATTAAAGAGTTGAGGAGCGACAAACGTAGTAACAACTTCAGAAGAGTTAGTAGCAACAGTAGCAGCAACAACAACTATAGCAGTAGTAGAAGTTACTTCAGAAGATGTTATTGAAGTAATCTTTGAATCCTTATATCTTTTTTAGCAAACTTCCTTATCTCCTTTATTGCTTTTCCTCTTCTTATTTTACTTTCTTATCTCTTTGATAGCTGTTGGTGCTGAGGAAGGAGCAACCTTAAAGTCGCTGTTGGTTTTCTATATTCATAGCTAGTCGAATCTGGGTTGAAGAAGAGGGGAAAGTCAACCAGGGGAATCCATCTTCTAAGAATCTCCTCGGTGATTTTAACAACTGGACTAGCCAAAGCAGAAATCATGCCCATATTCTTTAAAGTCTTGGAGTTGAGAAAACTCCCACAAGAGGATACGAGTCCTTGAGCTTTTTCATCATCTGTTAGAGAGTCTATCAGACAACTCTTGATAACGAGAAATCGTATCGTATTTTTAGGCTCATTGCACATATGATTCATCTATTTTTATTCGAGTTTTATTTGCATTTGACTATGTTTTGTGTGTTTTGCAGTTGACAGGTTCATCTGTTGCGGAATCGGGAGAAAAGCCGAAAAAGAGTGAAAGAAGAGGAAAATCCAGCAAGAAAGAAGAAAATCTCTTGTTTTGCTGATATGGCGTTCGCCATGGCTATATGGTGTTCGCCATAGCCTAGTATGCCATGTATTTAAAAGGACCAGCACCATGGCATTCACCATGGCATGGTGGTGCTCGCCATAGCAGCGCAGTTACAGAATTTGAATTCTGCAACTGTCTTGGGAAGTTATTTCTACTCCACTTTTCTCTCCACTCAAGGAACACGACCTGGGCAGTTTCCATATGAATATTCTCTGTATATAGGACCCTCTGGTCATGTTCCAGACACCCAATTTACACGCGAAAGCTCTGTCAAATTCCGTTTAGATTTTTAGGCATATATTTACCTTCAAAGCGGCAATTACTCACATCGAGGAATTGTCGCAAATTTCATTGTAATTTTATTTCCGTTGGTGTACTTTGGATTCTGAACAAGCCTGCCGGCATTATTTGCAATACAATTTCGCATTTTTACTTTACAGGTTATTTCCCGTTTTTACCTTGCATTCGAATTTACTTTATTTTGTATGCAACGTTACTTTTAATGTCAATTACCGTTAATATGTTTGCAATAAAAAATACCATGTCTTGTTAAATTTATTTGAGTTCGGCGTATGAGGACTGTCGTTATCGACGGGACTCTGTAGAAAACTTAGGTGCGAAATTATTGATTGTATGTTAATTTTGGTCTTTGTTTCTAATTTTCACGCCTTATTATTCTGACACGAGAGTGAGGAATATACTAAGGTCGGACCGATAGCGCGAGAGTGTGAGGAATGAACTGATAGTGGAAACTAGGCATCGAACCTAAAGACAGCGAGAGCACTTTAGGTATCGTTTAGAATTTCATTAACTTTAAAAATACGCTTTTCAATTAAAACGGGCGAGCAATAGAAAAATCCTGTAGTTGAAAGGTGTGGTTCTTGTCGATAGCGCGAGAGTGTGAGACGGAGTCTTTAATGTAGTACTTTCTATGGAACGAAGTTTAGACATAATTAGCACCCGACTTCTACAAGTCCCTTAGGTACACGGAATCTATATTCTGGACTCGATTTTATTGTTATTTCCTAAAACCTCTAGAATTAGTCATTCTTCCTTTCCGTTTAAATTCCGCTAATCCTTAGCCTTAACTTTACACTACAACTATAGATTGCATTAGTTTGATTATCCCTTCCCTGTGGGTTCGACAACCTTATTTAAAACTACGCGAACAGCTGTATACTTGCAGTCTTTATTTGACGGACACATTAGTGCTATCGGAGGGCATCAAGTTTTGGCGCCGTTGCCGGGGAAGGCTGATTTAGTCAATATTGTGATTCCATTGTTGCGCAGTATAGACTAAGGCACCAATATTTTTCCTTTTTCTCTAATTCTTTGATTGTATGCCAAACACTCACTCTAGAGGCAACAAGCTTGAGCAACCGATAGACGACATCGATCGTTTCATTAATTTAAGACGCCAAATTAATTAATTTTGGGTGCTAGTACCTTCCCTTTGTATAACCAACCCCCGAACCTTAGATCTTTTTTTTTCCATGGTTTCACATTGCATATTTATGGGTTATTCTTTCTTTACCCCTTCCCTTGGATAAATTAAAGTTCGGTGGCGATATTTGATTTGCGAGTCAAGTTAATCCAATAGCTTGGTCTCCGATTCTAACCAACGCGCTACAAAAAAATGGCGACTTCACTGGGACCGAACCTAGAATCTTTGGTTAAACATATCTTATTATATTTGTGTTATTGTTAATATATTATCTGCTTGTATTTGTTTGGGTTCTTGGTTGATCCTTATGAGTGAGACAAGTCCTAACCCGGATTTAAGTGTACATAAATAAGATAGGATGTTGGTATAATCAAAAGTTACATGTCTGGAGTAATCCTACGCATGAGTAACATATGATATAATCACACTCAGTGGAATCCCCTTTGGAATTACTGATGTCGTTGCGAGTAGTCGTAATGCCATTACTTTTTCCAATTTGGCAGCCTGAGAAGCTGAGGACCTCAGTATCCCTTTACCCCACTTGACCTTTTTCTAAGATGTAGTGCGGTGATTATCCAGGTGTAGACCTGAGGTATGTTTCACATAATACTACACTCAGACGTGTTTCTCTTGAGAATATTATTAGCCCGCATGAGTAGTTGTGCAAGCCAGTACTATCTAAAAGATGGATCTATGACTCTGGGAACCTTAATAGAACTCGTTCTACAAGTACAATAAACCCATCGTGCATATCTCTTAGGATGGTTAGACCCATGACTCCATGTTCGTGACGTCAAACCTTTAAACCCACATGTTTGTTGTCATACCCTAATTTTTGACCCTGAGATTCTGTTTTTCGTTTCGCATCGTCTGCATAGCATAACATGCACTTCATCTTGCATAGTATCCGAATGTCAATCAGAATAAATTTGTTAGATTTACAGACAAACCGGTCTAAATTTATTTCAAAATCTGACAAAACGATGTATTTTTCCAATATGTTTATATCGCGCTGATTATTTTGGTGTGTTCATTTTATTTTTTCGAGCACTTTTCTGGCCGACTTTTTTTTTTCATTTTAATCATTTTTTATTTATTTTTAGTTAAATAATCATTTAATTTATTTAGATTTAATTAAATACTTAATTTTTATTTTTATTTTTATTAATTAATTTTATTTTTAATTTGTTTATTAATATTTTCTTTTTTATAAAAAACACAAAAATATCCTATTTAATCTATAATCAATTATGTTTCTCCTTCTAAAAACACAAAAACATAATATTTAATTCTTTTTATTTTTGTCTCATTATAAAAAAACAAAAAACATTGTGTTAATTGTTATTATCATTCTTGTCTATTTTCTAGTCATATATATGCATTAGAAAAAACAAAGAGTACACAAAAAAAACAACCATAGCACCAACTGTTCAATCTCCACCTACGTTCACCTACAAGCTCAGCTCCGACGACAACACCGCCGCACTCCGACGTCTCAGCTGCCCCCATTCGGTCCACTTCCTCTCTCCTCTTTATCTCTGCTTTTTTTGTTCTTGTTTGTTCTCTTTGCCATTTTACTGTTATTGAGTTTGAACATAAAAATCATTAATAAATCATTATTCCTGTTTCTGTGTGGTTCAAAACAAGACTTTTTTTAAATGGTAGAAGGGAAGCATTTTTGTTGTTTCAAGTAGAGAATGGTGATGCGTATTGTTTTCTAGTTAATGCCTTGTCTTTTGTATTTATTTCACTTGATTGAAATTTAGATTGATAAATCTGACATATATGTTTATTTATTTTATTTTTGTTTACATTTTATTTTATTTAGAATTATTTGTGTTTAGATTGGATTAGGCCCGATTCCCTTTTTCTATGTTAACACTCCTCATTTTATCATGCACCCTTCACGTGTATTTGGTTATTATTATTATTATTATTATTATTATTATTATTTTATTTTTGTTTAAATCTAGATTAGAAATTTAATAATTAGTTATAGTTAAATTAGTTATTTAAACTATTAGCTATTTAATTTTTAATATTTGTTTTTAGAATATAATTAATTAGTTTTTAACCAGAATTTAATTAGTTAATTAGTTTTTTTTAGATTTTAGTTTAATTAGTTAATTAGTTCTTTAATTAGATTTTGGTTTAATTAGATTTTATTTTTAGTTAATTCATAAATTAATCTTGACAATCCTCGATTTCTTTTTAGTTAATTCTTTATGTTCATTTTTTAATTTAATTCTTGATGTCTGGGCTGGGATTATGTCCTGTTTTTTATGCCAATTTCGTTCGACGATTTCTCAATATGTTCCCAAGGAAAGGATCATTCCCGTTGACTGCCACGTCATGTTTAAGATAGCCTCATCCACCGTTCCCTTGAGACTTTGTTAGAGTCTTACCCATTCATCCTAGCCTTAGGATTGGAGTCGTCGTACGCTATGGGAGTGTCTTGCCATGGACACTTATTTTCCCTTTTATCCTAGCCTTAAGATTAGAGTCGTCGTGCTCTATGTAAGTGTCACAGTTATGGATGCTTACTCTTTCCTTTCCCTTTCAACCTAGCCTTAGGTTTAGAGTCGCCGTACTCTACGTAAGTGTCTTGCCATGGATACTTACCTTCCCTTGGAACCTTGACCACAATCAAGAGTTCCTCACCCTTATTGAAGGGAACTACGAATGCTCTAATTCCATTCCCGTCAGGATACGTAGGCACGAGATGCGATATCCTGGAGAGCATACTTAGGAATGACACCTTAGGTCTTCCTTTTCTTTTCACCCTTTAGCAGACAAAATAACAAATAACACAATAAAATAAGAGGTTCATGTAGATTACGACAGATACTTAGGATGCTAGCACCTTCCTTATGTATAACCAACTCCCGAACTTTAGATTCTCTTTTTCTATTTTTTTGCATTGCATATTTTGGGTTATTCGTTCTTTTCCCCTTCCCTTGGATAAACTAAAGACTGGTGGTGAATTATGATTTGTGATTCAAGTTAATCCAATAGCTTGATATCCGATTTTCACCGCGACAAAAAGAACGACTTCACTGGGGAGTCCTGTAGCGTCGGTTTTTTTGTGACGCGACCACAACCGCTTTTGGTGCTACTTTCTGATTTATGTATTTATCCTATGAAGCTAAAAAGGAAGGGGAAGATATCTTAAACAAACCCTGCGTGCAAGTGTTTTCTTTAACAAATGCGAAGAGACCGGGGATCGGGTTTTGCTTATACAAAGGGAATCTATTAACACCCAGAGTATCTATAGTAATCTATAGGAACCTTCGTTTGCATATATTTTCTACTGTTTTGAAATGCTTTCTTAAGTCTATCTGCTGTTGATTGGGGAAAGTTTCTCCTTTGTGAGAACTGAGGGGATGTTTTTGTTGTTTTTGGGTTTTCTAATGTTTTTGGGAAAGTGCTTGACCTAAGATTTTTGATTTGTGTGCTCGCTAAGATTTCGCAATCTTATGCTTACGTATTCCCGTAAAAATATTTGGGAAATCAGAGCAATCGTAGTTCCTCCTATTATATGGGAGGAAATTTGTTTGGTGTCTTGTTTAAAGCCTAAGATTGAAGCTAGCAGAGTGTTTGTGTCTTGTTCAAAGCCCAAGATTGAAGCTGAAAGTTGATTGAGAGAGAGAATTTGTCATCTCTAAAGGGAGAAATCTCACATATTCATCACAAATGTTGAGATATTGGTTATAAAGGAAGTTACTTTAACTGGGATGTGTGGAATCCAATAATGCCATATCTTCCTTTATAGCAGAATTAAAGTATCATGAAGGAAGAAGCTTTAACTCAGTGTAAAGCAATGCCACTTTTTCCTTTATGAATCTTTCATGCTAAGGGAGGGACATTGGCTTGGATGTGTAGAATCCAGAGGCTTGCCACTTACATCAGTTAGATGAAAGAGAAATTTTAGCCATGATAAATGAGGGACTCCAGCTTAGATTTTAAATCAACAACTTACATCAATTATCTAGAAAAAGGTTTTGATTGTTTGTTTTGATATGTGATGTATATAGGGGATATTCTCATACGAAGACGACTCATGGTCTCATCTGTGGGGATGATGGATTTTGTGCCTTGATCAAAGCCAAAGGTTGAAGCTAAAAAAAGATTTGGTGTGACTCTACTAGAGATGTTTTAATTGAGTATCTTGTTTGAAGCCCAAGATGATGAAGCTAAAGAGTTTGAGTATAACTTTCAAGAAGACTGACTTAACTAGGGTGTAATATATTTGTCTTGTACAAAGCCCAAGATTGAGGCTGACTGGGAAAACCATTATATGAAGCCTAAGAGGAGGATGACACTTGCTGAGGATTATTGAAATCCAGGAGAAGGTCTAAACTGTGTTGGGGAATCCAAAAGGAGACTAACTCTTGCTGGAGATTTGAGCATGGTTGATTTATCAGATGCCATGAGGTTCTGATTCATTTGAGGATTTGTTAATGGTGACCTGGCCCTGGCTGAGGATTTTTAAGGTGAAAGTCAAGCCTTGTTGGGGTCATAAGGGATTTAAAGATGAGTTTGAATACCGTGGAGGTCTTAACTCTTCTGGGAATTGATGTATTGGTAAAAATGATTAGGATCTATCCTATGCTTTTAGGCAACCTGAGGGTCCTTGTGTTAAGTCCAAGAGAAGGCTGTGAGGGTGAGACTTTCCAAGTCTAACTTGTACGAAGCCCAAGAAAAGGCTGAGACTACCCAAGTCTTTTAAGAGGAAGAGGCAGGCTCTGGTTGGAGAACGATCTTTGTATGATGCCCAAGAGGAGGCTGAGGGTTCTAGGGATAAAGATTAACCCTTGAATGATTGGATGTTTTAGAGTTTTGACTTTCCTGAGGATTGAACTAGTAAAGATGACTAAATTCTTTCTTATGCTTTTAGGAAGCCTTTTGGGTCCTTGTACTAAGCCCAAGAGGAGGCTGGGATGCTTCTAGGAAGCCAGTGGGTCCTTGTACTAAGCCCAAGAGGAGGTTGTGGGGAACTTTTAAGAAGCCTGTGGGTCCAAGCCTAAGAAAAGTTCAAGAAAGGTTTCACCGGGAAATATTTCTTTCTTTGCTGAACAGTTCTAAGGTTTGAAGAAATTCAAAAGAGGTTTCACCGGGAATTAATCTTCTCTGGGGAAATGAATTTCTTTGTATAAGTACAAACTAGTTGATTGAACTAAGTTATAAGTATCATACTGTTCTACCTAAGTGTGAACTCAGGATGACCTAACTGCTGAGGGAACTGTAAACAGGTATGCACAAATACATATACAAATATATGAACATAGCATGTAAATAAGTATGAATTGAAAAGGCGATGGGTCTTATTCTCTGGATAGAGGCCCAAGTGTATTGTCATTGGTTGTATTGATTACCACTGTATGATTAGGATTTTGAGAAATTGAAGAAAGTTTTGAGAAAACTTTGAATTTGAACTTTAAATTAAAAGAAATGTGTTGTTATTTTAGTGAATTGAAAAGAATGTTTGGGGCTTATAACTCAAAGAGAGGCCAAAGTGGTCTAAGAGCAGTTTCACCGGGAATAATGCTCCTCTTAGTACCAGTGTAATTTTGATTTGAATCTTCTTTTTTATTGTAAAAAGGAAAAAAGGATGGGACTTACACTCTATTAAGAGGCCAAAGTTAGTGTATGAAATAATGAAAGAATAATATTGGGTTTTATACTCGGGGAGAGGCCCAATTATTTTCAAGCAATTTTAAAACAGACAGATAATTTTGAAAATAGAGGTATGGGGCTTACAACTCAAGGAGAGGCCCATGGAGGTTGTTTGTTGTTTTAAACAAATTTACAACTCAAGGAGAGGCCCATGGAGGTTGTTTGTTGTTTTAAACAAATTTTATGTACAAAAGATTGGGGCTTATACTCAAGGAGAGACCCAAATGATTTATTTGAAAACAGTGATCCCACCGCGATACTGAAAGACGTTGTGAGACTTATACTATAGCAGAGGCCCAAAATTTATTTATGTACATAGGGGTTAGGTCTTACACTCTAATAGAGGCCCATGAGTGTTGAAATGAAGTTTTGAAAGATTAAATCAAAGAAAACCCTAATTTCATTTTTTAAAAGTATTTTTAAAAGAAAAATCAATTAAAAATGATGAAAAATACCAAAAAAAAATCAATAAACATGTTATGAATTATGTTTAAGGTTTGAAAAACAAAGTTTTATTCACATGATGATTTAATATCAAATTGGTTTTGAAAAATCAAGAAAAAGAAATTATTTAAAATGTTTAAAAACAAATTAAAATTAAATTCTTTAAAATATTCAAAAATATATCAAATAAAAATATTTTTTTGACTTTTTTGTGGAATAAAATATTTAAACATGTAAAGGATTTATGTTTAAAAAATCATTTGAAAAAGATTACAAATGAGAGAGAAATTAATTTTTGAAAATAATTAAGAAAATAATTAAAAATTCAAAAATTTGAATTATGGCACCAACGGTCATCTTCTTCCTCGCGTGTGTCCTCCATGGTCGTTTTGCAAAACCTCTCATATCTCTCTCAATACGTAATGATTTTGCACAATGTAAACATGAAAGTTATGTGTTTTTGAACAAGGATTTCAATGATACCAATTAATTGCATTTCTTTAAGTGTAGAGTGAGAAATCATGTGAAGAACAGATGAACCCTAATTTTTGCAAGAGCACTATGAAATCTTATACACGATTGATACACAACAATTGATTGAGAGAAAACACTCTACATAAGTGCAGAAACATGTTGGTAACTTGAAAACACATTTATGATGCATGGATCAAGAAGTTTGAAGAGTTCAGGCTTTCCTGTGCAAGAGGAATTTGAATCCTCAGTTGTAGATTAAAGAAGTGTTCTGATAATCTGGACAACTTCCTTGGACCTCAAGTAGCGTGTTGAGATGCTAGGAATGGATTCAAAACCTCTGGATTGGTGGGCACGACTCCAACTGCAGATGGCTTTGGGGTGAGGTATGAACTTGATGAATCTGGTGTTACAGATGTTGCTCAAGTGTTTAGATATTTTATATATGATGTATATGAGGTGTTAGAACCATTGGTTTGAGTGGAATTGCTCTTTATCTCAAAACACGATTCTCACTTCTTTGAAAAATGGATTTTTGAGGTTCAAGAGGGAAATGGTGGAAAACATGTATTCTGATGTTTTGTTGTGGTTTGATTAACCAGAAATGACCTCTATTTATAGTATATGAAGTTTTTTTTGTAAGGAATAGTGAATGGGGACTGGATCACCCTATTGTCCAATGGATATGGCTAGATGCTCAAAGTCTCCTCTAGCCATTGGCTTGAGCCAAACTTTGCAGGTTTAGGTCTTCTAATTTTTGGCTAAGGCTTGACTCACTTGGACTAATATATGTATGTTCATGCCACCTCAATGCATCCTATTAATGCCACATGACAAAACTTGAATTTGGATTTGCAACATTAACTTCCATGTGCCTAAAGGGTGGGATTTTTGACTTGTTGGTCTTATGGTTCAGATTCCTCATCATTCATGTTGATATTGGACTGAAATACAATGATGCAAGTGTCCAAAATTGGCTTAAGAAATCGTGGGATACAAGTCATGTGCCAATGCTGTCAAGAAAACAGTTTGCATCAAGGCATATTGGGAGGTCCATAACTCCCTGCTCAAGTGGAATCAATGGATGTTCTTGTACTCTTTGGAAAGCTTGTATATCATACTTCAACTTTGATGTTTACATTTGGTCTTGATTCCTTTTGGATCATAATGAAAAATCCCTCCAAAGTTGGACAAAACATGAAACAGATTCTGCCTAAAATTTTTCTAAGTGTCAAAGTTCAAATCTTATGAAACCCTAACTTTATGGTCTTATAACTCAAAATCTAGGCATTTTTTACCATGGATCAGTTGGACACTTTTGTATTATGTAATGAGATCTTTCATTTGAGCTTTGGATGGAAGAAAATGGTTGCTTGGATTACAAGTTATGGCCTTGCAAAGTTGGTTAAAATCACTTTTTCCATAACTTAGTGAAATTTCAAGTTTCTCAAGGTTGCCCTTTTTGCAAGTAACCTCACTTTTCTTGATTTGTCTTGATTGATCATGGTCCAAATCATAATTTAACATTGTTTTTTACTTGAAGAGGTCATATTTGTCAAAAAATCCCAAAAGTCAAACTTGATTTTTGTCACAGTTGACTTTTTATATCAGATGAATTTTGAACTTTGTGATCCTTTATGAAACCAAGTCCTTGGGCTAAATTGAACCTAATGTATGGATTCCATAGGTGTTTTAGAGTGTCTTGAATCATGTCCCGAGGTTTGAGATCATGTCTTGGTCAAAAGTCAAAGACATGGTTGACTTTTTCTCAAAAACCCTAGTTTGTGGTCCAGATGAATTTGAATCCTTGCATTGCTTGTCAACCAAGTTATTTGAATCAATTTAGTCTTATGAAGGTATCAACATGATGTATTTGAGGTCCTTAAAGCATCTCTTGAGGTCTTGGCTCATGCCTTACTCCAAAAGTCAACTTGGGGATTGAATTAGGTCAAAACCCTAATTCCTGATTTTTGATGAATGCATCCCCTGAGGCTATTTTGAGCTTATGAATGGACTCATGAGGACCTTTTGAGCTTCTTGAATCATGTTTTGAAGTATTGGCTCATGCCCAGATGAAAATTTCTCTCTGGAGGCCTTGGTCGACCAAAACCTTAATTTGGTGACACTGATGATCTTGAGGCTTGATCAACTTGAGATGTTGCATTTTTGTGTTAGATTCTTGATGTGGGGAGACCTCTTGATCCTTCATAGATTTGAGAGGTTTGACAAGTTGAAGATCATGTCAATTCTTGATTGATCCTTTGCCTGGATGCTCTAAGAGGGCTCAAACCCTAATCCTTGGTTGAGGTGAGTGCTCAACAATCTTTGAGAGGATTAATGAGGCATGAAGGTACATCCATATTATGGTGATGATTTGCACAATGATGTGAAATATTGTGGTCAAATTTTAGGGTATGACAAGTCCTTAAGAGGGTTACACCTAACTTGTTTTGAATGTGTTATTTGTTTTGTATACTTGTATATTTGTATATCTATATGCCTATATATATTTGTATATATCTGTCTGCTTGGGTTGTTACATTGTGTTGTGAGATAAGTCCTAACTCGGACTTAAGTGTACATAAGATAGGAATGTGGTATAATCAATAATTATTTGCTGGGAGTAGTCCTAACATGTTTAACATATGATATAACCACGCTCAGTGGATGCCCCTTTAGGATTACTGATGTCATGCGAGTAGTCGTATTGGAATGACTTTTTTCGACCTGGGAGCCCCTGAAGCTGAGGACTTTAGTATCCCTTCACCTCTCCTAACCTTTTTAGGACGTATTGCAGTGATCATCCAGGTGTAGACCTGTGGTGATTTTCATGTGATACTACACTCGGACGAGTTTATCTTGAGAATGTTATTAGCTCGCATAAGTAGTCGTACAAGCCGATAATATCTGAAAGATTTATCGATGACTCTGGGAACTTTTGTAGAACCTGTTGTACAGGTACAAATAAACCCTAGTACACACCCTGTGGTCAGTTCTTTACCCAGACTCCATGTTGTTGCCTGTGTGATTTGCATCCAGTCTTGCATCGCGTTGCATATCATTTGCATATTTGCATGATTCATTGCATGCGCCTGTTTGTCCAGCGACTCATTTCCAACTGTCTATATCTTCCAGTGTCATCTTTTAGTCGTCAAGCTGATTCCTCCACACAGATACATGACTAGGGCTAACTACAGACGCAAGATGTCAGAATAAGAAGCACACAACACAGAGATCCGAATGGAGATCGATGATCTTAAGTCAAGCATGACAAAGCTCACTAAAATGCTCCAGGGCTTGATTACTATAAGAGAGTAACCCCAAAGGACTATTATACAGGAGGTTTCAAATGTTGATCCTCAGCCTGTTCAGGTGCTACCTCTTACATCTATTGCTATGATTGGTCAAACTGTTAGACCAGTGTTTTGAGCTCCAGTTTTCACTGAGCCTAGACATGTGGTCCACACTGTGGCCGAGACTGTCCAAGCTCTCTTTGAGAATCCTCTCTATGAGTACAATGCTCAAGGTGAAGACCGTGAAGACTTTGTTGAACCCGAGGTTGTCCGTGAAAAGTTTCAGACCATAGACAAGAGACTCTGAGCCGTTAAGGGTACTGACTTCTTTAGTGTGGACACCGACAACATGTGCCTGGTTTCTGACCTTGTTATGCCTGCTAAATTCAAAACTCCCGAGTTTGTGAAATATAAGGGTCACTCTTGTCCAAAGGCTTATTTGGTCATGTACTTTCAAAAGATGGCTGCTTATACCAACAACCAGAAGCTGCTCATCCACTATTTTCAAGACATCTTGAGTGGGGCTTCTCTCAAATGGTATATGAATCTTGAACAAAATAGTATCCACTGCTTCCAGGATCTTGCTAATGCTTTTATGAAGCAGTATAAGTACAAACTAGACATGGCTCCTGATCGCCGTCAACTTTAAAATATGTCTCGGAATGAGAAAGAGTCTTTCAAGGAATATGCTCAGTGGTGGAGAGAGTTGGCTTCCCAATTTGAACCTTCTTTGGTCGAGAAGGAATTGACTGGAATCTTTATGGACACCCTGTCTCCATTCTATCGGGAGAAGATGATTGGAAGTGTTTCTTCTAATTTCACTGATTTGGTAACTATTGGCCAAAGACTCGAGGAAGGACTCAAGAATGGTAAAGTGTCCAAGGCTGTTGAATCTTCTAATGGTGTGAAGAAATCCTATGGGAACTTCTAGAAGAAGAGAGAAGACCATACCAATGATGTCATGACTGAAGTGAGAAGGCCTCATCCTAGACCTCAACATGCTAATCACCCTAACATTGTTGTTGTTACTCCTGTAGTTGCTGCTCCATGACCAGCTCAAGCTCCCCAACGTTTGGCTGTTGGACAAAACCAGTACCGTAATAGGAATCAATTTGATCCTATTCCCATGATGTACACTGAACTTTATCCTGGGCTGGTTCAGAAAGGTTTGATTACCACAAGGACTCTGCCTCCTCCTCCAAATCCTCTTCCAACTAGATTCAGATCTGATCTCCATTGTCCATTCCATGAAGGTGCCGCAGGCCACGATCGGGAAAATTGCTATGCATTAAAGGCTAGAGTGCGTGATTTGATTAAGGTCGAAATCCTTAGCTTTCATGACAACAATCCCAATGTCCAGACCAATCCTCTGCCAGGGCATGGCAAGTGAAGCTTCGGTCGACCTCAGCCAGCTATCCTCCTAAAAGCTAGTGTTTCAGATAGGACGACTCATCCTTGTGTTTAATTAGTCACTAGGCCTTGTTTCTTGTTGTTTGCATTTTCCTTTATTTTATACTAGCTATTTGCATTCAAATTATGTTTGTACTTTCGTAATTAATGAAATGAGCATTGCAACTGTTAATTCAATTCATTTTGTCCATTATTTACATCTTTATGCTTTCTTTAAATATATATATATATATATATATATTTTTTATCTCTTTTCCATTTTTTTTGGATTATGCAAAGATTGGAGGGAGGATGACGAAAACGTTGTACCCATATGTGATGGTATGCTTTCAAATAAACTTTGTTGACGATGTAAGGCATTGTTTCAATCCCCCAAACACTGGAGAAATAAGGAAGTTATTCCCTTGTCAAACCCTTCAAGCCTGGAAGTTGGAGTTTCTTTCTTTACAAAAAAAAAACCCGTAATCTTAACCTTGGGAGGGGTAGTTCTCAGTTAACTTGGTTAGGCATTCCCGCAAGACACCTTTCATATAAAGGTTGCATTCACAAGTTTTCCTTCGTACACAACAAAGAAGTGTCGAAGATGTCCTTCATTTCAAAAGCCAATGATGGTTCACCGTAATCATAAAGTCAGACAGTCATTCTCTTTCTTTCTAAAAAATTAATAAAAAAAATTAAAAAAAAAACCCGTTATGTCAAAACCTATTAAGGAGACTTAGGCAAAACTGGGGCATCCCGCTGACTATAAGCTTCAAAGAAATAGTTCAGGCAAAAGTTAGGGATAATAAAAGAGGAAATATTTGAATCCTTACCATGAAAACCTTCAAGAAAAAACAGCAACCCAATATAGTAAGGAAGCAGTGACTTCTATTTCAAAGTCCCTCGACTTCTGAACCATCATCAGTGCAATTTCCAACCTCTTGGGAACCTGAGTGCATAGTCTGAGTTTATTGAGCGTAGGGCTGAAGGTCATCACGAAGATTGGGTGGGTACAAATAAACTTTGAGCCTTTATCCTTTGTTTCTTAAACCGAGAACCAGGCCACATTACAACCCTCAAAAGACCTAACTGAAGCAAGGTTATTTTGAAAGCATACTACAGTAAGGTTGCGTAAACTGACTCCAAAAGATCTTTGCAGATAATTTATTTTGGCATCATACCTTTCGCTTTACTTCTCACTTTAAATGTCTTGAACCGCCGTGTTCAAACCAGTGACTCATATGTTTTGCATCTTCCAAAAATTAAATGATTTCAAAAGTTGCATGATTTTTGCATTAAGTTTACCATGTTTGTACGAATACTTTTGTTTGCAAATTGGCTATCTTCTCAAGGAATTTTCAAACAATTGAGAAACTTGGTCAGTGATCCTATAAGGGGAAATCTTTTTCCAAATCCTGTTGAGAATCAGTTCAAGGTTTGTTGCTAAATGCAAGTCCTTCTCAGAATTGGTTTATCCAGAAGATCTTTCAAGACTCAGACTGGGGCAAGCTTTCCAAGAGCACAGTAAAAGTAGTAATTTACAGAATCAGACAAGCTGAAGCAATGATTAGTTCATATACAATAGTCAGCTAGTCTGGGGCAATTTACTTGAAAAATCCCCAAGCAACTTCCCATCCTTCCTATAAGTATCATCAACTTGATACAGTTTACCAGTGTGGCAGAGATGTGTTCAACAGTAACATCTTTAGTCCCCAATCAAAATGGCAGTGACCTCTGTGTTGAGGAATCACTCTTCCAGTCTCTTCTTCTCCCCAAAAGAGTTGAGCCATATCGTCAACATATGCATTTACATTTGATCATATATCATATGCATAATTCATATACATATGCATAGCAAGAGTGTTTCATCCTTATTTACATTCTCCATAGGTTGTGTTGTTATTCACGTCTTACCTTGTGGTCAAAGTCCGACTTACTTGGCACCTACCAAACATATATTGTCGTGTCTACCTGACGTTCTTCCAGATATGGTCGTTCTTATCCGATTGTTTTTTTTGGATATGTATGTTCTTCTTTTGCGTCCAATGTCATTCTTGGATGTCACATGTGTCTGTCTCTCTAATGCTTTACCAGATTGAGTCTCTTGTTCTGATGTCTTTCCAGAATCTATCTGATGTTTTTCCAGATATTCCCTTGTCTATCTGATGTTTTCCCAGATTTAAGTCTTTTGTTCTAATATTCTTCTAGAACCTATCTGATGTTTTTCCATATATTTCCGTTATCATTCTGACACCCTTCCAGAATTTTTTTCACTCCCTAGTGAGTTTCCAGATATTATACCTTTGCAATTTTGATGCTTTTCCAGAATGTTGTTGCTTTTATCGTCTGATGATTTTTCAGATGTGTCTTTTGTTCTGATGTTTTTCTAGAACTCCTTTGTGTCTATCTGACGTTCTTCTAGATACGACTTTTGTTCTGATGTTTTTCCAGAACCTCCTTTTGTGTCTATCTGACGTTCTTCCAAATACGACCTTGTTTATCTGATGTTCTTCCAGATATGATGTTGCTTATCTGATGATCTTCCAGATATGTCTTCAAAACCTTTTCCCATACATTTAATGCTTTTCTAAATGTTTTGGATGTATCTTCAGAATCATTGTCTTCATCTAATGCTCTTCTAGATGTCTTCAATTTATTTCTGACAGTGGTTAAAAGCTGCTGATTGTTTTCAAGTCTGTTTCTATTTTCCATCCAATGCTTTTCTGGATGTGTTTCGAAGTTTATTCTATGTTTTTTCGAATATCTCTGAGGTGTTCCGGAGTTTATTTGATGTTTTTCCGAATATCTCTGATGTTTTCCGGAGTTTATTCAACGCTCTTCTGAATATCTCTGATGTTTTCCAGAGTCCATTCAATGCTTTTCTGGATGTCTCTGATGTTTTTCCCAGATACATTTCCCTGAGTTCTCCTCACCTCATTAAATGATCTTCTGAATGTTGTATCTCTTTTCCATCTAGTCCATTCATGGATGATGACTGTTGATTCCCTAGTGAAGCTTATTCAATGTTATTCTGAATATATCAGATGGATGTCTGTTTATATTCCAAAGTTCATTTAATACTCTCTTGAATGTCTTTGATGGTTGTTGCTATATTTTCCCAGAGTTTTGTTCAATGCATTTCTGACAAAACCTCTAATGACTGTAACCCTTTCCTCACATCTGATGCTTTCTCGGATGTCTGTATCTCCATTTAGGTTTTGTCCCTCTTTTTTCCAAGTATTATTGGATACTCTTTGTCACCTTGGCAGATGTCCATAATATCTTGTATTCCTCAGTCATGTCTCCTTGATACTTTTCCCCTTGGAATCTTGCTTTGTTTGCTAAGTTGTTCCTCATCGAGTCTTCCATTCTTTAACTGTGCTTTGACAACACTTTTGTATACACTTTCTTTGTCTTGCATTCATATCATGTGCATCTTGTGGATCTTAGGGCCAAAAATTGTGCATGTTTGTATTTAAGTCTCTCATATCTTGTCGAGACGAAGATTTCAATCTCTATATCTCCGGATAGAAGAAACTTAAATAGGGACATCTGTCATACCCTAATTTTTGTCCCTGAGATTCTGTTTTTCATTTCGCATCGTCTGCATAGCATAACATGCACTTCATCTTTCATAGTGTCTGAAATGCCAGTCAGAATAAATTTGTTGGATTTACAGACAAACCGATCTAAATTTATTTCAAAATCTGACCAAACGCTGTATTTTTCCAATAGGTTTATTTCGCACTGATTATTTTGGTGTGTTCATTTTATTTTTTCGAGCATTTTTCTGCCCGACTTTTTATTTGTTTTTTAATCATTTTTTATTCATTTATAGTTAAATAATCATTCAATTTATTTAGATTTAATTAGATATTTAATTTAAATTTAAATTTTTATTAATTAATTTTATTTTTAATTTGTTTATTAATATTTTTTTATTTATAAGAAAACACAAAAATATCATATTTAATCAATACTTTATTATGTTTCTCCTTCTAAAAACACAAAAACATAATATTTAATTCTTTTTATTTTTGTCTCATTATAAAAAACAAAAAAAAACATTGTGTTAATTGTTATTATCATTCTTGTCTATTTTCTAGTCCTATATATATGCATTAGAAAAAACAAAGAGGACACAAAAAATACAACCATAGCACCAACTGTTCAATCTCCACCTACGTTCACCTCCAAGCTCAGCTCCGACGACAACACCGCCGCACTCCGACGTCTCAGCCTCCCCCATTCGGTCCACTTCCTCTCTCCTCTTTATCTTTGCTTTTTTTTTTCTTGTTTGTTCACTTTGCCATCTTACAGTTATTGAGTTTGAACATAAAAATCATTAATAAATCATTATTCTTGTTTGTGTGTGGTTCAAAACAAGGTTTTTCTTTTAAAATGGTAGAAGGGAGGCATTTTTGTTGTTTCAAGTAGAGAAGGGTGATGAGTATTGTTTTCTAGTTAATGCCTTGTCTTTTGTATTTATTTCACTTGATTGAAATTTGGATTGATAAATCTGACAGATATGTTTATTTATTTTATTTTTGTTTACATTTTATTTTATTTAGAATTATTTGTGTTTAGATTGGATTAGGCCCAATTCCCTTTTCTATGTTAACACGCTTCATTTTATCATGCACCCTTCACTTATATTTGGTTATTATTATTATTATTATTATTATTATTATTATTATTATTATTATTATTATTATTATTATTACTATTATTATTATTATTATTGTTGTTTAAATCTAGATTAGTAATTTAATAATTAGTTATAGTTAAATTAGTTATTTAAACTATTAGTTATTTGATTTTTAGTATTAGTTTTTAGAATATACTTAATTAGTTTTTAGCTAGAATTTAATTAGTTAATTAGTTTTTTTAGATTTTAGTTTAATTAGTTAATTAGTTCTTTAAATAGATTTTGGTTTAATTAGATTTTATTTTTAGTTAATTCTTAAATTAATCTTGACAATCCTCGATTTCTTTTTAGTTAATTCTTTATGTTCATTTTTTAATTTAATTCTTGATGTCTGGGCTGTGATTAAGTCCCGTTTTTTATGCCTATTTCGTTCGACGATTTCTCAATATGTTACCAAGGAAAGGATCACTCCCGTTGACTGCCACGTCATGTTTAAGATAACCTCGTCCACCGTTCCCTTGAGACTTTGTTAGAGTCTTACCCATTCATCCTAGCCTTAGGATTAGAGTCGTCGTACTCTATGCGAGTGTCTTGCCATGGACACTTCTTTTCCCTTTTATCCTAGCCTTAGGATTGGAGTCGCCGTGCTTTATGTAAGTGTCACGGTTATGGATGCTTACTATTTCCTTTCTCTTTCAACCTAGCCTTAGGTTTATAGTCGCTGTACTCTACGTAAGTGTCTTGCCATGGATACTTACCTTCCCTTGGAACCTTGACCACATTCAAGAGTTCCTCACCCTTATTGAAGGGAACTACAAATGCTCTAATTCCATTCCCGTTAGGATACGTAGGCACGGGATGCGATATCTTGGCGAGCATACTTAGGAATGGCACCTTAGGTCTTCCTTTTCTTTTCACCCTTTAGCAGACAAAATAACAAATAACACAATAAAACAAGAGGTTCCTGTAGAGTACTATAGATACTTTGGATGCTAGCACCTTCCCTAGGTATAACCGACCCCCAAACTTTAAATTCACTTTTTCTTTGTTTTTGCATTGCATATTTTGGGTTATTCGTTCTTTTCCCATTCCCTTTGATAAATTAAAGACCGGTGGTGAATTATGATTTGTGATTCAAGTTAATCCAATAGCTTAATATCTGATTCTCACCGCGACATTTATAACCTTGTGTGTGTGCATCCATACATTCATGCATTCATTAAACATCATTTTTTCAAATCATTCAAGGAACTTAAAACATTTATTACAAATATCATATGTTTTTACCATGGATTTTGAGAAAAGGAACACTAGTAAGTACAATTTCAAGGATCCTGATGTAACAGAATTGAGAAAGCTAGGACGTATGATCTCTTGTCTAGAGGATTTCAGAACAAGTAATGGAAGACTCTTGGGTTTTATGAAGACTAATATTGAAGATGGGATTCTTGACACTCTTGTACAATTCTATGATCTACTCTACCACTCTTTCACATTCCCAGATTATCAGCTTACACCAACTTTAGAGGAATATTCATATTAGGTTGGTTTGCCATTGTTAGACAAGATTCCTTTCAATGGCTCATAGGAAATCCCTAAGTACTCGGTCATTGTAAAAGCTCTTCATTTGGAGATTTCAGATGTAAAAGACAACTTTACCTCCAAAGGAGGAATTCAGGGGTTAACTTCCAGGTTCTTGATAAAGAAAGCTACAGAGCTGGCCAAAGAGAATAGTATGGGTGCCTTTGAAGCTATCTTTGTGATACTCATCTATGGTCTTGTGCTATTCCCAAACATAAATCACAATGTTGATGTTAATGTCATCCAGATATTTTTAAGTGGTAACCCAGTGCCTACTCTGCTTGGAGACACTTACCATTCTATTTATCACAGGACCAAGAAGGGTGGTGGAGCGATCATATGTTATGCACCCTTGTTGTACAAATGGTTTCAGTCACACCTACCTCAAACCAGACTCTTCACAGAGAATCCAGACAAACTCAGATGGTCTCAGAGGCTTATGTATATCTCTAATACAAATTTGAACTGGTATGACCCAGCTTATGACACATGAGTTATTATTGGCAATTGTGGAGAATTCCCTAACGTACCTCTTCTTGGTATACATTGGGGGATTAACTACAACCCCGCTCTCGCAAGACGTCAGTTTGGGTACCCCATGAAAGACAAACCTAGAAACCTTTAGGTATCTGGTTTCTTTTACCTTAATACAGGAGGAGATCCAAATTTGAAAAAGAGAGTTGTAAGTGCTTGGAGCACCATTCATATGAAAAGCAAAGATCAGTTGTGTCATACCCCAAATTTTGACCACCAAGATTTACCATCATTGTGAAAGACATCATCTTAATATGGTTGTACCTCTATGACTCATCAATCTCCTCAAAGATGGTCGAGCATTCATCACAATCAAGAATTAGGGTTTCAAGCCCTCTTAGAGCACTTAGACTAAGGATCAATCAAGAAATGAAATGATCTTTAACTTGTCTAACCTCTCAAACACCTATAAAGGATCAAGAGGACTCCCACATCAAGAATTAAGCACAAGGTTGCGACATTCCAAGAGGATCGAGCCTCAAGATCGACAGTGTCACCAAATTAGGGTTTTAGTCGACCAAGGCCTCCAGATGGAATTTTTCCTCTGGGCATGAGTCAATACTTCAAAGCATAACCCAAGATACTCCAAGGGACCCCATGGACCCAATCATCAAGTCAATTTAGCCTTAGGGGATGCATTTACCAAAAATCAGGAATTAGGGTTTCTTGACTTAATTCACCCCTAAGTTGATTTTGGGACAAAGCATGAGCCAAGACCTCAAGACATGATTTGAGGGCCTCCAATACACTACATTGATCCATTTACAATAATGGATTGATCCAAGAAGCTTGATTCACAAGTTTCAATTTCCTCAGGATCACAATTAGGGTTTCGAAGAAAAAAGTCAACTGTATCTTTGACTTTTGACCAAGACATGCTCCCAAACTTTGGGACATGATTCAATACACCCTATAACACCTATGGAATCCATCCATTAGGTTTAATTTAGTTCAAGGACTTGATTTCACAAAGGATCACACAGTTTGGATTTCATCCAAAAAAAAGTCAACTGTGCAGAAAATCAAGTTTGACTTTTTGGAATTTTTCACAAATATGGTTCCCCTAAGTTAAAAATAATGTTAATATATGGTGTTGATCATCATTCATTAAGAAAAATCAAGAAAAGTGAGGTTTCTTGCAAAAGGGGCAACCATAAGAAACCAAAATTTTTCTAAGTTATGGAACAAAAATGATTTTGGTACCAACTTCCAAGGACCTTAACTTGTGATCCAAGCAACCATTTTGGGTGATCCAAAGCTGGATTTGTAGGTCTTGCTACACTCTACAAAAGCTTCAACTACCTCAGACTCTAATTCCTCATGGATTTTAAGTTATGGATTGATCAAAATGACAAAAACATGAAAATGACACTTTTTCCAACACTTAGTGAAAATCTGCCTAAGTTACCAGCCTTGAACATCAATGTTCATGAGGTTTTTTCAGTTGGATCCAAATAGTTTCAGAACAAACTATGATCAGACATGTTTTGTATCATATGAGGGCTTTCTAAAAATCACAAGAGCCTCCCATAACTCAACCTGAGCAGAGAGATATGAATCCCTCAAAATCACCATTTCCAACTGTCCTAGGCAAGGCAGAATTTGGTGTTTTGCTCGATTTGGAAAAATTGAGCAACTCCAAGCCTTGTCATCCATTTGGACACATCTGAGGATAAAACAAAATGAGAATGATCTGATCCCCAAGCCTCCAAAGTCCAAGAATCTACACTTAGCCATAAAAAACCTAAAAAGGCTAAAAAGGTGCAAAGACTCCAATTTTGTTTCCAAGCATTCAATAGATGCACCAAGGTGGCATGGACTGACACATTCCTAACTGAATGAGTCAAGAATCAACACTGAATCAAAGAACCATAGGCCTGTACCCTAACCTCAAGTCAATGGCTATAGGAGACTAACGATTCCCTTGGATCAACATTGGCCAAAGGCATGTACCAGTTGCCATTAACTATTGCTTGCTAAACAAACTTACTCTATTATAAATAGAGCTCATTTGTGATAAGTTTGAGTACACCAAAGCACTACAACACTTGTTTTCCTCAAAATCTCTCTCATTAGGCCAAAATACACTTCTTTTGCAAGTCATCTCTGAGTTTTTGAGTTAGAGGGCAATTCCACCACAGCTCATGATCCAAACACATCTAATGTATCATATATAAGTTGTTCAAACACTCACCTTTAATCTAAAACACCAAAATTAGAAAGTCAACCTCCAAAACCTCAAATTTTGACTTTTCTGCATTTTTCAAGCCATGTCGTGATTCAGTCACTTCCAAAACCAAACAAGGCCTCAAACACACTCCAAATATCATCGTCAAACTGTCCGAAATGGTTCCCCCCATCTGGAACAACATTTGAGAGAGTTGCCATATTGGTCACTTTTGCCCCTTTTGCAAGAAAGTGCCTATACTTGTTCCTGGGGATTCCAGCTGGTTCTAACCATCCTAAAAGCTTCTAAGGGATTAATTGAGAGTGTACAAAGCATCAAATTACTTTTGGCACAAGGAACTTGGCAGATAGCACAAAAAGCTCCAAGAGGTAAGTGCATGACAACTTGAATTCTTTGAATTATGCATTCCTTTGATGTTAACTGATCATACACATTTCATACATGTTATATATGTTGTGTTTGAACCAATTTGTCATGCAATTCTTGCCTGTACCATGAGATAACATAGAACATGCAAAAATAGGCCTATTTTGAAATCACTATCGGATTTTGAGGAGGAGAAATTTTCTGAAAATTCCAAGGGCACCATTGGATTCCTCATGAAATTCTGGGTCAGATGTACCTAAATTTTGTCCCAATCCATGGAGAAATGAGAAGTTAGAGGCTTCACGTAAATTGCCAAAACTTGCCTTGCCTTGCCTTGGCCAAGCCTGAAAACTTGGCACCCTTATGTATTTATGGGGTGGTTTTGATACACGGATGTATCACCACCCCAGTGGTAGCGCGCATGTGTGTTTGTGTAGGAGGTCGTGGGTTCAAACCCCACCAAGACCTTTTTTGCTACTTTGCCATATTTTGCTATTTTTCAATATTTTTATGGTTTTGTTAATTAATTCAAAAATTAATTTCTCTCTCAATTTTAATTATTTTTTATTGGTTCTTTTTTTGAAAATTCCCAAAAATGTTAAAATATTTTATTCCATGAATATTTCACAAAAATATTATTTATTTCATATATTTGATATTTTTGTAAAGATTTATATTTTTATTTGTTTTTAAAACATAAAAAATATTTCTTTCTCTTGGTTTTGCAAATTTCACATGATTTTTAAATCATCCCATGAATGAAACATGATTTTCCAAATATAAATCCAATATCACAACCTTTTTTCACATGTTTGATTATTTTAATTGAATTTTTATTCAATTAAAATATATTTAAAAACCAAAAAATTAGGGTTTTGATCATTATCACCCTAACAAATCTTTTCAAACACTCATGGGCCTCTATTAGAGTGTAAGACCCAATTCCTTTTTAACCAAAACCTTTTTGGGGGCTCAGTCATTGTATAAGTCCCACTGTGATTTTAAAATCTCGGCGCGGTTGTCGCCGTTTAAGCGAAAACCATCTGGGCCTACTCCTGTGTTGTTAGTCCCATTTCTTCTATTTTTCAAACTTTTGGGCCTCTCCTTGAGTTATAAGACCCAACCCTCTTTGTAAATATCACTTTGTGGGCCTCAGTCATTGAATAAGCCCTAGTATAGTTTACAAAACAACGGTACGATTACTATTTCTCATCTGGGTCTCACCTTGAGTATAAGCCCCAGTCTTCTTTTCAAAACAACTTCCCTTTTGATTTAGGTTCAAATTTATAGTTTTTATCAAAACTTTCTTTAATTTCTTGAACAACTAACCATACAGCTATTACAATGGAAGCTTGCTCGCCTGTAAGTTTTATCAGCTTTCTTTACCCGCTTTCATATATATATATATATATATATATATATATATATAAATGTATTTCCGGAAGCTTGCTCACCTTTAAGTCCTTCTTTCATATCCTTCTAAATACTTGTCATATATCAACTGTATATATACTTATATATGTGCTTAGAGTTTTCCCCAGCAATTAGGTCTAGAACTAGATAGAGCCAATGGTCACTCTTTCAACACAGTCAAAACTACTTCCCCATAGGAATTCCAGATACAATCTTGCCTTCTCTTGGGCTTAAACAATATGGAACAAAGAGAAAGGCATTATTCCCGATGAAACTTTTCTCAGACTGTCACTATTAGAAATTGTCAAAGAAGTTCATTTCCCCAGAGAGGATTAATTCTCGGTGAAACCTCTCATGAATTCTTCAAACCCTAGAACTGTTCAATAAAGAAAAGATTATTCCCGGTGAAACTTTTCTGAGGTTTGGACCCGCAGGCATCCTAAAAGCATCCCCGCCTCCTCTTGGGCTTTGTATAAGGACCCTCCGGCTTCTTAGAATTTCTCATGCCTTCTCTTGGGCTTAATACAAGGACTCTGAAAACCTCTTAAAGGTATTGGACAGAACTTAGTCATCCTTTACTAGAGCAGTCTTTTCAGAGTCAAAACATCAGACCAATTTAGGGTTGATTCTCATCCCTTAAAAAGTTAGCCTCCTCTTGGGCATCATAGAAAGATAAACTCTTCCATACCAGTAGACTTGGACAGTCTAATCTCCTCTTGGATCTCCAAGACATTCTCAAGTTCCCTACAAACACAGGAAAAACCCTGGTCATTTTAATAAATATCTAGTAGAGATAAAAACCAAATTTTTATTCTAAATTTCCCCAGCCAGGGTTAGCTTATCATCAGTATAACATTATCCCAAATCAGAACCTTAAGGTGTCTGATATCTCAACTCTTCTATAAACCCCCAGCAAGAGTTGATTCCCCATTTGGACCTACCTCTGGATCTCAATAATCCTCAGCTGAAGCTAGCCTCCTCTTAGGCTTTGTATAATGATCCCTCATTTCCTCAGCACAGCCAGCCTCCTCTTGGGCTTTGTACAATTATTTTCCCCAACTGAGCTAACCTTTTCAGACTCTCTTGTTAAGTTAATCACCCTTTTCAGCACTCTCTTGTTGAGTTAACTTTCTTTTCAGCCTCAGTCTTAGGATTTGTACAAGACAGATAATACTCTCCAGCAGAGTCAAACTTCTTTCAGCCTCAATCTTGGGCTTTGTACAAGACACCTGAAAATCCTCAGTTGAGTCAGTCTCATTTTAGCCTCAATCTTAGGCTTTGTACAAGACAGATAAAGATTTCTTTCCCACAGAGCCAGTCTTCTTTTCAGCCTCAATCTTGGGCTTTGTACAAGACACATACAAACCCTCCTCAGTGGAGTCAAAATCCCTTTAAGCCTCAATCTTGGGCTTTGTACAAGACAGAGAAAATATTTCCCCGAAAAAGTCAAACTTTTAGCCTCCTCTTAGGCTTTGTATTATGATATCCCCAAAAGAGTCAGTCTATTTTAGCCTCAATCTTGGGCTTTGTACAAGACATATAAACACTCTCTTGTTAAGTCAGTCTTTTCCAGCCTTCTCTTAGGTTTTGTATAAGGACTTCTCCAGTGGAGTCAATCAATCTCTTAGCTTCAACCTTGGGCTTTGATCAAGGCACACAAAAATCAATACCCCCTCAGAGGAAATCAAAATCTCTCTACAAGAAGTCATTTCTCTATGATATCACACATCAAAACAGATAAGTCAAAAACAAACCCTAATCCCAGATAACTGCTATAAGTGGCACACTTGTTGATTCAAATATCCAAGCTGTGGTCCATCTCTTATCCTGGTAAAACTTCATCTTTCATCTGATTGCTGTAAATGGCAAGCCTCTGGATTATTTACATCCACCCCACTGTCCCTCTCTTAGCATGAAAGATTCCTAAGGAAAAATGACATTGCTCTACACCGAGTTAAAGTTTTCACCTTCAGGATAAATCCCTCATAAAAGAAATTATGGCATTGCTGGATTCTCATATCCCAGTTAAAGTGATTTTCCTTTATAAACAGTCACCCAACAGTTGTGATAAACAGACGAGATGTCTCCATTTAGAGATGAGAAGTTCTTTCTCAGTCAAACCTTTTAGCTTCAATCTTGGGCTTTGAACAAGACACAAATACTCAACCTTTTAGCTTCAATCTTGGGCTTTGAACAAGACACCAAAACATCATCTTTTTCCTCCCATAGAATAGGAGGAACTATGATTGCTCTGATTTCCCTGTTTCTTTAAACGGGAATACGTAGGCATAAGATTGCGAAATCTTAGCGAGCATACCAAACAATAACTCTAGGTCCAGTACCTTCATACCAAACAATAACTCTAGGTCAAATACCTTCATACCAATCAAAAACCTTAGGTCCAATACCTTCACACCAATCAAAACTGAGGTCCAATACCTCACCAAAATCATCAAAAACTCTCTCAGACATCCCCACAAAGAAGAAACTTTCCCAACCCATCAATAGATAAACACCATCAAGTATAAAAGTAGAACCTATTACTAACAACCTGTGGATAAACACATATAGGATGGGTAATTGACAACTCCCCATTGTATAGCCTGACCCCGAACTCCCTGAATCTCTTTAAGCGTTTGTTCAGTTAAACATTCGCGTGTAAGGTTAGTTTTAGATAGCTTCCCTTTCCCTTTTAGCTTCACGGGATAACTAAGAAATTAGAAAGTAGCACCCCCACTCCTCCTTATTGAGGTGAGGAATAACCCATTTGCGATAAGGTGGTCACGTCACCGACAAAAATCGCACGCTACAGGAAAATGACGACTCTGCTGGGGACTCATTTTGTCTGTTTAAGATTAAGACTAGAATTCTTAAGAGGTCTAGGATGTTAGTTTAAGAAATATATATATATATATATATATATATATATATATATATATATATATATATATATATATATCGCTTTTCCTACTTGATATCCGTGTTTATTTTTCTACTAATGGGAATGGGAGTGATGTCGCATGTGGAAAGTTTAAGTGATACCTAAGATAGGCGATGGCATAGACGGGTGGTCTTACAGGGAGTGAATCCCGAATAAGCTGTCCCGGTAGACCATCAAATCAGTGGAGATATCCTTTGCGGATTCAATGCTTAACGACTTCGGTTGTGAAAGCATATTGTCTGATTGTGGTATCCATGAAACTGAGGATTTAGTATACAGTAACCATGTGGCTATTTTGTAGTGCGGTAACTATCAGAAATAGTTGACACGCGATACTACACTCAATTGAGATTACCCTAGGATGCTACAGCTCGCTCGGGTGAACTAGCTTGCTGTTGTCATCCCTAGGGGGGTCAATGATTTTGGGAACAGGTACAAAAATTTACCATAGTACAACCTTTGGGATGGGAAGAGCCATGACTCCATGCTCGTGACGCTGAACCTTTGAACCCATGTTTTTTCTATGTTTTTGTGTGCTGCATTCATGCATTCATTTAAAAAACTCTTAAACAAAGAAAAATCTTCTTTTCGCTTCTCTCTCTTTTTCAAAATTAAACTAAAACAATGATTGCAAATATTAGAGAGAAAGATTGCGTTATGGATTTTGGTAGAAGGAAGACGCACAAGTACACCTTTAAGGCTCCAAAACTAAAGGATTTAAGGAGGTTGGCAAGGATGATCACCAACCCTGATGCTTTCAGAGCTAAGTATGGAGGACTGCTGTCTCTGTTAAGGGTCCATGTAGTTGAAGGAATTCTGTCTACGCTGATTCAGTTCTACAATCTGGTTTATCACTGCTTCACATTCCCGGATTATCAACTAGCACCGACGCTAGAAGAGTAATCTCACCTGACTGATTTACCCATCACTTACCAAGCTCCCTTTTTTGGACTGGAAGAAATTCCAAAGGATCAAACCATTGCAAGAGTAATCTATTTGGACAAGTCAGAAGTCAGGACTCACATGACCACTAAGGAAGGAATCCAAGGTTTACCGGCCAAGTTTTTGGTAGAGAAAGCCCTATACTTTGCCAGTGTAGGAAACATTACCGCTTTCGAAGATATCTTTGTGCTACTCACGTACGGGTTATTCCTCTTTACCAACATCGATAACTTCGTCGATACCAATGCCATTAAGATATTTCTGATTGGAAACCCCGTACCAACCTTACTTGCAGATGCTTATTATTCTGTACACTTAAGAAATTTGTACAGCGAAGGAATGATCACATGCTGTGTACCTCTGCTATAAAAATGGTTCACTTCCCATTTACCTAAGTCTGCTACCTTTTGGGGTCATAAGAGTACTCTACGTTGGTCACAGAGAATCATGTCTCTTACCAACTCTGACATAGACTGGTACAATCGAATCTATGACGGGATAAGGATAATTAACAAATGTAGAAACTTACCTAATGTACCCCTCCTAGGAACTAAATGAGGAATCAACTATCATCTAATTTTAGTTCGCCGTCAACTCGGATACCCGATGAGGCATATCCCGCGTAATGTTCATCTGGAAGGTCTTTTCTTCAAGGAAGGAGAAAATGACAGGGCACTAAAGACAGAAATAGTGCATGCCTGGAAACATGTTCACAAGAAAGGAAGAGAGTCTCTAGGAAAACCGGACTGTATTTCTGTGGAACCTTATCTCCACTGGGTACAAACTAGAGCTCTCAAGCTGAGGATGCCTTACCCTCGTTAAGAAGTTCTTCCGTTAAAGGAATCTGTCCTTCATTTTATGTCTGATGCGAAAAAACTCCAGGTCACTCTCAACAAAGTTTGACGGAAAAGAAATCTTGGAAGAACAAGTACCGTATTCTCAATGTGGAGTGTACCAAAATTTAGTAACTGTTAAAAGAGAAGGACACTTTGATTAAGATATTAGAGCGACATGTTGTAGAAAATCAGGAAGACCGAAGAAATTTGCTCGCTCCTTTCACTTGGCAAAAGACTGATGACCTGACAACGGCTGAAGATCCCCAGTCAAAGAAAAGGAAAATACTAGAACCAGCACCTGAGCTCTCCTCAGAGAGGACTCAGGATCCATGAACTTAGACATTTCCTTTTACAGCACTTTGTAAAATACTATATTTCTGCAATCTTTCAAATTCAATAAAACGGGGTCTCCCCACTGTATGATATTTGTAATCCATTTGTTGAAGTTTCTTTTTGATTAAAGTAAAAAAAATTAATATATATCATTGCATATCATTCATCATTCTCACATAACGCATTCTTCTTACCTTCGAATCTCACGCATACGTCACGAGGAAGAGAACAAAGAACTGAGAGAAGAAATCGACGCTCTGAAGGAAGATTTGAGGAAACTTCACAGTGACATGCAATCTCTGGCAACAACTTAGAGGTAAAAACAATGGACTGTGATCTCAGAGATCAAATCAACGCCCATAGTGGAGACGTATGATCCTCGGTACAACATGCCTAAAGATCGTCCCTGGGGCATGCCTATCAACTTTGTCCCTGAAGGATACATTCTGCCGGTCATAGAAGACTCGGAAACTGCAGCAGGAACCGCTGGGCCTGAAGGTTACAAACTTCGGGAAAACAAAGATGCAAGAGTGATGGTAGCAACTCCTGAAGGTTACAAACTTTGGGGCATAGAAGAACCAAAAGTCACCGCCGTAATGTCTCTGGTGGAAACAAAGACATGTACGAGAAGATGAATGAGTTCCAGGAATAATTCCTGGAGATGCAGAAGGAACTGCATGCCATTCGCGGTCAGGATTTATTCAGAAAGGATGTCGCAGACCTTTGTTTGGTCCCCAATGTGAAAATCCCGCACAAATTCAAGGTGCCTGACTTTGAAAAATACAAGGGTAACTCTTGCCCTCAAATTCATTTGGTGATGTACACTCGAAAGATGTCAACTCAGACAGAGAATCAACAGCTACTAATCCATTATTTCCAATATAGTTTAACTGGTGCCGCACTCAAATGGTACATGGGTTTAAACCGCACCAAGATCTTCACTTTCAAAGATCTTGGTGCTGCCTTCGTTCAGCAGTATAAGTATAAGCTGGACATGGCACCAGACAGAGATCAACTCAGAGCAATGTCGCAGAAGGACAAGGAAACCTTTAAACAATATGCTCAGAGATGGCGTGAAATTGCCGCCCAGATTTGTCCCCCTCTTGAGGAAAAAGAGTTGACAAAGATCTTTTTGAAAACCTTGAGCTCATTCTATTACGACCGAATGGTCGCCAGTGCACCCAGCGACTTTACTGAAATGGTGAACATGGGAGTACGCCTTAAAGAAGCAGTCCGAGAAGGATGATTGGTCAAAGAAATAGGACCGTCAAACGGTACCAAGAGATACGGTAGTGCTTTCCCTAAGAAAAAAGAGCAAGATATTGGTAATATCTCTCTCAGAAAGCAAAGGCGAAGGTATCAACCAGTAGCAGCGGCAACTCTTGCTATCAACCCAATGCCTGCTCCAACGTATCAACCTCAGGTTGCTCAGAGCCAACGAAATCAACAACAGTATCAACAAAGGACACAACAGCCTCTTCAGCAAGCTCGTCCACAGTACAACAACAGCAACCGTACGACACGACCACCAGGGTTTGACTCGATACCAATGTTGTACGCAAAACTGTTTCCATTACTACTAGTCAAGGGGCACATCCAAACCAGGTCTCCTCTTACAGTACCAGACAATCCGCCTTTTTGGTTCAAAGCGGATCAAACTTGCCCTTACCATTAAGGAGGACCGGGGCACAATATTGAGAACTGTCTTAGCTTAAAATCCGATGTGCAGAAGCTTGCCAAGAACGGGGTCTTATCCTTCAAGGATACAAATCCAAATGTTCAGACGAACCCGTTGCCTCAACACGAGAATGCTGCAGTAAATTTGATAGAGGAAGAATCTAACCACAGCTATCAAATTCACGATGTACTCCTATTAGGAACCAATGAGGTCAAGATGCATTGCAGACAGAGCAGATACAGTCATGTACCGTCTCACAATTATCACCAGTGTGATATCTACTCAAAGAATAATCAAGGATGTTCCGTAGTGCAATCAGCTCTACAAGAACATATGGATCTCAGATGGATCCAAGATCATCGAATCCGTGAGGTCAATATGGCCCATACAAATCCCAACATTGTTCAAAACCACAACATTCTGATGATGAATGTCAACTTGGTGGCAACGCACTCAAGGCAAAGCTAACATCATGATTTGCCACAACACGATTACAATTCCTATTCGATATGCTCAATAAACTATCAGAGATGCTCTTTTGTACAAGAGGCCCTCCAGCGTCAGATGGATCTCAGATGGATTCAGGATTACCATGATAAAAGTAGCCATCAAGTCAATATGATTCAAGTCTTTGATATTCGCTTGATGAATACCAGTCTGGTAGAATTACATACTAAGCAGGTCAGGCTCGGATTTCTGGCTTCACATGATTATCAGAATTGTAAAGTGTGTCGTAAAGACGACCAAGGATGTGAACTTGTCCAAAGAACACTTCAACACTTGTTGAACCACTGGTGGCTTCCGATCTACCTAGATGAAGACACACAACAAGTCATTATGACTGAAGGGAATCCTACTAGGCATCAAAGTCAGGATGTTCGCTCGATGGAAAAATATATAGTAAGTTTGCACTACATACAAAGCGGATGTGGCTGGGTGCCACCACACAACTATGAGCGCTATAGAGTTTGGTCAGAGAACAACCAAGGATGCTACCTCGTACGGTCAGCTCTTCAAAATCAGTTGGACCGGAAAGAGAGTCGATCATGTTCAAGCTCTGGTTCGGTCAACGTAACGCAAGATCAAAGCAAAGACATTGCCTTAATCCCTAAACAGGAAGTGGCCAAAGATGTATGCACTATAATCCCTTTACTCCATGAATTAAGAGCTCCTCTTGATAGTAGAAAGATTCTCAACCTCAAACCAATTGAGGCCGGCTACAATGGTCAGAAGAATCAAAAGGTTCCTGTAGTTCTTTATCTGCCGGGACCAATACCGTACAAATCTGATAAGGCTATCCCTTACAAGTACGGTGCAACAACAATAGAAAATGGAAAGAAAACTCCATTACCCTCCGTCGTAAACATTGCTGAGATCAGTCGAGTAACACAGAGAGGTCCGATCTTTAACCAAGGAGCTGGAGAACCCACCAGAGAAAAGGAACCTCAAACAGAAGTTCCCAATCAATCAGTTGGTCAATCCAGTAATCCCGACCTTTTAAAGAACAACGATGAGATGCTGAAGCTCATCCAGAAAAGCGAGTACAACATTCTAGACCAATTGTTGCAAACTCCTTCGAGAATCTTTGTGCTATCTCTATTACTCAGCTCCGAGACTCACAAGGAAGCCTTACAAAAACTCTTAGAGCAAGCCTTTATGAAACAAGATGTGAAGATAAGACAATTTGATAGCATCATCTCCAACATCAATTCCTGCAACAATTTAGGATTCAGTGATGAGGAACTACCGGAAGGAGGCAAAAATCACAACATGGCGCTTAACATTACAGTCAACTGCCAGGACAATGCTTTAGCCAGCGTACTGGTAGATACCGGATCAACTCTAAATGTTATGCCAAAATCTACTCTGATGCGACTATCATTTCAAGGATCTCTGATGAGAGGCAGTGAGGTCATCGTCAAAGCCTTTGACGGATCCCGAAAAACAGTTATCGGCGAAGTCAGTCTTCCCATAACTATCGGTCCTCACACTTTCCATGTCACTTTCCAAGTCATGGACATCCGGGTAGCCTACAACTGTTTGTTAGGAAGAACTTGGATACACGAACCTGGGGTAGTCACTTCGACCCTTCACCAGAAGCTGAAGTTCGTCAAGAATAACAAGCTAGTCACAGTCTGTGGAGAGCAGGCCTTAATCGTGAGCAACTTATCAGCATCATCCTGTGTAGAACCGGAAGAGGTTGTTGGAACCTAGTTCCAAGCACTTTCGGTGAGCAATGAGAATCGATTAGAGAAAGGAACGTTGATTTCCTCCTACAAAGATGCTCTCGAAGTAATCAAAAGTAACGACGCAAAAGGAAGGGGACAACTTGTCATTCCTACTGATAACAAGATGATGAAAGGTCTTGGTTTTTATTCAACCTGTACCCAAACTGCTACTAACGATGAAAGTTTTCATCCCATTCAGAACTTCTTCCACAGCGGAGACTTTCTCCACCCAGTGTCTCAAGAAGTACACACTATCAATGAGGGTGACTCATTCGATACAGATGAAGAGTGAAAGTCCTATCTCAACGAGGACGGTTATATGTCTCAGGAAGAAACGGATATTCCATTTTGCTATCCCGCGCAGAGTCCGAGATATATACCAAGAACAAATGTCAAGATGATCTACGGAGATTGTGATCTGGAAGGATGTTGTGCTCCGCTCAACTCATTAGAAGAAGACACTCTGATGAAAGACAACTTCGACTATAACTATTATGACCCAATGGATGACTTGCCTATCTAGCAGCCGAACCCAGGAGACTTGGGTCAAAAGAGTCAGCCAAATGACGCTTATCAGTTAAGCATCATTGAAAAGAATATCTGCGTCCCCACCACGCCATGGGATCATTACTCAGGGAATTCAGAGGATATCCAGCACAACGATGAATCTGCAAAGATTATAGGACTAGAGTTCATCAACTATGCTTTTCCTGAGGTCAACGTTATCGAGATGGATGACTCCTCCAGTTCCACGGAAGTATGGGACACTTTAGGACAACTGAGTGGCAAGTACGACTTCTTGGTCAAGTACACCGCTCCTGAAAGCTCTCGTATCAGGCTCGAAGACATCCAGCCAACTGGATGGGGAGATCTGCCTGAAAGTGAAAATATTGTGCAAAACACAACCGAAGAGTTCGTCTATGACAACTCAGCCTGGGAGAAAGACTCCAACGATCCAACTCTGCCAAAAATCAGCGTCATTTCTGAGGACAAACCAAGAAAGAAGGTACCAGACTTTGTGATTCACCGAGGAGTTCGCCGTCAATGGGTTGCTGTCGATGTCCCAAAAGTCGTTCATAAGTCTAAGTAATTGCCGTCTTTGTTTTAACCTTTCATCCTGCCCAGGTGAAACAGATGTTTTTATAGGGATCACTTTTTGTAAATGTCCCTCTTTGCTTCGCCCAAAGCGACAGAGTTTTGTTTTATATGGCTGTAGTTTTAAGAATCGACTAAATCATAAATAAACATCATTCTGTAATTTCCGCATTTATTGTTGTTTTCACTTTTCGCTTTTCAGAAAATGGTAATCCTAAAAAACAACCCAAAATAAAAACAAGCATCTTTTAGAAAATACACTGCACACACTCTTGCATTCTCTCTATCTCTTCTAATAACAATCATCACATCATGCAGATTGCTTGTTTTAAACCCCATTGAAACATACGATCCGATGCCTTCTCCCAACTTTGAATTCCCGGTATTTGAAGCTGAAGAGGAAAAAAATGAAGAAATTCCAGAGGAGATCTCCCGATTACTGAGACAAGAGAAAAGGTCCATTGAACCTCACAAAGAGCCATTGGAAACAGTAAACTTGGGTTCAGAAGAAGAGAGAAAAGAAGTCAAGATTGGGGCACTGCTTAGTTCGATTGTCAAAGAAAGTTTGATAAGACTTCTCAAAGAGTTTCCCGGCGTGTTTGCTTGGTCCTACCAGGACATGTCAGGGTTGAATACCAGCATCATGGAACATCATCTACCGTTAAGATCAGAATGTCCTCTAATAAAATAAAGACTGAGACGGACTCATCCAGACATGGCCATCAAAATCAAAGAGGAAGTACAAAAATAGATTGACGCGGGTTTCCTCGCCACATCAGAATATCCTCAATGGTTAGCCAACATAGTACCAGTTCTGAAAAAGGATGGAAAAGTCAAAATGTGTGTAGATTACAGGGATCTGAACAAAGCCAGTCCAAAGGATGACTTTCCCATACCGCACATAGACATGCTGGTAGACAGTACAGCAAAGTTCAAAGTCTTCTCCTTCATGGATGGATTCTCGGGCTATAATTAGATAAAAATGGCGCCGAAAGATATGGATAAAACTTCATTCATCACCCCATGGGGCACCTTTTGTTACGAGGCAATGCCATTCGGTTTGAAAAACGTCGGGACAACCTATCAAAGGGCCATGACTACTCTGTTTCACGACATGATGCACAAATAAATTGAAGTGTATGTCGATGATATGATTGCCAAATCTAAAATAGAAGAGGAGTATGTGACCCACTTATCAAAGTTATTCGAGCGTTTGAGAAAGTAGAAACTCCGCTTGAATCCTAACAAGTGTACGTTCGGTGTCCGCTCAGGAAAACTGCTAGGGTTCATCGTCAGCCAGAAAGGAATTGAGGTTGATCCTGACAAAGTCAAGGCCATTCAAGAAATGCCTTCTCCAAAGACTAAAAATAAGCCAGAGGATTCCCGGGACGTTTGAATTACATTTCCAGATTTATATTCCTCATGACAGCGACATGTGCGCCAATCTTCAAATTACTAAAAAAGAATCAGGATTGCATATGAATAGAAGACTGCCAAACAGCCTTCGACAGTATCAAGGAATACCTGTTAAACCCACCGATTTTATCACCTCCAGTAGAGGGAAGATCGCTGGTCATCTATTTAATAGTCTTGGAAGGCTCAATGGGTTGTGTACTTGGCCAACAAGACGAAACGAAAAGAAAAGAATCTGCCATATACTATTTGAGCAAGAAATTCACCGACTGTGAAACTCGGTACACTATAATTGAGAAAACTTGTTGTGCTCTGGCTTGGGCAGCCAAACGTCTTCGCCAGTACATGATTTGTCACACTACTTGGTTAATCTCTGAAATGGATCCAATCAAGTATGTCTTTGAAAAGCCTGCTCTCACGGGAAGGATCACCTATTAGCAGATGTTGTTATCAAAATACGACATCGAGTACCATGCTCAGAAAGCCGTCAAAGGGAGTATTTTAGCCGATCATTTGGCTTATCAACCGATTGACGACCAGGAATCAGTCAGATTTGACTTCCCCGACGAAGATGTCATGTACTTAAAAATGAAAGATTGCGATGAACCGCTACCCAGTGAAGGGCCAGAACCAGGTTCCAAATGGGGACTAATCTTTGACAGACCTGTCAATAATTACGGAAACGGAATTGGGGCAATCATCATAACACCTCAGGGTACCCACATTCCTTTCACTTCCAGAGTGACATTCAAATGTACAAACAACGAGGTCGAATACGAAGCTTGTATAATGGGTCTCGAAGAAGCAATTGACTTAAGGATTAAGAACTTGGATGTGTATGGAGACTCAGCCCTGGTTATCAATCAGATCAAAGGAGATTAGAACACATACAAATCAGGGCTGATTCCTTACAAAGACTACGCAAGAAGGTTGTTACCTTTCTTCAACAGAATCGAGTTTCATCACATCCCTCATGAAGAGAATCACATGGCTGATGCATTAGCCACTCTCTCCTCCATGATTAGTGTAGGTCAATGGAACGACATACCTAAGATTGACATAATGCGCCTAGAAAGGTCCTCCTATATCTTCGCGATTGAAGCAGTCATAAACGACAAACCTTGGTATCATGATATCAAATGCTTCCTTCAGAAACAAGAATACCCACATGGGGCATCAAGAAAAGACAGAAAGACCCTCAGAAGACTGGCTGGAAGCTTCTTTCTGAGCGGTGATACACTCTATAAGAGGAACTTTGACATGGTCTTGCTCTGATGCGTAGACAGGCCAGAAGTGAACATGCTGATAAAAGAAATTCACGAAGGATCCTTTGGCACTCATGCCAATGGACACACAATGGCGAGAAAAATTCTAAGAGCAGGGTACTATTGGTTGACAATGGAATCCGATTGCTATAAGTACATGAGGAAGTGCCACAAGTGTCAGATATACTCAGACAAAATCCATGTACTACCAACATATCTCAAAGATATTTCTTCCCCGTGGCATTTTTCTATATGGGGAATAGACATGATTGGCATGATCGAACCCAAGGATTCAAACGAACATCAGTTCATCCTGGTAGCCATTGACTATTTCACCAAGTGGGTCGAAGCAGTGTCATATGCCAATGTAACTAGACAAGTGGTGGTCTGATTTATCAAAAACAATCTCATCTGCCATTATGGTGTTCCAAGCCTGATCATTACTGATAATGAATCTAACTTGATCAACAAGATGATGAAGGACTTGTGTGCTGAATTCAAAATCAAACCCCATAACTCATCTCCCTACCGACCCATGATGAACTAGGCAGTAGAAGCGGCTAACAAGAACATCAAGAAGATTGTCCAAAAGATGGTTGTAACCTACAAAGACTGGCACGAGATGCTACCCTATGCTCTTCACGGTTATCGCACATCTGTCCGCACTTCAACAAGGGCAACCCCTTTCTCTCTAGTATATGGCATGGAGGCAGTGCTCCCCATAGATGTAGAGATACCATCAATCAAGGTATTGATGGAAGCTAAGCTAACAGAAGCTGAATGGTGTCAAAGTCGACACGATGAATTGAATTTGATCAAAGAAAAGCGAATAACGGCTCTATGTCACAGTCAGCTATATCAGCAAAGAATGAAGAAAGCCTTCAACAAAAAGGTTTGACCCCGTGTTTTCAGAAAAGGAGACCTCGTGCTCAAGAAGATACAATCATTCCTCACTGATTCCTGGGGCATATGGACTCCGAATTATGACGGCCCCTACGTGGTCAAGAAAACCTTCTCAGGCAGCGCTTTGAGACTTGCAACCATGGATGGAGAAGAATTTGCCTACCCCACGATTGTTGATGTAGTCAAGAAATACTTCACCTAAATAAAAAATACATCTCGGTGGATTGAAAACCTGAAAGGGAGGTCCAGGCAAAAATTAGAGACACATGCAAAATCATCCAGATGGATTGGAAATCTCAAAGTACAATCCAGGCAAAAGTTAGGGATTCATGGCTAGTAACTACGTCCAACAAGGTTAAATCCCCAACAGTTATACCATCCATCAAGAAAACTCTAGTCAAGGTCATCTTCGACAAAAGCTCAGGATGTCCAGAATTCAAAGTTGGTAGAAGGATAGTGGTCGTTATGTTTCAATGTAGCCCTTTTCCCGTAAATTACCATTTTCTAAACTTTGAAAATACTCTATGGTATCACGCGCTTGGCTGATTTCCATCCTATCAATAAAATTTGAGCCCTAGTGCTTTTGTTTGCAATTCTTATTTGTTTTAGCTTTACAGAATGACATTTTAACATGATCAACGATTCTTGAAATAAAACAAAAATTAATTTACTTGTCAAAAATTTTTAGCTTTTAAAATAAAGATGGCAATTCTTTTGACTGTTGGACATCGAAAAGAACATCGATCGCTTCTCCAAAGGTGATTGAACCTCAAAGTACGGAATCAAAGTACTCATTCTAAACCAGTACGCCTGAGTAAAGGATCAACTGTTTCAGATGTGATTTTCCATTCTGATATCCCCGGCAGAGTTCTTACCTCTTAAGACCGATTAAACGTCTCTTTCTCCCCACGGGGACCATCTCTCTTTAGCAAGGCAGGATTGCTATCTTGGAACATCGATACTTTTTGTCCCCCACAGTGGCCGAGTATTCATTCGTGTTCATCTATTAGTCTGTATGTCGCGTCAGTTTTGTCAGCATAAACATACATACATCATGCATAATTAATTCACATTCATATTCATATTGCATCACTATCACTCTAGTCGGTCTTGTTCAAAAGTGATAAAAGTCCTCTCAATCAAGTTGTCATTTCTTTCCTCGTCGGGAAAGGTATCGCCTGAACAATCTCTCTCCCCCAGTTAATTTCAGGATTGGAGACGGTCCTTAACCACTTTGATAACTTGAACTTCTGAAAAACAAGAAGACAGTCGACCGACAATTTTTGGAACATCACTCTTCACCATCGAAGATGATATTTTTGCTTTCCCAGATTAAAGAAAATCCCCAGAGAAAGCCTCTTAACCGAAGACTCTCGGCAATATAGTAGTTTCTCTCTGAAAGGTTTACTGTCAACAAGGTCATCAGCACCTCCAAATTGGATGACATCACATGGCATTTCTCTGAGAAGATCTCAAAGAAAAGTATGATGTAATACCTCCAAATAGAAAAGGAGTCTATCGAGAGACTCAGTTTCCCCAGAAGAGTCAACAAATGGCATCTCCAACAGAGAAGTTTGAATACCTCTACAACTCAGACGAATGGGTCTCCCCAGCAAGTCTGACATTAAAACTTTTTCCCATCAAATGGCATCTCCCCAGGAAAATTCGGCGAGAAGTTTGATGAAAACCGCTACACATAGCGTCCCTTGTCAAGGAAGGTACTTGATGAAAAAAAACTGAGACCGGTTCCGTGGCTGAAGATCAGGATTGAGGGGAAGTTTATTGACAAAAGAAACTAAGACCAGTTCCTTGGCAGAAAACCAGGATGGAGGGGAAGTTTATATCAGAAACTGAGACCAGTTCCGTGGCTGAAGACCCGGATCGAAGGGAAGTTTATTTAAGAAACTTAGACCAGTTCCTTGGCTGAAGACCAGGATCGAGGGGAAGTTTCACCCTTTTCTAAGCATTATTGCTTAGCAAAAGAAGATGGATGAGCAAACTGCCATTCATAATCACCATCAAGATTTCGGGTATTCTGATATTTAATCCTCTTGCACCTTGAATGTCCGAATACCTTCTCCATTCACACCTTCGGGTCCAAGAAGATTAAATAGGGGCATCTGTCATACTCCAAATTTTGACCACCAAGATTTCCCATCATTGTGTAAGACAACATCACAATATGGTTATACCTTCATGCCCTATCAATCTCCTCAAAGATGGTTGAGCATTCATCACAATCAAGAATTAGGGTTTCAAGCCCTCTCAGAGCACTTAGACAAAGGATCAATCAAGAAATGACATGATCTTCAACTTGTCTAACCTCTCAAACACCTATAAAGGATTAAGAGAACTCCCAGATCAAGAATCAAGAACAAGGTTGCTACATTCCAATAGGATCGAGCCTCAAGATCGACAGTGACACCAAATTAGGGTTTTGGTCGACCAAGGCCTCCAAATGGAAATTTTCCTCTGGGCAGGAGCCAATACTTCAAAGCATAACCCAATATACGCCAAGGGACCCCATGGACCCAATCATCAAATCAATTTAGCCTCAGGGGATGCATTTACCAAAAATCAGGAATTAGGGTTTCTTGACCTAATTCACCCCTAAGTTAACTTTTGGGACAAAGCATGAGCCAAGACCTCAAGACATTATTTAAGGGCCTCCAATACACTACATTGATCTATTTACAACAATGGATTGATCCAAGAAGCTTGATTCACAAGTTTCAATTTCCTCAGGATCACAATTAGGGCTTCGAAGAAAAAAGTCAACTGTATCTTTGACTTTTGACCAAGACATGCTCCCAAACTTTGGGACATGATTCAATACACCCTATAACACCTATGGAATCCATCCATTAGGTTTGATTTAGGTCAAGGACTTGATTTCACAAAGGATCACACAGTTTGTATTTCATCCGATAAAATGTTAACTGTGCACAAAATCAAGTTTGACTTTTTGGAATTTTTCACAAATATGGTTCCCCTAAGTCAAAAATAATGTTAATGTATGGTGTTGATCATTATTCATTAAGAAAAATCAAGAAAGTGTGGTTTCTTGCAAAAAGGGCAACCATAAGAAACCAAAATTTTTCTGAGTTATGGAACAAAAGTGATTTTGGTACCAACTTCCAAGGACCTTTACTTGTGATCCAAGCAACCATTTTAGGTTATCCAAAGCTAGATTTGTAGGTCTTGCTACACTCTACAAAATCTTCAACTACCTCAGACTCCAATTCCTCATGGATTTTAAGTTATGGATTGATCAAAATGACAAAAACATGAAAATGAAACTTTTTCCAACACTTAGTGAAAATCTGCCTAAGTTACTAGCCTTGAACATCAATGTTCATGAGATTTTTTCAGTTGGATCCAAATAGTTTCAGAACAAACTATGATTAGACATGTTTTGTATCATATGAGGGCTTTCTAAAAAGTACAAGAGCCTCCCATAACTCAACCTGAGCAGGGAGATATGAATCCCTCAAAATCACCATTTCCAACTGTCTTAGGCAAGGCAGAATTTGGTGTTTTGCTTGATTTGGCAAAATTGAGCAACTCCAAGCCTTGTCATCCATTTGGACACATCTGAGGATAAAACAAAAGGAGAATGATCTGATCCCCAAGCCTCAAAAGTCCAAGAATCTACACTTAGTCATAACAAACCTAAAAAGGCTAAAAAGGTGCCAAGACTCCAATTTTGTTTCCAAGCATTCAATAGATGCACCAAGGTGGCATGGACTGACACATTCCTAACTGAATGAGTTAAGAATCAACACTGAATCAAAGAACCATGGGTCTGTGCCCTAACCTCAAGTCAATGGCTATAGGAGACTAAAGATTCCCTTAGATCAACATTGGCCAAAGGCCTGTACCAGTTGCCATTCACTATTGCTTGCAAAACAAACTTGCTCTACTATAAATAGAGCTCATTTGTGATCAGTTTGAGTACACCAAAGCACTACAACACTTGCTTTCCTCAAAATCCCTCTCATTAGGCCAAAATACACTTCTTTTGCAAGTCATCTCTGAGTTTTTGAGTTAGAGAGCAATTCCACCAAACACATCTAATGTATCATATATAAGCTGTTCTAACACTCACCTTTGATCTGAAACACCAAAATCAGAAAGTCAACCTCCAAAACCTCAAATTTTGACTTTTCTGCATTTTTCAAGCCATGTCTTGATTCAGTCACTTCCAAAACCAAACAAGGCCTCAAACACACTCCAAATATCATCCTCAAACTGTTCCAAATGGTTCCCCTCATCTGGAATAACATTTGAGAGAGTTGCCATATTGGTCACTTTTGCCCCTTTTGCAAGAAAGTGCCTATACTTATTCCTGAGGATTCCAGCTGGTTCTAACCATCCTAAAAGCTTCTAAGGGATCAATTGAGAGTGTCCAAAGCATTAAATTACTTCGGGCACAAGGAACTTGGCAGATAGCACAAAAAGCTCCAAGAGGTAAGTGCATGACAACTTGAACTCTTTGAATTATGCATTCCTTTGATGTCCACTGATCATACACAACTCATACATGTTATATATCTTATGCTTGAACTAATTTGTCAGGCAATTCTTGCCTGTACCATAAGATAGCATAGAATATGCAAAAATAGGCCTATTTTGAAATCACTATCGGATTTTGAGGAGGAGACATTTTCCTAAAATTCCAAGGGCACCATTGGATTCCTCATGAAATTCTGGGTCAGATGCACCTAAAGTTTGTACTAATCCACGGAGAAATGAGAAAGTTAGAGGCTTCACGTAAATTGCCAAAACTTGTCTTGCCTTGCCTTGGCCAGGCCTGAAAACTTGGCACCCCTTATGTATTTATGGGGTGGTTTTGATACACGGATGTATCACCACCCCAGTGGTAGCGCGCATGTGTATTTATGTAGGAGGTCGTGGGTTCAAACCCCACCCAGACCTTTTTTGCTACTTTGCCATATTTTGCTATTTTTCAATATTTTTATGGTTTTGTTAATTAATTCAAAAATTAATTTCTCTCTCAATTTTAATTATTTTTTATTGGTTCTTTTTTTGAAAATTCCCAAAAATGTTAAAATATTTGATTCCATGAAAATTTCACAAAAATATTATTAATTTCATATATTTGATATTTTTGTAAAGAATTATATTTTTATTTGTTTTTAAAACATAAAAAATATTTCTTTCTCTTGGTTTTGCAAAATTCACATGATTTTTAAATCATCCCATGAATGAAACATGATTTTCCAAATATAAATCCAAGATCACAACCTTTTTTCACATGTTTGATTATTTTAATTGAATTTTTATTCAATTAAAATATATTTAAATACTAAAAAATTAGGGTTTTGATCATTATCACCCTAACAAATATTTTCAAACACTCATGGGCCTCAATAAGAGTGTAAGACCCTATCCCTTTTTAACTAAAACTTTTTTGGGCCTCAGTCATTGTATAAGTCCCACTGCGATTTTAAAATCTCGGCTCGGTCGTCGCCTTTTAAACGAAAACCATCTGGGTATACCCTTGTGTTGTAAGTCTAATTTATTTTCTTTTTCAAACTTTTGGGCCTCTACTTGAGTTGTAAGACCCAACCCTCTTTGTAAATATCACCGTTGTGGGCCTCAGTCATTGTATAAGCCCTAGTACAGTTTACAAAACAACGGTACGATTACTGTTTCTCATCTGGGCCTCTCCTTGAGTATAAGCCCCAATATTCTTTTCAAAACAACTTCCCTTTTGATTTTGGTTCAAATTTATGGTTGTTATCAAAACTTTCTTTAATTTCTTGAACAACTAACCATACAGCTGTTACAATGGAAGCTTGCTCGCCTGTAAGTTTTATCAGCTTTCTTTACCTGCTTTCACATATATATAATTGTATTGTTGGAAGCTTGCTCATCTGTAAATCCTTCTTTCATATCCTTTTAAATACTTGTCATATATCAACTGTATATATACTTGTATATCTGCTTAGAGTTTTCCCCGACAATTAGGTCTAGAACTAGATAGAGCCAGTGGTCACTCTTTCAACACAGTCAAAACTAGTTCCCCATAGGAATTCCAGATACAGTCTTGCCTTCTCTTAGACTTAAATAATATGGAACAAAGAGAAAGGCATTATTCCTGGTGAAACTTTTCTCAGACTGTCACTATTAGAAATTGTCAAAGAAGTTCATTTCCCCAGAGAGGATTAATTCTCGGTGAAACCTCTCTTGAAAGTCTTCAAACCCTAGAACTGTTCACTAAAGAAAAGATTATTCCCGGTGAAACTTTTCTTGAACTTTTCTTAGGTTTGGACCCGCAGGCTTCCTAAAAGCATCTCCGCCTTCTCTTGGGCTTTGTACAAGGACCCTCCGGCTTCTTAGAAGTTCTCATGCCTTCTTTTGGGCTTAATACAAGGACCCTGAAGATCTTTTAAAGGTATAGGACAAAAATTAGTCATCCTTTGCTAGAGCAGTCTTTCCAGAGTCAAAACATCATACCAATTTAGGGTTGATTCTCATCCCTTAAAAAGTCAGCCTCCTCTTGGGCATCATACAAAGATAAACTCTTCCATACCAGTAGACTCGGACAGTCTAATCTCCTCTTGGATCTCCAAGACATTCTCAAGTTCCCTACAAACACAGGAAAAACCCTGGTCATTTTAATAAATCTCCAGTAAAGATAAAACCCAGTCTTTTATCCTAAATTTCCCCAGCCAAGGTCAGCTTATCATCAGTATAATACTATCCCAAATCAGAACCTCAAGGCATCTGATATCTCAACTCTTCTATAAACCCTCAGCAAGAGTTGATTCCCCATTTGGACCTGCCACTAGATCTCAATAATCCTCAGCAGAAGCTAGCCTTCTCTTAGGCATTGTATAATGATTTTCCCCAGCTGAGATAACCTTTTCAGACTTTCTTGTTAAGTCAATCACCCTTTTCAGCACTCTCTTATTGAGTTAACTTTTTTTTTCAGCCTCAATCTTGGGTTTTGTACAAGAAAGATAATACTCTCTAGCAGAGTCAAACTTCTTTCAACCTCAATCTTGGGCTTTGTACCAGACACCTGAAAATCCTCAGTTGAGTCAGTCTCATTTTAGCCTCAATCTTGGGCTTTGTACAAGACAGATAAAGATTTCTTTCCCACAGAGTCAGTCTTCTTTTCAGCCTCAATCTTGGGCTTTGTACATGACACATACAAACCCTCCCCAGCGGAGTCAAAATCCCTTTTAGCCTCAATCTTGGGCTTTGTACAAGACAAACAGAATATTTTCCCCGAAAAAGTCAAACTTTTAGCCTCCTCTTAGACTTTGTATAATGATATCCCCAAAAGAGTCAGTCTCTTTTAGCCTCAATCTTGGGCTTTGTACAAGACATATAAACACTCTCTTATTGAGTCAGTCTTTTCCAGCCTCCTCTTAGGTTTTGTATAAGGACTTCCCTAGTGGAGTCAATCAATCTCTTAGCTTTAACCTTGGGCTTTGATCAAGGAACACAAAAACCAATACCCCCTCAGAGGAAATCAAAATCTCTCTGCAGGAAGTCATTTCTCCGTGATATCACACATCAAAACAGATAAGTAAAAAACAAACCCTAATCCCAGATAACTGATATAAGTGGTACACTTGTTGATTCAAATATCCAAGCTGTGGTCCATCTCTTATCCTGGTAAAACTCCATCTTTCATCTAATTGCTGTAAATGGCAAGCCTCTGGATTATATACATCCACACCACTGTCCTTCTCTTAGCATGAAAGATTCCTAAGGAAAAATGGCATTTCTCTACACCGAGTTAAAGTTTTCACCTTCAGGATAAATCCCTCATATCCCAGTTAAAGTAATTTTCCTTTATAAACAGTCACCCAACAGTTGTGATAAACAGACGAGATGTCTCCCTTTAGAGATGACAAGTTCTCTCTCAGTCAAACCTTTTAGCTTCAATCTTGGGCTTTGAACAAGACACAAATACTCAACCTTTTAGCTTCAATCTTGGGCTTTGAATAAGACATCAAAACATCATCTTTTTCCTCCCATAGAATAGGAGGAACTACGATTGCTCTGATTTCACTATTTCTTTAAACGGGAATACGTAGGCATAAGATTGTGAAATCTTAGCGAGCATACCAAACAATAACTCTAGGTCTAGTACCTTCATACCAAATAATAACTCTAGGTCCAGTGCCTTGATACCAATCAAAAACCTTAGGTCCAGTACCTTCACACCAATCAAAACTGAGGTCCAATACCTCACCAAAATCATCAAAAACTCTCTCAGACATCCCTACAAAGAAGAAACTTTCCCAACCCATCACCAAATAAACACCATCAAGTATAAAAGCAGAACCTATTGCTAACAACCTGTGGATAACCACATATACGATGGGTAATTAACAACTCCCTATTGTATAACCTGACCCCGAACTCCCCGAATCTCTTTAAGCGTTTGTTCAGTTAAACATTTGCATGCAAGGTTAGTTTTAGATAGCTTCCCTTTCCCTTTCAGCTTCACGGGATAAATAAGAAATCAGAAAGTAGCACCCCCACTCCTCCTTATTGAGGTGAAGAAGAACCCATTTACGATAAGGTGGCCGCGTCACCGACAAAAATCGCACGCTACAAGTTGGAAAGGAAGAACTGTGTTACTTTTGATCCCAACACGTAGTGGGTACGCACCAAGGCTTGTGAACTCAAGATGCCTTATTCTCTTGAGAAATATTCATTACCTTTTGCTATAGCATCATCATCTACCATTCCTATTGAGAACAGAGAGGAGTATCAAGAACTCTTTACTAGGATGAAGTTGGAAAGAGATGTTTGGGAAGGCAAGTATCATGCGTGAAGAATCGAGAAGAGAGAGTTGAAGAAACAGCTAAAAGAAAAGGATGAATTGATCGAGATACTTGAGAAACATGTTGTGGAAAGACAAGAAGAGCAAAATAATTTATTTTTCTCTAGTAGTATCCCTCTTATTTCTGGTGCTTGGAAGAGGATCGTTGACCAGCTTACGATTGAAAATGCTCAATTGAAAAAACAGAAGAGGAAGCAGCAGCAAGAAGTTGGACCTTCATCTAAGAGGATTCCTTAGGACTCATAGGACTTAGCTTTTCTCTTGTATTTTAAAATCTTTTGAAGTTGTACTTCCAAATTTGTAATCCTTCCAGTTCATTAATGAAATGAGATTTTTCAGTTATTCAAAATGTTATCCATCTTATGATGTTTACAACATAATTTCTAAAGTTCCTTGAAAACAAAGTCTTTGCATTTTTTGCACATCATGCATCATTCAAACATTTTGCATTTTTCAAAAAACTCACGTATCTTTTGCTCTAAAAAGTCAAATTGTTTCATCAATACGAAACTCGGGCTAGTCGTCAGAAAAGGATGGACCAACTTGAGCAAGAATACATGGAGCTTAGAGATGAGGTTGTTACTCTGAAAGACAATATGGAAGGACTAATCAACATGTTGGAAGCAATGAAGGTTTCTCAGAATCAATCGTCACCTAGTTCTTAAGAAGCTATACAAAGGACTGTGATCTCAAAGATCATCTCCGTACCTATCTCTGGTGCGCCCGTTAGTGCTCTGCAGTATCCCATGCCTCCAGACATTCCTTGGGGCATGCCTCCCAACTTTATGCCAGAGGGTTACAGACCTTTGGCTCCTGAAGCTCCAAGAGTCACTGCAAGCATGTCTATTCCACCTCCTCTGGTATACACTATTCTATACAATGAAGAGCAGATCTTCCATGCCGCTCCCAGTGAAGGTATGGGGGTAGATGAAAGAATGAACGATTTCCAAGATCAGTTTTTGGAGATGCAAAAAGAATTTAAGGCTCTTCGCGGACAAGATTTGTTTAGGAAAAGTACCACAGACCTCTGTTTGGTTCCAAATGTTAAAATCCCGCACAAATTTAAGGTGCCTGACTTTGAAAAATACAAGGGTAACTCTTGCCCTCGGAGTCATTTGGTTATGTATGCCCGTAAGATGTCGACTCAGACGGATAATAATCAGCTGCTAATTCATTACTTTCAAGACAACCTGACTAGGGCAGCACTCAAATGGTACATGGGACTGGATAGTGCGAAGATTCATACTTTCAATGATCTTGGTGAAGCCTTCGTAAGACAATACAAATACAACTTAGACATGGCTTCTGACAGAGATCAACTCAGTGCTATGTCTCAAAATGAAAAGGAAAGTTGCAAAGAGTATGCTCAGAGATGGCATGAAGTTGCCACCCAGATATGCCCTCCCCTCGAGAAGAAAGAAATGACAAAAATATATCTGAAAACACTGAGTCCATTCTATTATGACTGCACGGTGGCAAGCGCACCCAATGATTTCACTAAGATGGTGAACATGGGGGTACGACTTGAGGAAGCAGTCCGAGAGGGACGTTTGACTAAGGATGCATAACCATCCAGTAGCATTGAGAAACATGGAAGTGGGTTCCAAAACAACAAAGAACAAGACGTCATCACTATCTTACAAGGTTAGGAAAGACGAAGGTACCAACAATGGCAGATAGCAATAGTGTCTCCTATTATCAACTCAGTGCTAACTCCAGCCTACCAGCCACAATTCTCTCAGAATCAGCATTCTAATCCACAATATCAACATCAACATCAATAACAACAACATGAATACCCGTAACGGCAACAACAACATTCACAACAGGCTCGCCTGCAATACAACAACAATAACTTTATTCAAAGGACACCCAACTTTGATCCCACACCAATGACATATGCAGATTTATTCCCAGATTTGTTAGCAAATGGTCATATTCAGACCATGTCTCCTCTAGTTATCCCAAAGGATCCTCCCTATTGGTTTAAAGCTGACAAATTTTGTGCTATCATCAAGGAGCGTCCGATCATGGTATCGAAAATTGCTTTAGCTTTAAAGCTGATGTTCAGAGGCTCATCAAGAATGGAATTTTATCTTTCAAAGACATTAATCTGAATGTTCAAGCAAACCCGCTACCTCAGCATGGGGGAGCTACCGTGAACATGGTATATGGATGCCCAGGCAGCTACAAAATCTACGATGTTCGTCTGATGAATACGAACTTGGTGAAAATGCATTTCAGATTGGGTGGGTATGGTTTGTTACCGCCGCACAATTATCACTGTTGCAGAATATGTTCTAAGAATAATCAAGGATGTTACTTTGTGCAAGCAGCTCTTCAACATCAAATGGATAAGGGTTATATCCAAGAATACAGAATGAGGGATTACAATCCAGTCAACATGGTTCATGGTTGTCCAGGGTAGTATGCAGTCTATGAAATTAAATACATCAGAGAATCCTTGGTGAAGATGCATAAATGCTTATGTAGGCTTGCTTACTTTGGTCCTGATCACCATAATCATGCAACTTGCAGAATTTGTTTCAGAAACCCACGGGGGTGTCCCCATGTTCGCAATGATATTCAGGGATTTCTAGACCAGAGAGCTATCTGAGTTCACTATGAAAGGGAACTTGTTGATGTTGAGGAGGAAGTTTTTGTCATAATTCCTAAGTTTAACGAACCTGGACGTTTGGAAATTCCTTTTGACCATCAAATAATTCCTATTGCTCATTCACCTAAATGTATAGAGATCCCTTATGACAGTCGAAAGACAACCATGACTTCATTGGTCATCTATTTGCCAGGTCCAGTCCCATACAAGTTTTAAAAGGCTATACCTTACAGATACAATGCAACTATGATAGAAAATGGCAGAGAAGTTCCACTACCGCCAGTCGTTAACATCGCAGATATGGGCAGAGTCACAAGAAGTGGACGCATATTTGCCAAAAGGATTGAGGACGTCGTTGCAAGAAAGGAGACTCCAATCGGGGAACCTGTTGAAATAGGCCATCCAGTGATACAATTCAAAGGAAGGACAATGATGAGGTGTTGAGGCTGATCAGAAAGAGTGAATACAATATTGTGGATCAGTTGTTGCACAGTCCCTCCAGAATATCTATGTTGTCCCTTCTAATGAGCTCTGAGGCTCATAGGGAAGCTTTGCAGAAGGTATTTGAATAAGCCTTTGTGGACCACGATGTGACCGTGGATCAGTTCGACAACATTGCTGCTAATATCACCGCTTGTAACAACCTGAGCTTTTGTAAAGAGGAGCTCCTAGAGGAAGGAAAAACCATAACATGGAACTGAACACTGAGGAGCTTGTTCATCATTGAATGTCATTCCGAAGTCCACTTTTTTAAGATTATATTTTCAAGGAGCTCTTATGAGGGGCAGTGGAATCGTTGTTAAAGCTTTTGATGAATCCTGAAAGACCGTTATTGGAGAGGATGATCTCCCCATAACTATTAGGCCTCATGCATTCCATATTACATTCTAGGCAATGGATATCGGAGCAACGTACAATTTCTTGTTGGGTCGTCCTTGGATCCATAAGGTCGGGGCAGTCACTTCAACGCTTCATCAGAAATTAAAATTTGTGAAGAATGGGAAATTAATAACAGTATGTGGTGAACGAGCTCTGATCGTAAGTCACATATCGTCATTTTCTTACTTGGAAACTGAAGAGGCCATTGGAACTCAGTTCCAAGCACTTTCTGTGAGTAATGAAGATATGAAGAAAGGAACATTAATTTCTTCTTACAAAAATGCAGTACGAGCAGTTGAAAGTGGGACCACTAAAGGATGGGAAGAGGTTATGATCCCTACTAATAACAAGACTAGAGGAGGCCTCGGGTTTTCTTCAGTATTTGCAAAAACTACAAAGAAGTATAAAGTCATTCATCCCATTCAAGATGTTTTCCGTAGTGGAGGTTTCATCTACCTTACTTCGCTAGAAGTTGATGCTATTATGGAAGATAACTTTGAAGACGATTCATCCATTCCTGCAGAGGACTGGGAGCCTTACCTTGATGATCCTGGATACATATCGCAAGAAGATGCATATGTACCATTTTCCTCTCCTCAGAAGAAAGTTAAGTATACACCTGAATCAGACGACAAGATGATTGAGGAAGATCACAATGCTGAGAAATATCTTGATCCTCCTATTTCGCCAAAAGTTGATACTATTATGGAAGATAACTTTGAAGATGATTCATTTATTCCTGCTGAAGAATGGGAGTCTTACCTTGAGGATCCTGGATACATATCATCTCGCTCTGCCCAAGATGAGAGATGTTTTGTAGGGCCCCCTTTTGGAAAAAAGTGTTTCCTCTTTTCTCTGCCCAAGGAAAAAGAGTTTATTTACTGGGCTTTTTGTTTCAAGAATTGATTAATCATAAATAAAGATGTTGTTTTTCAATTCCATATTGTTGTTTTTACTTTTTGCTTTTTCGGAAAATGGTAAACCTCAAAAACAAAAAAAATGATAATAAACACTTTTAATATCTGCACACACTCTGTATTTTACCTATTTTATAAAATCTAGCATCAATCATATGTGCAGATTAACCATAGAAAACCCCATTGAAAAACATAACCCTATGCCTTCTCCCAACTTTAAGTTCCCAGTGTTCGAAGCTGAAGAGGAAGAGGGTGAAGAAATTCCAGATGAGATCTCTCGGTTAATCAAGCACGAGGAAGAAACCAATAGCCTTACAAAGAGCCAGTCGAAGTAGTCAATTTGGGCTCAGAAGAAGATAAAAAATAAGTCAAGATTGGAGCATTGCTTGCTTAAGCAGTCAAACACAATATGATAAAAATTCTCAAAGAATACCCATATGTGTTTGCTTGGTCCTACCATGATATGCCAGAGTTGGATACCAGTAATGTGGAGCATCATTTTCCATTAAAACCAGAATGTCTACTAATCAAACAAAAATTGATAAGAACTCGCCCGGATATGGCCATCAAAATTAAAGAAGAAGTTCAAAAGCAGATTGATGCAGGCTTTCTTACTACATCTGAGTACCCTGAATGGCTGGCTAATATAGTGTCAGTTCCCAAGAAAGATGGTAAAGTCAGAATATGTGTAGAATACAGAGATTTAAACAAATCTATTCTTAAAGATGACTTTCTGTTACCACATATTGACATGTTGGTCGATAACACTGCAAAATTCAAAGTTTTTTCTTTCATGGATGGTTTCTCATGCTACAATCAAATCAGGATGGTGCCTGAAGATATGGAGAAGACCTCATTTATTACGCCATGGGGTACATTTTGCTACAAAGTGATACCTTTCAGTCTAAAGAATGTAGGAGCAACTTACCAAAGGGCCATGACAACTCTTTTCCACGACATGACGCACAAAGATATTGACGTATATGTCGACGACATGATTGCTAAGTCCTGAACTGAAGAAGAACATGTGGAATATTTGTTAAAGTTATTTCAGCGTTTGAGAAAATACAAACTCCGCTTGAATCCTAACAAATGTACATTTGGTGTTCGTTCAGGGAAACTCTTAGGTTTCATTGTTAGCCAAAAAGGAATTGAAGTTGATCCTGACAAAGTCAAAGCTATTCAGGAAATGCCAGCACCCAAAACTTAGAATCAAGTAAGAGGATTTCTGGACCATTTGAACTACATCTCCAAATTTATCTCTCATATGACCGCTACTTGTGGGCCGATATTCAAGCTTCTTCGGAAAGACCAAGGTTGTGTGTGGACAGAAGATTGCCAGAATGCCTTTGACAGCATCAAAGATTATTTGCTCGAACCTCCCATTCTGATCCCTCTAGTGAAAGGAAAACCTTTGATCATGTACTTAACTATATTGGAAGATTCCATGGGCTGTGTTCTCGGTCAGCAGGATGAAACAGGTACAAAGGAGAATGCCATCTATTACCTAAGTAAGAAATTCAGAGATTTTGAGTCTCGTTACACTATGCTTGAAAAGACATGTTGCGCTTTGGCATGGGCTGCCCGTCGTCTCTGCCAATATATGATTTGTCATACCACTTGGTTGATCTCCAAAATGGACCTAAACAAGTATATCTTTGAAAAGCCTGCCTTAACTGGAAGGATTTCCCGTTGGCAAATGTTGTTGTCAGAATACGACATTGAATACCACGCTCAGAAATCCATCAAAGGAAGTATTCTAGCTGATCATTTGGCTCACCAACCAACTGATGACTATGAATCAATCAAATTTCACTTCCCCGATGAAGATGTGATGTACCTAAAAATGAGGGGCTGTGATGAACCCTTTCCAGATGAAGGGCCAGAGCCATGATCTCGTTGGGGTTTAATATTTGATGGAGCTATCAATGCTTATGGAAATGGAATTGGGGCAATCATTGTTACGCCTCAAGGTTCCCATATTCTTTTTCCCACAAGGTTGACATTTAAATGTATAAATAATGATGCTGAATGTGAAGCTTACATCATGGGTCTCGAAGAAGCCATTGATTTGAGGATCAAGGTTCTGGATTTATATGGAGACTCGACTTTGGTAATAAATCAGATCAAAGGAGAATGGGAAACATGTCAACCTGGTTTGATTCCTTATAAAGATTATGCAAGGAGGTTGTCAACTTTCTTCAATGAAATTGAGTTTCATCGCATTCCCCGTGAAGAAAATAATATGGCTGATGCACTGGCTACATTTTCCTCCATGATTGTTGTGAATCGATGAAACGATTGCCTAAATTCAATGTTATGCGCCTTGATAGGCCCGCTCATGTGTTTACAGTAGAAGATGTTGATGATTGTTGCGGTGAGAATCAGATAGCAAGCTATTTATTAACTTGCATCACATTTCTTTAAATTCACAACCGACTTTGATTTATCCAAAGGAAAGGTTCAAGATCGAGAAAACCTAAAAGGGGGGGGGGGGAGGGAGATATAAGGTTCGGGGGTTGGTTACGCCTAGGGAAGGTATTAGCACCCTAAACGTCCATAGTACTCTACGGGAACCTCTTGTTTTAAATTGTTATATTTTACTCACTTGCTAAGGGTGCTATGCTAAAGGTTGAAACCCTAGGGGTTTGTTTCTAAGTATACTCGACAAAGCATCGCACTTTGCGCCTACGTATCCTTACGGGAGTGGAATCAGAGTATCCGTAGTTCACCGATCTAAAGGTGAAGGAAAGGAACCATTGACTATGGCCAAAGTTCCAAGGGGAAATGAGTATAAGCTCATTTTAGAGTTCACGATAACTCTCTAAATCTACGTTATAAGGGAAAGTGAGTTCTCATGATGATGAGAATCACATGGAGTTTAAGAACTCCAACCTATTTCTAAGTTGTGATTTCGTTGGCTCTCATGAGGCCAAGAAATAAGGGTGAACCTAGAAGGATAAAGGTAAGGTGGTTGTTTAGTGACTTCAAGAGTCAATTTAAGGAAGGTCTCCCTTTGGAATGGGGAAAAGATAATAGCTGTAAAGATCACTAAGATAAAGAGATTATAATGCAAATAGGATGATGCAATAATACATGAATAAGATAATGAGATGAGATAAAATCATGATATCAATGCAAAGTGAGAATTATACATGTTAGACAATGATCAATCATGATAGATAGACATAACATGGCATGATAAATAAGAAAGTGTAACAAAAGCCCTAATAAACATTCATGATCTAATCATGCATAAGGGTCTCAAAAATTAATATTTTTACTAATTTCTTTTTATATTTGAAAAATAGATTCAATAAGGAAAATGTAGCAAAAAGAACGGAAGGAAAAGGATAAAAATTAAGTAAGTTATGACAATTTAAAAATGAAGTATCAACTTAAAGAAGATAAAGCCAACAAGTAATAAAAAAGGAGGAAATGGAATTTCTAGAATTTGAACCCATGCCATCTCGCTTGCAGCCCAAAACTCCAACCAACAGGCCAACGCGCGCAGTTTAACATGTGAGGGATAGCACAAATATATATTTCATGATAAGCGAAGCTCAGAAAAATAAATAAAAGGACTGGGGCGAGGGGGATTCGAACCCCAGTCCTTAGGGTTTAAGGCGCGTTAAGGTGAAGGGGCTTGCCACTGGGGTGGCTGTTACATCCGGTAACAAAACCAACTCAATTAATATATAAGCCTTGGCACACGCATAGAAACAACACAAGTAAAACCAGGACCATACTTGGTTGCCAACATCCACACTGCAAGACTCAGGACCTCCTTATAAGTGAGTAATAACTGACCAGCAAACTTGTCAATAACAAAACTAGTTTCAAAATGTAAGAAGATGAAATTATCATACAAAAGCAAAATGCACATTTGGTTCATTAACGCAAACAAAAGAAATCCTCTTGAATGTTACAAACTAACAAATGAGAGAAAAAGTCAAGCATATGAAAGCCTGATGGCAGGGTATAGTCCTACGCATGATCCTGACTTAGGAGAGGATCCGACTATATGTTCAACACAAGGAATTCAAAATTCAGTAATTGAAACAAGTAGGAAACAAACTTCAAGGACTTGGTGATGATTCTCTAATGGTTAGAAGACACATCCAATATTCACATGCTTAATATAAAATTGATTTAAAACATGTAGTGCACCAATAGTTTGAGCAGTTTTTGGATACATAGCAGGCAATCAGATCAGTAACTAACACACACACTACTTGAATGCTAAGAGCCTACACTTATATTGGATGCACCAAATATAACATGATAACAGCAGACATGGATTTCAAGAAGTTGGTAACCCATACATCAGTCATAAATGCACAAATCAAACTAGTCTAGAACAAATGGCATGGCATGATTAGAGATACATCAAGAGTGTGCCTATATATCAGTCATGGAAGGTGACAGTTCAAGCATATAGAAGTGGTATCATAGAACAAACTCAAAAAGTAAAAAACAGTAGGGCAGGCTAGGCGTGCTCAACGGGATAACAATTTGAGATGAATGCAAAACCAAATATACCCATAGTAACATAAGTACAGACCATAAAAAACATGTCAACTCAGATATTTGAGGTTTACAAACATCAGTTAGTCCATTTATCATAGTGAAGGTTGGAAATTCTAGAGACAAATAAGTGTATACATCAGCTGGAAATAAATTTGTCCATTAAAATCGTTTCTCCAACAGGACATGCTTAAAAAATACAAGGAAATAAATGGAGACCACAAAGATGCCACATGGTATGAGTTTCAAAATGCAAACCAACAATTGGCAATGAGCAAAATACAAATCAGAATAAGGGCATATGACATAAAAGCATAGCAAGCAACATTTACTCAGGTAATATCATTTATAACAGACAATGGCATATGACATAAAAGCATAGCAACCAAACCTTTGTTGCACTGACATATAATGGATACAAAACAAAATGATAGGCATGGATCAAACCAGTTCTGATTTAAGACAGTAGACAAGCACATGGTCATAAAGTATAGGTATAGCATAATTAGGATCAAGTATTACCGATATTCATTTTAGCAATTCAAACTCCAAAACTAAAAAAAAAAAACAAAGACCATGCCATGGACAGAGTTGTGTGCATATCGAGGTGTAGATGCATATATGAATACCAGAAGTAAACTCTGTGGCAGAGCAAGTCTAAAATAGTTTCCATACTCATAAATATAACTCAACAAGCATCAATACTTAGATGAATCTTAGGATATCAAGCATAACAATGATCTTTAAGTATACAACCTGACTATGATGACAGAAATAGAATACGAATGGCATTTTAATGAGAACAACTTCCAATCAAACCTTACACATATTGACAAGTTGTGATAGATATGTTTATTGACCATAAAACACATGAGCATCTCAGAGACATATAGGGAACTTTAACATCCAAAGATCTTATCATCCAAACATAGGTGAGTTAGTACTTCTAAGCATCCAAGCTTGACAGTATAACACAAAGAGGAAACTTGTAAACTTACAACCAATCTAATGAACAAAAACAAAGCACATTATCATGGTGACATCTCAAACATAATGATTTAAAACAAAAGGGCAGCATACATGTATATCAGTGAAACAAACCAAATCATTCTACAAGTGATATCAGAACACGAGCAAACAGTCCAGCAAACTTAAATACACATTAGCAAGTTATGAAAATAACATGGAACACATATAAAAGCTATGATCGAGACATGATATGATGATATCAAATGAATATGAATATTAAAAGGAAAAGGATAGTTACCCAGTGGAGTAATGTCCACCGCACCTTCAAATATACTAAATGCTCTACTTTTAACTAGCAAAGAACTTACAGCAATCCTCCTCCTCTTTCTTCCTTGTGAAACTCAGAAACTTTTGAGTGCTTTGTGAAAATTGTTGGTGATTTCAAGTGTTGGGGTGAGTTCCTTTTATATGCTGAGCAAATGTGCTTAAGCTCCTTGAGACCAAAGGACAAACACATGGTATGCTGAGTAGAAAATTAGGGTTTCAAAACTTGGATTCAAACGTTGTCTATTCCTTGGAGACAAACGCTCCCTTGCTGTGCCAATATCTCAGAGACGCAGGGTCAAATGCTTGAATTCATGTGTTGCTTCTAAATCTCTCTTTGGGTGTCATACGAGAGGTTATCGAAAGAGGTAATGATGGGGATTGAAGAAAAGCATCTTGCAGGTTGTATCAGAATGAATGTTGAAACGAGTAAACCTTCAAAAACACTTTTGATGAACCCAGACAAAGAAGCTTAAACGGGAAAGTGATTTGGGAACATTCAAAATGAATTAACGCGCCAAGAATTTTGATTATGCAACAGTGTGAATTTGATTCATTTGTTTTTTGTTTGAATTCCTCCTTTTCCATTCAGAATCTCGCAAGTATGAACGAGGGAGAAGGAGCATTTGGTTGCTTTTGGTTTCTTGGTATGCCACACGTCAGTTCTTCATTAGTCAGAAAAATGAGGTTGAAAAGTCAAAGTTCCTTGCTCATTTCCTATTGGTCCTTGGCAATGAATTCATTTCCATATTTTTTGTAACATTTTTGGTCACGATGGGCTTATGAAATGTGGGCTTATGAGATGAAATTTAGAAATGGTTTTCTATCTTCTATGAAAGATTAGGAAAACAAATAATTATGGTGGATTTGGCAATTGATTAGGATTATAGATATGGTTTAGGAGAAATAAAATTGACAAATTGGATAAAATAGGTTAAATGAACGGCTAATGAAATAGGTTTAGAAAATGAAGGTGACAATTGAGGGTGGATAAAGTGGGTAGTAATGTGGTCATGTAGGGGTTAGGGTTATGGAGGCATGTCTTAGAGATTTGCTTGATTCAATGCTCCATCCAAAGACCTTGATCAATCACTCCTTGAATCTCCTCAAGATAAACCTGATAAAAAAACAAACACAAACAAAAACCTGGTAAAAAGGGTTAGCTATGTAGCATGATTGACCTAATATGATATGCAAAAGATCAATGGATCTAAGGGTAAAATTTGGGGTACAACAGTTGCCCCTATTTAAATATCTTCACCTGATGACATGAGAGGTGAAAATCCTCATGGAATCATGGTGAAAGATATTTAAATACAGATAACCGAAAATTTTACCCTTAGATGCAAATACATGCAATGCTACTAGTATGATGATATGATGCCATGAAAGATGCAAGAATGCAAACAAAATAGGACACCAAATAACAAAAAGCTACCAAACACAGAAGAGCTTCACCGAGGAAGCAAAGAAGGTTAGTATCCACAAGGAAATAACTCCTTGGGGATGCAGGCTAACCAACAAAAGAGACTCACTGGGGAGACTCCGAGGCAACACTGGGGATAGAAAAACCGAGGGGAAACCCTACAGATCCTCACTGGAGATAGGAGCCAGAAAGGTTTTCTCCATTGGGGAAAGATCCAGGGAGATGGACGACAGGTTCAAATATGACCGGACGACACTGGGGAAAAGACACAATCATATTGGGCATGAAACCAGAAAGAAGACATGATCCCCACTGGAGATCAGTTGAAAAAAAAGGATAGACACCCGAAGAAAAGATTTTCTGGGGATTTCTTATGCCGAAGAGTTCAAACGGGATCTTCAAGAAAAGCCAGAAAAGACAGAAATGGACTCTGCGCGCCTGATAAAAACACCTGGAATTTTAAAAACTCGTAAGGCTAATGAGCCAAGAAAAGACTCTGGTATCCATAAAAGTTGGTTGAAATAACAAATAATTGCTTTATTGAAGAATAATATGAACTGGATTTGTAATTTGGGTTTAGGTTCATATTTGACCTGAATTTGAGCAATACAGGTTCACGATAACCTGAAATAAGCAAACGGTTCACGATAACCGAAAATAAACAACTGGTTCATGATAACCAGAGGTTGAGGTTCATGGTAGCCTGAAATAAAAGGCTGGTTCATGATAACCAGAAACAAATAACTGGCTCACGATAACCAGAGATACAGGTTCACGATAACCTGAAATAAAAGGTAAAATGGTTCACGATAACCTGAAATATAGATTCACGATAATCTGATCTCAAACAAATGGTTCACGATAACTAGAAACAAACAACTGGCTCACGATAACCAGAGATACAGGTTCACGATAACCAGAAATACATATTCACGATAATCTGATCTCAAACAAATGGTTCACCCTAACCAGAAATGCAGATTCACGATAATCTAATTTCAAACAAAGTGGTTAATGATAACCAGAAATGCAGATTCACGATAATCTGATTTCGAACAAAGTGGTTCACGATAACCAGAAATGCAGATTCACGATAATCTGATTTCAAACAAAGTGGTTCCCGATAACCAGAAATGGAGATTCACGATAATCTGATTTCGAACAAAGTGGTTCACGATAACCAGAAATGCAGATTCACGATAATCTGATTTCAAACAAAGTCAGTTGTTACTGGATTTGCGAAATTTCCCAAATGGGGCGATAAAGGTAATAAGATGGTTGCAGGTTAGACTTCCTGGGGAATACCACACAAATGGTCAAAACCTGGCGCATAGAGGCAAAGAAAACGGACACACGCAAAACAAAGGCAAAGACCCAAAGACCCACCACGGGGAAAAGGGAAAGAAAAAAAAAACAAAACCATGCACACAAGACACCCAAATGCAAAGATGCTCAATACTATGGTATGATGCGAATGCTCAATGATATGCAAGAAACGACAGACCGGGGACAAACAAAAAGAAAAACACCAAGTCCCCCTCAAGGAGTCACACTGAAATCTGAGCAGATAGTTAGCCTTAAAACCAATATGGGAACATTTATAATTTACTGGGGCAACAACTTCTCTTCAAAAATCTTGCATAGATACCAGTGAGACGCCCTTAGTAGTTAGCCATTGTTAAAACATTTAAGTTAGGGAGACATTGCCAATCTTCTTTAGAGCTCAAAGTTCTTTTTCAAAACATTCCGCTTTTAAAATCATTATTAATAAATAAGTGAAGTTTTGCATAACAATGAAAAATATCAGAGTAATGATAAATATCAAACAAAGAAGTGGCTCAAAAAAACTGATTTCATTAGAATGGTAACTTGCCAATAGCGAAGTTCCATAGATTGTTACAATTGAAGAATGGCAAAAGGAAAGGATTACATCATATTCAATGACCTACTCCCTAATGACTAAAATTCTAGAATTCTCTTCAAGCATAATATTTCCGTACAGAGTCAGCATTCACAGGGTGTGTGAGCTGTTCACCGTCCATTGTTGTGAGGAATAAAGAACCTCCTGAAAATACAGTCTTTACCATAAATGGACCTTCGTAATTAGGCGCCCACTTTCCACGAGCGTCCCTTTGAGATGGCAGAATCTTCTTGAATACAAGCTCTCCTTCCTGAAATTCCCAGACACGGACCTTCTTGTCGAATTCCCTCTTCACTCTTTTCTGATACAGATGACCATGACACATAGCAGTCAGTCGCTTCTCGTCAATGAGGTTCAGTTGGTCATATCTCTCTCTAACCCATTCAGCTTCGTCAAGCTTAGTTTCCATTAGGATTCTCAGAGATGGTATTTCCACTTTAATGGGGAGTACTGCATCCATTCCATATACAAGGGAAAAAGGGGTTGCCCCTGTTAAGGTTCGAACCGAGGTTCTATATCCATGCAAAGCAAAGGGTAACATCTTGTGCCAGTCCTTATATGTCTTGACCATTTTCTGTAGGATTTTCTTGATGTTTTTATTGGCAGCCTCGACAGCTCCATTCATCTTAGGACGGTTAGGTGAGGAATTATGATGCTCAATCTTGAAATTATCACATAACTCTTTCATCGTCTTGTTGTTCAGATTTGTTCCGTTGTCAGTGATGATCCTGTTGGGAATTCCATAATGACAAATGATGTTATTCTTGATGAAACGAGCAACCACTTGCCTAGTCACGTTGGTAAAAGAAGCAGCTTTAACCCATTTAGTGAAATAGTTAATGGCCACTAAAATGAAACGATGACCATTGGAAGCCTTTGGCTCAATAGCTCCAATCATATCGATGCCCCACATAGAGAAAGGCCAAGGGGATGACAACACATTCAACAAAGTAGGAGGAGCGTGCATTTTATCCGCGTAGATCTGGCACTTATGACATTTCCTAGCGTATTGGATGTAATCAGCTTCCATAGTTAACCAATAATAACCAACTCTCAAGATCTTCTTAACCATGGCATACCCATTGGCGTGAGTACCGAAGGCTCCTTCGTGAATGTCGTGAATCAATAGGTCTGCTTCCCGCTTGTCAACACATCTTAGCAGGACCATGTCATGATTCCTCTTGTAAAGTACATTGTTACTGAGGAAGAATTTGGATGACAATCTTCGCAAAGTCTTCTTATCAAGATTGGAAGCATTGACAGGGTATTCTTGAGTTCTCAGAAAATTCATGATGTCGTGAAACCAAGGTTTTCCATCCACCTCCTCTTCAACTGCCTGGTAATAAGTTGGCCCGGTTTTGCGCTCGATACTGATGAGAGGTGCTTCATTGTGAAACCTGACTTGCCACATTGAGGCCAACATAGCTAGAGAATCAGCTATGTGATTTTCAGTATGGGGGACATGACATAAAGTGATTTCATCGAAACACTTAATCAGTTCCATAATGTAAGCACGGTATGGAATAAGCTTTTCGTCCTTGGTTTCCCATTCACCCTTGACTTGATAAATAACCAAAGCAGAATCACCCATAACTTCAAGAACATTGATTCCCAGATCAATAGCAACTTCTAGTCCCAGAATACATGCTTCGTACTCAGCAATATTGTTTGTGCATTCAAAATCCAGCCTTGCTGTGAAAGGGGTGTAACCACCATCGGGGTTTATCAACATAACTCCTACGCCATGTCCTTTGAAATTGGACGAACCGTCAAACATCATCTTCCATTTATAACTGGTCTTAAAGCCTTCATTAGGCCTAGGCCCTTCACAACCTTTCACTACCATAATGTCTTCATCCGGGAAGTCAAATTTGAGCGGTTCATAATCTTCAACAGGCTGATCTGCGAGGTATTATGATAATACACTCCCTTTAATAGCCTTCTGAGGTATATACTGGATATCATATTCCGACAATAGCATATGCCAACGGGCGAGTCTGCCTGTCTGAGCAGGTTTCTCGAAGATATACTTTATGGGATCCATTTTTGAGATCAACAAAGTAGTGTGGCATACCAGATACTGCCTCAAACGTTTAGCGGCCCATGCTAAGGCACAACAGGTTTTCTCAAGTAATGAATAACGGCTTTCACTATCAACGAACTTCTTACTCAAGTAATAAATTGCATGTTCTTTGCGACCGGTTTCATCACGTTGGCCCAATACACAACCCATGGATCCCTCTAGAACAGTCATGTACATGATAAGAGGTCTTCCAGGAACAGGAGGAATCAGAATAGGTGGTTCCTGTAAATAGCTTTTGAGCTTCTCAAAAGCTTGTTGGTAATCAACATTCCACTCTACAGTCTGGTCTTTACGGAGCAGTTTGAAGATCGGTTCGCAAATTAGAGTCATGTTGGAGATAAATCTGGATATATAGTTCAAACGACCCAGAAATCCTCTCACTTGTGATTCAGTTTGTGGAGCTGGCATTTCTTGAATAACTCGTACTTTGTCAGGATCTACTTCGATTCCTTTCTGGCTGACGATAAAACCGAGCAACTTCCCTGATCTGACACCAAAGGTACATTTGGCCGGATTCAACTTTAATTGATACTTCCGGAGTCTCTTAAACAGCTTCAAAAGATGATCCAAATGTTCTTCCTCGCTTCGGGATTTAGCAATCATGTCATCCACATAGACTTCAATTTCCTTGTGGATCATATCATGGAACAAAGTTACCATATCTCTCTGGTAAGTTGCCCCTGCATTCTTCAGACCAAAGGGCATAACTTTGTAGCAGTAGGTACCCCACGGGGTGATAAACGTAGTCTTATCCATGTCAGCTAGGTCCATTCTAATCTGGTTATAACCGGAGAAACCGTCCATGATGGAGAAAACTGCAAACTTAGCTGTGTTATCCACAAGAGTGTCAATGTGTGGTAGTGGGAAATCGTCTTTGGGACTAGCTTTGTTGAGATCCCTGTAATCTACGCACATTCGCACTTTACCATTTTTCTTCATAACTGGCACGATGTTGACTACCCATTCTGGATATTTTGAAACTGCCAAGAATCCCGCATCCAATTGCTTCTTAACCTCATCTCTGATTTGGAGGGCCATATCAGGTCTACTTCTACGGAGTTTCTGCTTCACGGGTGGACATTCAGGTTTGAGCGGTAGCTTATGAACTACTATATATGTATCCAATCCAGGCATGTCTTGATAGGACGAAGCAGACACATCCACATATTCTTCCAGAAGCAGGACTAGCCGTTGTCTGATCTCTGCCCCAAGAGTTGCCCCAATCTTGACCTCTTTCCTCTTCTCTTCAGTGCCAAGGTTGATGACGTCAACTTTTTCTTCGTGTGGCTGAAGATCCGTGTACTGATACTCACACATTTCTACCAAGTCGTCGGGAACCTCATAATCCTCCTCTTCCTCAGTTTGATAAATGGGTGAATCAAAGTCGATAGTGAGAGTCAGGTCATTGGATACAATGGGTTTGGGAATAATTCTGCACGATGGAGGGAATTATCTTATTAAAAATGCACAAACACGAACGCAAGAAGGAGAAAAAAGAATGCAGTTTTGAAAAGATTGCCATTTTTCTTAAAACGAAGGCAGGGAATAAAGATAAAGAATTTTAACAAAACAAACACTTTCATTAATTAATAAGATTTAAAAGCGGTGGCCCATACAAAATAATCCGAAAGCCTCGGGAAAGGCTGCGGAATTGAAAACATCAAAGCTAACAAACAAATTACTCTGTCAACGAGTACAAAGTAGGTATCTCAATGGCTTCCCAGTTACTTAAAGCAGCGTCACACCGAAACACCAAGTGATTGATATCTTCGTCTTCAACATCTTCAATAATTGCATGGACTTGCTGTCCTCCACTGATGAACACTTCTTGAATGGTCCTTAGTCTTCCCTTCGTTGAAACAGCTTTTCCTTCAAGAGTTGGTTTGTAACCCAACCCTTAGTATTTCTCTCTTTTTGGAACCTTGACGATCTTGCCCCAGCCTTTGGGAACTCCTCCTCACAAAGCAGACTGAATGCTTTTGAAAGAAGCAAAAATTGGACAATTAGAGGCCACTGGTTCCTTGTCGTCAAGCATAACGACATTAGTTATTTCAAGAGCTTGGAAAGAAGTTTCCAAAGAATCTTCATCTGCCTCAATGTATCGAAACGAGGACAAGTTGCTGACCATCAGGTTCTCCTCACCATGTATGATAACTAACTTCTCGTCGGCCACGAACTTCATCTTCTGATGTAAGGTAGAGGTTACAACACCAGCTTCGTGGATCCAAGGTCTACCTAGCAAACAACTATAGGAAGCGTTGATATCTAAGATCTGAAAATGGATGTTGAATGTCTGAGGGCCAATTAAAATAGGTAGCTCAATTTCTCCCATCACCGATCTTCTTGAACCATCAAAAGCTTTGACAATAAGAGAAGTGGGTTTCATTATAGCTCCTTGGTAAGACAATTTATCAAGAGTCCTTTTTGGTAAAACATTCAAGGATGAACCGGTATGTATAAGAACTCTAGCCATCGTATCCTCTTGACATTTTACTGATATATGTAAAGCAAGATTATGATTCCTTCCAGCTCGGGGTAACTCCTCGTCACTGAAGCTAAGAGTATTACAGGCTGTAATGTTGGCCACGACATGGTCAAACTGTCTAGCTGTTATATCCTGAGCTACATGTGCATGGGCTAGTACTTTCTGCAAAGCTGATATGTGAAATGGTGAATTAATTAACAAAGATAAGATCGAAATCTTGGATGGTGTCTGATGGAGCTGATCTATCACTTTGTAATCACTCCTTTTGATAATTCTTAGGAATTCTTCATCTGCTTCTTGAGAAATCATCTCCTTTCCTTTGTCTCTAGATGGTGTGGGAACGACAATTTCCCTGGGTGTGGTTTCCTTGAAAGAAGGAGTGTATACCCTTCCACTTCGTGTCATCTTCCCAGTTCCAACTATATTGGTCACATCTTCAATAGTAGTTCCCACCTCTTTCCTTAGAACTACGTCTTCAACAGTGATTCCCACCTTTTTCCTTGGAATCACATCTTCTCGCCTTCTGCTACCCATAACGTTCTCATAGACCCACGGCACAGCCTTCGTCCCTCGGAACCTAAATGGAACAGGTTGTCTGATGTCACATTGCTTGGAATGACTAATGGTGGAAGCATTAATCGCTTCAGGATTGTTGAAAATTGGTACTGGTTTATTAAATACAGGAATCACAGACCCAGATTTGGGTGCGTTGGACTTGGATACCTGCCCTTTTGGCTTTGGCAGGTTAAACACAGGCTCGATTGCTTCAATTCTGTTTTCCTTTTCTCTACTGAACACCTGTAGGAACCCTTTATTGATCAAATACTGAACATCATCATGGACCAAATGGCAGCCCTTGGTACTGACATTACATTCTTCACAGTCATCATGGCAAACTTCAACTAACCCAGCTTTAAACAGTTTGGCATGGAAAGTTTTGATCTTCGTTGCATCCAAAACTAAGACCTCATCTTTCTCATCCTCTATGGCATTAGTGGTCCCATGGGTAGGTAAAGGGTTGTTCTTCACATTTGGTTGATTATCAGTAAATGAAAGAATATTCTTCTCCATCAAAACCTTCACTATGTTCTTCAATGCTAAACAACCCTCTAAGTCATGACCAGCGCCTCCTTGATGAAAAACACAAGTTGCATTTGGATTGAAGAAAGGCATAGATTTCTCTGTTGGTGGTCCCAGAGGTCTAGTAACAATCAACCCCTTCTCCACTAAGGAAGGGTAAAGCTCTGTATACAACATTGGTATAGGTGGAAATGTTGGCTTTCCTCCTTGCCTCTTGTAGGGAGAATGCTGCTGTGGAACCTGTGGTCTTGGTTGCTGATAATTCTGGTTTTTAGGCCATTGTTGATGGGCTGTCTGTTGATATACCGGCGCCTGCTGCGCTGCCTGGTGATTGAATGTAGGCGTAACTGCAGCTACGTAGGGTTGTTGAGTATACTACATCTAGTAAATTGGATGCTGCAAGAAATTTGGTCTCTGCTATTGCTGGTACATTGGTTGCTTCCATCAAGGGCTCTAAGTCTTCCCTGCCATGATGACATTAGTTTCTCCTTCCTTCTTCTTATGGGAATGACTAGGAGACTTCTTAGCACTGACGCCAGCTGAACTACTCAGAGAACCAATCACTTTTCCACTTTTTAATCCTGTCTCTACCTTCACGCCAATGGCAACAATATCAGCGAAATTAGCACTGACACTGCTAATCATTCTCTCATAAAATTCAGGCTTTACTGTGTCTACAAACCAATCAGCCAACTCCTTCTCAGTCAATGGTGGTTCGACTTGAGAAGCAGTCTCTCTCCAACATTGTGCATATTCTTTGAAAGTCTTGGTACCTTTTTGGGCCATACTCAATAGCTGCCTACGGTCAGGAGCTAGATCCATATTGTACTTGTAGTTTTTCACAAAAGCATCGGTTACATCCGGAAAACAACGGATCTGGGACTGGTCTAGACTTAAATACTACTTAGCAGCGACTCCTTTCAAACTGTCCTGAAAATAGTGGATCATCAGCTTGTCATTGCGTACGTGCGCGGCCATTCTTCGGTAGTACATAATCAAGTGAGATTTGGGACATGTGGCCCCTGAATACAACTCAAAGCTTGGTAACTTAAACTTGGGTGGAATTACCAAATCTTAAACTAAACCCATGTCTTTGATGTCAGTACTGAAAGCATTACTCATTTCCATTGCCCTCATCTTCCTCTGCATTGTTTCAACACTTTCCCTCAACTTCTCGTGTCTATCGTCTCCTTCTTCTGACACATCAATGTAGTCGTAGGGCTGGTGGTTATGGAAAACTGGATGCACTTGCGTTTGCACTGCTGGTGGAGCATAGGTAGGAATAGCTTGAAGAGTCTCATTGACCAAAGGAACTGCTTGCTGTGTTGTCAAAGGAACTGTAGCATGGATAAATTCTTCTGGCATGCCCAGAGTAGGGATGACAGGGACGATAGGAGGTTCTACCGTTGTGGTGACGATTTCAAAGACCACAGTGGCCTGAGTGTCCATCTTTACATTCATAACATTAATTGCCTCGAGGATTTGTCCCATTCCTCCTCTTATCTCATTCAGCTCGTTGTTGACTCTGTCCATTTCTCCATAAGCCTCTGACATCCTGAATCGAGCTTGGGCCCGAGTGTTGTAGTTGTGGTGGGGATTCAGTGTGACGATTCTGAAGAGAACACGGTGACATAAGACGAAGACAAGGAAAGAAAATGCACATGGAGATGCAAATGCAAATGCAAGCTAAACTATCAAGAAACCAAAGAAATTTTGCAAATAATATAGATAATAGATTCCTTGATAAAACAAACTTCTTCATTCAAGAGTCTGGTGAACATTACATCAGGAGCGGTGCATCCTATACTCCAAGTACATAAGTAGAAATACATCAAAATGAAAAGGAACAATGATAACAGAAATGTCAACAGTAACACTAGAGATTGAATCCACCGGTTGATGATCCTTCTCCTCCATTGATTACTCTCATTATTTTGATGATACGCTCCTTTGTTTCTTCTTTTACGAGAACCAATTCTTCTAACTCTTCCATCATCTTCTGCTTTGTCTTGGTAGGTGATTCATGGTAAGGATGTGGCTTCATCATTACACGAGCTATGTCACGAGACCATTGCAAGTGGGCCTCGGTGACTGGACATTCATCTTTCCATAATTGTCTGTTAATCTGACGCCAAGCGCGCTCCAATCGCATCTTCATTTCAAAACCTCCTCTTTCATCATAAAACATCATCTGCATATCTTCGTTATCTAGAATTCCTTCCTTCAGATGACCCAACTGACGGCGTGCAAGGACATGGTTGTAATTGATACAACTGTTTCTTCCCATGAGAGGCACATTGGGGTAATCCCAACAGCTATGGATTATGATGATTCCTTCTTCAGTTGAATCATACCATTCGATGTCGGTATGCTTCAACTCTATCAGCTTTTTGTACCAAATCTTACAGTCTTCGACCTCCCAGAAAGTCGGAGTCTTTGGCAGATAGTCTTCAACCTCTGGTGTATCTGGTCTGTATGGAATGGTAAACATCAGCTAGCAGTGTTGGGACCAGATTGTTGACTGTAAAAAGCTGAATGGCTTGGGTATCCACGAAGTTCTTGGCATTTGGGAACAGAAACAAACCATATATCATCAGAGCTAGAGTTGATTCAAACAAAGCTTCATTTCCTCTGTTTTTGAAGTACAGAGCTTTTTCCATCAAGAACTGGGCATGCAGTCCACGCTTCCCTCCTTTGTTAGTCAGGTTGGCCTAGATGTCAGATAGTCTGATTCTGGTTACTTAGGCGATGTCTCTGGTGGAAGACATTTCCTCAATCCCAGAAAAGATAGGGGCTTCTCTGACTGGAATTCCTATCATGGCTGAGAACTCCTCCAGGGTTGGCACCAACTGGAATTCAGGGAATACGAAACATCGGTACGCGGGATGATACAACTGGACCAAAACTTCAAGAGGCCCTACAGTCATTGGTGTCTTCATTAGTGGAATGACGCATCCATACCTGTCAGTGAAGGATGACTGATCTTCAATCATCTCTCCTAACCACAACAGACGCTCCACCTCTGGTAGTTCAAAGAAATAAGGCCAGACTCTCTTCCCTGTAGCATCCATTTCTACAAAATCTGCAAAACAAAATTAGTAACTTGATAGTTTAGCAGGAATGCAAAATGCAATGCAAAGTTTCATGGAATTCAGACACTTGCAAAATATCAAGAGATATCAAAAGACCTCATTTCCATTAAATAAAAGGTGAATTACAATAGTTGATACACTTTCAAAAGCCCTAAACATAAAGCTAAATAAAAGCTAGAAAGTCCTAAGGAAATTCTCCTAAGAGCCTTGCATTGAGTCTTCTGATTTCTTTCTCCGTCTGATCCCTTTCTGCGACGAGGTTGTCAAGAATAGATTTCCAAGCAGGAGGCTGACTGTTAGAGGAACTTGGATCTTCTAGGGCTTTTCTCTTCTCGCATGAGAGCAACTCTTCATTATTGGTCCGTAGCTGCTTCTGGAGTTCCAAATTCTCTTCAATAACCACTTGATACTTGAGCTTCCAGGCCTCTTCTGACCTTTGGGCTTGTCTTAAAGAAATCTTGGAGTCCCAGAATGCGCCTACCTTTGGTAGTTGCGAAATAAACCATCTATACAGTATGAGGACACATCAGGTAATCTGTCCATTTCTATGAGCGTTTCTTGTATGGACTGAGTGATAGGCTTCAGCAAGCAGGGTAGGTACGGGATTTTGTTTCAAGAAGATTTTGATTGCATTTAGATCCACAAAGTTTTCAATGTTTGGAAACAAGAAAAGTCCATAGATGAGCAACGCAAAAACAGCTTCAAAGGCATCCCTGTTGGAGTTTTTAGCAAAATAACGAGCCTTTTCAAACAAGAACTTAGCAGTTAACCCAAAAATTCCTCCCTTAGAGATTAAATTACTTTTGATGTCAACTAACTCCAGATGGGTTTCCTTGTCTATTTCTTCCTCTCTAGGATCCTTCTCGAAGATAGGAAATAGGGACTCATCTTTGATAGGCAAACCAATTATCTGAGAGTATTCCTCAAGGGTGGGTAGGGGCTGATAGTCAGGGAACATGAAGCAGTGATACTTTGGATCATAAAACTGAAGCAAGGTTGAGAGGAGTCCTTCATCAATGGTCTTCTTCAACAACACCCACAACTTCCCATATCTGTTTATGAATCCTTCAGGGTCTGTTAGCAAATCTCCCAATTTCCTTAGGTCATCCAATTTGGGACTCTTGAAAGTGTATTTGATGGTGTTTCTTCTTGAGTTATCCATGATATCCCTCTGATATAAGAAAAGAAATCTGAGTTCCATGAAACAGATGCAACATGAATGCTTATGATGTATGAATGCAAAGCACACACAGAGCACACACAAACAAAGGCAAAGGGAGATAGGTTGAGCATGGAGCCAAGGGTTTACCCTTCCCATTGGTATGTTCTATTGGTTTTCACCTGCTGAATGGGGTTCTAAGAAGTTCCCAGAGTCGACAACCCATCTTTCGGATTTTAACGATTTCCCAGATGACTTGGTAATCAATAAAATTCTCAAGAGAATCTCGTCCGAGTGTAGTATCGCGTGACAACCAATTCAGAAATAGACTCCATCATGGTCACCGCACTACATCCTAAAAGGTTTAAGTGGGGTTTGGTAACTACGGTTCTCAATATCACGGGCTCCTAGGTTGAGAGTAGCACACTTTCACGAACGAATTCGTTCAACATAACTAGACTCTCAAGAGGGCCTCAACTGAGTGATGGTGTTCTCAATTCAACTTTTCAGGATTCGACTCCCTCAAAGCCTCCTTGAATACCATCGTCCTATCCTAATTGCACTCAAATCCGGGTATAGGATTTATCTCACCACTCAAGAATCAAGCCAACAAAAGATAAGTAAGCAAAACATATATAGGCAATCAAACAGATATACACAAATATTGCAAACAAGCCTAGATAAAACAAGTAAAACAAAGGTGGGCTTAACCCTAAAAAATAAGGATCTCCTCAGTGAAGTCGCCATTTCTGTTGCGGTGAGAATCGGATAGCAAGCTATTTATTAACTTGCATCACATTTCTTTAAATTCACAACCGACTTTGATTTATCCAAAGGAAAGGTTCAAGATCGAGAAAACCTAAAGGGGGGGGGAGATCTAAGGTTCGGGGGTTGGTTACGCCTAGGGAAGGTATTAGCACCCTAAACGTCCATAGTACTCTACGAGAACCTCTTGTTTTAAATTGTTATATCTTACTCGCTTGCTAAGGGTGCTATGCTAAAGGTTGAAACCCTAGGGGTTTGTTTCTAAGTATACTCGACAAAGCATCGCACTTTGCGCCTACGTATCCTTACGGGAGTGGAATCAGAGTATCCGTAGTTCACCGATCTATGTTATAAGGGAAAGTGAGTTCTCATGATGATGAGAATCACATGGATTTTAAGAACTCCAACATATTTCTAAGTTGTGATTTCGTTGGCTCTCATGAGGCCAAGAAATAAGGGTGAACCAAGAAGGATAAAGGTAAGGTGGTTGTTTAGTGACTTCAAGAGTCAATGGAATCTAATTGCTGTAAATATATGAAGAAATGTCACAAGTGTCAGATCTATATCGACAAAATTCATGTACCTCCAACTCTTCTCAACGTTCTTTCTTCTCCATGGCCTTTCTCTATGTGGGGAATTGACATGATTGGCATGATCGAACCCAAAGCTTCAAACGGACATCGTTTCATCCTGGTGGCCATTGATGATTTCACCAAGTAGGTTGAAGCAACATCGTTCGCCAATGTAACCAAGCAAGTGGTTATCTAGTTTATCAAGAACAATATCATCTGCCGTTATGGTGTTTCAAGCAAGATCATTACTGATAATGGATCGACCTTGAATAACAAAATGATGAAAGAGATGTGTGCCGAGTTCAAAATTGAACACAATAACTCTTCTCCTTACAGACCTAAGATGAATGAGGTTGTTAAAGCCGCTAACAATAATATCAAGAAAATCATCCAGAAGATAGTTGTGACTTACAAAGATTGGCATGAGATGCTTCCGTTTGCTTTATGTGGGTATTGTATGTCCGTCTGCACTTCAACAGGGGAAACCCATTTCTCCTTGGTATATGGCATGGAAGCAGTGCTCCCCATAGAAGTTAAAATCGCGTTAATGAGAGTCTTGATGGAAGCAAAATTAATTGAGGCTGAATGGTGCCAAAGTCGATATGATGAGCTAAATCTGATTGAAGAGAAAAGAATGACGACTCTATGCCATGGTCAGTTATATCAGCAAAGAATAAAGAAAGCTTTTGACAAAAAGGTTTGACCTCGTGTATTCATAGAAGGCGACCTCGTGCTCAAGAAAATCCAATCTTTCCTTACTGATTCTAGGGGCAAGTGGACTCCTAACTATGATGGCCCATACATTGGTAAGAATGCCTTCTCAGGTGGTGCCTTGATTCTTTCCAATATGGACGGTGAAGAGTTTACTCATCCTGTGTGTAGCGCGAATTTTTGTGTGGTTGCAAAGCACTATCGCTTTGGGGTACTATAATTCAATTCATTTTATATCCTATTGAAGCTGATGAAGGAAGGGAAATAGATGTTTCCAATTAACCCTGCTTGTAAACTGAGTTTAAACAGATGATTGTTGGTTTACAGATGCTATTAAGATTGTGGGTCTCTCTTAGGTTATTTGCTAAGAAAATAGTGTCTAGACTATTGGTAGGATGTTAGGACTGATTCTTTTCGATTGGAGTATGAAGGTACGGGATTTTGGGTTTTTGATTAGTATGCTCGCTAAGATTTTTCAATCTTATGCCTACGTATTCCCGTTTAATGAAACAGGGAAATCAGAGCGATCGTAGTTCCTCCTAATCTAGGGGAGGAAAAAGGTTGTTTTAGTGTCTTGTTAAAAGCCCAAGACGTGAAGCTAAATGTGGTTTGTATCTTGTTCAAAGCCCAAGATGTGAAGCTAAAGGGTTTTGACTTTAGAGAGAATTTGTCATCTCTAAAGGGGAATATTTGGTCTGTTTGTCACAACTGTTGGGTGACTGATTATAAAGGAGAATTACTTTAACTGGGATATGTGAATCTAGAAATGCCATAATTTCCTTTATAGGGGATTTTTAACTTGAAGGAGAAGACTTTAACTAAGTGTAGAGCAATGTCATCTTTCCTTAGGAATTTCTCATGCTAAAAGAGGGACAGTGGCGTGGATGTAAATAATCCAGAGGCTTGCCGCTTACAGCAATTAGATCAAGGAAAAGGAGTTGTTGATGTTTGTATACTGTGAGGAAGGCACAAATTTTGCTGCTAACAGGTTGATTGACTCAATCGGGGTTTTCTTATACAAAGCCTAAGAGGAGGCTATTGACCCAACAAGAGAGTGTTTTTATGTGTCTCGTACGAAGCCCGAGAGAGAGGCTAAAAGGGGTTGACTTAACAAGAGAGTGCTAACCAGTGACTGACTCAACAAGAAAGTGCTTTTATATATGTCTTGTATGAGGCCCAAGACAGAGGCTAAAAGGTTTTGACTCCACATGAGGGTCTTTTATACTCAACAAGAGAGTGTTTTAGTATCTCGTACGAAGCCCGATATGGAGGCTAAAAGTTTTGACTCAACAAGAGAGTCTTTTATACTCAACAAGAGAGTGTTTTAGTATCTCATACGAAGCCCGAGATGGAGGCTAAAAGTTTTGACTCAACAAGAGAGTCTTTTATACTCAACAAGAGAGTGATTTTGTATCTCGTACGAAGCCCGAGATGGAGGCTAAAAGTTTGACTCAACAAGAGAGTCTTTTATACTCAACAAGAGAGTGTGAAAAGGTTAGCTCCGCTGGGGAGAATCATTGTACAAAGCCCAGGGGGAGGCTGTTGTGCTGGTGACTGTTTCAGTTTAGTGACAGGTCTAGTATGTTAGATAAAAGAGAAAATTAGTTCTTATGAAGGGAACGATTAAAGGTATTGTTGTGCCTTGGCACTGATCAGAGGATCGGGGTTATTTCCTGTTCTTTAAGGAAATAGAAAATCCAAAGAGTATTGAGACTGTCCAAGTCTACTGGTGTTTTGGAGAAATTGATTCTCAGGTAGTGAATGATCTTTGTATAATGCCCAAGAAAAGGCTGGTATGTTAAGGGAGACTAGTCAACCCATTAACAGGTCTGACACTTGACTCAGAAAGACAGCTCTAGCAAATTGATGACTAGGTTTTGTTCCTATACCTGTAGAGGTCTCTGGGTCCTTGTACTAAGCCCAAGAGAAGGCATGAGAGATTTTAAGAAGCCGAAGGGTCCTTGTACAACGCCCAAGAGGAGGCGGGGATGCTTTTAGGAAGCCTGTGGGTCCCCAAACCCCGAGAAGTTCAAGACATGCCATTCACCGAGAATAGATCAAGCCAGGAAAGTTCAAGTATTTGGAAGAAACTCAAGAGATGCCATTCACGGAGAAAAGATCATCTCTGGGGAGTAGAGTCTCTTTGACGATTTCTAAGGGTGACAGTCTGAGAAAGGGTTCACAGAGAATGATGCCTTTCACGTCTCCATATTGTTTAACCCCAAGAGGAAGGAAGACTGTGTCTGGTAATCCTATGGGGATCTAGTTTTGTTTGTATTTAAGAGTGACCAACGGGGCTTTACCTAGTGCTAGACGTAGTTGTCGGGGAAAACTCTAAATAACTATACTAGTATTACACAGTGGATATTTGACAAGTATATAAAAGTTTGTGAAAGAAGACTTACAGTGAGCAGACCCACAATACAGTTATATATATATATATATGAAAGCGGATAAAGAAAGCGGGTAAACACTTACTCGGTTGTAGAGCTTCCATACTGTTTGGTTAGTTTGTTCAACAAAGAAAGCTTTGATAACAATATTATATTCAAAATTAAAGGAGAAAGTGCTTTGAAAAGATTGTTTGGGCTTACAGCTCAAGGAGAGGCCCAAGGTTTTATCAGTGATTGCACTATTGTTTGAAATTTGTACAGGGACTTATACAAGTGACTGAGGCCCAAAAAGGTTTTCTGTACAAAGGGATGGGTCTTACACTCTCTCAAGAGGCCCAAAGGTGTTTAAAGAAAAAGAATGGGGCTTATAACACGAGGGTAGGCCCAGATGATTTGTTTTTTGAATTGGCAATCGCGCCGAGATTTCTTTAACATACTGGGTCTTATACAATGCATTGAGGCCCGAAAGGTTTTGGTTAAAAAAGGGGTTGGGTCTTACACTCTATTAGAGGCCCAATGATTTAGTTTTGTAGAAGTGGTAGGGCTTACAGCTCAAGGAGAGGCCTAGATGATTTTTCTAAAAGGTGACAATCGCGCCATTGTTTTTTTGAAAATACAGTGGGACTTATACAATGACTGAGGCCCAAAAAGTGGTGTATTTACAAAGGGGATGGGTCTTACACTATAATAGAGGCCCAAAGATTTATTTTTTGTACAAGTATGGGGCTTACAGCACAAGGAGAGGTCCATGGGTTTTTTTGTTAAAAAGGCGATGATCGCGCCGAACTTTTTGACGGTATCGGGACTTATACAATACACTGAGGCCCAAATTATTTTGGTTTCTAAGAGGGATTGGGTCTTACACTCTATTAGAGGCCCAAAGTGTTTGAAAAAGTTTGATGAGGGTTGAATTAATCAAAAACCCTAATTTGTTTTCAAAATGTATTTTAATTGAATAAAAATTCAATTAAAATGATCAAAATTGTTAAACATGTGTGGAAACAAATTGTGATCTTGGATTAATGTTTCAAAAATTATTTTATATCCACAAAATGATTGGAAATCACTAAAATTTGAAAAATCAAGAGGGAGAAAATATTTTAAATGTAAAAAACAATTAAAATATTAATTCTTTACAAAAATATCAAGTATATGAAATAAATAATATTTTTGGGATTTTTTGGGAAAATAAAATATTTTAACATTTTTGCGAATTATTAAAAAAAGAATCAACTCAAAATCATTAAAACTCAGAGAGAAATTAGTTTTTGAATCTGGAAATTCAAAAATTCAAATATTTAAAAAAGGGCGCCAAGAACATCTTGGCCTTGCCCGCGTGCTCTGTTTTTCCCAGATTTGCGTTTTCTCATCAATCTCACTGAACACTTGATGATATCATGCAATCTACATATCAATCTGCTCGTTTTCACCTCACGATCATGTCTATGGTATTTAATTTCATTTATTTTAAGCATGGAATAAGAAATCAAAGAGAAACCACAAGAACCCTAAAACTTGCATGAAGGCTCAGAAATTCCATACACGATTCAAACAAAGCAATTGATTGAGGGTAAACACTCTATGCATGATTATGAACATATGGCCAAATTATTGTGCCGCAAAAATTGCATGGATCATAGAGTTAGAAGAGCTCATGCTTACCTCTTGCAGCTGGTGATTGTGTTTTGTGTTAGAGGTGTTACAGCTTGGTTCCAAGGATATGGACTGTAATGCCCATACATAAATACATACATCAAAGCATATATTATACATGAACTCCACGTTTGGTACTGAAATATACAATAAGTCCCTAGTAAACACATTATACACATACATGCCCAAAAATCCTAAATACAAAAACACTACGGTATAGTATATCTACAAGATGTTCTAAAGATAAATACTAAGAACTAGATCAAATAATGATCCCAAAATCTTCACAACGGAAGCCTTGCCACACAAAAGCCACGATCCGTAAGGAAAAGTCAAATAACTTTGTCCTTACCCTTCGCCGAACTTGTAGTACCTGTGATGTAAACAACAACGTGGGGTGAGATACATCAAATCTCAGTGAGTTCAATATCTTATAAGTCCTCTCGGCTTTACAAGGTTCTAACAAACCTAACTCAAGTCAAGGGGAAGGGAAGTAACTTTGAGTACTCACACACACTATATGGATCCATGTTCGTGAGTTTCGCTAACTCACAATATCACTAATCGATAACCTTATCAAGGCATCCCCTTTTCCCGTCCTCTTCTACGTCTAGAAGTCGACCCGAGTCATGGATCCTTGTCATTTACTTGACATACAAAATGGATTCGGGAACAACGGCCTGTTAGCCGTGAACCGTCACTTCACATGGCCTGTTAACCATCACAAGTCTCTACCCTTAGGTTCCATTCATACTACACACGGGAATCAAACCTGTCAAGTAATGGTGCATACGTTTCAGAGGAGCTCGAGACCCATGAAACTACACCCAAGATACACGGTTACGATTACGTGATCACAAACACACAAATGTGATTGTATTTGACAATCACAAGGCCACATTCGCCTTAAGACTTCTTCGTCTTTTCTCAATTCACACACAATTAACATGATCCATACTAGTGTAATTATTTCCATACCATTTGGTAATAGACACACGCCTCGGCCCCGCACCCACGAGCATCGTCACCACATCGTTCAACAATTTCCTAGCCGTTGCTAGGTTCCAACATAATTCAATGGTAATATTCCTCACTCTACCTATTTCATATTTTAACATGCATATACTCTCATACATGATTAACAATAACATTAGACAAGCATTTTACAACATCAATCATAAAACACACAAGTTAGCATCACATGTAAACCCATATACACACTTTCCATATAGTAGATCATACACATTTTATCTCTACCATATAAATCCATGACCTACGACTATGTTTCTACCTCACCATTACAAACAACATAAAATTAGCTTTCCAACGCTTCGAACGGGGACCAAAACGGACTTACGGTTCAAAAGTTATGAAGAAAACAAAATCTGACATTTTGGGAAAATTCTGTGACCATGAGCCGACGCATGGATTTATGAGTCGACGCATAATACTTCAGATTTCGCCCGGGTCAGCACATGGATTTATGAGTCGATGCATGGTTGCAGGGGGTTGGCGCATAGTTGCAGATTTTGCTAAAAAAAACTCAGTTTTCGACCGTTAAATGCCTTCCGGACCTCCGATTTCGATTCCCTAAAAGCCCCGGTCTCAGAATTTGACACACTATGATATTTTCTCCATAAAAAGGCCATCTAACACAATTACAAAATTAATACTCATATAATTAAATATGAAAAAATTGGGTTTTCAACCAACTCATCCACTTCAAACCCAGTCCAACATAATCAAACACACAAACAAGTATCAACAGATGATTATACCTATATATCAATCATACTACTCAGTTTATAACGCATTTCAACCGTTAGATTCTTTGATTTAACAAAATTACTCATTTTCTCAAAATCCAACCTAACTCTAGAAACTCTAGAACTCTACAACTAAAGTATCTAGCTAGAACCCACCTGGATTAGAAGATGATGATGAAGAAGCTGAGGTGAATTGGTGAAGATGGGTTGATGATCCTTGCTCTTGAATTCTTGGATTTCTTCTTCTCTCCTTTTCTCCCTTTTCCTTTCATTTCCTCTTCCTTCTCTCTACTTTCTCTCTCCAATGTTACTAACTTTGGCCAAATGAGGGAAAAGGAAAGATATAGAGAAACTCATTAATTAGTAACACTACTAATTGTCCGAATTATCTCAAATGCACCAATTAATAAAACCTCAGAGTTAAATAATATTAATCTGATCAGTTCTGAGTTCGTCAGTTTACTCTAATTATTTTATCAAATAAATTCTCAGAGCAAACCGGAACCCAGTTGACCATAATAATATTATTCCGAGTGGAATAATTTACGGGGTATTACATGGATAACTTCCCTAGGTGTTATGGAGTGCGTCTGGGTGCTTGGAATGGTTTGAAACAAGTTGGAACTCAAGATGGTATCCCAACTACAACATGGTTAAAACCTTGAGCAGCTGGATGGTGACTCAAGAAGTTCAAGACATGCCATTCACCGAGAATAGATCAAGCCAGGAAAGTCTGAGAATTTGGAAGAAACTCAAGAGATGCCATTCACGGAGAAAAGATCATTTATGGGGAGTAGAGTCTCTTTGACGATTTCTAAGGGTGACAGTCTGAGAAAGGGTTCACAGAGAATGCTGTCTTTCACGTGTCCATATTGTTTAACCCCAAGAGGAGGGAAGATTGTGTTTGGTAATCCTATGGGGATCTAGTTTTGTTTGTATTTAAGAGTGACCAACAGGGCTTTACCTATTGCTAGACGTAGTTGTCGGGGAAAACTCTAAATAACTATACTAGTATTACACAGTGGATATTTGACAAGTATATAAAAGTTTGTGAAAGAAGACTTACAGTGAGCAGCCCCACAATACAGTTATATATATATATACGAAAGCGGATAAAGAAAGCGGGTAAACACTTACTCGGTTGTAGAGCTTCCATGTTGTTTGGTTAGTTTGTTCAACAAAGAAAGCTTTGATAACAATATTATATTCAAAATCAAAGGAGAAAGTGCTTTGAAAAGATTGTTGGGGCTTACAGCTCAAGGAGAGGCCCAAGGTTTTATCAGTGATTGCACTGTTGTTTGAAATTTGTACAGGGACTTATACAAGTGACTAAGGCCCAAAAAGGTTTTCTGTACAAAGGGATGGGTCTTACACTCTCTCAAGAGGCCCAAAGGTGTTTAAAGAAAAATAATGGGGCTTATAACAAGAGGGTAGGCCCAGATGATTTGTTTTTTGAATTGGCGATCGCGCCGAGATTTCTTTAACATATTGGGTCTTATACAATGCATTGAGGCCCGAAAAGTTTTGGTTAAAAAAGGGGTTGGGTCTTACGCTCTATTAGAGGCCCAATGATTTATTTTTGTACAAGTGGTGGGGCTTACAGCTCAAGGAGAGGCCCAGATGATTTTGTTAAAAGGCGACGATCGCGCCGTTGTTTTTTTGAAAATACAGTGGGACTTATACAATGACTGAGGCCCAAAAAGTGGTGTATTTACAAAGGTGATGGGTCTTACTATCTAATAGAGGCCCAAAGATTTATTTTTTTGTACAAGTGATGGGGCTTAGAGCTCAAGGAGAGGCCCATGTGTTTTTTGTTAAAAAGGCGACGATCGCGCCAAACTTTTTGACGGTATCGGGACTTATACAATACACTGAGGCCCAAATTATTTTGGTTTCAAAGAGGGATTGGGTCTTACACTCTATTAGAGGCCCAAAGTGTTTGAAAAAGTTTGATGAGGGTTGAATTAATCAAAAACCCTAATTTGTTTTCAAAATGTATTTTAATTGAATAAAAATTCAATTAAAATGATCAAAATTGTTAAACATGTGTGGAAACAAATTGTGATCTTGGATTAATGTTTCAAAAATTATGTTTCTATCCACAAAATGATTGGAAATCACTAAAATTTGAAAAATCAAGAGGGAGAATATATTTTAAATGTCAAAAACAATTAAAATATTAATTCTTTACAAAAATATCAATTATATGAAATAAATAATATTTTGGGATTTTTGGGGAAAATAAAATATTTTAACATTTTTGTGAAATATTAAAAAAAGAATCAACTCAAAATCATTAGAAGAGCTCATGTTTACCTCTTGCAGCTGGTGATCGTGTTTTGTGTTAGAGGTGTTACAACTTAGTTCCAAGGATATGGACAGCTTCCCTAGGTGCTATGGAGTGTGTCTGGGTGCTTGGAATGGTTTGAAACAAGCTGGAACTAAAGATGGTATCCCAATTGCAATTTGGTTAAAACCTTGAGCAGCTGGCTGGTGATTCTGAGAAATCAGTGTTCCATGTGTTGTGTGAGTGTTTGGATCACTTTTATATGATGTTTATGAGGTGTGTGTGTGATTGGTTTGGTTGGAATAGCTCTCAAACTCAAAACCCGATAGTGACTTGCTTTGGAAGGCAATTTTGGAGTGAAGAAGGAGATTTTGAGGAAAGCATATGTTTGATGGCTTTGGTGTACTCAAATTGATCACAAATGAGCTCTATTTATAGTAGAGCAAGTTTGTTTTGCAAGGAATAGTGATTGGCAACTGCAGCAGAGGTTTGGCCAATGTCGATCAATGAGAATCCAAGTCTCCTCTAGCTATTGACTAGAGGTTAGGGCACAGGCTGCTGGTTCCCTTGGTCTTGGATAAGTCTTGACTGAGTTCAGTTAGAAATGGCTCAGTCCATGCCACCTTGGTGTATCCATTGAATGCTCCAAAACAAAACTGGAGTCTTGTCCCCTCTTTAGGGATTTCTAGGTTTGGCATGCTATTTTTGGTTCCAATGACTTGGGAGGCTTTAGATCAGAGTTAGTTCCTCCTTGGTCTCCCCTTTAGGTGTTCAGATGGATAAGTGTGTTTGTCATTTGTACAAATTTGGCAAATCGAGCAAAATGCACAAATCTGCCTTGCTTTGACAGTTTTCAGCAAGGCATAATGCCATTGTCATATCTCATGGCTCAAGTTGAGTTTGGTGAAGTTCTTGGTCATTTTGGAAAGCCTTCATATGATACAACAACTGTTTGATCATAATTGGTTTTGATACTTTTTGGATCTAAGTGAAAAATGCCCCTACATTTGGAAAAAAAGCAAGGCAGATTCTGACTTAGTGAAAAATTCCCTAAGTGTTGGAAAAAATTGACATTTTCACTTTTTGTGATTTTGGTCATTCCATAACTTAAAATCCATGAGGAATTTGAATGAGTTATGTTTGAAGCTTTTGTTGAGGGCCATGAGAGCTACAAATCCAGCTTTGAATGGGGAAAAATGGCCTTGTGGTTTAGGAGTTATGATCCTCCAAAGTTGGTACCCTAGCCACTTTTTCCATAACTTAGAAAAATTTCTAAGTTTTTATGGTTACCCCTTTTACAAGTTATCCCACTTTTCTTGATTTTTCTTGATGAATGATGATTCCAATCACATATTAACATCATTTTAGGGTTAAGGAACCATAATTGTGAAAAATCTCAAAAAGTCAAAGTTAACTTTTGTGCACAGTTGACTTTTTGTCAGATGAATTCCAAACTGTGCGGTCCTCTATGAAATCAAGTCCTTGACCTAAATCAAACTTGATGGATTGATTTCATAGGTGTTATAGGGTGTATTGAATCATGTCCCAAGGTTTGGGAGCATGCCTGGGTCAAAAGTCAAAGGTACAGTTGACTTTTTCCTCAAAAACCCTAATTGTGGTTCTGATGAATTTGAAACTTGTTGATCAAGCTTCTTGGATTAATCCATTGTTGAAAATGGATCAATGTAGTGTGTTAGAGACCCTTAAATCCTCTCTTGAGGTCTTGGCTCATGTTTTGTCCCAAAAGTCAACTTAGGGGTGAATTAGGTCAAAAAACTCTAATTCTTGATTTTTTTTATGAATACATCCCCTAAGGCTAAATTGACTTGATGATTGGGTCCATGAGGTTCCATGGGGTATATTAGGTTATGCTTTTGAAGCATTGGCTCATGCCTAGAGAAAAAATTAGAGACATAAACAGAAAATAATCATCCTGATAGATTGAAAACCTGAAAAGGAAATCTAGGCAAAAGTTAGGGATTTATGGCAAGTAACTGCATCAAACTAGATTGGATTATCTGAAGCAGCCACGTCAATGAAAGAGTTATCAAATCAAATCAGTTTCGCCGAAGCTCAAGAACATTTGGAATTCAAAGTTGTTAGGGAGAATAGTGGTCATGGTATTTTAATGTAGCCCTTTCCTTTTAATTACCATTTTCCAACTTTGTAATGATCCATCCATTCACACCATTTGCGGATTACCATTCTATCAATAAAATTTGAGCTTTTATCCATTTGTTTGAAATTCTTATTTTTAATCATATCTTGCAAAATGACATTTTTACTTTTGGTAGAAATTATTGAAACAAAAAAGTTAAAATATTTGCTTTTGTTTTTAAATGCGTGTGTTTACTTTCCTTCGATTTGTGAACATTAAAAGGAAATATCAACAGTTACTCTGAGAACGATTAAGACTCTAAGTACAAAATCAAATGTTCTCATGGTTTACCTTGCGAAGCATCTCCAAATGATGGATCTTTACTCCAAATTGTCGTGATGTGTTGGACGTATGTTCCGATATCCCCAGTTGAATTTCGTACTTAATGCTCTCCAGTGAAGAATTAAACCCGGTATCCCCAGTTGAGCTTTGATTTAAGTTTCTCCAGCAGAATGTGGTTCCCCCCAGCAGAGTATAGAATTACCTTACCTCTAGCCAGACAGAGTTTGTATGGTTATCTCTTTAAACTGGTTATTGATGTTAGAAGGTTATATTGGTTTCTCCCCAAATGAAGTATCTTCCTTTTCTCAGAGAGACTTGAAGCCTTACAGCAGGACTTTGTTCCGTTAAATGGATCTCTTTGTCCGATCTCTTGTAATATTTCCATTAAGATTGCCCGAGTGTCCAGTTATAGTGTGATATTTATTTCATCACCAGTTTATATCTTTCTCCTATTTTGTCAACATAAAACATAACACACATTCATTCATACATACATCATGCATAGTTGAATTCATATTCATGTTCATATTGCACTTATTAATAATGTTTACCTCATTTACTTTGGTTGTGTTTATCCCCAAGTAATGTGTTTGCTCTCTCCAGTAGAGTTTGTCAGCCTTAAGCAGAAAGTGTATATCCTTTCTAACTCCCCACTGAGTTTAATCCTCATGGAAGTTTTTCTTTAGTTCTCCTTCCCACTCTTGGATAGAATAAAACCCCAATACGAGTTCATCCCTCGTCAGGTAGAGTCTTGTTAAACAGTTCCTCTCCATCTTATTCCTGTATTGAATTAGGTCTTTGACCATTTTGATAACTTGAACCTCTAAATTGGAAGGGCATTTATCTTGCACTCTTTTGAGTGGTTTATCTCCCCCAGAAGGAATCTATGGAAGGTTCCCCAATGAAGAAGAACGTTATACCTCAACAGTGTTGTTATAACATCTCCTTGGAATTTATACTTGATGATAAATGACAGTCTCGTTCTGAACAGTTTTTCTAACCCCAATGAAGTGATCAGGATATCAATTATTTTACATCAGATGGCATCTCTCCAAAAAAGTCTCGAAGAGAAGTATGATGAAGTTTATTTTCTATCAAATAGCATCTCCTTAGTGAATCCCTGTGAGAATTTTGATGAAGATCCTTCAAGAAGTTTTTCTCTTAATTTGAGAAATCCATTTTACTAGTTAAATGCCTGCATCTCCTTGAAGATCCCCGGTGAAGTTATTGATTCAGCAAGTGGTTACCTTTTTAGGAACTTGTCTGCTTAACCATTTCAAGAGAAAGACTTGATAAGAAGAAACTGAGACCAGTTTCGTGGCTTATGTCCAGAAACGCGGGGAAGTTTATTTCAGAAACCAAGACCAGTTTCTTGGCTTTTGTCCAGAAATGCAGGGAAGTTTATTTCAGAAACCGATACTAGTTTCATGGCTTATGTCCATAAATGAGGGGAAGTTTATGACAACCTTTTCAAGAGAAAGACTTGATAAGAAGAAACTAAGACCAGTTTTGTGACTTATGTCCAGAAACACGGGGAAGTTTATTTTACCCTTTCTAAGTAATGCTACTTAGTCAAAGAAAATGCTGAATCATTTTCCAAAGATGGAAGTTCAAATTGTTAGAGTTATAACACCATCCCCTATAGAATTGTGTTCCTCTCCCCCCATTGGAGTTGCTATCTTTTTCCATTTAAAGTTACAACTTTTTCCCCAATTTTCTTTCCCCAGTGGATAATTCTTTTGTTATTCCCCAATGGTTTAGTCTATCGTTAGTCTCCTGTGGCATCATTTCCCACAAATCCCATTTCTTGCATATCATATTACATCATTAGTGACATCTTAGGGGCCAAAATTATGCATTGTTGTATTTAAGTCTCTCATATCTGGTCGAGACTAAGATGTCAATCTTCTTATCTTCGGATAGGAGAAACTTAAATAGGGGCATCTGTCATGCCCTAATTTTTACCCCTAAAATTCCACCTCATTCACATCATTTGCATGAAATTTAGCATTACATATGTGTGTGTCTTTATGCATTACTAACCCATTACAAATACGAGAAATATGTTCTTGCTTGCTTTACAAGTTAGGTTGTGCCTCAAGATGTTCAAACTGATGATTAGCCAGGGATTGATGTGATCTTCAACATCTTAAATCTCTCTTTAATTCAAAAAGATCAAGAGTTTACCTTTATCAAATATCAAGTACAAGATTGCATCATTTCAAATTCATTAAGCTTCAAGTTCATCAGATGCACCAAATTAAGGTTTTTAACTGAGTGAGGCTTACAATTGACTTTTTCATCTGAGGATGATCCTACACTTCAAATCATGACTCAAGGGCCTCAAATACATCTTTGAAAACCTTTCGCATAATCCTAATTTCCCAAGAAACTTTATTCATTGGAAATTACAATGTTGAATTCATCTGATACAAAGTGAAACAATTGATCAAGTCAAAGCCTGATTTTTGGCATCTTTGGGCCAAACATGATTTCCTCAAGTTAAATATCATGGAAATATGATTGGTGAATGCATTTGATCATGGTCAATCAAGAAAATCAAAGAAAATATCAAAATTACAAAATTAGGGTTTTGGGAAATTTCACTAAGTTATGAAATCCTATGATTTTTGCACTACTTCCCAAGTCCATAACTTCCTCCTCAACCAACCATTTTCATTTCTCCAAAGACCAAATTGAAGATCTTGCTTCATACTACAACTTTGTCCTAGGGGATGATTTCCAAAAAAAATGCAAGGATAAAGAGATATGAGGCCATGAAGTCGAGGGTTCACTACTTTTGAAACAAAAACACTTAGAAAATTTTTCAACAAGTTCTGACCTTGACAAGTAACCAACTTTATAGGCATTTTACACCATGATCTAAATTGAATCAAGAAAAGTTGTTAACATGAAAGTTGTAGATGATGTTTCAAGCTTTCCAAAAAGTCCAAGAACAAAGATTTATCTTACTTGAGCTAGAAGTTATGATTTTTGCAAGAGGCATTGATGAAGCTGAAATTCAAGACAGATTCTTGTGGCACACAAGTTAGGGATCACTTTTGATCACTTTCCCAGCCTTATCTCTGCACAAGCTCAACATGAATCTTGTAGTATTCCATGAGATCTTCAAGATAATATCAAATTTGCTGAAAATCTATCCCTTTACATAGTACGAAACTTCATCCCAAGGCATGAACTTAAGTTTTGTTTTGGTGCATTAAGTGAAATGCCAAAATAGTCAAGAAACTTATCCACCAAGTCAAGACTTTGGTTAAAGAATCTAGACTAATTTGCAATCTGAATGATGATGGTCCAAACTGTCACGATTTGATCATGCCTAGAAAGGATCCTACTTGTACCTTGGCATTCAAGTTTAGAAACATGTCATAATACATTGGATAATAAGATGCATCTTGATCCAAACTTTTCTTCCAAAAAAACTAACTTGTTTTTCTATAAATAGAGGTCATTTTTTATCAATTACAAGACATAACAAGACCCTAAAACCTCTCCACATCAGAATTGCATTTTCTCTCAAAATCTTAAAATCCATCAAAGTGAAAATTTGAATTTCACAAACCAGCCACTAAACCTTCATTCCAACACTTCAAACACATCTCACACAACTTATCCAAGCTTCTGAAACACTCTAAACATCACCAAACCATCCATAACCAGAAGCAGCATTTTCATAACATTGTTGCACAACTTGCAAGAACTTTCGAATTCCTCATTGCAATCACTTTCCACTCCATTTATCCTTCCAAACACCTTTTATACACTTAATAAAAGTGATCCAAACCATCTAAACACTTATGTAAAAGCTTAAACACTTCCACCATGTCTCACTTGCTTCAAACTGCATATTGATTCAGTCACGGAGTTCTAGAGGGTTTCAATCCAATTCAACCACTTCAACACATTCCTTTGAGGTCAAGGAAGCTTTTAGGATCATCACCTTGCTTATGTAGCAACTCCAAGTCAAAACACGATTTCACTTTGAAGGTATGTTTCCTCATTTCCTAAACTATATGATTCACGCATCATTCTTGATCATTTGAGTTGCAAACCTACTTGTCATGATGTAAGGATCATTTACCCTATGTCAATTACTTTAAATCTGTGTTGTATGGAATTTCATTGTAGATTTTCATTCTAGGGTTCCTTTTGGTTCATGATTAAATATCTTTTACGTGTTGAAAATTAATACAATTAATAGATACCATCATGTTCCTTGTGAAAAAATAAACATTTTTCATGTTTACATTGTGCAAAAATATTGAGAAATGAGAGAGATAGATTTTGCCCAGAATTTGAAAATAGTGGACGAGGGAGGAAGAAGATGATGTGTTGATGGCACGTGTTTTTTTATTTTTAAACTTGTTTTACTATATTATTTTTTATTTGTATTATATTAATTGAATAGGCATTGCGCCATGGTGGTACAAGGGTTAGTTTTGTGTGTGTACCGAGCTCTAGGTCTGGGGTTTGAATCCCCCTCGCCCCAGACCTTTTGGATTTTATTTTTTCAATTTTCAACTTGAAGCTTTCATATATTATGTTATGCATGCAATATACAAACACCACATAGTGTTTGGTCCAGTGTCTAGTGTTTTAGGCCCATCACCATAAGGGCGCAGGTTCAAGCCTTGTGGGAGACATCCCTTATTTTTTAAACACCCTTTTTTATGCTTTCTTCTCATTTTCTCCTAATTGTTTCTATATGAAAAATTAATTATTTTTGAACGATTTTTTGTACACTTGTCATTTATCCCCTCTATTTTTGAGAATACATCAAAAAACACCAAAAAAAATATTTATTTTATATTTTTTTGTGTAGTTGAAAATATGTACCTTTTATGTGTTTTAAGGCCTTTTAATGGTGTTCTTTAGATTATTTCTTTGATCTAATTGAATATATGTGCTTATGTGGCTATAGTATGCATTGTTTAAGTCTTTTTAATGACTAGTACCATGTTTAGTTGTCCTTTTTCTTTTGAAAAAACTTTAATTAAATAGTTTGTTTAACTGGTATCTTTAGGGTTTAGTCTTGCTTGATCTTTTGAAACACCTTGATGCATGACTAGGGCTTCCACTTGAGTTTGGTTCCTTTAACCCTTCATTCAACCATGTTAAATATCTTGTTCACATGCTTACCTTGATTAATTTGTGAAACAAATGACATGTTCCCCTCATAAATTCTCTTTAGGGTTTTGCCTTACCATGATCATTTGATCCATGATTCATTTTGAACATGTACTTGCTTCAACTTGTTTGAGATGTTTTAATTGATCAAATCTTTGCTCACATATTCAAGTATTTCCTTCATAAACTTCCACAATGTCAATCATGTCTATTTATATTATGCTTTGCATGTTATACACATGTCTTGATACCATGCATAATCATACATGTATATTCATTTCATTCTTAATGTCATACTTGTTGACACTTGATGAACTTTGTCTGTTAAGTTTCTCTTGACATTAGTGTTTATGTTCATCATACCCTAAACCCAAATTCGATAGAATCATATTGTTATGTGATTTTCCTCTTTGCATTAAACTGTGATTAATCTTGAGCTATAACACTTCAATTTTACCAGATCCAAGGGAAAGGATATTTGTTGACTTCATGTCATATGTATACATATAAGTTATTACATTCCCCTCACCCTTTGTTTAGACTTAGTTCAAACATTAGGATTTCCCTCAAAATTCAACATCAATCAAACCCTAGCCATCTTTGGAGAAACAGGCAGGGTGAATTTTTTTGGAGAAACACTGCTGCATTGCCGAATCTTTGAATAAGAGGCTTTCTCTGGGGATTTTCCTTAATTCGGGAAAGCGAAGATATCATCTTCAATGGCGAAGAGTGACGTTTGTCGAAAGTTTTCTGGCCTCTCAGAGGTTCAAGTTATCAAAGTGGTCAAGGGGCCAACTCCAATCCAGAAATAGGCTGGAGGAGAGATCGTTCAGACGCAACATTTCCTGACGAGGAAAGAACTGACAACTCGAGTGAGAGGACTTTTATCACTTGGGAACAAGACCGACTAGAGTGATAGTGATGAAATATGAATATGAGTATGAATCAATAATGCATGATGTATGTATGTATATACTGACAAAACTAACGCGACATACAGACTAGTGGATGAACACGACTGGATACTCGGCCACTGTAGGGGACGAAGAAGTGTCTTTGGTTCAAGATAGCAATTCTGCCTTGCTTAGGAGAAAAAGTTCCCGTGGGGAACAACCTTGATAGGACTTAAGAGATAAAAACTCTGCCTGGGATGTCAGATGAATATTCGCATCTGACATAGTTGATCCTTCATCAGGCGCACTGGCTTAGAAGGAGTACTTTGATTCTGTACTTTGAAGCTTAATCACTTTTGGAGTAGCGATCGATGTTCTTTCGATATTCAACAGTCAAAAGAAATTGCCATCTTTATTTTAAAAGCAGAAAAATGTTGACAAGTAAATTCATTTTTTGTTTTATTTCAAGAATCATTAATCATGTTAGAATGTCGTTATGTAAAGCTAAAACAAATAAGAATTGCAAACAAGGGCACTAGGGCTCAAATTTTATTGATAGGATGGAAATCAGCCAAACGCGTGATTCCATGGAGTATTTACAAAGTTTAGAAAATGGTAATTTAAGGGAAAAGGGCTATATTGAAGCATAACGACCATTATCCTTCTACCAACTTTGAATTCTGGACATTCTGAGCTTCCGCCGAAGATGGCCTTGACTGGAGTTTTCCTGATGGATGGCACTACTGCTGCTAAGGGATTTGCCCCTTTATTGGATGTAGTTACTTGCCATTATCCCTAACTTTTTCCTGGATTGTACTTTGAGATTTTCAATCCACCGGGATGATTTTTGATTATGTCTCTAATTTTTCCCTGGACCGCCCTTTCGGGTTTTCAATCCACCAAGACGTTTTTTTTAGGCGAAGTATTTCTTGACTACGTCAACATTTGTGGGGTAGGAAAATTCTTCTCCATCCATGGTTGTGAGTCTCAAGGCGCCTCCTGAGAATGCTTTCTTGACCACATATGGGACGTCATAATTCAGAGTCCATTTTCCCCGGGAATCAGTGAGAAATGATTGTATCTTCTTGAGCACAAGGTCTCCTTTTCTGAAGACACGGGGTCAGACCTTTTTGTCAAACGCTTTCTTCATTCTTTGCTGATACAACTGACCATGGTATAGAGTTGTTATTTGTTTTTCTTCAATCAGATTCAGTCCGTCGTGTCGACTTTGACACCATTCTGTTTCTATTAACTTAGCTTCCATCAATACCCGGATTGATAGGATCTCTACTTCTATGGGAAGCACTGCCTCCATGCCATACACTAGAGAGAAAGGGGTTGCCCCTGTTGAAGTGTGGACAGATGTGCGATAACTGTGAAGAGCAAAGGGTATCACCTCGTGCCAGTCTTTGTAGGTTACAACCATCTTTTGAACAATCTTCTTGATGTTCTTGTTAGCCGCTTCTACCGCCCCGTTCATCTTAGGTCGGTAGGGAGATGAGTTATGGTGTTTAATCTTGAACTCTGCGCACAACTCTTTCATCATCTTGTTGTTCAAGTTAGATCCATTATCTGTAATGATCTGGCTTGGAACACCATAACGGCAGATGAGATTGCTTTTGATAAATCCGACCACGACCTGTCGGGTTACATTGGCGTATAACGCTGCTTCGACCCACTTAGTGAAATAGTCAATGGCTACTAAGATAAACCGATGTCTGTTTGAAGCTTTGGGTTTGATCATGCCAATCGTGTCGATCCCCCGTATGGAAAAAGGCCATGGGGAAGAGAGAACTTTCAGATGTGTTGGCGGTACATAGATTTTGTCAGCGTATATCTGACACTTGTGACATCTCCTCATGTACTTATAGCAATCAGATTTCATTGTCAACCAATAGTACCCTGCTCTCAGAATTCTTCTTGCCATCGTGTGTTCATTGGCATGTGCGCCAAAGAATCCTTCGTGAATCTCTTTTATTAGCCTGTTGGCTTCTGGTCTGTCTATACATCGGAGCAAGACCATGTCAAAGTTTCTCTTATAGAGTGTATCACCGCTCAGAAAGAAGCTACCTGCTAGCCTTCTAAGGGTCTTTCTATCTTTTCCGGATGCCCCAGGTGGGTACTCTTGTTTCTGAAGGAAACACTTGATATCGTGATACCAAGGTTTGTCGTCTATGACTGCTTCAATCGCGAATATGTAGGCGAGCCGTTCTAGGCGCATTATGTCGATCTTAGGTATGTAATTCCATTGACCTACACTAATCATGGAAGAGAGAGTGGCTAGTTCATCAGCCATGTGGTTCTCTTCGCGAGGGATATGATGAAACTCGATTCTGTTGAAGAATGGTAACAACCTTCTCACGTAATCTTTGTAGGGAATCAATCCTGATTGGTATGTGTTCCAATCTCCTTTGATCTGATTGATAACCAGGGTTGAGTCGCCATATACATCCAAGTTCATGATCCTTAGGTCGATCGCTTCCTCGAGACCCATGATACAAGCTTCGTATTCGGCCTCATTGTTTGTACACTTGAATGTCAATCTAGTAGTGAAAGGAATATGGGTACCCTGAGGTGTTATGATGATTGCCCCAATTCTATTTCCGTAATTGTTGACAGCTCCGTCAAAGACTAGTCCCCATTGGGAACCTAGTTTTGGCCCTTCCCTAGGTAGTGGTTCATCGCAATCTTTCATTTTCAAATACATGACATCTTCTATCGGACTGATTCCTGATCGTCAAATCCGACTGATTCCTGATCGTCAATCGGTTGGTGAGCCAAATGATCGGCTAAAATACTTCCTTTTACGGCTTTCTGAGCATGGTATTTTATGTCGTATTCTGATAACATCTGCCAACGGGTAATTCTCCCGGTGAGAGCAGGCTTTTCAAAGACATACTTGATTGGATCCATTTCGGAGATTAACCAAGTTGTGTGACGAATCATATACTAGAGAAGACGTTTGGCTGCCCAAGCTAGAGCACAACAAGTTTTCTCGAGCATAGTGTACCGAGTCTCGCAGTCAGTGAATTTCTTGCTCAAATAGTAGATGGCAGACTCTTTCCTTTTTGTTTCGTCTTGTTGGCCAAGTACACAACCCATTGAGTCTTCCAAGAGCATTAGGTAGATAATCAACGGTCTTTCCTCTACTGGCGGTGATAGAATTGGTGGGTTCAACAGGTATTCCTTGATATCGTCGAAGGCGGTTTGGCAGTCTTCTGTCCAAACGCAGTCCTGATTTTTTTTGAGTAATTTGAAGATTGCCCCGCATGTCGCAGTCATGAGGAATATAAATCTGGAAATGTAATTCAAATGTCCTAGGAATCCCCTGACTTGTTTTTCAGTCTTTGTAGAAGGCATTTCTTGAATGGCCTTGACCTTTTCAGGATCAACCACAATTCCTTTCTGGCTGACGATGAACCCTAACAGTTTTCCTGAGCGGACACCGAACGTGCATTTGTTAGGATTCAAGAGGAGTTTGTATATTCTCAGACGCTTAAATAGTTTTGAAAGATGGGTCACATGCTCCTCTTCTGTTTTAGATTTGGCAATCATATCATCGACATATACTTCTATTTCTTTGTGTATCATGTCATGGAACAGATTAGTCATGGCCCTTTGATAGGTTTCCCCGGCGTTCTTCAAACCGAATGGAATTACCTTGTAACAAAAAGTGCCCCAAGGGGTGATGAATGAAGTTTTTTCCATGTCTTTCGGCGCCAATTTTATCTGATTATAGCCCGAGAATCCATCCATGAAGGAGAAAACTTTGAACTTTGCTGTATTGTCTACCAGCATGTCAATGTGTGGTAGGGGAAAGTCATCCTTTGGACTGGCCTTGTTCAGATCCCTGTAGTCTACACACATTTTGACCTTTCTGTCCTTTTTTGGAACCGGTACTATGTTGGCTAACCATTGAGGATATTTTGATGTGGCGAGGAAACCCGCTTCAATCTATTTTTGTACTTCCTCCTTGATTTTGATGGTCATGTCTGGGTGAGTTCTTCTCAACCTCTCTTTTACTAGCGGACATTCTGATCGTAACGGTAGATGATGTTCCATGATACTGGTATCTAACCTTGGCATATCCTGATAGGACCAAGCGAATACATCGGGAAACTCTTTGAGAAGCTTTATCAAACCTTCTTTGATAGTCGGACTGAGCAGTGCCCCAATCTTGTCTTCTTTTCTCTCTTCTTCTGAACCCAGGTTGACCGTTTCTAACGGCTCTTTGTGAGGTTCATTGGACCTTTCCTCTTATCTGAGTAATCGGGAGATCTCTTCTGGAATTTCTTCGTCATTTTCTTCTTCAGCCTCAAATACCAGGAATCCAAAGTTTGGAGAAGGCATTGGATCGTATGTTTCAATGGGGTTTAAAACAAGCAATCTGCATGACATGATGATTGTTTTTAGAAGAGATAGAGAGAATGCAAGAGTGTGTGCAGTGTATTTTCTGAAAAATGCTTGTTTTTATTATTTGAGTTGTTTTTAGGATTACCATTTTCTGAAAAAGCGAAAAGAGAAAACAACAATAAATGCGAAAATTACAGAACGACGTTATTTTATTTATGATTTTGTCGATTCTTGAAACTACAGCCCTATAAAACAAAACTCAGTCGCTTTGGGAAAAGCGAAGAGGTACATTTACAGAAAGTGAGCCCTATCAAAACATCCGTTTCACCTGGGCAGGGTGAAAGGTCAAAACAAAGACGGCAATTACCTAGACTTATGGACGATTTTTGGGACATCGACAGCATCCCATTGGTGGTGAACTCCTCAGTGAATCACAAAGTTTGGTACCTTCCTTCTTGGTTTGTCTTCAGAAATAACGCTGATTTCTGGTGGAGCAGGATCGTTGGAATCTGTCTCCCAGGCGGAGTTGTCATAGGAGAATTCTTCTATTGTATCTTGCACAGTGTTTGCACCCTCAGGTGGATCTCCCCATCCAGTTGGTTGGATGTCTTCGATCTTAATGCGAGAACTCTCAGGAGCGGTGTATTTGACCAAGTAGTCGTACTTGCCACTCGGTTGTCCTAAGGTATCCCACACTTCTTTGGAACTGGAGGAGTCATCCCTTTCGATAACGTTCATCTCAGGAAAAGTGTAGTTAAGGAACTCTAGTCCTGCACTCTTTGTAAATTCATCGTCGTGATGGATGTTTTCTGAATGCCCTGAGTAATGATCCTATGACATGGTGGGGACGCAGGTATTCTTTTCAATGATGCTTAGTTGATAAGCATCGCTGGGCTGACTCTTTTACCCCAAGTCTCCTGGATATGACTGCCAGATAGGAAGGCCATCCATTGGGCCATAATAGTCATGGTCAAAGTTGTTTTTCATCAGAGTGTCTTCCTCTAATGAGTTTGGTGGAGTACGACATCCTTCCGGATCATAATCTCCGTATATCATTTTGACGTCTGATCTTGGTATATATCTCGGACTCTTCTTGAGACATATAACCGTCCTCGTTGAGATAGGACTTCCATTCTTCATCTGTATCGTAGGAATCACCCTCGTTAATGATATGTACTTCTTGAGACACTGGGTGAAGGAAACCTCCACTATGGAAGAAGTCCTGAATGGGATGAAAACTTTCATTGTTAGTAGAAGTCTGGGTACAGGTTGAAGAAAAACCAAGACCTTTCTTTGTCTTGTTATCAGTAGGAATGATAAGCTGTCCCCATCCTTTTACATTGTTACTTTTGATCACTTTGAGAGCATCTTTGTACCAGGAAATCGATGTTCCTTTTTCTGATTGTTTATCATGGCTCACCGAAAGTACTTGGAACTGGGTTCCAACAACCTCCTCTAGTTCTACACAAGTGGACGATAATAGGTTACTCATGATCAAGGCTTGCTCTCCACAGAGTGTGACTAGTTGGTCGTTCTTGACAAACTTCAGCTTCTGGTGAAGTGTCGAAGTGACTGCCCCAGCCTCGTGTATCCAAGGTCTTCCTAACAAACAACTGTATGTTGCCCGAATGTCCATGACCTAGAAAGTGACTTGGAAATTGTGAGGACCGATAGTAATGGGAAGGTCGACTTCGCCGATAAGTGTTTTTCGGGATCCGTCGAATGCTTTGACGACAACCTCACTGCCTCTCATCGTAGATCCTTTAAATGATAGTCGCATTAAAGTGGACTTCGGCATAACATTTAGAGCTGATCTGGTATCTACCAATACGCTGACTAAAGCATCGTCCTGGCAGTTGACTGTAATGTTAAGCGCCATGTTGTGACTTTTACCTTCTTCCGGCAGTTCCTCATCGCTAAACCCCAAGTTGTTGCAGGAGGTGATGTTGGAGATGATGCTGTCGAATTGTCTTATTGTTACATCTTGTTCCACAAAGGCTTGCTCTAAGACTTACATTAGAGCCTCTCTGTGGGCTTCGAAACTGAGTAAAAGAGATAGTACAGATATTTTTGAAGGAGTTTGGATTAGTTGATCTACAATGTTGTACACACTCTTTTAAATGAGCTTCAGCATCTCATCATTGTTCTTTGAAAGGTCGGGGTCACTGGACTGCCCGATGGGATCTTCTATTTGAGGTTCCTTTTCTTTGTTGATTTCTCCAACTCCTCGGTTGAAGATCCGACCGCTCCGTGTCAGTCGACTGATGTCTGCAATATTCACGACGAAGGGTAATGGAGTTTCCTTTCCATTCTCAATTATGGTTGCACCGTATTTGTAAGGGATCGCCATATCAGATTTGTACGGTACTGGTCCCGACAGTTAGATAACTACGGGAGCCTTCTGATTTCTCTGACCATCGTAATCGGCCTCAATTGGTTCAAGGTTGAGAACCTTTCCACTTTCAAGAGGAACTCTTGATTCATGGAGCAAAGGGATTATGGGGCATACATCTTTGGCCATTTCTCATTTAGGGATCAAGACAACTTCCTTGTCTTGATTACGAAAATAGTCTGACATTATGTTTATCGAATCAGAGCTTGAGCATGGTTGAATCTCTTTATGGTCCAACTGACTTTGAAGGGCTGCTCGCACGAGGTAGCATCCTTGGTTATCCTTTGAGAAAACTCTACAGCGTTCATAGTTGTGTGGTGGCACCCCGCCACGTCCACTTTGTATGCAGTGTAACCTCACTAGATCTGTTTCCATTGACCAAACATCCTGACTCTGATGCCTAGTAGGGTTCCCATCAGCCATACTGATTTATTGTGTGTCTTCATCTAGATAGATCGGAAGCCACCAGTGGTTTAACAGGTGTTGCAGTGTTCTTTGAACGAGTGCACATCCTTGGTCACTCTCACGACATACTCTATAGTTCTGATAATCGTGTGATGTTAGAAAACCGAGCTAGACTTGCTTAGCATGTAATTCCACCAAGCTGGTATTCATCAAGCGAACATCAAAGATTTGGATCATGTTAACTTGATAATGACTTCTATCACGGTAGTCCTAGATCCATCCAAGATCCATCTGACGCTAGAGGGCCTCTTGTACAAAAGAGCATCTCTGATTATTTACCGAGCAGATCAGACAGGAATCGTAATCGTGTCGTGGTAGACTATGGTGCTGGATTTGCCTTGAGTGCATCGCCACCAAGTTGACATTCAATGCATGGATGTCATGGTTTTGAATGATGTTGGAATTTGTATAAGTCATGTTGACCCCATGAATTCTGTGATCTTGGATCCATCCGAGATCCATCTGTTCCTATAGAGCTGATTGCACCACAGAACATCCTTGATTATTTTTAGAGCAGACATCACACTGATGATAATTATGAGACGATACATGACTGTATCTGCTTTGTCTACAATGCATCTTGACCCGGTTGGTTCCTAATAAGAGTACATCGTGGATTTGATAGCTATGGTTAGATCCTTCCTCTATAAAATTTACTGCAACTTTCTCGTGTTGAGGCAATGGGTTCGTCTGAACATTTGGAATTATATCCTTGAAGGATAAGACCCCGCTCCTGACAAGCTTTTGTACATCAGATTTGAAACTGAGACCGTTTTCTATGTTATGCCCTAGTCCTCCTTATTGGTAAGGGCAAGTCTGATCCGCTTTGAACCAAAAAGGCAGATTTTCCGGTATTGTAAGAGGAGACCTGGTTTGGACGTGCCCCTTGACCAACAATAGTGGAAATAGTTCTGCGTACAACATCGGTATAGGGTCAAACCCTGGTGGTCGCGTTGTACGGTTGTTGTTGTATTGAGAACGAGCCTGCTGAAGAGGCCGTTGTGCCCTTTGCTGATATCGTTGTTAATTCGGTTGGCTCTGAGCAACCTGAGGTTGATACGTTGTAACAGGCGCAGGGTTGATAGTAGGAGTTACAGCTACTACTGGTTGGTACCGTCGCCTTTGCTTTTCGAGAGAGATATTACCAATATCTTGCTCTTTTTTCTTAGGGAAAGTACTACCGTATCTTTTGGTACTACTTGATGGTTCTGTACCTTTGACCAGACGTCCTTCTCAGACTGCTTCTTCAAGACGAACTCTGATATTCATCATCTCAGTGAAGTTGTTGGGCGCACTGGCGACCATTCGGTTGTAGTAAAATGAGCTCAAGGTTTTCAAGAAGATCTTTGTCATCTCTTTCTCCTCAAGAGGTGGACAAATATGGGCAGAAATTTCACGTAATCTCTGAGCATATTTCTTAAAGGTTTCCTTGTCCTTCTGCGACATGGCTCTGAGCTGATCTCTGTCCGGTGCCATGTCCAGGTTATACTTATATTGTTGAATTAAGGCAGCTCCAAGATCTCTGAAAGTGATGATATTAGTGCGGTTCTAACCCATGTACCATTTGAGTGAGGCACCGGTTAAACTATCTTGAATAGTGGATCAGTAGCTGTTGGTTTTCTCTCTGAGTTGACATCTTTCGAGCGTACGCCACCAAATGACTCTGAGGGCAAGAGTTGCCCTTGTATTTCTCAAATTCGGACACCTTGAATTTGTGCGGAATTTTCACATTAGGGACCAAACAAAGGTCTGCGGCGTCCTTACCGAATAAATCCTGACCGCGAATGGCATGCAGTTCCTTCTGCATCTCCAGGAATTGTTCATGGAACTCATTCAATCTGTTGTACATACTTTCGTTTCCACCAGAGGGTATCTGTGGAATATGTCCTTCCGGGACAGTGTGTACCACGGGTGGTGCTATGGTCATTACGACAGTGACTCTTGGTGCTTCCCTCTCCCGAAGTTTGTAACCTTCAGGAGTTGCTGTCATGCCCCTTGCATCTTTGCTTTCCCGAAGTTTGTAACCTTCAGGCCCAGCGGCTCCTGTTGCAGTTTCTGGATCTTCTGTGATCGGCGGAATATATCCTTCCGGGATATAACTGAGTGGCATGCCCCAGGGACGATCTTTAGGCATATTGTATCGAGGATCATACGTCTCCACTATGGGCGTAGATGTGATCTCTGAGATCACAGTCCTTTGTTGTTACCTCTGAGTTGTTGCCAGAGATTGCATGTCATTGTGAAGTTTCCTTAGATCTTCTTTCAGAGTGTCGATTTCTTCTCTCAACTCTCTGTTCTCTTCCTCGAGATCATCCATTTTCTTTTGTCGATTGGCCCGAGTATTATACGAATGAGACAGCTTGACGCTAGAATCGGGACACAGACGTGAAATTCGAAGGTAAGAAGGATGCGTTATATGAGCATGATGAATGATATGCAATGATTATATTTAAGTTTAATTTTAATCAAAAGAAACTTCAACAGTTGGATTGCAAATATCATACAGTTGGGAAACCCCGTTTTATTGAATTCAAAGATTGCGAAAATGGAAATACAGTAATATACAAAGTGTTGTAAAAGGAAATGTATAAGCTTAGGGATCCTGAGTCCTCTCTGAGGAGAGCTCAAGTGTTGGTTCTGGTATTTTCCTTTTCTTTGACCGGGGCTCTTGAGTCGTTGTTGGATTGTCATTCCTTTGCCAAGTGAAAGGAGTGAGCAAGTTCCTTCGGTCTTCTTGATTCTCTACAGCATGTTGCTCTAAAATCTCGATCAGAGCATCTTTTTCTTTTAACAATTGTTGTATTTTGGTACACTCCATATTGAGAATGCGGTACTTGTTCTTCCAAGATTTCCTTTCCCGTTGAACTTTGCTGAGAGTGACCTGGAGTTTTTCGGTATCAGACATAAAATAAAGGACAGATTCCTTTAACGGAAGAACTTTGTGACGATGGTATTAAATCCTCAGTTTGAGAGCTCTAGCTTGTACCCAGTGGAGATAAGGTTCCACAGAGACACAATCTAGTTTTCCTAGAGACTCACTTCCTTTCCTGTGAACATGTTTCCAGAGGTGCACTATTTCTGTCTTTAGTGCCCTGTCATTTTCTCCTTCCTTGAAGCAAAGACCTTCCAGATGAACATTACGCGGGATATGCCTCATCGGGTATCCGAATTGACGATGAACTAAAACTGGATGATAATTGATTCCTCCTTTAATTCCTATAAGGGGTATATTAGGGAAGTTTCCACAATGGTCAATGATTCTTATCCCGTCATAGATCTGATTGTACCAATCGATGTCAGAGTTGGTAAGAGACATGATTCTCTGTGACCAATGTAAAGTACTCTTATGATCCCAAAATGAAGTAGACTTTGGAAAATGGGAAGTGAACCATTTGTATAGCAGGGGCACACAACATGTGATCATTCCTCTGCCACACAAATCTCTTAAGTGTATAGAATGGTAAGCATCTGCGAGCGGGGTCGGTACAGGGTTTCCAATCAAAAATATCTTAATGGCATTGATATTAATGAAGTTATCAATGTTTGGAAACAGAAATAACCTGTAGGTGAGCAGAACAAAGATATCTTTGAAAGTAGTAATGTTTCCTATACTAGCAAAGTACAGGGCTTTCTCTATCAAAAACTTGGCTGGCAATCCTTGGATTCCACCCTTAATGGTCATGTGAGTCCTGACTTCTAACTCGTCCAAATAGATAGTTCTTGCAATGGTTTGATCTTTTGGAATTTCTTCCAGTTCAGAAAATAGAGCTTGGTCAGTGATAGGTAAATCAGTCGGGTGAGAGTACTCCTTTAGTGTTGGTGCTAGTTGATAATCTGGGAATGTAAAATAGTGATAAATCGGATCGTAGAACTGGATCAGTGTAGAAAGGATTCTTCAATTATATGGACCCTTAACAGATATAGTAGTCCTCCATACTTAGCTCTGAAAGCATCAGGGTTGGTGATCATCCTTGCCAACCCTCTTAAACCCTCTAATTTCGGAACCTTACAGGTGTACTTGTAAGTCTTCCTTCTACCCAAATCCATAACGCAATCTTTCTCTCTGATATTTGCAATCATTGTCTTAGTTTAATTTGAAAAAGAGAGACTAGAAGAGAAAGTTTTTTCTTTGTTTAAAGTTTTTTAGATGAAATGAATGCATGAATGCAGCACACAAAAACATAAAAAAAACATGGGGTCAAAGGTTCGGTGTCATGAAGTCATGGCTTTACCCATCCCCAAAGGTTATACTATGGTGATTTTTTGTACCTGTTCGCAAAATCATTGACCCCCCTTGGGATAACAACAGCAGGCTGGTTCACCCGAGTGAGTTGATGTATCTTAGGGTGATCTCAAATGAGGGTAGTATCGCGTGACAACTATTTCCAATAGCTTCCGCACTACAAAATAGTAACATGGTCTCAGCCTACTATATCCCCAGTTTCATGGACACCACAATCGAACAATCTGCTTTCAACAATCGAAGTCGTTAGGCATTGAATCCGTAAAGGGTATCTCCACTGATTCGATGGTCTACCGGGATCTCTTATTCGGGAGTCACTCCATGTAAGATTACCCATCTGTCGTAACCTGAATTTTGACTTCCCTTTTTGTCCTTTTGCATAAGCATAAGCATTCGCATCGCTGGCATACACATTCGCATTTTTTCTCTTTGATTTTGTTACAGGAATATTCAGGTTTTCCAAGCCTGATTAATCATATCCTCACAAGGTCATCATATCATCAAGACAAGCACAAAATAAGGATTTCCATGGCTATTTATCAAAACAAGAAGTGGAAAATCGAAGTCGGGACCGCAACACCATTTTTGAGCAAAATTGGGCAAAATTGGCTAGAGTAATCGATTACTCAAATAGGGTAATCAATTACCCTGTGTCAGTTTGCAAATTTTGCTTCTTTTTCATGACAGCACCTTTGTACACACTTTGGTCTTGGATTCTACATTGGTCTAGTAGCATGTGGAACATTCTGGAGTCTTCAAGAATTCACTCAAATTTACTCCAATGCTTCACTTTAAATTAAGTGCACCATGTTCCTTGTTTTCCAAGTAATGTGAATCTTTGGATGTTGGAGTTCACCTTGGGATGGTTACCGAGTTGGTTCTAACTAACCGAGTTAACCGCCAACTAACTCCTAGCCTAGTTCCAAACCCAAAGCTAAGTCCAAACCAAGTTCCAAACCTCTCATACTCCAAACCAAAAATCTATATAAACACACCTTCATTCACTTTTCTATCTCTCGACCATCATTTTCTCACATTTCTCACACAAATCCCTCACAATTTCACTCTCAATTCTCTCACATTCTCCCTTATTTCTCTACTTCTTCTTCATCTTCATCTCAATTCTCTTCCAAAACCTCACTAAAAGCTCTTAATTCTTGAAGGATAATCACTTTTCACATTGAAAGTGATTACTTCTTGAGCTCAACCTTCATCCTTCTTGCTATTCTACTTGGATTTCTGGATTTATTTTAGCTTGTGGATTAATCTCAAGTATTTGCTTTTACATTCAACGGTTCAAATTCGCATTTTGGAGTTTTCGTCACGATTTGATCGGTTTCGATACGTTCCAGCTATAATTGAAGATTCCTCTGGTTTTCTTTGACTATCTTCATCAAGATCACATTGCAACATTTACCAAGGCACATCTCAGCCTTGTAGGTTGGTAGATCTCTTTCATTTTTCTATTTAGCACGTTTTCGTATCATTCTGTAGTTTCGATGTTTTCCGTGTGTGAATTGATTTTGCATTATTTGATCCATGATCTTGATGTGTTAATTGATTCTATCAATGCTTATTTTGTATTTTCAAGTTCAATTTTCGTGCACAAATTCGTGTCCTAGCATGTGGTAGTTTGGATAAGTGATTATGTGTTGAAAGTTGCTTTTGAAAAGCTGTTTTTGCTGTTTTTTTTTCACTGGTACAATGGTAATCGATTACTCAAAGAGAATAACCGATTACTCTTCACAAATTTGCATCAACGCTGTTTTTTTTTCAACTGAGTAATCGATTACTCACATGGAGTAACCGATTACTCTGCACAAATTTTGCCAGATTTGTTGTTTTTCAAGCAAGTAACCGATTATTCAAAGAGGGTAATCGATTACCACTGTAACAGAGTGCCATTTTTGGTGTTTTTCAAGGTTGTTTGACATGCTTTCCTCATTTTAACTTCCATTGATTGTAATGCTTGATTTTATGGATGTTTTAAGTGTCATTTAGCTTCTGTTTGAAGCTTATTCATGAACTTTTGTTGCACACTTTCGATTATTCAAATTATTCATATTTTTGGCATTATGTGAACACATGCTTGCTTGCATTTCTCTTTGATCACGATAACATGAATTGGTGTTGCATTTTGTTGATCATTTGGTACTGTTTTGTATTCACTTTCTTGGTTTTGCATTAAGTTTCACTCTTCATGGATGAACTTAATTTTGTATAATCAATGATTCACACCTTTTGCCTTAATGATTTTTCACTCTCTTTGGAAATTGTTGGCATGACCTTTCCCATTGATTAATTGATCAAAACCATGTTTCGATTAGTTGATCTTCCCTCTTCCTCTCTTTAGGCTTCCTTTAGAGCTTCCTCTCTCGATCCCCCGTGGAGTTGGAGTTTCGCGCTGCGCCCTACATCGTAGCACTGTACAAGTTGGAGTTGGTACGCTGTCTGTTTCTTCATGCGGGAGCACTGTACAACTTGGAGCTGTTGGAACGTCAGGTTCAACTTCTGCATTACACCCTGTGTGTTAGAGAAGGAATGAGAAGGGAGAATTCATACTCTCATTCTGACTACTTCAGGTAGGGGACGAATGACCCTGTGCTTGGCTTAGCCATCTCTGCCTCCAGGTGATAATGTGCTTTCTTCCCCTAGTCGAGTCAATCCTTGATCACTCTTCTCTCTTTGCAATCTCTTTTGATCCTTGATCACTCCTATCTATTTCGACCTCTCTTTTGATCAATCACCATTCTTCTTGGTTACGATCCTTTGTTCATTGGGATAACAAGCTTTCTTCATTTCAATACCCTATCATTTTCTTGCGGTCAATCATTGTTATGTGATTCCCCTGGAGAGTCTCTTTCTTCGATTAGATACAGTATTTTTGTCATGACCGAATTCTCCTGCGGAGTTCGCAACCTTCTTTTGGTTCTTCTCCCTTTGTTGGTTAACCACTGTCTGTCAGTTAAAACACCAATGTTTGCACTCCTTCTCAGTTAACCATAGTCCGTCTATTAAAACACTAGGTTTCCTCTTGGGTTAATCACCTATATTCGGTTAATCACCCTTTGCTTCAGTTAATCACAGCCCGACTGTTAAAATACTGAACCCCTTTTTGAGTTAATCACCTTCTCTTAGTTAATCACTTATTTTCTCAGTTAATCACAGTGTTCTGTTAAAAACCGAACCCCCAAGCGTTTAGCAACCTCTTTTGGTTCAATACCCTTATTTGTTGGTCAAGAGTTGTTTGTTCAGTCAATACCAACACCCCTTTTGGGTTACGACCTTCGATCGGTCCTACACCCGTTCTTCCGGTTAATCACAGTTTTCTCTGTTAAAACCAATGCTTCTCTATCCCCACAGAGTTGCAACCCTTGTTTCCTCGGTTAACCAATATTTATCAGTTAACATATTGATGTCCCCTCAGAGTCAAACACCTTCTCTTGGTTCAGCACTCTCTCTCTTGGTTTATCACAGTCTGTCTATTGGCACCAGCCACTTTTCCCCTCCAGAGTCTTACTCTCTTTCTTTGGTTAACCACTGCCAGTCAGTTAATATACCAGGTCTCCCTTTTTTCTTGGTTTTGACACCATCCTTTTGTTTGGATCCCCAGCCGGGTTGCTTATCCTTTATTCCTAGCAGTTCTTTGATCTTTCCTCTCCCCAGCGAAGTCGTTTCTATTCATTTTGCTCTTACTTTCTTGGTTTCGACACCATTCTTTCATTCTCGGTTTTGACACCATTCTTTTCTAGTCTCTTGTGCAATCGCTCTTACTGCGTGGTCTTCCCCAGTAGAGTTTTTCTTGACTTTTGCTCTTGGTTTTGACACCACTTCTTTTGTCTTCCTGTTTCTTTCTCGTTTTGTTTTCCGTTTGGTTCCCCGAACTACGGAAGCTCTGATTCTGCATTCTTTTGAATGTCAGATACGTAGGCACGAGACGCGATGTCTTGGCGAGCACACTTCCACCTTTCTTTCCTTCTCCCTTTCTTCCTTCCTTTCTATCCCCTGGTTCCATGAACTACGACACTCTGATTTCCTCATTGCACTATGAGGGTACGTAGGCACGAGGGCCCCAATCCTCCGCGAGCACTTTCTTTCTTTCTTTCTTTTCTTTTTCCCCTTTCTTCTCTCCTCTTTCTTTTAGCTAGAAGCCTTTAGATAGATAACCCATCCAAGCCTAGAAGCACGCGAAATGGTTCCCGTCGAGTACGACGGATGCGTTAGGTGCTAGTACCTTCCTTTCGCATAACCGACCCCCGTTCCAGCTTCTCTTCCCCTTGGGTTTTATCGATATTTTCCCTGTCCTTCGGGACTAAATAAAGTTCGGTGGTGACTCTGTGTTATCTTTGAGTGTACGATTCACTTAGGATGTAAACTAGCCATCTTCACCGTCTAATGCCATCACTTATCTTAGGTGTCACTCAAACTTTCCAGATGCGGCATCACCCACAGTCCCATTAGCAGAAAAATAAACACGGATAACAATTAGGAAAAGCGATATATATATATTTATTCCTAAAACTAACATCCTAGACCTCTTAAGAATTATAGTTTATAATCCTATACAAACAAAATGATTCCCCAGTAGAGTCGCCATTTTACTGTAGTGAGCGATTTTTGTCGGTGACGCGACCACCTTATCGCTGGAATTGGGTTTCTCCCCACAATGAGGATGGGGTGCTACTTTCTGATTTCTTATTTATCCCATGAAGCTGGAAGGGAAAGGGAAGCTATCTAAAACTAACCTTGCACGCGAATGTTTAACTGAACAAACTCTTAAAGAGATTGGGGGATCCGGGGTCAGGTTATACAATGGGGAGTTGTCAATTACCCATCCTATATGTGGTTATCCACAGGATATTAGCGTTAGGTTTCGCTTTATACTTGATGGTGTTTATCCATTAATGGGTTGGGAAAGTTTCTTGGGAAAGTATGACAGAGAGAGTGAGTTTTTGTTGATGTTCGGGTTCTTCCCGATGTTTTTGGTAAGGTACTGGACCTAAGGTTTTTTTATTGATATGAAGGTACGGGACCTAGTGCTTTTGATTAGTATGCTCGCTAAGATTTTGCAATCTTATGCCTACGTATTCCCATTTAAACGAAACAGGGAAATCATAGCAATCATAGTTCCTCCTATTATAAGGGAGGAAAAAGATGTTTTGGTGTCTTGTTCAAAGCCCAAAATTGAAGCTAAAAGGTTATTTGTGTCTTGTTCAAAGCCCAAGGTTGAAGCTAAAAGGTTTGCCTGAGAGAGAACTTGTCATCTCTAAAGGGAAATGTTGATTTTTGTGTGCCTTGATCAAAACCCAAGGTTGAAGCTAAGAGGTTGATTGACTTTACTGGGGAAGTCCTTATACAAAGCCTAAGAGGAGGCTAGAAAAGGCTGACTCAACAAGAGAGTTTTTATCTGTCTTGTACAAAGCCCAAGATTGAGGCTAAAAGAGACTGACTCTTTGGGGAAAGAAATCTTTATCTGTCTTGTACAAAGCCCAAGATTGAGGCTGAAAGAGACTTTACTGACTAGACTGAGGATATTTTATATGTCTTGTACAAAGCCCAAGACGGAGGCTAAAAGGATTTGACTGTGCGGGAGAGTATTATCTGTCTTGTACAAAGCCCAAGACAGAGGCGGAAAGGAGTTTGACTCTACTTAGAAATTCATTTCTCAAAGCCTAAATGAAGGCTCGGAGGAATTGACTTTGTCGGGGAAGATATTGTCCCGAGCTTAAGAGAAAGTTATGAGAATTTATGTCCTGTACAAATCCCAAGATTGAGGCTAAAATGAGTTTGAATCAACAAGAGAGTGTTTTTTATCTGTCTTGTACAAAGCCCAGGATTGTGGCTGAACAAGTTGGAGAAATCATTATACACAGCTTGAGAGGAGGCTAACTCCTGCTAGGGGAAATCATTATACAAAGCCTAAGAGGATTGACTCAACAAGAGAGTGCTTTTTATCTGTCTTATACAAAGCCCGAGATTGAGGCTAAAAGGGTTGACTCAACAAGAGAGTACTAAAAGGTGATTGACTCAAGAAGAGAGACTGTAAGAGTGATTGGCTCAACAAGAGAGTCTGAAAGTTGATCGACTCAACAAGAGAGTCTGAAAAGGTTAGCTCCGCTGGGGAGAATCATTGTACAAAGCCCAAGAGGAGGCTAACTACGCTGAGGAAATGATCATTATACAAAGCCTAAGAGGAGGATAAACTTCTGCCGGGGATTATTGAGATCCCGAGGCAGGTCCAAATTGGGAATTAACTCTGGATGAGGGTTATAGTAGAGTTGAGATGTCAGATACCTTGAGGTTCTGATTTGAGATAGTGTTATACTGATGATAAGCTGACGCTAGCTTGGGGATTTTTAGGAGAGAGACTGGGTTTTAGAACCCATGGGTTTTATCTTTACTGGAGATTGATCGGGTGATCAAGGTTTCTTCCTGTGTTCTATAGGGAACTTGAGAATGTCTTTGAGACTCGAGGGGATTTAGACTGTCCAAGTCTACTGGTATGGAAGAGTTTTATCCTTGTAAAATGCCCAAGAGAAGGCTGACTCTTTTAAGGGATGAGTATCAACCCTAAAATTGGTCTAAGGGGTTCTGACTCTTTTTAGAAAGACAGCTCTAATGAAGGATGACTAAGTTCTGTCCTATACCTTTAAGAGGTCTTCAAGGTCCTTGTATTAAGCCCAAGAGAAGGCATGAGAACTTCTAAGAAGCCGAAGGTCCTTGTACAAAACCCAAGAGGAGGCGCGGATGCTTTTAGAAAGCCTGTGGGTCCCAAACCAAGAAAAGTTCAAGAAATGCTATTCACCGAGAATAGATCATTTAGTGAAAGTTATGAGGTTTGAAGAAATTCAAGAGATGCTATTCACTGAGAATAGATCAACTCTGGGGAATAGAATTTCTTTGACAATTTCTAGGGTGACAGTCTGAGAAAAGGTTCACAGGGAATACTGCCTTTCTCTTTGTTCCATATTGAGAAAAGGTTCACAGTGCGCAGCTTCCCACAATACAGTTATCTATATTAAAGCATGTAAATGAAAGCAGATAAAACTTACAGGTGAGCATGCTTCCATGTTATATTGTTAGTTGTTCAAAGAAATTAAAGAAAGGTTTGATAACAACATATATATGAATCTAAATCAAAAGATAAGTTGATTTTGAAAAGATTGTTAGGGCTTATACTCAAGGAGAGGCCCAAGGTTTTAACAGTGATCGCACCGTTGTTTTGAAGATCGCATCGGGACTTATACAGCGACTGAGGACTAAGATGGTTTATTCACAAAGGGATGGGTCTTACAACTCAAGGAGAGGCTCAAGGAGTGTTTTGAAAGAGAAAGATAGGACTTACAACACAAGGGGGGCCCAGATGATTTTTGTTTTGAAATGGCGATCGCGCCGAGATTTTTTTAACGTAGAGGGACTTATATAATATTTGAGGCCCAAAAATGGTTTTGGTTAAAAGGGGATTGGGTCTTACACTCTATTAGAGGCCCAGGTGTTTTTAAGAAAAGGAATGGGACTTATAGCTCAAGGAGAAACCCAGTTGATTTTGTTAAAAAGGCGACGATCGCGCCGAACTTTTGAAAATATACAAAGGGACTTATACAATGTGTGAGGCCCAAAAATGGTTTTTTTTACTAAAGGGTTGGGTCTTACACTTTATTAGAGGCCCATAAGTGTTTGAAAATGTTTGATAAAAATCAAAATCAAAGAAACCCTAATTTCATTTCCTTTTAAAAGTAATTATTTAAAGAAAATCAATAAAATATCAAATAAGTTTAAATAAACTACTTGTGACTTTTGATTAAGGTTTGAAAAATGAGTTTTTAATCACAATATGATTTAGAACTCATTTGATTTGGATTTTCAAGATGAATATTCACTTTTAAAATGTTTAAAAACACTAAAAATGAATTTATTCACAAAAATACCAACTATATTAAATAAATAATATAAATCTGATTTTTTTGTAGAATAAAATGCATTAATATTTTTGTGATTTTTCAGAAAAAGAACCAATAAAAAATGATTAAAATTGAGAGAGAAATTAATTTTCCAAATTATTTAAAATAATATGACAAATATATAAAAAAAATGGAAAAATGGTAAAAAGAAGGTTTGGGGCAAGGGGGATTCGAACCCCAGACCTCTAGGTTACAACGCGCGCCTTCTACCACTGGGGTAGTGATACATCCGTGTATCAAAACCATCCCACAAATACATGAGGCATGCCTTGTTTTAGGCCTGGGCAAGGCAAGGCAAGGCCAGCTTTTGGGCCATTTACGTGAAGCATATAACTTTCTCATTTCTCCATGGATTGGGACAAAATTTATATGCATCTGGCCTAGAATTTCCCAAGGAATCCAATGGTGGTCTTGGTTTTTTCAGAAAATTATTCCTTCTCAAAATCCGATAGTGGTTTCAAAATAGACCTATTTTTGCATGTTCTATGCAATCTCATGATACAGGCAAGAATTACTTGGCAAATTGGTTCAAACACAACATATACAACATGTATGAAATGTTTATGATCAGTGGACTTCAAAGCAATGCATAATTCTAAGAGTTTAAGTTGTGATGCTTACCTCTTTAGGAGCTTTTTGCGCTATCTGCCAAGTTTCTTGTGCTAGAAACAATTTGATGCTTTGGACACTCTCAATTGATCCCTTAGAAGCTTTTAGAATGATCACCACCAGCTGGAACCTTCAGGAATAAGTTTGAGCTCTTTCTTGCAAAAGGGGCAAAAGTGACCAATATGGCAACTCTCTCAAATGGTGTTCCAGATGTGGGGAACCATTTGGGACATTTCAAGGATGATATTTGGAGTGTGTTTGAGACTTTGTTTGGTTTTGGAAGTGACTGAATCAAGACATGGCTTGAAAAATGTAAAAAAGTCCAATTTTGAGGTTTTGGAGGTGGACTTTGAGATTTTGGTGTTACAGGTCACATGTTAGTGTTTGAACAGCTTAGATACAACATATTAGAGGTGTTTGGATCATGATTTGTGATGGAAATGCTCTCTAACTCAAAAACTCAGAGATACCTTGCAAACGAAGGCATTTTGGCCTAAAGAGAGGGATTTTGAGGAAAGCATCAGTTTGGGTGCTTTGGTGTACTCAAACAGATCACAATTGAGGCCTATTTATAGTGTGTCAAGTTTGTTTTGGCATCAATAGTGAATGGAGGCTGCAGCAGGCCTTTGGCCAATGTTATGCAATAGGAATCTCAAGTCTCCTCTAGCCATTGACTTGAGATTAGAGCACAGGCTTTGTAGCTTTGGTTCAGAGATAAACTTGGAATGAATTCAGTTGGAATAGACTCAGTTCATGCCACCTTGGTGCATCCATTGAATGCTTGGAAACAAAATTGGAGTCTTGGCACTTTTTAGCTCTTTTAGGTTTGGCATGGCTACTTGTAGATTCTTGGACTTTGGAGGCTTGGAGATTAGATCACCCCCCTTGGATTTAATCCTCAGATGTGTCCAAAATGATGACAAGGCTTGGATTTATCAGATTTGGACAAATCGAGCAGATGTGCACAATTCTGCCTTGAAAAATCAGTTCGTGATGCCATATTTCAAGGGTTATATCTCCTTACTCAAATTGAATTTGGAGATGATATGGTACTTGTTGGAAAGCCCTCATGGCATACTTTAACTTTGATGTTCACCGCTAGACCTGGTTTGACTTGGATCAAGGTGAAAAATGTCCCTACATTTTGGAAAAAGTAAGGCAGATTTTGACTTAGTGAAAATTTCACTAAGTGTTGGAAAAATGTCATTTTCATATTTTCAGCCATTTTGATCACTCTATAACTTAAAATCCATGAGGAATTCGAATGAGATGTAGTTGAAGCTTTTATATAATGTAGCAAGACCTACAAATCCATCTTTGGATCATCCAAAATGGTTGCTTGGATCTCAAGTTATGATCCTTGGAAGTTGGTACCCTAGCCACTTTGTTCCATAACTTAGAAAAATTCTAAGTTTTTTCATGGTTACCCCTTTTACAAGTTAACTCACTTTATTTGGTTTTTCTTGATGAATGGTGATTCAAATCACATATTAACATTTTTTTAGGGTTAAGGAACCTTGTTTGACCAAAAAATCCAAAAATTCAAACTTTGGGTTTTTGCACAATTGACTTTTTCAGCAGATGAATTTTAAACTGTGCGATCCTTTGTGAAATCAAGTCTTTGACCAAAATCAAAACTAATGGATGGACTCCATAGGTGTTATGGGTGTATTGAATCATGTCCCAAGGTTTGGGAGCATGTTCTGGTCAAAAGTCAAAGGCACAGTTGACTTTTTCCTCGAAACCCTAACTGTGGTCCTGATGAAATTGAAACTTATGGATCAAGCTTCTTGGATCAATCCATTGTTGAAAATGGATCAATGTAGTTTATTGGAGACCCTCAAATCATGTCTTGAGGTCTTGGCTCGTGTTTTGTCCCAAAAGTCAACTTAGGGGTGAATTAGGTCCAGAAACCCTAATTCCTGACTTTTGGGTAAATGCATCCCCTGAGGTTAAATTGACTTGATGATTTGGTCCATGGTGTCCCTTGGAGTATATTGGGTTGTGCTTTGAAGCATTGGCTCATTCCCAGATGAAATTTTCTATCTAGAGGCCTTGGTCGACCAAAACCCTAATTTGGTGACACTGGCGATCTTGAGGCTTGATCCACTTGGAATGTTGCAACCTTGTGCTTGATTCTTGATGTGGGAGTCCTCTTGATCCATTGTGGGTGTTTGAGAGGCTTAGACAAGTTGAAGATCATGTCATTCCTTGATTGATCCTTTGTCTAAGTGCCCTAGGAGGGCTCAAAACCCTGATTCTTGACTGTGGTGAATGCTCACACCTCTTTGAGGATACTGATGAGGCATGATGGTTCATCCATATTGTGATGATGATTTACATAATGATGGGAAATCTTGGTGGTCAAAATTTGGGGTATGACAGGCCCAAGCAAATACATCTAGAAACTCTTTGAGAAGTCTTATAGTCTTTTATGACAGTTGTACTGAGCAGTGCCCCAATCTTAACTTCCTTCCTTTCTTTTTCTGAACCCAAATTAACCGTTTCCAATGGCTCTTTGTGAGGCTCAATGGACCTTTTCTCTTTCCCGAGTAATCGGGAGATCTATTATGGAATTTCTTCGTCCCTTTCTTCTTCAGCTTCAAATATCGAGAATTCAAAGTTTGGAGAAGGCATTTGATCGAACGTTTCAATGGGGTTTAAAACAAGCAATCTGCATGACGTGATGATTCATTTTTAGAAGAGATAGAGAGAATGCAAGTGTGTGTAGTGTATTTTCTGAAAAATGCTTGTTGTTTTTTTCTATTTTGTTTTGGGTTGTTTTAGGATTACCATTTTCTGAAAAAACGAAAAGCGAAAACAACAATAACTGCGGAAATTACAGAATGACATTATTTATTTATGATTTTGTTGATTCTTGAAACACAACCCTATAAAACAAAGTGAGCTCTATTAAAACATCTGTTTCACCTGGGCAAGGTGAAAGGTTTAAAACAAAGACGACAATTACTTAGACTTGTGGACGACTTTTGGGACATCGACAACAACCCATGGGAGACAAATTCCTCAGTGAATCACAAAGTCTGGTACCTTCTTCCTTGGTTTATCCTAAAAAATGATGCTGATTTCTGGCGGAGCAGGATCGTTGGAGTCTTTCTTCCATGCAGAGTTGTCATAAATGAACTCTTCTGTTGTATTTTCCTTAGTGTTTTCACTCTCAAGAGGATCTCCCCATCCAGTTGGCTGGATGTTCTCGTATCTGATGCGAGAGCTTTCAGGAGTGGTGTACTTGACTAAGAAGTCGTACTTGCCACTCGGCTGTCCTAAAGTGTCCCATACTTCTGTGGGAGTGGTCGAGTCATCTTCCTCGATGACGTTGACCTCGGGAAAAGCATAATTGATGAACTCTAGTCCTGCAGTCTTTGCAAATTCATCATTGTGCTGGATATCTTCAGAATGTCCTAAGTAATGATCCCATGGCTTGGTGGGAACGTGGGCATTCTTTTCAATATTACTCAGCTGATATGTATCGTTGGCCTGACTCTTTTGTCCCAAGTTTTCTGTGTATGGCTCCTAGATAGGAAAGTCATCCAGGGGATCACAATAATCTTGATCGAAGTTGTCCTTCATTATATCATCTTCTAATGAGTTAGGTGGAGAGCGGCATCCCTCAGGATTACAATCTCCATAAAGCATTCAGACGTCTGATCTTGGTATATATCTCAGGCTCTGCTTTGGAAAACAGAAGGGAATGTGAGCTTCTTCCTGAGACATATTGTGAGCAAGCCTTTAAGTTTTTGTATGATAGCAAATTGTGTGATAAATGTAAAGTGTGTGATATGCATGATATAAGATTAGTATACATGATTAGTTGGTACATACATATGATTTCATACCTATACTATGCTTTAAAAGACAATGCAAATTGATTCATATCATCATTGAAATAAAAAAAAAACAATTTTCCTTATGTATGCATCGATTCATATGTGTCTTGCATCGACACATACCTTTGATAAATTCACAAAAACAATTTTGCTTCAGTATGTGTCGATTCATACGAATCTCGTATCGATACATGCTCCTTTGTAATTGTGTTATGTATCGATTCATTCGCATCATGTATCGATGCATGCTCCTTTGTAATTGTGTTATGTATCGATGCATGACTGACTTTACATTCTGGAAATTAATAGTTACAGTATGCATCGATGCATACAATTATGTGCCGACTCATGTATGTGTTATACCCACTATGTATCGACTCATACGATATTTGTATCGATATATAAAGTTGTTTGTTGCTTTTAACCGTTTCTGTTTTTCACATATAAGATGTTATGACAGTTCAGTTTCTGTTGAGAATTTGGTGAAAGTGAAAATTGTGCAATCAAAGCAAAAAGGCAAGTTTGGTGTGCATCAATTCTGTGAGTAGCGTTAGAGACTTGAAAGATACTTTGTCTTCATCATCTTCTCAATCTCTTTAATTCAAGAACATCAACACATAATCATTTTTGTTCTTCGGATTAAAGGATCTTCGAGATAACGTTCAGTGGTACGATCAAGGATCTAGCTGAGTTGAAGATTCAAAGGGGGTTTCGAGGAAAAACCATCTGGTTTGTCCTTCAAGAACGGGTGTGTTCTTGAGGGTTTGTTAGTCACGATTGCAGAACATATTCAGCCGCAGCGTAGGGTTTGGAAATTTGGATATTTCGCAAACAGGTCATGGAACCGGTGAATTGTTTGTATTTCTTGCAGGGAAAATTCTTGATCAAGCTCATATCAAGTGAAGGTTCATACAATAGGAAGATCTTGGGGTTTAGATTTCTGGCTTTGTATTGTAACCTTGTAAACAACGAATTCAGCATTATTGATATAACAGGTCTTAATTTCAGTTTGAAATTGAGAGGGAGACGTACCCACCCGCGAGGACGAAAGTGGGGAACTTCCTTACCAAATCTCTGCGTATTGTATTCTATCTTTAGCTCTTTATGCTTTCAACAATTTTGTGATTCGTTTGGTGTATGGTGTATTAAAGTTTCAAGATACAATAGTGGTACGAAAACTCTTGTCAAAATCACCATTATTGTCAATCATTGAACACATACACACCAAGTGTTTGACAAAATTGTTTGCTGAGTTTTTGTTCATTGGAAATAGTATTTGTATGATAAGTGCATTTGATTCGATTCTAATCCGGTGTTAATAAATCTTTGTCATCCTAATAAATCCAGCATAAACTCGTGTGTCTGGTTTTCTAGTAGCTGGCTCAGAATAGACGGAAGTCGATTCGGGATCGTATTTTTTCCGCTAACTTGAAAGACTTTGATAAGCATTTTTAAATCCTTGAATTTCAAGGAGGTGATCTATTCACCCCCCCCCCCCTCTCGATCACTAGCCACACCGTCTAACAAGTGGTATCAGAGCGCCGGTTCGCTGGTGCTTTGTGGCTGCTTGTAACGATATGGATTCTGAACCAAAGGGGGCGTATAATAGAGCGCCTGTTTTCAACGGTGAAAATTATGGCTACTGGAAAGACTGCATGCGAGTTCACATAAATTCTGTGGATAGGAATGTGTGTGCTGCCATCCAAAATGGTCCTTTTCAAATTACTATGAGAAATGAGGCTGGCGCCATAGTTCCTAAACCAGAAGATGATTACGATGAGAAAGATGAGAAAAAGTGGTCGAGTGATTGGAGAGCTCGAAATATGCTAATTTCAGCACTTAGTGCTGATGAGTATTATCGGGTATCCCATTGCTCGACAGCTAAAGAAATGTGGGATGCTTTAGAAATTTCCCATGAGGGTACTACTGAAGTAAAACAGTCCCGTATTAACACACTTAATCAAGAGTTCGAGCTCTTTCGCATGAAACAAGGAGAATCTATCTCTGACATGCAAAAGAGATTCGTTCATCTCATAAATCGGTTGAATGCACTTGGAAAACCTGTTTCTAATGAAATAGCCACTAATAAAATTCTGAGATGTCTTAGCAGGGAATGGCAACCTAAAGTAACAGCTATTAAGGAAGCCAACGACCTTACGATGCTTACGATTACAACTTTATTCGGCAAGCTGGAAGAACATCAGCAAGAACTGGAAAGTCTCGAAATATTTGAGAAAAAGAGTAAAAAGGATAAGAATAAAGACAAAGAGAGTGAGAAGAAGCCAATAGCTCTTGTGGCCTCTAACTCAAAGTCCTCACAAAAAGAGCAAAGCGACAATGATTCAAGTAGTGACGAAGATTCGGGTGATGAAGAAATGGGACTTTTTGTTAGGAGATATAATAGATTCATTCGAAAGAATGGAATCCAGCATTCCGACAAAAATCTCATTAAGTTTCGAAGACAATCTATAGAGTCAAAACAGGAAGAGAATAAGAAGCATAAAGTAAAAGGATCGTGTTTTAATTGTGGTAAATCTGGACATTATAAAACAGAATGTCCTATGAAGAAAAAGGACAAAGGAAAAGCTCCACCAAAAAGGTCAAATAAACAAAGAAGAGGTTACATAACATGGGAAAGTGATAGTGATTCATCAAGCTCACAAAGTTCAAATGATAGTGATGAGACAGCAAATCTGTGTCTTATGGCTCACACCAAAAATCAGTCCTACCACAAGAAGAAAATCAACGATAAGAAAGTAAGACAAGCCTACTATAGTAATGTTTCCTCTATGTCTTTTTCTGAACTGGAAATAGCTTTTGAAAAACTGCATAACGAAGCTGTAGATGCTTTTAAAAGATTATCTTCCGATAAACAAATTTTTTCATTCTTGGAAGGTAAAGTATACAAAGCTGAAAAAGATTTAGAAAGCTTGAAAGCTAGTATTGCAGAAAATTCAAATGATATTAATTTTAACGGATGCATTAAAGTTAGGTATTGTGAAGCTTGTCATATTTGGCAACAAGAGGTTAAAACTCTTAAAGTCAAATTGGAAAAAGCTTTACAACCCAAGGTTACTTATGTCGTTGATTCTAGGTTGTTTAAGAAGTCATTAAATCCACCATATGTAAAATACTCTTTTATTCCAAAGGATTTAATGACCAAAAATAACAAATACATCATCGTGGCTTATGTCATTATTGTTGTCATGTTGGTCATACCATTGAAAAATGCAAGTTTAGGAGATTTCTTGTTCCTAAAGGCATTTATCAATGGAGGCCTAAAGGCAACCATGTTACCACTTACCCACATGGACCCAATGAAAATTGGGTACCTGTTTCTCTCTTTTGATATTGTAGGATGAGTGTCTTGCATCCGTAGATAGAAGATGGTTTCTAGACAGCGGGTGCTCAAGGCACATGACGGGTGACATATCGCTTTTTATAGACTTCAAAGCAAAGAAGAAGGGATATGTTACTTATGGAGACAATAACAAAGGAGCTATACTTGGCAAAGGTAGTGTAGGTAATCCCTCTACCACTACTATTTTTGATGTCCATCTAGTAGAGGGGCTTAAACACAATTTGTTAAGTATTAGTCAATTGTGCGACAAGGGTTACAAGGTTTCTTTCACAAAAACTTGCTGCATAATTGAACATACTGAACAGAATATTGTGTTTAAGGGTGTAAGAGTAAACAATATCTATATGCTTGATCTTTTTGATGTACCTTTAACAAGGTCTAAGTGTCTAGTTGCCTTGAATGATGATTCTTGGCTTTGGCACAGACGCTTAGCGCATGTTAATTTCGATTTGCTTAACAAGGTTGTATCTAAGGATCTAGTAGTCGGTCTTCCAAAAATAAAGTTTTCAAAAGACCACCTATGTGACGCGTGCCAAATGGGAAAGTAAACAAGGGTCTCTTTTAAATCCAAAAATGTAATTTCAACTTCACGACCCCTTGAGCTTCTCCATATGGATCTCTTTGGGCCTTCTTGGACAAAGAGTCTAGGTGGAAACTTTTATGGTTTAGTAATCGTTGATGACTATTCTAGATTTACTTGGACTATATACCTTCATAGCAAAGATGAAACGTTTTCCGCTTTTAAGAGTTTTGCAAAACTGTCCCAAAATAAAATGAATTCTAAAATAGTTACAATTCAAAGCGATCATGGAGGAGAATTTCAAAACTATCTCTTTGATAAGTACTGTGATAAGAATGGTATTGAGCATAACTTTTCAGCTCCTCGAACTCCACAACAGAATGGCGTTGTGGAGCGGAAAAATCGCGTTTTAGAAGTGATGGCAAGAACAATGCTAAATGAGGGTGGATTGCCAAAATATTTTTGGGCTGATGCAGTTAGCACAGCTTGTTATGTTTTAAACAGGATTTTAATTCGCCCTATTTTAAACAAAACCCCTTATGAGCTTTTAAAAGGAAGGAAGCCAAACTTGTCACATCTTCACGTATTCGGTTGTAAGTGTTTTGTTTTGAATAATGGTAAGGAAAAACTTGGGAAGTTTGATGCAAAAGCGGATGAAGGTATTTTTCTTGGTTATTCACAATCAAGTAAAGCATATAGAGTGTATAATAAGCGTTTACTTTTTGTTGAAGAATCTGTTCATGTCTCTTTTGATGAGTCTTATCCGAAAAATGTCGGAAAAGGTATTTCTTTTGATGACACTGGTATATCTACAGAAGACATACTCAAAGAAGCTGTTTCGGAAATTGATCAGTCCAAAACAGAAGACAATGAGGAGGAGGAAGATACCAGTCATGTAAAAGATAAGGAAGAAGGACAAGCTGAAGTGAATGATCTTCCACCAGCTTGGAGATCTTCAAAAGACCATCCTATTGACAATATCTTGGGAGACATTTCAAAGGGAGTAATGACTCGTTCTAGGATAAGTAATTTCTGCTCTCACTTCGCTTTTGTTTCACAAGTAGAACCTAAAAATGCCAAAGAGGCCTTGATTGATGAATTTTGGCTAATGGCCATGCAAGAAGAGCTTAATCAATTTAAAAGAAATGACGTTTGGGAACTTGTTCCTCATCCGCGAGATCATCATATCATAGGTACTAAATGGGTTTTTAGAAATAAGCTGGATGAAAACGAAGTGATAACTAGGAACAAGGCACGTTTAGTGGCACAAGGGTATAACCAAGAGGAGGGCATAAACTATGAGGAAACTTATGCTCCAGTTGCTCGCCTCGAAGCTATACGTCTCTTGCTTGCTTATGCGTGTTCTAAAGATTTTAAGCTTTACCAAATGGACGTAAAGAGTGCATTTCTAAACGGTGTCCTAAATGAAGAGGTATACGTCTCACAACCTCCTGGTTTTGAGAATGCTGAATATCCAGATTATGTTTACAAATTAAAACGAGCTTTGTACGGTCTTAAGCAAGCCCCTCGGGTTTGGTATGAAAGGCTTAGCAAATTTCTACTTGATCATGGATATTCAAGAGGTAAAGTGGATACCACCCTCTTCATTAAACACAAGGGAAAACACATTCTTTTAGTTCAAGTTTATGTAGACGATATAATTTTTGGTTCAACTAACATACACTTGGTCGAAGAGTTTTCAAATGTTATGCAGGGTGAATTTGAAATGAGTCTTATGGGGGAGCTAAATTACTTCCTCGGTCTCCAAATAAAGCAGCTTGATGAGGGTACAGCTGTGAGTCAAACAAAATACTGCAGAGAGCTGCTCAAGCGCTTTGGAATGAACGACTCAAAATCAATAGACACACCTATGCCTACCAACGAAAACCTAGATAAAGATGAACATGGTAAGAGTGTAGATGTCAAACAGTATAGAGGTATGATTGGGTCTCTCTTGTATCTTACTGCGTCTAGACCTGACATCATGTTTAGTGTCTGCATGTGTGCACGATATCAATCGAATCCTAAGGAGTCACACTTGAAAGCTGTCAAGCGCATATTTAGATATCTTCATGGAACATCTAAATATGGGCTCTGGTATTCCAAAGGAAGCGATTGTAGCTTAGTAGGTTACTCCGATTCTGATTTTGCTGGCTACAAATCAGATAGGAAAAGTACTAGTGGTACATGTCACTTATTTTCAAACTATTGGGTCAGTTGCAATGGCAAGAAACAGGTGTCTGTCGCATTGTCAACTGCTGAGGCTGAGTACGTTGCAGCCGGTAGTTGTTGCGCTCAGATCTTGTGGCTAAAGCAACAACTACAAGATTTCGATATTCAACTCAAACGTATTCCAATAAAGTGTGACAACACCAGTGCTATAAATCTTACTAAGAATCCTGTTTTACACTCATGCACTAAACACATAGAGATTAGGCATCACTTTCTTCGCGATCATGTTGAAAAAGAGGACGTTGTATTTGAGCATGTTGATACTAAAAACCAACTTGCTGACATTTTTACTAAACCATTAGCAATGGAACCGTTCTTCAACATTCGTCGTGAATTGGGGATTTTAGATCTCTCCTCATCGATGTCTTAAGCATGTTGGTTCTTATTTATATATGTCTCACTTTGGCTGTTGAGAATTGTTTTTAGACCTTAATCAGACTTCATAAGGTTACATCAACAGAGGTAATATCATTCCTTTCTAAATCTCTTTGGAACTTTGTGATTAGTGTATGGTAGAACAAATTCTTTAAGATCGTTTATATGTATTTCATTGCATATGTTGTTTGAACATAAATGTTTGATTCGTGAATTATACTTGAGCATCATCATCATGACATAATTCATACTGCATTGACTTAGAGCTGCTAACACGTTTCTACACTCAACATATAGTCAAAAATTAGTTCAAATTTAGGTTAGCATCAGTATGTATCGATGCAACAAGTGCATGTGTCGATACATTAGCGTTTCCGGTCGATGCATTCGTGATATGAGTCGATTCATGTCCTTTTATTTCAAATTTTTCAAAACTTGTTTCAGTATGTGTCGATGCATCCGTGCTTTGTGTCGACACATAGGACATTTTCAAAACCAATCAATTCGTGAAATGAATCGATCCATATCCCCTTGTGTCGATACATACTGTCTCTTTTACCATAAATGCATGTTAAATTAAGTTGTGGATCGACACATCAGCCATTTTTAAAGGGTTAATTCACTCTAGACTCTTTTCTCCTCTCATACCCACACGGCTAACCCTAACTTCTTCAAACATCTTCATCTCCAAAACCCTAATTCACTTCCTATCCTTCATCTTAACTCCTCTCCAATTCATCACCATGCCTCCAAGAATCATCCCGGCTAGACAAAGAGGAAGAGGAAAAGGAAAGGAACCCATTGGGATGTCTTGTCAGTCTCCACAACCTCCAGAAATCCCTCCTAGTGCTCTCACTCTTCTTCATCCTGCCATCGCTGAGGATTTTGAGGCCTCTTTCAAGACAAGGTTAGTTATGAAACCCCATGTCTTTGATAAAACTGATGCATCTTCCCTCCATCTCAATGATGTTGTTGATTTGTTGAATGCACAAACCCTTGGTACATTTTTGACCATAAATGATGATTATCATGAGGATTTTATTCGTATATTCTATGCTGGTCTGCAATCTGTTAGAGGCTATATGTTCAAATGCTCTATTGGCACCAGAACTTACACTTTTGAAGCCACTGATTGGGACAAAGTGTTTCAAATTCCGTTTGGGGTGCCTGGCCTGAAGAACTGGCATGACCAGAGTTTTGATACAGAATTTAAAATAAGGGAATATGTGGCATCAATTTCAAAATTGGATAGACCTCTGGGTGAGGATGAATCACTCACATCTGGTATGATCACAAGCGTACCTAGAATACTTCACTGGATTGTCTCGCACATCTTGCGTCCAAAGTCTGGTGGTCATTCTAGGTTGGATAGATCAGATATTCATCTTGTGTATCTTCTTCACAATAGGGTTTCGTTAAATTGGCCAAACTACTTCGTGAAACGCATGTTTCTTATGCGTAACAGTGCGAAGAATATTACACTTGGATATGCTGCCCAGATCATGAGAATCATCAAATACTGGAATATAACCATACCCTTAATACCTCTCATATCTCCCTCTTCTGCTCAAGAGTTTAACACTGCCACGTTATCTCATATGGGATACCGGTGGGATAAGGAGCGTCAATGTTTCTATTTTCTGGAAAGAGGATCCAAAACAAGGGTATATAATTTTGATGTGCCTTCTGAACAAGTGTATGTGCCTGAAGACCAGATGGATGAAGAAATGAATGATGCAAATGAAGAGAATCAGCCTGAAGCAAATACTAATGCTGGCTGGGGTGATTGGGTGCCACAAAGGTGGTCTCCAACAAATTATGAACCCGGTCCAAATGTTCCTCCGTTCTCTGGTGCTGCTGCTTCTTCAATTGCTCCTGCGTATTTGACTCAAATGTTTCAGCAAATGGAGCTTGCTAATCAAGCCCGTTATGAACAGGCGCTCGCTTGGCATAATCAGCAAAATGAGTGGCATAAGGAGCATCGTGAGTGGCATGATGAACACACACGGATGTATCATAATCAGCATGCTTGGCACACGGACTTGGTTAAATGGCATCAAGTCTTTTACAATGAAATGTCTGGTTTTATGGACGATTACCGTGCCAATCCTGGTATCATGGACAGATTCAGAAGTGTTGAAGTTCAGAACCGGTTCCGGCGATATAGTTTCATGGTCCATAATCCTGATGAGATGCCTCCTCCGCCGCCTCCACCAAGCTTCAGAGATCCTGACAGAGATGATGAGGAGTCCTGTGGAGGCCATAACCCTTTTTAAGCTATCATCATGTCATTTCATTACATTTAATTTCATCATAATGTTGCTTCAGTTTCCTTGTTAAATTGTTCAAACTTTATATGCTTTGGTTTTGCTTATGTAAACTCTAAGTACTTTCTTAACAATTTAATGCTTATTTCTTTTAGTTTTGTTTACTTGTGTTAGTCTTGCCCTTTTCTTGTCATTCTTTGTGAATGATTCTTTTATGTTAAGCTTCTTTCTTGGTGATTGTGAGCTTCTATATCAATATTGCTATCTATTGTTACATCAATTTTGCTGTCTAGCTTTGGGACTGTCTGTTTCTTCTTTTTGATGTTGACAAAGGGGGAGAAGCAAGACAACAAGATGTTGACAGCCATGCACAAACTCAGGGGGAGTGTTCCATCACATCTTGCAAATTTGCCATCATCAAAAAGGGGGAGTTTGTGAGCAAGCCTTTAAGTTTTTGTATGATAGCAAATTGTGTGATAAATGCAAAGTGTGTGATATGCATGATATAAGATTATTATGCATGATTAGTTGGTACATACATATGATTTCATACCTATACTATGCTTTAAAAGACAATGCAAATTGATTCATATCATCATTGAAATCATAAAAAAAAACAATTTTCCTAATGTATGCATCGATTCATATGTGTCTTGCATCGACACATACCTTTGATAAATTCACAAAAACAATTTTGCTTCAGTATGTGTCGATTCATACGAATCTCGTATCGATACATGCTCCTTTGTAATTGTGTTATGTATCGATTCATTCGCATCATGTATCGATGCATGCTCCTTTGTAATTGTGTTATGTATCGATGCATGACTGACTTTACATTCTGGAAATTAATAGTTACAGTATGCATCGATGCATACAATTATGTGCTGACTCATGTATGTGTTATACCCACTATGTATCGACTCATACGATATTTGTATCGATACATAAAGCTGTTTGTTGCTTTTAACCGTTTCTATTTTTCATATATAAGATGTTACGACAGTTCAGTTTCTGTTGAGAATTTGGTGAAAGTGAAAATTGTGCAATCAAAGCAAAAAGGCAAGTTTGGTGTGCATCAATTCTGTGAGCAGCTTTAGAGACTTGAAAGATACTTTGTCTTCATCATCTTCTCAATCTCTTTAATTCAAGAACATCAACACATAATCATTTTTGTTCTTCGGATTAAAGGATCTTCGAGATAACGTTCAGTGGTACGATCAAGGATCTAGATGAGTTGAAGATTCAAAGGGGGTTTCGAGGAAAAACCATCTGGTTTGTCCTTCAAGAATGGGTGTGTTCTTGAGGGTTTGTTAGTCACGATTGCAGAACATATTCAGCCGCAGCGTAGGGTTTGGAAATTTGGATATTTCGCAAACAGGTCGTGGAACCGGTGAATTGTTTGTATTTCTTGCAGGGAAAATTCTTGATCAAGCTCAGATCAAGTAAAGGTTCATACAATAGGAAGATCTTGGGGTTTAGATTTCTGGCTTTGTATTGTAACCTTGTAAACAATGAATTCAGCATTATTGATATAACAGGTCTCAATTTCAGTTTGAAATTGAGAGGGAGACGTACCCACCCGCGAGGACGAAAGTGGGGAACTTCCTTACCAAATCTCTGCGTATTGTATTCTATCTTTAGCTCTTTACGCTTTCAACAATTTTGTGATTCGTTTGGTGTATGGTGTATTAAAGTTTCAAGATACAATAGTGGTACGAAAACTCTTGTCAAAATCACCATTATTGTCAATCATTGAACACATACACACCAAGTGTTTGACAAAATTGTTTGCTGAGTTTTTGTTCATTGGAAATAGTATTTGTATGATAAGTGCATTTGATTCGATTCTAATCCGGTGTTAATAAATCTTTGTCATCCTAATAAATCCAGCATAAACTCGTGTGTCTGGTTTTCTAGTAGCTGGTTCAGAATAGACGGAAGTCGATTCGGGATCGTATTTTTTCCGCTAACTTGAAAGACTCTGATAAGCATTTTTAAATCCCTGAATTTCAAGGAGGTGATCTATTCACCCCCCCCCCCTCTCGATCACTAGCCACACCGTCTAACACATATAACCGTCTGGGTTGAGATAAGATTTCCATTCTTCGTCCGTATCGGTGGAGTCACTCTCATTGATGGTGTGTACTTCTTGAGACACTGGGTGGAGAAAGCCTCCACTAGGGAAGAAGTCTTGAATGGGATGAAAACTTTCATCTTTCTTGGCAGTCTAGGTATAGGTTGAAGAGAAACTAAGACCTTTCTTTGTCTTGTTATCCTTAGGAATCACAAGTTGTTCCCATCCCTTTACGTTATCACTCTTGATTACTTCGAGTGCGTCTTTGTATGAAGAAATCGACGTTACTTTTTCTGATCGATTCTCATTGCTCACCGAGATGCTTGAAACTAAGTTCCAACAACCTCCTCTGGTTCTAAATAGGAAAATGATGATAAGTTGCTCACAATTAAGGCTTGCTCTCATCACACTGTGACTAGCTTGTCATTTTTGACGAACTTCAGCTTTTGGTGAAGTGTCGAAGTGACTGCCCCAACTTCATGTATCCAAGGTCTTCCTAATAAACAGCTGTATGCTGCCCGGATGTCCATGACCTGGAAAGTGACTTGGAAAGTGTGAAGGCCGATAGTAATGGGAAGATCGACTTCGCCGATAACTATTTTCTAGATCCGTCAAAGGCTTTGACGATGACCTCACTGCCTCTCATCGGAGTTCCTTGAAATGATAGTCGCATCAGATTCGATTTTGGCATAACATTCAGAGACGATCCTATGTCTACCAGTACGCTAACTAAAGCATCGTCTTGGCAGTTGACTGTAATGTTGAGTGCCCTATTATGATTTTTGCCTTCTTCTGGCAGTTCCTCATCATTGAATCCTAAGTTATTCCAGGAAGTGATGTTGGAGATGATACTGTCGAACTGTCTTATTGTCACATCTTATTCTACGAAAGCTTGCTCCAAAACTTTCTGCAAAGCTTCCCTGTACACTTCGGAACTAAGTAGGAGAGACAGCACATAGATTCGGGACGGAGTTTACAACAATTGGTCTACAATGTTGTACTCACTCTTCTGGATGAGTCTTAGTATCTCATCGTTGTTCTTTGTAAGTTCGGGATTACTGGACTGTCCGACTTGTTGATTTGGAACTTCCGTTTGAGGTTCCTTTTCTTTGGCAGGTTCTTTGTAGGTTCCTTTTCATAATTGTGGGGTGGCACCCGGCCTTGCCCGCTTTGTATGCAATGCATCTTTACTAGATCTGTTTCCATCGAGCGGACATCCTGACTTTGATGCCTACCTGGATTCTCATCAGTCATGCTGATCTATTGTGTAGCTTCATCCAAGTAGATTGGAAGCCACCAGTGCTCCAAAAAGTGTTGAAGTGTTCTTTGGACAAGTGCACACCCTTGGTCGTCTTCACGACATTCCCTACAGTCTTGATAATTGTGTGAAGCCAGAAAGTCGAGCCTGACTTGTTTAGCATGTAGTTCTACCAAACGAGTATTCATCAAGCGTATGTCAAATATATGGACCATATTGATTTGATGGTTATTTCCTTCACGGTAATCCTGGATCCATCCGAGATCCATCTGACGTTGGAGGGCCTCTTGTATGAAAAAGCATCCCTGGTTGCTTGTTGAGCAGACCGGACATGTGTTGTAATCATGCTGGGGCAGATTATGATATTGACTTTTACTTGAATGCATCGCCACCAAATTGACATTCATCGCGAGAATGTTGCAGTTTTGAACAATGTTGGGATGTGCATGGGACATGTTGACTTCCCGGATCCTGTGATCCTGAATCCAGCCTAGATCCATTTGTTTTTGTAATGCTGTTTGCACTACGGAGCACCCCCAATTATTCTTTGAGCAGATATCACACTAGTGATAATTGTGAGATGGTATATGACCGTACCCACTCTGCCTGCAATGCATCTTCACCAGATTTGTTCCTAGTGAGAGTACATCGTGAATTTGATAACTGCGGTGAAATTCTTCCTCTATTAAATTTATTGCAACTTTTTCTGTGAGAATCTAAAGATTACAAGACTCTGATATAATATGTAAAGAGAACAAGTTTTGAAGATCTGAAGATAGATGTTCTGATGAACAAAGTTCAGATGCTGGAGACTTACGCTCCCTAGATAAAGGGTTCTGAAGACCAAGTGCTGAAGACTCTAAAGACGCAGTTCTGAGGACTCCAAGACTATAAGATCTTAAGAACCAAGCTATATTTTCCCTTCTTACTCATGCTCACAGAAGCCTCTGAAGTTAAGAAGATAAGAAGACTAAGCAATGAAGATATCTTGGTAACAGTGCATCAGTACAGATAAAGATATCTTGGTAAGAGTGCAACAGTACAAATGAAGATATACTGACAAGACAGGACACAAAAGTATTATCTGTCCCCACATCTCTATCAAGCCGCCATCAGTATAAATAACTATGATTACTTTTCAATGGTCATATTTTACACATCTATATAAAGACATTAAGACTTGAAGAAAAATACAACACGAAAGCTCATTGAAAAAATACTCTCTTACTAATATCTTTCTTAAGTCATTTAGATCTAAACTTGTTTACATTTTAGCTTGTATAAGAAGCACTATTCTGTAAACGATACTCATTCAAACTTAGGTTTGTATTCCTTAAGAAAGACCTGTTAGGTTGGATTTCTTGAGAAGTCTAAGATGTGTTGTCTTAGAGGATTAGTCCTTGAGAAAGACCGGTAAGGTTGGATTTCTTGAGAAGTCTAGAACTTGAGAGTTTTAGAGGTTGTTGTTAGTCACCAGCAATTTGGCTTGTGCATTATATTAATCTGATTGATTAGTGGACTAAGACATCGATTGAGAGAGGAAAAATCACCTTGGCGGGTGGACTAGATTAACTTGAAGATTTCTCAAGTGAACTAGTATAAACATAATGTGTTATCTCTTTCTAGCTTCTTTAAGATTATTACTCATAAGTGAAAAGGGGATTAGAATAAAGAAACAATTTTATTTTGAAAAACCAATTCAAAATTCCCCTTTCATGTGTTTTTTACACCTTCAATTGACATCAGAGCTCTGGTTCTGAGGTGATAAAAAGGTTGAATTTTTATCAAGCACTTAACAGTGTTCAGTACCGATCCAAGTGTGAAAAATAATGGTTGTACCTAAAGTTGCTGCTGTCACTTCTGAAAGAGATTCATATAATGCAAAACCTCCTATCTTTGATGGCGAAAAATTTGACTATTGGAAAGATAGAATTGAGAGTTACTTTCTGGCTTTTGACTTAGATCTATGGGATCTGGTAGTTGATGGCTACAGTTACCCAGTAGACTCTGAAGGCAAAAAGATTGCCAGAAGCGCATTGACAGATGCTCAAAAGAAGATCTACAAGATTCATCACAGAGCAAGAACGATTCTGTTAAACACAATTTCATATACAGAATATAAAAAGATTACAAACAAAGAGCTGCAAAGTCTATTTTTGAGTCTCTCCGAATGACTCATGAAGGCAATGCTCAAGTAAAGGAGACAAAGGCTCTTGCCCTAATCCCAAAATATGAGGTCTTCAGAATGGAAGACGATGAATCTGTGGAAACTGTGTTTTCAAGATTCCAGATGCTTGTTGCAGGACTCAGAGTTCTGGATGAAGGTTATTCTACTACTGATCATGTAAAGAAGATTATCAGAAGTCTGCCTGTCAAATGGAGACCAATGGTAACTGCTTTGAAACTAGCAAAGGATTTGAACAACATAAGTCTTGAGGAACTAATTAGTTCTTTAAGGAGTCATGAAATAGAACTTCAAGAAGATGAACCTCAGAAGAAAGGTAAATCTATTGCTCAAAAGGCTAAGTCTAAGAAGAAAAAGGCTTATCAAGCAGAGGAAGAATCAGAAGAATCTGAAGAAGATTCAGGTGAAGATGAATTATCTCTCATTTCAAGGAAGATAAGCCAACTATGGAAATACAGAAAGAATAAGTTCAGAGGACCAAGAAGAACTAAAGGTAGATCTGAGTCTGCATATGGTCAAAAGAAAGCTTATGGAAAAGAAGTTACATGTTTTTAATGCAAGGAGCCTGGACATATCAAGAATGATTGTCCAAAGTTCAAGAAAAATGGAAGACCTAAGAAAGCTAAAAAGGGTCTTATGGCAACATGGGATGATTCAGAGTCAGAAGAAGATTCCGATGGAGAACATGCCAATGTGACATTCATGGCTAAGACTAGCACAAACAAAGCCTTATCAGAAGGAGAACTGATACTTGATGAAGAGTCAGACTCTGATGACGACAGAGAGGTACTTTCTTCCTTATCTCGTTCTGAACTTAAAATAGGATTATCTGAACTTATGGAAAGGTATCAACTTCTTCTAAGAAAACACAAAAATCTGAAAAAGACTTTTGTGGTTCCTTCAGAGGACCTTACTAAGAGCAAGCAAACTATTTCTGAATTAAACAAAAAATTATTCTTCTTAGAAAAATCAAATGCTGCTTTAAAAAGTAAAGTCTCTAAGTTAGAAGAAGAGGTCACTTCTGACATAACTGACACTAATGAAGAGGTCAGATATGATAGAGCTTTTCAGAACTTCCTTGCTAAGAGCATAGATAGAAGCAAAATGGCTTCAATGATCTATGGAGTTAGCAGAAATGGAAGTAGAGGTCTGGGATATTCAGGACCATCAAAACCATATGATGAGACCAAGAGTATCAAGCTAATACCTCTGTCTAAGCATTTTGTGCTTGCTGGCACTAAACTGAAATGTCCAGAACCAGAAGGTTCTATGTCTGTTGCTCCACAAACACAGACACGGAAGAAAACTTCTAAGCTTAAATATCATGCACAAATTCCACACTATTATTCTGCTGCACGAAATCCAAAGGTGACAGAACCTCTGGAAAGACTAATGAGAAAGGAGCCACAAGATGGGTACCTAAGAATAAGATAATTTATGTTGCAGATATCCTTGATAGTGCCACTGAAACACCAGTCATGGTACCTGGATAGTGGATGCTCGTGACACATGACGGGAGAAAGGCATATGTTCCAAGATTTGAAACTTAAGCCTGGAGGCGTCGTCGGTTTCGAAGGAAACCAGAAGGGAAGAATCATTGGCTCCGGAACTGTTGGTAATGGTAAACTTCCTTCTATTAATAATGTTCTTTTAGTTGAAGGTCTAATGCATTATCTGTTGTCAATTAGCCAACTTAGTGACAATGGTTATGATGTTATTTTCAATCAAACGTCTTGTAAGGCTGTTAGTCAGAAGGATGGATCTGTTTTGTTCAATGGTAAGAGGAAGAACAATACTTACAAAATTAAATTATCAGATTTAAAACATCAAAATGTAAAGTGTCTTCTGTCTGTCAATGAAGAGCAATGGGTCTGGCACAGACGTCTGGGTCATGTTAGCTTGAGAAGAATTTCTCAGCTGAACAAGCTAGGACTTGCCAGAGGTTTGCCAAATCTGAAGTACTCTTCAGATGCTCTTTGTGAAGCATGTCAGAAAGGCAAGTTTTCAAAAACTTATTTTAAAGCAAAGAACATTGTTTCTACCTCTAGACCATTAGAACTTCTTCACATTGATCTATTTGGACCAGTGAAAACTGCTTCTCTCAATGGTAAGAAATATGGACTAGTCACCGTTGATGATTACACTCGTTGGACATGGGTAAAATTCTTAAGGCACAAGGATGAGTCACATTCTGTGTTCGCTTCCTTCTGCACCCAAGTGTAAAACAAAAAGAATTGCAAAATCGTCAAAGTTAGAAGTGATCATGGTGGAGAATTTGAAAACAAAGATTTTGAAAAACTTTTTGACTCGCATGGGATATCTCATGATTTTTCATGTCCTAGAACTCCACAATAGAATAGAGTGGTAGAAAGAAAGAATATGACTTTACAAGAAATGGCTCGCACCATGATCCAAGAAACTGACATGGCTAAGCACTTCTGGGCAGAGGCAATTTACACAACATGTTATATTCAAAATAGAATTTCCATAAGACCTATTTTGAGTAAAACTCCTTATGAATTATGGAAGAATAAAATTCCCAACATTTCTTATTTTCATCCTTTTGGATGTATTTGTTTTATGTTGAACACTAAAGAAAATCTTGGCAAGTTTGATCCCAAAGCACATAAGTGTCTGTTGTTAGGATACTCTGAACACTCAAGAGGCTACAGAGTGTATAACACAGAATCACGGATTGTGGAAGAATCAATTCATGTTAGATTCGATGATAAGCTTGACCCTGAAAAGTCAAAGCTAGTTGAAAAATTTGTAGATTTGGAGATTAGCTTTTCAGAACCTAAAGAAAAGGCAGAAGAAGTTAAAGCTCTAGAAGTTACTACTTTCGACATTATTGATGTACCTTATGATACTCCACAACAAAAGAAAAGTAGAATTTCAGCTTCACACCCTGAAGAACTAATTCTGGGTAGCAAGGACGCTCCCATCAGAACCAGATCAGCTTTCAAACCTTCTGAAGAAATGCTTCTGGGATTGGTGTCTTTAATTGAGCCAACGTCAGTTGATAAAGCTCTTCTGGACAAGGATTGGGTTCTGGCAATGGAAGAAGAACTTAACTAGTTTTCAAAGAACGATGTATGGGATCTTGTTCCAAAGCCTAAAGGTGTTCATGTAATTGGAACTAAATGGGTATTCAGAAACAAGCTCAATGAAAAGGGTGAGGTTGTCAGAAACAAGGCACAATTAGTTGCACAAGGTTACAGTCAATAAGAAGGGATAGATTACAATGAAACCTTTGCTCCACTCTCCAGACTAGAAGCCATACGCTTGTTAATTTCCTTTTCAGTAAATCATAACATCATCTTATACCAGATGGATGTTAAGAGTGCATTTTTTAATGGTTATATATCAGAAGAAGTCTATGTCAAATAACCTCCTGGTTTTGAAAAATCAGAGAAGTTAGATTTTGTTTTTAAACTCAAAAAATCTCTCTATGGTCTGAAGCAAGCTCCTAGAGCTTGGTACGACAGATTGAGAAATTTTCTTTTAGAAAATAACTTCACCAGAGGCAAGGTTGACACCACTCTCTTCTATAAATCATACAAAAATGATATACTCATAGTGCAAATTTACGTTGATGATATGATTTTTGGTTCTGCTAATCCCTCTCTCTGCAAGGAGTTTTCCAAGCTAATGCAAGCATAGTTTTAAATGAGTTTGATGGGTGAGTTGAAGTTCTTTCTGTGAATTCAAATTGATCAGAAACCAGAGGCTACTTACATTCATCAAAGTAAGGATACTAAAGAACTTCTGAAGAAATTCAACATGATAGATTGTAAAATAGCAAAGACTCCAATGCATCCAACATGCGTCATGGAGAAAGAAGAAGTAAGTGGTAAGGTTTGTCAAAAGATCTATCGTGGTATGATAGGTTCTCTTCTATATTTAACTGCTTCTAGACCTGATATTTTATCCAGCGTCCATCTGTGTGCTAGATTTCAATCAGATCCTAGAGAATCTCATCTAACTGCTGTTAAAAGAATTCTAAGGTATCTGAAAGGAACTACTAACCTTGGCTTGATGTATGAAAAAGCATCAGAGTACACTCTTTCTGGTTACTGTGATGCAGACTATGCTGGAGACAGATTGGAAAGAAAAAGCACAACTGGAAACTGTCAGTTTCTAGGGAAAAATATGATCTCATGGTCAAGCAAGAGACAATCAACAATTGCTCTCTCAACAGCAGAAGCAAAATACATATCCGCTTCCTTATGCAGTACGCAGATGTTGTGGATGAAGAATTAGCTAGAAGATTGTCAGATACACGAGAGTAACATTCCTATCTTCTATGATAATACTGCTGCTATCTGTTAAGTAAGAACCTTATCTTACATTCTAGGGCTAAACACATAGAAATAAAACATCATTTTATCAGAGACTATGTTCAGAAGGGAATTGTGTGCTTAAAATTTATTAATACAGACCATCAATGGGATGATATTTTTACAAAACCCTTAGCTGAAGATAGATTTCAAATAATCTTGAAGCATCTGAAAATGGACTATTGTCCAGAATAAGAGTGCGTCACAATCAGATGTGTTTAGTCAGAATAAGTATCTGTTTAAATCTCAACCATCAGAAGCTACTTCGGTCAGAAGTGTCTCTGAACTGATGGAAACTTTTGGGTTGTCCAGGTTCTGAGAACATTAAAACGTATCACCTATTTAGAAAATGATTAATTCGTGTAATTTTGATTATACCTTATTCATTACATCTACTTAATGTACACACTGAATAGTAATTTTCTTGGAATTGACTCAAATCATGATTACATTCATTAATCCTCAGTACTGTGTTTAACCTTTCATTTTCAAAAACATTTTAAATACCCACTCACACTACCTCATTTCCACCTCCACACTGTTAGAAACCCTAAAACCCTAAATTGCTTCTCTCTCTCTCTCTCTCTCTCTCTCTCTCAAACACTCATTCAGCGTCTTCATCTTCATCAATCTCAACCATCATCATGATGAACAACATTCAACAAGAAACCGTTTGCTTTGCCGAACAAATGGAAGTGTCACTGAATCCCTCCAAAGAGTTACCATCCTCATCTGTTGTACCTTCTATAATTTCTGCAACCACTGCACGTGTTGCTTCGACTTCATCGTCAACTCCTAAAATCGATGAAAACCATGTAACTCAAAGAGATGTCACAGTTACTTGTGTTCTTCATGCATACGATCTAACTATTCTCAAAGAACTAGTTGTCAACTTTAACAATCTTTGTGATAATGGGTTTAACCTTCATGATCAACTAAACATTCAAGGTTGGAAAAGTTATTTTGACAGACTTAGAGGTCCTACCTATGAAGCTCTAGTAAAAGACTTCTGGAGGCAGGCTGTCACTGACGATCTTCATGTTGTCTCTTTTATTATGGAAAAGAAGATTGTTATCACTGAGAAGTCAATCTCAGATCTGCTAGGAATGAAGTTCTTGGAAGGCAAACGAGTTTATGGAAAGAACGACAAATCTGACTCTGTCATCAACAAAGAAATTTTTACAAATTATCAATCTGGGAAAACAGATTATAAAAGTAAGGACTTGCGTGATAATCTGAGAATCTGGCACAAGATTATTCATGGTTGTATCAATCCAAGTCCTTCTAAGAAGTGCTGCATACTACTTAAATACAAATCAAAAGTACATGATGTACTATCTGCACAAAAATGAGAAAATGTGTCTACTATCTATTTTGTTTTACTATCTAAGGGATAGGTGCGGAAGACAAGAACAACGGCTTCGCCAGAAAAGAAGATTACAACTTACATTCCTTTAGGAAGATTGCTCTCTGATATCTTTGTTGAAAGTGGCATATTGAATTATCTAGTTAAAGAAGCCGGATATACAGAATACTTGACTCCAAGCGTAGGATAAGCCTTCAATGCTAGGAATCTTAAATATATGAAAATGATCAAGAATGTTAAAGTGAAACCTTTGTCTATCTCTCATGACACCGTGATTAAACACAGAATTCCAGTAATGAAATATCCTATCTATCACAGAGGTGATAATATACAAACAATTACTTCATTTGTTACTATGATGAAAGAAGAAGGACATGACATGTCCAACTTTAGAATTGAAGATGTTGCTCCCAAACCTCAATATGTTACCATAAGCAAGAGGAAGCAAACTGAAGAGGATTCTGAGCTTAAGAAAAAAAAGAAGGATGACAAGTCTGAATCTTCCAAGACTTCCACTCTGCCTTCTCTCCTTTTTGAAAAATTTAGTAAGTCTGCTACTAATTCTTTTATTTCAATGGATGTTACTAAACCTGTTACTGCATCATCATCATCATTTCAAACTACTTTCATTCCTACCTCCAACCCACAAGTAAAGTTTAAACCACCATCTTTTTCAATTCCTCCTCCAACTACTATTATTCTACCACCTCTCATTTCATCAATCAGCACACCTATTCCATCTAAAACCATTCCTACCTACACCTCAACAATAACCTCTCCACTCATTCAACCAAATGAACCAGGTTCTCTTAACCTACTCTCTGATTCTCATACCCTTAACATTGAACCAGGATCTAAGGAAACCATCTATGATACTCTAGAAATCATCACATCTAAACCTTTCACGGTTTCAGAAATCCTTGAGTTATCGTCCCTTACTGATCAACCAACATCAGAACCTGTTCATACTAAGACTATTTCATGTCAACCAGCACCTTCCGAGACTAACTCTGCTGAGCCTAACCTTGCTTTGGTCATCTATGACATGCCCCTTCCAACAGCTCTTGAAGAATGCATTGGTCAGTTTCGTAACAAGGCAATAAAGAAGGTAGCAAAATTAAGAGCAGAATCAAGCACAAGTGCCAAGCCTCTTAAGCTTGGCAATTCTTGGAAAATCTTTCAGAAATGGTTAGATTCTGGATTTGCAAGAATTACAAGCTTCTCAGACGCCACTAAAACTGCTGGAGTTCAATTGGTAAAGGAAAGAGCAGAGGCTAAAGAGAGGATAAGAGAATTCAGGCTTTTGGATGTGAAATAGAAAGAAGTTGAAGAAAGAGTTGTTGAAGAAGCGAGACTCCTAGCAGAAGAAGAAGCCAGATTGGCGCAAGAAGCTGAAGCTACAGAAAAAGATAAGCAAGACGCCTTAGTTGTTTCCTCATCTGAACCTGCTGTGGTACGTTTGGAAAATGCAATTAAAGAAATCAGAGGAAAACAACAGATTTTCAGAGAAAATTTTGCAGAACAAAAGGCTGTCAATACAAATGTTCAGAGCTTACTTCAAAAGATTCTGGACAAGATGTCCTCTGGAAGCACCTAAGTTTTTCTTTGTTTCTTTCGGCTCTATGAATTTAGGATTTAGAACTTAGTTTTTCACCCTTGGTTTACAAATCTTTTTGATAATGACAAAAAGGGGGAGAAGTAATGAATGTGATATTTTGGTTCTCATAGTCAATCTCTGAAAAACAAGTTGTTTATAGTCTAACCAGTAAATTGTTATTTCTGTTAGATGTTTTTCCTTTGTCCTTCTTTTCACGAATTCTGATCTGATTAAACATCATAAAGTTGATAAAGAAATAAAAAATCAACAAATTAGAACTTTGATGGCTCTGATAGTTCAAGTCCTTGAGTTTTGATAGTTCTGAGATGACGACCTGAGTTCGTGTCAAACTCAGAAGGATCAAGTTTATAATTGAATCAAGACTATGAAGATTTCAGTATCTGACCTTTTGGAATCAGGGGGAGTCCATCCCGAAAAATTCACAAGTCAGGACATTTAATCTTCACCCAGTCATAGATTCAGGGGGAGTATCTCATGCGAAGGATAAGTATTCTTTAACCTTCTTATTTTGATTACCTTTGTGTTATGTACAAAATTGTGTCATCAAAATACATAGTTTTGTCATCATCAAAAAGGGGGAGATTGTGAGAACAAGATTTGGTTCTGCATTAATGCCTCTGAGTTCTGATGATATCAAATAAGTATGTTTGTATGAACAATTTTGTGAGTCTAATGTTTGTTATTTTTGAGAATTTAACAAATAGGTTCTGCTTCCGATAAATAGCGTGGCTAAGTTGTTAGAAGAGAATATTTTCGCCTATGTGCTACACTTGATCTACTAAATAGCAGTAATTGGTTCAGGAGAATCTGAAGATTACAAGACTCTGATATAATATGTAAAGAGAACAAGTTCTGAAGATCTGAAGATAGAGGTTCTGATGAACGAAGTTCAGATGCTGAAGACTTGCGCTCCTTAGATAAAGGGTTCTGAAGACCAAGTGTTGAAGACTCTAAAGACGCAGTTCTGAGGACTCCAAGACTTAAAGATCTTAAGAACCAAGCTACATTTTCCCTTCTTACTCATGGTCGCAGAAGCCTCTGAAGTTAAGAAGATAAGATATCTTAGTAACAGTGCATCAGTACAGATGAAGATATCTTAGTAACAGTGCAACAGTACAAACGAAGATATACTGACAAGACAAGACACAAAAGTATTATATGTCGCCACGTCTCTATCAAGCCGCCATCAGTCTAAATAGCTATGATTACTTTTCAACGGTCATATTTTACACAGCTATATAAAGACATGAAGACTTGAAGAAAGATACAACACGAAAGCTTACTGCAAAAATACTCTCTTACTAATATCTTTCTTAAGTTATTTAGATCTAAACTTGTTTACATTTCATCTTGTATAAGAAGCACTATTCTGTAAATGATACTCATTCAAACTTAGGTTTGTATTCCTTAAGAAAGACCTGTAAGGTTGGATTTCTTGAGAAGTCTAAGACGTGTTGTCTTAGAGGATTGTTCCTTGAGAAAGACCGGTAAGGTTAGATTTCTTGAGAAGTCTAGAACTTGAGAGATTTAGAGGTTGGTGTTAGTCACCAGTAGTTTGGATTGTGCATTGTATTAATCTGATTGATTAGTGGATTAAGACCTCGATTGAGAGAGGCAAAATCACCTTGGCGGGTGGACTAGATTAACTTGAGGATTTCTCAAGTGAACTAGTATAAACATATTGTGTTATCTCTTTCTAGCTTCTTTAAGATTATTACTCATAAGTGAAAAGGGAATTAGTATATAGAAACGATTTTATTTTGAAAAACCAATTCAAACCCCCCATTTCTTGTGTTTTTCACACCTTCATTTTCATGTTGTGGCAACGGGTTCGTCTGAACATTAGGATTAGTATCTTTGAAAGATAAGATCCCGTTCCTGACAAGCTTTTGTACGTCAGACTTGAAGCTGAGACAATTCTCAATGTTGTGTCCCGATCTTCCTTGATGGTAAAGGTAAGTTTGATCTGCTTTGAACCAAAAAGGTGGATTTTATGGTACTGTAAGAGGAGACCTGGTTTGGACGTGCACCTTGGCCAGTAGAGGTGGAAATAGTTCTGCATACAACATCGGTATAGGGTCAAACCCCAATGGTCGCGTCGTATGATCGTTGTTGTTGTACTGAGGATGAGCCTGTTGAAGAGGTTGTTGTGTCCTTTGCTGATACTGTTGTTGACTTGGTTGGCTCTGAGCAAGCTGAGGTTGATAAGTCAGAGCCGGCACAGGGTTGATAGTGGGAGTTATTGACGCTATGGGTTGATACATTTGCCTTTGCTTTCCCAGAGAGATATTACTGATCTCCTGTTCTTTCTTTTTCTGGAAAGCACTACCGTATCTCTTAGTACTGCTAGATGGCTCGGCATCTTTGACCAATCGTCCTTCTCGGACTGATTCTTCAAGGTGTACTCCCATGTTCACCATCTCAGTGAATTCACTGGGCACACTGACAACCATTTGGTCATAATAGAAAGAGCTCAAGGTTTTCAAAAAGATTTGGTCATCTCTTTTTCTTCAAGAGGGGGACAGATCTAAGCGGAAATTTCACGCCATCTCTGAGCATTTTATTTAAATGTCTCTTTGTCTTTTTGCAACATTGCTCTGAGATGATCCCTATCTGGTGCCATGTCCAGGTTGTACTTATACTGCTGAACGAAGGCAGCGCCGAGATCTCTGAAAGTACTGATCTTGGTGTGGTTTAAACCGATGTACTATTTGAGTGCGACACCGGTTAAACTGTCTTGGAAGTAATGGATCAGTAGCTGTTGATTTTCTGTCTGAGTGGACATTTTTCGAGCGTACATCAACAAATGCAAGAGTTTCCTTTGTATTTTTCAAAGTCAGGCACCTTGAATTTGTGCAGTATCTTTACATTAGAGACCAAACTGAGGTCTGCGGCGTCCTTTTCGAATAAGTCTTGACCGCGAATTGCATACAGTTCCTTATGCATTTCCAAGAATTGTTCTTGGAACTCATTCATCCTTTCGTACATGTCTTGGTTTCCACCAGGAATTACTTGTCGAATTTGTCCTTCCGGGACAGTGTGTACCACTAATTATGGTATAGACATTACATCGGTGACTCTTGGAACTTCAGTGCCCTAAAGTTTGTAACATTCAGGAGTTACTGTCATAAACCTTGCATCTTCGCTTTCCCGAAGTTTGTAACCTTCAGGTCCAGCGTTCCTATTACGGCTTCTGGGTCTTCAGTGACCGGCGGGATATATCCTTTAGGTATAAAGTTGAGAGGCATCCCCCAGGGACAACCTTTAGGCATGTTGTACTGAGGATGATTCTCATGTGTCTCCGTAATGGGCGTAGATGTGATCTCCGAGATTACAGTCCTTTGTTGCCGCTGCTCCTGAGCTGCTACCAGGGATTGCATGTCACTGCGAACTTTTTTCAAACTTTCCTTCAGAGCGTCGATTTATTCTCTTAGCTCTCCGTTCTCTTCCTCGAGATCGTCCATTTTCTTTTATCGATTGGCCCGAGTATTGTATGAGTGAGACAGTTTGACTCTAGAATCGTGACACAGGCGTGAGACTCGAAGATAGGAAGAAGGCGTTATGAGAGAATGATGAATGCAATGACATATTTTTTAGTTTTTGTTTTAAAAACAAACTTCAACAAATAGATTGCAAATATCATATAGTAAGGGGAGACCCCTTTTATTGAATTCGAAAGATTGCGGTATGTTACAATGAAAAGTACAGTATTTTACAAAGTGCTGAAAAAGGAAAATGTCTAAGCTCATGGATCCTGAGTTCTCTCTAAAGAAAGCTCAGATGTTGGTTCCGGTAGTTTCCTTTTCTTTGATCGGGACTCTTCAGCCATTTTCGGGTTGTCAGTCCTGTGCCAAGTGGAAAGAGCGAGCAAATTTCTTCTAGTTTGCACCCAGTGGAGATAAGGTTCCATGGAGGTGCAGTTTAGTCTTCCTAGAGACTCTCTTCCTTTCCTGTGAATGTGTTTCCAGGCATGCACTATTTCTTTCGTTAATACCCTGTCATTTTCCCCTTCCTTGAAGAAAAGACCTTCCAGATAAACATTATGTGGAATATTTTTCATCGGGTATCCGAGTTGACAGCGAGCTAAAGTCGGATGATAGTTGATTCCTCCTTTAGTTCCAATGAGGGGTACGTTAGGGAAATTTCCACATTTGTCGATGATCTCTATCCTCTCATAAATCCCATTGCACCAATCTATGTCAGAGCGGGTAAGAGACATAATCCTTTGTGACCAACGTAGAGTACTCTCACGTTCCCAAATAGCAGCAGACATGGGTAAGTGGGAAATGAACCATTTGTAGAGTAAGGGTACACAACATGTGATCATTCCTCCGCTGTACAAATTCCTTAAGTGTACAAAATAATAAGCATCTGCGAGCAAGGTTGGTACGGGGTTCCCAATCATAAATATCTTAACAGCATTGGTGTCGACGAAGTTGTCGATGTTGGGAAAAAGGAATAATCCGTATGTGAGTAGGACAAAGATATCCTTGAAGGCAGTTATGTTTCCTATACTGGCAAAGTATAGAGCTTTCTCTGTAAGGAATTTAGCTGGTAAACCCTGGATTCCTCCTTTAGTGGCCATGTGAGTTCTAACCTCTGACTCGTCCAAATAGATTGCTCTTGCAATGGTTTGTTCCTTTGGAATTTCTTCCAGTCCAGAAAATGGAGCTCGGTCAGTGATAGGTAAATTAGTCAGATGAGAGTACTCTTCTAGCGTTGGTGCCAATTGGTAATCTGGGAAGGTGAAGCAGTGGTAAACTAGATCATAGAACTGTATCAGCGTAGACAGGATTCCTTCAACTACGTTAACCTTTAACAGAGACAACGGTCCTCCGTGCTTAGCTCTGAAAGCCTCGGGGTTGGTGATCATCCTTGCCAACCTCCTTAAGTCCTCTAGTTTTGGAGCCTTGAAGGTGTACTTGCACGTCTTTCTTCGACCGAAATTCGTAACGCAATATCTCTGATATTTGCAATTCTTTTTTTTAGTTTATTTTGAAAAAAATATTTTTTTCTTTGTTTGGAAATTTTTTTTAGATGAATGCAGCACACAAAAACATTGAAAAACATGGGTTCAAGGGTCCAACGTCACGAGCATGGAGTCATGGATCTACCATCCCCAAAGGTTTTACTATTTTGGTTAATTTTGTACCTGTAGAACGGGTTCAAAGGTTCCCAAAATCATTGACCCCCTAGGGATATTAACAACAAGCTGGTTCACCCGAGCGACCTGTAATATCCAAGGATGAATCACATTTGAGTGTAGTATCGTGTATCAACTATTCTCGATAGTCACCGCACTACCAAATGGTCATAGGGTTAATGTCTACTAAGTCCTCAGGGTCACGGGTATCGCACTGGGAAAACGATGCTTTCACGACAATCAGTCGTTCAACATTTAGTATCCACACGGGTACCTTGCCTGATTTGGTGGACTACCAAGATCGCTTGTTCGGGATTCACTCCCTACAAGTTCCCCCGTATATGCCACCACTTATCTTAGTGTTCTCTCAAACTTTCCACATGCGTATCAATCGCATTCCCATTGACAGAAAAATAAACACGGATATAAAGTAGGAAAAGCAGTAAATATATATATGTATATATTATATAGTATGAAAACTGCTAAACATCCTAGACCTCTTAGGAATTCTAGTCCTAGTTTGACTCCCCAACAGAGTTGCCATTTTTCTGTAGCGTACGATTTTTGTTGGTGACGCGACCACCTTATCGCAGTTGCTTGGAATTGGGTGCTACTTTCTGATTTCTGATTTATCCTATGAAGCTGGAAAGGAAAGGGAAACTATCTAAAACTAACCTTGCACGCAAATGTTTTCTTTAACAAATGCTAAGAGATTTGGGAGCTCAGGGTCAGGTTATACAATGGGGAGTTATCAATTACCCATCCTATATATAGTTATCCATAGGTTGTTTAGTAATTTCTTCTGTTATTCTACTTATTGGTGTTTGTCTGTCATGGGTTGGGGAAAGTTTCTCCTTTGGGAGTGTTGAGAGAGAGTATTTTGTTGATTTTTGGGTTTCCGATGTTTTTGGTAAGGTACTGGACCTAAAGTTTTTGTTTAGTGTGCTCACTAAGATTTCGTAATCTTATGCCTACGTATTCCCGTTAAATAAAACAGGGAAATCAGAGCAATTGTAGTTCCTCCTATTCTATGGGAGGAAAAGATGATGTTTGGTGTCTTGTTCAAAGCCCAAGATTGAAGCTAAAAGGGTTATTTGTGTCTTGTTCAAAGCCCAAGAGTGAAGCTAAAGGTTTGAGTAAGAGAGAATTTGTCCCCTCTAAAGGAAGGTATCTCATCTGTTTATCACAGTTGTTTGGGTAACTGATTAAAAAGGGGAATTACTTTAACTGGAATGTATGGAATCCAGCAATGCCATAATTTCCTTTATGAGGGATTTTCCCTGAAGGAGAAAACTTTAACTCAGTGTTGAGCAATGCCATTTTCCTTAGGAATCTTTCATGCTAAGAGAGGGACATTGGCTTGGATGTAAATAATCCAGAGGCTTGCCACTTACAGCAATTAGATGAAAGAAGGGATTTACCAGGATAAAGAAGGACTACAACTTGGATTTTTGAATCAACAAGTGTGCCACTTACAGCAGTTATATGAGTTTAAGGTTTGTTTGATTTTCTATTTTTTATGTGTGATTGTACAGAGAAATGTCTTCTAGCAGAGAGATTTTTGACATTTTCTCTGAGGGGATGTTGTTTTTTTTGTGTGCCTTGATCAAAGCCCAAGGTTGAAGCTAAAAGGGTTGACTCTGTTTAGGGAGTTTTATATCTGTTTTGTACAAAGCCCAAGATTGAGGCTGAAAGAAAAAGATTGACTCTTTTGGGAGATCATTATACAAAACCTAAGAGGAGACTGGAAGGAATTGACTCTTCCGGGAAATATTTTGTCTGTCTTGTACAAAGTCTAAGATTGACGCTAAAAGGGATTGTCTCTACTGGTGAGAGGTTTTATTTTTCTTGTACAACGCCCAAGATTAAGGCTAAAGAGACTGACTCAACAAGAGACTGTTTTTAGGTGTCTTGTTCAAAGCCCAAGATTGAGGCTAAAAAGTTTTGACTGACTCAGCTGGAGAATATTTATATGTGTCTTGTACAAAGCCCAAGATTGAGGCTGAAAGAAAGATGACTCCTACTGGGGAAGTTTTATTTGGTGTCTTGTACAAAGCCCAAGATTGAGGCTAAAATTGTTGAGGATGATCATTATATAAAGCCTTAGAGGAGGATGGTTGGGGGAATTTCTTATATACAGCCTAAGAGGAGGCTAACTTCTGATGAGGATTATTGAGATCCAGAGGCAGGTCCAAATTGAGGAATCAACTCTCGCTGTGGATTACAGAAGAGTCGAGACATCAGAGACCATGAGGTTCTGATAGAGGGTTTATTGGTGGTGATTTGACCCTAGCTGGGGATTTTTGAAGTGAGAGTTTAAAGATTGAGTTTTGAAACCTATGAGGATTTTAACTTTATTGGTGATTGATGAATTGATCAGGGTTTATCATGTGTTTTTAGGAAACTTGAGGGTTTCTTTGAGATCCAAGAGGAGATTAGACTGTCTAAGTCTATTGGTATGCCAATGTTTATCTTTGTATGATGCCCAAGAGGAGGCTGACTTTTAAGGGATGAGAATCAACCCTAAGTTGGTCTGATGTTTTGACTTTTGAAAGGACTGCTCTAGCAAATGATGACTAGGTTATGTCCTATACCAGTAGGAGGTCTATTAAGTCCTTATATTAAGCCCAAGAGGAGGCATGAGAACTTATAAGAAGCCTGGGGGTCCATGTACAAAGCCCAAGAGGAGGCTGGGGATGCTTTTAGGAAGCCTGTGGGTCCAAACTTAAGAAAAGTTCCAGAAAGGTTTCACCGGGAGTTAATCCTTTCTATAGTGAATAGTTTTAGGGTTTGAAGAAACTCAAGAGATGTTTCACCGGGAATTAATCCTCTCTGGGGGAAATGAATTTCTTGACAAATTTCTAATAGTGACAGTCTTGAGAAAATTTTCACCGGGAATAATGTCTTTCTCTGTTCCATATTGTATAAGCCCAAGAGGAGGCAAGACTGCATCTGGATTTTCCTATGTGGAACTAGTTTTGACTGTGTTGAAAGAGTGACCACTGGCTTTATCTAATCCTAGACTTAATTGTCGGGGAAAACTCTAAGAAAGATATACAAATATATATATATATATATATATATATATATACACAAATGAGATATATATGAGCAAGTATTTAAAAGAAAGCTAGTAGAACTTACAGGCGAGCAAGCTTCCAATTTTATAAAGAACTGTATGGTTAGTTGTTCAAGAAATTGAAGAAAGTTTTGATAACAGCTATGAATTTGAATCTAAATCAAACAAAGAAAGTTGTTTTAAAAGAAGTTTGGGGCTTATACTCAAGGAGAGGCCAGATGACTTCTTTTGAAAAGGCGATGATCGCGTCGTAGTTTGAAAATCACTGAGGGACTTATACAATGACTAAGGCCCAAATTATTGTATTTTTACAAAAGAGTTGGGTCTTACACTCTATTAGAGGCCCAACGTTTATTTTAGTACAAGAGGTGGGGCTTACAACTCAAGGAGAGGCCCAAATGAAAACAGTGATCGCACCGTCGTTTTGAAAACTGTACTGGGACTTATACAATGAGTGAGGCCCAAAATCATTTATGTACAAAGGGGGTTGGGTCTTACACTCTATTAGAGGCCTAAAAGTGTTTGAAAAGAAAAAAAGATGGGGCTTACAACTCAAGGAGAGGCCCAGATTAAAATTGTTTGAAAAGTGGCGATCAGGCCGAGATTTTTGAAAACACAGTGGGACTTATACGATGACTGAGGCCCAAAAATGGTTTGTATTTACAAGGGATGGGTCTTACACTCTATTAGAGACCCAAAAGTGTGTTTTAAGAAAAGAGAATGGGACTTATAACTCAGGGAGAGGCCCAGTGAAAGACAGTGATCGCACCGTCGTTTTAAGAATCGCAGAGGGGCTTATACGATGACTGACTCCCAAAAAGTTTTCTGTACAACAAGGGATGGGACTTACACTCTATTAGAGGCCCAAAAGTATTTGAAAAAGATTTGTGAGGGTGTGAATGATCAAAACCCTAATTTGATTAAAAATGTATTTTTATTTGAATAAAAAATCAAATAAAAATGATCAAAATTAACAAATATGTGTGTAAAACAAGTTATGATCTAGGATAAATGTTTTAAAAATCATGTTTTATCCCTAGAATGATTTAAAAATCATTTGAGTTTGAAAAATCAAGACAAAGAAATATTTTCAAATGTTAAAAACAAGTAAAAAATATTTTTTTATGAAAATATTAAATATATCAAATAAATAATAATTTTGTGAAATTTTAGTAGAATAAAATATTTTAACATTTTTATGAATTTTGAAAAAAAGAATTAATTCAAAAACATAAAAATTCAGAGAGAAATTAATTTTTGAATCAATTAAATAAAATAACCAAAATTCAAATATTTAAAATTTTGAAAAAGGGCGCCAAGAACACTTGGTTCTTGCCTGCATCCTCTGTTTCCCCCAGATTTGCATTTTCTCACTTTTCTCTCTGATTACTCAATGGTTTTGCACGATTCAAACATCAATCTTGCTCGTTTTTGAACAAGGATCACAACCATATAGATTAATTGCATTTATATTAAGTGTGGAGTGAGAAATTAGAGGATAACCTCAAGAACCCTAATTTCAGCATGAACACAATGAAATTCTATACACGATTGATTCATGGCAATTGACTGAGGGTTATTACTCTACATACATGCAGGAACAAGATGGTAACTCAAAAATTCATTTATGATGCATGGAATATAAAGTTTGAAGGCTTTAGGCTTACCTCTTGCAGCTGGTGATCGAGCTTGATGATGGAGATGTTACAGTTGTGTTGTAAGGACCTGGACAACTTCACTATACCCTATGGAGTGTGTTGAGATGCTTAGCCTTGATTGGAGATGCTTGGATCACCTTGTGGTACCTCAACTGCAACTCTGTCAAAAGCTTGAGCAACTGACTGATGATTTTGTTATACAAGTGTTTCACATGTGTTTCAAGGCCATGGATCACTCATATATGATGTATATGAGGTGTTGGAATGATTGGTTTGGTTTGAATCACTTCCAATTTCAAAACCCGGTAGTGACTTGAACTGGAAGGCAAATTTGGAGTGAAAGAGAGATTTTGAGGAAAGCATCAGTTTGGGTGCTTTGGTGTACTCAAACTGATCACAAATGAGCTCTATTTATAGTAGAGCAAGTTTGTTTTGCAAGCAATAGTGAATGGCAACTGGTACAGGTCTGTGGCCAATGGTGATCAAATGGAATTTCAAGTCTCCTCTAGCCATTGACTTGAGATTAGAGCACATGCCTATGGTCTTCGGTTGCATGAGTTTATCTTGACTCATTTGGTTGATCATGGACTAATACATGCCAGCTCTATGCATCCTTTAAATGCTCCATGACAAATTTGAATGTTTTGGATTTTGAACTTTGAATGCTACTTGCCAAATGATAAGGTTTTTGACTTGCAAGACTCTATGATGTTGTAGCTCTACAGAGATCAAGTTCATTGCACTTTAGAAACTTGTCTTGTATGGTGACAAGGCTTGCCAAGTCATGAAAATGACATAGTCGTGGGGCAAGTGCAAGACTGCTTTGCAAAAAACAGTTTTGGAGGTGTCATGTTTCCATGCTTGTAACTCCCTACTCAAGTTGAATTAGTATGAGTTCTTGTACATTTTGGAAAGCTCTCATGACATACTTTAAGTTTGATGTTTACCAATGGACCTGGTTCAGCTTGGTTCATAATGAAAAATGGCCTTAAAGTTGGTGAAAAACCTAGACAGATTCTGTCTAAAATTTTCACTAAGTGTTGGAAAAAGTGGTCATTTTCATGTTTTTGTGATTTTGATCAATCCATAACTCAAAATCCATGAGGATTTGCAATCTATTGTAGTTGACACTTTTAAAGTATGTAAGATGAACTTTCATTTGAGATTTGGATGGGAGAAAAAGGCTTTAGGGTTTAGGAGTTATGACCTTGCAAAGTTGGGTAAAAACCACTTTTGTTCCATAACTTAGAAAATTTTAAGTTTTCTAAGGTTGCCCCTTTTGCAAGTTAACTAACTTTTCTTGATTTTTCTTGATGAATGATGATCAAAATCATACATGGACATTATTTTTGACTTAGGGGAATCATATTTGTGAAAAATTCCAAAAAGTCAAACTTGATTTTGGGCACAGTTGACTTTTTGTCAGATGAAATCCAAACTATGTGATCCTTTGTGCAATCAAGTTCTTGACCTAATTCAAACCTAATGGATAGATCTCATAGGTGTTTTAGGGTGTCTTGAATCATGTCCTAAGGTTTTGGAGCATGTCTTGGTCAAAAGTCAAAGGTATAGTTGACTTTTTCTTCAAAACCCTAATTGTGGTCCAGATGAAATTGAAACTTGTGAATCAAGCTTCTTGGATAAATCCACTGTTGAAAATGGATCAATGTGGTGTATTTGAGGGCCTTAAATCATGTCTTGAGGTCTTGGCTCATGCTTTGCTCCAAATGTCAACTTAGGGGTGAATTAGGTCAAGAAACCCTAATTCCTGAATTTTGATTAATGCTTCCCCTGAGGTTGTTCTGACTTTATGATTGGGTCCATGAGGTCCCTTGGATTATCTTAGGTTATGCTTTGAGGCATTGGATTATGCCCAGATGAAAATTTTCATCTGGAGGCCTTGGTCGACTAAAACCCTAATTTGGTGACACTGGCGATCTTGAGGCTTGATCCACTTAGAATGTTACAATCTTGTGTTTGATTCTTGAGGTGGGAGTCCTCTTAATCCTTTAAGAGTGTTTGAGAGGCTAGACAAGTTGAAGATCATGTCATTTCTTTGATTGATCCTTTGTCTGATTGCTCTGAGAGGGCTCAAAACCCTAATTCTTGATTGTAGTGAATGCTCAATAATCCTTGAGGAGATTGAATAGGCATAAAGGTATATCCATATTGCGGTGATGATTCTCACAAATGATGGGAAATCTTAGTGGTCAAAATTTGGGGTATGACAAGTACCAACAAAAGCAGCTGCCAAAACACCTTATGAGCATTGGACCGGGCAAAAGCCTAGTCTCAAAAAATTTCATGTGTGGGGATGTCCAGCTGAGGCAAGGCTTTATAGGCCAAATGAAAAGAAATTAGACTCCGAACAGTGAGTAGCTACTTTATTGGTTATTCTGAAAGATCTAGGGGCTACAAATTTTATGATCCCAAATTATATTCAATTTTTAAGACGGGAACAACCACATTCTTTGAGGATATTGAGTTTGGGGGGAAGAATAAGGCTAGAGACTTTGTCTTAGATGAAGAATCAATAACAATTCTAGAACCGATTCATATAGTTGATTTTGATCAAGCAAGTACGAAACCTGCACAAGACATTGTTGCAATTCCTCAAACTCAAGATGATTTTGTAATTCATGAAGAACAAACTCAAAATCCTCAAGAACAAATGTTACAAGAACCAATACCTTTGCGGAGATCCACTAGAGAAAGGAGAAATGCTATTCCGAATGATTACATAGTCTTTCTCCAAGAACATGAGGAAATAATGGTATGCTGGAAAATGATCCAATCAACTTCCGTCAAGCCATGCAGGATTCCAACTCGGAAAAGTGGATTGAAGCAATGAAGGAGGAGTATAAGTCCATGCAAGACAATAAAGTTTGGGAACTTGTCCCATTACCAGAAGGTGTGCAACCCATTGGCTGCAAATGTATTTTTAAGACCAAAAGGGATTCTAACGGTAATGTGGAGAGGTATAAGGCTCGTCTTGTATCTAAGAGCTATACTCAAAAGGAAGGGATTGACTTTAAGGAGACTTTCTCTCCGGTTTCATCGAAAGACTCTTTTAGGACAATCATGGCTCTTGTTGCACATTATGATTTGGAACTCCATCAAATGGATGTCAAGACAGCTTTCCTCAATGGCAACATTGATGAAACAATCTATATGATGCAACCAGAAAACTTTGTGTCAGGAGACTCAAAGAACATGGTTTTCAAATTGACAAAGTCCATTTATGTAGTAAAGCAGGCGCCTCGTCAGTGGTATCACAAGTTTCACGAAGTAATTCTCTCATTTGGTTTTGAGGTGAATGTTGTTGAAGATTGTGTGTATCACAAATTCAGTGGGAGCAAGTACATTTTCTTAATCTTGTATGTAGATGACATACTTCTTGTCACAAATGATATAGGAATGATGCACAAAACTAAGAAATTTTTATCAAGAAATTTTGAAATGAAAGATCTTGGTGATGATTCCTTTGTATTAGGAATTCAGATACATCGAGACTGATCTCGTGGTATTCTAGGATTATCACAAAGGAACTATATCAAGAGATACTCTAATTGCTAAGGGAGACAAATTTAGTCTCAATCAGTGCCCAAAAGGAAACTTAGAAATTCAAGAAATGAAAAAGATTCCTTATGCGTCAGCAGTAGGGAGTTTGATGTTTGCCCAAGTGTGCACGCGTCCGGATATTGCGTTCATAGTTGGGATGTTAGGAAGATATTTGAGAAATCTAGGAATGGATCATTGGAAAGCAGCCAAAAAGGTTATGAGGTATTTAAAGAGAACAAAAGACTATATGCTCACATATAGGAAGTCAGACCAGTTAGAGATCACTGAATACTTTGACTCATATTTTGCTAGATGCCAAGATAGTAAAAGGTCCACTTTAGGCTATATTTACATGTTGGCTGGTGGTGTAGTTTCTTGGCGCAATGATAAGCAAACTCTTACGGCCTTATCCACCATGGCAGCAGAGTTTATAGCATGTTATGAGGCATTCAACCATGGGATTTGGCTGAGGAATCTTGTCACTGGGCTACGAATTATGGAAGGAATTGAAAGGCCACTTACGTTATACTGTGACAACAAATCAGCCGTCCTATATTCCAACAATAATAGGAGCTCGACTAAGTCAAAACATATTGACATCAAGTTCCTAGTTGTTAAGGAAATGGTACAAAGTGGACAGATTTCCATAGAATACTTGGGGACAAACTCCATGATAGCAGATCCTCTTACAAAAGGTCTTCCACCCAAGGTCTTTCATGAGCACACTGCTCGCATGGGTATTTTATCATTAGAGGAGTCTTTTATTTAGTGGGAGTTAGTCGATTATGAATTTTATGTTCTGTGTTTGGTATTATGTACGAATACTATTGAAATTCTGGCATATTAGACTACAGATGTCCTATAGAATGTCTGGACATCTGATCTGAGCACAACAGCATGGCAAGGTATAAACAAATAAAACCAGTACAGAAAAACATAAGAACACACCAGAATTGTTTACCCAGTTCGATGACACACATCTACTCTGGGGGCTACCAAGCCAGGGATGAAGTCCACTATTAGCAGTATTAATTTGCAGACCCTATAGCCAACACACCCATTGACGATCTACGCACTTAATCACTACCCTATGACCCTTCTACCTAGGTCCTCCCTAGATATGAGAATCCATCTCACTCCCAATCATCGTAATGATGTCTAGCAGTCAACATCTCAGCCACTGCATCGACAGCCCTTCGCCTACATTCTGATCACACAAATAGACATGAAGCCACACTCCTATGACACATCAACAATACCTAGCAAAGTATGATGCCAAACTCCATCGTTTGTTAGCTACTTCCTTTAACTAAGACCACAACCTGGAGTTGCTTCAAATCTTCCTCCAAGACCAATATGTACTGCCTCTTACCTACAGGTTTTGAGGGATACAGGTATCCTTCCTACAAGCCGGGAGGTTTACCTAGACAGAACCCTAGACTTCTACATCTTGAGCCGTATCTTTCAAGGTTACAAACCCTTCTATTTATAACCTGTACCCAACTGGATTTGGGCCTTCAATCACAGCTTCATTAGTTGTTACAATTAGCAGTTGCTTCTGCCACAAGTTAGGTCTTCAATCTTTTAGTTTCCTAAATAATCTCCTTATATAGAAGATCTTCATTTAACTTGATTTCTGATTGAATCTTCTAGACCTTTTAAAAATACGCCACATAGGATGCATAATTTTCTCTTGTAGATTCTGCACAATTCAAAACATAACTGAATCTCATTAAATCAGCTCAGCAGGCGCGATGTCGAATGCTCCCTCTTAGGACATCTTCTTCGACATGTTGTTCCAATTGTTGAATAACTTCAACACAACATGTTCTTGTTGTACCTGTTCTTCTTAGCAGGTTTATACATCCTATTCTCTATTACATTATTGCTGCTATTATTTGTTTTACAAAAATTAAGCCAATCCTAATACAAGAGAACTAACAATCTCCCCCTTTGGCAAATTTTGGCTAAAACAAATAATCTAAAACTAATTATAATTCAGAAGTTTACAGCAATATCCAAATACAACCAACAGCAGTAGTGTTCAGAGTCTACTGCACACAGCAACAGATCTTTGTTTGACATCTTCTTTGCAGCACTAACAAACAGCAATCTTCAGGATAAAAGGAAGGAAGGTCCTAAAGATTGTTGGTGCACGCGAGGAAGAAGATAGCAGAAGACAGCTTGTACTCCCCCTCAATCCAGGAACCTCTTCTTAACATCGAAGACCAATGGTGGCATAAGAGAACTCTCAATTACTCTTTGAAGGGCATAAGAGGAAACTTAAGACCAAACCCTCCACCACTCCTGGTAACTCAGAACACAGATCACAACTGTGTTCATAACTCAGATCACAGGTCACAAACAACTATCCAAATAGAAACATGATAGAAATTTGATTCGACATGTTTGGACAACATTTGTAATTACAGACTCCTGTCTGAACATCTGAGCAACAAGCCTTTTCTCCCCCTTTTTGGCCAAAAATTGACAAAGGAGGCCATCACAAAACTAGACCCAGGCACTGCTTACCCAGACCCGAACAAAACCCATTGTGTTGATGAGAATAACACTCACTTGATGGTAGAGGATAGGAGAAGCCTCTATAAATAGCAGAGCAGTTTCTTAGATATTAACGATCTTTAATTCTTGGTCAAAGAAAATGTTAATTGAGAATGGAAAAATTGCAGCTTAATTCTAGGAGCACTGTCCAAACTGACTTTAAACGCCTTTAATAGCTCTTAGACTGTTTCTGCTGAGACGAGCCAGTCCTAATTCATGCACCTGCATGGTCAATCAACACTTTCTAGGCTCCCTTCGTACACGTGGCTGGATGTACAATCTAGAATATTCCTTTGTTGGGCTCAGGGAAACATGTCTTGATTAATGTTCTGACATATTTTCAGACATTGTCTAGTACTTTGGTCAGGGATGTTTCCCAGACTTCTTCAAAAGTTCAGAGGCATAACACAATGCCTTCAACTGAAATCCCTAAGTGAACTTCTTTCACTTAGTGTCACACACCACATGGAAAAACAAATGTGACATCTCCTAACATCCAGCATGACACCTTACTTGTCCCATTCACCACTGCAGAGAAAATAAATTCTCACAGAAATAACACATCCTCATAAGAGGCCAACAGCTTCATAAGCTCAAGCTCCAGAACAAACCCATTATTTTACTGACTCCCCCTATCATGGACAATCACAGCTCTAGCTGAGCACAAAACTTCATTGTGGAGAATACTCAAAATTGAACAATCACCAGCTCACAGGGAATGACTCCAAGTACCCTGAACTAGTCTCTGAATCATCCCTTTGCACCTCCACACATACTGTCATGACTCTCTGGATGGTTGAGAAGTCATGCAACCATAGTCAGAAACCAATCTCCAATCTTTTCTTAGTGTGTTTAAGAGCTTTACTAAGATACAGACTCTCTAACAATAACAGAAGGAATACCCCTTAAACAATATGCTGATCAAAACATCCTTCTGCACAATAAGTCTTCAAACCAAAATAGTAGTTATGCATCGCTGAGCATACTACTCCAAACTGACTTAGCATCTTCTTATTCTATACAAGAGATAGAATTGCCACTTCTGAATGTGGTGTTTGAATATTAAGATTCATGGTCCCAAGTCTCTATCACAGACTATCAAAAAAATGATGTTATGACATCATTTGGGATATCAGCAACATTACCACAGAACCTATCATCTTTTGGTTCTGAAGGCATTATTCAAGGGACTTAATTCCATCCACACCCTATACTAAGCACTCAACCTACACAACAGGATCCCCATAGATCTCAACTTCAGTAGAACAACAGAATATCATAGAGAGAATTAAACTCTCCACCATTTTCTGAAACACGTGTTCAGAAATCAGACTTGCACACAACCATCAGACAAACACTTAGTCTCCCATCAAAGTATTTGTAGTCAACTTTCATGCACGATCCTAATACATACTCAGTCTCCCGTCAGGGTACTTATCAGTTAGTCAGATAGTATTACCTTTTCACACAAGGTGAGACTTTGACCTGACATACTTCTTCTTCACACCTGTGGTACTTGTCGAATCTCTTAAATAACATCCAGTCATTGCAGCCAGAACATCCTAGTTTGAGCCAGTGGCTTGACTTCATCCTCTGCTCACAGACAAACGGAGATGATGTTCCAACATCTGATACCACATCATCCATTCTTACTATGGTTCTGGGGGTAACATCCATAGTAACTCATATATACCTCTTGTGGGGGTAATACAAGGAACCAAACCACTACTGATCATCTTCAGGATCAGATCACACCTTTATACAGGGAATTGCACGAGCTACATCTCAATAAGCTTCAAATCAAACCTCCTATCTGATGTTGGGATGAGGGGTCTCATTGCCTGCACCTACAAAAGAGATTCCCTCTATTAGCACTCTAGAACACAGACTGTTCATAGAGATTTATTTCCCCTGATCTTTAAAAACAATGCCCTTCAGACTTTAACATCTTCAAACATGTCACAACATCATGTCTGACATTACTTCAATTCTAACTCACTTAGATCAGAACTAATCCAAGTTGTAACCATCAAGATTATGATGTCAGAACGTCTAACAGAACATCCCCACTCTTGAATTTCAAGGATAATCAATTAAATGCTTGTGGATTTCACATATTGATCTTGAATCCTTAATAACCCTCCTTCACTGCTGTAGCTGAGCTCCACCAGATCATGTCAGTCTTGTTGCAAGAACCTTTTCAAGGACAATGTTGAGATACCAAGGTTGTCACTCTTGACTCACGTAACTAAGACTTTCTCTGAACAAGTCTTCTTTACCTCAATGAAACTTCAACCAGATTGGATTCACTCTTAGGGTCAAAAGAGATGCATCCTTCCTTGCTGATTTTATGAAAGGTGAAAATAAATCACCTCCACGGTCTTCACCCCTATGCTTCCTAGGAATCACCTCCTAGTCTGATGAATAACTAGAAGACTTCAGAATGTGACTCAGTTGCCTTGATTGGACTTGATCATCATATCAAGTGTCTTCAACAACATAATCAATAAGAAATCATCAACCCTTAGAGCATGAACTTGAAGAATCATCTTACCCGTCATGATGAAGCCACTCACCCATGTACCAAGTCATACAGGACTCAACCATCACAAAGACACCCCTTTGCTCCCGACTTTGGAATGCTATGTGACATCACACCGGTTGACGTCTACACGAACAGAGAAGCGAGCAAGGACAGCTACAATCTTCCTTCAATCATGACTCCAGAATCCCATACTTCTAGAGCTCTTCAATCAGAACCTCATGCAGCGGAACACACACCGGAAAACCCCTCTACAGCCTTCAGGCAAGACAAAATAACCCACGCCTCTCCATGTGCAGTAGGTCAACATTAAACCACACACCAGCTCACCACCAAATCTACACTCCTGACAACTTCAAACAGAGCCAATACACACCCTATCATGAATAGTCCATCCTCCACTTCAAGGGACCATTCAAGCAACATATGAACTGATCAACACCATGCAATTTCTCAGTAGAAAGCTTCTACCTTGACCATGAACCAGAAAGTATCTTCCCTCAGATCTCATCCAGATATAGAACAGAATGACCTGCTCTGATACCAATTGAAATTTTGGCATATCAGACTACAGATGTCCTATAGAATGTCTGGACATCTGATCTGAGCACAACAGCATGGCAAGGTACAAACAAATAAAACCAGTACAGAAAAACATAAGAACACACCAGAATTGTTTACCCAGTTCAATGACACACATCTACTCTGAGGGCTACCAAGCCAGGGATGAAGTCCACTATTAGCAGTATTAATTTGCAGACCCTATAGCCAACACACCCATTGACGATCTACGCACTTAATCACTACCCAATGACCCTTCTACCTAGGTCCTCCCTAGATATGAGAATCCATCTCACTCCCAATCATCGCAATGATGTCTAGCAGTCAACATCTCAGCCACTGCATCGACAGCCCTTCGCCTACATTCTGATCACACAAATAGACATGAAGCCACACTTCTATGACACATCAATAATACCTAGGAAAGTATGATGCCAAACTCCATCGTTTGTTAGCTTCTTCCTTTAACTAAGACCACAACCTGGAGTTGCTTCAAAGCTTCCTCCAAGACCAATACGTACTGCCTCTTACCTACAGGTTTTGAGGGATACGGGTATCCTTCCCACAAGCCGGGAGGTTTACCTAGACAGAACCCTAGACTTCTATATCTTGAGCCGTATCTTTCAAGGTTACAAACCCTTCTATTTATAACCTGTACCCAACTAGATTTAGGCCTTCAATCACAGCTTCATTAGTTGTTACAATTAGCAGTTGCTTCTGCCACAAGTTAGGTCTTCAATCTTTTAGTTTCCTAAATAATCTCCTTATATAGAAGATCTTCATTTAACTTGATTTCTGATTGAATCTTCTAGACCTTTTAAAAATGCGCCACATAGGATGCATAATTTTCTCTTGTAGATTCTGCACAATTCAAAACATAACTGAATCTCATTAAATCAGCTCAGCAGGCGCAATGTCGAATGCTCCCTCTTAGGACATCTTCTTCGACATGTTGTTCCAGTTGTTGAATAACTTCAACACAACATGTTCTTGCTGTACCTGTTCTTCTTAGCAGGTTTATACATCTTATTCTTTATTACATTATTGCTGCTATTATTTGTTTTACAAAAATTAAGCTAATCCTAATACAAGAGAACTAACAACTATAATTTTGGATATTTTCCAATTAATAAAGTTCAATATTCAGTAGTTTACGTTTTGTACAATAAAGTTATTGAATGATCTCACTAAAGTAAAGTAGGACCAGTTGAAAATCGACATATACAGACCAACTTCATGTGATTTTCATGCTACACATTTCATGATGGATCTATGTCATTTAGTTGTGTCACTATTGGTGATCATTGATGGGTTTAGTTATGATTGATATAATGAAAATCACCTTGATTTTGTATATTGGCATGGCTAAAGGATGAGATACTTTGGATATGCTTAAAGAATATAATGACAAATTTTGAGCTCATAAAGTCTAACACATGTGTAAAGTTACATATGTGACCATTGGAAGATTGTTAGAATTTTGGGTCACAAATGTAACATTTAAGGTGTTAGTGTCATTATTATAATTAGTCAAGACTTAAAAGGGTCTAATTAATATAATATTAAGTTTGTGGCAAAAAGCATAAATGTCATGAAAAGTCAAGTTATTGTGTAGATACCGTAAGTCAATATCTAATTTGATGAGGGGTCAAATTAGAATATTGAAAACTAAGAATAACCCTAGGGTTATTTAAATGGGTTATGGTCCCCATTTGTAGAGTACGAACAAAATAAGGTTTATGAGGTTTTCTCTCTTCATCCCCATCAGAGGAGATTCAAGGAACCCTAAGAAACTCTACAAATCGGAAGATCACATACCCGGAACCTTCAACGATTTCAATGGAAAATTCAGGTATGCTTCCACCTTCATTCTCATAATTGTTTTTGGATATGGGTTTAAGGGATACAAGTTGATGCTATATCGACCTATAGGAATTATCTTAAAGTTCTGTTCTTGATTTCTATATCGGTAGAAATCATAAGGTTTTGAACGGATCTAACAAAATCCACTGCTCATTGGAGAGCAATTAACTTGCCATCCTCACGGTTAAACCTGGTATTTCCACATATTTTTATAATTCCCAAACTATCCATAGAAAAATTTGAGTCAAAATTGAGAATGAAATTTCTGGTAGTTCATTCAAAATTTTCGATAATAGATCAAATTTTCGGTAGTTCATTTTTAAATTTTTCGATAGAAATTTTTTATGTATTTTATCCAAAATTTCAAAAAGTTTTGTAGTTTACCAGAAATTTCGAAAAGTGTCGTAGTCTACCAAAAATTTTGAAATTTCCGATGGTGTAAATTTTTTTTTTTGAATTTTTGAATTTTTTTTCTCAAAAATTCCAGTATTTTTTAACGAAAAATTTCGGAAAAATCTAATATTTTCTCAAAATTTCCAGTGCGCAATAAAAAATCCAAAAAAAAATTGGCTTAATTAGTCACGATATCCTTTAACTTAATTTCAAGTTTCACTTTAGTCCCTTATCTAATAAACATTACATTTTAGTTCCTTAAATACCATTATGTTAACCAAATTAATCTTTTTTGTTAAATGTTGAAATAAAATGTTAAATTGTGATGATGTGGCATGACAGTGTAGAAAAATTCAAAATAATGAGTCACCAGTTTCTTTAAGAGACTAAATTGAAACTTTATAGTTAGTTAAGGGATCAGACTAGGATGATAACCAAACAAGGATTAAAGTGGCTATACCAGAATTTCATAAAATTTAATCAGACCATAAGTGTCATACCCTAATTTTTGACCCTAAGATTCTGTATTTTTCGTTTCGCATCGTCCGCATAGCATATCACGCATTTCATCTCGCATAATACCCAATTTTATCATCCAGAATAAACTTGTTAGAATTTACAGCCAAATCAGTCAAATAAAAGTCAACTGTGTGAAAAGATCAGTAGACAGAGAATTTTAAAATCGAGCCTGCAAACGTCAGTCATATTAATCTATGTTTCACGTAGTTTAATCTAACGTGCTCATTTAAATTTTTCGACCACTTTTTGGTCGCATTTCTGGACAGTTTAAGCCTTTTCAGCGGGTAAAATTTTATTTCAAAATTTGACCAAACGCTGTATTTTTCCAATATGTATATTTCGCGCTGATTATTTTGGCGTATTCGTTTTATTTTTCTGAGCACTTCGATTTCGGTCCGATTTATCATTTTTAACCGATTTTATTTAATTATTTAATTATTTATTTTTAAAATTTATTTTCATTAATCTGAAATTTAATTTAATTTGTATTTAATAGTTTATCTTTTTTTTATGATTAATTTATTTGTCTTTTCTACTCAAATAATATTTGAATTGTGCTTGTAGTTATATTAGGAAATACTTCACTATTAAGTCTTAGAATTCAGAATTTGTCATGTATCATATTTTGATGTAATTGGCTGCATATATGTACCTGTTAAACCTCCATCGTCCATCAATCCACACGACACTCATCTGATCCATATCACTATTATTTTTCTTCATTGTTTTGGGACTCTTCACATTTCAAAAGAAGACAAAAAACGGCGCTGGATTCTTTTTTTTCTTTTCAAAAAAATAAGTCATACATTCACCTGCTACTTAAAAAGAAAAAGACCCGCTATCTTTGATTCACCCCACCATGTATCTACTCCCTCTCTCTCCTGATGAATAGAGTAGGACCCACCATTGGCATTTTAAAAAGAAAAATGACACAAAGACTATAAGCGGGTTCCATCTCCTTTTTCTACACATCATTCCTCAGGAAAAATATACTTTTCCTCTCCATTCAATTTTACTTCATACGGACTCCCCCCAATTTTTTTTTCATCTTGCATAGCCAAAGTGATAACACCAAAACACTCTTTTTCCTATACAAAAAATGGTAACACACACCAAACTTTCAAAAACATATTAATCTCACTCTGTTTCTCTTCGCCTACACTTCAACTCACATCTTCATCCTTTAATGCTTACCTTTCCACGACCACCATCCCCTCTATTTTTTCGCACGTATCCCTCCACTCCATATTTCTTCAAAAAAACAAAACCATAAACCACACCATTGTTGTTTTCAATCCCTACAGCCATTTCTCCTGCACCAATAAAACATACTTCTACCTGCACAATAAGAAAAAGAGCAACAAAAAACTGCTGCTACATCACTTCACACTCCACACTTCCAAATAACTCCAACAACACACAATACAAAAGCCATCACACCATCACCCTCCAATTTCTTCTTAGTTTTCTTTTCCCTACAAAATATTTTTCTCTTCTTCTCTCTCTCTCTCTCCGTATATTAACAGTGCTATCAACCGCAAAACCACCTTTCATAAACACAACGCTACACTGCCAGCCATCACCATCTTCATCGTACAAACAACAACCTTCCACTCATGCTACCTTCATACTACTCCCTTCCTCCACGTGAATAGTAACACATTCCTACTCCTTCATTGTTTCTTCTCACTGCTCATCCACCCCTCAAACTTTTGTTCACACACGTTCCACAACTCACAACATCCACCGAATCCCTCTTCAAACTGTCGTCAACCGACCATCGCCGTTGAGGAAAAGAGATCTGCACGAGTGAGAATGGTAGGAAGTTAGACTGAGAGATGAGAAGAGACTAGGAGAGTGGCGGTGAGATCGTGAAATAAGTGAGAAATATGAGAGAGAGAGAGAGAGAGAGAGAGAGAGAGAGAGAGAGCAAGGCAAAGGCATTGATATCATGAAGAAGGAGGAAAGAGAAATGTGATTTCATCACGTTGGTAACTTAAATTTTTTTTAATCTCTTTCTTTTTCTTTATTATACCATTATTATTATCAGTTTTTTTTGTGTTTGGTAATCTGTTAGGGGACCATTTCAATTTTTACCTTAGGTCCACCGTTTTTAATTATGTGTTTCCCTTTTGTTTTAAAATATTTCTATCTTAATTATTTGTTTTAATGTATATTCTAATAGATAATAATACCAAAAACATATTTTATTTTCATTTTAAATTTAAATATTTGAAAGAAATATCTTAATCTCCTATTAATATTTTTTATGTTTTTTGTGATATTAATGAAAAAAATGTAAATTTTTTTTTTTGTGGTATTAAAAAAATGTAAAAAATATATATTTTTTCTCTCTTTTTTTCATTTATTTATATACTCATATTTAAAACCTAGAAAAATATTTAGTTATCTTCTAATTATTTATTTTTATTTTCACATTTAAAAACCCAAAATATTTTGCCCGTCTTTTAATTATTTTATCTATTTTGCCATTTTTTTCATTATAAATTTTAAAAATATTTTATTTGTGTTTATTTTCATTTTTTAGTCATATGATTTATTGTATATACATTAGCTTGACATGGTTTCTGGATTGAATTGTTGTTGACCTCTGATTATATACCTTGATTTTTGTTGTGTACATACACTGTTATTTGTTCATTTGCTCATTGTACATTATTTTCATGATGCCTATTTGGTTTGAGTCCAAGGGAAGGACTTGTGGTTAACTGTACAGTTATACATTGCATTTTATCCAGTTGGATTCTCTACCTCATGTGCTTGATCATTGTTTCCCCTTTAGGTTGATTCCCTCTAAGATGTACATACTTAGATCTTGACTTTAGACGGATTCCCTTAGGATAGCTTCCCTCAGAATAGTTTCCCTTAGGATGTTAACTTAGACAACTTACAGTTAGTCTCCCTTTTTCTCCCATGAGAGATTAGACATGAGTCATCCCTAGTTGAGATGTCATTCTCCTACCTCATGACATAGTTGAGAAAGATGTTGATTTCTTTTCCGCTTGAGAGAGGTATGTGGCATACTCGTCGATCCGATATCCGAGTCAGAGCCCTTCTCTTAATGTGAAGCAAAGATCCATTTTCCACATGTTTATGGTGGTTCAGTCGAGTATTCTATTTAAGATGACAACTTGTCTCTTCTCCTGAAACCAACAAATATTGCTTTTATCCGTAGTAGTCCGAACTACAGACGCTCTGATTTCTCAAATTTCCTTTTGAGAATACGTAGGCACAAGGTCAATCCTTGGCGAGCAGCATTTTCTTTTTACACCCTTTATTTACCCTTATTGAGGGGAACTACGAATGCTTTGATTCCATTCCGGTCAGGATACGTAGGCACGAGATGTGATGTCTAGGCGAGCATACTTAGGAATAACACCTTAGGTTTTCCTTCCCTTTCACCCTTTAGCAGACAGATAATAAATAACACATTAAAACAAGAGGTTCCTGTAGAGTACTACATATACTTAGGGTGCTAATACCTTCCCTTAGTATAACCAACCCCCGAACCTTAGATTCTCTCTTGCTTTGCATTGCATTGCATACTTATGGGTTATTCGTTCTTTTTCCCTTCCCTTGGATAAATTAAAGATCGGTGGTGAATTAAGATTTGTGATTCAAGTTAATTAATAGCTTGATATCAGATTCTCACCGCGACAGAAATGGCGACTTCACCAGGGATTCACTGGGGATTCTTCCTAAGAGGGTTACACCTAACTTGTTTTATATGTGTTATTTGTTTGTATACTTGTATATTTGTATATCTGTATATATATTTGTTTGTGCTTGGGTTTTTCTGTGTGCAGGGTTGTTACTTTGAGTGGTGAGGATAAGTCCTATACCCGGACTTGAATGCACCTAAGATAGGAAGGTGGTATATTCAAGGAGACTTTGAGGTAGTCGATTCCCGAAAAAGTTGACTTGAGAAACCACCACTCAGTGGAGGCCCTCTTGAGAGTAGTGGTGTTGAATGAGTTTATTTATGAAAACGTTACTACTTTCGACCTAGGAGCCCATGACACTGATGACCATTAGTCACCTTTTAATCCCACCTTGGCCTTTTAGGACGAAGTGCGATGACTATGAGGGAGTAGTCCCAAAATGGTTGATATGTGATACTACACTCAGACGAGACTCTCTTGAGAACATTATTGACCACTGAGTTATTCAAGAAATCGATAATATCCGAAAGATGGGTCGTTGACTCTGGAAACTTTTTATAACCCTATTCTGCAGATCATAAACCCACAATACACACCTTTTGGGATGGGTAGACCATGGCTCCATGCTCGTGATCTTCAAACCTAGGCCCTTGTTTGTTTGCATGTATATATGTGAATATGTGTATACCCGTGTTTGTGCATTCATGCACCTTTTTTCTAACTCTTCAAGGAACTTAGAGTTATTTTGCAAACATCATAGGTTTTACCATGATTTTGGGAGTTGTACTCCATTTTGCGATCCTTCAAATTTTAATAAAATGCGACTTTTCAGCCATTCAAAGTGTTATCCATTTTATGGTGTTTGCAAGTATAACTTTTGAATTCCTTGAAATTCATTTGCGTTTGCGCAACATGCATCATGAAGCATTGCATTTGCATATGTGATTTTCCCTAAATAGAAACTCATTCGGCCTCCTGTCCTTGTACCATTTAGCTGATTTCCTGGCATTCGTATCGAGCTTAAAGTAGTTACTGAAGGATAATAGAGAGGACAGAGAATGTGGATCCCATGTCATGTTTTAGAGTGATGACTAACCCGATGTTTGATCTTCCTCCTGACGACAATGCTCCACAAATGGATGTTCTTATTCGACCTCATCATGTGGAAGATGACCTGGCTGTTCAAGTTGATGAAAGAGATTCCCAATTTCTAAAGTATATACCATATCCTCAGAATGTCCATCCTGTGGCAAAGGAGAATGACCCAAGAGTTGTCGAAATCGAGGAAGGAGTCTGTGATCTCAAGGAACAATTGAAGATGATGAAAGGACTTAATGCATCCGGTCTTAAGGCTCATGACTTGTGTCTAGTTCCGAGCGTGGTTATTCCCTGGAAGTTCAAAATGTATGTCTTTGAAATATACAAAGATGTTAGTTGTCCAAGGTACCATTTGACGATGTTCTGTCCAAAGATGACCGCTTATATCGATAATGACAAGCTAATGATTCACTGATGTCAAGAAAGTTTATGTAAAGCATCCTTGAAGTGGTATATGAAGCTAGGAAGGAACCATATTCAGACTTGGGAAAACCTAGTTGACGCTTTTGTGAAACAATACAATTACAACATAGAAATGGCTCTAGACAGCGATCAGTTGAGGAGCATGAGTCAAAAGGACAACGAATCCCTTAGGGAGTATGCTCAGCGGTGGAAGGAATTGGCAGCCCAAGTTCATCCACCACTTCAAGATAAGGAACTGGCCAAAATGTTTCTAAAAACACTGTCAGACTCTTATTACGACAGGATGATATGCGTTGTGCCATTAGATTTCTCTAAAATTGTGGAAGTTGGGGTAACCATCGAGGACGCTTTCAAAAGTGGAAAAATCCAAGATAACTTGAATAGCCAAGCTGATGAAGAGAAATCTGTTAGTGATTCCCAAGAGGAAAGAAATGCTGAAGTTGATGCAATTTTGGATTCTCCTGAGATCCTGCAAGCTCCAATTCTGGTACCTTATCATTAATATTGGTATGCAACACCTGTTCAGTGTCAGCAACTACTACCTCGTGGACTTCCGTACTAGCAACAAAGGTTGGCTCCTCAGGATCAACATAAGAATCGACAAGCTCAAAATCTGAATTATTAGAATCAGCGCCAGAATTAGCAGAGACCTCTGAATAGTCCAGAAGGAGAGACTCACCAGTTTGATCCAATCCCAATGACTTACAGTCAATTGTGGTCTTTTTTTGCCCGAAACTCGGTGATGGCACCCAGAAAGACTAGAGCCATGAAGTCTCGCCATTCTTGGTATAATCCAAATGCCAGTTGTGAGTTTTATGATGGAGTAATGGGGCATCCGATTGAAGAGTGCAAGGTTTTCCAGAAAAAGGTTCAAGAGATGATCAACGATGAAGTGCTGACCTTCAAGGGAGGAAGCCTAGTTGTGAATGGAACGCCTTTATACTGATAGACATGAAGACTTAAGAGAGACCTTTCCAAGCCGGTGAAATCATGAGGATAGCTCATTCCCAAGATCATCAGGTTTTTGTTTATTTGCTTGCATTTTTTGTTATTCATTTTATTGTAAAAGCATGATTTGCATGTAAGAACTTGTTTGTTTTGAATGATTAATGCAATGAATATGTTTGTCTTGAAGTAATCCATATGTATTCACTCATAAAATGATTTTTCTGCTTTATAATGCCAATGTTACCCAGTCTCTTGCCTAGGCAGAGAACTGGAGGGAGGATGACAAAATCAAAAACCCAAGATCTCTTGTCGTATTCTTTTGAGTAAAAACCAGCTAATGATGTAAGGCATTGTTTCAAATCCCCAAACACCGGAGTTATAAGGGAGATAAGCCCTTTTTAACCCCTTTGAGCCTTGAAGTAGGAGTTTTCTTCCAAATCAAAAAACCTCAATTTTAACCTTGGGCAGGGTAGTTCTCAGTTAACTTGGTTGTACATTCATTCAAGACACTTTTCATATAAAGGTTGCACTCACAAATTTTCCTTCACACACATCAAGCAAGTGTCGAAGATGCCTTTCAAGTCAAATTCCAATGATGGTTCACCGTAATCATTAAGTTGGTTAATCACTTTCCTTACTCCAAGAATGAGTCGAGTCCCTTTCAAGGCAAAAGCTAAGAAAGATGGGAAGCTCATGACCTTGCCTTATACAAAAAGGTTTGTATGACAACCAGAAAGAGGAAATCTGTAAATCCTCCACCATGAAAGTCCTCAACGGCAAAAATTTCAGCAAGGAAGTAGTGATTGCCATTTCAAAAGTCCCTTGACTTCTGAACCATCATTACTATCATCAGTACAAATTCCAGACCTCTTGGAACCTGAATGTATAGTCTGAGTTGATTGAGCATAGGATTGAAGAACATTACGAAGAAGGGGTGGGTACAAATAAACTTTGAGCCTTATATCCTTTGTTTCATAAACTGTGAACATGGCCATGTTACAACCCTCAAAATACCTAATTGAAGCAGGGTTTGTTTTGAAAGCATACTCGATGAGATAACGTTTCCTGACTCCTATGAGCTATGCTCAAATTTGCGTTGGCTTTGTAAAATTAATTCATATCCTAACTAGTGATTCGGTCACAAGTTATTGCGATATCTTTTCAATAAAAAACCTTCAAGACAAACATGTGTGTTGCATTAGCAGTTTCAGAATTAACATTTTTCTGCTTGCTAACATTGCTCGATACAATAAAAGCTGGCATATGAGCATCAGTGATGAGCTCAGTCTTTTGAGACTTGAAACTCTGATGAGAATGGCAAATCATTCCAAAAGGATGATCCTATCCAGGGGCATATTTCCTGAAGACTCTGCTAAACAGGGGTAAGTTGTTTCCCAATTGTTTCTTTCACAGTCTGGCCATCCCTACAGGACAAGTTTGAAGACTCGGTTATACAAAACACAATCAATCTGAGGCAGTTACGTCGAGATTTTATAAATCTCTCCAAGAGTTTGAAGACTTTGAACACCTTGGATGCTAAGTTTTCTATAAAATCCTCTTGAGATGACTTATTCTCATAAACTGTGTGATCTGGGTAATTTGAGAAGTGAAGATTATTTTGATCCATTCACAACAACTGTTGTTCAAAATGGCGACTACCACGCAGTTCTTCAATGCAGAACTACATTGTTCTCACAACATTCTTCACCCATGTCCCTAGTAAATGGTCATGACAATTCCCCGGTGAATCTCTACTCCAAGCAGTTATGGCGGTTTTAATGCAAGGTTTCCCCAACTGATGACCTAAAAAATTCCCAGTGAATTTCTTTGGCTTCAACCCTCCGCAGTGAAGTGAATGTTATTCCACTCCTCAGTGAATCACTTGCAACTTCAATCTTCCCCAGCGAAGTGGATGTTTATTTCATACCCATGAAGTATCAGCTCTGACATCTTCAGCTTGCAACGTTGATTCGAGCTTCCCCATTGAAGTGGATATTTATTGTATCCCATGTGTGGCCTCAACTCTGGCATCCCCAGTTACAACTTCCTTCCAGACTACTTTAGTTCGTCGTGGATATTTATTTTATCCTCGTGAAGTCTCTCCAATCATGAGTTTGATCTCTTTCCCAGTGGATCTTTTATCATTCCCAACAGAATAGCAAGATTCATCTTGACGATCCCCTCAATGAAGTCATGGCGTTCATCCCCAAGCGGAGTGCTCTCTTTTTCCCCAGAGAATTTTGAAGCCTTGGTGCAGGATTTTGGTTCTAGATGTGGCTTCACATTCATCCCCAGTGATGCTTCTATCTTGTGAAGATTGGTCGAGTATCTGTGTCGAGATGTTTATTTCATCTCCAGTTTACTTCTCTTCGTTTGTTTTATCAGCATAGGCATAACATGACATATATTCATTCATATAGATACATGGCATATGTGCATTTTTCATTTTTGTGATGTTTGTTTGTTTGCTTATCTATTCACTTTGGTTGTGTTTATCCCCAAGTGACTGAGTTTATCTTCTCCCTCCAAGTAGAGTCGTCAGCCCTAAGCAGAAAGAGCACATCCCTTTTAATTCCCCACTGAGTTTGATCCTCGTGGAAGATGGTTGCTTTAGTTTTCTTTTCCATTTCTGGA